>OX443563.1:98015394-99515394 GCA_949372485.1 Cheilosia soror | reverse complement strand
AATTAATTGTTAAATGTGTATGATATATTTAACAAACTAATATACTTCTACGGATGCTTTAGTTAAAAATAAATAAAAACCTGATATTTAATCCATCATTCATCTTTACTATTTATTAAAACCCTCGCAGCTCTCCAATTCGATTTATTTTAAGGTCAGTCACAGTCTATACATTATTTTCGATCTGTTGAGTGTTGAGTGCCGTAAAAAAATAACAAAAGCGCCACTTAATTGATTTGTCTTCCATTACTTAAAATCAATATCCCATCGGTCGGGCATAAACTGGACATTTCGAGAGTGTCCCATTGTTCGGTATAATACCAGCATTTAATCTACCCCCTCTTCCTCTGTGTGGCATAAAGGAATTTATTATTACGACTTCACTTTCATTTACCAAAAATGTCCATGTTGGGTCAGGCAGGGGAGCAACGAATTCACAATTAGCCGCACATACGTAAGCCTTTATCCTTTCAATGAACTCCTAAGCCAGTAAACCGGGTGACATAATATTAATTAACCCTTACCACATGACATCCATTGTGGTGTGCAAGGGTTAAATGAAATTTTAAACACTGTAACATGTTGTCATCATTGGAAAAGGATTAAAAGTGGCGCCGAAGGAGGGCAGTTGGAATTATGGCATTTTAAATAAATCGATTACATCTGCAACAGTTTTCTGGTCGAATAAATTCGTATCAAAGGAAATCCTAGCGTCTTTATTCACCTCGAAGGCTTGGCTCGGGGGTAATAATACTCCACACCCAGAACAACAATAATTTCGCAGAAAAAAAAAAAAAAAAAAACACCAAATGATGGCAATAAGCTTTGTCGATAATTTGATTACAGTTTTCGCCACCACACCAATAAGGGAGTGCCTTCGGTGGTGCCATTAAAAATACGCGTTGAATTTTTATCCAAGGAAAGGATAGTCCACGAGTGGCTTGAGTGATCGGTGTCAATGAATGGTTGATGGGACAACTATAAAATTCGAGGATGGCAAGCAATTTCATTCTGCAGTTTTAGGGTTGGACATGGACATGGACACGGACAATGCTACTGACACTGAGTGTGACATGAGTGACAACAGTTTGCCAATAAATTTTGTATTCAGACAATGTGTTCTCGTGGTAAGACTTAAATGGGTTTTTTTTTTTGTTATTGTTGTCGTTGTTGTTCTGTCATAGGACAACGGACAAGTAAATTAAAATTGTCCCTGGAAGACATGACAAACTCATCAGACACACCTTTGTTTGAGGTTATCCCCTGCTGTTTTGTGACCACCAATAAATCTGATACAGCTTTTAGGCTAACCCAACCCAAAAAGATTGACGTATTTTTAATGGACTCGTGATAATGGGCGAATCCCACAAGGACATTTATGAGTAATGGACGTTTGTTTTAATAAAAATTTATAGACGTTGACTGAAGTGGAACTTAAAATTGGAAAATTTATTGCTTCTGTTTTTAACGATGAACAACGAATGATATCTCCGATGAGAGGCGATGTTCAAGTAAATTTTACAAACATTATCTACAACATCGCACTTTGCATTATTGTGGGTAGATAAGTTTAAAATTTCCGATTATCGATATTTCGGGGTACGAGAGGAGTTTTTTTGTGTTTCTAGGATTAATATCTCATATAGAAATAATAAATTCTAACCTTTATTTTAAATCTTCTTATATATTATATAAAAGAAAGTTTAAAATATGTTTGTCCGTTTAAAACTGGAGTTCGGCTATACCGAATTTGATGATTCTTATTTTAATGGAAAGGTATTCTTTTGTAGAAGGTTTGTATGTAATGAAAAGAGGCGTGGCACTTCCCATAAAAAAAACATGGTATATCTCGAAAACCACAAAACCGATTGAGCTCAATTTTTGAGAAAATCTTTGTTTTCGAAGTCTTTTCTGTGAAGTTTGGTCACAATTGGGCAAATGGGCGTGGCACCTCTCATAAAAAAAAATCAAAACCTTATACCGCCTATACAAAAACATCTTCTATGGGGTGAAATTCGATGACGCTCTATCTCGATAACCGCTGGCCGATTTTCATTATTCTTTTAAATTTTGTTCGTATTGCTGTATTTGATTTTGAAGTATAGGCAGAAAGAAAATTCCACCTAATCGATTTATTCTCTTTTCTCGCATTTTACGAAAGAACATTATTATCTAAGACCTAAGCTCCTAAGCAATACAAATCCTGTGCACGGGCAAAGCCGGGCGAGTACAGCTAGTTAATTATAAAGTAAAATATATTTTTTTTGTAGGTAATTGATAATTAGAGAAAAAGTATTGTTTTCGCAATAAATGTCAGTGATGAGGTTTCAATTATATCTGGCATAATGATGAACGTGAAATGTGAAGTAAGGAGTACGACGTGCTTACTTACTTACTTAGGCGGGGTGAACTGAGGGCTCGGCTAACAAGCTCCCCCAGTTAGCTCGGTCCTTAGCTAACTGCATCCAGTTGCGCACTCCTAGCCGGTTGAGGTCACCTTCGACTTGCGCGCGCCACTTCGGGCGAGGTCTTCCTCTACTGCGTTGTCCCTCCGGGTTAGACTCGAAGACTCTACGGGTCGGAACATTTGTTTCCATCCGTTCTGCATGTCCTGGCTATCTTAAACGACTTACTCCCAGTTTTTTGACGAGGTCGATGTTGCTTTACAGTTTGTGTAGTTCGTCGTTGAATCTCCTTCTCCAAAGCAGGTCAACGCAAACGGACCGAAAATTTTACGAAGAATCTTTCTCTCGAAGCGGCCGAGGATATCTTCATCTGCTTTAGATAGAGTCCAAGCTTCAGCGCCATAAAGCAGGTCTGGAATGATCAAGGTCTTATACAGAATCTCGTTAGTTCGGGATAGGGCTCTATACTACTCAATTACCTTTTTACCCCAAAGGAACAGCGGTTGGCAAGAGTTATTTTTCGTTTAATTTCTTCTGAGGTGTTGTTGTTAGAATTTATAGCAGAACCGAGGTAGACAAAGTCCCCCACTACCTCAAAGTTATAGCTGTCGATCGTGATGTTTTTTCCGATTCTACGATGTTGGGTGTCCCTTCTTGTTGCCAGCTTATACTTGGTTTTGCTCTTGTTGACCGGTAAACCCATTTTAGCTGCTTCCGTTTCTATACTAGCAGCTGGCTGGCTGTGTTCTACCAATTATGTCAATATACGACTTCCGAATCCATTAAAAATGCAACGATCACACGAAATGAAAATGTCTTTCGAAAACGTAGATTAGTGTTTCGTCTTGTTGCCTTTGCGCAAACGAAAATTCATTTCCCAAAACGTTCGTGAGAACGATAACGAATAAACGTTTTTATCTTACAGAACTAGCCTATCTGGTTTTTCGTTTTTTATGCTGATGATGATCAGAATCAGGATCAGGACTTCTTCTAAATAGATTTTTTTCAGCTCTGGTTGATAAATGTACGTGCTCATTTGACATTAATAATAGTACAGATATTAGCATTAGCTCTCACGCTGCTTTCAATAGGAAATTAACAAATTAAGTGGATATATTCCTGAGAGTCGCTCGCCGAAAATGTTTTCTTACTCTAGACGTTTGAGCTAAACTCATCATAATAGCAGGCGATGACACAGCATGACACCGTGACACGATTGACTCGATTGTAGTTCCTATTGGTATTGCTGTGTATCATATTTCCACGGTGGTCGCAGGTTTCTGTAGGCCTATCGCTCGCTGGGTTTTATATTAGCAAAAGTGTTGCCTGGCTTCTTGAAATATGCTAGTTTTCTCTATGATCCATCTAGGAGGCACTCAGGTTTAGAAAGAAACTACCTTAACTGGCTTTTTGAACGGCTGTAAAAATGTCATACTAATCCATTGCTCCAATCAATTCTACGATATCTACCAGTTGATCTGGACGTTACTGCAATTCGTGTGCCGACGTTTTTGTTAAAGACCTTCTCACGTTTTTCTTTATCTACATCCCAAAGATGTATGTAAACTCGCTATACACCCAACTATAGTGAAACCTCAAAACGTTTTCTAAAATACATTTCCCTACAAATCAATGTCAAGTCGACTTTACTTTGCCGTTTTCTTCTTTTTCTATTTTGTGTTCTACGTCACTTCGGCTTCCAATTGCCTTCTGTCTGAATGGCTGTCAGCCAAACCCGTGTATTTATATTCATCACATGCATGAATAAGGCATTGAAACTCGTATGCACATGCACAATCATAGTCGCTGTCGCAGTCAACCAGTAGTAGCTAACTCTAGGTGCAATGAATCCTCCAGGGTTCTCATGCTATTCTCATCTCCCACCTTTGGCCTTGCCTCCATCAAGTCGCCAACAACATGTTGTGCTCAAACAAAGGGAAACTTTTGCGGAAAAAATAACATCATGCATTGGGTATGCCTCAAGAGAGCCAGAGTGCTCCACAAGCTTTCCTTTAATTGAGAACTCCACTTTAAAAGTCATGCAAAGCATTTTTTTTTTTTAACAAAGCGAAAACTTTTCTTCCATGACCATTATTGTTGCTTCAACCCCACGCCCTTAGAGAAGTTTAGAGCTAAAGTCATTCACAGCTTTCTCCTGTCATTAATAACATTATACCGACCGACCAACTCTGACTAATAATGGTCACGGTTGCACTGGAAGTAAGTGGGTTTTTTGGGGCCCTAAAAACTTACTAGTACTTGAGTCTGCACGGTCTATTGTTGTAATCATAGCGAGGCTTCGTTTCTTTAGCATCATCTTCTCTACCGAGTGGAAGGTGTGCTTAGAGCAAAGTCATGGTCGATGATTAAAATTAATGGATGTGTGTGTGCACTGTAATAAATGAGCGCCAAAATCACTATTTGGGCATCGTCCTTCTTTCATTTTTTTTTTCTTCCTGGTGAGCACATTTTTTTAAATTTTCCTTCTGTACTTCTATTTTGCAGTTCTGTTTGCCGTCAGCTGGGAGGAATGGTGGACCTACGATGGAATTTCAGGTGAGTGCTAATATAACTCCTTTTGGAGCTAAGTCCTTGTGCACACGAGTGTCAAATAAATCGCTCACTTGTCTTCCGGTAGAAATACACAGAAAAAACCGTTCAAAGAAGAAGGATTTCTTCCAAGAAGTTGCGGCGTTGGAAGGGACTTGCAGTCGAATTATTTGTTTTTTTTTTTTTTTTTTTTTGTCATTTATCCTTTTGTGAGAATCTTCTTTCTACATGTGTCTGGGGAGGAAGGAAGAGTACCATAAAAACGTTTCGCCTCTTGCGATTAGCTTTACACCCATTTGCACACAATCTATCTAGCGAGCGCGAGAGTCGTTTGTTATTGCCCTAAAACGGAAGAAGATGCAGACACAGAAGCAGAAGAAAAGGACTAAAAACACGAGCACCTTTGTGTTTGGTAGCATAACATCTACTCGCAGCATCAACTCGGCGTGGCGCGCGGCGAGGAGTGGGAATGAGGATGCTGAGTGTTGCTCGTCGTACCCTACAATGGATGGGTGCATGAGACGTGATAGCACGAACTATTGCAACAACATGCTAGAGTGCAGTGGTGGTGAGGGTGTCGTAGCAAATATACACAGACAAAAGACTTTAATAACTTTTATCGTGCATCGCACAGTGAATTTGCGTCAACTATCCAAGCTCTTTCTACTCAATAATGGCAACTATTTAGTTTAAGTCTTCAATCCTATTTTCAGAGATTCGCTTGCTCGATACGATGCGATGAGAGGATATCAATATGTACAAGCGATTGGGGTCGAGATCGAAAAGCATTCGCAATTTGGTTATCGTGTGGGTTCAATGGTTCATTTGCTGGAACTAGGGGATTGAGTACGTGCCGTATCAGTGTATCTATAAGTAAGGGGACTAAGTTGTATCGGTTGTGTGTTAACAAGATGACTGTTATCCTATTATAGAGGACTTTTGTGGGAGAATCCTTTTGGGCACAACTATGCCAACATGAGTAACTTGAAATTTTGAATAGAAACTTTGAGACAAAAATATACCATCCTTCGAGAGATGTGGTGAATGGACGGATGAGCTCTTGTCAAAATGAGTCTTAAGCTCTATGAAAGTAATAAGTCTAGCAGAGTATGATTATTTGACTATTGCATTGCAAATTAATACGGCTTTTCGCTTGTAAGCACTACCGCCTAACAATCGCGGTTCTGTTAGAGAATTATTAACAAAAAAAAAATATATCAGTAGAGAATCAACAGCAGTTCTGTAGCAAACTTAACAGGACCAAGAAAAGCAAGGAAATTCTTTATATTCGGGTTAAGGATAAACGTCAAACGTGACGGATCATGTACTAATATCTGCTATCCTCTCTATGCCGACACCAATAGGAGCGAACCAGGATCGAAATCGTTGAATTTGAAATTATAATAAATCTAACTGGGACGAGCTGCGTAATTTTTTCGCTTCGCTGCCATGGGCTGATATGTGCTTTAGAAATACCGATGTCAATATGTGCGCAGAAGCCGTAACCGAAATGATTTTACTCGGTATGGAACTTTATATTCCACATTTCATCAAAAAACAAGCTTCAAATAAACCCTGGTTTAACAAAGAATGCAAGCGAATTACCGCAGCGAAAAACAAGGCTTTCCGTGAATGGCTGTCAAACCCATCGGAGCAAAAAGATCAGAATTCATAATTCTTCGAAATAGATGCAACCTAATTATTGAATCGGCGAAGACAACTTACAACGAAAGAGTCACTAACAAAGTAATTGGATGTCCTAACGGCTCACGCGCATTCTGGTCCATGGCAAAGACAATCAGTTCTAACTTTAGTTGCTCTTCCTTTCCACCTCTAGTAAAAGAAGATGGCACGCTAGCAACAACTCCTAAAGAAAAGGCAGATCTTTGCGCTAGCATGTTTTAAGAGAATTTCACTCTAGATTTTGCACAACTAGATCCAGCAAATATCCCGAAGGTGCATACATCGAAGGCAGAAGTGAAATTTCGCCCTCGAAAAATTGACACATCCTTAATGAACTAGATTGCAATAAGGCAACTGGTACTGGATCCGACGGAATCCCGGCTATACTCAAGAGCTTTGCACCAGAACATGCACCTGTACTATGTAAGCTAAACAGCATGTCGTACTCCCAGAAGACGTTTCCTTCTTGCTGGAAGACCGCTCGCATTCAACCTATTCCAAAGAAAGGGAGGGAATATCTGCCACAAAAATATCGTCCAATAGTGTTACTTTCAATGCTCTCAAAAGTAATGGAAAAGGCAATAAATGTCGAAATAATCAAATATCTAGAAGGCCACCGATTAATAAGTGACAGGCAGGATTTCGGAGCCGTCGTTCCACTGGAGACCTGTTAAGCTACGTAACGCACTTATATGGACGCAAGCAATTGAACAACACGGCGAATCCAGAGCCGTAGCCTTGGACATATCAAAGGCATTTGACCGAGTCTGGCATAGAGCCCTATTAGGCAAGTTAGCGTCTTATGGATTACCACAACAACTCTGTGGATGGATGCAACATTTTCTTCTAGGAAGATCGATCCAAGTTGTTGGAGATTGTGTATCATGTAATTCGTTTGCTATAAATGCAGGAGTATACCCCAAGGATCTATTCTTTCTCCAACTCTATTTCTTCTCCACATCAACGATTTAATTGGATCGACAAATACATAATAATGGCAGTTATGGAGTTTGGCATGAGCGCTAGACATCTAGCGGTCAATGGAACGCGGGCAATATCTACAGCTTTGCAGATGACAGCACTCTTATAGCCACTATCTCGAACAGTGGGCCTGTGACTGCGCCTACATCACACACTCAGAGATGTGAACAAATTAGTTCTCTAAATTATGATCTGGGCAAAATCTTGTAGTGGGGAAAAGACAACATCGAATCTACAGCGGTTGGTGCACAGAAGACAAGTCGCTGACCTAGTACATAGCTTTGGTTTTTCTTATATAAATTCAATACACAATTCTGGCGTTCAAGAATCTAGTTTAGTAGGTCTGCCGGCTCTCTAACTTCACGTTGCTGAATTTTCATTGGGATAAACTGGTCATGTGAACAGTTTTATCAGTTGACGTTTATGTCCGCAACACCGGCAAATCAAGTCGAGAATTTCTCGGCTTACCTACTACTAAGTTGACGTCTATCTGTGTCAACGAGTGCCTAGGGAAATCAGTTTTGACATGATCGGAGATCATCGGAGAACATGTGAGAGCGCAGTTTGACAGTTTGATTGCCCGCACACGTGTAGAGCACCAATCAGAAACAATTGTCAATAAAGTGACATACCGACAATTCAAGTTTTGGCGTTCAAGTAAATATTAGTCCAGACAATTCAAGTCGACTTACGATGACTAGATTCTTGAATGCGGCCAATAATGCCCTAAAATACAAACTTCATTACGACGAACACTAGATCATCAGAGGTAATCTGACAGTGCGCATTCTATAGCGCCAGCTTAAAGATTTATTTCGTATGGCCTGCGGTCACATTTTATTCGACAGACCGACCATTTGATAGCAATTGTTGATATAGTATGAAGAAAATGTATATTTTTGTCGCGATGAAGTGGCGCAAAGCAATTGGAAACAATCAACAACGCAATTTGGAAAAATTCCATTCCGATTTTTTTTTTTCATTTAACATTTTCTTTCAGAAATCTTTAGATTCCAATTTTATTTGAATGAGTCCTTCAGGGCTTCGACTCCGATTGTAATGACAAGAAAACCAACTGTTGCTCCATTCAGCCCTATTAGGAGAGTAGTTTAAACGTGATGCTTTAAGGCGTTAACAAGGCCACAAACAGATTGACGAATTTATTGTAAATATACAGACATTGTAGTAGTAGCACTAATAACTGCTTATCCTTGAAAATGACCAGCCCAGTTTAAGACCACTGAAGATTCTCCATGCGTGCATTTGTTTGTCAGAAGAGTTTCTGGAAAATAACTTAAGTATGCCTGCCACAACCATAAACTCATATAATTTCATTTAAACCTCCCTTGTCATATTTTATTTGAACACATAAACCAAATTTACAACTACACTCTAAATCTCTTAACCGCAATTTCGTATTTCAGGTCCGGCATTTTGGGGTCTAATCAATCCGGAATGGTCGCTTTGCAACAAGGGACGCAGACAATCTCCAGTTAACCTTGAGCCTCAACGATTACTGTTCGACCCTAATCTAAGGCCAATACACGTCGACAAGCATAGAGTGAGTACACAAATTCATCCCATAACCTACTTTCCCTTTCATATTTTCACCCTCTGAATCCGCAGATAAGTGGTTTAATATCAAACACCGGACACAGTGTCATCTTTACGGCGGGCAATGAAACCGTGGCGAACTATGATGGCTCACAAGTGCCAGTCAATATAACCGGCGGTCCACTCTCGTATCGATATCGATTCCATGAAATTCACATACACTACGGTCTGCATGACCAATTCGGATCGGAGCACAGTGTGGAAGGATACACGTTTCCAGCTGAGGTAAGGCGAAGAAAATGAAAAATGCAAATTGTGTTGGATTCATTGTTTTTCTGTTTACGATACGGCTGTCTAGTGTCTTTGTCTACGATACATGACTGACAATAAACCGGAACAGACCATGTGAACATCGTCGTCGTCGTTCATTTTTATATCCAGCTTTTAATCGATATCCAAAAGGGATTGATTTATACCTTTTTGGGGTAAACCGAAAAAAAAATTAATTCACTTTGTGTGGCTTAATTAATCATGGGGTCAAATTTAAGGAAAAGGACAAGATGTTTCCTCATTTGGAATTCATTGGAGCTCGTTGAGAAATGTGTCTTCGTCCAATCAGTCTTTGACATCCTGAACGAATTGAGGGGATGTCGGATATTGGTCATGTGAATAAATTGCTGGCATTTCTGGTGTCAGTTTTGAGGACGAATAATTGTCTGCGGCAGTTGGAAATCTGTTAGGAGATTTCAATTAATTTCCGTCAGTCAGAGCTAAAAAAAAAGAGAACGAATCTTTTTATCCTCGCACAAGTCAAAGGGACATATATTTCCTTCTGTTTGTCATTCGCTGTTCGTTGCATAAGACGACCGAGTTGAAGTAGCTACATCTACTTGTGTGTTGATGACATTTTTACATGTGGAGCAAAGTGTGGAGGGAATACAAACGTATATCATCTGTGGCTTCATAACTTTGCTTGGCGGGGACTCGGAAGATGTTTTCATTGTTTGTGTGACATTTGATTGAATGTTTTCTGCTTTTTGAAAGGAATTGGGTTATAAACGTCATTTAATGGCATCACACTGAGTATAGGTACCTATGAAAAATTGAGCGATAAAAACATGTGTTCCATAAAATAAATGAATCATTTCGCGGGGTCAATTGCCCGTAGAAGTAAATTAGTTCAGACTTGTGGGAAAGCCGGTCAACCCTTCTTAATGCGGTTTCGTCTAAAGGAAACTCATTAATTGCATTATAAGATAAGGTAGGAAACAAATTCCATTTCGTCGATGTCCTTGTACAATAGCCTTTATGCACTATGACATCCGTATCACGTGAAAGGTACACGTGTCTAGTAATGGCTCCTTGGAGTATGCCGAAGTCTTGGCGATCGAATTTAGATGTCTTAGAGCTCACCGCAGGCTACGGTTCTTTTGTGTGCCTGTATGGATTTTGAGATTGATCTGGGGTAAGTTTGTTCTACGAAGAAATTCACATCAATCTTCGAAATCACAGTGCGCCCATGCCTGTCGATTTTTTTCATGAGATCGTCTAAGTTTTTCTTCCAATTGAGCTTAAAATGCAATGTGACTCCAAGAAATCGCACTGTCTTTAAAATGTTCAAGTCCAACCCACTCACTTGGGGGTTGACCCTAAGTCCTCGGCTGGTAGTCCAGTTATTGAGCAGTGCTGGGCCTTTACTACTTTTTCAGATGAATATCTCTCGTATCTCAAGCCATGCTTTGCTAATATAACCTTTGTTAGCAAATGTAAATTTATCTTAGATATGATTTCTGGCTTTTTAAAAATGGCGAATAAGTGGCTATAAATTCTTCTCGTAGATTTTTTCATCGTTTGTGTACAGCCCTATTCCATGCCTCGTGACGTGTATAATACTGCATATCGTATCCGATAAAAATGTAAATCCTGGGGATAAGAGTTTTTGTCAGTACCTCCAGCCAATGGGACTCAGTCCAGCTACCGTTGATATTTCTTAGTGAAGGCGTTTAGCGCTCTTCCAGGTTCAACATTGAAAATCAATTATGAGATTCTCAGAATCTAAATTTTTGGTCTTGACTTTTTTTCTAAGTAAATGCGTAAAGTTTAAAAATCCATTTGAAATTTGTTAGTCCTTTGTTGGCCTCCAGTCCAGAGGTGACCACAATATCCGACGCACATCTCATTTGTCCAAAAATTTGCAATGCAATCACAAGACTTTGATTATTGCCAGCTATTCGCTACCCTTAAAGCGACACAGGAGCACCCTGCAACTAATTTGCTGTGAAAGTAGATTCGACTTCAATCCAGTTGCATGCCATGTCGCTGAACTATAACAAAACAAGGATCATCTAGACCATTTATGGGTGTCAAAAGTGATGCTTCACCCGCCAACCAAGCAATAACCAAACGCCCCCAATGGATCCAATAACGCTTCGTCAACCCAAAATGACTGCTGGCCAGTCTATAATTGCGTGTAGTTTCGAACCAAATGTCGAACTTCATTCATGCGCTACTAATTGTCCGTCATTTAGAGACGAATTGGAGTAAAATGACTGCTGCTCCTGCTGCTATGCAATCAATTTCCCCAGAGCGTACCTATTCGTGATGTGTTTCCGAAAATTCGTTACAAACGCTACGCCACCGCCGACGGCCGGGTGGTGCGGTTGAGGTGTTTCGCTTTCGCACACTCTCCCTTCCATAGATTTAACCAGTTCAAAGGACGGATTTCATTATGTTTAGCAAATATAGTACGTACACCAAACCCCATGCACAGGGTGTGCTGGTCAACTTGTCGTAACAAATCGGTGGCAATTTGCAGGACAATTAATTGGTGTTTTGTTGTCCTGTGTGTATATATGTGCGCTATGCATGTGCGTGATGGGTGAGTGTCTGGGGAGCAGTATAGTAGCACACTGGCAAGTGGCAGCAGCTGTCTACTCACCCGAGAGTGTTACAATTGCTATTTGCTGCTGAGACATAAAGCCTCCTAATCCTTTGCAAATACGAACAGTCCTGTTTGCAATTGTTCCATGTTTCATCATTATGTTGAGCAAGTATGTATGTGGTGTATCCTGTTGGCGTGGTCCAGTGGGGGTGAGCGGGTTTATAGACTCTGTGCAATAATTGATCGGATTAGGGAACTGTAGACGTTCTATTGATCCTTTGGTCGACTCCTTGTGGTATCATTTTGAAATTAAGTTCTATTTGAGTTAGAGTGAATGGGGTGCGCCGGTTTTCTCAAATATAAATCAGATGAGGTAATAAGAATCTTTATGCCGTTGCCTATACTGTTGATGTCCGAGTGCAAAACACAATTTTATTCATTTAGGTTCTTGAATTTTCCCTGGAAATATTCGTATATCCCATTTTTTTCTATATGGCTATTGAAATTGATGCGCGATATGTAATTTTTGGTTCTCCTCGTATTCGACCAACTGAGAAGACTATTCCGAATCGACTTACACCCGCATAAGGTCCAGCTAGGGCAGAACTATGCCTTGTGGCGTAATTTTAAGGATTCTGTTCTTCAGCAGCTTGAAGCTTGCCTTTATTCTTACCATGAGCATAAGGTAAAATACATAAAATGATGATCAATGAGCATTGTTTTTTTAATTATGGGCGAAATTAATTCGATCGCAAAGTCATTCTAGTCATTGTACTATTCATAAAAATAATGCAATACTGCGTTATATGTAACTTGTACTTCTATATACCTACTACTAGCGGACCCGGCCTGATCATACATTTTCATTGTCCGTCAATTGTTCGGCCGTTTTATTTAACCGATGAGCCCGGACTGATTCTGTTCTCCATGTGCTTCGACCAATATTTCCTCAGACGTGCGCCCACGAATGGTATTGTCTAGATATATTTTTTCCCATGACTGTCGAAGAATATCGGGTCACGCCTTTTTGTCCAATCCTGCCAGATTTTGTAAAATGCTTCAGTCCGGCAATTTTCAGATATAGTGATTGAAATAACTTTGTTATTTCCACCCTTACGGTGGTGTCATGACCCGTTTTCCAATCCCACCCACACTTCGCGCGATTGTTTGTTTGGACAATGCACATCAATGTCTAAAATTTTATAACTTTAGCTCCCATAGGTGCCGAGAAATTGCATTTTAAAGGTATATTTGTTTTATACCGGAGGTCTCACCCCACTTTGTCCAATTTCGATCAAACGTTCACAGAAACACCTTTGAGGCAGTAAAAAATATTTTCTTAAAATTTGAAATCAATCAGTTCGGGAGTTGGTTTTTTTTTTTTGTATGGGAGGTGCCAAGCCCTTTTGTCCAATTTTTACCAAATGTGAATCTAAACCATCCCTGGATCCACTCCAACACACGCACAAAATTTTATCAAAATCGGTCCAGCCGTTTAGGAGGAGTTCGATTACAACACACGTACAGAAGAATTATAAGATTTTCGTTATAGCAAATACTTTTAATTTAATACTTTAATAACTCAAATTTGCGTAGAGCTTTGTACTGTAGTTATTCAGAAACATAGTTTGAAGTTTAAAAATTTAGTAAAATCCCTTTTATTTTAAAGCGATCATTTTGATGCTAATATTGAAATTCTGATTTCACCTCTAGAAGATTCATTAGACTGTATCGGAGAACATGTACAAAATACTTGGCCTTTTAAAAGCAAGTATGATTATAGTATACACGTTCGATAACTTTTTATAGCAAAACATTGCTCTTGAGGTTGAGCTTGGAATATTACGCCAACTTATTTCCCCATCAGCATTTGTAATATATCTGTTTTTTTCAGTCGCTGTTCCAACCATCAGCATCATTGGTATGCTTGCGGCATACCTGCAGTTAGTTCTTTAAATTTCCTATATTCGTTTTTGTCTTAGACACGAAAGCGTCCGTTATCAAGATATATCATATCTACATATTACTTGGGTTTATAAATTAAGTCAGTAATTCAGGGGTCGAATCGCGTCCTCCGTGAACGAGTAACTCGTTTTCGTAAAATGTGTATTTGGCATTATCGCATACGTGAACGTATATCCGTAAACGTAATTTGGCATCACCACTTGGCTGAACGGATGCCTGAACGTATACGTTCAATCGAAATGTCATTCGATAGGTTTTTAGTGTTCGTAATTTGTGTTGTGCGAAAAATATTAAAGAAAAATGTAAAAAAATTGTTAATTGAAGCAACTGGATTGGAAGAATCTGTAAAGGGACTTTCAAATGTTAAAACTTTTGCGGTAGTCCACAGTTACCCGACTCGGAACCTAATAATAATATTTTAACAACACCAAGAAGTACTGGTACCAAAGATCCTGTGGAGGATTCCCTTCGTGTGTTGCTTGAGGGCTATTCCACAGACAGTCGCAGCGAACAAAGCATTGTTTGTCCATCAGCCAGTACATCGAAGGCAGCCACAAAATCGATAATCACAGATGGTTTTCAATTGAACTCACGATTTGCTTTGTAAGGCAAGCGGATTGCTGTTATCCCTTAGCTGTTTGCGAACAATTTTTTCATTATTGTCATTTTAGTCCGAAGAACTTAAGTAAAATAACAACGTCGGCTCCATTGAAGCCTCTAAAATTATTTTTTTAAAATATGAAAACTTTGCTTTTGCGGATTTTTTTCTTTTAAATGACATTTATTTGACGTTGAAACTATTACTATTTTAAGTTTAATCTATTAGGTACAACTACTACGTCCAATCAAATAATTACGTTCCGTGAGCATTCGTGTGACACAATCTCAATACGTTCGTTCGTATGACGAGTCACGTAATTCTTGTTCGTACGATTGCCGATCCGTTCACGGAGGACGCGATTCGACCCCAGTTTTCTAACCGATTGTCAATTCTTAAAGGGCATGGGTTCAGCTTTTTCGGATAGCCGCTACCATTCCCTTTTAAGTGGTCCTTGATGATGATGGTCTTTACTTTACTTCTACAGCACGTAAGCTCTTAAGCCTGTAAATGCAAACAAATTTTGCGTTTACTGATGTCATCTTACCAGCAGTTAAACAGCCGGACTTATGAAGCCTTTAAAGTTTTCCTTAATTGAAACAATACACCACGAATGTGGAATGCCTTTCCCAACTCTGTCTTTCCTTATCAGTACAATTTACAGACATTTAAAACCAATGTGCATCGGAGTCACACTAGATCACAGCAGTAGTTATACGAGTAGGTAGCATCTTTAGTGCGTTTTAATTATAACAAATTATCATAGGAAGTCCATTCACAATAGGCCTTATCAATAATCATTTTTAATATTCAACTTAAATATTTTGACGGCCTCAATAGATAATTTTATATGGAAAATTCCCCATTGTGACTTCGTAAAAGTTAGCCTGGACACTAAAAATTGCCATTAGTACCGCGTAATAACTAGAACTAATAAATCTATTTTTCTACTGCGCCACCGAGAGTATGACTGTCCTGAAAAAAGCTTCTTAGTTCAGCCGTTCGGACTCGGCATAAAATTCGCCCCAAAAATAGAAACTCACACAAACGAATGGTTGCGAGAAGCTAGGCCTAGGGTGTCCTTCGCCTTTTGTGCCACCTATTTATTTTTAACTTTCTCGTATACGTAGTAAGAGAAAGGTATTGTTTTCGTACAAAATTTCGAACTCGAGATTTTGACCAATTCTGATATTACGATGATAGGGCAATTCAAAAAAGTGGGTCTCGCAATTCTGTCCGTCCGTATGTCTGTATGTCCCACCCCTGGGGAATCTAAACGCTTGGACGAATTTGCTTCAAACTTCGTATTTAGAGTTTGTAAGCTTCCCGCTCGGGACGTTTTATTTTTTTTTATGCTAGCCCTACCTAATATTAACGCTACATCCCATATAAAAATTTTGCGAAATATTACGAAATATGCCTAAATTTAGATTTTTTCGAAAAAGGCTCTAACGATTTGAACCAAAATTGATAGTTGAGTTAATGTAAGCATGCCTAACATGACTGCGTACCCAGTTTTTCGCTAAAAAGTCCAGAAACGGCAGTTTTGAAAATTGGCTTTTTCTCGAAAACGGTAAAAGGTTTTTTTTAAGGTACTATTGTCATTCTTAACGTCATAGTAAACACAGATTTTCTCTAAAAAGACTGCGTCCGTTGATATCCACCCAAATCCCTAATAATAGTGCTTCAAAAAACTGGTCATTATCTCTAAAACGCAATTTTCGATTATGATGAAAATGTTACTGTCATCAGGTAATGCTTAAATCCATAGTAATAACATTTGCTCAGTTTTGAGCTAAACAGTTGAAAAACAGTGTATTTTGAACCATGAATGCGTCCTTCGATTTCCACCCCAATCGCCAAAAACGGCACTTTAAAAACTACACATATCTCGAAAACGCCATTTTCGATTTGGTTAGAAATGTAACTGCTAGGTAATGTTTATATCCCGAAGAATACATCGTACTCAGTTTTCAGCTAAACAGTTTAGTAGCAGTGCTTTTCGAATCCAAATTGTAACATTTGTCAGCACAATTTTACAAAAAACCGCTCTAACGATTTTGATCAAAATACATATTTAAGACAACATAAGTATTCTAAACACGATCACGTACTTGGTTTTTCTCAGAAAACTTGAATATTGCCGTTTTATGAATATTTCTCAAAAATTACTACCCAAATCCCGACCATTGAGACCTTTTTTTTTTAAATAATAATCAAAAACCAGTATGACAATTATCTTTGACTATGCCGAAGCTCAAATACCCGGTACTGTATTATTGTAAAAATAAAAAATAATATTTTAGAACTAAAAATATATATATTTGTATGGGAGGTATGGGTAGTTTTTATTCGACCAAGCTCATTTTTTGTCAAAAAATTTTAAATATTATTAAAACAATATGTGCAAAGTTTAAACTTGCTATCTTTATTGTAGCTATTTAAATTTAATTTTTAACATCAAAAAGCTATATAAATCCGATATTTTTGTATGGGAGGTAGTAGTAGTTTTCATCCGATCTTGCTCATCTTCGAACTTAGCCTCAGTTTGGTGGATAAAAGCTTACGTACCAAATTTCAAGTCGATAGCTCTTAAATTACGGCCGTAGTCGTGCGGACGGACAGACGGACATCGCTAGATCGACTAAGAAAGTGATGCTGATCAATAATATATATAGTTTGTCATACCTACAACGCCTCCTTATGTGCGTTACAAATGGAATGCCAAAGTGAATATACCCTCGCCACAGTGTGGTACCGGGTATAATGAGAATTCGAAATTCATCGCCTCCTTGCCTCCTTCAAATGTCAGTTGGGGTGAAATTTGAAAGTAAGTAATAAAGTGTTGTAGTTAATACGTACATACAGCCGGAGGCATAATTATTTTGACAAATATTTTTGTTATTAAACTTTTATTGATAACGCAAGAATATATTGAAATATATAAAATTTTTGTAATGTTCAATGATACTTAAAACTAAAAAACAAAAACAATAACAATTTTTCGTAAGAACTAAAAAAATATAAATTAATTTAAAATGTTGGCTCGGCACAATTATTTTGACAAATCAAAACAGTGAAGAAAACATTGCATAGTTTCACTCAAACTTAATAAAATGAATTATTAATTAGTAAAACGTGAAGCCACCTTTGGCATTGATAACCTTTTTAAGCCGTCTTGGAACTGATTCCACCAAGGATTCAAGGAATCGGGCTGGTATATTATTCCATATGGATGTAACCTCAGAAATGGTTTCCTCTCGGGTTTGATGCAGGGTATCAAGTCGTTGGTGTTTTACATAGGACCATACATTCTCAATGATATTTAGATCTGGACTTTGAGGTGGCCAGTCCAATGTATTTGCTCCAAGTTCAGTAAGATAATCTTTGATTACCTTGGCACGGTGGCACGGAGCGTTGTCCTGTTGGAGAATAAATGATTCTCCTATCAATTTATCTCCTGAGGGGAATGCGTTATCCTTTAGGACATTCAAATATTGAATTTGGTTCATGGAACCACTAATGGGAACCAAATCACCAAAGCCATTATAAGCGACGCAGCCCCAGAACATAACAGATCCTCCACCATGACTTACTTTTTGGACAACAGGAGCCCTTTTTCTCTTTTGAGCTTGCGGAGAAGTCGTGCATAAACCTTCTTTTTAACTGAATGGAATTGAAATGAGCTCTCGTCAGTCCAAAGAACTCTTTTCCAGAAGTCGATTGGCTTGTTTACATATTCATTTGCAAAGGCAAGGCGTTTGACTTTATTCTTGTTTGATATATATGGGATATCTCTTGCTACGTAGGTTTTGAAATAGTCTTCTTGCAAGCGATGACGAACGCTAACTAATTGAAGTCTGATGTGACATATTCCACTCATTTGCCGCAGCTTGTGGCTTTAAACGGACATTTGCTTTAAATTTGCGCAAGAGGAGTCTGTCGCCATCCGTAGTTTTGCGTTTTGCCCCTGAGCGAGGCAAATTCTTAACATCATTTGTTTTTTTAAACTTATTTATTTGATAATAAATTGTCTGCCGAGACAAATTAAATTCGGTTGAGATCTATTTCACACTTACGCCTTCGTTAAATTTTGTAACAATTGAGGCTCTTTTAAACGCGGACAGTTCGCCCGTCTTACCCATTATAATACAATACAATTTTTTTTTTTAATATTTACTGAGAACGTGAAAATGAATTCAAACTTTTTATTTCACTATATACGCTTCAGAACAAAATTATGTGCACGTCAAAATAATTATGCCGCAGCAATATTCGGTGCCTGTTTGATTTCTTATCAGCAGAAAGAGAATGCATAAGCAGTAAACAAAATATTTCGCGCATACATGTTGTTGTTGTTGTGAACTTCAAATAAGCGGTAAATTTTTTAACGTTATTCTTTGTATTACAATAAATACAACCGACACAGCCAAGAGCTAGTTTTGTCAAAATAATTATGCTGCCGACTGTAATGTCTATGTAGTATATGTATTACGTGTTTAGTTAACAAGGGTTCAAGATGTACGTAAGTGGAAATTATTTTAAACGTAAAATTTGTTGAAATGACTCTGAAATTCTGCGAGATTCGCAATAAACGAGAAAGTTACGTGCGACCCAGTCGTGCACATTTTTTTATTTTTTATCAGGACAATGCATAGTATTAATGTTACAAATTTTACAAATTTTGGCTCCCATGACTGTCGAAGAATAGCGCCTCCTCAGCCCTTTATCTATTTTTGACCAATCTTCACAGGATCACAATTGATTCGGTGGTTCTCGAGATATAAGATTTTGAATGCAGTTTTTGTATGGGAGGTGCCACAGCCCTATAACTCATGAACCAATACACCTACAAAAACCGTATGCATTTATAAACTATGGTATTATCGTCACCTTTCATTGGAAATTTCCAGAATCAAAATCGGTTTACGCGTTACAGAGAACATTGGCGACAAACACAATACAACAATAGATAGATTTAAAAATTTGTTCTAAATACTCCTTGCAATTATTGTTTTCTTTCACAGATCCAAATTTTCGGCTACAACTCCCAACTGTACTCCAACTTCTCGGAAGCGCTGAATCGCGCGCAAGGAATCGTTGGTGTAGCAATCCTCCTGCAGGTAATTTTACCCACACATAACCCACTTTGAATTTGTGTCTTAAGGCCACTACCCCGTTTTTGTGTCAACAGCTTGGCGACCTCTCGAACGCGGAACTCAGAATGCTCACCGATCAACTGGAACGAATTCGATTCGGTGGCGATGAGGCGCTAATAAAACGTCTATCGATTCGCGGACTCCTACCAGACACCGATCACTACATGACCTACGATGGTTCAACGACGGCACCAGCCTGCCATGAGACAGTCACGTGGATAGTTCTCAACAAACCTATTTACATCACGAAACAGCAGGTGAGTACCTACATTCTACTCCTACTCCTACTCGTATATGTACAGTACACCAAACCCGAACCGAAAGGGAGGACAGTTCTACAAATATAGAATTCTATGCGGTGCAGTAGTTCAGTAGCTTCCTCGTGTACACAAATAAGGCGGTGCTGCAGCTACTCGTATATTGCATCAGCATCAGCATCAGCATTTCAACTTCATTTCATTCTTCGCCGGTGACAAGGCTCACAATTATAATTGTATGCGGCCGCCGTTGTTGTCGCCGGTTCTCGTATGTTCGTGTGCTATTTGCATTGCGCCACGTCACTACTCACTAACAGCATTCAGCCGCACAATGATGAGGAGGTCTACAACCCCTGGCGGCGTTTTGTTTATGTTCAGGAAATGTTTCCGCCACAATGGTAAGATGAGTCCTGAATGCCATAGCTTGCCGTCGAATGAACTTCCGCACACGAAGTTAGAGGATGTTTTCTTCCAGTTCGAGTCCTATGGGTACGTACCATCCCCCTCCCCACTTGAAGCTAAGTGGCACATTTCGTGCAACTTTAAGTTTTCTACACAGAAGAGCACTCTCGCCATCATACGAAATCAATTAATGTGACTCTGCGTGCCGATGCCGAAGCTAATAGTATCTTTCAAGTCCCGGTTATGAATAAATAATTCAAGCAAATAGTTTGGAATGCTTAATTAACGCCTTGGCGTTGGTGGATCCTTTGAGGTGCGTTCAAGGAGCCGGTTTTAACACAGTTTTCTTTTTTGTTGGTAAAAAAGTTTCCTGATGGCGCTCATTATGCATGGATGCTTCTGGGATGGTGCTGCGCGAGAGAGGCAGAACGGATGTCATGATGTTGCATAATTGAATACTTATTTAACTTTGTCAGTATATGCGAAGCAATTTTTCATAAATAAAAGGTCACACCGTGCGGTGTGATGAAGCCGCGTCCCGGTGCTTGTTAAATGTTGCGTGTAATTTACAATTTGTAATTAAAAGTGCACTGTAATGACATGAAGTGTGCAACGTGCTGCATCCATCCATCTCTGTTGTGTGAGGCTCATTTAATGATGACACGAAGGTGGGTTTATAAAGCTACCCATGGTTCGGTGAATTGCTGTGGCAGTAATCATCTGATTGTATGCACAGTGGCATTATTATGAGCTATAATAATTTTCTTCCTTTTTTTTTTGTTGTAACCACCCGACAGGTAGAATGATGAAGTGCTTTTGAGTTGAGTTACCAACTAAGTATTGGGAAAGGTTTAATCCTTTATAATGGCTATCGATATGTGTATCGAATGGATTTTAATAAATATCAGGGTGTGTGTAAATTATTAAATTTGTCTATACTGCAGTCCATCAGACAAATGGAATGGGTTCGGGTTCCCCTTTCCAAAATCCCCTTACTCCAAAAGACCCTAAGAGAAAATCCCCACGGCCAAAACCCCCCATTTTTAGATTTGGTGTTATTAATTCTGTCGCCGCGACACCTAAAAATGTGTTAAAAAATGAGATACGTATGGGGCCATGTTGCCCCCTCCCCCCTGCAACCCCCTGTTTGTGGTCTCTGTAAGATTTGAAATATGTGCAAAGTTGGGTATATGCAAAGTTTATCTTTCTTGTGGGAGATATTGGCATAGGGGATTTCGTCCCGGGAGATTTTGGAAAAAAAAAAAAAAATAAAAGAGAGATTATGTCCAACAAGAGAAACTAAGGAGACTCTCACAAACGTTACCGAATGACGCATGAATCATGCGTTGCCGAAGTGGCACGATCGTGCTTTTTGGGCACGCAAATTTATTTGTGGCACGGAGGCACACCATCAGGTACATTTCATCAACAAAGCTGGACGAAACTTATATCTGAAATGTGGATATCACAAATTCATTCGAATATTTAATTTCTTAAAAAAAATATTTCAAATCAATAAAAATACTTCAAGAAGTTAAAAGACTTAAAAACATTGAATATATTCAAATGACTAAAAGAAGAATTTTTCGTCCGTTCCTTGGGAAAATTTACGAATTAGTAGGAAAATTCCCGCGGATTTGTTTAGGGTGCTATAATTCGATTTTGGATTTAAAATCTCGGCGAAACCATCGAGTTATTGTCCCTGCTTATCGACGAGAAAAAGATAAAAGTAATTTGCGCTTATTGAGCAATTCGAGCGAAAAACGACGATGAGTTCGAAAAAGAGAAAAGCTCCGATCAATGTGAGTGTTACAACCAAAGTGATTTTTATTTCCGAATCGGGTTCTTTGTAGCCCGCAATTTAGTACAATGGTGGTTATTTACATAGTTTTAGTACATAGTTTTAAATTAAAAATATGGCGAACATTGGCTTATTTGCCGCTAAATTTGAATTATTATTTGAATTGAACGAATGTAATAGATTTCAAATACATATACGAATTGATTTATTACAATTTGAAACAAAAATGAAATGAAAGATTCGGTTTAAAATAAATGTTGATGTGAGTTGTTGGTAGGTACTGTTCTGTGCTCCAACAAAGACTTCAAAAAATTCAAGCAATCAAAAAGTAGGTATTGCAGTTTTTTGACTGCTTCAGGCGATTGCATTACTTAAGACTTCAAAAAATACTGGGATTTAGATTTTGAAGTCAAATAATTTAAGTGAAGTATGTATTTTGCTGAAATAGTAATAACTAATACCAATAAGCAATCAAATGACTGCGACTGCAGCGAATGCAATATACTGAAGTATTGCAGTCTTTTACAGCTCTGGTAACGTGCACATGTCATTCGTTGCAAATATGCATAACGAACGCTTGTTCAACCCTCCCAGAGGAATTGCAAGAACTAGCCAAGGGAGTAGCTTTCTAAAAAACAGCCCTTAACGACAAAATTATGTATGTCATAGAATGAAATAATTAAGCCAAATAATTGTCAAACTTTTTAAACTCCAAATAATTTAATTATTTAATTTATTTATTTAATGTAGTTTTTATTAAAAATTTCTTATTTTTTTTTCATTATTTAAATCATTATTTAACTCAAAACATTGTTTTTTGGTTTTGAAGAGACCTTTACTTGGACACGCTAAGGGCACGCTTCTCTGAAAAAAGTGGCACGCTTTATTTTAATTTGGCGGCAACGCTGCATGATGGTATATTCTTTGTGGTGTTAAGTACATATCCATTGAGTAATATTATTTAATCCTTTCAAGGATTTAGGTTTAGGGATATCTACTTGTGTCATGGCATGTAGATCATAGTGGCATTAACTCTTCGGCAAGATTTTAACCCGCAGTTGCATTGTCATGTCCTCGCACTAGGTGCGCCTATATTGTAAGCGGTTCTTAACCAATTTCGATTGCGTAACTAGAGGAAACTAGCTGAAGAACGCGCTAGGCTCTTGGTCTCCGCGTTATTGATCGTACACTCCATCTCGATGTTGTTATTTTATATTCAAGTGTGCAGTCGACAACACGAAGGAAATGTTTTCCATATGAACTGAATCTCCCCTTTCCCGTCGCTAATATTTCGGGCCTTAACCAAAATTTCCAAAATCAGCGAAAACGATTTTTTCTATTTCTTATATAGAGTACACAAATTTATTTTGAAGTCGATCGGATGAATTTTTCAATAAAAAAAATTACAATCCCCTTTTCGAGTTCGAATTTTTCCCATTCGCATTTTAGTGCTCACTTTGGCCGCAAACGGAAATTTGTTTTAAAATGTCAGTTTCCCTCCTATCTTCTACTGTTTAGGCTGGGAGTTGATCAATCAGGTCAGGACAAACTATTTTATACCTACATGAGATGATGAACAATCCACCGTAATGTACACACTGCCATTTCTCGGCATTTCGAAACTTCGGCCAGCTTTTGGATGTATCGCAAACTGAAATTACTCGTACATTTTCGAGACTTTCCAGACATCACAAACACACGAATTTACACACTTAGTGCGCAGTTAGAAAAAAAAAAGAAAGAGTATCAAAATATACATAATATCCTACCTACCTATTCCGATACACTATACGTCCCTTTGATCTCAATAGAGACAGGTCACGTACATTTGGCAACGACATGTGCATAATTAAAAAAAAAATAAAGATACCTAACTCAAGGTCAATGAATGCAAATACATACCCACATATGACCCAGTGCATCCTTTCCCTCCCGTCAGACAACACTTTTAAATTATAAATATATTATTCAAAGCGGTTTCCCACAAAATCACACCATTCCTTGCCGCGAAGATGAATTCTAACGCTGCATACGGACCTTCAACTGGTTTTACCTTCTGCATTCCTCAAATCTCTGCTATTATCCCTTTCGCTGGAGTAATTTCCGCAAACTCTCTGTGATATTTGTAATTTCCTCATAAGCCGATTAAGAAAAAAAGAATTTCCTTCTCAGACAGAGATGTATATATGCACTCGCGTGTATCCTGTGGGACCGAGAATAATTTCATAAATTTTTTACAGCTGCTTCGTCTATTTTTTGTTCCTGTTTTTTCTTACTATCCTTGCCCTTATTGTGTGAGCACCAAAGGACACTTATCTGCAGCTTTATGCCAGTGAAATGAAGAATTTCACTATTTCTAGAGCTTTCACTCTCGCTGCCATGTTTATTGCATGTGGTTACGGCGACCATGTCGGTAGAAGGAATTGCATTTGGTATATGGTCTACTAAAGCCACGTTACCATCACCCATCACAGCATCGCGTCGCGTGTGAAAATTAAAAAAAAAAAAAAATGGAAAAACTCGAAACCATTTTTAATTAAAATAATTCCATGCGGGGACATGAGGAAGACAAATCCCCTGGTCCCGATTTCGAAAGCAGCTATACTCCAACTCCAACTCCAACTCCTTCGCTCTGCAGCTGTTGGTGATGGTAGTTTCGCTGATGACACGACGCGGCAGCATGTGACTCGGGCTTTCGCAATTTTTCAAAATTATCTATTCAGGGTACACAAATGTGTCGTCGTCCTTAAAATGAAAAAAAAAAAAAAAAATATCCTCTAGGAACCAGAAAGAAGCTGGAGCGAAATGGGGCGCCGCCGCCGCCGCGAGAATAACTACTGAAACTGAAAAACAAATGTGCCAATCCCCGCAAGGATTGGGAGGAGTACTGTAAGCAGAATTTCATGTGTGTACACTGTACACTCTTAATCTGTGCATCCACAAAAAAATAAAATGCACAACCGGGTCTGAGAGGATTTCCCAGATTCCAGACACACCCGGATGAGTGTTGGGACCATACGTACAGCAAAATTGTGACTTAATCATTTGTGGGTACTGCAGAAAGTTTATTGTTGCCGTCCGGTACTGCAATTTGAAGTCGACATGGGATCAACTTACATAATGTCCAGGGATGCGGAAACGATTAGACGAACTTATCGAAACTTGTATTTAAACAAAAGTGTCCCAGAACAGTGGGTTGTAGTTGTGCGATAGTTTTTCAGCTGGCCAAAGCAATTTCATTTAAATTGTTTCCAGATGCAACTAGTTCGGAGTAAGCGGCCGTAGCTCTTTTAATGTCTTATGTGGATGTGCTTTCTTTCGAAAACCACTTCAAAAAATTTCTTCAATTTCCCCAATCTGACGGCATTAGAGCAGATCCATTTCAGAAAAAACTTGGAAGGACTAGGAAGGTGCGAGGGTCCGACTAAGTGATAGCATTCAAATTAAGGCTTGCGGTAATATAAAGTGCTGAAACGAAGAAACTAAATCAATTTAGGGAATCCTGGCACAACCTAAGTCTTGAACGAACTCACATTTACTAATAGATGCAAAGTTACTCTAGCTAAGTGTTTTCAAACTATACTGATTAATTTATCGATCCATTCTTGTTCGTTATATTTTCAGTTACATGCCCTGCGCCGCCTGATGCAAGGTACCCCAGATCATCCGAAGGCTCCTCTGGGCAACAACTACAGACCGCCACAACCACTGCTTCATCGGCCGGTCCGGACGAATATTGACTTCAAAACATCGAAGGTGAACGGCAAGGCATGCCCCACCATGTACAGAGAAGTTCACTACAAAGGTAATCCTTGTAAATCCTTTCAAACATTTCCAGCCAATTCATCTATGATTTTTCACTTTTATAGCGACAAGTTGGAAACAGCACTGAAGGCATGACATTGTGTAACTGGAGCTTCCTCTATATAAATCATATACACATATAAATAATTATATAATACAATAACCTACCTATATGATAAAAATATACAATTTGCGTAATATGTAAAAGAAAAACCAAACTGATATAAAATTCCCAAACAAGCTTTAGCACATAAGTTTGGAAAGAACACATCGACAGGTGGAATCGCGTTGTACAGAAAATTAACCGATGGAATTATTAAGATAAGTAAACAAAATAAAAACAATAGATACTTAATCGAACTTAGAGCAGAAGATAAATCCCACCCGCATGTTCCGGGAGGAACACAATCAACTAACGAGTATATCAAAACTATGGCTAAATAAAAATGTATAAGGATAATCTGTAAACTGTTTATATTTGATAATGTAAAAGAGAAAGGAAAATATTAATCGACTGTTATAAATAGCTATAGTTAATCCCTTTAGGTAAAAAATTAAAAAAAGAAACACTCATACACATGAAGTCAACATATCCATTAAGAAAGGACGCATATCCGTTTGGACTGTAATCAACTTCATTTATTTAGGTAAAATGTGTAAAATTTTGTAATAATTTTAAGAATGCTTGTAAATAGTTGTAGCAAGTTATAATTATTAGCTTTAGCTTGGATTTGTGTTCGGATATTTTTTATGAAATGTTTTGATCTTTGGTAAGGATTTTGTTTCGATTTTGAATGAAAGGATTTAGAGATATACGGCCATTATGCGGGTCAAAGATGATGAATGTCTAAAGATGAATCATGCGACCTACGGTACTGATCACATCGAACATTTATTGAAATGTCACCATAGACAGTGAGAGTGACAAAGTCCAAGTCTTGCGATAGGCGAAGATTTAGTGAAAAGTCAGGGGAGTTCGTTGGCCTCAGAATTCCGTTTTATGCTCCTACTAGCAATGCCCGCGGCTCCGCCCGCCGGTTTCTTTTCTTTTAAATAAAACTAAAATTTAGTTGAGTTATCATTGTACGTTTGTTTATATATTTTCCTCCTTTTTAAGCTTACAAAATATTTTATTGCAATGCCTTTTTGTAAACTATACAGGTTATTTTTTTTAGTGGGCGCAAGTATAAACAACTGCAGCTCACACACGAACATGCAACATATAACTGTCCATGTGAAAAACATGGCTGTCGGAGTCCAACTCTAGCAATGGCCGAGTAGTTCCGAAGATAGCCCCTATACCCCCGTTTCCCATTCCCTCATTCTCTTCCTAATAACCTATACTGATCAGGAGGATGTAGCCAGTACTATGTTGAAAGCATTTTTAAAATCGGCCAAATAGTTCCAGAGTCAGTCCCTACCACCCCTTTACCCCCACCCCGTTACCAATTTCCATAGCTGCAATCGAGACAGCAATTTTTTTCGGCACTATCTCACCCTCTGGATAGACCAGAAAGATGAAAGTTAGCTCAAAATACTCGGTGAAGTATTGCCTAACAATTAAAAGCATATCTTGAATTGACATACCTACATAGATTTATGAGTATAATGACAAGTTAAGCGTAGTAAGGTCAAAATAGAAAAGTTTGTTTCAAAAGCTTCTCAACCCTTATGGGACGAATTTTCGAAAACGATGAATGGGACATATTATCATTTTGACTTATCTATTAACGTACAAACTTTGAAGTTCATACGGTTAACGGTTCTTGCGACCCCCTTTACTCCCCGCGACCCCTTTAATTCTGAGCAATTCTTACCCACCCTACGGGCTAATTTCGCCACACATCTATAAATCAGAAAAAAAATCATGGAAATCGGACGAATGGTTCTCGAGTTATGGAGGGACGAACAGACGGGCGTTGCATTTTATATGTAGTATGGTTATGGATGATCACATACTGTCAATCACTAGGAGTGTATAAAACTGTTGTAGTACAATGCGACCTTTGACGAGATTTTTTTTTTTCTATTCTATCGGTTTGATAGCAGTCTATCTGTCATTAAAAACGTGATATCCGTGCGGATTGCCCAACTAAGCTTAGGCCGGTAATTGGCCACAAAACAGTGCATTTCCGAGCAAATTCCAATTAAGCCAATTATTTAGAAATCTATAGGTTTCTCATTACTGACGAAATCATTTGGCCATCCTCACTCTGGAAGGTACTGACGTCTGGAAGTTGAACATAGAACAAAAGAACGCAGTAGTCTATTTTTCTCAGGTAGTTTTATAACATGTACTGGCAGCCGAATGATTGTTAAAGATAGCTTTTGTTAAGAGGTTAAGAGATCAAACCATTAAAGTCATTATATGTCGGAATATGTTGACTTTCAAGATACCGGTAGTTTTTATTGGCATGGCATAGACCTGACACTTAAGGAAACCCGACAAGAAAAATAAAATTCGTACGCCTAGTTCACGTCGCCAAGCGACCATATGCCCACAAATCGCTCGAGTAGAATGCCCATTGCCCATGCTGGTTGGGACGTAGCGCCAACCGTCCTGTTGGAACCACATGACGTTCATATTCATCATATCATCTAATTTGTGCCAGAAGAAATTAGTTGTCATCGATCGGTAACGATCTCCATTATGATGATGATGGCAATGCCAAAGTCGTTTTCGATGATGAAGTCGGACCACAAGTCACAACTCTCAGCAAATGGTGACTTTCTACAGATGCATTGAAATTTGGTGGACCTCGTGTGGATTGGTATCGTCCAAAATTCATCAATTTAGCTTGTTGGCATATTCGATTATTCAAAAATGGTACTCGTCAACTGCTCTAGTCTATAAGTTGACTATGGTCGTTTTTTGTTCAGATCCTGGATCAGTTAGATTTTATACTGATGTTGGTTCAAGTCCCGAAGCAAAAGTTGTCAATTTGATGTCTGTGGAAGGCCGAGTGTTTGAGCATGGCCTCGGATTATCCTGCACACTATTACGGATAGATCTTGCGTTTCATTGACATACGGTTATAGGAAGATAATTCACTGAAGTTGTCGACTCGAGTTTGGGCACTAAACATTCAATAGTCGACTGGTAAGGACGACCATGTAAACTCTAAAATAGGCCCAATGCGCACATCGTTACCAGAAGAGAACCCTTACATTGGTAATAAAGTTTTATCATTCGCACGTATTTCTGAAGTGTCTGAAAAATATAAATTAGGATAGCTAACAACAGATTACATACATGGCAGGCATGGACTGTTAAAATCTACTCATTCAGATTGGACGACTCTATTAGAAATTTCTTAACTATATATACTTAAAGGTTTCCCGACCCGGGAATTATTACTGCCTGCAGTATTTTGTCTCAGGCGCATAGCATTGTGATGTTTGCGCATAACACTGGGTTAGACACAAACACTCTACGGGCCGGAGCACTTAGGTATGACCATCCACTAAACCTGTCATCCATCTTAGACGATTGATGAGCAATTTGTTGACCATCTCTATGTCGCCGTACAGTTCTTATAATTCGTCCTTGAATCTCCCACGCATGTCATATTGTTATGCATACTTAAGTAGAACCTTTCTCTCGAAACAATGTTCGTCCGTTTAAATTCATTACAAAAAGCAGGACTGGAACGACCAAATTTTAGTATAGAATTCCCCTAGTTGTTCGAGATATGGCCCTACTACTTAATTTCCTTCACAGCCTAAAAAAACAGCGACTGTCAAAATGTATGCTAAAACCTGACATTATGTATAGCACCAATAAAACAAGCTGTCCGCTCCATGTATAGAGCACTCCAATTCAGCTCCTAGCTGATATGCTTTCTAATCAACTGAGGTATATGATAAAACAAACTCATTGCGGCGTTACCAAACAATCGACAACCCTAAAACAATGTACCACACCCTCCTCCATCATTAAATATTTTCTCAATTAATTTTCGCAGTCATTTTCAGAGGATTGCACTCGCTAAATTAAAAGGCAAACAAAAAAAAATTAATATAAACTTCATGCATAAATTCAATTTCACTGCCGTATCACCGCTATCGTATATGCAATCCCATCGTTTGCAGAGATAAATTAACAATAATACTGACACACTATGCTACTGCTAGCTCTGAATACACACACACCGCAAATCAGAGTAAAAACGCTTCCCTCTCGGTTCAGCCTTAATCAACCGCATAATTTGAGTCGAGTGAATATATAAACACAAATAATTAAAATCATTGCAATAATTATTTGCTGATGATCATTTAATCGGCGGAAAATTGTCTGCGTTTTATTTGACGCTCGCCTAGGTTTGACCCAAGCCCAAGCCCAAAGCCAAAACCAATGCGCTCTGCCTACTTGCCTTTTCACCACCTCTGCTGCAGTTGATGTGCCGCGCTACATCCCAGTTTAATTATTTTTCCATCCTCAGCACGATTTGTAATTAACCCGATAGTAATTGCTCTCTATGCTGCCAAATTGATTTCACCTGCAGCCTGCAGTAGCCGTATGATGGAACAACAAGCTTAGCTGTATTATAGACAGGCCGGAAAAAAAATCCTTTCAGTCATCTAAAAACAAAAAAAAAAATAATAATAATAAAATCCGTAAAATAAAAGCTTATCCTTAAATGCATTCTGTATAAATGGAAAAAAATAGCTACCGTTACATACTCGATTATAATGGTAAACCACAGTAAAAGTAAACGTATGCTCTAAGAAAATGCGCGCAATAAAGGAAATGAAATATTGCACTTTTGTATGTACTGGCATCCTAGATAGCAGAAGAAGAAGAAGAAGAGGAAATTTATCATCTAGTATGAAAAATAGAAATAAAAATTGTAATTAGTTATGTATAAGTAGTTAAAATTAAATTATTAATTATTATTTTAGGTGAAACTAAACTAACACTAATGTATTATATTAACATTAACAAATACCTATTGTATTAAAAAATATTTATTAATATAAACAAGAAAAGCCTTGCTGAAAAAAAAGAATACTATTGTGCAAAATGGCGGTGTTTTATTTGAATATTATTTTAGTGGGTATATCTATATTATATAAAAATGAAGTATCCGACTGACAGATGATCAACGGCCAGCCTAAACCATTTGCTCTACAAAGCTGAAATTTTGCGCAGAGGTTTTTTTATGATGTATACAACCACTAAGGAAGAAATTCTACCCTTAAAGGGGTAAAAGGGGGGTCAAAGTTTGTATGTGAAAATTTGTATTTTTTATCAGAACGACTTCAAACTGGGATTGTGTACTTTCTATGAGAAATAAAGAAAATATATTTCTCCGATTTTGGAAATTCGACTCTCAAAGGGGTAAAAAGGGGGGTCAAAATTTGTACGGGAAAATTTTATTTTTCATCCGATTGACTTCAAACTCGGTTTGTATATTCTCTATGAGAAATAAAGAAAATGTTTTCTTCGATTTTGGAAATTCTACCCCTAAAGGTGTAAGAGGGTGGTCAAAGTTTATTTTTCATCCGATCGACTTCAAACTTAGTTTGTGGCCCTTTTCTTAAGTCACGAACCGTTCGTCGTATCAATTTTGAACTTTGTAATGCGTCCCAAAATCTTTCGCTGTTGAACATGCTTATCGCTTCATCTAACTCCAGCGTACGTACTCCAAAGTTATTCAAGCGGAGTCATACTGCTAGGAAGTGGTGCATCTTTCTGGTTGCAAGAGTGTAATAAGATCTGGGAGGTGTGGAATATAAAGAAGTGGTAAAATCTCCCCCTATTCTAAAGATGGTGCTTATCATATCGCTGTATTTGCCAGCAAAAAAATATGTTTTGTCACATAGATTATGACTCAATCTGCTATAGTATGATCTGTGTTGAGATGCCAGCGCATTTACTAATAAAAATATTGATCATATAATCTTTGAACTGTTTTTTCCAATAGGGCATTAAACACATTTTTCAGATATACCTACTAACTTCTCCTTAGGTACTTTCATAGGTAGGTTTTCTGCGCGATATATAAATATAAAAGAGGGAACTAACTGACTGTGAAGGAATATCTGTGAGGACTGCGCGAGCGAAGCCGCGGGCAAAAGCTAGTACTTTATAAACCAAAGACGTCAAAAAAACAAATTTCAGTTTGTTGGAACTAATTTGTCGGTAGCTAGAACTCTTAATAATATTTTTGAAAACGGTCGCCTCATTTAAAATGAAATCCTTCAAAATTTGTTTCTTATCTTTTGAAACAAATGACTCTCGCACTAGATTCTGCAATTTGTGTGCCGTTAGAGAAAGGCTGAATTCACGAGCTTTCTCGGGCTATTCATATAGTTTCGGAATTTTGCCACATGTTCGAGAGAAATATCCCAGGGGTTCCCAGGTTTTAAGAAAAGAAATCCCCTTTTTTTAACACCAAAATAATATTTTTTCCCCTTTAAAAAACAAAAAAAAACCTTTCTTCCCTCGAAGAAAAAATCTTAGCATAACCAAACCTAAACCCGGGGTCTTGCACGTAACTTGATACAATCGAGTTGAGTCGATACAATCGAGCTCTGGCAGCACCTAATTTGTCTCAATCGAGGAAAATCAATGGAGAATAATCGATTGAGACAAATTAGCTGCTGCCAAAGCTCGATTGTATCGACTCAACTCGATTGTATCACGTGCTAGACCCCCGCTTTTGAATTTGAGCAATGCTTCCAATTGCTTGAGATATTTGTATATTTTTTGGTTGGTTCTTCATTCATTTAAAAATCTAAAATAAAGTGAGAATTATTTTCACTTAGGTACACATTATGTTGTGCCGCCGCGCGCCGTTGCGTTGTCTAAAAATTCGAATAATTTTTTGAATTTAGACATAAGTAGTGCATGGACACGCTATATGCTGGGCCACACATCCCTTTCCATGAAAGTCGTGTCGGAAGAGACCGGTATGAAACCCTTCTCTCTTCCAATCACTTAAAATCGACCTGTCTCGTCCGAAACGACCTTCATGGGAATGGATGTGTGGCCCACTACACGGGCATGACTTTCATTCACATGAACGACTTGGGTACACACAAAAACAAGGCCTCATTGCAGTAAAATAAAATTTGCCAGGTACAGGAATAATGAAATCGAAAATACAAAAATTGTAATGGTAAAGTCGAACCGGACGCCCGCTTTTACGTCCTCACTCTACCAACGCAAATACTTCGAAAATAATTTCTGAAAGTGGATTTTTGGTCTATTTTATGTAGATATATCTATCTTTCTCCTTCCTACTTACTCAAAATCTACCTGTCTCTCTGTACATAACGTTCATGGTAAGCAGTGTATGTCCATGGTAATAGCTTTATTAAATGTCAAAAGAATGAATGAATTCAGAAACCAACATTTAACATTTATTTATTCTAGAAGATTTTCTAACAAACTGTTTTTGATAATGATTTTAAGATTATCCGCTTTTTGGATCTTTTCCCCATTTTTATCCCTTTCCCCTTTTTCCCCTTTCCCTAAAAAATCGACAAAAATGGTGATTTTCCCTCAACCTGGGAACACTTGCTCAGTGGAAGAGAACATTGAGATCTGTAATAGATGCATGGACCAGAGTATATCCATAAGTCGACATAATCCATAGGGATCTTCACGACGCGACGTTATCAATAAATACTACTGTATCGCACAGGCATGAAAAATAGGCATGTAAAAGAAGTGTTGTAGTGAGTACTTATCCACTTTTTCGAAAACTAGCAGAGGGTGTTCCCTAAACAGATGCAATTATTGGGTTGGCATACATTTTTTACTAAAAATCAAGTTAAAATTATTAAATGTGTGTTACGCTGAGAATAATTTCTAAATTCGAATACACGAAATAATAGAGCCGTATTTTTAAATGTCTTCGATTTAACAAAAAAATTAAAATGAAAAATTACACCATTTCTTTTGCTTTAGTTAGTTTTAGGAGTTGTTACCTACTCAAAAGCCAACAAAGACGTTGCACTCTAATTTTGTTCGCACCGAGAATTGCCACGCGTTACGGTGTATTGCATTTAGTTCACTCATTAACTGATAAGCATTCAAGTCATTACGCCTTCAAAAATACCTTTCATGGCAAAAGCAGTGTCACCAGTTAGGTACCATAAAAACTTAGCAGTAGGAAGTTTAATCAGTCGTAGGTATATAGGTACTAGGCTCAATACCTGATTGCAGTAGGTATTTGGCAAAATTTTAATTACTGTCATTCGAAAAAAAAAAAAAAACAGAAAACCAAATTTGGCGCTCTCTTATTGTTTGGGCGTGGCACGCCCCCAAAGTTTCAAAAATACCATATAAAATGGTAGGCACCAACATTTCAGGTATGGAGTGCCAAATTTCAAATGTTTGTTTTAAATAACTAACGGCCGAATTTATAAACGTGGCTACTTATTCCCAAATGCGCGGCGGATCGCTTTTCATGGCGGATTTGTATTATTGTAATTCCAACCAAAAGCGAAAATAATTGGAAAATTTCAAGTCTAATTGGAAAAAACTGAAAAACACCGTTCGCATAAGAATAAGCAAAAGCGAAGACGGTCGAAATCAAAGTATCGCTTTCAATACGATCCGCCGCGCATTTGGGAATAACCCCCGTGTTGTAGAGTCTGCTTTAAGGCTGTGTAAGTTGAACAAAAAATAAATTGCGTTTAGAAGTTGTGTAAAGCTACATAAGCGCTGTTATTTTTCTACGGACACGGGACAGATGCAGAAACACATGCCGCCTGTCGTCAGTTTCAAATTTTCATAGTAACGTAAACAAAACAGAAACATTTCTTCGAAAAAGTTTCATGTCCACAGTAACATGTGTAAACAAAAAGTCTACATTTATTGTCTTTTTGCCATATTTTACCATAATATTCGTAGCTATTTAGACGCCAAGCTTGTTTAGCAAGCATAAAAAATTATAAAAACGTTATAAATACGTAAGGGCAGCGTAAATTCTTACGCGATGTTTAACTAACTTAACAACATCGTTGTAAAAGGCAATGTAACCAATACGGCTGTAAAGGTTCAATTAATTGATAAAAATGTTTCATTAAAATCGGATATCGTATCAACCAATGATAAGGGTAATAAAAACGCAATATTTTAACCACTGTACTTTTTTCGGTACTGACATTTCTTACTTAATTTCAAGTGTATTTAATACACTTCTTACAAAACATTGCGTTTTTTAATTACCTTATATCTCCGGTTTTTATGATTCGATTTTCATAAAATTTTTATCAATTAATTGCACTTGAATGTTGATACTATTTCATTTGGTATTTTTAAAAGTTTGAAATCCTGCCTTGGCGAAACGGAAAGAGAGCGTAAATTTTTTTACGAATGAACAGTAAATTAAATTTTAGCCTAAATTTAGAAAAAACTGTCGCTAATTTTCGTTTCGATTGGATATCCGCTAATGCGGTGTAAATCTTTACACAGCAGCGAAACAATGGATGACAGATAGTAAGTCTTGAGTTAGGATAATATTCGTCTACCCTAAGGCAACTCTCACATTGGGGCAACAAGCGCTGTAAGCAACTAAGCAAGTAGCAATTTTCAATAAGCAATATGCAACTTTATTTTAACCTATTCTCACGTTGATGCTTCAATTTGTATTGCCAGAAATTTTTAGCTATCATGTCATCCTTACCGGAAAATTTTACTTTACCTTCTGTTGCTTTCAAAACCTTTTCAAGGGCATCTCTTCTGCTGTGCTCTTTTCTGTTAAAACTACAAATTCAAGGATTTTTTAACAGGCCCCTATTGCGTGAGTGTCGATAGTTGATCGTTGATTGTCGATTGTCGATTGCGATTGATATTTGTCGATTTGACGGTCGATTGTAGTCGATTACAAATGTCCGGTCGATGCTTTTCTTGGAAGTACAAAAATTTTGTGCGTACTACGAACAGCTAAAATCAATCGACGCAATCGACAATTGTCGTGTCGATCGCTGATCGAAAATCACAATAAGGGCTACAATTTCTACGAATTTTGTATTGAAAACTGAACCATGCGACGTGCGCAAATTTTGCTGCTACGACTCTACGAAGCAATATTTGCTGCTTTTCAAGATGCGTTGTGTATCGCTCAGCGATATTGCCGCAATCAGCAATTTTTTTCTTTCGACTGATATTTAGTTGTTTTGATGTGGGACCTCTAATAATTTAATTCAAAGTAAAACAATTGTGAGCGATAATATTGCGTGTTTCCTACTGCCAGTTGCTTATAGTTTAATGCTTCAGTTTGAGAGCAGGCTAATGATAATTGAGGTAATTGAGTAAATTGAAAAAAAAAAAAAAACATATTGTAGGTACCTATTACATTACCGACCCAAGCAGAACACCTGACCATACTAGATCGTAACTGAAAATGGAATGGAACGCAAGTCCACGGAAATGGTTTAGCAATTGACAATAATTATTGACAAAGATTTTGGGCTTCGGTTGTATAATTTTGTTTTAAATGGGGTTTGGCCTGGGTTATATTTTAAAAAACGCTGCACGTTGCAGATGTAATTTGTGATTTTCTGGGGGTTGAATCTGCCACTTCTTAAACTTCTGCAAATTTATCGAGTTTTTCTATAGTACAACATGCCTTTGCGAAGTTGCAACGAATACTTGTAGCTGAAAGACGTCCAATGATTCATTAGAATCGTTCTAGTTTTCTCTGATCTGTAAATTATTCTAGAAAGGATCCATGGATCGAGACTAGATCGTATGCATTCTGCCAGGCGTCTATATTTTATTATTCGCACTCGCAAAGCATCTAACTTTAAACTGTCTAACAAAATAGCCTGTGAAAAGCTGTACCTTAAAAGTCTTATTGAGGGACAAAGACTCATAAACATAATATGAGTCTCAATAATAACAAAGTTGAAAATACTTTCTCAAGAGATCATATTAATCACACCAATCACTTTGACTCCCCCTTCTGAAAGTGATGATGCTACAATACCTAGCTTCATGCCCACATATCATTAGTTGTTCAAAATCCTTAAAAATTTTAGCTACCTATATGTTACACCCAACGGTAGGTAATGTCTCTCAAAACAAAAAGTCAAATATCACTCAAGAAGCAATTTCGATCAACCGCACCGGGGCTTACGTTTGCGTGCAAAGAAAATCAATTTTGAAACACCACCTAATAATAGCCTCAAACACCATCATGAATCATATTGACAGAAACCAAACCTCATTACGGAACTCACGCGCTCTTACACATATACACGAGGTATTGTGTGTCAAAACCACTATAACCAATAACACACGCGTCAAGCCAAGAAAATACGTGATAGATACTTTGACGAATGTCTTTCCATTGCGCGTTGTGTTCTCGCATGACTGTCAGATATTAGGCTACCCGTTACATGACAAACACTTCTCATTACTACCTCATATATGGATGTCCTCCCGCCAATTGATTGCGTTGACACTCCACGGGTGGTTTTCGGTGTACAGCCTCAAGTTATAACGAAAACGTCGATGCCACTCCACATCCAGTGTCCCCAATACGCTGTTTTCTGAATGACATTCAACTTAAAGCGATGCGAAAGTGTTTATGGTTATAGCCCCCAATGAGCCTAATAACCCACTGAGGACTCGCCTCAACTGTAGAGAGTGGGATCGAGTTCCTTCATAACCGTTAGGCTAATACTCGTATTCTGCGTACGTGATTCGCCTTAGACATCAAGCCAAGTATAAGACGACGATGACGACGACAACATCGACAACGACATACGCGTGCACTAGGACTCATTCGATTTTACGACACATTATGTCAGATGTCTTCGGTGGCTATATAGATATACACATATGAGTTGGGTTGAGTTGGGTTGGGTTGGGTATAGTGTCTGTGTTTGTCGCCCTCCAAGCTCGAAAGAGTACCTTCTTCTGTTTGTCTGTGTCTCGAGGTGGTATAACTGCGTTTTAGCACGCACCCACTAACGATTATTTTTCCTGTGTTTGCTAATTTTACACCTCCTTATTCCGGGGTGTGCTCCTTGGGGATGGAGTTGACTTAAGATTGACATACTGATGGATATGACCGGCAGAATAATTGTCTTCCGCTTTTTCATGGATGGAATAAGTACGAGGACTTGTTTAAATTGCAAAAGCATAAACTGAACGAATAATTGGATTCCTTATAGCAGCGGTCATAGTCATACATGAGTCATGCTTTTTCTTGCGCATTAGAGGTCGCTTTTCATCCCGCAACTGTAATTGAGGAAGTATGAATCTGTAGACGCTTACACTGTAAGTGAATGAAGGGATGGTACATATGTTTTATTGACAGCGGCTACGAAGTCCAATTAAGAATATTGTTAATAAAGTATCCCTCATGTATGGCTTGACTATTTAGAGGTATTAAACAGGGAATTGTGAGCGTGACTTTTCCTAATTTTCCAAAACTAGCTTAGATAAGAAAGACGTTGGCAATCCCATTTCGGCGAGTGGGTCTTAAAATTCATTCAGATCGCAAATTTGAGCTTCATTCAAGTGGCTTAAAAAAATTATGCCTGCAGATAAAACAATTCTACAATATTTTAGAAACACTAAGGTTTCAAAAGGGTTAACATAAATCTTTGAAATGCTCTAATCACTGCAGAAGTGTCCCAATGGGAGATTACGTACCTATAGGTAGATTCCCTGAATTGGAAATAATTTTAACCACATTTCCCTTGAATAAGGGGTATTGTCATTCCTCGATTGACTCTACTGTTTGTCACTTAATTTAGCTCCCAGACTCCCTCTTAGTTGCTCACCACATGGCAGACAGAATGCTTCTCTTCCCAAACTGTTCGACCGATTGCACCCAATCAACACAATGACAGTGTACAAACTTTGTTTCCAACCGCAATGCTTGTCATTTAACCGATCCTGAATGAATGGTGCACATAAAATGCAGGTTGGCTATTGTTACCATTACTCTTCTTCTATATTAATTCGAACAGAAGCTCCATTCTAGCACCAGCCCCAGACCTCCATCATCATAGTTGTGATCACCAAAATGGGATAATTTAAAGTTTTCAACTTTGACAGGCAACCGGAAGTAGAAGTTCAAGTGATAGCATACACTCATGCATGCGTCTCGCCCCCACCCATCAGAATGCTATCATCTCCTTAAAAGTCAACCTATGTAGAGCAGGGCATAGCAGTACCACACCAGCAGCAGCTACACCAGAAACCGATTGCAACAATTTTGTATGCATAAGGGAAAGTCCTTCAGAGCAGATGCCACCAGCTTCCCGCTTTTGTCTGAAGTTGAGTTGTCTTTCCTCTTTGGTTGTCCTCATCATCGTCATCATCGTAGCCGTAGTCATCGTCGTCGTCGTCATTGTTGGCTTTTTTTGCAATGACACTTTTTGCATGGGCCAAATGGGAGGGGGTGCGAAGCCTGCATGCAACTGGTGGACTGTTCTTGATGGTGATGTAGTAGCAGAATTCATTTCTGGCCCAAACAATCTGGCCATAAGGACAGCACCAAAGTATGGGGCCAGGAACTGAATCATTGTCTACTTAGGGCACTATGGGAAGAATGGTGAGAAGGTTTTTTTTTTGTTATTCCTGATTCTTTTTCGCCCTTGTAGATAGATAGTCCTGATATCTGCTTGGTATTGTTATAATGATGATGGCCCCATTGCATTGATAGAGATATCGTTCGTCTTCCACTTTCTTCTCCAACAATGGACAAGTTAAACTGTTTGGAAGGAAAGTTTTAATTTTATTTTTTTTTTTTTTTGTGTTTCTTTGTTGAAAGTTTGTCATTTATTATTTAATGGAAAAGATTATTCTGAAGTGAGATGAACACTTTCAAGTTGCAGATACATTTCCTGCAAGGCACACCACAGGCTTGTACAAACAAAATACTGGTCAAGCAAGGATATTGCTTGGCTAATTTTTAAAGGGGTCATCTGATACACTTGGAATGTAGGCATCGTTTTAAGAGTACTATGGGTATATAGGTTTTTTCAGCGGCTAAATAGTTAGTGCGCTAGGCTAGACTATCAGCTGGATTTCAGATTCAACTTCTGCCAAGCATCCGAGTACCTATACTGTGAGAAAGCTTCTCAATTCTTCCTTTTTATCTAGGTTAGATTAGGCTAGTGGGTTGGCAGATGGATGAATATAGTTTTTGAGAATTTGAGAAAATAAAACTAAAAATTTCAATTTTATAACTTTATTTTCTTCTCAGAGCAAATAAAAATTCAAAGTAGCTATGGGCTATATACATAATTGAAGAAAAATTTTCTGAAGTTCCTGACTCATCATCGAGTGACAGCGAAGAAAATGTTTTGGACGACCCTGGGCAAAAGAAAATAACGAAACAATAACCTGCGGCATTTGTTTGGAGAATCCTAGAAAAATGTTACTGCAACCCTGCAACCGTTGCAAGATGTGTAGTTGTAGCTGTTTTGCGAATGAATTATTGTGTCCATTTTGCCGGCAGATAACTAAAAACATATCTTTTGTTTACTTGTGAAGTTTGTGTGTTGGATACCTTATGGATATCCACAATGTTTTGCTAAATATTATCTCATTATAATCTTTGAAGAAATATGGCCCAATGATGACAACGGCTCATAAACTACATCAAACGGCACATTTTTGTGGGTGCATCAGCAGTTCTTGCAATACTTCTAGTTACTGAGCAGACTATAGATCACAATTTTGATTACTAACATATAGCCTTCTCAGTAGGACGATTACGACGACCATAAAATGGACGAAGTGCTCTCAACACATTTTTTACTGAGCACAATTTTTGGTTATAAAATTCAATAATTTGCAAACGTTGTTCGGGCGTAAGTCTATCCATGGTGAAATGACAGTGCTAACTTTTTTTACTTTGACAGTGTTACGAATCTCACGTAAACTGTCAAAAAAATTAGGCTGTAAAACCAAAAAGCAAAAAAAATCACCCTTTCCTTGAGGTAGGTAGTACAAAAAAATTGTCGATATGGTTTGATGTCTTAATAACAGTCAAAGATATGTACTCAACTCAGTCTATAAAGCTGTTGAAATAGAGACATGTTAGTAATAAACTCATTTATCTGATTTGACATCTGAGGATTAGAAATCGTTGTTGTTTTTATATAGAGGGGATTTTTTTCTCAAGTTTTTTTTATTGAAAATTTTACAAGATAAGTATAGACTTGGGGTTCTTTTTGAGCTTATCAATTTTTATACATATGTGTTTTGCATTTTCGACTTTCGACTTTTTTTGTTTGAAGCAGGGACGGAGAAAAAATTTTTTGAAAATGTTTTTGCTTTGGATTGTGATGTGATTGTGATTGGGATCCATTTAACATTTTTTGACTTAATTCAATTTAGATGTTGGCTTTGTTTTTTTTTTTTTTTTTTAATCAACAATTCTAAAGTGATAAACTCTATAACATAATGAAATTAATTGATTTTCTGATAGGCAAAACTGAACTGCTATAGAGATATAGAGGGTTAAATGAGTTTATCGTAAATACTATGGGGACTAGGGAAAACATATACAGTGCTGTGCAAATAATTACTTGGGACAGGCATGATTTTTGAACATTATTTTTTATTATCTTTGGTTAGTTTGTTTTATACAAATTTCAAATTAGATATTTTTGATGGAGAAGTGGGCTATGATTATTGCATTGCATGAGCACACAAACAAAAGCATAAAGAAGATATCAGATGATGTTGAAGTTCCAAAATCAAGTGTTGCTAGAATCATAGCGTTGCACAAGGGGTATTGTGGCCGAAAACGCAATACAACGGATGGCGATGACAAGACTTTGATCCGTAACGGCGTCATTCATTCTTGGAAGACTAGCGGTGATTTTCAAAGCGACTTAGCGTCGGCTGGTGTGCCGGTGGACTCATCGATTGTTAGGCGTCTTTTAGATGTGAGTCGCAAAGCCAGAAGACCACTTAAAAAACTGGGGGTCCAGCACGTAACTTAATACAATCGAGTTCAGTCGATACAATCGAGCTTTGGCAGCACCTAATTTGTCTCAATCGATTATTCTCGATTAATTATCCTCGCTTGAGACAAATTTGGTGCTGCCAGAGCTCGATTGTATCAACTGAACACGATTGTAGGTATCAAGTTACGTGCTAGACCCCCTGCTTCTAACTGAGGCTATGATGTGAAAAAGGCTGCAATGGGCAAAGCAACACAAAAACTGGTCTTCGCAAGAATGGCGAAGAGTCATTTTTTCTGATGAGAGCCATTTCAAAGTTCAGGGCTACCGGGTAAGTGTCGTGAGGACAATGAAAAGCTCCGACCTGGTCACATCATGCAGGAACATAAACACCCCCCAAAGTAATGTTTTGGGGTTTGTTCACCTCCTCGGGCCCTGGAAGTTTATAGCCGATTGAAGGGATGATGAATAGCATCAAGTACGCTGACGTTTTGACCCATATGCTCTTACCGACCATGGAAAGAAAGATTTTGCCCCATGCCACACTTCTAAAAAAAATGAAAGCATTCTTTGCGGAATAAAGAATTAAGCTGCTCGAATGGCCAGGCAACTCTTCTGATTTTGACCTCAACCCAATAGAGAATCTTTGGGCTATAATAAAACTAAAGCTGAGGAAAAGGGATTGTGAAAAGAAGCTTATTTTTGCTTATTTTGCACGGCGAAGAAATAAAAAAACATAACGAAACATTGGTTTTATCAATGCCAAATAGAATGAAAGATATTATTGTTGCCAAAGGCGGCCATAATAATTACTAATTTTAAAAAATTAACAACATTTTATAAAAAAAAAAAATAAAAAAAATCATAAGAATGTTGCCTGTCTAAGTAAAGGGTCCGCCATCTAACGTTTTTTTTTTTTTTTTTTCAACTAGTGCTTATTTCGCGAATGGTAACACTTAGCTCATGTCTGATTTGACAGATAATTAGTTTTATCCTTCCGCTGAACGAATATGGTTGTGTATACGCTTGAACAACGCTGGGAAATATTGCGACATTACTTTGAAAATCATGCTAATGTGGGCCTGCGATCGACTTAGAGAAGATGCCGATTTTGCCAAAAAAAAATCATCTTTTCAGATGAAGCTCATTTTGATCTTGGCGGGTATGTAAACAAGCAAAATTGTCGCATTTGGTGCACAGAAAACCCGCACGCATACATTGAAAAGCCGATATACCCAAAACGAGTTACTGTTTGGTGCGGATTTTGGTCCAGAGGCATAATTGGGCCATTTTTCTTGGAAAATGAGCAAGGAGTGGCCGTTACAGTCAATGGCGATCGTTATCGGGCCATGTTGAACGAATTTTTGTTCACAAAAATTGAAGAGGAGGATATTGGCAACATTTGGTTTCAACAGGACGGCGCTACGTGCCACACAGCCGAAGCTACACTCGATGTTTTGCGCCCTGTTTTTGACGATCGCATATTATCAGCCGCAGAGCTGATGTCGTTTGGCCACCGCGGAGCTGCGATTTGACACCGTTGGACTATTATTTGTGGGGTGCCGTAAAAGATAAGTGTTACGCCGACATGCCAGAGACAATTGACGCTTTAAAGGACAATATTCGTGAAGCCATTGGTGAAATACAGCTGCACACAATCGATAATGTGCTTAAAAATTTGACCGATCGTGTAGGCTACTTACTGCATGGCCAGCCGAGGCAGCCATTTGAATGAAATTATTTTCCATTATTAACCGGAAGGATTGTATGTACTTTCAAATAAAAAAAGAAATTTGAGAAAATAAGAAAAAAAAGTTATTTGGCGGACTCTTTACCATTTCTAAGTACTATAGGTACAGATACGTGCAAGTGCAATGCTCATGATCATAAACTAACAGAACTACGACTTCCAAGAGCAGGCTAAAGCAGCACTAATATTAAGAGCTGGGGAGAAAAATATTGAAAATAGATTTTAAAAGTAATGTCACCTGCATAGGTGATAGATATTATAAGAAATCTCAGGCAATCTCTTTAAACAGTGCATCTATGAAGCATCAGATTCAAAAAATATTAATTTAGGGCTACCGCTCGGCGCGGCGCGCGTGGCGGCAAAGTTATTATTTCCGTTTTTCCAAAATTAGATAGCAAAGCAACACACTGATTCCAAGAAATAAACAAAATGTATTGTTGCCGAGTTAATATCTGTCTGAAATCCAGGTACGTACCTACCCACTTTTATAGCATAGATACGGTGAACCGCCTTTAAAGATATGAAGATATTTGCATGTAAACATTTTTTATCCCTTCAACTGATTGTAATTTGTAATCACTTCCTTTGCTTATCACGCAGTACATATAAATTTTTGAATTCACAATTCGGAAAGCGTTATTTTTAGAACACCCAGTCAACAGCACAAATCCACATGCTTGCGATAAGGTGCTGTCGCGCCAAATCCAGCTAAATGCCCTCAGGTTAAACGTTTAGCGTCGCAAGTACATTTTTTTATTACTTCATAAAAAAAACAGATAAATAATAGCTCACAATAACAATTTTCGTAATAAATAGATCACACACCATTCACGCCCTCATTCGCACTCTTAGCCTAATCACGTCTTAATTTTAAGTTGTATTGCATTTCGCTCTGAGAAATGTCAGTCAACGAATCTGTTCACGAGACAAGATCACGATCTCCGTTCTGCAAACAAAAACAAAAGATTAATCTTTATAATGTGTCATTATACGCGACAGGCGTTGCCCGTCGATTTGTAATAGCGAATGACACTTACTTCTTAAAAATGTCACTACACGCCGACATCGATTGTTGTGATCGCGTTTCATGCCATTGCCGCAAGGCTTGGATCTTTGAACGGTGATTAGGAGATTACTGGTCTTGACGATATCCTCATTGTTATAGAAGATCACTTTCCTGCTGTCTGTGGTTGGGAAACTAGCACAAAGCATGGCTAACGCCAAAAGTACGATATAAAACTTCGGACTCATTTCACTTTTAACTGACTTGCACTGTTATAATGTGTAAGAACTGACCTCTACGCTCTCGAACAGATATCCGTCAAGTGAAGTTTTATTTGAATCGGCAACGTAAATAGCCTAGCGTTGGCCAGCCGTCGGAATTCGATTGATTTCGGAATTTTATCAGTCGAAGGGGCTAGAGATAAGATAAGCAGGCGGTTACTCCCTGTGCAGAAAGTTCGCTGATAAATATGAGTGGAACTTTTGTAGCACGCGATTGCCCCTTAATATTGCGGCATGCCTGTAAAAATAGTACTTTTGATAAGCGTTGAAAAATGTGCGGCACACGGCTAATCGACGCGACAAATACTTCGAGGAATACCTATCTCAAGAGAGATGACGTAGTTTTGCGGGAAATTATGAGTAAAAATTTAAGGAGTCAGCAGTACCTACGGGTATGCCCCTTCCTAGTTGTCAGCGCAATCGATGAATTTTAATACTTCCATTGGACTTTGATTCTCGCTAAGTCCGCGCGACAAAAGATGACATAAGTGTTGTCACTGGAAATATTAGCAAAATTGTCATAATTATGACCAAATGAATGTACTGTTGAATTACATATTTAGTGGCAGGTAATTGTGTCACTCGACAACTATGGCGGTGACAGTATACCAACCAAAAATGTGAAACGAATAAAATGAGCTACTACCTTATACACTTGGACAATTTATCCACGCCGATCTTAGACATATCGATGCTCAAAACATTATTTGATCCAAGTTTTTTTTTTTAATCCGTCAATTCAACCTACTTCTCCTTAGGTTTGCAGGTAGAGAACGTTATATCGGTTTGTATGATAAGAATGTAGTCTCATTGAAACTGTTTTTTTGAATTTACACTTATGACAATGGCGTAAAATTATAGTCGCCTGGTATTAAGGGAGGTTAGTAGGCACTAAGTAGCGGCAATCTAACTCAAAAACTATCGCCTAACTTTTTGCTGAATTATAGACACTTTTTACAATCCTACAACTAGTACCGACTTTAGTGTAGACTTGACTCCAATTTTTGTCAAACAGGCTCACAAGCTCATAGTTTGAGAAACCAAACTCAGTTTGGGGGATTCTATTTCAACAAATTGACTATCATAAACTGACAAATAGCGAAAGGACAACAAATTGAAATTATTAAATATCAAATTAATTTTATTTTGTGATGACTGTGAAAGAGAAAGAACAGGGCAGGAGCAGAGAAGGTGGGGGACAGTTTCCTCCTACTCCTCATTTCTACAGCTTCTACAAAAATTATTTGAGGGAGCACCAAGTCTGGTTGCGTGGGGGATGATAGACTTCTTGCAGTTTTTGTCAAAGATTAACTTGGGAGTAGTGTAGCCTGTATTTTCAGAAACGGTTTCGAAGTTGTTCAGTATAGAGGCGTGTCCAAAATCTTTATTAGACCACTGCGATACTGCTTTCAAACGGCTAAATTAGCCGCAATTTGTCTGCTGAAAATGTCAAGAGGTGTGAGATGGAACAAGATGTCCAAGTCCATTGCGGCGCGACAACGCCACTCGTCGGACCTGAACCCTTCTGCGGTGTCAGTAAAGGGATGCTTCAGGGAATACATTAGGAGCCTAGCTCAAATCGAATCTAATGAACTCTGGTCTGGCTTAAAACACCGGGGGAGAACTGCACCAAACAGTTCTTCCCAAAATTCTCCCCCAGGAAATCCTATTTTCTAACTAATCTAAAAAAAAATAACCTAAGAATCCTGACAGGAATTATTACTGGACATGGTCTTATGAAAAAACACTTTCACCGAATCGGAGTCTCACCGGACCCCACATGTAGACTGTGCCTAGAGCCTCTCTTAACATTCTCATGGAATGTCCGGCTCTCTTCCGTCTCAGAAAGAAAGTCCTCGGCGAAGAAATCGTCACTTTAGTAAATCTTGCTGAATTACCCCCAGAGAAGATACTTGTCTTCCTGACTGTCTCCGGAGTAAAAAGATGGCTCTAGGACCCTACCAGGGAAGGCACCATAGGCCCCTTTAAGCATGCCGCAGTGCCAGGGCCGGTGAAGGCTCTCCCGACTTTATAATCTAAGTCCATTGCTGCGGATGGCGTTGTGCTAATAATGCACATTCGGGCTAATCGCTAGACTTTGCTTGGTGAGAAGCAAATGCTGCGACAAGTGGTAGAGCAACATCAAGTCATCGAGTTCTTAAAAAGGATTTGACCGAGTTTTACATATTTTAGATTTTCTTAATAGCTAAATTTCGCGTAAAATTTCTCTTAAACAAAAAAAAATTAATTTTTTCCTCAAATTGACGAATGACATATTATTTAGTGCGTACTAAGAGATAATAGGTACTTTTCGTAGTTTTAAATTTATTACCCGGTAACAACGAAAAAATGGGCTTTATGTTGACTGTAATTAACAAAGTACTAGTATTGACTTTGTTACGTACTAAAATAACTTTAAGTATACTTTATTTGACTATAATTTTGCGCCAATGAGTATAGAAGTGGCGATGACATTTTTTTATTAAGGGCCTACAGTTTACAGGCTCGATAATATCCTTCTTTGGCTTTTATTCAGGTAGCTGACAGGGTATTACAGTCACCAGTCGGTATGCCGAAACCTACATAGTTCGGGACACATGGCTACCACCACCGATGAAATTTAAACAACCAACTTCGTCTTTCGAGTAATTTTGCAAATCGAAATTGCACCAGTTAAAAAATGTTCGAGAAAGTGCTAAATAGAAATGTCAAATGTAGAAATGTCAAATTTACATTCGGAAAACTTTTTGAAACATTTTGTCAAGCATATAAAAAGCTATTTGACACAAAGTAGATAAATATTTTGACAGTTTTCTTAAGCTAATAACAGCTTAAAAATTCATTCAGCTGCCAGTGGCTGTATAAAGTTTGGGCACAATGCAAAGTTACAATCTCCATAATTTAAAAAAATGAATATAAAAGTCCGTGCACCTTGAAGAATCTACATACATTTTAGATTCACCGGTCAACTTTTGCGGTAATTTTTTGATGGAGTCAAAGGATTGCCGTAAAACCAAAAAATGCGAAATGAATTTTATCTTTATATAGTAAAAACGTTGGTGCATATATACCTAAGTCTGATAATCACGACTGAACAAATGAAGCTATCCACCTTACAAGTTCAAACCATATTATGTTCGTGTGGTAGTCCGGATTGTTTTGTTTGTTAAACTACGTCATTTAAATGGCGCTGTGACGTAAAAATCGTCAGTCGTCAGTCATTTAAATGTCGTTCTGTGTGATCGCCATTTTTGGGATAACATTTTCAGCGTCATTTAAATGACTAGGAAAATGTCGGACCAAATGACATGTATTTAAAAAAAATAAAAAATAAATAAATAGGTGGCGCAACAGGCGGGTGACACCCAGGGCCTAGCTTCTCGCAACCATTCGTTTTGTGTGAGTTTCTATTTTTGGGACGAATGGAAGGGACCTACAATTTTATGCCGAGTCCGAACGGCTCAATTGAGAAACTTTTTCATGACAGTCATACTCTCGGATATTTGTCAGACGTTCGCGAGAGGTGGCGCAGTAGAAAAAACTTTAAGATGTAATTTGGTTTTTCCGGGGATCGAACCTGGGATCCCTCGCACAGTAGTCCAACACACTAACCACTGCGCTACTGCGCCCACATGACATGTATTTAGTGCCATTTAAATGGCGGAAAAATGGCCGTCATGGAATGGCGGATCGCTCTTCAATGACGCCTAGGACAAATTACTAAACTGTTTGGCTGTGGCGTCATTTAAATGGCATCCCAACGGAAAATTCTAAATGACTCGCAGTTTCCGTCATTTGATTTTGGGACACAAATGACGATGATAGTCATTTCGTGTGATCGCCATTTTTCCAATGACGAATCGTAGCTTTAATGTCGCTCTACTGCGACATTTTTTCCTGACGTCACAGCTCCATTTAAATGACTCGAAAAAATGGCCGTGTTATCGTAGCTTAAGACCCCTCTTAGGTAGAGCTGTTTTTTTTTTTCCAAAATGTTTATTTACGGATCATTTTTTCTGAAAATTACACCAAATAATACCTAAAGGTTATGAAGGACATCTCCCATACAAACAACATTGTGTAGTCATATATCTCGAAAAGCACCGAACCGATTTAGCTCAAATTTTCAAAATATCTTCACAAAGTTTTCTAGTTACGTTTGTTTTAAATTCGACAAAGAGGCATGGAAGATTCGATACAAAGATGAATGGTGATGGTTAATAATAGAAATATGCAAATGCAACAAACGTCACTAATCCGCTCAAAAAAAACACACACTTCTTTTTATAGCTTCGTAAAAAGCGATGGTTCAAAACCAAATCGTATATTCCATCTATTGCCGAAATTTTTTTAATTTTCAATAGGTGCTCTTGTAGGATTATATAAATTACAATAAATAACCGATTTGATTAACCAATAATCACACACCATGTTTATTCAAAACTTTCATCCCACTTAATTTATAATTGAACTTTAATTTCAATTTATTTTATTTCATTTCCAACAGATCAATATCGGCCAAAGAATTCCGTCACAAGTTGAAAATCCTATTTCTCTTCTATAAGCAAAGACCAACGGTTAATTCTTGTAATGATGCCCTTTAAAAATACATACTCTTGCAAAAACACGCCGGCATTCATTGTTATGGTCCAGCTTCATATCTCTGCCACATTGTTTTGATCTTTGAACAGACATTGAAAGGTTTTCCAAGAAATTGTTTTTATTCTTAAAAAAGATCACACTTCTGCTCTCAGTGCTGGAGATGCTGTAGCAAAGAACGCCGACAACCAAAATAAAGTAATACCAATTTGGATTCATTTGTACCACAGGGCTCGCGAACCGATCTTAGTCAACTGCGGTATCTTGCTTCAGTCGGCTCGCCAGCCGCCAATGTCAACAATGTTGCTGAAGTTTTTTTTTCTTAGAAATTTCGTTTAGTAATCTCAGAGGAAGTTAAAGTGTTCAACATTGAGCAGTAAGTACGCCTTGTTATTATTATGCCGGCCGCATGCTCGTAATATTAAAAATGTAGATAAGAGTGTTGAAAAGTCGGACTGGCTATATTTTTATTTAATTTCTAATGCATGACGTTAAAATGTATACCCTACCCATACGTATAGATATATATGCCTACTAAAGAATCGGAAGTGTGAGTAAAAGTTGGAAAGGAATGCCCCCCCCCCCCATTCATATTTCCGTTGGAAACTAAAATTTTTGTGAAGTCATCATGACGATGGGTGATTTATGTTGTCGTACCTACCTATAACAAGGGGTGGTGATGGTGGCTACAATTTCACCAAAAATGAAATTGTGAAGATACATGTGCAATTTATAGATAAAGAAAGATAGTGCCTAGCAACTATATCCGATTACTTTTGCTGACAGATAAGAGGAGATAGTTCAGTAAAACGCAACACTGTAAAATGTACTGAAATGGGGGGTGGTAGTTAATGCTTATTGTGAAGATACATTTGTCAGATTGTGCACGTCATTTGTGTCATCTCTCTATATACATAGGCTAAAGAGAATCAGACTATGCAATACTTGATTGCACAAAAATGTACCTACTGTTTTAAGAAATTTTAAGTTTTTATATAAGAAATAAAATCACTTCTCATTCAAATCTAAACATATAATAAAATTGTAGATTTTTTCTTTGTTCCACTATCACGTAAGAACTACTAACCCGATTGGTATTGTCGTTTTGGAAAAGGTAGGCCTTCAGAATGGTCAAAATTGGATAAAGGGGCGTGGCACCGCCCATACAAAAAAGCATTCAAAATCGTATATCTCGAAAACCGCCGAATCGTTTGAGTTGAAACTTACAGACAATCCTAGGTATTGGCCTAGGAGTGTTGCAGTTTGAAGATTGGTCAAAATTAAACAAAGGGGCGTGGCACCCTTACCAAAAACGAACATTCAGAATCGTATATGTATTTCAAAAACCGCTGAACTGATTGAACTCAATATTACAGACATTCTTACGAAAGAGCATTATTATCTAAGATCTAAGCAATACAATTTCTCTGCAAGGGCAAAGCTAGGCGGGTACAGCTAGTATATTAAATAAGCAAACATTTTACTGCATTTATTTGAAAAGCATTGAGTGAACAGTAAAATTTCTAAACTAAACGACTTTTCAAAAATTATTATTTTTATATTTGTTACTACAACTGTAACTACAATTTAAAAATATGCAAGTATAAACTGTAATTTTGAGATTTTTGTATTCAGCGCCATCTATATAAGAACAACTTCAGAGTTACGTACACGCACTGCAAGAAATAAGGCAGGCCTAAGATGGTCTTACAAAAAAGGTTACGGAAACAGAATCTCAAAGACTTCGTGACCTAAGTTAGACCGGAAAAAATCGAAAGAGTTATTAGAACTCAGCAGAACGAAGTTGCGAATGGCGATAGGAATACTATCTGAGTCTCTGGTTACTGCCTTAGTGCCTTCTTAGGAAGCATGCGAGTAGGTATATTGCAAGGACCTAAATGTCGCAGAGGATATTGCTCATCTTCTCTGTGAATGTTAAGCTTGCTCGGAATAGGAGAAAACACCTTGGAAGGTACCTACATACTTCTTTGACAATTTGGAGGAGGTTGGTCTCTGTGGGAAAATTGTAACCGCGAAGGTTCACCAGGGATGGCGATGGGTCCTTAGTCTATTGTGATGATCTCAAATAATACACCTAACCTAACCCACGTGCACTTCTCACTCCGTAGCAAATTATATTCTGCTGGTTTCAGCTCAATCGACCGTATACTTTTCGAATTGTCGAGCAAAGCGTTAGCAATGATTTCTTTTTTTTTTTTTATGTATGTGAGGTGGCACGCCCTTTTGTCACATTTAGCCTTCTTCCACCAAAAGAAACCCATTCTGTCACCATTTCCAACACTGAAAGATCTATTAAAATTGGTCTACTTACACTTTAAATAAATAAATAATTCCACGACGTGCTATGGAATCCGTACCATCGGGCAGGCGTCCCCTAGGTAGACCCAGGATGAGATGGTTAGATCAAATTCATAATCTCTCCTCTACCCGTATGGGGATTGCCCTTGATGATTTAGAGTCGATGGCGGAGGATCGAGAGCTATGGAGGGTCCACTTGAGCAACCTACACCCGCGACCCACTTAATGGACAAGCGGACCATTGAAAATGAATGAATGAAAAAAAAAGAAATAATACATATGGCATGCGATCATAACATACATATAACAGTAGGGTCCAACCAAGTTGAACGTAATATCATTTTCTTTATCGACGACCGAGGAGAGATCTTGTGGAATCTTGTGGAATCAAAGAAATTGTTGCTAAAATAAGAACCCCAGTTAGGAACAATAACCAGCTTTGATCCATTTGCAGTACTATTTTTATTTTTTTAATAAGTAGGTACTTTTACGGAAATTCGAATCTAAAACGCGTATCAAGAACTCCCTATATGCTTGCAGATGGGTGTTATGCTCTGCATTTAAGTTTTTGTAAGTGTGGTTCCCTGGGGAATATGCCCTAAAGGCAAACGAGTTTTGGAAAAGTGATGTCCTTTGATAAAATAAAACTCGAAATTTCTGTTAGAAATGTAATGTAACTATCATCAATGGAAATTGCCATCTAAATCAAAATTAAATTTTGCTTTGGTTTATTATATTTAATAAGTTGAAAATGTCCGCTCCTCTTCGACAAACGCTAGGGACACTGCGTAAGCAGAGTTAATCACAGCCAACTTGCTATGGTTAACTACAGCTACAGGTAGCTAGCTAGTTCCCGATCTGACTGCACAAGCCGTTGTCGATCCTACCTTTGTTTTGTACGATGTAGAGCTGAAGAGAAACATGTATCTGTGGAGATTTACAGCTTGTGCCTTAAAGTACATCATAAATCATGGGTTCCGAAGAGCAAGATCGAAGCGAAATCCAATAGTTACATTGCAGTTCGTGGCTGGAACTCAAAATTAAATAAGGGTTTTTGTGTTTTTTTTTTAGTGTACCTACAGGAGAACCCGAGGCAGACAATTCAAATGCAAATCGGCCTTTCGCAGATTCCAACTTTTCGAATTTTGCATCAGGACTTGGGGTTGGGATTACAAGATCAAACTAATCCAGGAGATCAAAGTTAATGAACATAGACAAAGCCGTTTGTTCGCTGATGACTTGACTTCGGAGCGCTTGGTAGCGCAAACGGAGCGCATTTTTAGATAAATGCAGGTATGTTAAAAAGTAACATTGCTATAAATATGGGACGGCGATATTTCAATGTCGACCCTTCCTAATTGAAAAACAATTTAGCGCAATAAATCTGTATAGTTGCCGAAGTGCCAATGGTAGCTCCTCACAACCACTAGTTTGTGTGAGTTTTTTCCGAATGAAAGAGACTACTAACAATTTTATGCCAACTCCGAACGGCTGAATTTGAATTATTTTCCGAGCAGTTATTGTTTCGAATGTTTGTCAGACTTTTGCGAGGTGCCTTAGGGTATGCAGTAGTAATGTGAAAACCAAATATCAAAGTGGCTTCTAAAACAATAAGTACCTTACCAACGAATTTTGTATTAATTGGAGGATTAAACAAATATAGGTACCTACTGGGCTGACGCTAAAAAGCTATGAGCTTCTCTTCGATAATGATGCATTTAGATGACAATTTTAAACTAGGTATACTGGCGGACCCGGCGAATTTCCTCTCGTCCCAACTTAACGCCGCTAGATAAACTCCAGAGTGATAATAAAACACAAATACTAAATTTCAATGTGATTTATTTTAATGGAATCGAAATCAGTAGAGAGCGATATGATAAACAATGTTTTTCGAAATGTTTTCCGGCGCAAAAACAAACAACGAAGACGGTTTTGTAACACGCGAACAGGCAACGTTCCTACAGCGAAAAACAGGGAAATTCGAGATTAATCCTAAAGAATTCCAAAGTGCAATATGGGCATGTCTCCATTCCTTTTCTTCTACGCCTTTCTCTTGCGTTTGATTATCACGGACATTCTGACTAATTATTGCACGACGTGCAATGTTTGATTGTCTAATAGGAGGCATTAGTCAAGCTAATAACTCGTTTTTGACTAATTCTATTCAAAAGAAAACTTACGGAATGAATGTTTCGCAATGAACGCCCGCAACCCAATTATATAACCTCACTTTTTACACGCAAACTTATTTTCTAAAAAAATGATCGAATTGATAAATTATTATCGCATTGAATTTCAATTGAATGCTTGTACTGTTTGCGGATGTGGTGCGTGATATGTGACTATCCGGAATCAGTGTAATAGTATGCAAAACTCGAATCAAATAAAGCAAGAAAAATATCACATTTGCTCAATAGAACTTGACAATGCGAAAAGGACACCTGTCAAATTGAACACAGCCTAAGTCAACGTATAACGCCATCTTTCGGCAGGCAAAACGTCTTTTATCACAATGAAAAGACGTGTCAAATTGCACACAGCCTAAGTCAACGTAGGTATAACGCCATCTTTCGGCATGCCTTTTATCACAATGAATTACACAATTATCCGAAATTTTCCAAGCTTCACAACGAATTTTTCACCTTTACTTTGTTCAAAATCATGAAAGCTTGCGATAATGTGCAAAATTTCGTCGAAAAAAATTCAAAATTTTCGGGTTTTTCCGAAATTTTCCTAGTTTTCCACTAAGAATTTTCTATTTTTCCATTCGAAAAGTCATTCCGGAATAATTGCACATAAAATGCAAAATAGTACAAAAAATTAATTTTCGATTTTTCCAATTTCCCGACTTTTCCGGAGGGTTTTCCCAAAATTGTCTTTTGCAAAAACCTTCTCCTGGATATTACGAACAACTGAAAATAAATTTGAACCAAATCGGTCCAGACGTTCTCAGTTGATGAATTTCTACACATTTTTCACACCATTTTTATAACACTGGTCGGCATAAGTATTTTGACAAAACTAAAGTTAATTCTACTCATAATTTGAACTTACTTCATGAAAATGTTGGTACCTATCAGTGGAAAGGTCATTTAAATTCCGTTTGAATGATATAAAACTTTCCTTAACCCATTAAGCACCTATTGAAAATTTGGAACTTTTGTAAAAGTCTACTTTTTTTACTTTTTTCCTCAGTCAAAAAAAAATGTTTTGATGCAAAAAGTTTCTTCAAACAATTCTAATTCTAATTTTTCAAAAAATATATTTTATGATTTTTTGAATGGGATGATCTCAAAAAAATTGTGTAAGAAAAGGAGGAAAAAGTTTCAAAAATAGTCATTTTTAGCAATTTTCAAAAAATCATAAAAAATATTAGCGAAGAGATTTTTGAAAAACCCATTCTGTCACCATTTCCAACACTGAAAGATCTATTAAAATTGGTCTACTTACACTTTAAATAAATAAATAATTCCACGACGTGCTATGGAATCCGTACCATCGGGCAGGCGTCCCCTAGGTAGACCCAGGATGAGATGGTTAGATCAAATTCATAATCTCTCCTCTACCCGTATGGGGATTGCCCTTGATGATTTAGAGTCGATGGCGGAGGATCGAGAGCTATGGAGGGTCCACTTGAGCAACCTACACCCGCGACCCACTTAATGGACAAGCGGACCATTGAAAATGAATGAATGAAAAAAAAAGAAATAATACATATGGCATGCGATCATAACATACATATAACAGTAGGGTCCAACCAAGTTGAACGTAATATCATTTTCTTTATCGACGACCGAGGAGAGATCTTGTGGAATCTTGTGGAATCAAAGAAATTGTTGCTAAAATAAGAACCCCAGTTAGGAACAATAACCAGCTTTGATCCATTTGCAGTACTATTTTTATTTTTTTAATAAGTAGGTACTTTTACGGAAATTCGAATCTAAAACGCGTATCAAGAACTCCCTATATGCTTGCAGATGGGTGTTATGCTCTGCATTTAAGTTTTTGTAAGTGTGGTTCCCTGGGGAATATGCCCTAAAGGCAAACGAGTTTTGGAAAAGTGATGTCTTTTGATAAAATTAAACTCGAAATTTCTGTTAGAAATGTAATGTAACTATCATCAATGGAAATTGCCATCTAAATCAAAATTAAATTTTGCTTTGGTTTATTATATTTAATAAGTTGAAAATGTCCGCTCCTCTTCGACAAACGCTAGGGACACTGCGTAAGCAGAGTTAATCACAGCCAACTTGCTATGGTTAACTACAGCTACAGGTAGCTAGCTAGTTCCCGATCTGACTGCACAAGCCGTTGTCGATCCTACCTTTGTTTTGTACGATGTAGAGCTGAAGAGAAACATGTATCTGTGGAGATTTACAGCTTGTGCCTTAAAGTACATCATAAATCATGGGTTCCGAAGAGCAAGATCGAAGCGAAATCCAATAGTTACATTGCAGTTCGTGGCTGGAACTCAAAATTAAATAAGGGTTTTTGTGTTTTTTTTTTAGTGTACCTACAGGAGAACCCGAGGCAGACAATTCAAATGCAAATCGGCCTTTCGCAGATTCCAACTTTTCGAATTTTGCATCAGGACTTGGGGTTGGGATTACAAGATCAAACTAATCCAGGAGATCAAAGTTAATGAACATAGACAAAGCCGTTTGTTCGCTGATGACTTGACTTCGGAGCGCTTGGTAGCGCAAACGGAGCGCATTTTTAGATAAATGCAGGTATGTTAAAAAGTAACATTGCTATAAATATGGGACGGCGATATTTCAATGTCGACCCTTCCTAATTGAAAAACAATTTAGCGCAATAAATCTGTATAGTTGCCGAAGTGCCAATGGTAGCTCCTCACAACCACTAGTTTGTGTGAGTTTTTTCCGAATGAAAGAGACTACTAACAATTTTATGCCAACTCCGAACGGCTGAATTTGAATTATTTTCCGAGCAGTTATTGTTTCGAATGTTTGTCAGACTTTTGCGAGGTGCCTTAGGGTATGCAGTAGTAATGTGAAAACCAAATATCAAAGTGGCTTCTAAAACAATAAGTACCTTACCAACGAATTTTGTATTAATTGGAGGATTAAACAAATATAGGTACCTACTGGGCTGACGCTAAAAAGCTATGAGCTTCTCTTCGATAATGATGCATTTAGATGACAATTTTAAACTAGGTATACTGGCGGACCCGGCGAATTTCCTCTCGTCCCAACTTAACGCCGCTAGATAAACTCCAGAGTGATAATAAAACACAAATACTAAATTTCAATGTGATTTATTTTAATGGAATCGAAATCAGTAGAGAGCGATATGATAAACAATGTTTTTCGAAATGTTTTCCGGCGCAAAAACAAACAACGAAGACGGTTTTGTAACACGCGAACAGGCAACGTTCCTACAGCGAAAAACAGGGAAATTCGAGATTAATCCTAAAGAATTCCAAAGTGCAATATGGGCATGTCTCCATTCCTTTTCTTCTACGCCTTTCTCTTGCGTTTGATTATCACGGACATTCTGACTAATTATTGCACGACGTGCAATGTTTGATTGTCTAATAGGAGGCATTAGTCAAGCTAATAACTCGTTTTTGACTAATTCTATTCAAAAGAAAACTTACGGAATGAATGTTTCGCAATGAACGCCCGCAACCCAATTATATAACCTCACTTTTTACACGCAAACTTATTTTCTAAAAAAATGATCGAATTGATAAATTATTATCGCATTGAATTTCAATTGAATGCTTGTACTGTTTGCGGATGTGGTGCGTGATATGTGACTATCCGGAATATGTGACTATGCAAAACTCGAATCAAATAAAGCAAGAAAAATATCACATTTGCTCAATAGAACTTGACAATGCGAAAAGGACACCTGTCAAATTGAACACAGCCTAAGTCAACGTATAACGCCATCTTTCGGCAGGCAAAACGTCTTTTATCACAATGAAAAGACGTGTCAAATTGCACACAGCCTAAGTCAACGTAGGTATAACGCCATCTTTCGGCATGCCTTTTATCACAATGAATTACACAATTATCCGAAATTTTCCAAGCTTCACAACGAATTTTTCACCTTTACTTTGTTCAAAATCATGAAAGCTTGCGATAATGTGCAAAATTTCGTCGAAAAAAATTCAAAATTTTCGGGTTTTTCCGAAATTTTCCTAGTTTTCCACTAAGAATTTTCTATTTTTCCATTCGAAAAGTCATTCCGGAATAATTGCACATAAAATGCAAAATAGTACAAAAAATTAATTTTCGATTTTTCCAATTTCCCGACTTTTCCGGAGGGTTTTCCCAAAATTGTCTTTTGCAAAAACCTTCTCCTGGATATTACGAACAACTGAAAATAAATTTGAACCAAATCGGTCCAGACGTTCTCAGTTGATGAATTTCTACACATTTTTCACACCATTTTTATAACACTGGTCGGCATAAGTATTTTGACAAAACTAAAGTTAATTCTACTCATAATTTGAACTTACTTCATGAAAATGTTGGTACCTATCAGTGGAAAGGTCATTTAAATTCCGTTTGAATGATATAAAACTTTCCTTAACCCATTAAGCACCTATTGAAAATTTGGAACTTTTGTAAAAGTCTACTTTTTTTACTTTTTTCCTCAGTCAAAAAAAAATGTTTTGATGCAAAAAGTTTCTTCAAACAATTCTAATTCTAATTTTTCAAAAAATATATTTTATGATTTTTTGAATGGGATGATCTCAAAAAAATTGTGTAAGAAAAGGAGGAAAAAGTTTCAAAAATAGTCATTTTTAGCAATTTTCAAAAAATCATAAAAAATATTAGCGAAGAGATTTTTGAAAAATTTTTTTTTGCTGCCACTATTAGAAACTTTTTGCATCAAAACATTTTTTTTTTTTGACTGAAGAAAAAAGAAGATAAGTTTGAAGAAACTTTTTGCATCAAAACATTTTATTTCAATGTATTCATTACGTTTTAGAAGGGTACCTATCTACAAATTAGCACAAATTGTTTTATATTTTTTATTTTTATTTAATCATTATTCTCGTATACAAAATTTAAATAACCATCTACCTACTTATTGAAAATTATAATTTAAATAATTTTAATAACTTTAACTACACATAGATTAAACATTTCGAAAAAACTCTACCTTTTTTTACAGATTGGGTGTGTGGAGATTTTTTAACTTTGAAAATGTTTACTAACTATATATATTTCCACAATTTTTTAAATTTGAGTTGGCCTCGACTCCAGTAATGCGTTTCGCTCCCGAAATTTTATTTTCTCAATTTTGGATTTAGATCATGATCGCATTGATAATGTACATCTTAATTCAAATATATTTCATCAAAATAACATAGTAAATTAAACATTTTATAGAAGCGCTTAACATCAATCAAGAGAATAATTTTTAATCTGTGTTCACAGATATTATAGATGAATCATTTATATGATAACGTATAGGTACTTCTAGTGCGCCGTGGGACATCTTATCTATGGCCTTGAACTTGTCCTGCTGCCAAGTTGCAAATATGTAGGTATAGCTACTTGATAATAATAATTGTAATGTACACATATTAAAACAAATTTTATGATTTTTTTACTAATACAAAGTCCATAGTTTTGTATATACTGCACTAGCACTTCCAAAGCTCATATTTTCTTCAATTTGTATTAAGTTCGATATAAGTGGTGATTATGAATTTGTATACATATTTTTTCGAATGAGTTATATTCCTTAAATTTGTGTATGTTCAAAGGAAAATGGTACATTCGCCTGACATAGTTCAACTATCATAACGGGGCACAATACTCTGCGGTACCATATGAGCAAAATGGGCTTAACAAAAGAAGAACATTGTAGAGGCTGCGGTGATGAGGGAGATCTTGAGGACAAAACCCAATTCCTGTGTCTCCAACACACCAGGTATAAATTCCTAGGGAGACAATTCTTCAACGACCTAGACGAGCTTTTCAGCACATCAATAGACAAGATAATGAACTTCATCAAATCATTAGGATGGCTTGTATGTAGCAGCACAGTAAGTAATTTGAATAAAGGACGCAACCTCTTTCCCCTACGAGCATCACAACGGGTCAGAATTGACCTGCACGCAGTACTCGTCGCGAGCCCACAGACCTAACCTTACATAACATAAACTGGGCTGCATTCCAGGTTTGACTATTTTAACTTAATTAACAGCGTTGTTTATTTAGTTACTTTTTGGAATCTGGGACAGCTACTGTTACTAATGACATGTTGTAGTATGAGTGAAATGAACCACACTTTTGCCTCTCGTTAATTTAGTTAACTTCCCCTCCTTCGAACTGTCACAGCTTGTCAACGCTGTAGTTAAAATAGTCAAACCTGGAATGCAGCCCTGTTCTCCCCCATCGCACTTTCTAGTATGCAAATTACTCAGACCACCAGTTTCAATCAGGGTAGTTTAACACTCGCACATACGCTCTGGTCATTTACTTACTTTTGTATCTCATACACTATCCATAACAGCAACTACTGTCTATATCGTATCTTAAAATGTGTATCATACTTCTAGGCTTTCATGCTCGCTCTATATGGAATTACTACTGTTCAGCCTTCACAACTACACTGGACAAACTGATAAGCGAGTAATAGTACGATGATTTGAAGGCATATCGATCACTCCAGCTGGGTTATTTTTACATTCCCACCCCAAAGTTTGTCCTATCGAAGTGGAGACAACGTGACAGCATTATCAATACCAATTATAAAATAACTACCATTAAACAAACAAGATATACTTTTAAATCGTATTAGTTTATTTGAACAATCAAATGACTTAAAATCAAACATTCTTATATTTAGTTTAGTATAATAAAATTACTTCTACAGTTATGTCTCTTAACTAGAACATCACCACTGCATACCGCATTTTGTATCTTTCGCTTTACTAGAGAGAGAGATTCATGCAACTTAAGTCGATGTCACTTCGCCAGGCTACTATGAACACTTTGCACCTGGAATAAAGAGAAAAAACACGTTAAGATACATTGAAATCACATTTTACCCCATTAACCCCTATTTAATAAGAGTTTAAGTTAAGTACCAGGGTTAAATGACACCACCCGCCTACAGCGCCCCCGATGATCACGTTTCTGACACTTTGGACAAGGTTTCTCCCTAGGGGTGCCTGTTAAGATCTGGCCAGTCTTTACATTATCGTCTCGCGGTGCATAGAAGATTACACGGCGGCACTCACACGGATCGATGAACAGACCAAACGTACTTAGAATGCAAACGATTACTAAACACTTGAGATGCAACGAAGCCATTTACTTTAGACCCAACTAGAAGGTATATGCACGTATTTAAGAATTGGAAGCTCTACAGCCTTAAAACTCTCTCGCTGATAGCAATAGAACAACTGAAGACACTGAGGCACTTTCGAAGTAAAAAATGTTGAACAACTCGTTGTACACCGTTCTCTTTAAAGCAATTGTGATAAATGACAGCTTTTCGATTGCGCCTATCATAGATATATACCCTGGTTATCTCCGGCGTTCTCTTCGTTCAGGTTAGTAAGAAAATATAGATGACGACAATAAGGTGTGAAATCTAACATGTTTCCCTGCTTATATGGATCAGTGTCAGCATGTGTTATGATCGATTGTGTTAACGACCACTGATCGTCGTGGACTTTAGATATCCAGGCGATGTCATTAGAAAACGTGAGCCAGATAGCATATTCATTATTTTTTATTGCACTGTCTAGTGGGTGTTTGAATTAGGCAAGGAGGCGCAGGCGGTTCTTAGTCACGCGTTCAAATGAGCCTCATTTAGATGAGCAATGACGCATACATCACGATGGAAATAAACCTTTTTGTGTAAGCTTGCCAAACATTTGTGTCGTCGTTGTCGTAATTGCCAAAACAAATAGTGTGTTAGGGTATAGCTGATCTATTTTATATCTTTTTAGGGAATCTAGTCTAGTCATCCGAGTCAACAAAACTTGAAATAGGATTGGGAAGCACCCAGTGTGTGACAGTTGCATCATGCAGAGTTCTGCGAAAGCTATATTATGTTTGATCGTGTTTTGCAGTTAATGAATTTTTGTGATATATCTTATCTGCATCCGAATTTTGAATTTAATTGATGAGTTCAATTGAAGGGCATATAGGTGAACCTCTTTCCAACTGAATGCGGACTTATTTTCCTGTCATTATTAGTTTAGAGTAGACTGACTGCTGCTCGACTCGCCTCGTCGGTAAGCCACTTCTCGAATTTAAAAAAAAAAAATTCCTGTAGTATTTTACAGAATCCTACCCATATGAATTAGCATGTAACCAGGCAGTGGCAACATGTACTTATGACCCAGAAATTTACTAAAATAATACGTTTTTTTCTAATAAGTCTTTAGAGAAGAGCGACAAATTATTTGTTTAGTAAAAAGATAGTCTTATGCATAGGGAATTATTTTGTGATTATTCGAAGCCGACATATTCGATCGGGGTAATTGTTTTTTTTTTTTTTTAAGTTTCCCTAAAACCTAAAAGAGTTGTAGTGCGAACAGTGGTTTTAAAACCTTTAAATGTTAACTCTGGAGGAACAATAATTTACAATTTTTTTAATTAGCTCATAAGGATATTTTGTAGAGTTTCTTAAGCACTTTCCAGAACTGTAATTAGAAACAAATTTTTTTTGTTGGTTAAATTTTGCAATTTTTGTTTCTAACTTTTTTGGATTTCGATTTAGACTGTAACGAAAACTCACTAGAACTAAATTTTGAAATTTTTAATGTTGTCTAACTTTTTTGTGTTTGGGATTAGAAGATTATTTTATAAAGATTTTTTGTTTAGTTTCTTAAGCACTTTCCAGAACTCTAATCAGAACTCTTCGGAACTCCGATAATTTTCGCAATTTTTGACAATTTTCACAGTTCCATAACTTTTTTTGTTTTGTTTAGAAAACAAATTCGTATTTAGGGAACTCCAGAACTCTTAGTGTAGTGCATACATTTTGTAAGGAAAATTTACTTTTATGAAAATGCGGTGCTGGCATATTTTGGAAAACAATTTTTATCTAATATTTTATCTGGATTATAAAAACTCTGATATTATGCCTGTTCAATGAAAAAGAATAGAAGCAGAACATGGCTGTAAACTGTATTTAAGTTATTTTAAAAGGATCAAGTACCTACATATAAAAATATATTGCAAGCAAAATAAAAACAAATTTTTATTAATTTTAAAATCAAATACAGACAAAAAACCGGACCCCAAGGTCTGAGATCAATTATATAAACGAACAAATAAATCTATTGCGTTTTATGAAAATAATACGATTGTATACCTTACTTAGGGCCGGTTTGTTCATCTTTGGTTAACTCTAATCAGCGGTTATTCCAGCTAATCATGGGTTAAACTAAATCTATGATAACTACACCGCAGATTTAACCAGCTCTGAATCTAATCAATTTGTTATTTAAATGTAATTAGGTATTCATACTGGATTTTATCAGTATCAGTGTTATTAAAAATTTTTAAATTCTTGTGCTGGGTAAATATAACTTTAAACAGCAAAAGATGCGTCGCGTATAGATTTTATTTGTATAGCTCATTCATGGTCATTTCAATCCCATACAACTCATCCATGAAACAACTGAACATCAGGCGGTTTTGAGTGCAGTCTTAAATCGAATAAGAAAAAATTTTAAGGAGTTGTTTGAGAATAGGAAAGTAATCAAATTTTTCCGCCATATACGGTAAGATATTATAAGAACAGCCATTTCGAAACGGAGTACCTAATTGATTTAGGAACTTTTTTGAAATGTGACTTCTTTAATTCGGTCATTATTTTTGGAAAGAACACAAGGTAATTAACGGTTTTCTTTGATGGATCGAATGTCTCGCCGTATGACTAGGACACAATTTTCCTTAAAAATTACTCCTTTTGCAATTATCAAAGTTGAGGGAAATGACCAGTGTTGCCACTGTTGGACTCTTTTTTCGCAGCAGATTCTCTAGAAAAATGCAGAAGATTGAATTTTTTTGCAGTAGATTTTTTTTTAAACCAAACCAAGGTAAATTACAAAACATAACATAAACAGTACAAAATTAATAAAGACAAGTATTTAAACAAAACAGAAAAATGCATTAATATTAATGAACAAGGAATATTGTTCATCTTCATTGGCTATTAAGTTTTTCTATGGCATCATCATAAAAAGGAAACAAGTTTAAAATAGGCAATATCGAGGGTGCCTTCCACTAGGTACTAACTTTGGAATTACGTACCTCAGAGGTTTCAGCCTTTCATCATTAAAATTGAAACGATTTTTTATCTGTTGACAAGCCTCAATATAAAATTGCAGCACGAAAAACCCCATCAAGCTAGAAAATATTTGTTCAAAATCGAAGTCTTAATTTGACCTGTTGTTGTTCAAAGACATATTTTGCTGAAACAGTTTCCTTCGACAATTAAAGCCAGGAAAACTCAGTTTCCCACATTGGCTTGTGTTTCTGTTTGTCTGTATTTTATCTACTATTTTGGATTTGGCTTCCTCATTTAACCTTTTACAAAAATGCAGTAAATTTAATTTGGTGGCAGTAGATTTGAATTTTGAAAAAAAATGCAGTAGATCTATTGCAATTGCAGCAAAGTGGCAACGCTGGAAATGACCATTAATGATTTGTCCCTATGTTTAATTGTCAAGTAGATTAGCTGTGTGTGGGTATGAAATGATCATGTATGACTTGGTTATAGATGATTTGCGACGGGATTCAACAAAAATATTTCAATTCACTCAAAAATCAAGGAATGGTATTTATGAAATCAAATTTAAATAGATTTTTGAGTGGGAAATCATAACTAAATTATTGCCTTCGCGTAATCATTGCGTTTTAATCAGATATAGTTGTCATAATGGTCACTTAGGTAAATATCAATTTATTTGTACTGCATTAAGAAAAACTACACTATTTAGTATATAATCAATTCATAGTATTAATTTTACTACATGTGATTTATATTTTTAATATGTAAAATTGATTCACTATATCTATAGTACCTACACTTTTGAAACTAATAAGTGCCATATCTCATATCGTTTTAAGGAATACCAATTTATAATAGTTGTAAAATTCTTATATTGTTGCAAAAATGTGCAACTGTTTTATAATTATCTAATCAATAACATGTTTCAAAATAAAAATTGCAGAAAATATTTTCTCACCTTCCGAATTTATTACATTTTACGACACCATCTTTCGCCTTGAAAAATCAATAAAATATTTTTCAAAACAACTCTTCACATTAAGTCTAGATACATATTTGCATTTTTTCATAACTTAGAAATCAAATTATAAATAATACTTTCACCGAAAAATGTATCATTTTTTTTCAACCCCAAATGACTCCAAAAATAGATTTAGATATTCACATCCATTCATAAATTTTCGCTTGCTATCACACATTTTGTTCCACATTACGCCGAAATCTTAAATAAAATTAATTGCTTTTCGCTTATCACTTGTTTAACTTCCACGAGGCCATAGATTTAGTGTTAGCCTGTATTCCTCTCGCCGCGACACCTTCCGGTATGATCAATCCTCTTGCATGGCAATTCTAAAATTTTCAGTATTCGAGGCGTTTTAACCTGACGATGCTCTTCGGAGTTTTCTACGGAAATTTCGATAGCCTCGCTGGCCACGGCCAGAACAACTAAAATCGCTATCAGCACCGCAGATGTTTTCGAACACATCGCACCAGAGTCACGCAACTGATTAAACAAATAAGAGCACCGATTTTTATATTACTGATGGAACAAAGCTTCGAGTTTGAGTATAAAAATAATTTCAACCTAATTAAGATCAATGTGTGGACCTGAAAGTTTGGTTTTTCCCTTGCAACTGAAACAGAACAATACAATTTTATTGCGAGCATGTTTAATAAAATTATTGACTGCATTTTATTTATAATCGATTTGTATGTATAAAGTTCATTAGCCCGAGGCAATTATATAATATGCGTAGCGAGAGAGGAGTGACAAACAACTTGTACTCGTATAGAGTAAACATTCTCAAACCCAAAATACACAACATGGCGAAATTGTCAGCTGTGAATATACTCTCAGATAGCTATACCGTCTCTAATGTGAAAATGGACTGATCAAATAGCTAACCATAACATGCAAAAGTACATTTTTATGGTGTAATTAGATATAGCTATTCAATCATGTACAGATAACATAAAAGATGATGAACCACTTGTTGATTTAAACCGCGATAAGAATGAAATGTAAATAATACAAGTAGGTACCGCATGAATTGAAAGATTTAAGTTTATATTACTTTAAAATAAAAGTAGGTATAGTGTGACAAAATGTTTTCGACAAAAAACTGCAAGGTGCCCGTATGAGCTAGCCGGTGTTTATTTGATAATTTAATAATAATTAAGCTTAATTTCTCTACTTGGGGCCAATTTCTTGACAAATGTCACCATAAGTCAGGCTAATTCGTCAGGATTTAACTGATTGTCAGTTTCTTCACGTCAAATTAGGAATTCTAATCATAGCTCTTCTAATTACAAACTGTATACGAACCAATTCAATCGGGCGTAAAAATAATCATTATAATTTGATTGCTCAAGGCACTCAATCTAGCTTCTGACTATATGTATCTGAATGATGAGTTCAACCGAAACTATGTCATGTAATTGAACTGGGCTAAAAAGAGTTTTTAAATTTTCTAATACTAACCAGTGCCGCCATTAGGACTGGACAATCCATGTGGTCGCGTGGGCCGAAGCAGTCGTAGGGGCGCCTTATACCGTGATTAGCTTATTCGTCTTCTATGCATTTTTTTTTATTTTTTTTTTTTTAAATACTTCTCCCGGGAAAGGCAAACCTATAACGTTTCATCAGCTCCCCGAGATGCTTGCAGATGTATGTTAGTTCGGCACTTAAATTGCTGCAAATTGTAGTCTTCTGGAAATATATCCCCAGGAAGCGAGTTCCAAAGTTTGCTTGTCCTGTAACAGAAGGAGTTTTGGAAAGATGATGTCCTCGCGGTTGTCAAGTGTACTGTATGGTCATGAGCATTAGCAGCCTGTCTTGTGGGGCGCCCAAAAGTTGCATTTCGAGGGATAATGTCCTTGAGTTCCTCGGAACATCTACCATGGAAGTACCTATAGAACAAGCATAGGTCAGCGACTTGTCTTCTGTGCACCAACGGTTTCAAATTCGATGTGATTGTAGGATCTCCAATAAGTCGAACTGCTCGTCTCTGTATGCTGTCAATTAGGCTAAGTGAATGTTATGGGGCCGAGCTCCATATATGGGAGCAGTATTCCAGGCCTGGTCTAACCTGTGCTTCGTAGAGAAGGAGAAGTGCTTGGTAGATTGCTCAACCATTCACCCGATTACAAAGAAACGTTGCTGAGTTATTGTTCGCGATAAATGTTCTGATTTGACACTTATGGGAGTTAGGTTGTATGATTTGAAACATTGATGTCCATTATATCATAGCCAAGAACATATCTAAGCAAGACAATAATTCCAGGCAAAACCGGGAGAGACAGTTAGTTTGTTATGAAAGTAAATTTGTTTGTTTGTCTTGCTTGCACACTTCAATGCCTTAACGACTTAACCGATTTTTGTTAAATTAAAATCCACTAAATGTGATTTATCGAGGTTTTAAAGTGACATATTTAAAAAATAAATTTTTTTAATGGCCACAATATTGGGAACTGGTGAATGTGTCATCTGCAAAATTGGCCCATGTTTTTATCCTCCACAGAAAGAGGCCCGTTTGTGAATTATCTACTATAAGAGGGATTTCAAATATCCATGGAGCACTCAGATCAATCCCGGTGCATTGTAAGTTGGCTTGTCAGATGTGGTGATTTATCGCCAAACAGGGCATTAGAAATTTCATTTGGCGACAGGAAATTCTGTTTGTCGGCGCATCCCAAAAAAGGCGATATTTTTAGATTTTGACGATTTTAATTTGTTTTAACAGAAATCCTCTTTTTTTTTTATATCACTTAAACCTTTACATCTTTCTCATTGCTTTTGGCTGAATTGAGCCATTAAAATTCTAATTCTGAACCCCAAAAAATGAAAATAGAGTTATTTCCATCCCTAAAATTAATAACATAGATACGTCAAACGTCAAACAAAATAACTTCGAATATGTGAAATATAAATTGTTTTTGTTTCGGTTTTCAATAAAAGTTTGTTTTACGTATAAATTACATGATATACAAATTCATTTGATTTTTGAATTTGGAGTGAAAAATTTTGAAATTTTTGTTTGGCATTTTATACTTTACCTTTGGCGATTCCGGTTTTTAAAACCTGACAACCCTGATTGTAACCTCTAAGCAGAAACCCCTTTTTGTGGTATACCTTGTTCACCTAGTGGTGAACAATCTCTGATACAATTCGTTTCTCTTTGTAGTTGGTGGAAAAAGAGGCCTGTCCCTCGCAAGGGTTCGAACCTGAACCGCTACGTTTACAATCAATATTATTTGGCTAACCAGTACACCATTGCCACCCACTCGTTTGTACATAATAATTATGTACATAACATTCGTTTTGAGGCATCCGTTTCAATGCGCGATACTAATAATCATTTGGGTAAGTCTTGTTTTTTTCGAAAAATGGCGCCATACGATACGTACAAGGAAAGCATGAACTGATCTTAAAAAACTGAGGTTCCAACACATTTTTCAATGTAAGGCAAAAGCTTTTAAAAAAATGTTTTGTTTTTTTGCTTAAAAAAAGAAATGGTCTGTTAATATTAGCTATTAAAATTAACAAGCATTTTGTGCACACTTTTCGTGAAAATTGGAGTCCAATATTACTTCGTCGATTCGACGAATGATTACCTTTAATCTACTAAAAAATATGAATACCTTTCTAGGTTTAAAAAAAAAAGTAGAAAAATTGGTCAAAAATAGATTTCTCTTAAATATTTCTACAGGAGCATGAAGTAGGTACTTAATTCGCTGGCTATCATATGTACTTAATGTATGTTGCCCATTAAAAAATAAGTGTACAATTACTATGAAAATGTATGTAATTTTTAATGTAAAAATAGGCAAGTTGTGTGTTTATACACCCGACAATTGGTAAAAAAAAATTTAAACACATGATGTTCGATATTACAAACATTTGTTGCAAATATACTCCTTTTGTGTATTTTTCAATAACTTTTGTTCAATAATATTCTATTATTGTTTAAACTTTACTCTCAAAATGTTTATAAATAAACAAATTTTGTATAAATATAAACACCTTATGAAATTTACACACACAGTGTTTAAAGACTGATGAAAGTTAAACATTTTATGAGTAATTTTTCAATTCGATTGTGAGTGACGGTGCATTTGCGAGCTCATATGTGATCAGACCTTTGAATAAGCGGTTGAACCTTTTGCGCTCCCAAGTTCCACTGCATCTTTTAATGAAAGAAGTATTTTTTACTTTCTTTACGGAAATATTTTTTTTTTGTTAAATCGAATAATTTTTAATAAATATCTTAAGCATTGTTTTATTTCGTTTAGACAAGTTCACTGCAGTGGAGGCCCAACTAACATTTCAGCTTCGATAAGCTTCAATAGAGGATTACTTTTAGTTTCCAAAAGAATCCTATAAAACTTCGGTAAGGTCCGAAAGGCGAACACTTATCGAAAGCATTTTATCTATAAAGCCTCTAAAACGATTTCTATTAGGACTCTAATAGCTCAATAATCGAAGCTTTACCGAAACTACGAATTTGTAAAAAAAAAAAAAGGTTTCATTTCCATTCATTTTATTTATTTTTTCATTTATTTGGTAATTATAGTAAAGTAGTATTAACTAACTATGAATGAATGTGGTTGTTGTTATTCTGTATTGTTTTATTTATTCTCTCTCTTTGGGATTCTTTTAGACATGAAAAGACGTAACAAATTTATAGAACGAAAGAAAAAAACCCGAACTACCGCGGGATTCGAACCCAGACTTCTAAGTATCAGAAGTATCTTACTCATCATATGCGCTACCTGTAATATGCATTTTACAAACTTAAAACTTAACCAGTTCAAACTTTTCTCTATTATCAAAACGAGCTTTGTTAAGAGTTCCATTCGCATTACATATTTACCTTCGGAAGCATTACATATTTATCTTCGGACCTTTAACCAAACTGAAGAAATGTTTGCCTACGATGTTTTATTCTTCCTCCCATCATATCTATAAAGCTTCGCTAGTAAAATAATGCAAGCCACAAAGAAGTCTTCCGTAAAGTTTCGATTAATGGCTCTTGAAAGTTTTATACAAGTTTACTTATAGAAGCTTGTGTAATAATATTTAATCGAAGCTTTATAGAAACTGTAAGTTCCTCTTCTTTCGATAACTACAATAAACGAAGCTATGAATTTAATTGCTCTTTAAAGCTTCATCTTATTTTTCTAAAAGGCCTTAATGAAGTTGTTATAGAAGTCAAGACTTCGGTAAAGAGTTTGCTTCTGATAGAAGCTTTACAGAAGCTCTAAAGAATCCTTGACCAGTCGGATCTGAAACATTTGTGCCTTAAGGAAATTGAAATGTTAGTTGGGGGATATCAAGGCTGATGATAAATTACATAAAAAAAGTTTAATTAATCATACACAATTTTGTTGGATTTTACACATTGTATATCGAATTTTGCTACAAATTTAAACATAAAAGGTTTAAATTTACACATTTTATGTTGTAATGTTTTTTTTGTAAACATTTCTTTCTAAAATTCTGTTGGATTTTAAACATTTATTATATAGATGTAGGTACATTTAATTTGAGCATCTTAAGTGTAGAAATACGCATTTATATTTAAAATCTGTGTTTGAATTTACACAAGACTTACGCATTAAATATTTAAAATTGATACGTGCGTAAAAATACTGCAATCAATTATGGTAGGCAAGTAGATTCCTCTAATAATAATAGTAAAATTACATGATTTTTTTTAGAGTGCACAACAGATCACCATTTTACATACATCGAAATGTGATTTAGGACCTTAGAACTCAGAAAAATTAATGCGAAGGACTTTAGTAATTTATTTATTTGATTTTTCTATTGACCCTACTAAAATGTTTTTTTTTTGTTTCTATACTTGGAAAGAGCTTAGAAATGTGTAGATGTAGATGTAAGGCTTTGCGCGCACTGTAAAAATAGTTAGTTAGCTATAGAAGCCAAAGCCAAAGGCCATTGAAAACAGCTACATGCGAACATACCAAAAATATAATAATAATATAATATTTATCAATCAGTAATTAAATTACACATTTAATAATAGGATACCCCTCGCTGCTAGGGCTTACATACAATATAATATGTACCTACATAATCGTATGGAAATGGAAGAGTATAAAATTCATTTGCTGACCATTAGGGTTATTCTCTCTGTTTGACTAAAGCTGAATTCCTGACGCTGAACTCTAATGGAATTAAATCGCAAATCCCGCTTTCCTAGTACCTACCTACAGACTCGATTATTTACTCTCATTAATATAATTCTAAGAATTTTTATTTTTGAATATTGTCTACTTCTAACGAAAAAGTCAGTCTCTCCTAATTTACAACTTAATCGCTAAAACGCTGATTAGTGATAAGAATGCTGATGTAAATAGTGTGAAAGAAAATTGCAACACTGCTATGGCTATAATATAGGTTTCCTTATTTTAGTATGATCGTAACATACATTCACGTTGGTTAGGCCAATGCCTGCCGTCAAAAGTAAGGTCTATTCAACAATCTAAGAAAAATGTTGCTGCTCATTTCGGAGAAATATCTGTGTTACCTTGGTGATCTTTGCAATAAACGATGGAATGTCATCTTGGTCATTACCCAAAACTCATGACCAGAGGGGTAAGAGGTAAGAGTTATTTTCTAGGATCTATTATAATCCCCGGATTGTTGCGTGCGTCGTGGAAATGTACAATTTTCAACGCATTTATCCGAGGAACGCACTTACGAGAATCCCGCTTAAGTGCGTTGTCGACGTAATAAAGAAATCCTCGCTTTATTGCCTTGAAAACCCAATAAAACGTTTTCATTAGCATGTTCAATTTTAAAACTGAAGAATACGAACAATGTTCGTTTGTGTACGCTTTAAAAGCTCAAATCTTTGATATTGGACCGAGAGGGTTATTGTAAAGTTTGGTCTGGTAATCACTATCCGGATAGACAAGAATACTACTATCTATAGGCAATAAAAAAAAATTTAGTGTACCACAAAGCATTACAATAAAAACTGTTTGTCAGTGATTTAAATGAATTTGAAATTGATTTTTTTTATTTTACTATTTTGCACTACGAAGTGTGTTGCTAGTTGCAAACAACTTAGATATTGATGTCCTTTTCGATTAAAAGATTATGTCGCCAGGGCTTTGTAAAATATACCACTTTCATCGACATTGAAAATTAAATTTAATTAAAGTGGAGAGAACATCTGTATGAATATCTTCGGAACCTCCTACATCAGCAGATGAGCCGGGAGATTTTGTATGAAGTTTTACGTAAAGCTTTACTTTTATTACCACAATTAACCGCATGTAAGTGGTACGCATTTATACGGAAAAAGTTTGGCACATTTGTTATGGGCTGCTTTATTTGCTCAGTTTTCGACTGAATTAAACGAGGAAATGAATCTGGACATGGTCTCGTTAACTATGAAGGCTTACTAAAGCAAGTTGTCGATTGAGGTAGAGGCAATATTGCTTATAGACGTTGCATTTATTTATCAAGTTCTCAAACCAGTAGTTTATATTAAAGCATGACGGAAGACAGCATAAGATGAACTTATTCGAATTTATTAAGCAATTTATTTCTTATGTTTATTTTTTATATCTATTAAAAATATCTATCATAAGATCCCCGGGAAACACACAAATTAGGTACATCTTAGGCTAATGCCACACGAGCTCCTTTTGCATCGCTTCTATGAGAAGGTCTAGGTATAACAAGAAATGGAACCGTGCACACGAATTCGAGCAACCGCGCCCAAAAGCATAGCGCGGGAACTCTAGAACGTCATGATGGGTACAGACAGATGTAACAACAAACACATGAGCTTCATTTAAAATTAAAATTTTCAAAGACAAGATGAGTCTAATGCATTTTGAAATTCTTCGCTGTTAATACATACATTAAATGAGCGATTCCTTGGACATACGGTGTTGCGACGGATCTGGCAACGTCAGCAGTAAAAGCCCTGAATGCACCCTAAAGTGCAATGACAAGCTGTCAAACCGAAAACCATAGGCATGCGTTTTTTTGTGTTGCACTTATTTGGGGTTAGGAAACTGGCGGACTTGGGATTAAATCTGAGAACGAGAAAACTAAAGTAAATTATCATTGATTTATTATTATATTAAGCTTATTATAAAATTTGTTACAGGAAATTTTTAACGGAATAAATTGATGTAAAATTGTTCAATTCATTTATCTAACTTCGTTGTGGAAATTTCGAAATCTTCTCTCAACATATTAAAAATTTCTTTATGGCGCCAAAGAACCCTAAACCCCAAGCTTCTGGAACCAAGCGTAGGAGCTACAATTGCCTTGCGTGCAACAACAAGGATAACGAGTGGATGGTGTGCTGTGATAATTGCGATGGCTGGTATCATTATCTATGCGTTGGAGTGACGGATGCTGTTGCGAACGAGGATTGGCGATGCAAGTCATGTTCCGATCTATTGACAATCGCAATCACAGGATCCCAACACACCCTAGGAGCAAGTGATACCCACACAGTCAACCGCGGGGACAGTAATATGGAGATAAATGGTGGTGAAAGGTCAACAGATCGTCGTAGATCTCTTACTGGTGAAGAAATTAACGGACGCTCTGCTGCCAACGGATGCAGTTTACAGAGTCCCTCCTTACGATCTTTGCCTAAGGTAGGTGACTCCCTTGCAGTTTTTAGTGCTCCTGCATCCACTACCATTCGCAGCATCACTTTAGCAGGCAAACAAACTGCCAGAGGTGCCGCTAAATCAACCTGCTCCAAGACTTCCAAGGGCTCGAACATTAGTATTCGTCGATTGCAGGCTGAAATGCAGCTTGTGCAGGAAGAAAAATCCATTTTGCAGCAAAAAGAGACTCTAGTTCGACAAAGGGAGACTCTGTTACGCCGGCAAAGAGACCTAGTAGTGCAGTTGGAGGAAGAAGAAGAGAAATGTTCAGAATCTGAAGACGAGGAAGAAAGCAGTACTCATGTCGAAACCTGGTTGAAGGAAACGTGCGGAGCAAACTCATTACCGACTGGAGCACCGGGAGCAGAAAGTACAACTGCAGCGCAAACAAATATTCAACCAAGAGTAAGGGATGACGGGCGACCGAGCAGCGCGCCAACAGTACAGCAGCAGGATCCGCTTTTGCGTCAAGTTCTCGAGAAGCTTATTGCGCTGGAAATGAGGTGTGTGGAAAATACAAGAAACAATTCATCCGAATGGCTGCCTGGTGTAGTCCCATCTAATATGACTAGCGCTGCACCAGTAAATAACGCTATCACCGTCCCGCAAACCGACCAAAATTATACCCGTCGTATTAATGCTGATCAGTTAGCTGCACGCAACGGTCTCTCCAAAGATCTGCCAAAGTTTATGGGAAAACCTGAAGAATGGCCACTATTTATCGCCAGCTATGAACAAACCACTGATATTTGTGGATTTTCTGATCACGAAAATTTGATTCGTCTCCGTCAGGCTTTAGATGGTTCCGCTAGGAGTGCGGTTAAGAATTTGTTGCTTCATGCCTCTTGTGTACCGCAAATAATATCTACCCTGCGTATGAAGTTTGGAAGGCCCGAACTCATCATAGACACCTTATTGTCGCAGATAAGAGAAATGCCACCACCTAAAGAAAACCGCCCGGAGACTCTCGTCGATTTTGCTATTGAAGTGCAGAACATATGCGCCACTATGAAAGCATCTGGCTTGCTTAATCATCTAAATAATCCGGAGCTGGAACAAGAATTAGTCTCCAAACTTCCCGGCCTTTTAGGCCCATTTTGGGGGATGCACAAACTGACGTTATCAACAACTACGCTGGAGGACTTTAGCAACTGGTTGTTTCAATTAGCACAAGGCGCGAACAGCATAATAATCCCTAGTACGTCATCAAAGGTTCGTCGGAGAGGAATGCTAAATACCCACACTGAATTGTCCGAAGATGTCAACACCAAGGTATGTGTCATTTGCAAGGGTAATTGTTTAAACGTCGAGACCTGTAACGTTTTCTCAAAATTAAGTAGACCTGAGAAGTGGAAAGCTGTAAGGACCAACCAACTTTGTCGAAGATGCCTCAACCCACACTATCCGCGTGCATGCCTTTTCTCTGATACATGCGGTGTTGATGGGTGCCGCTTTTTCCACCATCCTAGCCTGCACAAAAGGACAACTCCGGCTACTACTTCGATATCCACTCATATGAGTTGTAACGCTCATCGTCAAGACCATGATCCAATTCTATTTCGAGTGCTTCCCGTCACCCTTTACGGAACTGGGGTACAATTATCAACATTCGCCTTTTTTGATGAAGGATCGTCTCTCACGTTAATCGATGAAGACTTGATGGCAGCACTACACCTTAAAGGCACTACTCAGCCACTACATTTACAATGGACTTCAAACACACACCGCTACGAAGACGATTCGAAGCTTGTAAACCTAGAAATATCCGGGGTAGATAGAGCAGTGCGATTTCCACTCAAGGACGTCCACACAGTGAAGAACTTAAGTCTTCCACAGCAAACTTTGGATGCGGAAAAACTTAAGGATCGGTATAAGTATTTAATTGGACTGCCTCTAAAATCATACACTAATGCCGTACCGAAGCTTCTTATTGGTCTGAACAACTGTCGTCTTGGCGTAAGCTTAAAATCTAAAGAGGGAGCCTCCTTCGAGCCAGTGGCGGAAAAAACCCGATTAGGCTGGACGATAAAGGGCCAATTAACTGAATGTGAATCACGCTACTTTGGGAAGACGAATCACTTCTGCGGTCTACACATCTGCGATTGTGACACATCTGTAACCGTAAAATTGCTCGAGACTGTCAAAAACTATATCTGCCTCGACAACTTGGGAACCGAAGGTAAAAGTGGAGCGGCCCTGTCCAAAGATGACCAATGTGCCTATGAGCAGTTGCAGAAATTCACTCGAAGAGTTGGAGACCATTTTGAAACCAGCTTGCTATGGAACGGGTGCAATACTTCACTTCCTGACAGTCGCCCCATGGCTAAAAGGAGAGCCAGATGTATGTTAATGAAAATGCAAAAAGATCCGTCCCTCGCCCACGCCCTACAACGCAAGATGGACGATTACCTAGCGAAAGGATATGCTCGCAAGTTACGGCCAGATGAAATCAACGAAACAAATTGCTGGTATCTTCCAGTGTTTCCAGTAAGCAATCCCAACAAACCGGGAAAACTTCGTCTCGTTTGGGACGCTGCGGCTAAAGTCGATGGTGTATCTTTGAACACCATGCTTTTAAAGGGACCGGACCAGTTAACGTCACTGGTGTCAGCACTTCGCAAATTTCGACAGAGGCGTGTAGCTATTGGAGGAGATATCGCCGAGATGTATCATCAGGTAAAGGTTCGAAAGGTAGATCAGAACTATCAGCGCTTTTTATGGATCGAACCAGGGTCTCAAACTCCGACCGCATATGTCATGATGGTGATGACGTTTGGCGCTGCGTGCTCTCCGAGCTCTGCTGAGTTCGTTAAAAACAGGAACGCAGAGGATTTTCGCGAACAATATCCCCGGGCTGTCCAATGTATTCTGGAGAACCACTATGTCGATGACATGTTAGACAGCGTGGACACTGAAGAAGAGGCGATAAGGCTGGCAAGGGAAGTTCATTTAGTGCACTCCAAAGGTGGATTTCAGATGCGCAACTGGGTATCAAATTCGAAAACCGTTCTAAATGCTCTGAATGTCCAAACCACTGAAGCATTGGATCTGAATGGGAATCACGAACTGACTACGGAGAAGGTGTTGGGCATGTGGTGGTCCACTGAGGATGATTGCTTCACATTCAAGATGTCAAAACGCTATAGAAACGACGATATCCTACTGGGGAACCGACGACCTACGAAGAGAGAAGTGCTTAGTCTGGTTATGACCATATTCGATCCACTTGGTCTCCTTGGATTCTATGTTATGTATGCAAAAATAATTCTGCAAGAGACATGGCGGTCAGGTTGCACATGGGATCAACCAATTCATGATGAGCAGTATTCGAAATGGAAGACGTGGCTTCGATTATTGCCTGAGGTGGCGGCTATGAAGATACCCAGGTGCTACCTTAATTCGGAATTTTGCCTTCTCCCCAGTATGGAGCTCCACACATTCGTTGATGCCAGCGAGAATGGCTATGCTGCTGTTAGTTACTTGAGGTGCTCTGATGGGTATGTCGTCGACTGCGTTTTGCTGGGGTCTAAAACAAGAGTGGCGCCTTTGAAAATGATGTCAGTGCCACGGTTGGAACTTCAGGCTGCTGTGCTCGGGGCACGACTGGCGAGGACTCTCATCGCAACTCACTCCATCAAGATATCAAAGGTTATATTCTGGTCAGATTCTCTAACAGTATTATCTTGGCTTCGTTCTGATCATCGACGCTACAGTCAGTTCGTGGCCTTTCGTGTTAGCGAGATCTTGGAGCTAACGGACTTATCTAACTGGCGATGGTTACCTACTGCTGAAAATGTGGCGGATGAAGCCACAAAATGGCAAAAAATCCCAGATTTTTCCAATAACAGTCGGTGGCTTAATGGACCGGCTTTCCTTAAAGAAGATCCGAGCGCTTGGCCACAGGAAAATGGAAAAGGTTGTGCACCCACGGACCAAGAACTTCGTGCCCAGTATGTTGGAGTCCACGTGACTGAGGAAGTCTTTGACAAATCAAACCCATTAATTCAACCTGAGCGATTTTCTACATGGAAAAGGCTACTTAAGATTACTGCTGCGGTTATTCATATTGCCCGCTTCTGGAGAGAAAAGGTTCACGGGAATCCAGTAAAGATTAACTCACCATCCCAAGACGAAATACTGTTGGCTGAAACCATATTGTACAAAGAAGTTCAAGCTAATAGTTACTCGGAGGAGATAACGCTGCTTTCAAAAGGAAATTCAATTAAGAAAGCGAGCCCTCTCTACAAACTCTCGGCCTACCTAGACACCGATGGCGTTCTTCGCCTGGGGGGAAGGGTGACTTTGGAAAACAAAAGAAACCCCATAATATTGCCCAGGAGTGAGTATGTAACCACCTTAATTGTTCTTGATCGCCATTGCAGATACCACCACGTCAACCATGAAACTGTGGTCAACGAGATTCGACAGGAATTTTGGATTTCGAGACTAAGAGCCACTCTAAGCAAAGTGCGGCGGAATTGTCAGGATTGTAAAAATCATCATGCGCGTCCGTTACCACCAAAAATGGCCCTACTGCCACCAGCGCGTGTAGCAGCATTCTGTCGACCATTCACCTATGTTGGAGTGGACTATTTTGGGCCTATGTTCGTATCTGTGCGTCGAAGCAGCGAAAAGAGGTATGGCGTATTACTGACTTGCTTGACAACAAGAGCGATCCATCTAGAAGTGGCCCAATCCTTGTCAACAGATTCCTGTATCATAGCGATTCGGAATTTTATGGCCCGACGTGGTTCTCCGGTAGAGTTGTGGAGCGATAACGGAACGAACTTCAAGGGTGCGGAACGACAACTGAAGGAAGCATTTGCCACAATGAATCAAAATGAAATGATAAAGGCTTTCACCAGTTCTTCTATGACATGGCGATTCATACCTCCCGCATCACCCCACATGGGAGGCGTTTGGGAGCGTCTTGTAAGGTCAGTCAAGGACGTTTTGCATAAAGTCCTACCATCGCGTAACCCTACCGAGGAATTACTGCGTGGTGCTCTAATGGAGGTTGAGATGATCGTGAACTCCCGACCATTAACGTACATACCCATCAGTCATGAGGAGGAGGAAGCTCTGACTCCAAACCATTTTCTTCTAGGCAGCTCCACTGGCATAAAACCTCTTGCAGAACCAGTAAGTGATGGAATACAACTTCGGAGAAATTGGCAAACATCGCAACAGCTCGCTAACGCCTTCTGGAAAAGGTGGGTGCGAGAATACCTGCCTGTGATAACTCGGCGCTGTAAATGGTTCGACGAAGTGAAACATATCGAGGTTGATGACATCGTGTATATAGTTGATCCCGATAGCCCAAGAAACTGCTGGCCCAAGGGAAGAGTCGTTGAAGTTAAAAAGAGTCCAGATGGCCGAGTAAGAAGCGCCGTAGTAAAAACTGCTGCTGGATTGTACACGAGGCCGGCAACGAAACTTGCCGTACTTGATATCCGTCGATTGAACGATGTGGTAAGTCCTCGGAAGGACGTACCGGGGGGGAGTGTTGCGACGGATCTGGCAACGTCAGCAGTAAAAGCCCTGAATGCACCCTAAAGTGCAATGACAAGCTGTCAAACCGAAAACCATAGGCATGCGTTTTTTTGTGTTGCACTTATTTGGGGTTAGGAAACTGGCGGACTTGGGATTAAATCTGAGAACGAGAAAACTAAAGTAAATTATCATTGATTTATTATTATATTAAGCTTATTATAAAATTTGTTACAGGAAATTTTTAACGGAATAAATTGATGTAAAATTGTTCAATTCATTTATCTAACTTCGTTGTGGAAATTTCGAAATCTTCTCTCAACATACGGTAATAATTGAAAAATGTTTGCGCAAATCGCTTCAGTTTTCATTTTCTTAGATGTAGCGGTAGCCCAAGCATTTGACAAGGTTTGGCACCAAGGACTAGAAGGTAAATTGAAAATGGATCTTCCTGAGGAATTCTATTGCATTCTTAAATCATACGACAGGTATTTCCGTGTAAGATATGAAAATGAATACTCGGATCTGAAAAAAATAACGGCAGGTGTACCACAGGACAGTCTCCTGGGTCCAATCTTGTATCTTTTGTACACAAGAGATTTGCCTGGACGAGAAGAAACAAGCCTTGCCACTTTGCTGATGACACAGCAATATTGGCAATTGGCGACAATTCGGAAGAAGCAGCACACAAACTACAACGATCCATTAGATATATAAGCGACTGGACGAAAAAATGGAGAATAAAACTCCATGAGAATAAATCCGTCCATATTAACTTTACCAACATGAAAATAAATACGGTAAGAGTTAATATAGATGGAAAAAAAGTACCGTATGCCAATACGGCCAAATACTTAGGTATGACGCTAGATGCTAAGCTTAAGTGGAAAGAGTATGTCAAAAAGAAAAAAAGAAGAGCTAGGCATTAAACTAAGAAATTTGCATTGGCTAATGTGCAGGAGCTCCCAACTTTCAATTGCAAAAAAAACTCCTGATTTATAAGCAGATCCTAAGACCCGTATGGACATATGGAATTCAGCATTAGGGTTGTACGAAAAAATCGAATCTTCAAATGATTCAAACCTTTCAAAACAAAGTACTAAGAAGTACTGTTAACGCTCCATGGTACTTACGAAATGACACTCTACACAGAGATCTAGGGGTATAATATGTCAAAGATATATTAAGAAAATATGCCATCAAGTATTTTGACCTAATCCACGAACATGCGAATATTGCAATACAACACATGGTGGAAGAGAATAAAAATATAATAATAAGGCTTAAGAGACTGAAGCCAAATGATTTAATTACTAATTAGCTAGAATATGAATAACGACCTATTTTTCCCTTCCCTCACAGGTACCTACCCATCCTCAACCCTTGCAGCTTGTTATTTACTAAATCGTGATAGTCGAACTACATATATAAGAAAAATAAAGTAAATTTAAATCATTTCGCGACTTTAAATAATTTCGGGACTAGCAAATGGGCTATATCCCACCAACCGTTTACAATATGTATTAAAGTAGAATTTGCTAAATGAGTTTAACTCAGTCGTAAATAAAAAGGGAGGTGGTTTTAGTGGGAGGCGGGTCCCACAGTACTAGCTACACAAGTGTCTTTCAAGATTTCTACCGGCCCTCGGAAAAAAAAATCGCTTCAGTTAAGGATTCCTAGCCTAGGCCTCAAACAAAAATGACCAGTGAAATGTCTTTCCCTGCTTAGTGGACGTACACAAAATTGTTATTTTCCACTGCCCAACATCTCTCGACCGTCTGACAAACATCCGAGACTTCGTCGCTCCGCTAAGGGTATGTCGACAACTGTCTGGTGGGCGCCTGGAGCTAAAGTTTAATTATATTTACTCTGGGGTATTTAGCAGTAGGTATAATATTTTCAGTCAATAAAAATATATGCACTATTCTGAGAAAATTCAAAATAAAAATGTTAAAATTTTCAAAAAATCATAAAAAATATTAGCGAAGAGATTTTGAAGGAAAGTTTTGTATCATTCAAACGGAATTTAAATGACCTTTCCATTAATGCCAAAATTTACATGAAGTTAGTTCAAATTATGAGTAGAATTAACCTTAGTCTTGTCTAAATACTTATACCCACCACATATGTAGGTATAACAAATTTAATAACACAGTACCTACGTACACTGTAGAATAAGTAAATAAACAGAAAAAATGAGTTGCATACCTATTTAATGTTTATCCATAGTATTACTAAACTAAAAAAAAATAATCAGTTCTCTTCATCCGATGGAAATACCCAGTCCGGATTATTTGGCTTTGAGCGACATCTTCCCCTGTGATCTAGTTTACATCTCGTGTTTGCGTCAATTAAAAAGCGATTTTGAATCCGGACAGTATCGTTTTTAACTCGATCAACGACATAGTGTGTCGCAGTAAAATCCGGTAGTAATAGAACACATCCCAAGAGGTACACAAAAATCAAACACTTTGAAAACATTTTCCACAATCAAATGAACTTTAACTGTTGCTTCGAAGCGGAATGCGATTGTACGTAGCTACATGTAACCAAAGCGATACTTATAATGTTTATTATAATTCTGAGTCCAATCCCGCATTGGCTTCAAGAAACATAAACAATGGAAAGAGCTTTCTTATCAATCTTTCTGTCGAGTACTAGAGTATCACTGTGTGGCATAATGAGAGATTGCCTGGGCGAAACATTTGCGCAATAAGAATGCTCAGATTTAAGCAAACAAAGCTTGGAAAGTTGCACGTTAGTCCACTTTGTTGACCAATGATGAATAGGGTTGAACATTATAAACAATGCAATGAGAATAACATTAAACCGTCCTCGATGATTTTTAACCTGGTAGTTACACCAGACAAAGATCCAAACTTCGAACGTTGGACAACATTTTGTTAGAGACATATTATAGTCGTCGAATTTATTATCAAATTGCAAATAAAGCTTACATTGCAATGTATTACTTCAATCACCGGCAGAATGGAAATACATTTTTGAAAGGCCACTCAAACTCAATTGACTTGACAAGAACTTTAAACTAATTCGGACCGGTAGGCTTAAGTTTTTATGAAATCGACGAACTACCATTCGGCCAAACAATTATTAGCTGATAACATTTTTCCACCAGTGCGTTTATTAGAGACTTTAACGAGGAAACAAAAAAATATCAGCAACGTGTATCTAGTGGATAGCGTTATGTGTCGGCTAACTATCCGAAACTTTATCCGGAAATCATTCCGAATAACGATGGCTGTAGTGTGTTTCAAGCGGAAATTGCTGTTATAACCCTAGCGGCAAAGGACCTAAAGAGACGACACATTGCCGACAAACAAATCACTATATATACTCTGACAGCCAAGCGGCCATAAAAGCCATGGAGTCAGCCGTGGTGAAGTCGAGGGAAGTAAGTCATTGCAAGAAATACCTGGACGAACTATCACAAGCCAACACTATGACCCTATGCTGGGGTACCAGGACATATGAATATTCCGGCCAATGAACAGGTGGATGAGATTGCAAGAAACGGGTCGAAAATGCATCAATGGCCCTAAAATCTCTAAAAAAAAATCCGCTAAGCACGCTTGCTAGTAAGGTTGACATTGAATCCTTGAGTACTTTGGAACAATCTCAGCACCTGCAGGCATGCAAAAGAATTATGGCCAGAAGTGAGCAAAAAAGATCCAAACTCATGATCGGACTGAGCCGCAAGGATATTGGCATACACACTCAAGGGCATAAAGCATACTGCATAATAACGTTGAAAAAATAAAATCTGTTCGCCATCTGCTTTGCGAATACGAATGCCCAGCCCTTAAAAATAGTAGACAGAGGATTCTCAACAGATTTTTCTTCGATAAACTAGAAGATCTGGAGAATGATGATCTTAAGGAACTCCTGAGATTCATACTTAAATCTGGTAGGTAACCAAACTCGACACCCTTTGGTTAATCTTAGGACAAGCTGGGAATCTGGACAGAAGAGCTTATGATTCATTCATTCATTCATTTTCAATGGTTTAATACTAAATCTAGGTGACTCAATAAAAGTGGTAAATTCTTTATCTCCAACAGGTATGAAATGAAAGGTTCCCGTGACTTGACACAATGGACCCAACGGATGGTCTATGTAAAGCTGTGGCAGCCGCCAAAAGAGCACCCAATTACCTACCTACCTACCTTATTCGGAACCTTTCAAACTGGCCCTAAATCACTTTTACAATTTTAAACCCCTTTAAAATAATTATACATGTATGTAATAGAGACATTAGCACAGGCCTCGGCCCTCATTGAAGCTAAGCTCTGGGCCTCCGGGTATCGTAGAATAGCGCCAATGCAAATAGACAAACTAAACCCGTAAATAAGCTGATTGAATAATTACAGAGACGTAACTATTCAAGGTTCTTACAACCGTATTTATCAGGAATATAGGATGTGGAGGTCCCATTTGTCGTAAATCTTGAAATTACTAGTTCTAAATCTCTTCGGTATAGCTTCTTCAACAGCTCGTTATGACTGTAGCGAATTAAGGGACCACATTTTTGAATGACTCCATCATTTTTGAACTTTTTGATTCTTGACGCAGAGTTTCATGTCTTTCTTTCTTGAAGATTGTTTCAACTACCGGAGCGAAGTCTCGAATTGTCAATAACAAACCAAAAAATTAAATTTTCGAAAAAAAAAGAGAAAAAATTAGAAAATTAAATTTGTATGTCTTATTTATTTGACATAAAAAACCCGGATCCTTTAAAATAATTATACATTTTTGAAGGCAGGTGGGACACAGAAAATTATAATTAAAAAAATTTTTTTTAAATATATTAAGCTTTTATAATAATGTTTTTCGCATAATACTAAACACTTTTAACAAATTTTATCTTTTCTATGGCCATATCCAGCCGATTGGTTTTTCGTTGATTCGATTTCGGCGACACCTTCCAGTATGGTCCCGTGGACATCTCGTGGGCCCATCAATAAGAAAACGATTCTCAATTTCGAACTTCTCAACTTTGAAATTTGTAACTGCATCAACGCCAAAGTTTGTCTTAAAAAAATTCGGTAATAACAGAGCACATCCCACGAGGTACATGAAAATCACACACTTTGAGAACATTTTCGACAACCAAACGAATTCCAACTGTTGTTTCGAAGCGGAATGGAAAAGCGCAATAGCTACATTTACTAAAAGTGATCCGCATTTTATAATTCCGAGACTAATCGTCACTTGGCTTCAAGAAGCATAAACAACGAAAAGAGCTTTCTTATGACATCTTACGTCTTGTATCAGTGAATTCTCGGTTTCGCATATGCGCGCATTGAATGACCAGATTTAGGCAACAAAACATGAAATGGATGAGCTGTAAAAGGAAATATTCGTCATCAATCAACTCTATATGCATAGATTAAGCTTTGGGAAGATGGACTTCGTTCTCAATGATGAAGGGTTTAAAATAAAATACCTTGCGGCTGGGTTTTTTTCGTTCTGTTCTTCGTTTAGTCAGATGATTTTGTAAGGGAATCAGGCATGATTCAGGCATGACAACCGATGACACCTTTTTGAAAAATGCCGATTTTTAAAAAAATGTACATGTTTGACTTGGCACCACTGACAAATTTACGAAGCGACGGGATAGTAAAAGCCCATCATAACCCTACAATCAGTTATGTCTTCTTAAAATAACTCGGAGCATATTATTAGAGACCAAAAAAGCAACAATTTTAAAAATATAGACAGATCTTTTCTAAACTAGACCCAGCAGAATAATATTGCGCTCGTAATTTTGTAACATTACGACTCAAATCTTCTAAAGATGCGGTAGCCCGTGCTACCAACATGCACGATTCGCAAACCCGAATAATTGATGTCAGGAGTGCTCCTAAACGTACTAATCCACACCCTGCGCCCTTCAACCACTCTCTCCACGGGACTGCCTTTAGGTAATTACTTCGGCGTTAGGTCTTATTGCCCAAAACCATAACGCCCAAATTGAAAAATGTCATAACGCCCAAAAACCACCACATCGCCCAAAATTTAAAGGAAGCATCGGAAAGCCCATATAGAATTATATATCGACCAAAGTAATGCATACACCCCAAATCTGACAGTAAACCCAAGCAGGGGGCAGCATGGCCCCCGCATGCGTATTAAACTGCAAATTCTTTTTGGCTTTTATTTCCATTTTGTTGTTTGTTTTTGGGCGTTATGCATTTTTTGGGCGTTAGTGAAAATAGTGCCATTACGCCCAAAATCAATGTCACATCACCCAAATTTCAATAAATTTTATAAAAACAAATTCTTAAGAAAAAATTTGGGCGTTATGTCCTTGTTCCAATTACTTCGCGGGGCTGGTTAGCATTCAAGCTAATCATGTTGTGCCACTATGTTGTGTGTATCGTGCCTCATACGTATGAGTACCTTATGTGAGTGGCACAAAGAGGGCTAGTACACGGTATGTAGGCATTGGCTCCATACGCTGACGTCAAAATTACGTCAGAGACATATATATATGAGGCGCGCTACATATCGTGTACTAGCACCTTTAGCCTTTCTATTCTCCGTAGCTCATTTTGTAGGATGGTCATAAAATTATTCCGCCCAATTCGCTTCAGCCTGCAACATATGGTCGACGATTAGTGACGCGCTGGGCAAAGTATTTCTCCATGCCATGAAGCGTGGGCAATAAAAAAACTGCGTGCTCCGTGTCTTCATCTTCATTTAGGCATTCGAAGCAAGATGGTGAGCTGTCGTGCCCATCAAAACAGTGCAGATACATGCGATAGCCACCGTGGCCTGACAGGAACTGTTTATGTTCTACCCATTCCTGGATTGTCGGGATAAGTTTGTATGTCCATCTGCCTTTCGTTGTGTTATTCCAGTGAGCTTGCCACATAGCTATTGACGCTGCCTTTTCTTCAATTTTAATCCTCTTGATTTAACTGGCATCGCAATGGTTTAAGGCTCTTTTGTTATATATCCTCAACATTTCGTCTGCACGAAATGTCGACGGGAACCATTCCAGCTATAACAAAAGCTTCCTCAACCGATATCGTTCGGAAGACGCTGATTGTATGGTAGGTAACATCTATGTTCTTACATAGGAGAAATTGGGTAGGGATTTTGCTCAGCAGCCAGTTTTTTCTAGGGTTTGAACTTAATAGAATAGCTAATGGAAGATATAAAAATCATAAATGAAGATAGACAGAAATATATTCAAATTGTTACTAAATAATGAATTTAACCCTGCAAAAGGTTGTTTTGCCTGCTCGTACATTTTCATTGTCCGTCAATTGTTATGCGGCTGTTTTATTTAACCGATGTGTCTGGACTGATTCTGTACTCCGTGTGCTTCGACCATTATTTCCTCAAACGTGTACCCTGGAATCCCACCCACACTTCGCACGGTTGTTTGTTCGGACGATGCACATCAATGTCTACAATTTTACAACTTTAACTCCCACGGGTGTCGAGAAATTTATAAGATTCTTGCTTTTCGTTTTTTTGAGTGTTTATTATTTCAAATTTTATTCGTGATTTTTTTGCTTTTTAATTTTTTTTTTTAGTGGTTATTATTTGAACTTTTGTGAAATCGGATCGCAGTGCCACCTACCGGGTCTAATTGTGGATCTAAATCATTCCTAGACCCATTTAAACACACACACAAAGTTCCATTGAAATCGGTCCAGAGGTTTAGGAGGAGTTCGGTTACAAACAAGTACAGAAGAATTATATAATATATAAAGATAACTAAGGCTAAAAAAAAAACTGGAGCATTGCCAAAGAACATGTTTCTGGCGGAATCTATTATTCAGACTCCACTATCATTGCTGGTAATATTGACAACTAAAGGTATGTGCTCCATTGCAAGTTTTCATTTGCCTTTTCTTTTAATTGAACGTCTACAAAAGGATCGCGAGTGTATTATGTTCTAATCGACCCGCCCTAGCTCTTCGTACAATGCTAATGGACTATCATCAGGGCAATCCACATTCCACATACGGGTTGAGGACAAAAGTCAGAGTTGTACCAACCAACTCGCATTGACAGCAAACGATTCAAATTGAATTCAGCACAGAATGTCTGCCCATGTGTTTTGGGCATTAGGTTGTGGGTATTTTTCTCATAGGTTAAGGTCGTACATCGACAGAGCGAATTGCTGATAAAACTCCTGATCCAACAAAGCAAATTTTTGGGAACTTCGGATGTTGCGTCCATCCAAAGCCAATCAAAGTGCTGCTAAATTTTCAGATCCGACGAGCGAAGGACTGGTAAAGCTTCAGGAGCTTCATTTCAACGGAGCCCGTGAATAAACTACAGTGGGTACCAGACACATATAAACATTTGCAAGAAATGCAGCGGCCACAATAAATTGCAGCAGGTCCAGCAACTGGTTTATTATTTCATGCACTGACAACGCAGCGTTCTGAACACGCGTATCGTTCTCAGGATATAGCGCAGCGTTTCTATCAGCAATGTTTTTGTCGACCCAGAGAGCCTTGCGTTACCAGGTCCTCCGATATTTGTTAAACAATTCTCTTAAAATGAATACAGCTCTTGAACTTAAACCTGTTCTCTGGTATCAAGTCAGGGCATTTCAAGCGTTTTTGTTTTTGTACTCTTTTGAGTCATCATCATCACTACTAAATTGTGTAGTGAATGGGCCTCCGGAGGATCGAGTGACGAGTGCTATGGCGGGTCCACTTAAGCAGCCTACACCCGCGACCCAATTAATGAACAAGCGGACCATTTGAAAATGAATGAATGAATGGGCCTCCGCACACGGGATGATTTCTGCCGGCAGAAAAAATTATATTCATGAAGCCCTTTTCATTGTGCTAGTATTATTTTCGCAATTGAAATATTTTGAAAGTTGTGTATGAATTGGTTGTATGTCGTGTTCAACCGCTCAAACTCGGCAGAACATTTTCTTCCGTTTCTTACCGCTCACTTCAGTCCCCTCGCCTACAAAGCCGGTTTTATGTCGGCAGAATTAATCTCGTGTGCGGAGGCCCAATGTGCTTTCCAACAGTACCTAACTACTGCGATGTCATAAGCAAGCCCAACTAAGTCCCTTCACAAACCGTTTAAAAAATGACCATGTAGAAAGCCTAATTAACACTCAAGTTAAATACGGATAATCTACAAATAGGTATAGGTTCAAATACCGATCGAAGTTACTTATAATCCAGTAAAAATAAAAATCCAAAACTAAATCAATTTTTTTAAATACTTGTATTTATTGTTTTTTGTTTATCTAATGGCATAATACATTAACACTTCTTAATCACTGTTGCCTCCGCTTTATCTACTCTTTTGACTTTTGAGTAGTTCAAATTCTGCAGGCGATAACCATTCGTCTGGATCGTTGGCCAAACGGCTGCGGCCGCGGCACATGCCCCTGTGGTCCAGTTTGCATCTCGCTGGAAGTTCAGACCCGAAAATGTTACGAACCCCAGTTTGGATTAGAGTATCGTTTATAGTAGTTTCAGTTTGATTAACGATGACGCGTGTTGTCACGAAACTAGACAATAGCACAACACCAACTACGAGGTGAACAAAAATCCATCTATTTGAAAACATTTTTCACAGTTTGACTGCAACTATTCCGTCTGCACTATAGTTCCGTTCAAATGCCAACAAATTACTGACGATTGTAGCTGCTGATTTCGTCCGATAGTTGCTTTATTGCAATCTCCCCAATGCCACTGGGTCAATGAAATAAAAGAAATGTTTCCTTATCGGCTCCTTATCGCTTTTTCTCTCGTTGTTAGGTATACAGCCTCTCCTTGCGACATTTGCCAGCATGATCGACCAGCTTACAAGGTACCTCCAGGAGTTTCAATTTTCGCGTCCAAACCGCAAACGTACTGTCAACGTGTTCCACTGGCATAGTCAACACCTGACTGGCGAGATTTATTGTCAATAGAATGAGTACTGCCATCCTGACAGTGAACGCGGGTGATGCCATTTCGATGAAGCTTCGACGACGACAAATTTCAGAATGCAAAGCCAACCACCGCTATTGGGGCTTCAAATAATGTTTCAATTTCACAGCTCAACTCAATTAACCGGTCACAACGACGATGCTGCTGATTGTAAATTGGCGCCGAAAGTAGGTCTCTAATTTATAGGACTGCGCGTGGTCGTCAATAATGTAATAAGCTTGGCCTTCCCCAGACCATAGGACAGAAAGTGATGAGCTGAGTAAAAGATTGATTGAAATGGAGCTCCCGAGCATGTGATGTCTTTACAGTTCGATTGGAAACAGGAGGGAACAGCTGTTGGAAGCTTTTGTTGGGTGCTGCTATACATGCGACCTCATGACCTTTGCTCGTCAATTACGACTAAGTCAGTCGATTGGGTTTTTCAAGTTCATTCGATTTTACGAATTGTTTGCATCCAATCAGTGAGCAAAACTATCTTTTTTCAGAATTGTAATTTTTATAGAGGCTTAGTCAGAACTGAACGATTTGGGTTAATCATTTCATCTGACCTTATTGCAAAGCAAACAAAACGAATACGGGAACTTAGTGATTATTTTTGAGGGGTTTGCATTTGCAAAATTATCTCAAATCAAAACAAATAGTTTTAGTTCGCAGTTTGTCTGTATTTTTGTCGGTGTGTCGGTTTGTCTGTGAATCACAAATTCATTTTTTCCCATTTTTAAATTACGATTTCAAAAGCTAACTATAACAGTTTGTGGGGAAGACGGTGTCCTGAAAATTATAATTTAATATAATAATTTTTTTAATCATATTAGCATATTATTTCTTGTACATATTTAAGAAAAATAACTCTAAAGTGGTTCTTAATTTAAGAAAAAGATTTTTCGTTGGAAATTTAAATGAATTTAAATTTAAATTATTTACCTAATATATATTTCTTAGGACTAATTTTCGAATATACCTATTCTGAGTCAATAAATATTTTTCTTATTTCAAGCAATAATATAATAATAAGTAGGTAGGTACCTACCTACGTTACTTAATTCAAGAGGCTTATTATGGCGCCTAGTAGGTACCCAGCTCAACCTAACTACCTTGTTTTACGAGCTCTTCGAAACGATTCAAGGTATAATATAAGATGGGTTTTAACAAATCGACTCTAAATCATCAAGGGCAATCCCCACATAGGTAGAGGAGAGATTATGGACTTGATCTAACCATCTCATCCTGGGTATATATAAAGGATGCCTGTCTGATGGTACAAATTCCACACCACGTCTTGGAATACTGGTTGGGGACAATGCTTTTGACATGATCAAGCCACCGAAGCATGGACCGCTCCGTCCGGAGAATTAGCTGCTCGACATTAAGTTTCTCAAGTATTCTGGTGTTTCCAATACGACGCGATCTTATTTGTTTTCCATCAACTCTTGAGGTTTGTGTACCTCATGGCCATCATAGGTAAGAGTTGGAACAAACACCGAATTACAGACTGATATCACTTTGACACCAAGTTCAAGTTCAGTCCTCCTAACAGAATGGCCAAGCTGTCTCAAAATTGACCCAGCCTGACCAATCCTATACAGGAAAACTCAGCATTGCTCCTTCCATCACTCGTGAATAAGACCCATAGATACTTAACCCTCTTAAGCTGTTAAAAAGTTTCAAAACAAGCCGGTGCTTGTGCATCAATTGCATTCATTTATGGCAAACAAAAGACGTTTGGAATTTGGATGACACTGGTTTTTCTACCGTTTTAAATCTGGTAAGTATGGAGTGGAGTTATTTAAACTGCTATATAATGAAACAATTTTTTTAAGGTAGACGCAGAGAATCCCCAGGTTTCTCGACTGAAAGTGGATCCAATGTGTTAACTGGTGAGGATAAGCGTAATTCATGAAAATTAATTTTCCCGTGAATGCGTTTCGGACAAAATCAGTGATGAATTCTGTAGAATTGGCAATATACACCGATTCTTCAGAAGTGTGTAGATATGTTATCCGATATATTCATCAAAGTAATCTACCTATCTATACCTACCTACTTCACAAAATATAGCTAAGTGCCTACTATTTTTCACCGCTTTAACCATTTAATGTGGCTGCTTTTGGTCTCTTTAAAAGTCATCGTAAACAGACATACTTAACGGTTAACAATCGAGGGAAAAGGAGTTTGAGTTTTACTCCGGAAAACATATTAGAAGCATAAAAATCGCCAAGGAAAAATTCCCTGGCAGAAATTATTTTACTAAAGATGACTTCATTTTAAATGACAACCCAAAAAATTTAAGTGACAACCCAATTGGTGCGGGATCATTAGGTAATGATATTTTAGGCAAACATTTTATTTAAACTGCTGGCTTTCATTTTCTTCAAATGTTTTTCATCTTCTAGGGTCAAGACCGGAGAGTCTGGAAATTTTTCTTGGGACCCTTAAAGCAGCTGAAACCAGCTTCAAGATATACTTCATATTGCTTAAATATTCCAGAGGACCAACAAGTTTTGTCTTTTGAATCCATAATAGGTATTTCGCTCTTTTTCAAAATCTATCAAAATTAAGCCAAAAAAATAAGAAAAAATATGGGGAAATAGGATTTTCACGGACACTACTAAAAACGGTAAATTATATACCTACGCTGGCCAAAGCGATCGATGCCTTCAAAAAATATTTCAACATTGTGAACAACGATTTTCATAATAATGATAATTGGCTTTTTTTATTTTTATTTGTGCGGCTGGTATTGGTAACCCATTAAAATATAAAATATATATTTTTTTAGCCCAAATTTCAGAAATGCAACGTCATACTTCACTTACACTATCCTTTTAGCGAACAATGACAGATTTTTGGACTTTAATCAATCCTAGGGACCCAGACATAACACAGGCGACCTACTTTGCGGGAACATTAAAATCACGTAGGAAATACTAATTTAAAATTGTTATCTTAGCTACTGGATGACAACACTTTTAAGGACTTTATTTGAAAATACCAGCCAATTATATTTATTTGAATTCGCATTCATTTGAGGTGCTGTTAATAGTGACAGCCACTGTCGAAAGATCATCTTTGTAGACACAAACTTTGTTTTTTTTCTTAATTATAATAACAGGTTCATTCGCATAGAAAAATGAAAAATGTCAAATCCCAAAAATCGAGAGAGAAATCTCTCAATTTCCAGAGAAGTACCTGACCGGTTTTCTTACGAAAAGTTTAAGAAATGTCATTTCGGCATTCGTAAAATAAACGTTAACGACAGAATCTACAAAATAAGTTGGATTGGAATTTTTTATAAGCTAAAATACCTATTAATTACCTTCTATTCATATACCTTGTATTAAACCTACCATTTGGAATCCGCTGATATGTTCTAGGAGAACATTCAATTACAACTTCTTCCTCCGACATCATTGAAGACAAAAATAAATGGAGTTTTATTTGTCAAATTTTTGAAATGTCACTTAGATGACAGTTTTCATTTTTTCATTTTTCAGTAAGTCGAAATTCGGCGAGTAGAAAATTACGAAAAAATTAAAAGAGGGGAAATGGATTTCTCTCCCATTTTTTTAAATTTGCTCAGTACGTGGTCGCATTTGCTCAGTTTCTTAGCAAATTTTTAATAAATTTACGTTTGCAAAAAAGTACCCGAACGAACCTAATATGTACAATGTAAGTTTTTATATCGCGAATATTTTAGGATAAGGTGTCGAACGGTGCTACCTCTATTCTTACACCTATCTGCAAGCAGTTCATGGGCACTGCTGAGGGGCTATAAGTCCGCATTTTTCTCCGGCGCAGAACTTAGTAAAAAAAACATCAGTCTTTTGAATGAGAATGGCGCCAACAAAATAATATTATATTCTTTCATTTCAATGACCATGACCTTGAAAGACTTTGTTTGCTGCAGGAGCTTGTTTCAATATGTTATGTTGAACCATGTTTTTTGTGGAATGAGGATATCTCGATTGAAATTCTTTTGGTTACTGCTTGCTTACGCGCACTCCTGCTTACGAAACAGTCTGCTAAAGCCCATAGGTCATGCTATGGCAAAGATAGATATATAAATAAATTACTTAGCTCATGCTAATTCAAACTACCATTGCTTTTGCTTCACTATAGTGACGGCGCAGCATTTGAAATTTGATGATAAGCTAGTGATTTGATTTCTCTAACCCCCAGTTTCACAGTGACAGCCGTATTAATAATAGCTGTGGAACTTCGTGCTATCCAGCTAACTAATGACTAACCCATTGGTTAAACGCAAATTCCTATTTATAAACATTTTTAGAAGATAACTAAGCTTTCGTAACTTTTGCTTAACTAACTCACGGTGATAGGTGTCTTAGCGATTTGTTAGCTTTGCAAAACATGTTTCCCGCGCAAAATGCCAAGTGGTGTTTCGCGTTTAATTTCGTTTGATTGCTATGAATGTGGTAAAAGGGTGATAAATAATTGAATAAGCTTGCAAAAATTGTGGAGCAAAATGGCTCACCCTTTTTGAATAATTTGAATATGCTAGACGAAAAAAAAAAACGAAAAAATCCTACGAAAATATTTATGTATAAAACATTCAAAAATAAATATAGATTTTCATAACGAAATATAAAAAAATTAATTGCATTAGTAAGAGTAAGAAAATTCTAATTGCATTAGAAGAAAAAGATGGCAGCAGAAAAGAAGGACGCATTGCTGACAGTTTTCAATACAATTTGTAGAAGCGTTGCCATCACAAACCTACGATAATAGGAAAGACGTCAATTAGTTAATGCATGGGTTATATTTTTTTATAAATAAGAAAATTTAGTCAGTGAGTTAAATTTCTAACTACCAGTTACTTAACAAGTGAGTTAGAGAATGGTTTGAGATCTATTATTAATACGGCTGTGAGAGTTTAAACTACACTTTCAGTTTAAACCTCAGTTCAACAATTAATTCGATTTCAGAGATTCGTTTAAACCTTGAACGGAGTTCATTCTGTAGTTCAAGTTAAACTATAGTATTCTGCCGTGTAAATCTCAGGTCAGGCGATTGTCAAAAACACAAATATTTGACGTTGTTTTGTGTGTCCTTTGAAAGAAAATACAATGAACGATTTTAAAAAGTCGTATAATAGCTAACTACTGTACAGTACTGCCAAATTCTATTCACACAATTTCGTTAAACTGAGTTCAATTGAATTGAAGTTCAGATTATATTGTGAAACCGGACGAGTTGAACTTCGAATTTAAACTCACATTCAGGTTCAGTTGAACTATAGTTTAAACTGTAAGGGGGCAAATTTGTTTACTTCATTATTATCTGGGTCTGTTTTGAGAAATAGAACCGAAACTGTTGTAAAACTTTTTAGATTGTCCAAAAACCCATGTTATAGCTTATTGCTTATCTATACCAGGACAGCAAGATTGCTGGAAATGACAAACTCTTCAGCTTGTTTTCCTGAGTCCTCCGTACTATATAAAAAGATCCAATTCAATTCGCATTTCAAGCTCCATTCTATAAAAAAAACCTTACGGCATCACATTTTCGTACCACAATTTCAATATTTTAAACTGTATTCCGACTTCTTTTGTCTGGAAAGCTTCGATTCTGATGTCACAATGCAGGAAATACCCTCGCGGTTCCCCAGCACGATAAAAAAACATAAAAACACAAATTTTCAAAGAAACTAAAATAGTAAAACTAAAAAAATTACAATTTAAATAGTAAATTAACCAAATTTGCTATTTAAATTGTGAAAAGATGGTTTTACAATTCGGATAGTAAAGCCTTTACAATTTTTTTTGTGAGTGTAGCATTAATGATTTTCCAAAAGAATTTATAGACTCCACTTGTCTATCACTTAAAGCGAACACATCCCACTATTGACATGCACTTGAAGGGCCGCAAAAGTGTTCGCTGCCAGACAACCAATTAATAAACAAGCCATCTTCCATTATTCAGTCACATCTTTGGAATCTGTACATCTATTGGATAGGAATATAGCTGTACGACCAGCTGAAAGAATCCATCATCTTGGTATAAAAAAAAAAAAACATTCCTACGTCAGTCGCGTGCGTGCGTATACGTGCTTATAAAATCCTAGAATATTAGTGTCCGCACTAACTAATTTAGCATCAAAAAAAGCCAAACCACCAAGATTTTTCATGCCAACGGTATGAATGAGTTCTCCTAGAAGATCAATGTATCTGTATCTTCTCCCACGCCCGCCAACAACATAAACATAAAACGCTCACCACCTCAGCCCATAATAGATACTCTGAGAAGACTGCTAGCTAGAGCAATGCTACACTATACCACTCAGTCTTTCAATTCGTCTCTGCCAACGAAGGCTGTTTTACGAGGAATTTTCGTCTATCTTAACTCATATCGTATAGATACGGTCCGTGTGTGATTCAAAGTCAGGCGGCATACGGCGTGCAACGACTAGCGTAACGGGTAAACGTCATTAACTTCTCGTAATTTCGTCACACGACCAAAGTGATTCGATTTCGATTGTGAAAATTGGGGCTTACTTGCTGACTAAGTGCGCGGCAGGTTAGTTTTTGCACCTCCAATGACTCGGAACTACTTATCAATGTTCAATCGGTCAACTAACCAAATACCGTTCTAAAAATAATAAATATGATTTGTTGTTTTGAATTAAAGTTTTTTTTTTTTTTTAGAATTTTTTCGATTCCGTTTCACACCTTATAGATACTCTCTGCGGAGAGCGCTTCTTAAATAAACAGAATTCTTTGGCATGCGTCCAATGTTATTTTTTTCCTTTTTCTTCAGTCGGTTCGGTTGTCTTTTGTTGAATTCATTTGATGTATAGGACTATAGGTCGCGGGATATCACGAGAGTATTAAATTTTCAAATGTATCTAACGCCGTGCTTGTGTCTGTCTAATTGTGTATCTTTTGTGTACAACAGGTGGCGTTCCGCTAAAATTACAAGGTCTTTCCTCTGCTCTGAGTCATAGCCAGGTTGCAATGTCAAATTCATGGATTGACAGCGGTGATGGTACCGGCATTTTTTGCGATGCAGATGCGGATAATAATTTGCTTCAGCTAAAGTTGAAAAAACCGAAGGCGTGGAAGTGGGAACTGACAGCATCGAGGTCATCGCCAAATATAGCCCTGCCGAGGATAATGTTGTTCAATCACAAGGGGAACTTGTTAGTTGACGCCAATCAACAAGTTGATGATGCAGTATATAGAATGCCAACGAAACCTTCAAAAGGGAGGGGAAAGAGGGTAATAAGAGCGGCGACCACCAATCTTGAGAGAACGATCCAAGATGATGAAGACACTGGATTGGGCTCGCTGGATTCTGCGGAGAAACATACCTATAAACCGCAGAGGAAGGATAATATTTCCTATGACAATCTTCGATCTAGGGAGAAGCCAGTCAAATATAGAAAAGTTTCGGCCGATCAGGGGGAAAAGAAACAGAATGGTTGCAAATCGTGGAGGCATTCAGTTCCCGATGAAATCGACTTTGGATCCTTGCAAATCTGCGAAGCAACAGACTCAGATCGAGCGCCGCAAAGAAGTCCTTCAGTGGAAGATGTAAATATTAATACGCCCTGGAGACGAAAATCCAGCCCCAAAGAGAAGAGTATTGAGCCGCGGAAGACAAACATGGAAACATTTTTAGCCAATGCTCCTGAGAAGCTGTACGTCTCAAGAGCCCCCTGCAAGCCGTTCAAATCTAATGGACACCTAGACACCGAGCCGCCACCCATGACCAAACCTTTTGAGCGTCGAGCTTCTTCATTCAAAGAAGTGCGATTCAATGTACACCCTGCGTCCGATGATGAGCAAAGTAAACCCCGAGAGAAGCGTCGATATCGACGATCAAATACTAGCCGTTCAACTCTTAGCTCATCCGGTTCAATTCTTGAACGATTCAGTGCAATGAAGTGTCGACTGTCTTCGCCGGAATTCGATTCCGGTGAAATCCATCAGGTTCAAATGGGACCGAGATACTTTCTGCGTACCAGCCGGGCTGGTACCATTGTTGTTGCTGAGGAGAATTTCAATAAGCAGCGTCGAGTACGTCGTAGACCTCCGAAAACTTCGTCCACGGAGAATGTTCTAAGTCCGTCAAGTTCATCGATTAAGAACAACAATTCGCACAAGGAAGCAGGTCTACTAGGGGCAAGCCTCGGAGTACCATGTTCGCAGAGTCAGAGTATGAATAGCTTTGGAGAGCTGAAGGGTAATCATCAGCGACGAAAAGCGATACCAATTCGACGGCATAAGAGTGACGGAAACATTCTATTAGCAACTTCATCCGATGAGGAGGACCACAGATCGCGTGCCGTTCGACATCGAAGGAATGGCTTTTGGCGGCGAAACCAAGAGGGTAAGTTAAGTCAACATTGTGGAAAGGGGAAATGGTAACAATTTCAACAAACAACGATATTGAATGGAATTTACTTTCCTTTCTTTTGCTGTTTGTTATGGAGATGTTTAGGTGTTTTTTTCTTTGCTATTGCACGCTTAAAGGCGGACTTAGTAAACTACATGAAAATTGCACTGGGAAATAAGTGACTCATGAGGAGAAACACTTTAAATCTAAGGCATTGAGTATAGAAGCATTAAACAAACCTTAGGAAGGAAAAAAGAAGGCCTTCAAAAATCACACAAATCAAGCTAATCAGCAGTGAAAGCCAGTTTTCAAAAGTCGTTTGCAGACCTGTTGAACATTTTGCTGATCCTATCTGCACCCTGCAAAATAATTGTAACTTTCATCATCATAATTTCAGAAAAATTCACAACTTAACACAAAAGCAGAAGTTTCGAGTGGATACACTTTTTTTTTTTGGTTAATCTCTGTATGGATCTGTCCATCACTTCTGCGGATCAATAAACATGATTAGAACCACTCAGTGTCAGTATTTAATCGAATATATGGGGGTATTTACATTTTTACAACAGTATACACTGAAAAAAATATTGTTTGTTATATTAACAATCGATAGTTATTAACTGGAAATTGTCAAATTGACGAACAAAATTGTCGATATGATGAACATTTTTTTTTTTGAAATATCAAATACGTTTAACAACTGGATAGTCAATATTAAGATCGCGCTGTCGTCAATTCTTAGTACTAAACATTATGAAAAAAGTTGTCAACTGCAGTTGTCAATTGAAGTTGTCAACTAGAAGACACGTTAAGGTTTATGGTTCACAGTTACTTTTGACTGTTTATTTTTAAATTACCTACGCTTAATGGATATAAAGATCGTGGTATAGGTTTGAATGTATCCTAGAGCAAAATGTTTAAATTTAGTAAAAAAAATTATTTTCGGTTCTCTTAAAAAAATCAGACAGTCATCTTCGATGAAGTACCTAAAATATTGGGACTAAAAATAAATAAAATAAATATAATTGGCACAATAGGCATCCTAGACCTAACTTCTCGCGAGCATTGAATCACGTGAGTATTTTTTTTTTTTTTTTTTTTTGGCGAATACAAGGGACCAATTTGATGCCGAGCCGGAACAACATGACTAGTCTAGCCCAATAAAAACTCAAAAACTCGTCTACTGATGAGCCCACCCACCACATCGGGGCGAAACGCAATACTGGACTGGAGTCGAGGCCAAATCAAATTTAACTCAAAAATATCCAGTCGAATTTTGATCCCTCCCATTTCAAATGATTTATACGAAAATATGAAAAAAAAAAAAAAAACATTAAAAATCTGCAGTATTAAATATTTATTAAGAATTTATTTTAAGTCTGAAATTGATACACTTATTGCACCAGGGTTTATTTTTCGATTATGATATTATAAGCAGGGTTGTCAGATTTTCAAAACCGGAATCGCCAAAAGTAAAATATAAAACGCTAAAAAATCGCCAAATTTCAAAAGGTTCCACTCTCCAAATTCAAAAACCATAAAAATCAAATGAATTAGTGCAACTCGTAATTTTTACGTAAAAAAAACTTAATGCAAATTCCCCAAGCTCCTGAAACTCTGGCTGTTCTCTTGTCATTTTGTACAACTTGTTTCAAGACTTCAAAACGCCTTCTTCGGGAACTTTCTAGATAGATAAAATTCATTTTGATTTGATTCATTTGACTAATTGACAGAAATTATTTTTTCCCACTGAGCCTTAATTATAAGCTTGGTTGGAATCAAGCTTACAAACTGACTTTTAAAACAGGGTCGCTAAAAATATCCCAAAGAAACAAACGGTGTGTTGCAGTCAGACAATCTTTTTCGCATTTCTCTTAGAAAAACAAGAATTAAATCGTTTACTTGCTCCTTAACTTCATTCACATGCTCTGTGCTACCATTGTTTTCTATCTTTTCAAGCTTTAGAGTTGTCTTCATTCGTTACTAATTTTAATATTTCGTCACAATCATCACAGATGTAAGGTTTGAGTAAAAATTATAAAAAAAGGAAAAATATGAGGATTTTATTTCAAAAAATTTAAATCTCCAAAGTCTAAAGTCTAAATCACATTTTAGAATTGTGTTTGTTGCATTAAAGTAGATACGTATGAATTAGCTTGTATTCGGTTAAAAATCAGTTGACTAATTGATTGAGTTCCGATGTAGCAACTGCGTAAATAAATAGATTGTAATTTCGGTATCCAAGTGTACCTACAGAATATGTTCGACTGAATGATTCAGCGTTGATATTTTAGTACAGTTTTTATCACATTATTATATTACAAAGTTTTATTAGGGGCTAACATGAATATAGGCTCTCCGGCGCTCCAATGTAGGTACAATGTATACGAGGTTATTGCTATTAATTGCCTATAGTTAAAGATAAACCGTCCAAATAGAGTCCTTATCTAATCGAGCGGACTGAATACGCAATAAGTAATTGTAGGGTTTTCCCTTAACCTCCTATGGTTTCTTAAGTTTTGCAGATACGTGAAACCTGCGTAATTTGGCCACCTGTGGTGCAGACATTTGTTCTCAACCTAGAGAGGTGGCCAACTTATAAGGGTAGGTACCTGTTTTTTTTTTAAATCTTATTCCAAACGTTTTTATCCGTATTATTAATTTATTAAAACTATTATTAAAAACAAAAGAAAATCCACAAAAGAAACAGTTAAAAAAAAATGTGCACGACTGGGTCGCACTTAACTTTCTCGTTTATTGCGAATCTCGCCGAATCTCAGAGTAATTTCAGCAAATTCTACGTTTAAAATCATACGCACTCAAGATGTACTCAGATAACTGAGCACTTGTTAATAAACAACGTACTACATAAACATACGTATTAACTTCAACATTTACTTTTCAATTCCACCCCTAACTGACACTTGAATTTCGATGAATTTCGAATTATATTGGCACTGAAGTTTTGGGCTTTGCAAAAATATACCGTGTGTGAATAAAGATCGGGATTTGGGTAGTCATTTTTGAGAAATATTCATAAAATGGCTATATTCGAGTTTTCTGAGAAAAACTAAGTGGGTACGTGATCATGTTTAGAATGCTTATTCTGTAAATATGTATTTTGATCAAAATCGTTATAGCAGTTTTTTGTAAAATTATGCTGACAAATGTTACAATTTGGATTCGAAAAGGACGGTTATTAAACTGTTTAGCTGAAAGCTGAGTACGACGTATTCTTCAGGATATAAACATTACCCGGCAGTTACATTTTTAAACAAATCCAAAATGGCTTTTTCGAGATATGTGTAGTTTTTAAAGTACCGTTTTTAGCGATTGGGTTGAAAATCGAAGCACGCATTCATGGTGGTTCAAAAAAAACTGTTTTTCAACTGTTTAGCTCAAAACTGAGCAAATGGCATTACTATGGATTTAAGCATTACCTAATGACAGTAACATTTTTATCATAATCGAAATTGCGTTTTAGAGATATGACCAGTTTTTTGAAGCACTATTATTACTGATTTGGGTGGATATCAAAGGACGCAGTCTTTTTAGAGAAAATCTGTGTTTACTATGACGTTAAGAATGACAATAGTACCTTAAAAAAAACCTTTTACCGTTTTCGAGATAAAGCCAATTTTCAAAACTGCCGTTGCTGGACTTTTTAGCCAAAAACTGGGTATGCAGTCATGTTAAGCATGCTTACATTAACTCAACTATCAATTTTGGTTCAAATTGTTAGAGCCGTTTTCGAAAAAATCTAAATTTAGACATATTTCGTAATATTTCGTAAAATTATTTTATATGGGAGGTACCGTTAATATTAGGACTAGCATAAAAAAAACTCACAAACTCTAAATACGAAGTTTGAAGCAAATCCGTCCACCCCCAGGGGTGGGACAGACAGACATACGGACAGACAGAATTGCGAGACCCACTTTTTTGAGTTCCCCTATCATCGTAATATCGGAATTGATCAAAATCTCGAGTTCGAAATTTTGTACGAAAACAATATCTTTCTCTTACTACGTATACGAGAAAGTTAAAAAGTACTAATCACTTAAGTCCTTAAGAAACCTTGATAAAGAAACAAATAAAATGCTCTGTTAACTAAAGATCTCCTTAGCCGTATGTTATTTTGTGGGCTCTAGGTCGAAGAAATTAAAATTGTCTTATGTCATGTTAGCGACTTTTCGGGCGTGGTTACGTCCTTCATCAGACATAAGAATCAACAAGGAAAATTTAACATCGGTAACTATACGTCAAGCAACAATTAAATTCGGTGTCATTAGGAAAACTAAAATGTTACAAAAAATGTTCGTTAAGACTAATTGACAAAAATATAAATAATTTACATATACAATTCGACGACAAGGCAGTACTCAAATTATACATCACGTCAATATTGCATATCTAAAGTTTTACTTAGCTGAATTATTAGAGCGCTAGCGACTGTAACCCTCAACAACAAGTTTGTTCAATACGGATACTTAACACTATTATGCTCGAATGTTAAAATTGTACAATATATAGTTGTTGCATTGTATAACAAGCTTCAGCCGTCAGTATTGTGGCCCCGACTGAACAAAAAATAGAAAACGTCAACCAACCCAGTCCGTCTAATACATCACAGAAAATGATTTGCACACTGACGATCAGTGTTTATTTGTTTGATCATTTTTAGAGGAACTAAAATAAAACATCGCTTGTTATTTTTGTATCATTTCGCATTTAATTTCCTTCTATTCGTTCATTTAATTTCGAATATTTACAAAATACGTATGCAGACAGATGTAAATGACAAAATTCGCTTAGACACCCACGTGATCATTTCAAGTTTCCGTGTACCTACAGGTTGTAAATGTTTTATGATTGATCAGCCCACAAAGTGACAAGAAAAAACTTAGACATTCGTCTGAAATAAATAGTATTTTATATCTCAAAAACGCGCTAACTAAAACAATTCTTCTTTTCTATTTCAGATGCCAAGAACCAAAACAATTTGGACGGGTGAAGTTCGATCATACTCTGGATTCAACCGCACTTACTCATGGAAATAACATTCCATCCAAAAATTTAGCTTTAGAGTGCTTTTACACCCAAATTTAGTATTTTTTTTTTGTTTATTGTTTTGTTTTCAAACGCTTAGCAATTTTCTGCAAGATCACTAAACGAAAAATGACCGCCGCCCATAAATATGCAACGAATGGTTGCTATGCATCATTTACGAACTTTATCACAAAAGCACAGAAGTAGAGCGATAAGAGCCCTCCACCTCCACAAATTTTCCGCATTTCATTCCCATTCATACACAACCCATACTCTCATTGCAAAGTGAAGCGGTAGTCTCAAAATGGATTTCAAACTAATCTGGTGGATGATTACTCGTATAGTTCTTATCGTTGCGCTGTTGGTGAAAATTCCTGTTACAAATTCAGCGCCGAAAAGGGTGATCTTTTTCGCTCCGCTAAATGTAAATACCGCATCCATATTAGGGGTTAAAGAGAACTGTCGTCTCGATCATAGAGGCCGCTGTCGCAAGGTAAGCTATTACCATCAAATTACTGTCTTGGAAAAACTAATCGTTCGTATATTGTAGATCCACCGCGGCTAGCATGAGTGCTTGTGAACGGAAGTAGTGATTGCAGTTGACTTGTTCTGGTTTAATTATCAAGACAATTATTTTTTGTGAATCATTTTGTATTACCAAATGGCCAAGATGTTAAATAAATTTGTAAATATTGACATGGATGTGATTAAAATTTGTATCGCTGGTTTTACAACTTTGATTTTAGCCACCGAGTCGCCTAATTTGTTTAGCATAATCAATTCAAAACAGATCTTATCTAAGCTTTAAATGAAGAAAGAAAATTGATACCTGGCATCTCTTCTATTTACGCGCGATAATTGCTGTCAGGTTAAAAACATTGACCTCGATATTTGCGATATTACTAAGAAAAAAAAAACAACTATACCTTGGACACGTCTTGTTTAATAGGACTGCTAAATGCAAAATAATCTAACAAGCCGAATTAAGAAAATTGCAAAAACCCAATGCGTCAAAGAAGACGTCCAAAAACTCTTCCGTAAACACCTTTTCTGGAATTATAAAAAAAAGATTAGAAGGTGCTTCGGAAGAAATGTATACGAACTACGAAATCATATTAAAATTTTTTTTCAAAAATAAAAATAAATTATTCTTCTTACAACTATATTCGTTTGTGTGATTTTTTTTTATTTCTTTCTTCTTTTTTTTATTTTCTCGGTTGTATTGAGTGGAACAAAATCTTGAGGTGTTATTTGTGTTAAACGTGAGGTAAAATGAAAAATTCAAAACCGTGGTTAAAAAACCTAAAATCGTATCGGAAAATGGTTCAAACAATTGCAAACAATCAGCCTTAATCAATTTTATTCTGCCAGCTAATACTACTACTTACTTATCGGGCTCCCGACCCGTGAAGAGTTTCTGCCTGAGACACTGCAGCTTTCCATCCTCTACGATCCCGGGCACGCTGCTTCCAATTGTCCAGACCAAGCGCTCTGGCATCCGCGATGGCTTGGTCTTTGAAACGGAGGTTCGGTCTTCCTTGTCTTCTCGAACCTGGGGGCTGGGATTCGAAGACCCTCTTGGCTGGAGCATTATTGTCCATTCGCTCGATGTGGCCGAGCCAATGTAGTCGACGTGTTTTGGCTTTTTGGACTACATCCACATCTTGGTACAGCTCATAGAGTTCGCGGTTGTATCTTCTCCTCCATTCGCCCTCCTCGCACACAGGACCAAAAATCCGCCGAAGTATTTTTCTTTCGAAGGAGCCCAGTATCAGCTCTCCCTTCTTGCTTATCGTCCAGCACTCAGCGCCATAAAGCAGAATTGGCAGGATAAGGGTTTTGTAGAGCACACATTTCGTCCTTCGAGTTAGGAGTTTTGAACCCAGTTGTTTTGCCAAACCGAGCTAGCAACGGTTTCCTAGGGAAATTCTTCGCCGGATCTCCACTAGGGTGTCATTCGTGGAGTTTACGTTTACTCCGAGGTAGGTGAACTCCTTAACTACCTCGAAATTGTTGCTATCAATAGTGACGTTTTGTCCTAGGCGGTGGACAGATGCTTGTTTGTTTGTTGATAGCATGTACTTAGTCTTGTCCTCATTTACTTCAAGCCCAACGGATTTCGCCTGTTCTTCAATCGCCGTGAACGCTTCTATCACGGCACGCTGGGAGCGACCGATGATGTCAATATCGTCCGCATAGCCAAGCAGCTGGACGGACCTGTTGAAGATAGTGCCTTCCGTGTTGACACCTGCCCTGCGCACTATCTGCTCCAGTACGAGATTGAAGAAGTCGCATGATAGAGCGTCTCCTTGCCGAAATCCGGTGCATGTTTGGAAAAGTTCGGAAGAGCTGCTTCCAAACTGCACGTTGCAGCGCGTGTTTTCCAGTGTCACGCGACACAGCTGAATCAGTTTTGCCGGGATTCCAAATTCGGCCATCGCCATATAGAGCTCCTGACGATGTATACTATCATACGCGGCTTTGAAGTCGATGAATAGGTGGTGAGTTTCGACTTGAAATTCGTTGGTCTTTTCCAAGATTTGCCTCAGTGTGAAAATTTGGTCTATGGTCGATCTGCCGGGCCGGAAGCCACACTGGTACGTGCCGATTAGTGTGTTGCAGAACGGTTTTAGACGTTCACACAGTACGTTAGATAGGATCTTGTATGCGACATTTAGCAAGGATATGCCTCGATAGTTCTTGCAAGACATCGGATCGCCTTTTTTGTAGATGGGGCATATGGAGCTGATAGTCCAGTCATCGGGCATGTTTTCTTCCACCCATACTTGGTTGATGATTCGGTGCATGCTCCCTACCAAAACATCACCACCGTATTTAAAGAGCTCCGCTGGTAGACCATCAGAGCCTGCGGCCTTGTTGTTCTTAAGCTTTTTTATAGCTAAGCCAACTTCTTCTATACTAGGTGGTGGAACTAGTTCTTCATTGACTGGACGTGGGTTCTCTTCTTGCCCTATCACTCTCTCTACATGATGCCCATTAAGCAGCTGCTGGAAATGCTGCCAGCTAATGTCTCGCTAATAATATAAGGTTGCCAGAAATTCGTCTTAAGGGTCAACTGATGTTATTAAAGCGATATTTTTATATCGTCCATTAGCTAAGTAAATCATCTATTAAAGTTTTACCCTGACTACCAAAATGAAAGTACCAACCGATAAATCTAAAACGGCGTTTTGCTAGGCTAACTCGTTATTTTTTTTAAGCCGCTTATTATGCAACAAATCGAATTGACAGGTCATAGAATTTTCTATTCTCATTGTTCACTCCGATCTGACTTTTGTTCAAGAGAAACAATGTTGCATGAGATCGCCAAAAAGTAGGATTTTGTTTCCATGTGGTACTTCACTAGTTTTGCCTTTAAAAAATAAATAAAGGATGTCCCATAAGTCACGCAAAATTTGAATTTTGCGCCATTTAATAGTAAAGTGATTGCAACGGAAAAAATATAACAATGTGACAGCTGACCGTTCGAGGTTAGTTAGTATTTTAAAAATAATGAAAGTTTGTTCGAACAACAGGCGTATTTTTTGAGGATCTATAGCTAGCTCACTTTTACTTTTACATGCAAAACTTGTATACTCACTTTTCGTTTTGTTATATTCACTTCCCAAAAAAATACGCCAAACATCATCTTCAGTGATGAAGCTCATTTTCACCTTGATGGCTTCGTTAATCGTCAAAACTCACGAGTAGATAATTGTTGAGAAACAAATACATCCACAACGCGTGACTGTTTGGTGCGGATTTTGGGCTGGAGGCATTATCGGACCTTTCTTCTTCGTGACATTTTGTATGGGTATCATACACCCCAGTGTGAAGCTCGTGTTAGTATTTTGTCAGCTTGTAAATAAAAGTTTTAAATGTTATAATTTGGGTTCTTGCTGAATCAACGCAGCATTGAAATAAAAATAGTTTTACATCATACAAATAAATTGATTTAGTCATACAATGTTTTATTTTTTTCAAGGAAGTTATTGCTTCGTCCACAAAAACGTTATGTTTACGGTACTGCAAGGGAAACCGGGATACAAATGGAGCTCGGTTGCAGCTGAAATACGCGATAGGTATCCGATGCGAAATTTAATAACCCAATTAGTTTGTGTGACATGTCACCAGCCTATGTGCGAAGATCATCGCTCGCTGAATTGTGTAGAACGGAAAGATAAAAATTGCATTTCGTTACGTGCATTTCATTTATTTATGCACTCCGCTAAAATTGGTTTGCAACAAAATGTTGCTAAAATTGCATTCATATACTTCAGTAGCATTTTAAAAAACATAACGTACCTATAGGTACAATTTTTTTTTCTCAGAAATTCACTTTTATACATATTTTTTTCTGATTTTTTTCTTAGTCTAATTTTAAAATCTGCTTTTTTTTAATAAGTATTTTTTTTATTATTATTATTATTATGTATCACCCATAATAATAAAAAAAATACTTATAAAAAAAAAACATTATACATAATTAAAATAAATACTTATTAAAAAAAAACTGTTTTTAAAATTAGACTAAGAAAAAAAGAAAAAACCCGATATTTTTTATATGTATATTTATGATTAGGGTAGGTATATGTCACAACCCAGTAAGAGAAACGTGTAAGAAAAAATACTTTGGAGGACGGAAGGTTAATGAAATTCAGCCACATTTATGCGAAACGGTTATAGAAAAAAATTTTAATAAAAAAGTACATACTACGTACTTGTCACTCCATATTATAACCCCAATCTGTATACTCTTTGAATCAATAAAAAATAAATTTAAGCCTTCTAATTAAAAATCTGTATTTTCTATCAAAATTACATTTTGCATGAATTATGGGACACCCTTTAGTTGGCCCAACAGGTATAAGGTAGGCCTAGCTTCTCACAAACTATCGTTTGTGTGCGTTTTTATTTCTGGAACCTTTATCCTTATCCTTTGCTTTGTTGTAATTGCAATTTTTTATTCGCATCATCAGCCCAATTGAAATGGTTCAAATCAACGCGTTTCTATTACATATTTCATAATCTGAAATGGATTTAACTAGAACACAAGTTCAACAACAGCTTTCAATTCTCAGAACAATTTATTCCGTAGAAAAGTGATTAGTGGTCTTGCTTTCAGCAAAAGCAAATAGTGGAGTACGAATTCTGCAATGTCAGCGAATGTTGTAGATCCTAACAAAGTTTTCACATTGATAAATGTGGAGGTCAAATTGTTAATTCGTGCCGTATCTACAAAGCTGCGGCAAGCCAACTAACAAGCCGCCATTAGTGTTTGATACTTAGTAAGGCCAATTAGCTAAGTCTGAATAAAATTGCAAAAAAAATATAATCAAGATTTGAGTGTCAGACAAAAAAAAAATGGAAGAATAAAGTTTTGGGGAGGAAATTCATCTTCTTACGTAGCTTCAATGACAGTACCTACCGTGCGGATGTCGCGCGCCGCTAAAATGATAACAAACACCTGAAGGTTATATCTGGCTATATGGTGACGTTTTGTCTGAGACGTCGAAGTCAATGTTGGGTGTCCTATCTTGTTGACAGTATATTGCCTTGTCCACCAATTTAATCTTTGCCGCCTCTGTCCACTGACATCGTGCTGCGTTCTGACGGACTCTTGAAAGATCGTGGCTCTGGTGCTGACGTTTGAGTTTTGCACTATATGCTTTCCAGAAAGTTGTTAAAGAAGTCGCATTGCCTTGTCTAAATCCTTTTTTGACATCGAAGGTCTCGTTGAGTTCTTTACCAACCTTAATAGAGGAACGTGCATTCTCCATCGTCATCCAGTACAAACGGAAGTTTTTGGCATCGATTTCAAAACTAGACATTGCTTTGTATAGTTGGTCCCTATAAATGCTGTCATAGGCGGCCTTAAACAGGTGGTGAATAATGATTTGACTTACAACGCCTAAAACCGCACTGATAGGGTCCAATCAGTTCGTTGACAAAAATTATTTTAGGCGTTCGCACAACACGGCAGATAATACCTTGTAAGCGATATTAAGAAGGCTTATATCCCATTAGTAATAATGCTGAGGTTCCATTCACCGTGCTACCAAATCTGTTAAATGATTCTTACGGGACGGTCTTTTCACAAAGGCTATTTTTCTGAGTTCTTATAAAGAGTGATTTTTTGCTGTTTGGTTTTTCATCCGGATTTTTTCGACCGTTCACGCGTGATTCGTGACACAAGTCAAAGTAAAAAATGTTCAGGTAGCATTGCCATTTAACCATGAATAGATTTACGCCCGAACAAAAGCAAATTATTGAATTTTACTATACCAAAAATTGTGCTCAGTAAAAAATGTGTTTAGCACTTCGTTCATTTAATGGTCGTCGTAATCGTCCTACTGAGAAGGCCGTAGATGGTCTTCTGAGCAACCAAAAGCCTTGCAAGGACTACCAATACATCCACAAAAAAAAAATACCGTTTCGTGTGGCTTTTGGGCCGGTGGCATCATTGGGCCGTATTTCTTCAAAGATGGTGACGCTTGATTTCGAAAATTTTTTTGCCAAAATAAAAGAGCTGGATTTGGTCGACATGTGGTTTTAACAGCGCGACATGCCACATAACACGCGATTCCATGGACATATTGCGAGTCGAATTTGGTGAGTAATTCATCTTATACGTTTTGAACCTGTGAATTGGACGGCTAGATCCGACGATTTGATGCCGCTGGAATCTGTATTACGGGCTAGCGTTTTCATCATAAAGCATACCAATCATGCAGATTTTTGACTCGTGGTAGGTACAGATTAAAAAAAATATCTGAGAGATTTTTAGTGTTCCAAACGGACACTCAAAGCAACCAGTCGTAAAATTTTTTTCTTTAATCAAAATCATTTGTAAAGCCGAGTCGCGGTCACTCTTAACATCGACACTGAAATCAAATTTGTTCTTGATGTTCTTCATGATGAAACTGCTGGTGGAAGATGTCAGTTGATGACACACAGGCTGATGTTGACAAATCAGATTCTTATCTATGTTTTCATATTTCATAATTATATTATTTATATTTGGGCTACTCATTATTATTTACTTTACTTTACTTTTGGTGGCGCTTACAGTCCGGGGTGGACCACGGCCTCAACCAACAAGCCCCTCCAGCCAGCTCGGTCCCTCGCCAGCTGCCTCCAGTTACGCACACCAAGTTGGTTGAGGTCGTTCTCCAATTGTGCGCGCCACCTAAGGTGGGGTCTTCCTTTGCTGCGTTGTCCCTCAGGGGTGGATTCGAAGACTCGTCGGGCTGGTGCGTTGTTGTCCATACGCTCCACGTGTCCCAGCCATCTCAGCCGTTGTATTTTCAGCTTTTTGACCAGGTCAGCGTCGCTGTATAGCCCGTATAGTTCGTCATTGAATCTTCTTCTCCACACTCCATCGTCACAAACTGGACCGAATATCACTCGAAGAATTTTTCTCTCAAAGCATCCCAGAAGGTTTTCATCCGCTTTTGACAGGGTCCATGCTTCTGCACCATACAGCAGAACCGGGATGATTAAGGTCTTATATAATATCTCCTTGGTTCTATGAGAGAGGGTTTTACTTCTTAGATGCCTTCTTAGCCCGAAGAAACAGCGATTGGCAAGAGTGATTCTTCGCTTGATCTCTGCGCCGATGTCATTTTGCGAAGTGATAGTGGAGCCCAGGTAGACAAAGTCTTTAACTACTTCGAAGTTGTATCTGTCCATCGTGACGTTTTGCCCGAGTCGCCGATGTTGAGAGTCCTTTCTCGTTGACAGCATATACTTCGTTTTGTCCTCATTAACAGCCAGACCCATCTTCGCCGCCTCCGTTTCGATGCTTGCAAATGCGCCACTGACAGCTCGCCGCGTTCTCCCAATGATGTCAATATCATCAGCATAGGCAAGTAGTTGAACGGACTTTTGAAAAATTGTACCTCTGGTGTTGGCTTGTGAGTTTCGTACAATTGCTTCAAGAACGATGTTAAAGAGAGTACATGATAGCGCATCGCCTTGTCTCAAACCTTTTTCGACATCAAATGGATCGGTGGTGTTCTTGCCGACTTTAACGGAGCAGCGAGATTTCTCCATGGTCATCCTGCACAGACGGACGAGCTTTGCGGGGATGCCAAAACTTGACATGGCTTTGTATAATTCGTCCCTATATACGCTATCATAGGCGACTTTAAAGTCGATAAATAGATGGTGTGTATCGATCTGAAATTCCTGGGTTTTTTCCAAGATCTGTCGGAGTGTGAAAATTTGGTCGATGGTTGATTTCCCTGATCTAAAACCACACTGATATGGGCCGATCAGGTTGTTGGCGAAAGGTTTTAGGCGTTCACACAATACAGCCGACAAGATCTTATACGCGACATTCAGGAGACTTATTCCTCTGTAGTTGGCGCAGTTCAGAGTATCTCATTTCTTGTGGATGGGGCACACGATGCTGAGGTTCCATTCGTCGGGCATGCTTTCATCCGACCATATTTTACAGATGAGTTGGTGCATGCTCCTTACCAAGCCATCTCCCGCTGCTTTGAAAAGCTCGGCCGGGAGGCCATCCGCTCCAGCAGCTTTGTTGCACTTAAGTTTGGATATCGTGTAGGTCGGGTGGACGGAAATTTTGGCTATCATCGCCCAAACTGAACAGATCATTCTGCCTGACAGCGGGTTGTTGGCTGTCTCCGCCGTTTAACAGTCTGCAGAAGTGTTCTTTCCAAATCCTCAGCACCGACTGTGAATCTACTACTGTATTCCCATGCTCATCTCTGCAGGCTTCTGTTCGGGCCTTGTATCCTTGGGTGGAACGTTTTACCCTTTGGTAGAACTTTCGAACATTGCCTCTGCAGTAGCGTCCCTCAATTGATTCGACCGCTCGCCTCTCGTGCTCTTTCTTTTTCCTTCTGAGAAGTCGGTGTTCCTCCCTTCTTTTTTGCCCGTAGAGCTCACGGGCAGCTCTCTCAGCCGCTCTGGTTCTTGTCTGCAGCATTAATTGATAGGCCTCGTTCTTGGCTGCATGTGCCTGGCGGCATTCCTCATCGAACCAGGGGTTTCGTCGTGGTCGCCTAGTGAAACCCAGCACTTCCGTAGCGGCACTCCTGATGGCACGCTGGCAGTGATGCCACTGGTCCTCTGTACTTGATGTTGGTGACGCTGAGGATGAGCTTGCTGAGAGGTTTAGTGAGACGCGGTCGGCAAAGGTTTTGGCGGTCTCTTGCGATAGTAGCCTTGCAACGTCAAATCTTCTTACAGTATCCTCTCGCTGTTGTGGAGTATTGGATATCCGCATCCGTACTTTGGCTACTACCAAGTAATGGTCCGAGTCTATGTTGGCCGCTCGGAACGTTCGGACATCCAAGATACTGGAGGCATGTCTGGCGTCGATCGCAACATGATCAATTTGGTTGACGGTTTGTTGATCTGGAGACCGCCAAGTCCCCTTGTGTATGTTGATTGTTGAGGTGTGGGAAACGTGTGCTGGCAATGATGACATTTCGCCCCGCCGCAAAGTCGATTAGCCTGAGTCCGTTTCCGGAGGTGTTGTCGTGCAGGCTGTGCTGTCCGACTGCGGAGCCAAAGATGCCCTCCTTTCCGATCTTGGCGTTAAAGTCGCCAAGAACTATCTTGACGTCGTACTTCGGGCACTTATCATACGTCTTCTCAAGGAGATCGTAGAATGCTTCTTTGGCTGTGTCGTCTTTCTCCTCTGTCGGGGCGTGAGCACAGATCAGCGTGATATTTTTAAATTTGGCCCTGATGCGGATTGTAACTAGGCGATCGCTAACATTGCGAAATCCCAAGACTTCTTGCCTAAGTCTTCTTCTAATCACAAATCCACATCCAAATAATCGCTGACTCTGCTCTCTGCGGCACTCGCCGTAATAGATGTCACAGTTTTTCATCCTTCTTATGCCTTCTCCATCCCATCGCACTTCCTCATTATAATCTTCAGTATAAAAAGAGGTACAAATTTGGTACACATTTTTGAGTGATTTTGAGACACTTGGGTATACAGAATTTAAAACCCAATTGGTTTTGATTAGGAATAGTAATTATTGTCCTGTATCTGATTGGCCAACGCAATTTGCCGGCTGCTTTAATGTTTCTTAAGAATTGCGGAAGACCGTTGAGCAAGTTCAACACTTTGTACATCAATCGATTGTTGATAGTGTCAAACTAGTCGCTAGCGCTACTCGCTCGTGGTCGCTTGGGATCTTAAAATTTGTATCGTCCAATTTCAAATTACCTCTTACCACCCCACGGCTATAGCCGTTTTCCCAAAACTATGCAACAAATTTAACAATCTTCATCAATTATAGACTGTATACAAATGCGCAAAAGCAGAGCGATAACACTCTGTACTTGCCCTGCATTCCGTCAACTCACTCAAAACCGAAAGCCATTCCCATTCCTAGTCTGAAAATGGATTTCAAAGCAATCAGTTCGGTGATCATCTTCCTGCTCGTTTCGCTGCTGGCGAACATCTCAGTTACAACACCAGCCCCGAGGCAGGTTATATTCTACACCTACACAGAAGGTCCAACTCCACAGAAAGGTAGCATATTCATGACTACAGAGAGGTGCAAACTGGACTTTAGAGGACGCTGTCGTAAGGTAAGCATGAACTAATAGAGATGGTATTCTAAGTCGACGAAACTAATCAGAGATTCTGCCCCCCAATATAGGTCAGACGATGGAGAGTTGCCTGATTGACACCGTACAACAAAATGTATCTGTCGGCGTTTTATTTATGAAAAGTTTTAAAAAAAAAATATTCCTTTTTGTTTAGTGGTTTGTTTAATACAGTCAAATGTGAATAAATTTGTAAGCAATGTACTTGACCAGTGATTAGATTTCTGTGACGAAATTTATTTATTTTTTTGGTGATTTGAAGAAACTAGTTGCCTGAGTCATTTGCAATCATTTCCATTGTTCAAGTGCAGTAATTCTAATCGATCGTTGGTTATATGATAACATGGTAACGGTATTCACTATACGTCATGATAACGCGCAATTCAAGGCAGACAATCCAAGGGGGTGTAGTTTGTTTACCTCAGTGCTTAAGAACGCTAAACCGGTCAATTCATGGGTTCACATTATGTTGGGTACTAGCTACACATTCTTGAATCGCTTATCGGTAAAAACACAATTTTTATCATGCTGTTGGTGGACGTTTTTATTTTTCTCCTTCCTGTTAATTTGTGCGGATTGTTTTTGGCTTAATTCGATAAGAGAAATTAATATTGTCATGCAACTAAAATTACCAGCCAGTTGTATGTGATGATATCGGTTTCATTTTTGTATACAAAATGTATTCGCAAAATTAACCATTTGGTGGTCTCAGTCAGTAACCGAATCGGTGTCGGAATTAATCGAAATTAGGTTCATTGTGATACCACAAGCAGATGTGCCCGCCACTTTTGGAACCAATTTGAATTTTGTATTTCGCTGATATGCATTTCGGTATAATATCCGCAAGTTTCCCGAAGAAGAACTCTCCTAAAATTAGCTAATTAGTGTTCGTTTGCTATAAATGCAGGAGTGCCCCAAGGTTCTATTCTTTCTCCAACTCTATTTCTTCTCCACATCAACGATTTGCTTGGATCGACAAAAAATAATAATATCTACAGCTTTGCTGATGACAGCAGTCTTATGTCCTCTATCTCGAGCAGTGGGCCTGTAAATGCGGCTACATCACACAGTCAGAGATGTGAACAAATTAGTTCTCTAAATAGTGATCTGGACAAAATCTTGAAGTGGGGAAAAGACAACTTGGTTGTATTTAATGCAAACAAGACACAGCTCACAACATTTTCTAGGAAAAATGCATCCACAGTTCCTCAGATCCAAATGGATGACCATCCAATCCATCCCAAGGACTCAATGCACCTTCTAGGAGTCACAGTCAATTCAGGAATCACATGGCAGGACCACATATCCTATATCGCAAGATCGGCGTCCTCTAAGTTTAGCTACCTATTTAGATCAAATAGATACTTTAACCCCAAGCAACTTTCCCTTCTCTACAAAGCACGTTAGACCAGGCCTGGAATATAGTTCCCATATATGGAGCTCGGCCCCAAAACATTCACTTAACCTACTGGACAGCATACAGAGACGAGCAGTTCGACTTATTGGAGACGCTACACTCCACTCACATCGAATCTACATCCGTTGGTACACAAAAGACAAGCCGCTAACCTTTGCTTGTTCTATAGGTACTTCCATGATGGTAGATGTTCCGAGGAACAAAAAGACATTAACCCTCGAAATGTAACGTTTGGGCGCCCCACAAGACAGGCAGCTAATGCACATGACCTTACAGTACATTTGACAACTTCAAGGATATCAATTTTCCAAAACTCCTGTTACTGGACAAACTTTGACAAACTTTGGAATTAGCTTCCTGTAGATATATTTCCAGAAGATACAATTTGCAGCAATTTAAGTGCAGAGCTAACATACATCTGCGAGCATCTCGGGGCGCTGATGAAGCGTTATAGGTTCGCCTTTCCCGGGAGAAGTATTTAAAAAAAAAAAAGCGGTGAGAAGTTGGAGATTGAATTTGCTGATTTCCAGTTATTGGCGGAAGATAGATTGAGAGTTAGATACATACTGAGAGTTACTTCACTTAAGGGTCCTATCCCCTGATTCTTGTAAAGAAAATGAATGAATGTTTATAAAGTAACTATAAATTCTTTTCACAAAAAGTTCCCACTATAGGTAGGTAGTAGGTACCTAATATCTATACTTATAATGCCATCATGGGGAATAGATTGTGGCTAGAATTTCTGAAAACGCTGCATATATCGAAGTGTTGAATTCGATGCAAATCGAAATGAAATAAAAATCAGAGATAAACATTAAAATGCTACTGTATCAGATCTGTCAACATCCATTATAAAAGTCTTCAAGGCATGTCGAAAAAAGACATCAAGCTAACAATACGGATTAGCAATAGAAGTCACAAACTGCCAACCAATATAGGAAAATTAAAGCAGAGACATGCAAGCAAAGGTGCAACATCTAGCGAACAGAGATGTCTTCAGTGTAACTACGGTACGATCTTAGACCAAGCTCCATTCAGCTGAAACTCTGGTGGAGGCTAGCGACAATAGCTAACGTGTAAAACAGCCACAGTTAAAGGATGCATTTCGTCATGTGGGGTCTCAGTCTAATGAGGAATTGGTGGTGTAGAGTGTAGTTCGAAATAGCTATAATTCTTACCAAAGTGACTGTGCCTACGAGTTGTTGTTAATGTTATTCGTCATTCATTCATTCATTTTCAATGGTCCGCTTGTCCATTAAGTGGGCCGCGGGTGTAGGTTGCTCAAGTGGACCCTCCATAGCTCTCGATCCTCCGCCATCGACTCTAAATCATCAAGGGCAATCCCCATACGGGTAGAGGAGAGATTATGAATTTGATCTAACCATCTCATCCTGGGTCTACCTAGGGGACGCCTGCCCGATGGTACGGATTCCATAGCACGTCGTGGAATCCTGGTCGGGGACATGCGTTTAACATGACCAAACCACCGAAGCATGGATCGCTCCGTCCGGAGGAGTAGCGGCTCGACATTGAGTTCCTCACGTATTCTGGTATTTCTGATGCGATCTCTACGGGTCACACCAGCAATACTACGGAGAAATCTCATTTCGGCAGCTTGTATCCGCGATCTTATTCTTTCGGTCATTACCCAAACCTCATGACCATAGGTGAGAGTTGGAACAAACACCGCATTAAAGACTGACAACTTAGCTTTGACACCAAGTTCAGTCCTCCTAATAACAGAATGACCAAGCTGTCTCAAAATTGACCCAGCCTGACCAATCCTACAGGAAAACTCGGCATTGCTCCTTCCATCACTCGTGAATAAGACCCCGAGATACTTAAACTTCTCCACCTGTTTCAATGGGACTCCACTAACATGCAGAGTGCATTGAACAGGCGTTCTGGAGACGACCATCACTTCAGATTTGTTCACGTTTACCTTCATCTCAGCTTCAACACAAACGGTTACAAACCGATCGAGTGCGCGCTGAAGTTCAGTCTGAGAGGATCCAAGGATGACCAAGTCATCAGCGAAGAGCAAATGACTTATCCTCAGATCTCCCAATTCGAAACGTTCCTCGCCAAGACTGCGCTGTAACATCCAGTCCATATAAGTAATGAAAAGGAGAGGAGACAAGACGCACCCCTGACGAAGTCCAACGCCCACGGTGAAAGGTATTGATTTAACGCCGTTTACCCGAACACAGCTTTTACAGTTTGTGTAAAGAGATTGAATGGCTCTCAAGAGAGAACCATCAATTCCATACTCCTGTAATACACTCCAGGTCCAGAGTTTCCCTCGAGGGACTCGGTCATATGCTTTCTCCAAACAATAATTCATAGAAAGTAAGAATATAAATAAAAGTAGTAGAAAAAGAAGATTGTAGCGTCGTTGTCTTATACCCTCCTGAGAGGGGAATAAAAGAATTGGTTTTTGGTATTTTAGGGGGTACTTTGTACTTTATTTAAATATGACTTAGCCAATGAGATAACTATACTTAGCAACACGAGGTTGGTATTTGGTGGAAGACTGAGGAATTGGCCTTATCTGTCCACCAAAAAAACCACCCTTAGTGCAAAGCAGTAATTACCCAAATCTCCTAGGAAGAGCCTTAGAGTATAAGAAGTAATTACCTGCTAGCTGCTTGCGACGGAATGCATTAAACCACATTTCGGCTCTTCTTTTATAGCTCCGAAATGAAGCTTTTACAGATCATATGTCTTAAACTATTAAATGAAAGCTTTTAACGAAAGCTTTTAACGAAAGTTTTTAGTTCAATTTCAATTCAATTCAAATATAAGCTTTTAGGATCTAATTTTAGTAGGGTGTCATACCCGAATTTGGCAAAAGTAATTCAATTCAATTCAATCAAGTTTAATTATTAAATTTTAAAAGTTTATTAAAATTAGGTAATAAGTGAAAAAGTTAAAAGTAAATACTTAAAAATAGAATAACTAAAGGTAAAAATACTTAAAATATATTGTGACTGCTACAAGATACACAATAAATTTGTCCAAACAAATTTTTTATATTGACTTAGGTACAGCTATCTGGCCGGCTTTACCCGCGAATTGTATTGCATCTTGTCGTTTAATACAATTATTCATATCAATGTTCTAAATTTTACAACTCTAGTTTCCATGAGTGTCGAGAAATAACGTTCGCAGATATGATTTTTATGGGAAATATCAGGCCCCCATGTCCGATCCCGCCCACTTTGCCAATATATAAGATTGTCTGAAAGCTCAATCGGTTCTATGGTTTTTGAGATATAAGATTGGGGGCGTCGAAAAATGGGATTTTCGAATATAGGAATATTTTTCTGCCCTCAGATAATCTAATAAAATGTATAATTTTTTTTTTTTTTTAGGAAATAAAAAAACTTGTTAATTATGCACATATTTTTAATTTTTTTTATAAAAACCTCAGCCTATGATCGTAAATGTTTTTTGTCTGGGAGGTGTCGCCAGTTTTTTGACACTTTCTATGTGCGTTTTATTATTTTTTGAACATTTTTTAAGCGTTCTTATGGCGATTTTTTTGTGCGTTTTGTGATACACTTTTTGGAGCGTTTTTGGTCCGTATTTTGTTTTGTTTCGTTTTTATCGCCTATTTTGAGGCGATATTTTACGAGTTTCTTAAGGCGTTTTTGGCCATATTTTGGTGTATTTTTCGGCTCGTTTTTGTGAGCCGTTTTTAAATGCTAGATAGGCTTTATTACAAACAGACAGACGTTGCATTTTCTATCCATATATTTGCGTTCAAGAATACGCGGAAGACGAATAAAGCAGGGAAAGCTGTATTCATGTAGACACTGACGGGGGAAAAGAGAGCCGAACGATTTGCGGATATACAATTTCGTCATTGCATTTTATATAGATTCATCGTTCAATTAAGTCATATTTGAATAAATATGTATAATGTATAATGTCAAAATGTCAACAGTACTTCTATGACGTAGATGTACAGAATTTATAAAAATTTAAATGCGCTGTTTTGGTTGTATCATGATTTGAAACAATTTCTATCATATTTCTGGTACGTCTTTCACCGCCACTACTGTTCTCATACAATAATCCCAGAACTATGCAACGACAATTTCTATTTGAACTTCAATTTAGCTTGACAAAAGGTTATCAAAATAATGTTGGCTATTTATGGTTTTTCGATTATCACAATTTATACAAATTTAATTCGACTCATCGATTCAGTGTTCCTTGAGCATGGCCTTAGCAAGGTTTCTGTCTGCTTTTATCGTATTTTTCGCAGTAACTTTTGTTATTTCCGTTGAAAGTTCGCTGAATCAAAATGTAAATGTTATTTACACTCGCTATGTTCGTCGAAGACCCTTAGATCGTGATAGCAATAGATACGTCGATGAGGTAATGGAAGTCTTTAATACCAAGCGTAGACCCCCACCATTTGCATTTTTAAACGATGAGACTTTAACAAGATTTGTTCGATGCGATTATGATCCTTCCCTACCTGACTGTGAGTAGAAGTGTTCAACAAAATAATGATGGTACTAATTTTAATAAAATAAAAATGTGTTTCCTTAGGCGCTGAATCTGGAGTAAGAACAACTTCAGTGAAGCCAGATAGTACCTCCACAGTTAGAACAACAACTACAACACGCGCAACATCTACTCGCAGGACAACTACTACAACTACCACAGTTCGGTCATCAACCACCCAATCGACACCTTCGATACCAACTACAACATCAACTACACCACCAACTACATCAATTAAACCACCAACTATAAATCTTCCCTCAATACTCGAGGCGCCAACTACAGAAGAACTGCCCCTTCTACCAGACATCGAAGAGAATAATGATGACAATGATTATACTGACGACAACTATACATCCAATAATGAAGAAGAAAAAGACACAAATGTTGATTACATTGATTATGATCCCAATGATAATAAATATGCTGGGGAAGACGGCGAAGAAGATAATAAAAACGAGACGAATGTTAGTCCAGATCAGGACAATGAAGAAAATAATGATATTATTGAAAGTGCTGCTTTGACGCAAGAAACAACAACAACAAAGCCAAAATCACTATTCTCTTGGTTTTGAGAAGTCATTTCTATAGCTAAGTTTGTCTTGGGACCTAGTCTAAGTTTTTGTATATTTTCCGTTTTTTTTCTTTTGTTTTTCAAATTGAAATACTAAAAGTTGGTCAATGTTACCTATTTGTTTGTGGTTTACTTACTATAGAACAAATAAATAATTGCATAATCCCCTAGAGCTGTGATGCGCAGATGTGTTTTCTAAAGACTGGGATTTCCCTTTTTGTAGAGTTCATCCTCAGGCCACTGATTCAATTTTTAATAATACAGTAAAACCTCGTTAATTCGGAATGGTTGGGGTCTGTCTGTCCGAATAAACGAATTTTCCGAATTAATGAGAGATTTTTTTTTATGCACACAAACGCGTTCCTATTGATGAAAAAATGCAAGAACATTAAATCAAAAATTATTTTAATAACACAAAAGATTGGAAATAATACATAAAATTTATTATAAATAATTTTTGTAGCTATGTTAATGCTACTGGTGTTTTCTTTAGCAACATCTAAATGTGGATTACCGGGATTCCCCCATTATCATTTTTTTTATGGTTTTCCCTACTTCTAAATAAATGGGGACTCCCCCAATAGACATTTGGATAATTTGTTCCGACTTCTACATATTTGAGATCCATTTGCTATGTTCAATCATTGCGTTATTTAATTTTTTCTAGTTTAATTTCATTTTTACATAAAAATATTTAAAACCAACTCTCATTTATTCGGAAAAATCTCTTTAATTCGGAAAGAATTTTTTTCCGAATAAACGAGTTTTCCGAATTAAAGAATTCCGAATTAAAGGGGTTTTACTGTACATACATAATACAGAACTGACCTGTTAGTTGGAAACTGCGAGCAACTGCTTTCGGAAGAAAAATAATAACGTGATCAACGCCTCAGGAAAGTGTCCGAAAGGCTCATCATAATGCTCCCTTCATCTGTAAGTGAATAGCAGGAAAAAAGTGGGGATTAAGTCCAACACTGATGCATTGGTTGTACATAATGGTGGTTAGACGCATCCTTACCTGTGGGGCTGTTGTTTGGTATACAAATACAAATATACGGGGAATATTGACCAGGGTACAAAGAACAGCCTGTACTGCCATCAATGGTTCCTTATACGCACTACACCCACAGCTGCACTTGAGGCGTTTATGTATCTTTTACCACTGGGGACTGGACATACAAATAAAACTTCAAGCAGGCAATAGTGCGCTTCGGCTAACTAACGCAGGGTTCCTTAAAACCAGACAGGTTGGACATAGCTTCATACTGAGGGAATCCTTCTCCAACATCCCTGATAAAACTGATAAAAGCTTAGGTAAAATTGACTTCGACACTCAATACCCAGATGGGGAGGACTGGCAAAAGAATGAGGTTTCGAAAGATAATAAAATTTCGACATATACGAATGGTTCCAAAACTAATGAGGGTATACAGGGTCATTTATATACTCTAGGGATATAGACCTACACGTGTCATCAAGACTTCCGGATACATGCAGTGTGTTCCAGGCAGAGGTTCTGGCCGTGCTCAATGCAGCGGATCTACTTGATATGGGATTAATATTCAACAAGAATATCGCTATCTACATTGATAGTCAGGCTGCGCTAAAGGCGCAGATCATCAAATCTGCGACCTAGTCAGGGGTTGCCACACAATGCTCAGAGCATTATGCGCGCAAAACCAAATCAGATTGTGTTGGGTACCCGGACACTGTGATATTGAGGGTAATGACAGGGCTGATGTTCAGGCCAAAACCGAAACAGAGCTTCCACCTAATGAAAGTATTGAGGGCATAAGACCACCAATAGCCGTGGCCAAGAGAATCATTCTCGAGAAAATTAAAAATAGGACAGATCAGAGATGGTTGGATATAGTACGACACAGGGTCTCAAAGGCTCTGTGACCTAAGCTAGATCGGAGGAAATCTGTAGAATTACTAAAGCAGATCAAAGCTACGAATAGCAATAGGAATACTCTCTGGGCACTGTCTTCTAAGGAAGCACGATATGAGATTAGGTTTAACAGACACGGACACATGCAGGTACTGCGAAGACTTAGGCCTACTACTTTCGTCAACTCAATCTTGTTGTACGCTTGCTGGCAGCTTCTATATAAACAAACGAACCACTGTCCACGGAGCGGCAATGCAAGCTGCAAATTACGATAAGCGTATAATATTTTGTCGCTCCGTAGACAGAGCTTTGTTTGCTTATATGGAAGCTGTAAGCAAGCGTACACCAAGATGCAAATGACGAAAGCGTGCGTATCAAATGCAGCTACGTGGACAGTAGGCCTTACATGTCGCAGAGGATATAACTCATCTCCTCTATGAATGTCAAGCTATTATCGGCACAGGAGAAAATTCCTTGGAAAGTACTTCTTCGATAATTCGGAGGAGGTTGGCCTCGCACACTAAATTAAAACAAATTTTCAAGTTTTGCAGGGAATTTAATTGTTTGGGCGAAGTGGTTTAGGTTTTTTGACCGTTAAGGTTCCCCAGGGATGGCGATGAGCCCAATACGGTGCCTAGTTCAATGTGATGAACTTACACCCTACTCAACCTAACCGAACCCAACCTAACGCCCAGCCCAAACGGTAAGAGCTAGGAAGCTGACATTTTAAAAACAAATTTACTTTTATGGCCAAAGCGAGCACTTAGAAGCGATTTGGGGAATTTCGCACTTTAAAAATCAAAATTCGTTCGAGTCCCGCAGCCTTTAATTATTTAGTTAGAAGTCTAAATGTTTTCATTCACCACAGATTGGCAGTTTCTATACAACTTTCCTTCTTCTTCATCTGACATAAGAAGGGTAGTATATCTGAATCAATGGTGATATTCACTTACTCTTACCGCTTATTTAGATCCCAAAAGATCTTTCTTAAGTGCGCCTTCAAATCAAAGTAAGTGATGAAAAATCAATAATCTTGTGCTTGTCAAGCATTGGGATGACTTTGTATTCAGGGGATATAAAAAGCAGCGTATGATACAGAACCACTCCGCACAACCTACCTTACCATAAGTATGTATCAGTGGAGAAGGAACCGGCTGTATATAGGCAGGATAGAGCTATTCTTACAAGCAAAAGCTCTGACTTAAATATGGAAAAACTTTCACTTTAACTGGCTGAAGATGAGTATAGCAATCAAGAGCAATCTTGAAGAGTGAGATTGTCTTGGCCAGACTTTAATTATGTTGTCTTCTTTTGGACTCCTTCCTTCGATTGGACAGCATACTTACTGGACCTTACAAACAGTCCTTCCTAATCTTCACCTTAAATGCACTGTAGGGCACAAAAACTTATTACGTACATTATGGAAAATCGAAAATATGTCTACCGATTGTGAGCTTGTAGTTGCTGTAGTCGTAGTGTATTGGTATGTTCACTGTTTGGGAAATGATTAGGTATAACTTCCACGCAGTGACTTTTAAAATACTTTAAGGGCCACCCAACCAAGAAATCAAGCCACCTATTTGACCTTTTCAAACAATCCAACCCACGGACGTCACAGCTCCGGCACTTTGCAAACAAATAAATCCCACACACTCAATTTCTAAAAATAAACTTGAGTATCGAATAAATTTATTGTGTTCACTTAAATACTGATACAACATAACATCGCACATATTTAATTCTTTTTACAATCGCCCAAAGCATCCAGAATGAATCCCCTTCCGCACTTCTGCTCAGCCTTTAGTACATCCGGATTAATGAGTTCTACATTCGATAGAAAACTATGTGAAGTCTCCTCTGATGACGTGCTCATCTTATCCTTCATTTCCCCAAATTTAGTCTTCACGTCTGATCCGAATTTTTTGGCACTCTCCTTGAACTTCTTTGCTCCTTCTTTGATTTCGCCGCCAAGTTTCTTAGCGCCTTCCTGCACCTTGATGGCTCCCTTTTGGATGGTACAACCGACATTTTTGAAGAACAAGGATAGGTCACTCTCCTCGCTATTGCTGGATTTTTCCAATTTACCATCGATGCATTCCGCTTGGACATTAACGGACGCCACGGCAAGGACGAAAACGCCAACAATGAATAACTGCTTCATTATATTTTCTTTTTTTTTTTATGTTACTTCCACCCGTGAGGAGAATCTTTGCGCGACTGACTAAGTTCGTGTATATTACGCTGCTAGTTATTTAGTTAGTCAAATGAATTAATTCCAGACAAGTGGACTGACGGTCAGCGTCAGAAGACTTACTTGATTGGTTATACTTGTGGCCGGTTACGGTGAATAACAAACGCACTTCAAGGGAATTGATTCATCATAAAGTTCGTCTCAAAGTTTAAGGCCTCAATTGTAAAACTGCGGTTTGTTGTTATGGTTTTGTTTGATTATTGCAGTGAGAAAGGTTATCATTGTGTCCCCAACAAATTATTATTATTCACACAAAATTCTTCGCAATTATTGAAAGCAGTGGGCAATTCTTAAGTAGGGAATAGGGAGTGTAATAGCACATTTCAACTTGAGGCTCTTGTTTTTTGTATTACACTTGCCTTATTTCGGAATTACTTTGTCCAACTATATTTTAATGGGCAGTTTAGGCTTTTGCATATGTATTAATTGATGTGATTACATTTTAGTTAATCTCTTTTCCAGGATGGCTACGTCGAATATCTACTCAAAAATGTTGTATTATGTTTAGCTTGACTGAGAAGGTAGAATTGCAATGCCTTTGTTTAGGAATTATATCCAAAATGCACTTTTAAACATTGGTTTTCAGTCCTATTTGCCCCCGTTCGTAAATATATAAATACATGGCGGGCAGCAATAAACAACTTGTAAAACAAGGGGCAAAAAAGATTCCCACTGATTCACTGGATACCTAGTTTTATTTTCTAGTTCTGTATCTAGTTCTGAAAGATTTCTTTATTTGTAGTCCAGATATAGCTATTTAGTTAAATCACTTTCATTCTTACGACACGGCAACGATCTCTTGCAATTTGAAGCAATTTGAAAATTTTCCTCAACCACTATGTGCTCCAATGGAGCAATAGCCAGTACGACTTTCAGGTGTATATATAAAGCCTACCCCAAATGATGTAGGTACGTGAATAATTTTAGAATGGATTACAATTCGGAATATATTGCTCTAATAGGTACTCAAGGCGACAGAAAAAGTAAAAAAAGTCATCTGAAGACTGGCGAAAAAAAATGTGAGACAAAAACCATCTCACTTTTTTTGGCTTTCTGTTTCCAGAATTTTGCTTAAATATATTTTCAAAATTTTCGTGTTAGGTACCACTACTACACATGGTACAACAAGACAAGAAGACAAATGAAGTTTTCATTTTTGATTTGTTCTGCGCATCTACGTCAGAAGAGCCCGATGAACATTTTGACATTTGGCATTATTATGTGTGTTTTATGTGGAACGAGTTTTGTTGTTCCTTTAAAAATTAAAATAAAATGTAAAATATAGAAGATATAGCTTATCCTCCGTATAGCTATGTGTCTTGTTTTGTTGTTCCTATGAATTAAGTCCCAAAAATACTTATTTTCTGCTCTGCTCGACGCGTCGTATGAAAAAAATGTATGAAAAAACTTGTGTTTTGGAAACGAATGAAAGTAAAATGTTTAAAAAACAAGTAGTTTAGTTAATTATTTATTATATTTTTGTTTGCTTATGTTTATTCGTCCACTCTTAGTATTTTAGTATTTTTTAGTATGGTTCATATATTTTTGTTATTATGTATCATCGTAGCTTTAGGTGGCTTTCAAGGATCACCCGTAAGCTGGAGACTCGAAATCCTACCAAAGAAAGTATACATTCACAAAATGCAGCCTATTAAGTCTTTATTTTTCTATTAATTGGGTCTTATCGTATAAAGATAAATATTCTTAGCCTTAAAACATTATTTTTCTTAGGAAAGTTATGGAGCTGTTTCTAATGTTTCTTTTTGTTTTTCATTAATTATATTTGCACTCAAATACAGAGCAAATATTCCTTTTATAAATGTACTATTATTTTTTTTATTAATAACAATAATAATTTAATAAATCGCAAATTTGTACTTTCGCGCCAATAGTAGGTACTTCCATTTATGGGCACAAGCTATGTCATAATTATTGTTGACCGATAAATACCGATGAACAGCAAGAATGAATGACATGCGCAATGTGATATCTTGTCTTTTTGTATCATGGGTACCACATATCCATTTTCTTCTTCCATATCGTTTTGTTCTTGGAAAATTCCAAAAAAATAAGGACCTTTCATTATTTTGCTTTTAAGGCGCCTGCCACATTTTAAGCAAGTCTTTGCTTTTTTTTAGTTTATACTGCACAATTCGAAAACTGTGTTTTCTAACAACGGACTTAAATATCAAGCGAAAAATAGGACCTATAGATGCTTAAGGTAACACCTAGAGAATGAGCCACCAATATCGCGACTACTGACGATGGCAATAGTATTGGCATACCAAACTCAAAATAATAATCAAAGCTCGTTCGCCATTATTCCAAATCCGTATTTTCTAGTCACCTACTTATTTGTAAGGTGGTAAAATAGACCACGGGTCATCTTTTCAAATATACATAATTATGTAGGTTGGCTACAGTGGTTCTTTCATAACAATCCCATTGCCTAACTTTGACAAATAAAAATGACAGTTCGCTTTTTCTTGTAATAATGAAAATGTGCTAGTAATTTATAAAAATACCCTACTGAAGAAATTTCTTAAAGGATAATAAAATTAAAATGTATCGGTTCATTAGATCTCCCAATACTCTACAATTTTCATGAAAACTATATAATTGTTATGACTGAAATTGACCAACTGTGGAAAATACAATCCAATATTCACCCCTAAGTCCGTGCAAAGAAAATTCAATATGATCAGTGTGACAATTTAATAACTTTTTTCTCCGTCACCGGTACACTATCTACAATTTCAGTCTAAAATCATGACAATCGCGCGACAACGATCTCCAAGCTAATTGTTAAATTGAAAGTAATCTGATCCAATATACCTACCTACAAGTATAAGTAGCTGGTTGGACAATATGATTGTAATTTCTCGAAGCAGTCATGTTGAGATACTTACAATATGAAGCAATTTCCCCGTTTGTATTTACGCAATAGAGGTGATCCAGTTCGGTTCGCGTGAACCAGTAATTCGATAATTTGACTTGTAAATACAACTGAATGATTCATTTATTGAAATGTTACAAAAAAATGTATAAAAACATTATTGCGCTCGACATAAAGTAGGTAATCAGGGAGCATTACCTGATTAACAGTCTTTGTCGTGTGGGTATATATACCTTACCCTTACCTGTAATACAGGGTAGGGTAGGGGGACTTGGATTATCAAATCGATTGCTAATAATGACAGTAAATTGATATCGAAATGAAAGTACACAGAAAAAATAATGCATTTGTTTATCGCATCTGGAAGATAATAGGGTTCTGTAACTCCCAGTAACTTTGAATTGCATTCGAATATTGAAACGATTTCTCCAAGCTGTAGAAGTACTGGAAAATAATGAAGTAAAAAAATAACAAGTAAAAGTGATATCATCGGCCTGGCCGATGCTTTGATACCCTCCACTGTATGTACTGTATAGGTACACGCATGTGTCTAATATTGGTTTTGTATGGAAGGTACCACTACTTGACCGACATAGACAATTTTTAATACCAACTTGATAACGGTTCATTGGTTTGGACCCTATCGTGTTTTCAACAGACAGACAGACGGACATGGCTAAATCGATTCAGAATGTGATACTGATTCAGAATATATATACTTTATAGGGTCTCCGGTAAATCCTTCTTGGCGTTACAAACGTAATGACAAAGTCAATATACCTTCCTGTAGAGGGTATAATAAAAATGTATTTAAATGGATGTCGGTTTGGTTTTCGTGATTTTTTTTTTATGTTTAGTTTAAATCTAATTTAGTGAAAGAATATGACAGCTGGAAATATATCCCCAGGAAGCGAGTTCCAAAGTTTGCTTGTCCTGTAACAGAAGGAGTTTTGGAAAATTGATGTCCTCGCGGTTGTCAAGTCTACAGTATGGACATGAGCATTACCTGTCTGTCTTGTGGGGCGCCCAAAAGTTGCATTTCGAGGGATGATGTCTTTGAGTTCCTCGGCACATCTACCCTGGAAGTACCAATGCGGTTACGGCTTTTGCGCACATATTGAAATCGGTACTATCTCTAAAGCACAGCCCGAAGCGAATTGCACTTTTAAAAATGAAATAAAGTCCAAAAATCGTTTTGGACTTTATTGCAATTTCAGAAGTACTATAAAGTCCAAAATTGCGTTTAGGACCTTTTTGCATAGGACGTTATTTCATGGCACCGTTCAGCTCAAGTTACTTTTGCTATAGTTTAAAGATATCATACATATTTAAATTATGTCACAGTCATATACTCGATAGTCGAATGTTTGTCAGAGGTATGCGAGAGGTGGCGCAGTAGAAGAAGCCTTAAGACATAATTTTTGTGTTTTTCCGGGTCCAGCACACTAACCACTGCACTACTGCGCCCAGATTCCCAAGATAAAAATAGCTTACAAGTGCAATATTGGAGGAGTAACTTAATAATGGTTAGGCAAGAAATATTCTTTTTATACAGAGTATTACGATGATTAGTAAAAGTTGCAATTCCTGCTGCGCTTAGTTTTTAACCATTAATAAGAAGCAAGTACAATTGATTATTGCTACGTACAAACGACTATGTATTTTACCGAAAAATAGGAGCTGAGATGTAATAATCTGCAAATAAAGGGTGTTTTTTTAGGGGTATAGGACTTTAAGTTGGCAACACTATTTTAACTGGCGGCCATTTGGTCAGCTGTCAAGTGATTTTTTTTTAGTTTGGTTTGGCATTTAAATTTTAACATGAATAGACCGACGCCTGAACAACGCTTCCAAACTGCGAAAATTTATTTTGAAAATTATGGTTCTATTCGAAATACGCGTATCGCGCACTACGTCCATTTTCCGGCCAACATAATCGTCTCACTTTTGGTTGAATGGATACGTCAATAAACAAAACTGCCGTATTTGGAGTGATGACAATCCTCAAGTGTATGCTGAGACACCGTTACATCCACAAAAACTGACTGTTTGGTGGGCTTTATTGGTTAGAGCAGGAGTTCCCTAACTGTGCGTCGCGACGCCCTGGGGCGTCGTGGGGCTATCCTAGGGGCGTCGCAAGACGATACGCACAGGTCGCCTGCACACGACGTTCCATTAGCTTGAGCTCGATTTGAAAAAAAATAAATGTCGGGTCGGGTTCGTTCGATGTTGGCCATTGTGTTTTGCCGTGCACAAGAAGTATACGAATTTTGCAGACTTCAACTTGGCGAATTTTGCGTCGAGACTTGTGCCTATATACCCGTTCAAGATCCAACTGACCCAGGAGCTCAAAGTTTATGATAATGCAATGACCATAGAAAAAACATCTTTAGCGACGGGCCGCATTTTTGGATGAATGGCCAAATTGCCATATATGGGATGACGCCAACCAACACGAGGCGGCAATGCATCCATAAAAAGCTGTTTGGTGCCCATTTTAGACTAGCGGTGGCGTCATTGCTCCGTACTTTTTCATGACGTTGGAAAGGCCAATACCATCAACGGCGAGTACTACAGGACGATGCTGCTAACATGTGGTTCCAGCAAGAGGTGGCTATGTGTCACTCAGCTGCAGTGTATGGTTATCTGATCTCTATCAGATATTATATCTAATCGAAAGATGTCCTTAAACCCAACACAACTAATGGCATCGCTCATATTAAGCTGGATCTATGCGGCAGATTGGACCACTCGGATCCGTGACAATGTGAGAAGCTGCGGCGGACATTTGGGCCTGGTGTCTTTGGGCCTTCAGTATGCTCAGCTTATAATCACATATCTGTGCTTTGTTCCGTTGTGTGCTTTTAGAAGGGCGTCGCAAAAATGTTATAACCTGCATAGGGAGTCGCAGTATGCAAAAGTTTGGGAACCCCTGGGTTAGAGGAATAATTGGTCCGTACTTTTTTAAAAACGATGCTGGCCAGAACGTTACAATCAATGGTGACCGCTATAGAAGCATGATTACTGAATTTTTCGTTCATCAATTGAACAACCATGATGTGCAGGAGCTGTGGTTTCAACAAGACGGCGCGAGATGTCGCACATGCGATTTAACTCAGCTTGACTATTTTATGTTGAAATATGTGATGTCGCTAGTCTACGCCGATAAGCCCGAAACGATTGACCCACTTAGAGGACAACATTCGCCGCGTTATTGCCGATATACGGAAACAAATGTTGGAAAAAGTCATCGAAAATTGGACCTCAAGATTAGTATACCTACGTCCGAGCTAGCCGTGGCGGTTACATGCCAGAAATCATATTTAAATTATAATGCCAGAAGACTATTTTTTGAATAAAGTAAATTTCATGTCAATTTAAAAAAATCATCTGTGTTTTATTCCATTTCAAAGTTCTATACCTCTAAAAAAAAAACAACCTTTATGTTGCCAGCAGATACATAAATTTAAACTTTTTAGAACTTATTAGCGAGATTTTTGTTGTACGATTTACTGAAAAGTTTAACCGTATTTTTCAACAGCAAGACTAAATAACTCTATAATTTAAAAGGGTTTAAGTTATTTAATCAGCTTCCTAATTTTGGTGAAAGCATATAGCAAATTTAAGAACCTTTAAAAACTGTGACGAAAGTTTGCTTATGTCAAGTTGGTCATAAAGCCATAGTACTTATGGAATATTGATTGGGACTGATTTAAATGGTACATTTTAACTGAAAGTTCGCCTTAATCGTGTTCGCTTTTAGCGGTCACTATCCTGTATATTAATTTTCATAGGCCGTAGGGTGGTCACAATAAACTGTCAAACATTAAGACTCTGCATCTGCATCCAGCTTGTAGACAATATTTTATATAGAAAATCATGAAACTTCATATTCTACTTCGCCCCTTTGCTTATGTGTGAGTTTATTCAATATATAAATCGCCCCGCACAATAATACTCGTATAGTTACTGCACCAACTAAGAAAAATGTCGCACAGATAGCAATAACCTCACAATGGATAAACGTCACCTTACTGTGAGTGTTAACACAACCATCATTTTAAAACCACAATACATGCACTTTAAAATTATAATTTAATTTTTATTTCCAAATATCATTGTTAATCACAAAGCATCTCATTTCACAATGAGTCATTTTATGACTACTTAAATAATTTTCTGGCACTTGCCCTGCGCGTCGAGAATTTGGCCATCAGTGCATTCTCCTGAGAAGTCAATTTCATTAACCTCAGCTGGGATTTCCATAACCTCAGTGACATCCGATTCAGTTGCAGTTTCAGTTGCAGTTGCAGCATTAGTCGTACTATTATCAGTGGTCATCCACTTTCCCATTAGATCATTCAGGGTGCTAATGACTCCTTCGCCGAATTTCTTTGCAGTCTCCTCCAGCTTCTTGGCTTCCTTTTCCATCTGCTCCACCCACGGCTTTGCCCTTTCCAGAGTGCATTGGACACTCTTGAAGAACTGATGTACTTCGCTTGTATCTTCTCTATCAACTGCACCACACACGGCAGCTGCATCCGCTGTCTTAGATACTGCGCCCAGCAAAGCGTACAGGGTCAATGACACCGCAAAGAGTCTTTTCATATTGAATCCGCAGACTAACACCAGAAATGAACCGAACCCCAAGGCGATCTATTGAAAACTAAAACAAGTTCTGCAACCTGAGTGAAATTGTATTTTGGCCTTAAGCCACGGGGCAACTTTCTGATGGTATTTGCAGAGGAGCAGTAGGAAAGGTATATGGTCCAAGAACCTTGATTTGCATTTTATTTGGTCGGAGGGGGATCTACGTCATGACACTGCAGTGCTTCGAATGATAACACTCAAACAAGGTGGATTGGAATTTGAAGTTATTTCTGATGTACCATAATAGTAAACCTGTTGTATTAAAGCAGACAAATATTTTTAACCATGTTTAAGCGATCTATTTCATTGAAGATATAAAGATACACAAAAAAAATATCAACTGTTGACAAGACAATCATAATTAGGTCAATGTACTTCATTAACGTGATGGGATTAAATGTTTCTTGCAAAAGAATGAGTAAAGAAAGTGGTATACTCAACTCATACACATACTGACACTCATACACTTTGCTGAGAATTATTGTGCCATTTCAATGGCAGTGAAAACAGGTATCAAAGAACAATTTCAGACAAACATCTAGAAATTGACTTTGTTTTCGGTTTGGTAATTCGTCGGGGAGTAGAAGTTCATCAGCGGATATTGGCTGGATTATTGAGCAAACTCCAACTCTCCGAAGAACTTACACGACTCATCATTCATCAACGCACAGCTCAAACTGCTAATCGAGTCATAAAATTGCCGGAGTATGTTTCACTGAAGACGCGCCCTTTTGGGGGGCTTTTTCATAATTTGAAAACAAACGATTACTCGCGAAGAACTTGCAAATTGGCTTTAAAGCAGCCAAAGAACAATCTTGGAAGGAGTTCGGCGAAAAATTGGACCGTGATCACAGATCTGCAAGCAAGGTGGTATACTCAGACCATCCGCCGTCTTAGAGGAAGGAAGTGGGACATTATTGAAGGAGTCAAATCCAAAGATGGTACACATCTTTCTAATGAGAAGAACATCTTGCGCAGATGGAGCGAGCACTTTTCTAAATTGCTCAATCCAATCCAGGGAGCAGGGCGGAGCATTCATTACTTATCTGGACTGGATGTTACAGCGCAGTTTTGTCAAAGAACATTTTGAATTGGGATATCTGAGGATAAGTCATTTGCTCTTCGCTGATGACTTGGTCATCCCTGGGTCCTCTCAGACTGAACTTCAGCGCGCACTCGATCGGTTTGTGTTGAAGTTGAAATGAAAGTAAATGTGAACAAATCTGAAGTGTTGGTCGTCTCCAGAACGCCTGTTCAATGCACTCTGCATGTTAGTAGAGTCCCATTGAAACAGGTGGAAAAGTTTAAGTATCTCGGGGTCTTATTCACGAGTGATGGAAGGAGCAATACCGAGTTTTCCTGTAGGATTGGTCAGGCTGGATCGATTTTGAGACAGCTTGGTCATTCTGACTGAACTTGGTGTCAAAGCTATAGGTTGTCAGTATTTAATTCGGTGTTTGTTCCAACTCTTACCTATGGTCATGAGGTTTGCTTAATGACCGCAAGAATAAGATCGCCGATAAAAGCTGCCGAAATGAAATTTCTCCGTTGTATTGCTGGTGTGACCCGTAGAGATCGCATTAGAAATACCAGAATACGTGAGGAACTCAATGTCGAGCAGCTACTTCTCCGGACGGAGGGGTCCATGCTTCGGTGGTTTGGTCATGTTAAACGCATGTCCCAGACCAGGATCCCACGTTGTGCTATGGAATCCCTACCATCGGGCAGGCGTCCTCTAGGCAGACCCATGATGAGATGGTTAGATCAAGTTCAAAATTAATGCTGCGTCAGTATATCACGAAAAAGCATATTCTGACCAGCTTGACAAAAATCTTCAAGATACCTATTAAAATTTTTACAAAAATCAAGGTACCATAAACTGAACTCTCGTTGAAGAAACTGTTTTGGTAATAGCGAACAATTTACAGAAATCCGTTGGATTTTCTCAGTAGAGATGAACTTTTTGAAGATGATCGCGTCAGCTATCATCTGAGCTATTTTTTGGCTCAATGTCGCTTTGCTCCCTAGCAGTCTACACGGCTCCACGAACTTCTGCCTGTAAAACAATCTCTACGTTGGGGACACGAAAAGATTTGAATATATTCATCGCTGTTGAAAAAACACCCGCTCCCGCTCCACTGTCACTTTTGAACCATTTACGATCTTAAATAAAGGCAAATAAATAGTGTTTTGTCTATAGTCAGTAATACCAGTCCGGCTATAGAATAATATAGGACGTCGCGATGGTATGTTCATAATGTCCTTTGGACAAAGGCTTTTAGGTATATGTCAGAAAAATGGACTGTCGAAAATTGCGCCTAGTCTGAACTGGTCTAACCAAGTGCCATTGACAAAACGTATTTATCTATAAAACTGTGAACATCTTAAAAAAAATACATATTTCCGTCCAATGACTTGGTTTAGATTTGTTTAATGTAAATCAGTAAAAAAAAATCACATGTCAAAGACTCACACTTAAGTCAAAGAAATGCATAAAACCAAATGTTGAAGGGACATTTCAATAAACCATTTATCAACATAATATATATAATATATGGACAAGCGGACCATTGAAAATGATGATGATGATATATTTCTTTCAAATCTGTAATAACGCTTTTATTGTTTTAAAAAAAAAATAAGAATTTACAGAAATTATTTTTTTTTTCCTTAAATCTCGGCTTTTTAGTTAAAAGTGGTATTGTTTTGCATTGTAATAGAAGTGAATAAACTAACTAACTGATTGTGATTGAAACAGATGTTGGGCCTCTTTCCGCTATAATACTAAAATCATTCTTAAAAAATGTTCATTTTTATCGTCCGCCACTGTACCCCAACAAGAAAAGCTTTTTCAATCAAGCTTTCACATAAACGTGATTACTATGGATGTTATTAGCTATGGTAAAAGAATCAAACAAAAGAAACTAGTTTCACATAACATTACCGCATTACTCATACTCATCGTACAAACTACCTGTACCTGAACCTGACCATAGATTGTTTATTTTTGCAGATAAAAAAAAGCGAATACTACTAATAACACAAATTAGCACCAACAAATCACCATTCTGAATAATTCTTTAGGAAAAAAAAATCGAAACTATGATAATGACAACCAAAAACAAAACCGGGACTTGTTTTCAGCCACAACTCTAAGCTCTCACTCTACTGTTCGCATTCGCATATCCACGAAATTATTGTCAATTCAGTTCTCATTCGAATCTCAGTCGATCAAGTCCGTCTAAAGAACCATCTCTTGACAATAATATCTCGAACGCGATCAGTAGTTAATTAGTTTAAACAAATAAAATTGTTCTGTGTGCAACCATGCGTTACCATCTACTCACCACCACAGTGCTTGTCACCCTATTGTCGTACGTCCACTGTGGCTGCGAAAAGAAAGGCTCCAGCGAGGAAAAGGACTCTGGCGAGAGTGATGTGGGTCAGTTCTTCAAGAATATCGGCTGTGATATCAAAAAGGGTGCCGACAAGATCTCCGAAACTGCCAAGCCATGGGTAGATGAAATTGGAAAATCTGCCAAGAAATTCGGTGGCACTGTGGCTGACACCTTTTCCGACCTGAAAGACAAGATCACCGGTACTCCAGATAACAGCACTCTAAAGGCAGATTCTACCAACAGCAAGCCAGTGGATTCAACACCGTCGTCAACACCTGAAGCTCAAACTCCATCCAGCATAGACGATCGTTTACTCCTGGATGCTGGCATCAAGTGCCCCGATGGCAAGCAGGACGACGGAAGGGGTCACTGCCGCACCGTTGCTTAAGCGCAATTTGCACCTCATTACCATGTGATTAATGTTAATTAATTGTTTTCGATATGTATACTGTTTTTCGAATTTTAACTCTTCTATGCAATTAAAATCTGTTAATATATATAGAAACATATATTTTCTCTGAATACGCTTGATGAGTAAGACAGTGGGTTGCTGTTGCGTGATCGGAATATTGCCTTAGCCCTGCTACCGGAGTTCAGCTGTGAGGTAAACATGTGACGATCGAAGGTCAATCGGAACGAGTTGGCTTCGCCATACAAATAGGGTAAAATGAAAACACACATAAGGTCACTTTAAAATTAAATTAAAAGCCAAACAGGAACGGATCCAATCGAGTGATCTAGCAAATTGCTCTCAAACGGTCAGGTACTAGGTACTCGTAGTTGTGTTTGGCATTTTGACCGCTTTAATGATCGTAGCTATACGTTTTTTGGTTACTTAACGAGGAGTGTGTTATTTAGAGATGAAATCATGAATTCAAGTAATAATCAAGTTGAACCGGTGACTTGAGAATAAAAATAAAAACAAAGTTTATACAACCAAAGGCGAACTGAAAGATTATCGCAAGTTAAATAGATCGCTGATAATTACAAGGAATAATCGAGCATGGAGTCAAGTTTTACGTTCTATTGCTGCAATGTAAGCGAATGTGCTTGCCTTTCAATTTCCCTAATGGTATATAGCGAGAGTTTCGTCTTGGGGCCTAAAAGAGAGAAAATGTTGTTTGTAGAAAATGGTTTATGTATAGATAGTGAAGGCTGTCAACATTTGCGCGGGTGTGGAAGGTAATGGATTTTGTGGGACTGACATGTATTTGTACATATCGTAAAATATACCAGTTGTGTAATGATCGCTGACTAGGCAGCGGGTCTGTTTTTCTTAATACTTCACTCGGAAAAGGCGAACCTTATCGCTTTAACCCCGAGATGCTTTTAATTAGTTTGTACGTACATTGTTGTAAGTAATGTAAGTTACTTTAGAGATGTGGTTCCAGGAAACGAGTTTGAAATAATTCTGCTTATCCTGCAGCCAAGGAGTTTTGAAAATCTGATATTCTCGTATTGGCATATGTACTGTATGCGACGTGCATTATTTGTGTATCTTGTATGGCGAGCCCCGGCGGAGTACAGCAATACTCTGCCACCGACCATAAAGAGAAACGAATAATATCAGATTTTCTCCACCTCTACACCAAAAAAGAGGTTTCTGCTTGGTAGTACAATGGACCGAGATTCGTCTGAGTGCTCCAGGATTTGGAATCCCCTTAAAAAAAAAAATCTCCTCGTAGTTGAACTGTTTGTCTCTGTTAAGTACGTTAAGTGGATGCTTCAAGGTCTGGTATAACCTATGCTTTAAAAGAAGGCTTTTTCGGACTGAAATACTTACCACTTGACTTGAAATACTTACCACATAAGTACTTTTACTTTCAGAACTCTGAGCTTCCGATTTTATAAGGAAGGGTTTTCTTGACTCAGTAGAAAATTACCAAAAATGCCGAGTACGCTTTTATGCTGACGAATTTGACAAAGTCCATGCTTCTGCATTATAAAGCCGGTTGTTTCTTAAGGCAAACGCAAAGCCAAATTATGTAGTTATAACATATTGAAACATAGATACATAAAATGCTTAATACTACAAACACATGGAATAAATCTGCTTTCAGTTCGATGACTTAGGGTGCAAATGCAATAAACTCCTCCCCAAATTGTTAGGTTTCTATCCTTTCGGGTAAGAGACGGCCTTTGAGTCAAATCTATTTTTTTTTTTGCTTAAATTAGCGAAGACCTTCTCGTTTGATTGACATTGTGGTAGCATATGATTGCAATTCGACCACCTGTTTATAGGTGCAGTCATCCGTCAAATGCAAACAGTCAAAGAAATAGCACCAACAATTGTTCCGCAAAATATTTTGTTTTAAATTATTAAATAAGGATATTTAGATTCAAGTTATCGACTTTATAATTTAAGCGCATGTAGGTAGTTATTATAATATTTTTGAGTTATATGTTCTTGTTGTAGTGAAAAAATAACGTGAAGTGTGTTTTGGAAACTAAAGATGCAAGACCGTCTCCAGACGAACAATTGGAAAAATTGTCCGATGATCAATTGATCAAGAAACTGAACAAGAACCATCCACATCAATTGCGACTACAGCCAAAACCACCCAAAAGAGCCCGATCTCCATTGACAAAATTCGAAGATGCTTGACCATGATTAGTTAAACCTACACCGGAAACAGGCCAAATTTTCGTTAGTTCGTTTTGGCTAGTGGGAGTTACTTTGTACGTACCACAAACCAGTAAGAATAGACCGTCGACTCCGCCCACATAACAGACTTTGCCTACAAGCTGCCGCCGGGCCCAGGATTTTTCATGTAGTGGTGCTGTACAAAATCAAAGGAGCGCCATTAACGCACGCATACTTGAAAAATCCTAGGCCCATGGTATAGCATGGAAAATCATTGCCGACATTCATTTCGACATTTACACGTATTCACAGACAGGGTAATTTTTTCTGGGGAGAATCGGGTAGGTGCACGGGAAGTCGGCGATCTAGTTATTACTGGTTTGTGCTACGTACTAGGTAACTCCCACTAGCCAAAACGAACTAACGAAAATTTGGGATCTAACTAACTAATGTACGCATGCACCTCAAGCATGCGTACATTAGTTAGTTGGCTTTGGATTAAGTGCAAGGTTGGATGTATGTAAGAATTATTTTTTCGTCGAACAAACTCCCACTTATCTCAAATTGGGACTTAATTCATTGGGAATTAGTTCATAATGAACTACGAACTATCTCCCAAACATTATGAACTAAATCCCACTGCGTAATTGGTGGGACTTAGTTAATTTAGCTAGTGGGCGAATTAGTTTCAGTTGGGACTTAGTTCGTAGGGCCACCTTTTATGTCAGATACTTTATAAAATAAATCACTAACATCAAGTGTTGGAAAAAGATCTATTCATCAAGTTGCAGATGTTCGGTTCGATGGTGAAAATCATTTTCCAATTTGGGTTGATAGAAAAGTCAAAAGGAAGGGCAAACATTGTAAAAAGTCAGATACACAAGTCGTTTGTCCCAAATGCGGCCTTCAATTATGTGGTAGATACAGTTGATAAGAATTATTTTTGGGATTACCACCATAGAAAACAATATGTTTTATGACTTTTATAACTTCTTCTGAATAAAACTTCATTAGTATATAAATATTTACCTATACTATTTTTAACATGCAAACCATCTCAACTCAAGACGGTCTTGACTATTTCTTACCTGGCGGTCGTTTCAGATAAAATGTTCACCTGCAAATTTAAACATAAGCTTATTTTACCTATATTTATTTGAAAAAAATGTTCAACTTGATTCTGCCATTTTTACGGTTTTGCCCGTTGCAGGGGTTCTTAAAGTTTTTAAGCTACGGAACCCTAAAGAAGGCCCAAATATATTTCGGAACCCCAACTCTTATGCTGATTTCGATTACAAAAAAAAAAAACACTTTTTCTGGCCCCAGATCACTTTTTGCGTTCGCTTGGTACAAAAAAAGCTATCTTTTTAGATTCGAGAATTTAGATTTTTTTCTCACAGTTGTTTGTTTACGGTTTACGGAAAGTCTTCGGCCGAAAAAGAGCTAGTGGAAAACCATATTATGTAAAATAAATAAACCAAAATATGGACTAATATGGAACAAATAATAGATATGTTATTTGCATATTCATGACGTGCCACATCCTCATCGTTCTCGGCTGCGTCGTCTTGGGATAATATAATTCATCTTTTTCATACATACCAGCAATTTTTCAAATTGCAGTACGTCCACGACGGATATAAGAAATACTCATATAAGAACACATCGCTTATAAGAAACGCATGTGGAAGCACCGTGAAACATTGTTTCTTATATACGTGTTCGCATGAAATTCACCAAATGCTGATCAAATCAATCTCCAATATTAGTCAAAAACAACAAAACACAAATGTCGTTTTATGTGAAATTTTAATTTATGTTGGTTTAAAACGGGTTAAAATCGGTTGAAACTGTTTTAAATCTGTTTTTAATCCAGCGGGTTTAATGCGTGTTTTTGAGTGAATATTATGGATATAGGTTTAAATTGTCGGGTTTAAAAAATGTAGATTAATGATCGGGTGTCAAATCAAACCTGATTTACATCCGGAGTGAATAATTTGGCCGTTAGTGTCGTAGCTCGTAGGCTGGGTTTCATTCGGACTATATTTTTATTCTTTGTCAGATATTATGCAGAAACCTTACAAAAATTGTGCATGAACTATACCCACTCGCATGAATTTTTATGTCAAGTTCATTCTTTGTAAGATAAGATGTAAGACCTACCTCATAAAAGCTATGCGCGAACTATGTATACTCAAACGCGTGCAAACATCATGGATTGTTGCTCGTAAATTTCTTTGGAAAGTGAATGTTGCTGTACCATTTTTGTTTGCTTTTTAAAGGTTCCGGTACCACAGGGACAAAACGGAATTTCAATGAAATGAAAATATAATCATCAACAATTTTAGAGGATTAATAAAGTAAAATATATTTTTCCTTTAGTGGGTTATTATTTTATTTGTTATTCGTAACTCATGATAATTGCTGTTACAACGGACAATATATTTGTCGTTTACCAACGTGATGTTTCAGCTTTTCGTTAATATCGATATTTCCATTGATACCACCACCCGATTCGCAATCACAGTTTACATATGACAGGAGAGCTAATATTACCAATATGAGGAACAGAAGGAATCGCATCGTGAGTGACTTAGAACTTTTAGCAAAAAAATATTTCAATAGATGGTTGAACTAAAACTGAATCAAATAATTGAAATGAATTTCTATTTAAAGTACATTTGCTATTAGCATGCTCATTAAAGCGTACCTAATTAAATTGGTTACATAGCAATCTTTTTGGCATGGTATAATTGGCAACAGCGATATTTTTAGATTTTTTTTATTTTACTCTTTTGAGGTATAGTTGGAGAAAGGGCTGGTCCGAATCCGAGTTTACACTGTGGATATTTTCTTTTGACTTTTGTATGACTATTGAAATTTTTTCTTACTTACTTATACCATCGTTAGATCAGTTATTGCAGTTGTCCTATAAAATTCAACCGAATCTACCAGTCAAGAGCCCGCGCAATAATGGTGAAAATTATGTTCTTATTTATTATACAATTAAATTAATCAGTTTAGAATAACACATCTTATTTCAATCTATAATTAGCAAAACTGAAACTGTGCTACCGCGATATGAGTAAAAAAAAGACTTATTCATTTTAAATTGCAATTTTAGTGACTATAAGTCGAATGAAGTAGCCCAGCGAGATTGCGGCCTCATCTAACTGATAACAGTTTCTCACTGTTTCAATAGATTTAGAAAACTAGAAAAACGTTGGAGCATTTGAAAAAAAAAAATATACAAATTTTGCCGGCTCAAAAGATGGATTCTATTGCTTTGAACAGAAAAAGAACTTGTACGCCCAAAACGTTGGGGCATTATAAAATTAGATATCAGGCACTTTGACGAATCTGCATTAAACGAATTCGCACGTGATGTTTGATCTGAAATCTTTGCTGATTTTGTGTTTGTCATGCTAAATTTCAGACATGCAACAAATAAGGTTGGCAGATAGACATTGCGGCAGTGATTGGAGAATATGGTTGCGGGTGACACAAATTAAAAGAGTTTGAGTTCTCCATTGACTCAAATGATAAAGGTAACAAGATTTGGTGTATAATATTGACGGTATTGACATTGAATTAATCGTGGACTCAGGTGTCCGATAAAACGTTATTGACAAGCTTTAATGGATGGACTTGAAGACCAAGAACATTGTGATTACGCACAAGCACAAAATGGTTGATATCGATTTCTTTTAAATTAATAGCATTGACACTACCAATTTGTGAATTGAGATTGTAATTTTGAGGCATTTTTTTTTAAATACTTCTCCCGGGAAAGGCGAATCTATAACGCTTCATCAGTGCCCCGAGATGCTCGCAGGTTAGTTTAATTTAATTTTGAAAAATAAGAGAGTAGATGTAGTCGGCCCTAGCGAGGTAACCGTCGGAACGGAATTTTCTCCGCAACGCATACTCCGTCGGAGACTCAAATTACATTCGAGGTATCCGTCTTCGGAAAGAATAATTAAAATGCGACGACGCATTGATTTGACATGATGTCGTTTCGTGGTACATCGGGGTTTTTCTATTTCATGCTTGGTTTTTCGTTTGTTTTTGCCCTGGAAACAAAAATTGAAACAACAAATACAACCAATTACTTTGCTAAAAGTTTTTTTTTTATTGCTTTCATTTATCAACACTTCACTGCAAATCGTAAACAAATTCCGCAACAAATTCCTGTCGGAGCACATCGGAAGAAAATTTGTATGAAACTGTCAAAAATATCAGTAAAAACGCACTTGATCGCACTGAAACGCAAAACGCCAGTGTGCGTTGCATATTTGTCGGAAATAAGTTCCGAAAAGCTGTTCCGAAGTATACCTCGAAGCAAAAATCCTCCGATTCGTATGAAATCGGAGAATTTTCCGTTCCGACGGATACCTCGCTAGGGCCGAGTATCTTGAAATCATATATACATAAAAATTGAGCCCTAATAAATGTTTGTCGTCGATTCACGCCTTAACGCATTTACCGATTTTAACCAAACACATCTTTGGTATTGGTCCATATACAGTTTCTGTGAAGTTTGGTCAAAATTGGACAAAGGGGCGTGGCACCGCCCATACAAAAAACATTCGCAATCGTATATCTCGAAAACCACAAAATCGACTGAGCTCAAACTTACATACCGTCTTAATTATTGGCCCTGGAGTGCTCCTGTGAAGATTGGTCAAATGTGGTCAAAGAGGAGCGGCACTTCACATACAAAAAATATATTCAAAATCTTATACCTCCTATACAAAAAACATCTTCTATGGGGTGAAACTCGATGACGTTACATCTCGATAACCGCTGGGCCGATTTTCATTATTCTTTTTTTGTTTTGTTCGTATTGCTGTATTTCAGGTTTAGGCAGAAAGAAAATAATATTAATAATAATATTATTACCAATAATTCATTTCTCGCATTTTACGAAATAACATTATTACCTACGACCTAAGCAATACAATTCCTGTGCACGGGCAAAGCCGGGCGGGTATACAGCTTCTTCGACAGTCTTGGAATTGGAAGCCAACGTTTTTAAAATTTGTAACATATAAATAATGATATAAATAATGATATAAATAATGAAAGTCAATAATATTGTCTAAGGCAATACGATTTCTGGAAAACAAAAAATGTTGTATAGAGCATTACATACCCCATATATGCATTGTATACCCCATATATGCCGTAGGGTGTCACAATACACCTACCTACGATTTTTATACAAGTGCGTCCTGACTATATCAAAAGGGAGATCTAACCTGATCTATCGAATAAAAAACGTTGGCCAATTTCCTCAGTTTAATAATCCCATTACTTTTGGATTTTAAATTGAAACAAAACACACACAAACTGAGGAAATTGGCCAACGTTTTTTATTCAATAGATAATTTTTGCCATTAAGCTTAAGTTTTACTTAAAAGATTTTAGTTTGTAGCCTAGATAATAAAATATGTACCAAATTTCGGACTTACTCTCAAGGGAAACCAATTTCAAACCATATTTTTCAAACATCATAGAAACTTAAGCGACTTTAGAATTTGAATAGGTAGATTTATTGGATTGGTAAATCGAAGGAGCATTTCATGGGCACCGCCATCTTGCCTTGGAAGCAAATAGATACGGTACTTTTTGTGCACAGACCCGAATTTTCCAAACCTAAAAAAAAAAACACCCAAAAAGATGTTTACCCCAAACCAATAAAATCATTAAACAAAAATTCATGGGACGTCTTTTTGTTTTCTAAAGCGGCCTCAAGAATAGCCATTAGCAATACTTTAGAAATGTAGACAAAAAGACATCTATATTATTTTAAAACGTTCAATGATAGAGAATGAATTACCAAATGCAATTATTTCTTAAAGAAAAAAAGACAAATTTTGACTTGCAGAATATTCGTAGGCAAGGATTTTATAATGTGGAATCGTATTGACAAGCGCAGGGGACGAATAGAGCTCGGCTCGGAAGGTTCATTTGATTGAACTCTATTCGTCCCCTGCGCTTGTCAAAAATTAGATTTGTTGGTAAATGCTACCACTAAATGAGACGACATTTAAAATGTTTGTGTTATTCTTAAAATCACCGAAATGCTGGGTTTTTCTGTAGGGATTCATGTTGATGCAACTGCTTTTGATGACATGACATTTCATCAATAGACGGCCGGTAAGTATAGGAAACCTCATTCAACTTCGCAATTAGCTAGACCGAGCTAATTATTGCTGAAGAAGACCTCTACTTAAGGTTCTAAGACTTGGAAGCCAAATGCATTAAAACCATCCCCAAATTTGTAAGCTTTTACCAGTAGAAAGTTTATTACAAAATGTATCCCTTTCGCAAACACAAATAAAGTAAAACATAATTCTTTCGTTAGTGGAATATTATTTATTATCCGTACGTCATGATAATTGTTGTTAAAACTAGCACCACTTTATCATATATATATTTACCCTTACTGATTCTGTAACGCTCCTTACTTTTCTTATTTTAAATAAAAGTAGGCGGTGGGTATTTGAATAAATTTTCAAAGTTTGTGTTTTCTCATTATTCAAATATGCACCGCCTATTTTTCATATATTTTAATTTTCTTCAAGGTTTAAACTCTACTATAGTAATGCTCGGCAAGTGTTTTCAAAAGGAAATCAATAGATACAAAAAAAATAGAAACCGTTTTTAGGCAATATGTACTTTGCTACGAATTTTAACATCACTGATTTACTAATTGCTCCTCAGGTACTTTAATAGGAAATTTTATTTCGCGATATTTAAATATAAAAGAGAAAACTAACCGATCGTGAAGGAATCTCTGTGGACAAAATCCTGAGGGCTATTAAAATATGAGTCTTCTCATTATTGCAAAATTGCCGCGGGTAGCAGAAATGTATGAAGACGACGTTGTTGAAATTCCCACGGAAATTATATTAACAGGAGACTTAATTAAGACAAATTTTGGCGATCTGCTGCAAAATTCAATGCAGAAACTTTCAAAACGAGTCATTGCCGCGCTGACAAAAGTGCAGACATTAGAAATGAATAGGAGCGATTCTGTTATCAGTGAAGACTGAAGATCCAAATGATGGACCAAATTTCCCTGTTGAATTCCTCAATCAACAAACTCCATCCAGCAAGCCACCTCATGTGCTGTACTTAAGCAAGGTGTCATCATCATGTTGCTGAAAAACTTGAACCCTAAAAAAGGACTGCAATGGAACTCGATTGATTGTGGAAGAGCCTGGACGAAATTTGATAAGAGCATGAATTACCACAATGATTCCATTTCCGATAAATTCTAGCATACGCTATAATAATAAACAAGGCTCAAGACCAGTCATTTGATCACGTTGGCATGCATTTGAAGACCGGAGTATTTTCACACGGCCAACTGTATGTGGCTTTATCACAATCAAGAGTTGCAAGACAAAAGAAGGTGTATATTGAATCTAATCCACAGCAAGGAAGATTATTAATTAACCAGAGACAATTTACACGCAATGTAGTTTTCAAAGAAGTTCTTTAAATAAAATCAATTTGTTTATCAAATATTACTTTGCATACCCAGCGAAGCGGGTACAACCAACTAGTTTGATTATAGTTACCATGTTTCCCCAGATCTTTAAGATCCATATTTGGATAGTTATCAGGCTGACAATGACAATTTACATATGAGATGAGAGCGAATATTACAAAAACCAGGAATGGAAGGAACCGCATTCTAAGGGAATATAAATAAAAAGCAAGAAATGTACAAACAGATGTTTCAACTAAAACTGAATCAAAAGGATTGAAATAGATTCCTATTTAAAGTGTATTCGTTATTAGCACGCTGGTTAAAGCGGTCATAATCAAGATGTTTTTTATAATTGGTAACAGTGACATTAAGATGTGAAACATTTGAGATTTTTTGTATTTTATATTTTACTAGTATAAGTTTTGTACATGCTGATTCGAGTTTACTCTGTCCCTTCTCTCTAACTCGGACTGCATGGCGATTCTATCGAAGTGGAACAAGGCTTTAGTTGCGACCAATATTATATTTGCAAAATATTGTGTCTTACCTAACAATTTTTTGTATGACTATTGGAAAGTTTCTTTTGTACCTATGATGTAACGTATATAATTTAAATTTAATCAACAACAAAAAGTGGCGCACAAAAGACTACTTCAACAAGATAATTAATTTAAAAGCGAATTTTGAGCAGCTCACAAAACAGAAAACTAATGCACATTACTCACCGTAGGTAGATACACTTGATAACCACTAGGATATTATATACATTTTGACAACTCGTTTTATTATAGGGCATGCAAACTTCATACCTTTGAAGACATAATTTCTAGAGGACAGCTTACAAAAATGTTAGTGCAGAACTAGCGCATATTTTCGACAATAACTGGATGATGTTGAATCATTATAGGATCGCCTTTCCAATAGGAGCTTAGACAAAAGCTGAACTGTGTAGTGTATGTGTAATTCGAACAAGCCTTAGCGACATTTTTCTGGTAGTCTATATCCTACCCACATTATCTACGTCTTGCAACAGAGCTCACATCTTGGTTGTTGCTGTGACAAACTGATTTTACATTTTAAGCGAAATTAACCCTATATGTATTCATAAACATGGGTCTCACAGACCCTCTCAGTTTCAGTTGATTAATCAGTCATAGCATGCGGGGTGAAAGAGATACAAACACGTACCTTTCAGTACCTTCCTAAAAATAAGAAAGCCTAATGTCGCGCAAGTTACGATGGTGCATAAAAGTTTAGACTTGCAAGGGGTCTGAGGTACGTATGCTTATGAATAGTGTTACAATTTTTTTATAGTTACGTATCCTCTATGTTACTTTTTTGACATATTGAATATGTCTATAGTCGACTTTTTTTGTCATACACCTGACAAAAGGAGCATTTGTGAAAGAGATATCACGCAAATTGATAGAGCCTTGGTTGGGTTATATGGTAGCGAAGTACCAATTTTGAAGCGATGCCTAAAATGGAATATTGATGCCATTTTAGGTGATACTTTGCCATGTATTCCAGTGAACTCTGAAAAACAACCCAGTCGTAACCCAGTAAATCCCACCCACAGGAGCCAGTGGTTAACACTCAAAACTGGATATGAATGGAGAACCATACGGAACTGTCTACTCCAGGTGGTAATGGCAATAGCCATAATCCATCCGTAGTCTTCTCGACTACGGCCGGGGCACGGATTCTGGAGGCCCCAACATTCATACCCGAACCCACATGCGACTCATGCAGCTCTATGTCCGATTCACTCGGCAGACTGAGCATGAGACAAGCTGTGGCTCACTGCACTGCTACTGACGGTCAGACACGGGATACCTTCATGGTTGAACGAGCTCCTGATGAGGCGGTCCTTGAGCTGCGCCTGTCTAAGGGACAGCGGAAGAGGAAAAGAAGGAAGAACTCTGAAAAACAACCCAGACAAAATTGGATTTTCTATGATTACACAAAAATGCGTAAGACCTGATTTTTCTGTACCTCCTGTAAATGTCCCATGTGCGGCGACTACTGCGGGAATTGGTGTCAAGATTTCGCCGCTTAAAAGAATATTATTTGTTTTTTTTTTTATTTATCTATACATATAATAAAACCATAGCAATTTTTGTTGTCAGCTAAAAACTCGAAAACTACTGGACAGATTTCAATGAAACTTTTTTAAAATGTTCCTTAAGATATGGAGAATGCTATAGGCTATGCCGTTTATAGCCACGTCCTTAGGAACAGTTTTTAGCCAAAATATATTTTTTGAAGTGAAAATAGCAAGATCTAGTAGAGGGAGGAATTTTCTTTTTCTCCTAAAGGCGCGAAAACTATTGGACAGATTTCAATGAAACACTCAAAGTGTAATTTTAAATGAACCAAATATAATTTTGTGCCAGCGGGCAAGGCGAGCACGGGTAGTTTAAAATAAATATTTCTCAAAGTAACCTATATGTTTTTCTGCAAAAAAATCTTAATAGAGATAACTTTGAAGGTAAGGGGTCTAAAAGACCTGTATTTATGAACGATGTAACAATGAATATAGTTTATGAATCTAGGGTTAATAACTGCACATAGATAGGTATTTTTTTTTGTGTCTGAGAAAGGACTCAAGTTAGTTTCCATATCCTAAATTTTTGGAACCACTTATTTCACTTCACAAACAAAGGATAGACAACTGAACTCAAATACTGTTTAAAGGTTAAGACGTTCAGAATATCTACTAATAGAGTAGTGCATCCTATCACGTTTCTAAAACTAAGGTTCGATCTGTCGTTCACAACCTGCGAGCTGGGATTCGAAAATCTTTTTCGCATTATTTTTCATTCGCTATAATGATCTCATTTAGTTCACGTTTCCGAGAACTGTGCACTGGCCCTCAAGGTATTAAATAATTGAACGACATTATAGCCCACCACATATCAGCATAATTATTCACGTGCGTCGTACGAATATGACTGCTTGTCGATGTCAATCTGTGACAATTATCTTCAATGCGCTTTGTTGAGTCGAAGAATAAATATTATTTAAAATAAAAAACGAATAAACAAATTACTACCTACTTCTCTAATTAAATTTCGAACAACAAAGTGGCCATTTTAGTTAACTTGTTATTTCGAAAACAATTTTTGAAAAATAAATCAGCAACGATTCCAACTTTTCAGCACAATTTTGTCGACCTTTCTATTAACTAGAGCTCCAAACGATCAAACGAGGTGTATATACCTCAAAATTTGATGGACAAGATGGACTGTCATCCAAACCAATACAGTCATTTAAAGAGAGTGGCTTGAAACTGAAGAAGGACATATTTTTATATCGAATTTCTTTACAAGGAATGACAGTGGAGAACAGTTTTTGTCAATGAAGTCAACAAAATAAAAATTGAAATGGTATTTTTTGTCAATTAAATTTTAATACAGATTAAAAATGGAACATTGAAGCAAAGGACTTTGAGGGAAGTAGTTGGGATTGGAAAGCGGGGCGTGGCACCTCCAATACAACAATGTTATTTCAGACACTATATCTTGAAATTTATGGAAGCTTTAGCTTAACTGTTGGAAGCATTTTACAAAATGTAGGCGTGGTTGGACAAAGCGGAACCTCCCATAAACGACCAATGCAATAACATTTCTGGACACTCAAAGGAGCTAAAGTAGGTATTAAAATTTTGAAATTGGAACATTTTGGGTAAATGTCGAGGAGTAAAACTGCTCAATAAAAATTTAAAACGATGCCGTATAGTAGATATAACTTGGAACTTATAAGTTTAGGTACTTCTTTATCACTTTATAATAGAGCTCCGCATAGTGATGTCAATAATTTATAAAACTTCTCACCCATTTTTAATTTGAAATGCTAAAGGCGTCGCATGTCACATGAATCGCTGTTAGCAATTATAACTTGAAAACCATTTCCAGTAAAATAACAATTAGGGACGCATTCACTTATTTTAATTACCTTGTATCGTAATACTTTAAATACTTACATTGATTTAGTTTTAGTTCGAAAATAAGAACAAGGCGTTTGGTATATACACGAACACACGAAGAAAATGCGTGTCTTACTAATTTTCACCATATTGGCCGTCGCGTCAAATATCAATTGCTACTGTCGTGATTGCTTTAACCATTTGGACGGTGATACGGCACGTTTAATAGGAAAACGAGAAGCATCAATCATTTTTCTCCGCGGTAAGGCAATACCAACGACTTGTCCTCCAGGTACACTGCCAGATGACAAAAACATATGCAGTAGTTGTTACTAGTGCAGTCTTTATAAAATGTCGATTGCAATTGTTTAATAAAAGATAGATGATTGATCGGGAGAGCCTTAACCGGCCTTGGCACTGCGGCCTCTCTACAGGAGCCTATTGTGCCATAATAATAAAAGATAACATTTGATGATATATTTGTTTTATGCGAATGAGCTAATTATTAAAATTACTTATCGCTATATTTACAAAAAAATATAGAGCATGTTTTTGGAACAGCCATAGCTTGTTTATTATTAATGACTAGCGGACCCGGCGTCCAATTTAACGCCTTCAGATAAACTCCATAGTGATAATAAAACACAGATAGTAAATAGCACATTTGCTCAATAGAAAATGACAATGCGAAAAGGACACCTGTCAAATTGCGCACAGCCTAAGTCAACGTATAACGCCATCTGTCGGGTTGTGGCATTGATCGCAGCACCGCGCCATCTAGTATTTATCTCTTTAACTTCTCCACCCAAAATGCACGCAAATTTTTTTTTATCACAATGAATTTCACAATTACCTATCCGAAATTTTCCAAGCATCACAACGAATTTTCCACACTTACATCTTCTAAATCATCAAATCATGCGATAAAATTCAAAAATTTTCGCGTTTTTCCGGAATTTTCTATTTTTCCATTTGAAAAGCCATTCCAGAACAATTGCACAAAAAATTCCATACAATAAAACAATTTTTGATTTATCTAATTTCCCGACTTTTCCGAAAGGTTTTCCCAAAATGTTCTTTCCTAAAAAATCTTCTCCTGGCTCGTAATTGCCAGAGAGCCAAATCGGCCTTTTCGATTTTTCTGAAGGGTTTTCTCAAAATTTTCTTTGAAAGAATCTTCTCCTATCAATTACGAACAACTGAAAAAAATGTTTAGCCAAATCGGCCCAGCCGTTCTCAATTGATGAATTACTATACATTTTTCACACCATTTTTATATTAAGTAGATTAATAATAATAATAAAAATAATAGTTTTCGAAAGAAATATCTTGTTTAAAAATAAATAAATATTAATCATTCAAAGCGAGGGAAGGTACAAGTTACATACAAGCCCGTCAACACTGTGGTTGCCAGAATTTTGTTTGCTTTAAGCGCCCAAAACTTAAAGAAATGTAGCCCAATATCGTTGCGCAAAAAGAAGCCCAAAAATCGTTGAAAATAATTCGGTTCTTGTATTTTATTATAAAACAGGTACACGTGTATGCGTATGCGCATCAAGGCATATCGTGAGATTCCGTTGACAATCGTTTTCGCGGTTTGGTCTTAATTAAATTCATAAATGAAAACGCTCGTTTTTCTACAGCCGAGTTTGCCAAAGTGTGCGCCATAAAAATGTAAGTGTTCCGCGGAAAGATGAGCGCAAAATATGAAAAATCCATCAGACTAGCTAATTTTGTGCTTCTGTAACTTTGTCATTTTGTTCGCAACAATGTAATTTGTGTATTGATTACACAGTACAAAAATGGGTAAAAATTAATCGTGTACCTACTCCAGAACTTCCTAACTATTAAAATGGAAACGAATCAATGGCGTTGATAGCGAAAAGATTTGTTTTTCTTCGAAGCTTGTTTTCGAGGAAATACAAGTTTCTAAGAAGACCGGAAGTTTTGAGAACAGCAAAAGAAATGAGATTGGACGCAAAACTACTCCAAAGAAGGATTTACCGGACAAGTAGTGCCAATCCATTTTTAATGTCCATTAAAATTAAGGAGATTGCTGCACATAAACTCCATCAAGAACTCAGGGCGCTGGTTCGAAGAACAAAATCTTTGTGGATGCATATTCCACAAAAAACACACAACATTATGTCAACAAAAACCGAAGCAAGAGCCGGAATTTCGAAAGACTCCACTTAAAAAAAGATTTGAAATTTTGGAAAAAAGTACTTTGGAGTGCCAAATCCAAGTTTATTTTATTTGGATCCGACTACTGTGTGAGAGGTCACAGGTTCAATCCCCGGAAAAACTCAAATTAGGTCATAAGGTTTTTTCCACTGCGTCACCTCTCGCGACTCTATGTCCTGAAACTGTCCAGAAAAGCTTTTTAAATCAGCCATTCGGACTCGGCCTAAAAATTGAAAGCTTCTTGTATTCGTCCCTAAAACAAACTTTAAAAATCAAATGGTTGTGAGAAGCTTGGCCTAGGGTGTCTAGTCTATATGACCTGTTGCGCCAAATATGTCGGATTTTAGTGGAATATCTTCAGAAATGTTTTTTAAATGTTGGGTTTTCTCGTTGTTTCCCTTCAAAAAATTTGAATTTATAAAATATTATTCAAAATATTTAAGATTTTGTTGACAAAGTTGAAAAATATTTGTTTTCCTTAAATTTGTAAATTGGAAAAAAAAACAGAATTAGCAGAACTTATTTGTTTAAAATATTGCCTGTCAGAATTTTAAAAAAGCAGAATTTTGTAAGACAGAACAGAAAAAAAACAAATTTGAAAAGCAGAATTTTTGTGTTAAAAGTCAGAATTTAGATCCGCTCCTATTTCTAAAGTCTCCGAAATTTCTTTACCGATTGCATTGACATTTTTACACAACTCTGCATTCAATTTGTTTAATAAGTTTTAATTTTTATATAATAATTTATTTATTTTTTCTTTTTTAACACACGCTAAATTTATATGCAGATACTAAACATTTTACGGCAGATAACACCATCTTTTGGACATATATCAGTAACATTCCTGTTACATAGCGTTGACATCCGTCCGACATGTGTACCTATACTGCCTATGTGGGGAACGTCCGGGATAGTTTAATAGATTGTCTGGTGTTTTTCATTCTACTCTTTATCGTCAAGGGAAAAGGAAATTCGAAATTAACAGAGCTTGAAACTTTTCTTCAAATGATTTCTGACAACGCTAAGATATTCTTATTCGTGGTCGATTGGCTTTTGCAATCACCATCACCATTGCTAAGCTATTAATTTGAACCACAACGCTGTTTATGGCTTTTTCAATTGTAGCGGAACGAACAAAATGTTTCCGATGTTCATGTCAACGTTATTAACAGCGATAACGTTCTTATTAAGAAATGATGACTGATAAGATTTATTTTCCACAGCTGCTTTTAAGAAAAAAAAAAACGCTTCCAAAAAGACATAATCACATAAGTACTTACACACACTTAACCCAGGTCGTACGAAATTTTCGGTGTCGAAATTAACTAAAAAGAAAAAAGTGGAATCCGAATAAACAAAAAGGCAGAACTTCTCTTTTTATTTTCCATTTTCCCTTTTAGCTTTCTTCGACGAAAGTTTCTTTCAAAAGGTACATTTCCAACTATGTACAGGTACACACCTGGACCACTAAAAAAAAAAATCTTCTTTTTTGAACCCATTTTAATAAAAATAAATTTGAACAATGTATTTCATTAAATTTGATCATTAATTAAATTCGATTGACATTAATGAGGACTACCTAAGCTTAGACCTAGACGACGGCACAAGCCCGTTTTGTCCCGCACATCCCCTGCAGGGCATGGTTTTGGTTTACCGGAAGGGATATTTGCTGATGCTGGTACTCCTCGTTTTTCAAGGATACGTGCCGTATCATTATCCACATGGTTAGAGCAATCGATATTTGACACGAGAGCGAATATGATGAAAATAAGTAAGAACCGCATATTATTCGTATGATCGTATACCAAACGCCTCTTCAGTAAGGTTTGTTCTGAAGTTCAAACTAAAACTAAATCTTTATAAGTACTGAACTCAAATTTAAAATATTACCGTACTAGGCAATTAACTAAAATGAATGCGTCCCTAATTATTATTTTTTCTCGAAATAATTATTCGAGTTATATAATTGCTAACAGCAATGTATGTGGTATGTGACGCATTCAGCATTTTAGAATTATCAGAATGAGGTGAAAAGTTTAATAGATTATTGACATCAGTCAGTTCTATTAAAGCGGTGATGGGGAGCCTAAGTATGCAAAGTCCTTAACCATCTCAAAGGTATATCCGTCTAGAAGAGTGACATTCTGTCCGAGACGTCGGTGTTGGGTGTCCTTTCTTGATGACAGCATATACTTTGTCTTGCCGGACTTGGACGGACTTTTCAAAGATAGTGCCTCTGGTGTTAGCGGTTGAGTTTTCCACTATTCTTTCAAGAACGATGTTAAAGAAGTCACATGACAGCGCATCGCCTTGTCTAATTCCTTTTTTGACATCGAAGGTCTCGGTGAGCTATTTACCGACCTTGATAGAGCAGCGTACATTCTCCATTGTCATCCTGCACAAACGGACAAGTTTGGCAGGGATGCTAAAACTAGACATTGCTTTGTATAGCTCGTCTCTATAAATGCTATAGCCTTAAAATCGATGATAGGTTTTATCCAAGATCTGCAGCAGTGTGAATATTTGGTTGATGGTAGACAATCAAGTTGTTGACGAAAGGCTTCAGGCGTTCACACAACACGGCAGATAAGATATTGTAGGCGATGTTAAGAAGACTAATACCAATGTGCTGTATAGTTGCCGCAGTTCAGAGGGTCTCTTTTCTTGAGGATTGGGCATACAAAGCTGAGGTTCCATTCATCGGGCATACTTTCTTTCGGACCTTATTTTACAGATGAATTATGGTGCATGTTCCTAGCCAAGTTATCACGTGTTGCTTTGAATAGCTCGGCGGTTAGGCCATCTGCTTTGTCCAGGCTTTGATATGGCTATCTTCACTTTGTCCATGTCGGATGGACGGAATTTTTGATCTTTATCGTCCAGGTTGAACGGCTCATTCTGCCTGACAGCGAGATTTAATACGTCATCGCCGTTAAACCTGTGGCAACAAGGAAAAACCGCTAAAGTCGATTTTGATAATCTTTCAATTAATTTTTCAGGAAAGCACTTTTAAGCTTCGACGAAAAATTTAAAATTACAAATGGGTCTGGTTAATCCGCGGAAAGTCAGATTTTTCTGAAAGTTATATATAAATAAACGTAATTTAAATCTCTTTCCGTCTAACGTTTCATAATCTATTAATCATTCTTATTTCGAGCGTGGTAAGCAAAATAAACACTTTAGATGTTATGGCATAACACGACTTTAAAGCAAAAAAATCTTAAATCGAGTTTAGCTGTTATTGCTCGTTGAAGAACAGCAATTTTATTAGACAAAGTTGACTTAAGCTAATATTCCGTTGTGGAAAAGCTACCAAACTCGACGGATGAGTATCACGCGGAAAAACAACCAAACTCAACTTTAGCTGTTTTGTGGTTACAGAAACAGTCTGCACAAGTAGTTCTTCCATATCGTCAGCATCGACTGCGATTCTACTAAATTGTTCCATTGTGTTCGTCCTTGCAGACTTCGGTTCGGACTCTGTAGGCTTGGCAGGTTCTTTTTAACCTTTGGTAAAACTTCCGAAACATATTCCTTCTGTAACATCTCTCTATTTATTTATTTTTTCTCCTAAGAACCCGGTGTTCGTCTCTTATTTACTGCGCGTAAATAAGAGAGGAGCTCACGAGCAGCTTTTGCAGCGCCGCCGCTTTGTATGCCTCTTGTTTTGCTGCATGTGCATGAGTAAAACCAAGCACATCAGAGGCGGCATATCTGACGGCTTTTTGGCAATGCTGCCACTGGTCTTCATCTTCAATGCTTGATGCTGGCTGCATAGAACCTCTTGAGAGATTGAGAGAGACTCGATCGGAGAAGGATCTGGTGAATGGTGATCTCTTGCGATTTTAGCCGTCCGACGTCAAACTTCCTCATATAGTATTTACTTGTCTTGGCGGTGTTCGGGATATCCGAAGACGTACCTTGGCTACAACAAAGTAGTGGTTCCAGTCAATCTTGGCCCCTAAGAACGTTCGGACATAATAATACTGGAGGAGTGCCTTGCCCCAATTGCAATGTGGTCAATCTGGTTGACGGTTGATTGATCGGGAGATCTCCATGTGCCTTTATGAATATCGAGATGCGGGAACCGCATACTTGCTATGACAGCATTTCACCCTGCCGCCAAGTCGATCAGCCTAAGTCTGTTATCGGCGGTGGGTGGTTTCGTGTAGGCTGTACTTTCCGACAGTACTACCAAAGATGCCCTCTCTTTCTATCTTTGCATTAAAAGTTGAGTTTTTATGAAACCTCCCCAGCCAGTAGTTGCCAGTTGAGGCACATTTCACATGCTAATTAAAACAAAAACCTGCTGGCAACTGCTGGCAACAACTCTTGATTTTCCCCCCAGTCGGAGAGCTGCTGGTTGGCAGCTGGCTAAATTCAATTCACAATGAACAAACAGGTGGCGCTGAAAGCAACAAGTGGATTAGAATTTTCGTACAATTTGCTTAAATCATAATGGAGTTCTTATCTCATGCACACAACATTCCAGAGAAAATTTTCAGAATTTATCCAATATCTTTACCAAATTCATAATTTTATACATTTTAGGCTTATTGCCTAAATTCATTCGGCTGGCTTCATTTTGCTGGCAACTGTTCTGGCAACTGTCCAAATCAACGGCTGGCTGGCGAGGTTTCAAAAAAAACATGCCTTAAATCACCTAAGACAATTTTAATGCCATAGTTAGGGCAATGCTAGTATACCTACGTCTTGTCTAAGAGCTCGTAGAACCTCTCTTTGGTGTCGTCGTCTTTTTACTCTGTGGCTGCATATTATGCTAATGTTGGCGAATTTAGCCTTGATGCGGATTGTCGTTAGGCGCTCGTTCACATATAGGTACTTGAAACTTTGGATTTTTTGCCTAATTCTGCAAAGAACACTACAAATCCACACCGATAGCAGTCGCCATAATAGATGTCGCAGTTCTTTTGCCTCTTTTTACCCGGTCCATCCCATCGCACTTTTTGGATGGCGGTTAAGTCTGCTTTTAAGGAGTTTAGAGCCTCCTAGTTGTTCGGCTGCACGCGGTCTGTTCAGGGTTCGAACATTCGACGTGCAGATCCGAAAGTCATTGTCCTTTTTCCGTTTTGCAGGGTGGTCAACAGTAAAACCATCCGTATCCGAGGCTTTTAGTTGCTTCGTAACAATTTCTTTTTTTCCGTAGTTGGGTAGTTAACCCCACGCACAACCCCCAACCTGGAGGACCATGCCCTAAATTGACCATAGGACAGCGGGTCGGATACTCCGTTGTTAGTAACCCAGTATGAGGTTATGAGTGTAGCCGTTGGCCCATAAAGGGTTCATCATCCACCATCTCTATTTCAGCTCCCAGAATAGTACTGAAAAATCACTCACAAAGCTCCAAATATTTCAGAGTATAGCTAATTAGCTAACGCAAGGTATCTGCCATCTCGACTGATTGAATCTTGTGGATTCATCCGCTGTGCATTTCCAACTACACACTGGACCAATAAAATGAAAAAAATCTGCCATTCTAATAAAAATAAATTTGAACAATGTATTTCATCAAATTTTATTATTAATTAAATTCAATTGACATTAATTAGGATTTAACAAGTCTTGACTGAGAGTAATACTACGGCACTTGCCCGTGTGGTCCCTCTTTTTCCCTTCAGGGCATGCTCTTAGTCCACCGTTCAGAATTGTTGATGCTCCTCGTTTTTCAAGGATACGTGCCGTACCACTATCCACATGGTTAAAGCAATCGATATTTGACAGCAGAGCGAATATGGTGAAAATAAGTAAGAACCGCATATTGTTCGTATGATCGTATACCAAACGCCTCTTCACTAAGGTTTGATCTGAAGTTCGAACTGAAACTAAATCATTACAAGTAGTGAACTCAAATTTAAAGTATTACAGTACTAGGCAATTAACTAAAATGAATGCGTCCCTAATTGTTATTTTTTCTGGAAATAGTTATTCGAGTTGTATAATTGCTAACAGCGATGTACCTATGTGGCATGTGACGTCTTCAGCATTTTCAATCGAATAGATATAGGTAAGGTACTGAAAAAGAATAGCTTCCAGAATGAGGTGAACACTAAATTATTGACATCAGTGAGTTCTATTAAAGCGGTGATTGAGACAGCTTTATGTAAGTATGTTCGCACTGACCCGTTTTCAAGTGAAAATTGAAAATCTAAAATTGTTCAAAAATCGTTTATTGAAAATAGTAAACTCTCCAATAGGCTATGGATCATGATTTTACTCAAATGACAATATTGTCTGAATTGGCTGAAATCCATTTTGGAAATCCATTTTTGAAGTACCTTTAGATAGTTTGGAGTTCTAGTCCACAAACAAAATTTATTGTGCTCGACAATCTGAATTGTTGCTGAATTATTTTCATAAAATTTATCTCAAAAATCGTTTGTAGCAAGGCTAGTGTGCCACGTAGTGTTATCATTATAAAACCAAAGCTCCTCGTTAAATTTCTTAACTATTGAGAAAAATTGGTTTACTTGCCTCTAATTCAAAGGAAAAAGGGGCAATATTGCCGTGCCGCTGCCCCCAAACATGCAGGTACATTTAAGACAAAAAATGGTTTTACTGCAACTTCTGATAACCAAAGTTGAAAAGGCTGTTTAACATAACTTTTAAAAAAAACTTGTCAAAGGTATACATTTTGTAAGAAAAAAATGTTATTTTAATAATCGGAGTTACAGACTTCGAGCTATGACTTGAAATGGGATTTTAAAAGATTAGACCTCTTAACTGGGAGACCCTGTGTAATGTTTAGAGCGGATTGGTATTATTTTTTTCGTAGTTTTGCTCATTCTGGGCCTTTTTTTTATTTCTTGAATCGGTGTAACAAGTCATTAGACTTACCTAAGACGCGGAGGCATCCTACCCACAGAATAAGATAAGATCTAATTAGTAGTATATTTAATTTTTTAAAAAAAGGTGCTCCGTTAAGGGGCAATTTTATTCAAATAAAAAATACTATCAGCAAATTAGAAAGCCAATTATGTAATTACATAACTGTGAAGAATTGATTTATAATGAAAATTATTTTTCTGCCCCAAGGTAAAAGAAAATATATAACGGAGAACAGCACAACTCAGATTGCATCTGTGAGACACTGCGTGAGACGTTTGAATACTTTTCGAAATCTCGAGATTTCAAGTTCATATGAAACATGCGTTTCTATAATCTTTGCCATTTTGTTGCTAATTCCCCTTACCTCATATGTGCATTGTGAAGCTAGGGAATCATCCTCTAGAGTAGATGATTCATCAGGAATTTTCAACTTACCAGATATAAGAGGTATCCCAGTGAATATAATAACATAGCGCTGCCAATACTGTCCCAAGGCCAGGGGGCAGAAGTGCTATTGACATATAAGTCACAAAACTCTATAATTAATGCTAATAACAATACTGCTTATTTTGGGCTTTACTATCGTTTGCTTATTTACTTATTTTTATCAGTTTGGACACTAAATAAAAAAACACATTTTATACGCCACATCTTGGAATTTTTGGAACTATTAGTGACGTAGATACTAGCAGTTAATAAGCCTTAATTAAAAATAAATAAATAAATAGGTATCGCAACAGGCGGTAGACACCTTAGGCTTAGCTTCTCGCAATCATTCGTTTTGTGTGTTTTTTTCCTTCCACTAATGGGAAAGGGACGAATGGAAGGGATCCACAATTTTATGCCGAGTCCGAACGGCTGAATTGAGAAGCTTTTTCAGGACAGTCATACTCTCGGATGTTTGTCAGACATTCGCGAGAGGTGGCGCAGTAGAAAAAACCTTAAGATGTTATTTGTGTTTTTCCGGGGATCGAACCTGGGATCCCTCGCGCAGTAATCAAACACACTAATCACTGCGCTACGGCGCCCACGAATCGAAAATGCATTGGCAAAATATTGCATATCCCTCCTACAGATTAAAATTAATTAATTCATAAGAAGAAATTTATTTAGAAGAAATTTCAGACATTCCATTAATGACGGTTGGTATAACAACCCGTATGTTTTTCATAGAAATCATATCTTGAGTTCATTTTTAATTAGCTTAAAAATCGTACTTCAATCCCGTTTCGCGATGTTTTTTACAATGTTCGTTCTTATTTCAAGAATACAAAGGCTACGTTTTGGACCATTGTCAACTTAAATTAAGCTCGAAAACGCCGTGAATGAGAATAAAGCCACCTTAAAATGAGAAGGAAATTTCTTAAAAAAGGCTAACAAATCTTCTTTTGAGATTTTTAGTAATACCCTATTCACACCAAGCCGAAAACCGAGTTTTCATCAAATAAGTTTAGAAAACCTCATAGATGCATTCACACCGAATACCAACTCGTTTTCGTTTGACGTTTCAATTAGCTGTGAAACTAGCTATGAAAAGTTTGTGGCGACTAGGCTTTTATTTTAGTTACTAAACTTCGATCGTATTGACATAATATACAAACAAAATTATTTAAGATACTTGATAATCGTTAACTTGGTGCAACGATAACAAGATATTCCCTAAGAATAAGAAGTACAGGAAAGAGTGTATATCACATATACAGTGTACGTGAGTGAGGCCGCAAGATATGAAAAAAAACCAGAGAAATTGAAACTCATCTGTCATTTTGCTGGGGAAATTTGCCGTGTTTGAAATTTCAAATTGTTTAAATAGTGAAATTACGTTTTTAACTTAATAAAACAGTGAAAAAACAGTGAATACAGTGAATAAATACAATTCTTTACCGAAAGAAATTTAAAACAACATGCGGTGCTGTGTTAAATTCTGCAAAAACGAGCATAATAAGGAGAGAAAAAATTGTTCATTTCACAATTAAATTTTATCTCACATTCCACATAAAACAATGTTTTTAAGTGTTTTTTAGGTAGATATATTATTGTAGAACACTTTTAAATTAGTATTTCATGACATTTTGTTGCAAAAAAGGGAATTTGGTTGAAAACAAAAGTATACTTTATTTATCTGATAGCATTTGATTTAACTGAAACTCATCTGTCAAATCGGAAACTCTCGTTCAGGGACGAACTATTTTTTTGTTGGTGAGGGCAAGGCGCTTAAATCGGTTAAGCGCCCTAGTGCAGTTTTCTTGTTATAAATAGAAAATATGTTTAAAGGTATTTCTTCGGTTGTCCTGTTATCGTGACGTTTGGTATCGTCGTCAAGATGTTGAAGACATATGTCTTATAACAGAGAATCATCGTTTCTTGTTGCTTCACGTAAACAATTTAACTGTCAAATGCTGTCGCGTCGAAATGATTCGATTGAACGATGGCTCATTAGCAATCGTTTCATCGTTTTTGGTATATTGTCTTTCCATAAAAGCAAAACAAATGTTAAAAGAATATTGTTTCTATCAAATCTTTTATAATTCCGACAAATAGTCTCTCCATTATGCGTTGTGAAATGTGAAAATTTAGGAAAAATATCCATTTCCTTCATTTTAGTTAAACGAAATAGGTACACTAGAAAGTTCACATCACACTCTTGTTATGTTCTCTTTGGAGTAGGCAATGATACAATTGCATTTATTAAATTGGCTTTAAAGAATGTATTCACTAATTTTGTCTTATATTATGACCCCTTATCAATACAAATTTTCCTGCACCAAAAAATGTTTACCTTTTTACATATTTCCACATAAAAGACAACAACACACACAAATTGCATAAATATTACATTTTTTTATTAGTTTTCAATTGTTACAGTTTCTTTACAGCCCTGCTTTAAGGTAAGATTAGACTGTATGCCAAGTGGTCATAAAATGCCAATTTCAGACAGTTTTCCTGTCAAAATATGGTCATACAATGTAATGGGCATATCTCATATACTCTAATGACCTAAATGCCACATATTACCAGGCTGATTTTGACAGATAAAAATGCCCAAATGGCATATAGTGTAATCGGACAATAAGCACGTATGCCAGCATAAAGCCCTATATGCCCATATGCACTTTATTGAAATTTCGTTATGGCATTGCTGGCATTTTTGATGGAACAAGAATTATTTTGTTGTCATCGGTGTTTGAGTTCATGGGATTGTGATTTATTTTAATTTTCTTTCTCTTTTTAGTGGATTATTCAATCTATTATTTGTGTAAATTATTTATTTGATCTATTCTTTGAAATTTGTTTTTGTAGAAATTGTTTGCTATCTATTTGTTTTGTGCTAGTTATTTGTATTTTTGTTAATATTCGTTATGAGTTTTCATTGGTTCGATTGCTTATTTCACTTGATCTATATTTTGTTTGTTATTTTACCCTTTTTAGTTCTTTTGTGTGTTTGTACTGTTTGTACTTTTCTGAACCATCTACATGTCTTTGGGGAGCTCAATCTAGGCGGGCAGCAAATTTTTGCTCTGTTTCTCTTTACATCATTACTTAAATGACCATCAAGGCAAATATGACAATATTAGTAATTTTGGTCATATAGTCTAATATACAGTTTTGATAGTCCGGACATTTTGGTCACTTGACAGCTAATCTGGTCATTTGCCTGTTGGCATTCATATGCACAATTGGCATACAGTCTAATCTTAGCTTTACTGTTCAAATCGAAAACAATGAACGGTTCGATTGAACGACGCTATTGTGATGTTACATGAAGCAAACTTAAAACGACGTCGTTTTGTTCAATCGTCGAGATCGAGACGATGATCGTCTGAAAAGTTACGCGAAGACCCCAGATGTATGACCGAATTATTATCAAATGGATGTAGATAAAATGTACCTAACTAAAACTTATTTAACTAAGGAAAATATCTGTGATAGTGTTTTTGCATTAAAATTAAACCTAAAACTAAAAACTGAATTTTATTTATACCTACGTTTCCTGTAAAAGGTACGTTTTATTTATTAAGGATTAATAATAGCTTGATACTTTGAAGGTGCCTAAGTACTTCTGAGAAGATAAAAACCATAATCTAGTGCTACCATAAAGCTCAGCTACATATTTTCCTACTTTATCACTTTTAAAGAAACGGGTAAGAGTTACATTGTGCGCCCCAGGATTTTGGCGTCCTAACTCTACGCTGGCCCCTTAGGTCGGCCCTGTGTCAATGCATTTGTGTTAGTGTAACTCACACTATTTTGAAAAAAGCCTCACTGTTTCCTCGATATGTCCCTTCCTGTACTTCTTATTCTTAGGATATTCCACATTTGTAAAAAAAAAACACTAGAAGAAACGACAGCACTGAGGCTCTCACTCAGTCTCTCACATCCTGTCAGCAGTTTTGCTGAGCTCGCTGAATGTTGCAAAAGGTGTGTCTGCTTCAACAACCCTTGTACTCGTTTTCGTGGCGTTTTCGTGGAAAACGACCTCAAACAACTCGTTGTGAAAACTGCAATATGTATGGGAAAACTTTCGAGGAAGTTTTCGACTGTTTTCGCGAAAACCCAGTTTTCGGCTTAGTGTGAATAGGGTATAAGCTTAAAAATCTTACTTTAATCCTGTTTCACCGGGCGGGACGCCTAGCACAGTAATTTCCTAGGTGTCCTTAGCTGGAAATTCATATCAGTAAATAGGTAATAATATTCAGTTTTTATTGTTGTCTAATGAGAATTCACTCAGAGAAATCAAAATGAATGCATGCACTTTAAGTATTGTTGCGCTTGTTTCAATCATGAATAGCCTGAAATAAGATGGTTTTGTCCTTTATTTGTGGTTCAAACTTTTAAGATTGTTTCGACTTATTTCAAGAACAAAAAACCGATCAAGTGCGAGTACAATCGCGCACCGAAGGTACCGTACTTGGCCAAAGTTGATGTCTTGAAAAGTCGGCTGTGCATTGATTTGATAGACCTAGGTACAAAATAAAACAGTTTTTTGTATGAAGGAAAATATTTTTGTCACCAAATTACTAATTATGAACTTCAAAACCAGTCAATTTATTGCTATCATTGGTATTTGCCGTTTAACTAAAGGTTATACATACCTGATGTTGTGTGCAAATTTCAGCCTTCTACGTCAATTAGTTTTTGAGATGGACCTAGCGTAGCAAAATTAATAAAACGTGAATAAATAAATGGAATGGAGATGGCCGAGCGCGAGAGAAGAAATAAAAGTGTGTATGTGTAGAAAAGAATGAGTATTGAAGTTTCAATTCTGACTTATATGGCATACGTTTTTTTATAGAAAATAGAAAAATAAGAAAACATAACATAAAATCATAAGAACTTAAAAATTAACTCATGTAAGAACAAAAATAAAATGTTAGTGGTCTTTTTTTTCTTTAAATACATATTAGCTTTTTTAAATATTATTCGGGACGTGTTAAACGTGTTTATTATTTTTTATTTATTATATTTTATTATTAATTTTTTTTTTTTGCATTTTAGTGCAGTATACTTACAAAAGCGTTTCATTAGTTTTTTTTTTACAATTTTTCTATTATATTTTGTTTTTTACTGCAGTTTAATATCTACCTACTCACAAAATCTTTTTTTTTTAGCCTTTTTTTACTATTACTATTTTATTGTATTGCACCCCTTTTTCTAAACCTTTTAGTAGGACAAATTTTGGAAAACGATGAAATCAGTATGATGACTTGTAATTGTGTAATAATCTTGACTTATCTTTTAAAATACTAAGTTTCAAGTTGATATGACTAATGGTTCATGTGTTATGCAAAGGCCTCCCTTAAAGGGGCAGCCGGCAGGGGAAGTCAAAATCCAAAAATTCCTTCTAAATATTGCATTGTTCTCAGAACCGGACCAGCATTTCAAAGTTTTAAGTTTAAAGGAAGTGGTGATAATCATTGGGGGAACTAGGTTACTTTTCTATGAAGCTTTAATAAATGTTAAGGCCATACAATCCCATTCCATGTTCCCAAAATGCAGAGCTTAATAGATGTGAAAAAGTGAATATTATAAAAAGTTGTCGTAGACACTTTTAAAGTCGGCAATATTTGACATTCACCGATAGTGAGAAATATGTCTATCTTCATTTGCAAGTAAGAAGATTTGCAAAATATTATCTCATGCACATTGTACTCCTCCAACTCGTGCCCATTAGAGTAAAAATTATCTCTTCAACAAGTAAAAGTTTGATTGAAAAATGTATGCATTCAAAACGTTCCTATGCAACGTTCTACCTCTTACTTTTGCATCTTCTCCCTATCAATTCAATATGTCAGAAAATTTATACGAGTCTTACCTATGCAAACTAAGAATAGAACAGCGTTACAAGTGTCAACATTTTGACATTAGTTGCCCCTGCTATCTTAACTGGAATCATATCAATTGCATTACACTTACGTCGGCAATTAAAACGAAAATCTATGCAAACAACATTTTTTTTTTTCGAATATTATAAATTTAAATGCTAATGAAAACAATACTAGAACAAATTGATTAGAGCTGCACAAGCGTTGCTGATGTGATAGTGGTAAATAAAAATATGAATGTTTCCATTTCCGTCTTACAGTCCAGTCAAATTGTTACTTTGTCTTTTGAAGGCGTTTCAGTTCAGTTTCAGTCTATGCTCGAAACTCAAGCGATCAAGTCTGTCTCACAGTGACAAAGTGATAATAATTTATTTTTACCAGCAAAGATGCGTATCTACCTTTTTAGCACCTTGATGCTAGCCATCCTAGTGTCATTTTGCTCTTTTGCAGAAGAGAACTCTAAAGATCCATTATCGATCCTTAAGGGCTTACCAATACCAGTTGGAAAGCTATTACCTGAAGAAAATGGCCCATTATCTATCTTCAATGGTCTTGGTCTTGGCATATCAATTCCTGAAATTATAGGAGAAACCATCAAGAAAATAATTCGTTCTCCTAAGAGAATTTGTCGCCTGGGTCACGGAATTGACCACACCGGGCGGTGCCGAAAAAAAGCTTGAATATTATTATTTTTTTTTTTTGTGTTGATGTACTCTATTAATTGATGTTAATAAAAAAAATGCTCGGTATTTTTATAATTTGTTTGTATTTTTATTTATTTAGATTTTATGAGTTATTTCAGAATGGACATTGTTTACTTACTTACTTAGATGGCGCTACAGTCCGGGGTGGACCTTGGCCTGAACCAACACGCCTCTCCAGTTAGCACGATCTTTGGCTAATTGCCTCCAGTTGCGCACTCCAAGTTGGTTGAGGTCCCCTTCCACTTGTGCGCGCCACCTAAGGCGCCTTCTTCTACCTCTACTGCGTTGTCCCTCCGGGTTGGAATCGAAGACGCTTCGAGCTGGAGCGTTGGTGTTCATTCGCTCTACATGTTCTAGCCATCTTAGTCGACTAATACGTACTTTTTTGACCAGGTCGATGTCGCTGTACAGTTCGTAGAGTTCGCTGTTAAATCTCCTCCTCCAAAGCCCGTCAACGGAAACGGGACCGAAAATCACTCGAAGAATTTTGAGATCTTCATCTGCTTTTGACAACGTCCACGATTCTGCGCCGTAAAGCAGGACTGGGATGATGAGGGTCTTATTTAGAGTCTCCTTGGTGTTTCTCGACAACGCCTTACTAATCAATTGCCTTCTTAGGCCAAAGTAACAGCGGTTGGCAAGTGTGATTCTTCGCTTGATTTCTGATGTGATGTCATCTTCAGAATTAATAGCGGAGCCGAGGTAGACAAAGTCCCGAACTACCTCAAAGTTATAGCTGTCTATCGTGACGTTCTGTCCGATTCATCGATGTTGTGTGTCCCTTCTCGTTGACAGCATTGGACATTGTTTAGCTTGTCAAATAAACAACGAAATATTTTACCATGTTGCTGCCGATGGCGATGGGTTCAGCTAGGATACCTTATGTAACTTCATAAGAGAATCCAAATTATTTTTAATTTTTTTACCTACTGACTGATTTACCTGGTCTTGATCATTTTATACTCATTTTCATATACTTGATTCATTTAGTTAGGACCAATGACTCATGAAGTTAAATGGCGAATGATTGGCAATGGTTTTCATCGAGATTCTTGCTTCTACCTCTCTAATTGCACTTCAGCTATGTGGTTGTAATGTGAAATGCAAGGGTAGGTTTGAATTCAAAATTGAATGATTAGGGATTTAAAGGACGGCAAGTACAACAGCACGCCTTGAACTTAGATGTCCCGGTAAGCTTCTTACCTGCGGAGAGTCGAGAAGAGTCTTAATTAATTAGCCGGTATTAATTTTAAATCCCAGGCAAACCTATAAGGCCTCATCAGCGCACGGAGATGCTTGCAGATATGTGTCATCTCTGTACTTATGTTCTGAGAATGTAGGGTATGGTCATTGTCTATCCTACAGTATAAAGTATATCACCTATTGATTTGCTCTCACAAAGTAGAGCATATCCATTTATTTTATTTTCTTAATTCATGTCTATAAGTCTTTGAACATACTTGGGTACAACGGAGGTCAGACTAATTATTTATTAAAGGCCCCTAATAACAATCCCTGCTATTAGTTGTTTAATTTTTACAATTTAAAATGTCAATTAAATTAAATTATCAGAATCGAAGAAAATTGATTTGAGCCGCAATTTACTGTGACCATCTACTCGTTCATAAAAAAAGCAGCTTAGCCAAGCTAACAATATAGTCGAGCCACTCATTTACCAGCGAATGGACTAAAGATACATTTAAATTCTTTACATTCTCTTGGGATACACATTTTCATTGCGAAAGATGCGCTTTCGACTTTTTACCGTGTTGCTTCTAGTGTTGCTAGTTACTGATGGTGTAGTGTGTAATAAGGCTAATAAGAAAAATAATACCAAGGCTAAGAAAGTTGATTCTGATAGGATTAATGAAATAAAGACCCGCTTCTATGGTGCGGTGTGCACAAAAGCACTGGAAATTCTTGGAAAATGTATCCAAACAGCAATAGAAAGAGCAGCAGAAGATAGTGAAAGGCGGCGATGATGATTAGCCCACGAGATAGGTGAACCAAGAATTGCAGAAATATATGGTCTGCATGAAACGAATATATTTAAATTTGTTGTCTTTTTGTTAATTTGTTGGTCATAATTTATATTCAACTGATGATAAAACAAACTTCATTTCAGCTGGTTGAACTTGAAATCTTTAGTAGCCCATCACACTAACTACAAAGTCACTGCGACTACATAATATTAATGGCTCCCAAAATTAAACTGAAGTATTTCCACTCGAAGGCTATATGCACCTATACAATATTTTCACTTGTACCTATATATTGGTGACTGCTTAGCGTTCAGTAGGTACTTCGACTGAAGACTGAGTATTCGTGTAGAATTTGTTTGATGGTAGTTTGGCGAAAATTGGAATAGAGTGTACTTCTAACTTCTACTATCACTAAAGTACTGTCTGCCCTCAATGGAGTCAAACCTGATGATCTATGTGTGTCTAAAAGTGGTCTGGAGATATTCATTGCTCCTTTCAAACTTCGAGTGATTTTGCTTCCTATACCCAAAATAGGATAGACGTATAGTTCGATATCGACGTGGTCATAAAAACGTCCATTAATCGACAACAGAACGAAGAAATATTTCATCGCAATTTGGAGGCACAGCGACTTTTATAGCGCGATCAAGTGGTCACGAATTTTAACCTAACATGCTAAGCAAATTGCGCCCTTAAGGGCTTATAAAATCCAATTTTACCCAAAGTGCGAGTACACTGTAGTGTAGGATAATAAAAGAGGATTAGTGGCCAAGTTTTTGACTGATTAATTTAAAAGCATTTGAGTTGATTTTCGACTAACCTAACCCACATAATCTGACCCTTCACTGGAAAAACTAGTTGAATGAGGCAAAGAAGAAGAAGAAATGTCTTTATAAACTTCTTATCCAGGTAGATCCCTTTCAGTTACCCCTCACTCAAGAGCAGTCTTGAAAGTTGACCGCATAAATAAAAAAAAGCTTTGAAAAACTGAGAACAGAAATATCGTCTACCCTTAAATGCCATCACAGTCACTACGTCGATATCACTGACTATCAACCGCGATCATTCATTCCGAAAGTAGCTAAGCTATAGAAAACTTTCAGAGGCTTGAACAGAATTGATTCAGCTAGGGTTCTGCTGTTAGCTTTTCTGATAATGATAGCATTGTCGAAACCAAGCTTATTGTGAAAAACTAAGTGGTGTTCGTATTAGGTGCCATAAAATAAAGTCTTATGCGAAAAGGTCCAATTTTGGACTTTTTTGGACTTTATTGCACTTTTGAAATTGCAATAAAATCCAATTCACCAACCAAACCAACGAGTTTTGGACTTTATTTCATTTTTGAAAGTGGAATAAAGCCATTGGACATTATTGCACTCAGCTATTTAAAAGAAATACGAGCAGGGGGGTTGCAGGGGGGCAGCATGCCCCCTACCTATTCTACTGTTTATGCATTGTGGATTTTATTTCCACTTCGATTTGGACATTATTGCACTTTTGAAAATGAAATAAAGTCCAAAAATCGTTTGGGACTCAAAAATCGTCCAAAAGACTTTGGACTTTATTGCAATTTCAGATGTGCAATAAAGTCCAAAGTTACGTTTTGGACCTTTTTGCATAATTTATTTATTTGTTGTCACCAAAGAACAAAATCTTTCATAGACATAACATTAGAAAATTTTAAATAGGACAAATAGGAAATTACAAAGTAAACGTAGAGCAAACAAATTATGACTGAACATTATTAAGTAATTTTTTTTTTTTTTTTTTGAAGGAGGAAATCGACAAGTTAAAATCTATATACCTATAAGACTTTATTTCATGGTATATTAAGGTATTTTTTTTTATCTCGCGTATCTTCGAATCCACACCCGAGCGACGGTGCAGTAGAGGAAGACTGCGACTTAGGTAGAAGGGGCTCTTAACTAACTTTGCGTACGAAACTGGAGAGAGCTGGCCAAAAATCATGCTGGCTGGACAGAGACGCTTGTTGGTTGAGGCCCATGTCTACCGCCGACCTTAAGCGCCACCTTAAGCATGTAAGTAAATATGTCAGTTTAATTCAAAAGTGGCAAAAGTCTCGCTATTTCGAGTCTTAAGTTTCTACGAGGGTATTCGCATTGCAGAGGTGATGCGTACCAGATGGTGGTGGGGAATAACAACAACCAACTTGCTGTGTAACAAGGGTTACCCTAATAGGATTTTACGGCAGTATAGGCTAGGCTACGCTCTCTAAAGCCACTGCATTTAAAGCATTAAATTTGTATTTCGTGATCGTGGCTATAATACGATTACTGAGCGTTTGACTGAATCTAACTTAAGCTGGTACATTAAGTTCAACAGTGTATTGTAGCAAAATTTAGAGCAAAATATAGCTTAGTTGGGTAGGAGTTTATGTCAACGAATCTATAAGCAATTTTTAATTAAATGCTAATTGCCGCGACTGAAAATAATTGATTTGAGCTACCGGAACTGATTGTTATAATAAGAAATTTACCTCAATAAAACTTCAACTTTATTCTGGATACATGCACAGTGTCAAAGACCGTCTTTCAATTAAATAGGCACAAACTTTCTCTATGTATAAGATGCGCTTTCGCCTGTGTACAGTATTCCTGTTAGTGCTGCTATTTTCTGGTGTCTTGTGCGCGAAGAACAATAAAAAAAAGAAACAGGAAAACCAAAAGGAGTCGATCAGGAGTAAAGAACTTAAATTCGGACTCTATGAGAAGGTCACTAAGAAAGCGATTAAGGTCTTAGGAGATTGCATTCAGAAAGCATTGAAACCGTTTGGAAATAAAAACAAAGACGTAAACCAAAACGTTGGCGTTGACGTTGGCGAAAGTGTTGGCAAAAATCTCAACGAAAGTGTTAGTCAAAGCGTTAACGTTGGTGAAGGTGTTAGCGGTATGGGGAGTGTAACTGGCAATAGCAATCGTATCGGTGATGCACCGCCAGTCGAGAAGTTGAAACGTAGTGTGAACAGTGGGGATATGCAGCAGTGTCCCGCCAATGATGTGATGTAAAAGTAAAACACAAAAAAACATACTATGTATTAATTTTTAAAATTTTGCTCTACTTATGTTTGGAAAAGAAATATCAGCTTATTTAATTAAGTTTTAAGTTAAATAGGTACTTTAGGAATAAATACATTATATCAAATATCAGAATTAAAAAATTACCTTCAATATATACCGTGTTTTAATCGGGCTCTCTGGTTCCGAGTTGTCCATTTGAGAGTAATAATTTCGAGATTTTATTCTCGCGAGTTCATTTTGAGAGTAGATTCCCTGAGAGTACTCTCATAACCGTGTCCACTTGATATATTTCGTCTGCTAGTTAGACCCGTTTTACACGCGTCGATTTTTGTCTTACGGCACTCTTAATTCTCTTTTGGACACTTATGGTGCTCTCCCAAGAGGGCTTCAAATTGAAGATGCTCATCAGGAGTTCAGGGATTTTAACCGTTTGACAACAACTGAAATAGAACATATAATTATTCAATCTGTTAGGCCAAATATTTTTAAAAAGGATACCAAAATAAGGGAAGCCCTGGTAGGTATGGCTTGTGAGTGTGTATGGCAATTCTATAAATTGTTATATTTCCTCCGATATCCATTGTTTTGCCATGTCGACTCTCGACAGCTGCTCGCAAAATACGAACCATGTTGTAACTTTCAAAAGGCTCGAATCTCGAGAGTAAAAAATTAGCTCTCCAGGAACTACTCTCAAAGCTATGTCCACTTGCGAGTTTGCTATCGAGAGCTGCTTGACAGCTGCTCGCAGCACTTTTACTCTCAAATGATCTATTCTAAAAAATACTCTTGTGGGCAAAGGCCACTCTTCTTGATGACTTGTATTATTTGCCGAACGACATTTTCCAAGACAATAAAATACAACTGCATTCTGCATGCTATCTGTGCATCCCTTAAGCTTCGCCCCTCGACAAATGCTGAATGCTGAATTTTAACATATTATTGTGTTAATGTATGCAGAGCACATACAGAATTTGTTCGTTCATTCCATTTCCGTTCCGTTCCGATAGATAAAGCGACACGAATGCGATACAAAACGTTTGTGTCCATAATTTACAATGACTCTGACTCTGATATGTGACAGATTAATAAATAGGTGTTCAAATCGTCAGTGAAGCGGGAGCGTCACTCAATAGAAATAGACAGGGAATGGAACATTGTCAAACTTAAAGACTATCTTTGCATTAGAACTTAAGGCTTCGTCAAACATAACGCGTTATTAACGCAGCGGTGAGATTATTTGTAACGAAACGTCCCCGTTCGTCACAGTTTTATGGCCCCCAGTGTTAGTCACTTTGTATGGCCACTACGGTACACAGCCAACCGCAGACACACCACCCGCTGCGATTGCACAAAGTACCTAGACTGGCCAACCAAACAACAACAACAACTGGTCAGCAAACAATTTTCATTCATTTCTTATAAGTCACACTGTTCCATTGCAGAAAATTGCATGAGTACCCGAATGAAATTGCCATTCGGTTCGGGGAGACTTATCTAGTACCACTCCCGTGTACCGGATAAGGCTCCCGCTATAGAGATTGATCTCGGTCAATACTCTGAACTTTTGGTGGCTGTTTCCTTTTGGGAGACTGGCCTTAAAACGGAACCACGCTTGTCGTTGGGCCGCTATAGAAATTGACTTCGGTCACCTTTCTAAATTTTTGGTGGCTGAGTTTCCTTTGGAGACTCGCCTTAATTCGGAACCATGCTTGTCGCTGGGCCGCAACGGAGCCACGTTTATCGCTGGGCCTCAACGGAGCCACGCTAGTCGCTGGGCCGCTTGTCGTTGGGCCGCTATAGAAATTGACTTCGGTCACCTTTCTAAATTTTTGGTGGCTGAGTTTCCTTTGGAGACTCGCCTTAATTCGGAACCATGCTTGTCGCTGGGCCGCAACGGAGCCACGTTTATCGCTGGGCCTCAACGGAGCCACGCTAGTCGCTGGGCCGCGTATGTATACTCAACCTAGGAAGTTAATCAATGCTAAGGTAATCATAAGATAGTAGTTTATACGTTGGTTAATAAAATAAAGAATACCTCTTAACCAAAGTTTGGTGTTTCTTTGGGTAAATCCTGAATCCGGCGATCAAAACCCCGGCCTCAGAAAAAGCACATCACATATTTTGACACGACGGTCTCGACGCCGCGTTAGATGACGTCAATCAAACAGATATCAATCTTCTCTCAACAAGTCAAGCTATAGATTTTATTTGCCGTGCTACGAAATTTTCGAAAAAGAAGAAAGAATGTCGGTCGAACACGAGCACGACATAAATAAAACGAGAGAAGAAGTCCGAGAATACCTACCGTTTTCCTTTGCAATTATTGTCTCTCATATATATCACCGTTAAAACAATTTTTTTATACATTTCATCTACCATATCGTAAAGACATTGCTAATTTCTTCAATATTTCCATTTGACACTACAAAAATTACTCTCACCGCTGTAATTTTTCACAAGAGAGCGTTTCGCCGCGGTGAGCTCAACGCAGCTCTGACAACGCACTCGGTGTGACAGTAGCTATGTATTGCAGTATATTACAACGCGGCGGTGGAACGCGAGGGTGAAACGCGGCGTTAAAACGCTCTCTGTTTGACGCAGTCTTTAGTTAACCTAACTGTGCGCGCATCGCAACGCCCTGGGGCGGTACGCATAGGTCGCCTGCACACGAGGTTCCATCAGCTTTGAGCTTGATTTGAACCAAATGTCGGGTTGGGTTGATGTTGGCTATTGTGGTTTGCCGTGCAAAAGAAGTCGGTATTTTGCAGACTTCAACTTGGCGACTTTTGCGTCGGGACTTGGGCCTATATCTGTTTAAGATCCAACTGACCCAGGAGCTCAAAGTTAATGATAATGATCATAGAAAAATCATCTTGAACGACGAGGCGAACTTTTGGATGATTTTCTATCCGTTCAACGGCGAGCGCTACAGAACGATGCCAACCAATTTATTTTGGCCCAAATTGAACGATATGGGGGTATATGACATGTGATTCCAGAAAGACGTGGCTACGTGTCACACAGCAGACGCCACGATGGTTATTCTGCATGAACGATTTCAGGGTACCTATGGTTATCTCTAGCAGAGGTGACGTGAATTGGCCACCAAGATCGTACTATTTAATCCCGCTGGATTTTTTTTTGTGGGGTTGCCTAAAATCGCAGCCGCAACCGACCGATGCGATGTCCTTAAACCCAACATAACCAATGCCATCGCTCAAATTTAGCCGGATCTATGCGTCAGATTGGACCACTCGGATCCGTGATAACGTGAGGAGCTGCGGCGGACACTTCGACATGGTATAATGTTCTATAATAATATAGGCATGCATGGGCCTTTAAAAAAAAAGGATTTCGTTAATACCTACTCGCACACAGCTTGTTTTATTCCATTTCAACGACGACCCATCCTTATTGAAAACCCCTTTTGGAAGGGCGTCGCAAAAATATTATAACCTGTATAGGGAGTCGCAGTATGAAAAAGATTGGGAACCCCTAAGAATATTCGTAAACTATGGCAACCAAAAATTCGATTTTAAGCTCCTCATGTCGAAAATCGTGTCAATTTTTACCATGCTGACGTCAATATGGCGTCGGATTTTGTCCTAAATTTATGTGTAGCCAAAATCTGACGCAATTTTTGACATGCGTAATACTATCGTTACTAAAGTATCTACAAAAATAAAAATTTGACTATTTTTACTTTTTTACACATTTTTGAGAGACGAGATATTAGAAGCGTTCCCTTGTCATATTTTAACGCTTCTGTTTTTTGTATGGGCACAATTCTTTCGGCAGACATAGAAGTTTTATTTTTATCAGATGGTGTTTATTTTGCCTTCTTAAATGGAAAACTTATCTAAATTGAACATCATTTGCATCCAATTATTTACTTAAATGTTAAAAATGCACATTATATGGTTTCTGGATCGTTTAGTAAACTTAAAAAAAAACATTTAAGGCGACACAGTTCTACATGATATTTCTATATTGAAGCGAGACTGTAAAAAATCAATTAATGAATCATTTTAGTAATAATTGTTCACGGTAGTAACAGAAAATAAATACGACTTATTTCGCGTGAGGAAACAGTCGTGCAGCTACCACATCTCATCAGTAAGCGGTTGGCTTTAAATTTAATTTTTTTTATTTAAGTTGAAGCTAGCTTTCCGTGCACAAGAATGCGTTTTCGATTTCTTACAGTATTTATACTAGTTATTCTAGTATCTGGTATACATTGTGGAAAAGGTGGAAAAAATGGAAAGGGTGGCAAAGACGGAAAGCAAAATGAGAGTGTCAAGCATCAAATTGCGGTAGCGGCCGGTAAGGAGATTTGCACAGAACTTATGAGAATACTTGGAAAATGCTTAGAACAATTAGTGACTGAACATATATTGTAAAATGTGCAATTTTTGATAAGATAAATATATTTTACGACTACTTGTTCTGTAAACCGGTAATCGCATTTCGAGTAATACAATCTTCTATAATATAAAAGAGACTGCCGTAGTGCCGTCCATGTGTGCACTCAAAACTCGAGAACGTATGGTTCGATTTTCACGATTTTGAGTTTGATGGATTTGTATTGGCCCAAAGAAGAAGATAGGGAAACATATTGCGCAAAGAGGCGTGGCACCTCCCATAAAAAAGAATATACAAAATCTTATATCTCAAAAACAACCGAACCAATGTAGCTCAAATTTTCAGACCACCTGAAGTATTTGTCCGGGAGCTTTTTTCTCTGTGAAGTTTGGTCAAAACTTGACAAATGGGCGTGGCACCTACCATACCAAAAAAAAAACTTTGCAAACGCTTTTTCCCGATATTTCGAAAAGTAATCGGTCGATTAAGCACAATATCGGTTAGGAGGTGAAAAGTGCACGTGGATCAAAAGTTTTCGAGTTTTTCGAGTTTAAACAATATCTGAACAATAAAACAACAAAGTGCAAAAAAAAAAAACATTTTTTTCCGAAACTTCAGGTGGTTTGAAGGAGCCAAAAGTTAGTAATAATCACAACTTTTGTATGTATTCTGAAGACTAAGATCCCAATTCAATTTTTGGCAGGTATTAGATTATCTAATCAATTAACAACTTTTTTTTCGCCATACTAAAGTGACACACCCTAGTGTGCATGTGTAGTACGCATAGTACTGTACTGTAACCATGATGGAATAAGTATAAGGTGGTCTCGTCGGCAAAAAGTAGTCCCTTAACTATACTAGTAATAAGCAGTGTTGCCAGTTTGACTGTTTTTCAGTCAAATTTGACTGGATTTTTTCGGTTTTGACTGGAAAAAAAAATCAAATCCAGCCGACTGTTTTTTTGACTGGAGTTCGCGCAGTGCAATGAAATGAACACACCCATTTTCCGCAAGCCGCTGAAAGTCAAATTGAATGTAGTATTTCTTGCAGTTTGCGCAGCGTTTCTTGAGAATTTTGAATGATTGCTTTGCATTTAATTCGGTCTGTTGTATGTTGTTTGTTTTGAGTTATGACTGCTGTTTGTTCCAGATTTTAGAAACAAAAACTAAACACAACTCTATTTTGACCATTAGAAATACCTAATTTGCGAGATAAAAAAAATGTTGTACAAATTTTGAAATACTTGAAGAAGTTATACAAAAAGTTGGAAAGACTACTATATATCAAAATATAAAGGCAAATACAAGTTTCTTTTTAAAAATGCAATAAAATGAACAAAAACAAATTGTTTCCAAGTAGTATGGCTTTATTAGTAAGAGCAAACATTCCCATTAATTACGGAATACAACGTCGTTCAAGTTGCTGCCTCGGCTGGCTTCGCAGTAGCGTATTCTGTCACTCCAATTGTCCAAGACATTGTTGGTGGTTTGAATCGTTTCCGGATTGTCCGAAGTCCAAAGTCCGAAGGATTCAAATCGCAGCTCCGAGGAGGCCAATTGACATCGCCAAGACGGCTGATAACACGTTTTGGGAAGTTGGTGCAAAAGATCGATTGTGTCGTGGGTTGTTTTGTCCACTCCCATACAAGTCATACGAACTTTTTGCACAAACTTGCGTACAGCAGGCGCGGTGGGTGCTTCATTTCGGTCAAAACTTCTAAAAAAACGCACTGTTTGGGCTACACAGCACTTACTTTGGAAAAATTGTTTCAATATTTCCCAACGTTGCTCAAGCGTAAAGCGACTCACTTCGTTCCGCGCAGGTATGATACTGACTTTCTGTAAAGATTTCGAGCTGGAAGTAGCTGTCAGTGTTGAAAAAACCTATGATTTAAAAAGAAACCACGATGACCCACCTATTTTTGTTTTCGAAAAAATATCTGTTTACATTTTCGACTGTTTTTTTGACTGGAATTTTTTGTTTTTAATGTTTGACTGTTTCTTTTGACTGGATTCGGAGAGAAAAAATCCAGTCAAACAGTCAAATTTGACTGGATTTTAACATTTTCGCCTGGCAACACTAGTAATAAGTGCGTGTGAAAGGGTTCAGCGTAGTAAGTGTAAGTGAAACGACAATAGAGTTTGCAGAGAGAGTAATGTTCATGAGTATGTTGATTAACCTTTAAGTGGAGTGGAATTGGCTTGAAGTTGCCTATTATAATAAAAAAAAAACATTTTTTTTTTGCACAAGGGTTGACGTTTTGCAAACAAATTCGTCCACACACAACCTTTCCCTTCAACAAGCAAACGCTCACTGCACGTTAAGGGACTAAAAAACGAACGATTCGGCTGCCGACGAGACCACCTTATACTTATTCCATCATGACTGTACGTTTTGGATATTTTGTTGCTTTGTTTTTTTTTTTTTTATTTTTTTTATAAAAAAGGGGATTCCAAATCCTGGAGCACTCAGACGAATCTCGGTCCATTGTACTACCAGGCAGAAACCCCTTTTTTGGTGTAGTGGTGGAGAAACTCTGATATTATGCGCTTCTCTTTATGGTCGGTGGCAGAGTATTGCTGTCCCCCGCCGGGGCTCGAACCCGAGCTCGAACCAACACCGCTCGGGTCACAAGCAATGACAATGACAGGTTAGTAAAAGTTAAGGACAGTGAAACGTGAAAGTGATGTCTACCTTAGTGGTCCTATTACGATACCTAGAGGAACCATAATTAAGTTAGATGAACAAGTCCTGGCATTTTACGCAAAGAAATCGTTCAAATGGAGTCCTCATGGTGCAATGTGGGTTGAAAGCCAGTACCTAGGTATATAAAATGTGGATATCAACTTATTCTTACAGTCTTAGAAGAAGCAGCGACCCAAAGGAAAACTTCGCAAAAATTCAAACATCTATCTACAGACAGGGAAGATGGAATAGATTTGCTTCCGCAATATACTGTCCCGAGGTTTATGAAAACTGTAATGCATAACACAAAAATTTATGGAACAAGATTGTCAAGAAATTTTGAAACCAGCAAACGATGTCTGCACGCCGTGGCCTTCTCCATATTGGTCTTTGTACACTGCCAATCATTTGTGTCCTTACTATAAATATGTATTAAAACTAATGTAGATATAAACGGCCTGTCTTGTCTAGCCGAAGCGAAGCTTAGCTACATCGTCAACTAGTATAAACAACATGAAATAAATTTAAAGCACTACAACTTCGAACTCAATTTATTTCATAAAAGCAGTCGTTAATTTCAAAACCCACTCATTCATTAATGTCAAAATAAAGTTAGAAATTAAAAAAAAAAAATTCCAAAATCTCGCAAAAGATAGTTTCTTGACGCCTTCCCTCAGCGGTGATGTTAAAAACAGTCACTAAGCAGAGTCCCTATCTATGATGTAAGTAGGTAAGAATTATACAAAAATTTCTTAGGTAAACCTTAAATTAAAATGATCATTATAAAATAATATTTAATTAGTATATAATATGTGTATATTAAACCGAGACTATAACAAATTGCAATTTAATTTTAACTGTAACGACATAAAATGATAAAAATTGGAACATATATCGACCCGTGGTTATAGTCAGTTTCATCACTTTAGCAGAGAGTGTAGGTTGTCATAGAATAATATTTAGATACAAGTTGTTGGTGCTTGACAATGCATTTCCGTCTTGTAACTATTCTGGTGTTAGTTTTACTTGTATCTGGAATAAATTGTGGAAAATCTGAAACAAATGGAGTTAAAAAAATTGCTGGTAAAGTTGCACAAGGAGCCGCAATCGCTCTTTGCACAAAGGCCCTGGCATTAGCTGGAAAGTGCATTTTGACTGCACTGCTAGGGTCGGGATGAAGCTCAATTCGAGGATTTTGAGTTCCTTTAATTAACGATAATAAAAGTGCATTATATATTTTTTATTTCGTTGTTTTTTTGTTAAAGAAAAAAACAGAAGACATGCATTTCTGGGAATATGTTTCGAAAGGTGTTAATCGTAATGTAGTTTAAGCCTGTTTTGGGAAAACACACATTTTGGGTGAGATTATTTTTACTAACTTGCGGACAGCAATACCAACTCTTACCTATGGTCATGAGGTTTTGGTAATGACCGAAAGAATAAGATCGCGGATACAAATGAGATTTCTCCGTTGTATTACTGGTGTGACCCGTAAGAGATCGCATTAGAATTACCAGAATACGTGAGGAAATCACGGAGCTCTCAGGAAGGAGCGGTCCATGCTTCGGTAGTTTGGTCATGTTAAACGCATGTCCCCGACCAGAATCCCACAATGTGCTGTGGAATCCTTACCATCGGGCAGGCGTCCTCTAGGTAGACCTACGATGAAATGGTTAGATCAAGTTCATAATCTCTCCTCTACCCGAATGGGGATTGCCCTTGATGATTTGGAGTCGATGGCGGGGGATCGAGAGCTATGCAGGGTCCACTTAAGCAACCTACACCCGCGACCCACTTAATGGAAAGCAGACCATTTGAAAATGAATGAATGCAAGTGAGCTCATAGGGAGTCTATTCAAATTCTTAAGATTTTCGTGGTTCAAAATATTTCGTAAAACTGGGTTAAGCATGGATGACCTGTATATGGAGTTCCAGTTTTCGAGGGCTGTAGATCCCATGGACATGGAAGCATAGCTATGCTTTGATATTGCTGGTTCCAAAAAGTTCTGGGCAAGCGAAGGCAATTATTAAGCCATAGTCAACGGTAGATATAAGACCTTTTGTTGCGGTCGAGTCCTGCGTGACTTGAACTCAGTAGTGACTCACTTCATTTTATTGTAAACAGGACCTAGCTGCTTGAATAGCTTGATAGTTCTTATGTAGTTCCAGACGAGTCTGTAGTGACAATGTTGTGGAGTTTTTACTCGAACAACCAATGTTTTGTTCAACCACATTGGAGTATTTGTTTTTTCTTGAGAAAACTGTGCATATTTTAGCAGGCATCTGATGCAATTATTACGAACTCATTAAAACAGTTTCCAATTTTCTGAACTTGCTTTTTATGATCCTCAGCTTCCTTATGCTGAAAGCCTCTACAGAAAATTATACCGTTCTCTACAGCTCTACAGCTTCGAACTCAATTTATTTCATAAAAGCAGTCGTTAATTTCAAAACCGATACATTCATTAATGTCAAAATAAAGTTAGAAATTTTAGAAAACAACAAATCCAAAATCTCGCAGAAGATAGTTTCTTGACGCGTTAAAAATAGCCACTAGGCAGAGCAGAGGCCCTGCCTATGATGTAAACAGGTAAGTCTAAGGGCCAGTTTCAAGACTAGCTGATAAAGTCTCGGATAGCCTATCCGGAATTATGACAGATAAACTTCAACTTTCGGTTTCAAAGGTTTCGGATAGTGATATCTGACATAAATAAAGTCTCGTATAGTCTATCAGCCGGTTGAAGTGATTGTTAAAGCCTCTATACCAGGAGTTCCCTAACTGTGCGTCGCGTAGCGCTATTCTAAGGGCGTCGCAAGTTTTATTTTTTCACTGCTGTGAGACTCCGAACAAAGGAAAACCTTTACGTTTCTCTTTACGAATACTAAGAGCAAGATCGAAGCGAAATCCAATATCTATTCGAAGATTAAGCGCGTTTGTGTTTCCGCATTTTCAGTCAGACTTGCCTCGTGGCTGTCACTAGTATATTTGCCTGGCACTCAAGGGGTTTTCAACTGGTATGGGTCTATTCGTCGGAAGCATGGCCGTGGTGCGTGAGAGTGTACATGAGAACTCGATGCAGTCAATTCGACGTGCATAAGAAATCGGCCTTCCGCAAATTCCATCTTGGCGAATTTTGCATCGGGACTTGGGCTTACGCCAGTACAAGATCGCAACTAATCCAGGAGATCAAAGTTAATGAACATAGACAAAGCCGTTTGTTCGCTGGCTTGGCTTCGGAGCGTTTGGAAGAGGACCTCAATTTTGGCCGAAAAATTATCCTTAACGGCGAGGCGCATTTTTAGACGAATACGGGTATGTGAATAAGCAAAATTGCCATAAATATGTGACGATGATATTTCAACGTCTACCAGTCCTTATTGAAAAACCCTGTAGGAAATCTGCAGTAAGATCACTTCACATATTTGTGCTCTTAGAAGGGCGTCGCAAAAATATTTCAACCTCTCTATGGAGTCGCAGTATGAAAAAGATTGGGAACCCCTGCTCTATAAATAAATAAATAAAATAAATAGTTGGCGCAACAGGCGTGTAGATACCCTAGGCCTAGCTTCTCACAACCATTCGTTTTGTGTGAGTTTCTATTTTTGGGACGAATGGAAGGGACCTACAATTTTATGCCGAGTCCGAACGGCTAAATTGAGAAGCTTTTTCATGACAGTCATACTCTCGGATGTTTGTCAGACGTTCGCGAGAGGTGGCGCAGTAGAAAAAACCTTAAGATGTAATTTGTGTTTTTCCGGGGATCGAACCTGCGACCCCTCGCACAGTAGTCCAGCACACTAACCACTGCGCTACTGCGCCTACACCCCTGCTCTGTCTATACGGAAGATAAATAAAATATTTCTTTGAAGTGGCTGGAAAAAATATGATTTCACAGTCAGAAGTGTCCTATTATGGATTTATTTGAAATCTTAGACAACGAAATTGATGAATATTACAACCAATTACACGGACCCGTAGGAACAGAGTATTTTAAATAATTTTGAGAAATCCTCAACGATGAAGATTTCTGAAACTGACCCAAAGTATTATACAAATATTTCTTAGGTGCATCTCAAATTAAAATTATATATTATATATATTTAATTAGTAATTATAATTATGTATAGCTACGTTCCGCCTTTTTCTTTGTATAATATTAAAGCGTATAATATTAAATTAAAATTTAATGTTAACTGTAACGACAGAAAATGATAAAAATTGGAACATATATCGGCCCGTGGCATAGTCAGTTTCAACACTTCAGCAGAGAGTATAGGTTATCTTTAGACCTCTGAATTCTGGAATCATAGAATAATATTTAAATACAACTTTTCCATGCTTGACAATGCATTTCCGTCTCGTAACTATTCTTGTGTTAGTTTTACTTGTATCTGGAATAAATTGTGGAAAATTTGAAAAAAATGTAGTTAAAAAACGTGGTAGTAAATTTGCACAAGGAACCGGAAAGCCTATTTGCACAAAAGCCCTGGCATTAGCTGGAAAGTGCCTCTTGACTACACTGCTAGGGTCGGGACCGGGATAAAGCTCAATTCGAGGATTCTGAGATGCTTTAAATAATGATAATAAAATTGCATTATATATTTATTTATTTCATTGTTTTCTTAAAAAAAAAGGAGACACGCATTTCTGGGAATATGTACCTATGCATGTTTTAAAAAATGTTATTCGTAATGCAGTTTAAACCTGTTTTGGGAAATCACACGTTTTTAGTGAGATTATTTTTACTAACTTGCGGTCAGCAAGTGCATAGGAAGTTCATTCAAATTCTTAAAATTTACGTGTTTTAAGGTACAATGGTGGCCATAAGTATTTTGACAAAACTAAAGTTAATTCTTCTCATAATTTGAACTTACTTCATGTACATTTTGGCATCAATGGAAAGGTAATTTAAATTTCGTTTGAATGATACAAAACTTTCCTTAACCCATTAAGTACCCACCCATTGAAAATTTCGAACTTTTGTAAAAGTCAACTTTTTTGACTTTTTTCCTCGGTCCAAAAAAAAATATTGTTGATGCAAAAAGTTTCTTCAAACAATTCTAATAGTGGCTTAGTCTTCGGGTCATGCCTATTGCCTCTGACGCGGCCTTCACTAGGGAGGGAGACTGGTGCGTAGCAGAGGTGGCCGATTCAACCAGTCTGCCCAGCTGATTGACCAAAAGTCAGTCGATGGATTGTCTGTTGGAAAAAGGATGGGGCAACCGTAGCAGTCTGCCTCCATTTTATTTACCTTTGACAATCAGTCCACATGACAGATTTGTGATGAGCAGAAAGGCCTGATTAAAACTCCAACCTGCTGCATGGCACCGACAGTAGATGTCGCGATTTGTCTTCGGTAAAAAGAGGTGACCGTAGCAGGCCAACCCCCCGTCTATTGCCTCTGACGGGGTCCTCGAATTGTCGAGATGATTGGTTGATTGGTGTAGCCAGCTACTTCTGTTGGCGGTTAGTCTTCGGGGAGAGCAGAGGGGTGACCGAAACAGTCTAACCCCCCTGGTACAGATCAGTGTAGGCTGCGGCAGGAGAGATCAACGAAGGGTGACCGAAACAGTCTAAACCCCCGCCTATCCCCTCTGACGGAGTCCGAAAGTTCCGCGTTTGAAGGTAAAAATTGATTGACTTGGTAAGCTCTTCCCGTTGGCGGTTAGTCTTCAGAAAGCCGACGAAGGGTGACCGAAACAGTCAAACCCCCGCTGGTAGCCTCCGACAGTTCGTTAATAAGGAGGGTGGCTGTTACAAATCAGTTAAGGAGACTGCGGTAGAAGAGAGCGACGAAGGATGACCGAAACAGGCTAACCCCCGCCTATCTCCTCTAACGGAGTCTGAAAGTTGTACGTGTGAAGGTGAAATTGACTAGACGTGGTCAGCCCTTCCCGTTAGCGGTTAGTCTTCAGAAAACAGACAGAGAGTGACCGAAATAGTCAACCCCCCGCTGGAATCTTCCGACAGTTCGTTAGTAAGGAGGATGGCTGGTGCAGATCAGATATGAAGTACTGCGTCGAGAGGAATCGGCGGAGAGTGACCGAACCAGTCTAACCCCCCGACAAATCATCCCGAAGGAGTCTGAAAGTTATACGTGTGAAGGTGAAATTGACAGACTTGGTCAGCTCTTCCCGTTGGCGGTTAGTCTTCAGACAAGCCGACGAAGGGTGACCGAAACATTTTAACCCCCGCTGGTATCCTCCGACAGACTTCCCACTAAGATTAAAGTAAATTCATCTAAGATACACAGTTTCCCCAACATCACACATCACGTCAAAATGCACAATCCGATTGCCTGACTCTTTTGACATGGCGCCAACAAAGATCCACCCAACCAACCATATTTTCGACAATGAAGTTCCCAGAATCTTAAAGGTTCAAAGACCGAATCAAGTCAAAAATAAAAAAAAGCCACGTCTCAATTCCTTTATATACTCAACAATAAAGTTGAGAAAAAAAAATCCAAGCCAAATAGACGTGCGAGAATAACTTTCCTCCCCCTCAGATTCAAAAACAGAAATTCTCCGCTCGATAAGAAACCTTTGTCGGCACCGACCGCCTTCCATCCAGAATCACGTTATAAAAAGCACAACCAACCAGAACGTTTGTGAATAGAAAAACAACTCCAACTGTCAAGTGAAATGCTAACAACATAAAGGATAATAATTGCAAAGAATCTATGACAATCGTAATCAAAACAAACGGCCAAACAACTATTGCCACCGTGGACCTATACGCCTTCAACCGTATGCTACAGCAAACGTAAGTAACCTCCATGCCAAACTACAAAGGCGAACCTGTCTCCAAACACCCTCAATTCCAATTCGTATGCATTGCATGTTGAACCCATTTACCAAAGTGAAAGAGCGCAAGGACACAGAATAGCAAGAACAAAAAAAAATCATGGTAAGAAATTTTTCTTAAATAAAAACAACAACAACCCGTAAAAGGACCAAACTCTGTACTGCCTCCTTCCGTTAAATTAAAATAGAGAAGTAGTAGTTGAACACAAATGTGAAGCACGAACCAAGAGCTCCTAAAAAGGATAAATGGTGTCATATACACAAAGAGAAACAGCACGCATGATAAAAAAAAAACCAACACCAGAGTACAACTTTGCCCAGACAAGAGAAAGGATAATCATCGTCATGTCAGTAAATTTATTTATTTTTTCTTTTCACTAAAAGTCGACTGGAATGAGGAGGAGTAGGACAACGACGACGATGACGACTATCACTAGAACGAGGTGAATAGGCCATGGGATGCTGTTACAGCAGTAGAAGTTGTCTGACAGGACCTTCCATTTGGCAAAGCTGCACGAAGGGTAAATGGTGAGATCAAACGTCGGAACTCATCCAAATGTTGTACACAGTTTGGATGGCAGAAAGCAAATAAACTCATGCAAGTTATTTCAGGAATACCTAAGTGAGATGAAAAAAAAGGAAAGTAAAGGTTATACACCAAAGTCCACTGTTGAATGAATATTTTTTTTTTGCAAATTTATGGTTTAATCATCAGATTTTGTTTACGATTTGTGTAGCTATTTTCTTTAGATTTGATTAAACAGGACTAAAATTATGAGTAGCGTAAAGGTGTCTTACCTATTCACAGTTAAGCCAAAATATTTATTCGAAGATGGTATTCATCCCTCTTAAAAGTTGTTTCGTTGATGCTGATGACGGTCTAAAACTGTTTCTTTATGCCACCGATTGAGCAGTGAGCACTCAAACTTATTGTATGGATCGTTGTAGACTCAACCAACCTGCTATAGCGTAGCGAGTTCTTGTGCTCTTGATTTTTCGAAACCGAAGTGTGATGGAAACATGTATCGCATAATACGGGTGCATGTCATAACGCCCTGGGCCCCTGGGGTGCTATGACACACATTTTAGTGTCATAAGACCCTCGGGTGCTATGACACTTTTAAAAAAGTGTCATATCGCCCACTCTCAATGTGTCAAAGCGCCCTCGTGTACAAGGCCCCAAAAAAAGAAATAACACCCCAAACCTTCATCTGACAGTAAACCCGAGCATTGGAGTTGCAAGCACCCCCCCCCCCCCTTTTGTTTCGGGTATTATTTCATTTTGCGGCGGTAATGCACTTCCTATAGTGTCACATCGGCCCAGGACAGTTTAACACCGGGCGTTATGACATGTACCGCCCGCATTATACTTCATGTGCTTTAGAATGATTTTCTTGAGTTAATAGTCTCTACATCTTTCCTTAAATGGAGTTGGTTTAGCCTTTATTTTAATTTTTTAAATATTATCTACGGAAATATCCTCAACTACTTATTTGGCTTAAACTCGGTTAATACATAGAAGTACGTAAACATAATAATATTTTTTTTATTACATATTTGTGACAAAAAAAAAATGCGAAAAATCATCAACGGAAATTCATCTTTTATTTGGTGCATATTTCGTAAAATTGAATTTTGTAATAACGCCGCAATGGGTCCGACAAAAAAGTGTAGCCTATTAATATTGATTTAGCTATAATAGCTTTTTACAAAAATTTGTTTAAATATTGCTCCTCGGTCGGCCTGGTATTCCAGTTGCGGTTTGGATGCTTTAATGTTGCCCTTGTATTATGTAGTTGGAGAAATTTAGTTTGTCCACGTATCGTTTTTTGGGGCGTTTATTTGCGAGTTTTCTGAGACGTTTATTGATGCGTTTTTTTAGGGCGATTAATGACGTTTTGTGTTTTTTTGCGGTGTTTTTTACGCTATTTTTAAGATATTTTTTGTTGACGCGTTTTTAGTGGCGTTTTTTGGAGCGTTTATTGTCACGACTTCTGAGGCGTTTTTTGTCACTTTTTTGATCCGTTTTTCTTGTGTTTTTAGGGGAGTTTATTGACGCGTTTTTTGGAGGATTTTGTGTTTTTCGGACGTTTTTTGGTGCGTTCATTGGAGCATTTTGTGAGGCATTTTTTTGGGCGTTTATTTATTCGTTTTTTGGGCAGTTGTTTGGGGCGATTTTTGTCGCGTTTTTTGAGGAGTCATTTATGTCGTTTTTTTTTAGGCGCGTTTTTTCGCGTTTATTAGTGCGCTGCTTTGGTCGGTTTCTGTGGTGTTTTTTAGGGCGTTGTTTGAATTTTCATACTTGCTATGAATATGCGCGTCTAAAAGATGAAACCCATACAAGGCTGCTACGCTAAGTTTAAAATCAGTAGCGCTAACCATTTACCTTTTCGTTTTTTTTCCCATTTTTTTTAAATAAGAATATTTAAAAAAAAATTTATGTATCTAAATGCATGTATGTATGTATGTATGTAGTAGAGACATTAGCACATGCCTCGGCCCTCATTGAAGCTAAGCTCAGGGCCTCCAGTTATCGTAGAATAGCGCCAATGCAAATGGACAAACTAAACCCGTAAATAAGCTGATTGGATAATTACAGAGACGTAAATATTCAAAGTTCTTAACCCGCCAATGGTGACGTACTGGTCTGTGAGACCGGGTGTGTTAAGAAATGTGAATAACTTTCTTCTCCGTCATTGTTTTTGTTGCAATTTCGAGTAGCTGCCGCATTGCACGTCCCCCACCATCAGTTAACGTCAAAACTACGTAGTGAGCACACGTTGTGTATTTTTTTTTTACTAGGCCGGTGCGTGAGACCGTGTGTCACCGTTTATGTAAGTAAAATAATTTTTTATTATTCGCGTATTTTACGTAGTTTATTTTTTTTTTTTTTATTGTTTTATTGTGTTATATATATAAAATGTATATTTGTGTGTTTCTATGTGTGTATATGTATGTGTTTCATATTATAAACCTTACGAACGCGAACAGCGTAGGTACTTCTGAAAACATGGTTATTTTGAATGCTCTAATTAAACAATTTTGTGAATTTTAATATTGTAATAAAAAAGCTGAAATATCTTTCTTTTAATGTCAAAGAGCATAAGAAAATTAAAACATGAACTATTAGGAACACGTTTCGAAAAATCTTCACTTGAAAAACCCGGTCCGTGAGACCGGCGCGCGTCACCATTGATCAAAGTCAAATTTGCGTCACCATTGGCGGTGTTACGGATGTTTTCAATTAGGTTTATTTCATTTTGACATCCCTGCCTCTCATGTACTGAATTCAATAAGTAAACTTAGCGAAAATAGTCCCTTCGCTAAGTCAACCATTTTGAGGAAGTAGGTACTGCCAACCTTAAAACTGATCTCACACTTCGTCGAAACCACTTGTTGAAAACTCGATCTTTTCCTCGTGAGCTTTCAAACAAGCAGGAACTATCCCGGAGATCTTCTTAAAATTTTCTTGAGGTACCTAATTCGCGCTACATTTTCCTAGGTTTTTAAATAACACGTATTTTCCCTTTCTAAATATTAGCTAAACGAAAAACGTACGAATTTTAATAATAACCAAAAAAACAAAAAAAGCAAGAGTAAGCTCTAATCAGCAAAAATTGTGTACATAATTATATACCGAAATCTGAGGTAATATTTTTCAAATACCTATTCGCCATTAAAACTCAAGTGAGAACATTTTTTTTTATCACAGGCCAATAAATCCAGAGGTTATTTGGGAGTCACCCCGTAAGCCCTCCAATTTGGTAGAGCGAAGAGCTTTCGCTCTTGCATGCATGTGGGTGAAACATAATTTCACTTATATTCCTCCTACCCGCCTGCCTTCGGACACTCGGCATCGATCAAACGACCGCTTTATCAGAAGCCAAAGCGATCCAATCTCCCATCACACTTCCTTGTGTAGAAAAAACTCTCTGGCAGCCTTCCCACCACGCCCCGCCTACGTACCGAGACATTAAACAATAAATCTTGCTAAGTGCACTCGTAACTTTCTACAGTAGCACAGGCAGCAGGAACGCGAAAATCATCATTCAACGTCGCCACCACCTGACCCCTGCCACCCTGTGCCTACACAACCAGTGGAGACTTTTCACGCTTCCCGCTAACTGCATCCTACCGATCGCACAGCTAATTGTTCGCGAGAGAAAACCCGATAGCTCCCAATCAAGGAGCGAATCAATCGGCTCACCGACAAATCCACGGTTCTTTTGGTGCTGATTGTGGAAAACGGTTGTATGCCAGGGCCAGCAAGTGTGCGCTCATCACATTGTCAGTGGTACCGGGAATTGGTCGTTGCATGGCCGTGTGGAAAATTGTTAAATTTGTGTTTGTTTGTTTTTTTGTTTAGTTCTAATCGATTTTTTTTAATAGTTAATGAATAGTAAGTGCCATAAGAAGGTAAAAGTTCTAAGATTAGAAGTCTAAAATATTAAATTAATGCCTAAAACTTAAAAGAGAGCAAAGAGAAAAGTAACAAAAAAAAAAAATTTGCTTAAAATATAAATATAAAAAAAGTTATCTACCTACCTACCATACTAAATTTGCTAAATTGAACTACCTAATTCTAAGTGAAAATTTTAAAGTAACAAAAAAATGCCTAAAAAGGGATTATAATTTGATAACCTAGTGCGAAGTTTTAGTGATAGTTTGGCCGAATTATTTTTATCTCCTTCAAGCAGCAACAATAACAACAACAACCTTTCGGATATTGTGCACAATCTCTGGATAAGTGGTGAGTCCTTTTTTTTTTACTTTTTATTTTAGTGTTTTCGCCAAGCTAGATCTATCTTTTTTTTAGTATATATATTTATAAAACAATTTTTCTATTATCCTAGTATTTTGTTATTATTCTAACGTGCATTCGATTTGACTTTGATTTGACTTTTTTTTTATAAGAATACGAATACCTATCAATTGATTGAATAACCGAATTAGATACTAGTTTTTGTTTGAGAATAGTATTATATCCCTTGAACAATTGAAATAATTTCAAATAAGCTAATGGAACCTACCTAAAAGTAAAAATATGGCCACTTTACATAGTATTAGTTTTTATATTGAATAAATGAATTTATATATAACTTAAAATGTTTTGAGTGAGTAATTTGATGGGGTTATGTGTGGTCGAGTTCGATTCGTTTAAATATGGTCTTTTAGAATAAATAGTAGGTTTTTTTTGAATTAGGGACAGTTTCTCTAAACATCCAGAGTACGGGAGCTGTCATGGCGTTCGCGAATTTCGTGAGTAGGGAGGGAATACAACGTACTCAAGGCAATACAACACCTGTTGCCCGCGAGCTATCTGTGAGGCAAAATAGTAGGGTCCATCCGTTTAGATAGGAGAGTTATTTTGGCTTAAAATCTTGGCATGAAAACAAATGTTGTTTGCTGCGTCTGGCTACCTTAGGACAAGAACCATGCCCCATCCGACTTTACCTAGCTGTGCATATGCAAGCATGCCAAGTGCTCGTCCATCCAGGTAGTAACCAGGTCACATCGTTATTAACATCGCAACAAAACAAAAATGGCGCCCAACGTGGGGCATATAGGAATATCTCTAGAAAGTGTATGCTGGATAATTCTTGAGCTTAAAAACTAAGCTCCAGCAAGTTTATAGTGTTCTTATGTGTCTCTATCAGTTTCAAAGTTGAGTATGGATTTCAGTAGTATAGTCCCGGTATATACATGGTTTTAATTGTAATCCGCGTTGCGACTATTGGATACCAGAAAGATTTGAACTGATTTTTATATTCATATTAGTCCAATGTTATCCGTAAATAGGATTACTTGTTGCATATGAATAATTTTAATACTTTTTCCATAATAGTATAGTCCATAGTTTGGTAGTTATTACACTGAACTATGATGCTACTAGTATACCTACAGTTTTGTAATTTTACACAGATTTTTTCGCGTTTTATGCATTACTTTGCATAGTCCGTCCGTTATAAAGTATCTATCTTTAAACTATTTTTGTATTATAAGACCAACGTAAGACCGACCGCACTAACCCCAAATTATGTATGCATTATATTTTTTTTTATAAATCATTTTGAAAGTTTCGAAAGCTACAATTATAGATAAGCTATTTTTCTTTAAATATTATTGAGTTTTTGAATTTAGTTATGGATAATAGAGTTCCAAATACCCGTTCTAGAGGAAGGCCAAATAATTTTAGAGGCAATTCATCCCATATAAATTCTACCAGCTTTAGAAATACAACACCCCGTTCAGGACCAATGGATTCTAGACCCATTGTTAGTCGTACTCCACCTGGTCCCAGTGTAAGCTCAAACCAAAATCAGTCCCCAAATCCAAATCAGATCATACCACAATTAGTAGATACTCTCCCTGCAGCAATGCAACCCAGTTCAGTTGTTAACCCCAATGGTGGTAATAACCCCGATCAGCAAAATAATATTCCAGCCCATCAACCACCTACTCAAGAAGACACCGCTGGCATAGGAGCTATAACTTCAGCTTTTCAGCGAATTCTTGAGGCAAACCAACGAGTATTTATTCGAGAAATGCAATCTATTAGAGATACAGTAGTCGAAAGGTTGGATAATTTGAATTTAAATACACCAATTGTAAATGAGCCAGATGTGCATGCGAATCCTCCAGCACCTTCAAACGCTCGTTCTGATTTTGAACAATTTCTAAACAACGCTTCGTTTTCTACTCAAAATCGACCACTACCACCATCAAGTCACCAAACTTCTTCAGCTAGTTCTGTTTGCAAAATCGAAAAGTGGCAAATTTCATTTGACGGGACCGAAAATATCCACGACTTCCTTTTTAAAGTGGAGACTCTTAAGGAACGTTCGCAGTGTAGTTGGGAACATGTACTGGCCAATTTTCATGTCCTTTTACAGGGCAAGGCAGAGTCGTGGTTCTGGTATTTCCTTAAGAAAAGTCCAAGAGCGTCTTATGATCAGTTGAAATATGCCATCGTAAAAGAATTCAGCAGAGTAGAGAATGATCACGAAAAGATTCTTAGAATGGTTGCTCGTCGTCAAGGTCAGAGAGAATCGTTCGACGACTATTACACTGATTTATTGCGAATGAATGCTAGGCTAAGAGAGCCCTTAAGTGATTTAAAAATGATCGACCTGCTAAAGAAAAACGCAAAAGAAAGTTTAGGATACCTTTTATTTCCTTACCAAGTTAGTAGCTTGGAACATTTGCGAGATGTTGCGCGTCAAGCTGAAACATTCACGCAGCATCAGATGTCTCAAAGATATCCAAGTTACAAACGAGGGGTAAACGAGATTGAGGAAACATTTTTGTGCGAAAAGGAAGAGATGACAGAAAGCCCAGAGCTTGCGGCGTATTCCGCTAATAACAGATTTGATCGTTCCAAACATCCATTGGATACTTCCAATTTCAAGTGTTGGAATTGCGACCAGATTGGTCACTCTTTCTACGATTGTCAGTCAGAAGTGAGAAACCTTTTTTGTTACCGATGCGGGGAGAAGAACGTGTCAACTCCCAATTGCCAAAAGCATACGGTAAACAGGAGGGTGAGCGAGATGGCCGCCGGGGACTCTCGTTCCATGAACCAAACCCCGAGCCAATAGACCTTCAAAAAGTATCTTTAGGGACTCATAGACAACCTAAAGATACCAACCCAATCCACAACCAATGTCCAGTTAAACTTCAAATTTTGCAGAGACAACAAAATATTAATTCAAAGCCACAATCACCTAATGTTGATGCGAGTGTTCAAACTGATAACTATCCTCCACTATCTCTTCACGAGCGAATTTTGCGCTATCAGGATACCAAACGACGGATTTTCGGTACAGTGTCAGATCAAATTACTAAGTGTAGAAGTCGATACAAGAGTAGAAGATTTTATAGGAAGGTATTAGAGTCAACTCTAATAAATGATTCACACGATATGAGACCGTTCTTACATATTAAGCTAGGTAACGAACAAGTGTATGCTTTGTTAGACTCAGGTGCCTCAGTCAGCGTACTCGGAAAGGATTGTTTGGACTTTTTGAAACGCAACTCTATTCCGATGAAGCCTTTGAAATCCAGTATAAGTACAGCTGATGGAACTAAGCAAGCAATTCATGGTTTCTGCCAGATTCCCGTGCAATTTAATAACACAACAAAAGTTATAGACTTTTATGTTGTACCAACGTTACAGCAATATGCTTACCTGGGCATAAACTTTTGGAACACCTTCAATATCATACCCCAAATAGTACCACAAATAGCTGCACTTGAAAGTACTTACCCTGATGCGACTAAACACGACCTTACACCTATTCAGATGTATGAATTAGAAAAAACCGTAGAACTCTTTCCATCGTTTGCTAAGTTGGGATTAGGAAAAACCGATATAGAAGAGCATTTTATTGACACAGGTGATGCTGTGCCAATAAAATCAAAGCATTTCCCTCTGTCTCCACCGCGTCAAGCTGAAGCGTATGCTGAACTTGACCGAATGCTTTCACTCGGCGTTATAGTCGAGAGCAATAGCCCCTGGAGTTCACCAATCGTCTTGGTTCGAAAACCTGGAAAGATACGACTGTGCATAGACTTTCGCAAAGTTAATGGCGTCACTAAAAAGGATGCTTATCCTCTGCCGCACATTGGCGGATTACTGAGTAGACTTAAAGACACCCATTTCATTAGCGGAATCGACTTAAAAGATGCCTATTGGCAAATTCCTCTCGAAGAAAAATCCAAAGAGAAGACGGCATTTGCTGTGCCCGGAAGACCGCTGTATGAATTTACGGTAATGCCTTTCGGGCTATGCAATGCTCCTCAACGGATGAGTCGTCTGATGGATAGAGTTATTCCATCTCGATTCCGCGAAAATGTGTTTGTCTACTTAGATGATCTGCTAGTGTGCACGGCTACCTTTGAGGAACATATGGTATTGCTGAAAGAGATAGCGAAATGTCTTCATGGAGCAAAGTTAACGATAAATGTGGAGAAGAGCCGATTCTGCCAACGAGAGATCAAGTACCTGGGATATATTGTCGGGCAAGGTTGTCTGAAAACCGACCCTTCCAAGTTGGAAGCTATAACGGAGTTTCCAGCGCCGAAAAGCGCCCGACAAATTCGTCGATTTATCGGTATGACAGGCTGGTACCGACAATTTATCCCAAATTTTTCAGATCTCGCGGCTCCTCTCACCGACTGTCTTCGAAAGTCTAAGACTTTCTCGTTAACTCCTGAAGCCGTGGAGGCATTTCAAAAACTCAAGGAAGCATTAACAACTGCTCCTGTTCTTGCACAGCCGGACTTTAGCAAGCCTTTCGTGGTGCAGTGCGATGCGTCGAGCTCTGGTGTTGGTGGTGTCCTATACCAAATAGATAACGATGGGAATGAGCGTCCAATTGCGTACGTATCGCAGAAGCTGAATAAGGCGCAAAAAAATTATACAGTGTCGGAACAAGAATGTCTGGCCGCAATCGTTTGCGTTCACAAATTTAGACCCTATATAGAAGGCTTACCGTTCAAAATTGTTACAGACCACTCAAGTCTGAAGTGGTTAATGTCGCAAAAAGACTTGAGTGGTCGCCTAGCACGATGGAGTCTAAAGCTCCAGGCTTTTGACTTCACAATGGAACATCGAAAAGGGTCTCTAAATGTTGTGCCCGATGCCTTGTCCAGATTAGACATGTGCGAGCTAATGCCAGTTTCGAAACCTTTGGACATTGACTTACATTCAAAATATTTCACTTCTGCTGATTACGAAAATTTAAAGAAAACAATTTCCTCAAGTCAGACTAATTTACCAGATACCTGTGTATCTGATGGTTACGTTTACCAGCGAGTGAGATTTAGGACAGGTTCTCCTGATGAGGAAGAGAGCCTGTGGCGATTATGGTTACCTGCAGAGCTTACAAGCACAGCAATAGAAAATGTTCATAATTCTGCATCTGGATGTCACGGTGGTTTTGAGAAAACTTTGTTTCGTGTACGACAAAAATATTTTTGGCCGGGAATGGTAAAACAAATTAAGAATTTTGTCAGGGCATGTGATACCTGCAAGGGAATTAAGCCTGCAAACTCTTCTCTTCGTCCAAAAATGGGTATGCAGATTGTTACGGAGAGGCCAATACAAAGACTATATGTTGATCTATTGGGACCTTATCCCCGCACAAAATGTGGCAACACTACCATCTTTATTGCCATAGACCATTTCTCCAAATATATTTTTCTGAAGCCGTTACGTAAAGCATGCTCCAAAGCTATTTGTCAGTATTTAGAGGAAGAGATTTTTCATCTGTTTGGTACCCCAGAATGCATACATAGCGATAATGGGAGGCAGTTCGTTTCTAACGAATTCGCTAAGCTAATGCAAGAATATGATATAAAGCACATCAGAACGGGCCTCTATTCTCCACAGGCAAATAGCTCAGAACGCGCTAATCGGGAAATTATTTCGAAAATAAAAGTGTTCATTAACGACAAACACGCCGAGTGGGATAAGTACGTATCCTTAATAGGAGCGATACTCCGAAGTGATTGTCATTCATCGATCAAGTGTTCTCCTTACTATGCACTCTTTGGTCAGCAAATGATCCTCAGTGGTAAAGAGTATCCAATTCTTAAAAGACTGAGTTGCCTGAGTGAACCTGATATACAAACCATTCCCAATGCTGATCGGATGCATCTGATACGGAATCGCATTCAGAACAACCTGTATAATGCCCATCTCAAGGCTGAGAAAACCTACAATCTACGTGCGAAAAATGTACAATTTGCAGAAGGTCAAGAAGTATTTCGAAGAAACTTCGTACAATCTTCGTTTCCAAAGCAGAAAACGTCGAAGTTCCTACCAAAATTTGTAAAATGCAGAGTAAGAAAAAGAATTGGAAACTGTCTGTATGACCTCGAGGATATGAAGGGCAAACTCATAGGAAGGTATCATGCCAAGGATATTCGGCAATGAATAACTATACACCTACATAAATGCATCTTTTTTTCAGCCACCTTCAGCGTGGATAACATGCCGTGTTCCTTTTTGTTTCCAAAGTTTCCACAAATGTAAACAAAGAAGGTTTGTTACGGATGTTTTCAATTAGGTTTATTTCATTTTGACATCCCTGCCTCTCATGTACTGAATTCAATAAGTAAACTTAGCGAAAATAGTCCCTTCGCTAAGTCAACCATTTTGAGGAAGTAGGTACTGCCAACCTTAAAACTGATCTCACACTTCGTCGAAACCACTTGTTGAAAACTCGATCTTTTCCTCGTGAGCTTTCAAACAAGCAGGAACTATCCCGGAGATCTTCTTAAAATTTTCTTGAGGTACCTAATTCGCGCTACATTTTCCTAGGTTTTTAAATAACACGTATTTTCCCTTTCTAAATATTAGCTAAACGAAAAACGTACGAATTTTAATAATAACCAAAAAAACAAAAAAAGCAAGAGTAAGCTCTAATCAGCAAAAATTGTGTACATAATTATATACCGAAATCTGAGGTAATATTTTTCAAATACCTATTCGCCATTAAAACTCAAGTGAGAACATTTTTTTTTATCACAGGCCAATAAATCCAGAGGTTATTTGGGAGTCACCCCGTAAGCCCTCCAATTTGGTAGAGCGAAGAGCTTTCGCTCTTGCATGCATGTGGGTGAAACATAATTTCACTTATATTCCTCCTACCCGCCTGCCTTCGGACACTCGGCATCGATCAAACGACCGCTTTATCAGAAGCCAAAGCGATCCAATCTCCCATCACACTTCCTTGTGTAGAAAAAACTCTCTGGCAGCCTTCCCACCACGCCCCGCCTACGTACCGAGACATTAAACAATAAATCTTGCTAAGTGCACTCGTAACTTTCTACAGTAGCACAGGCAGCAGGAACGCGAAAATCATCATTCAACGTCGCCACCACCTGACCCCTGCCACCCTGTGCCTACACAACCAGTGGAGACTTTTCACGCTTCCCGCTAACTGCATCCTACCGATCGCACAGCTAATTGTTCGCGAGAGAAAACCCGATAGCTCCCAATCAAGGAGCGAATCAATCGGCTCACCGACAAATCCACGGTTCTTTTGGTGCTGATTGTGGAAAACGGTTGTATGCCAGGGCCAGCAAGTGTGCGCTCATCACATTGTCAGTGGTACCGGGAATTGGTCGTTGCATGGCCGTGTGGAAAATTGTTAAATTTGTGTTTGTTTGTTTTTTTGTTTAGTTCTAATCGATTTTTTTTAATAGTTAATGAATAGTAAGTGCCATAAGAAGGTAAAAGTTCTAAGATTAGAAGTCTAAAATATTAAATTAATGCCTAAAACTTAAAAGAGAGCAAAGAGAAAAGTAACAAAAAAAAAAAATTTGCTTAAAATATAAATATAAAAAAAGTTATCTACCTACCTACCATACTAAATTTGCTAAATTGAACTACCTAATTCTAAGTGAAAATTTTAAAGTAACAAAAAAATGCCTAAAAAGGGATTATAATTTGATAACCTAGTGCGAAGTTTTAGTGATAGTTTGGCCGAATTATTTTTATCTCCTTCAAGCAGCAACAATAACAACAACAACCTTTCGGATATTGTGCACAATCTCTGGATAAGTGGTGAGTCCTTTTTTTTTTACTTTTTATTTTAGTGTTTTCGCCAAGCTAGATCTATCTTTTTTTTAGTATATATATTTATAAAACAATTTTTCTATTATCCTAGTATTTTGTTATTATTCTAACGTGCATTCGATTTGACTTTGATTTGACTTTTTTTTTATAAGAATACGAATACCTATCAATTGATTGAATAACCGAATTAGATACTAGTTTTTGTTTGAGAATAGTATTATATCCCTTGAACAATTGAAATAATTTCAAATAAGCTAATGGAACCTACCTAAAAGTAAAAATATGGCCACTTTACATAGTATTAGTTTTTATATTGAATAAATGAATTTATATATAACTTAAAATGTTTTGAGTGAGTAATTTGATGGGGTTATGTGTGGTCGAGTTCGATTCGTTTAAATATGGTCTTTTAGAATAAATAGTAGGTTTTTTTTGAATTAGGGACAGTTTCTCTAAACATCCAGAGTACGGGAGCTGTCATGGCGTTCGCGAATTTCGTGAGTAGGGAGGGAATACAACGTACTCAAGGCAATACAACACCTGTTGCCCGCGAGCTATCTGTGAGGCAAAATAGTAGGGTCCATCCGTTTAGATAGGAGAGTTATTTTGGCTTAAAATCTTGGCATGAAAACAAATGTTGTTTGCTGCGTCTGGCTACCTTAGGACAAGAACCATGCCCCATCCGACTTTACCTAGCTGTGCATATGCAAGCATGCCAAGTGCTCGTCCATCCAGGTAGTAACCAGGTCACATCGTTATTAACATCGCAACAAAACAGCGGGTTAAATATAACCGTATTTATCAGGAACATAGGATGTGGTGTGGAGGTCCCATTTATTGTAGATCTTGAAATTACTTCAAGTTCTAAATCTCTTCCACATACCTAGCTTTGATTTTTGACGTTGTTGTTGATCTTTCAATTCCACGTAAATTCGGTGTCATTTTTAATTTGTAATGTTTAGTAATTGTTAATTTGTCAAAATGTTTGAAAATATAAAACAAAAATCTTTTAAAATCGTTAATGCTGAAAGATAAATTGATTCCTTCAAATGGAAGTTGCTTCTTCGGCTGTATAGTTCTCCAGATTGGAAATATTGACCCGTTGCCACAGTTTGATTAATGGTCAGACAGCTTCGTTATGAGAGCTGTACAGCAGCATCAGTCAGTCGACATATCGTTGATAATGTGTTGCGTCATTATTAATTAAATTGATGTGTATAATGAAATAATTTTACATTTAAAAATCACTTCAAATCTAAATTTGTATACAAACACCTGCAGATAAGCACTTTGCTTTGCGGGTAAAATTATATAATGTGAATTAATCAGCAATACAACGGATAGGATAGGAGGAATCTCATTTCGGCAGCTCTTATTCGCCATCTTGTTCCTTCGTTCATTACCCAAATCTCATGGTCATGACCATCGGTAAGATCTTAAACAAACACCGAATTAAAAACTGACAACTTAGCTTTGACCAAGCTATCTCAAAATTGACCCGTCAACCTGACCAATTCTACAGGCAAACTCAGTATTGCTCCTTCCATCACATGGGAATAAGACCCCGACATAGTTGGACTGTCCAGTGGCTCAATGGTTACTATGCTAGCAATGGAGCGCGGAGTCTCAGGTTCCATCCCGGGAAAAGTACAAATTACAAGGTTTTGTCACTCAAGGTCTGTCAATCATAAGAGAGTATACTCATAGGAAGATCCTAGACGGTAAATCCAAATAACAGCGGATTGTTAATGATTATAATATCAACTTTAGCAGAGCACGTAAGAGGAATCTAAGATCGACCAAGTTGTCCGCCATTCGTCTAAATGTGCCAACAATTTCAGCACTCTACCAACCAGACGAAACTACATATTAAATTTATTTTCTGCGAGGCCTGTCGTCAAATCTGTCCAACCTCTTATCCAGTCCAGAACAATATGATGAAGCTACATCGAAGAAAAAAAAGCCTACCTTCTAGACAAAACGTGAAAGGATAGTTGTCGCCAGAATAACAACGATCACCACAACTGGCCTATAATAGGGAGGGACAAAGCAGACAGACTGGGTATGGATTGCCAAAAAAAAAAAGCTTATCCACCACAATTCGACCCTTTTGGCTCGACCACATCGACAAAATGGACAATAATGCTGAAGCCAATAACACGGAAGACCAACCCAGCATTTCAAAGTCCAAGCCATTGCTGAGAGTAATATGAATAGGACAATTCTTAAGTTTCGCAAAGCACTTCTATGATCAAGTAGGAAAATGTTGCATGAGAACCTTATTGTCCAAGTCTTTTTATGGCACACAGCCGTGAAGGCGGACAAAACTATTATTTTGAAGGAAAATAGCTTTTACATGGTCATTAAAAAACACAAAAAAAACAATTGAAAATGTATTTTCATTGCTTAACGGCTTAACCCTTTAAACCGTACCCTGGGGTCCAGCGCGATGCATAAACAAAACTTTTGTGGATATTTTTACAACTAAAAACCACACGATGATGCTATTCAAGCTAATGCAGCGGTTCCCAATCTTTTTTGGTCACGGAGCACTTTCCTGGAGAGAAATTCCTCGTATGTCCTTAAGTAGGTATCCCATTTTTCGTAGTTATGGAAAACGCAATTACTATTTTGCAATTTTTTTTTATTTTAAATGAGTTATATTTTCGAGATTACCACAGAATTTTAAAAACTTAAAATTTACATTTTCTGAAACTGATGAAAATTGTCAATATTTCGTGGAATAGTCTTTATTTTTTTACAATGGCAGTCAATCTTTTCTGAAGACTTTCCACTAAAATCCGGCATCTTACACATAAATAAATATTTGGCGGTCCGTAAATGCACAAAGCAATGGCGATGGAAGCATTACCGAGTCCGAACGGCTGATTTAAGAAGCTTTTTGAAGACAGTTGGACAGTTGGAGTCTCGAATTTTTGTCATACGTTCGCAAGAGATGGCGAAGTGGAAAAAAGCTTAAAATGTAATTTGTGCTTTCCGGGCATCGAACCTGGTACCCCTGGGACTGACCACTCAGCCACTGCGTCCATCCGGCATCCTAATATGGTACTATATAGTTCCAGACATTCTTAATGTTTTCGAAAAGCTCTTCAGCATTTCTTGATTATTTTTTTTGCTTTTAATGCTCTTTCGATTTGAACCCGCGAATTTTCAATTGACTTTGCACTCCAAAGAACATTTTTCCAAAATTGCAATGGTTTTTGTATAGTCTTATATAGGTTTTTGTTTTTTTGTGGAATATGCATCCACGAGGATTTTGTTCTACGATCCAGTTCCTAACAGAACTGGCTGTGAGTTGTTTATGTGGAACAAACTCCCTAATTTTTGAGGATATCAAAAATGGATTGGCTCAACTTGTCCGGAAAATCTTTCTTTGGAGTAGCGAGTAGGTAGATACCTTTCTTTTGCGGTTCTCAAAACTTCCGGTCTTCTTAGAAACATATATTTCCGAAAACAAGCAAATCTTTTCGCTATCAACACCATTGATTGATATGTTTCCTTTTCGATAGCTCTAAAGATCTGGAGTAGACAATTTATTTTTATGCATTTTTGTACCGTGCGATCAATAAATAAATTCCATTGGTGTGAACTAGCTAGCTAGCTGCGAACAAAGTGCTCTGCGGAGCACACTTTGGGAAACTCGGCTCTAATGTATCAGTAGGCGTCTCGTTATTAGTAATTTTTAATTGTGCGTGCGGTCCAGTCGTAGTTATAACAATTTCCGGGTCCTCTAGATCTAGACCCCAGGGTAGGAATACTGTAATATCGGAAGACAGAAATTCTCATAGAAAAAATACCTTCTGAACATATAAATTATGACGAAAATGAGGATTTATCGACTTTCGCCAGTCTGTGCCCTTCTTTTGCTAAGGACACGAATATTAGAGAACTAAAGGCATCAAATAAGTGCCAAAAAAGGCGCCATTTCATCAAAAAACTTGCACTTGACCTCAAACTGCGTTTGCGGCAAACATGGCCTGTCTGTGTGCCAAGAATGCCTCGATTCTAAATTTTAAGGTATTTTTATTATTCAACAACGTGTGTGATCTTAATAAAAAATAATTTATATCAAATCGTCTTTTGGTTTTTGAAATAATTTCAAAACTATATTGGGGTTTTCTGGACCCCAGGGTAGCAATAGTGTTTCTCCAGGGATGAGTAGGGTTTAAGGGTTAAAAATACTGCCTCCTGTTTCGAATCCATACCTGATTTCAAATTGATCCCCGTTTGAGTCTCAAATTCCATTTGAAGCTATGTTTTTCTGTTGCTGTTGTCGTTGTCAAGTTGCTTCTTTTTTGTTTTTTAAAATCATCTGAAATATATCCCCGATGTTGCATTTCCGCTTAACCTTTCTATTTGGAGGATAAATATTTTGCCAGATAGCAATATTGGTTTTCAAATATGTCGAATGTCGAATTCCAAAAAGATATGCATTTTTAAATAACAAACGGTACTATTTAAACTAATTTTGAACTTAACCTTTATTTCTACTCTCGTTTAAACAAAAATAACTTAAAATTGAATTTAAATAAATATGTATAGGTACATAGTTAGAGTATTGTTCAGATACTCGAACTCTGTGCCCATGATCTGTAACTATGCGAAAACTAATCGCGCCTAGCCATTGTTCGTTGCTCGAATTAAGGGGCAATAAAAAAGTCTTCGCACAGTTACAGAAAAAGAGCACAGCTTAGGCACATTGAAATTCAAAAATAACCCAACCCCACCTCAGCCCACCCAAAATCCCCAGCAGGTGAATAGGTCCACTGAATCCCGCATATCACAGACAAACTATTGGCAGTGACTTTTGTGCTTCTCTACATATGACTGGATTTTAAGTGCTACGTTCTAGTAGAATTTGTCACCGTCGAATTCGCTGGCCTTGTCGCCGTTGGGATACCCTTCAGGGCAGCCTTCTTCTCCGCAATGATGCTGTTGGAAAAGACCATTTTTGCCTCTCGCTGGTACTCCGCTATGTTATAGTGGCTTTGCTGTGGAGAATGCAGAACATAATTAAATCAAATATCACAGCCATCCCGTATATCCTTACGTTAAGTGCATCGTTTATTTCAATGCGTAGCAGTCGCTTTAGACCACGCAAGTTGCGACCGGCAATCCGTCCCAATTCGTACCGTGTTATCCGGTACTTTTCTGTCGTCGTTGACGTTGACTCTGTGGTGTTGTCTCCGCCATCCATCAGGGTATCCTTGGAACAGAAATGCCTCAGATATGAGTTTTGAATGTAAAATTTTGCAAATCAAGCACTCTTACCGGCCTCGGCGTCGTAGTTGTGGTCGTACGTGGTCGCTTTGTAGGCTTTCCATCCGAGAAGCTATCCGACACTAGGTCGTAGATTTCATTCAGTGTCACCTTGGTATCGTTATATTGCTGTGCACGGGACAGATAGTCATCAATTTATTTTCAATTCTAGGAAGCAAGGACATCGGGGTATACTTACGTCAAAGGCGAGATTTTTTGTTACCACAATTTTCTGGAAAAAATCCCAAAAGGCGCCGCGTTTCGTTCTACTCTTTACCCCAGTGCTGCTGTCGTCTGTGTTGTAGGATGTAACTGATATTACGAGCAGCAGGAACAGATAGAACTTCAAGGACATTTTTGTATGTTCTTCTTTGTATGGCGGAGTGAAGTAGGGAAAAAATTGCCTGAAAAAATAAAAAATATAATTTGGTTTGAATTTTGGCCGGCCTCACAGGTGCCCTACAAAAAAGTAAACAGGCCTACATCGATCGGAAATTGTGAAAGACGCAACGAAATCAAATTAACACTTTTCTGTTGGGCCAATGACCCATCGAGAGTGACCAGACCATATTGAGAAATGCCAAAGGCAGTGATTACAAATGCATACATCAAAGGTGTTGTTTTATTTAGGTATTCGAGTACTTCCGCGAGGCATGGTAACCCCACAAGAGCCGTCAAGGTAAGCTAAAGTGTTTAACTGTTTACCCACCATTTAATAGGTCGTTGGTCGATGCTGTTTATAAGGCCGTATGATGCCTTTCCACATGATTGGCCTAATGTGTTTGTGTATTTTATTAGCAAGGCATTCATGTGGTTAAGTTATCAGTTAAATTATTGTCGTAAGAGATGTTCAAATAATATTCCTCGAACGTAGTGTCGATGTCCTATTATTTAAATGAAATTATTTCCCAGCGATGATGCAACTACCGCAAGAATTCCCTCTCAGCGTAATCTCTGTGTGTATCTACCATTCTTGGTATAGAACAGGATAAATCCTCACAGCTCAATACAAAGGAAAGAGAGACGGGATCTTTTCTCGAATCTAGTGCACGCGGATAAGGACGTTATTTTAATTTTTCTCCAAGAAAATCTCTGCAGGCTATTTCAGACAAATCCTTCTTTGCCAGAGCAGTTGTCGTTGCCGTTTCGATACCCATCCTGTTGGCAATTGGCAAAGTTTTAGCTCCCCCTTTTGGAGGAGCTTTAACGTTTATTTTTGCACTAATAAAAGGATTGGCCACCTTAGGTGTGTAAATAAACACGTAAAGCCAAAAAAGTAAAGGGAAACTTTGACTGCACTGCTGCTAGAAGGCAGCTCGTCCCCTTCTTGCGTTTGTGTAAATGTAACTGCAGTCTATCGGAGGGAGGTAAGGCTTTGTGCGGATGCTTAAATATACGGGGTGGAAGTTTGTTGGCTTTTTGCAAGAACAAGCTTAACTATTTTGTAATAACATCATTAAAAAGTTAAAATTATTATTTTACGAGGTGAAAATTACTACTTGGATTTGTTGTGGTGCAAGTGCTTGTCTTTGTCGATCTTGGAGTTCATTATCGACTGTCAATGTTGCTAGCAATAAACAAGTAATTTGTGGTGCACTTAGATTGTGGATATTTCAACTTTCTCGTTTTTATGGGTATAGTAGTATGAGACTTTAAAATTGTATCGTACGTTTTATTGAAATTGTAAATATTTGCAGCACTTAAAAGTGTTCTAACCAAGGCACACCCGTTGGTAGCGAAGGTATGGAAATCAAATTAGACATTAGACATTAGATATTTCATGCGTAGCTCATTCGCTGATGGAAACGGGTGGAAACAAATGCTCCGGCCCTTACAGTCTTCGAGTCTAACCCGGAGGGACAATGCAGTAGAGAAAAACCTCGCCTTAAGTGGCGCGGTTAAGTAAAAGATGACCATAACCGGCCACTTGGAGTGCGCAGCTGCTGGCTAAAAATAAAGCTGTGACGACAAAATTAACAATACATTTTTTAAAAACATAATGGTGTCAAATGCTCGGCTTAACTAAAAAGATATACAAAAATCCGATATATATAAATAAGTATACCTTAAAAACCCATCAGTGCTAAAGAGAGAATCGCCCGCTAGCTAAAACCTGGCAGCAAACAACGAAAATGCATGAAAAGTTTGCAATAAATATCTGTTAAGGGGTTGCTACTGCAGAAGCAATGCTCAAAAGTTTTATACCAGATCGTAAAACGATTTTCCTAGTGATACATTCCCCGAACAGCATAGATGAGCATGAAACAGTGGCAGAGGATTTGAGAAAATATTTTTGCATCCGTGCAACCTACACTCCCGCTCAACTGAATAGGTTCAACATTTTTAAAAAAGTAAAAAGGCAATATCTCGTTAACCAAATTGAAGATTTTAATGAAATCAATTTTTTTGTATAGAATAATCAATTGTTAATGAAACACGAAAATTTGCGGTCTCTAAAATAGGTACATATATATTATATTTTTATTTTTGGAAAAACATGTAAAAAAAAATTCCATTTATTTTGGCTCATCAGAATAGGTTCAAGGGCAATGAGCCTCCGCACACGAGATTAATTCTGCCGGCATAAAACCGATTTTGTAGGAGAGGGGACTGAAGTGAGGGGAATAAAATGTTCTGCCGAGTTTGAGCGGTTGAACAAGGCATAAAACTAATACATACACCACTTTCAAAATATTTCAATTGTAAAAATAATACTACACAATGAAAAGGGGTTCATATATATAATTTTTCTGCCGGCAGAAATCATCCGTGTGCGCTCGAAGTATGGTATAAAAACGGTTTTCTGCCGGCAGAATTAATCTCATGTGCGGAGGCCCTTGACTTTAGTTTGTGATCTACAACGATTATGTAACGACGTCGATTATTTTGATTTTTTTAAATTGAAAGTAATTACCGCCGTTTTTTTCTAAAATTGGTCGCTGAAAGCAATTAAACGACTTTGAAAAAGGCCAACTAAAGGGATACTTCAAATTTGGTTTAAAGCCGGGCTAAATCGCTCAGAAGATTTGCCGAAGTCAAAATTTAGTTGGTAATTTTATTCAGAATGAATTAAGCTATAATATCAATATGAAAGGAGGGGCTCAATATACGACAACATCAACAGCCAGAAGACTTATCGTCCGAACTGCTTCAATTGCCCAACGTTCTACTACTAGAATCAAGAAGAATGCGGTGGTAATGCAAGTCTGTTATCTGAAAAACGCATTATTCGGAGTGCCAAGCATTTGAAGAAACTGAACTTAAAAAAAGAACTCACCTCAATGATGTGCGCAAAGCTGCACGACTTCAATTTGCTCGAGAGCATATGACGTGGAACAAGGAGTGGCAGATTGTCGTGTTTTCCGATGAAAAGAAGTTCAACCTGGATGGACCGATTGGCTAAAACTATTACATTCACGACCTGCGAAAGGATGAATGTGTTTTAGGCAATCACCACACCTGTGCATCAGGGGCATTACGATGTTCCGCATAAATCATATTATGGGACTTGTGACTTTGTGAGCTGCAATTTGTTACATCGAAAATTAACGCGAATATATACAAAACTATACTAAAAAATGCTTTTCCAAATTTTTCGAATATTTTTGAACGGATTCCATGGACAACGGTCCCATTCATACCTACTGGAGTGTTGTTAAACAGTCGATAAAGGATCAAAATGTGAAATTGCTCGAGTGGTTGCCATACTCCCCGAACATAAATATTATTGAAAACGTTTAGAGTCTATTGTCCAAAAACGTATATGAGAACAGGGGACAATTTGATAATCCTGCAATCCTAATTGGCGCCACTAAAAAAGCCGGGTCAACAATTTCACTTGGAATTATTGAAAAATATTATAAGTACTTTCCAAATCGTATCTATGAAGGTATATTGAACAAAGGAGATAGTAGATACTACATACTAAATTTATACCTTAATAATGTAGCTAAATGTTAAAAATAACCGAAGCTGTGAATTAGTACTTAATATATTTTTTTTAATTTTAAATTTTTGAAACTATTCAGTTGAGCCAAAATAAATGGTAATTTTTCGATACGTTTTTGGAAAAAAAAATCATAAAAATAGAGATACGTGTGTTAGAGACCCCAAAATTTCCTGTTTAGTTAACAATTGATTATTCAATAAAAGAAAATAGATTTTATTAAAATCGGCAAAGTTGGTTACAGAGATTTTACTTTTTATATAATGTTAAACCTATCCATCAGATGAGCGGGAGTGTATATGGTAGTCACAACTTTCATTAGGGCAATAGCGTTATTCAAAGTTCAGTTGAATATGGCTGGAGCATCGACATATTTCATTTTTTCTCTGCTATATGACGAAATCCAGCCGTTCCATCAAAGTCTGAAACCAAAGACGATCTAAAACTTTTCGTGTCGAAAAAGTTTGAAGACAAGGTTGCACTGTTATATTTTCTTATATTTTTTCTTTAAGGAACGTACCAACATCATGGGTATACACACTAATACCTGTAAACATATTTCGAGGTCCGTCGCACTATTTCCATATGTCACCTTTAAAAAAACATATTTTGAGGTCCGTCGCACTATTTCCATATGTCACCATTAGAAAAACGCTCCGAGCTGTCACTTTTTATTTAAATACTTCTCCCGGGAAAGGTTTTTCAACAGGGACGCTACAAAAGTAGAGCGATAGGGACAGCAAACTAAGCCGAATTTCTTGCCGCTCTTTTGACATTTCTCTTCAGTAAGGTTTGCCATTTCATGATGGAAAGATATACGAGCCAACAACGACCCGAAATTATTAAAATTTACTACCGAAATTCGGAGTCAGTGGCCTCAGCGTTAAGAGCGCTACGTCCAATTTATGGTCGTCATATTCGTCCTAGCAGATCAACAATTGAGTGTCTAGTGGACAAATTTGAATCCACAGGCACAGTACAAAATGTTCCCGTGCCAGTGAGACAAAGAAGTGCCCGTAGTGTCGAAAATATTGCTGCCGCTGAGGCTTCAGTTGAAGAAAGCCCAAATGTGTCTCTCACACGTCGTTCTCAAGCGTTGGGCATCTCCGTGACCGTCTCTCTACCGTCGAAAATTAGGTTCAGCGTCTGGACTTCTGCAAGCGTGCCCGCGGTGGCCATGCAAAAGAAATCGAGTTCCATACATAATGGCATCGTACGTACTTTCACAGGAATAAAGAATTTCATTGGTATCCAAAACCGTTTTTGTTTTATTTAAAAAAACTTTTGTAGCACTCTTATTGAAAAACCCTTTAGCTTCATCAGCGCCCCGAGATGCTTGCAGATGAATGTTAGTTCTGCACTTAAATTGCTGCAAATTATAGCCTTCTGGAAATATATCCCCAGGAGGCGGCAGAAATGGGTGGGACTTTTAACAAGAACAGAACAAAACAAAGTATACGCCGCTATCAAGAAGGGACTTGAAATAATTGAAACCATGTCGGCCTGGACACATCGGTGCAGAGATGACTCACTCTATCCTAGGTCTAAGAACACATCTAGTTTATAAACATACTTTATACAAGACCTGCTATATTAAGCGAAATACAAACATGGATAAAACGTTTCCGTACTGTAAGACCTATCTAAAGACGTACATAATATGAAGCAATCTATACTACTGATGTGATGCTCAAGGTGATTCAAAAATAGTCTTAATGGGAAATGTTATGAGGCCATTTGCCTAAATCGCACTTCATTAAGATTTACATTTTCACACCATGGAAATGAAACCGCTAAACGGTATAGTAAACAAGAAAAAACCGCACCTCTTAATGACCGAGCGCCCAAACCAACGAGTAGCGATGATACATAAACTTCACACAATCTTCACCTTGACCGCATCTTTTGAACGCCAAAATTCAAATTTACATCCCACTTAATTGCAATTTCGTGTGGCGTTGTATCTGAGAGCAGTGATACGGACGCGTGGGAAAAGATAAAACAATTTTCTTCTTTGAAACTAATTTGAGTAAGTTGATACTTGCCTCCGTGAATTCCAATTTCACTATTCACTATTCATATAGTTCAAGAGTTGCCGTCACCCAAGCACAAGCCTCTCTCGGAGCATGGGCTGCCTCTTAAGCAATAACGCCATTAAGCTATTGTAGATGATGGTTATTAAGTGATGTGGTCCATCTCTCTCCTACCTCGTTAAGATTCCAATTTCATTTGGGCAGCACTTGAAACTCACGTAAGACGATCTTGCACCTGCTTGCAATCTATAGTGGAACATCCGGCCAGTTCGCCGTACCACAAACATGACGAGTGGTTGAAAAAAGTTTCTCAAGGACTGGATGGTGCATTCGACCTCCCCTTGATATTGGAAAATTAAAGTGAGCAGAACAAAAGGAGCGACTGGCATGGCAGACGACTTGCACTTGCACTTGGACTTTGTAATGGACACTTGAACTCTGCGGAAACTCATAAAAGCCGAAGAATGCCAAATCGAAAAATTTCCTCTTCGGTTTCGGTGTTCAAACCTCTTGAGAACATTTTAATTATCTTTGCGAGCAAAAGTTTTGACAGGAATTCTAATTTTATTCAACAAATCGAATTGCACTCTATACCAGCACCAGTACCAGATGCTGTGCAAACGATTTTGGCCAAAATACAAACTTTCCAATCTCGAGACGAACACGTTTGCTGAATTATCTCAATCTAAATGTCATTTAGTCACATTGCCTCCCTGGACAGGACATGGCTATAAATAATTCTGGGATCAAGTGTGAATACACACTCATATAGTCATATACACAAGCACAAGTTTCTCGACCATATTATAGTGAAACTATGTATAAGCCAGGGATATTGTGTGCACTTCTCGACTACGCTTCACCTTCCAATAAATTTATGGCTTTGTCCATGATCACGTACAGCAGTATATGTATATAGGTACACACCAGCTCCAACCGTCACAATGTTAATATTAATAATTGTGAATGAGTGTAGTACAAGGAAGGAGAGTAGCTCCCGCATCCCTGTATGTCTATGGCTTCGGCTTCAGCTTCAGCTAATGGAATCATGTTGGCTTGGCCCGCACATACACGCCATAAAGCATATTAACATTCATTATTCAGGTCTCGGGCATTTATGATGTAAACACACACAGAAACGGTGGCAGCTGGCTGCCATTTACAAAGACCCTCATCCTTCATCTGGTGGAAGCTGGCAGTTCATGCATCTATTTCTCTACTAGGTTTGCGTGTGCCTCGCACTTGGTGGAGATTTTATGGAGTTAATGTGGTTAAATGTGCAAGTTCAAAAGGCGGGATATATTAAACGAAACAGTGTCAACGGACCAACAGGTTACCAGACCAAAGGACATACGCAAACGATGGAGTTTTGCACTAGTAAATGTCGGCTGTATATGGGATTTAATTAAATGTCAAAATTAATGTAACGACCTTGAAGATTAAAGACGAATTTGTATTTAAATAAGGGACAGAGTGAATGTTATTTTGAAATGGAAACAGTAAAGTTAGAAGGGGTGGGTATGGCTATGGAAATTTACACGGAGGTGGAATATCATTCAATCAGTTTAGCAAAACGACGCGCGGTACGCATAGCTACCAGGAAATGATTACATAATTATATTCAACATTAACGATCTTGGAGGCCAATTCACGGGTCCGCAACGTAAACTATGCGGATACCAAACGTTTCCTTCAATAAATCAATTGTGGAACGAGCTGTGTGACATGTTGCACCATCTTGTTGAAACCACAGCTCCTGAACATCATGGTTGTTCAATTGATGAACGAAAAAGTCAGTAATCATGGCTCTATAGCGGTCACCATTAACTATAACGTTCTGGCCAGCATCGTTTTTAAAGAAGTACGGACCAATTATTCCACCAACCCACAAATCACACCAAACGGTCAGTTTTTGTGGATGTAACGGTGTCTCAACATACACTTGAGGATTATCATCACTCCAAATACGGCAGTTTTGTTTATTGACGTATCCATTTAACCAAAAGTGAGCTTCTTCGCTAAACAAAATTCGCTTATGAAATGAAAATAGTGCAAGATACGTATTTCGAACAGAACCATGATTTTCAAAATAAATTTGCACAATTTGGAAGCGTTGTTCAGGCGTCAGTCTATTCATGTTGAAATGACAAAACAAACTAAATGTAGAAAAAAAATTAAGTGTGTGTAACTAGTCATCCACGAAAACTAAAGAGATCTAAATGTACGCCAAGTTCTAAGCTTAAGAAGGTTCAATGTTAAAAAAATTGGCAAGTTTTTCATTTATAATTTTATTTCATATATTAAAAACTTGACCAATGAACCAACCAATTTTTTAATTTTGATCTTTCTTGAGCTAAGAAGTGGACAGACCCCAGTGGCCTATTTCACCAACTTACAAATTTGTATTTACAAGTACCTACTTTTTGACAATTTTCTTAAAAAAAGAGACAAGTTCGGTTTCACCACATTTACACACATTTTAAAAGCAATTTTTTTATTTTGGATATCGCTCTTTTCTGTAACACTGCAAGGGCTACCGCTCTACCAAATTTCAACATACTACGGCAATCGGATGTGGCCCAAATAAAAGGCTACAATTCTTTCGTCTACAAATAAAAAGTATTTGTCAGAAAAAAAAATTGGAAACGTCGGCAAAAATCGAAAAAACGTCTGAAATTTAATACAAATCGTCTGAAAATAAATAGAAATCATCAGAAAATCAGATATTGGACACGTCCGAAGCAATTTTTAAAACGTCTGAAAACAAATAGTAATCGTTTAAAAAAGTGTTGCTTCTACTAACAATGGAGTAGAGGGAAATGTACATAACATCGGCGTTGCGGTCTTTAATTCTTTGAAATATGTAAATATTTTCAGACGATTTTTATATTTTTCAGACGATTACTACATATCTGTTTTCAGACGAAAATATTTTAACCGATAGAATTTGGTGAAGTGGACATTTTTAATGAGCTTGGTAAATGACATGAGTTTGAAGTTAGAGGGGGGGTCGAAAACAGCCTCAGTCTGTTCCTGTAAAAGGGGTGTGTGCCTTAACTGAAGAAATGGGCAAACGTGTCCTTTGATTCATATCTTAGGTGGGCAGATTCCAAATCCCCTAAATTAAAAAATTTTTGGAAATTTTTCTATAGGTAATATAAAATGTATCTTTCTGTACACTGCAAGTTCTACCACTCTACTAAATTTCAAAACTCTACGTCTACGACATACAATTGGAAATTACCAAATAACGTAAAAGTGGGCACATATTACACCCCATGAATGGAAAATCTGAAGTTTTCGGGGTCGAAGCAGCTTGAGTTAAGGTGGGTTTCCACATGTCGGTTGATTGACAAATTTTGACGGCTCTCGTTATACCATTGTCAGTTCATTTCCACTTATGTCAGTTATTGGCAAAAAATAGTTTGTCAGTTCAATGACAATGAAAATTTGGAAGTAAAATGCTTATTTGTATATAAAATGCTAAACGCATATGAAATTAATTGAACTTACTTCGAATTTATTTTGCAAAGTGTTTAACAATCATTCATAAAAAAAGACACATTCATGTGAAAAGGGGTAACACCTGTAAAAAGATTGGCCACCTTATATATCAAAATAGTCTATTCATTGATATGAATATTATGCCAATTAATTTTCACTATAGCTAGCTCACTTTTACTTTTACATGCAAAACTTTTATACTAACTTGTGGTTTTGTTATACTCACTTCCCAAAAAAATATGCTCACTGTCAATTATAGACAAAGTGGCATCTTGTTTGACAATTCAGCTATTTCCACTTGCCTTGTGGTTTCTTTGCCAGTTATTGACAAGTGCTGTTAGTCAATTCATCGACAAACAATTTTTCGCAATACAAACACTACATACAATACGTCAATTGTCAATTTCAAATCGAATATAGTGAAAACCCAGTATTAGTTTCTGTTAAAAAGGTGTGTGTCTCTACTGAAAACTTGGCTGGGGCACTGATATGATCTTTGATTGTCGTCCGACCATATTTTGTACGAAACTTAGGAACTGTAGTACCCAAACATTCAGTATTTCTGAAATATTGTTCAGCAATGAAAACAGGTTATTCTTTCGGGTAGTGTTCCCTATTTTCTAGCCCCAAACTGTCAGCTGTCAAACTGACAACACTTACCGCACTAATGGAGACAAATTTAAATTGTGCGTGCATTTTTTGACACCCTTTACAACTATCGGGCTGAGTGATACAGATGCTAGAGTCATATGTGCATTGGTAAAACAGCCACTCATCCTTTCTCGTAACTCTCTTTTGAATCTGAAAAGATTTACGAATTCAGCTTTTCCGCGAATGTCTCCAAGTTTCCACTTAGTAACATAAAATGACGCGTATGTTACCAATTTCATTTAAGTTTATATTTTTCAGATTTTACCAAACGACTTTTTCTCTTCAAATGTCAATGGATGATTTCAAATTGGCTTTTGAAACTTTTTGTAAGTTTTGACTAATCGCCAACTTAAAGTAATGAATTAAAATTGCAGTGATGACCCCATGTTTGATTTCTTCTATGATCTTTAGCATTTCGACATTACCTTCCTTAAGGATTATCACAAAGGTAATAATAGTCGCTGTAACTTAGAGATACTTATTAATGCAATACTATCTACCATCCTTCCAAAACAAATAAGTCCACTGAATTGAAATTGTGTAATAAAATACTGTTCCGTTTGACTTGCATACCCAGCACGTATTTGCGTTATGAAATTCGATTTCCTAATCAATTTGCAGAAATTAATTGCCTGCCTACACCATCCAGTTCCGACGTAAAGGGTCTGGGAGAGAATATAATCCTTTATGAACTGAAAATTTACCTACCCTTCGTCCTCTGAAATGTTTCCTGTAATCGAGATTTTCAAGCCTTATTATTCAATTATTCTCGTACGAATGCACTAAGCTGCATTACCTGGTATCTAATGCATATTGATGCAGTTGAATATTTAATAATTCACAACAGGATGTTCGTATGTGATATGGTCCTTCTATGCATATGTTGTGATTGTTTGTAATGTAAGCTTTATACATTTTATATTTTGGAATTTGTATTGAAATGCACCCACTCGATCGAGTATACTTAGCTACATAGCTATTCAAATTCCAAATGAACACATACAAAAAAGGACGAAAAATCCTAATATCGATAAACAAGTAAATGCTATGTGTATGCATGAGTTGGTTCGCAAAATAAATTATATTCAAATGATGAGGAAATGGGAAATTTTGCCGAAAAACTCCACCTCCATGCAGATACGAACTGATGCAGATTTTCAATTTACAAATTTTTCAATTTAACATTCGCACCGTCAGAACGGAACTGCGTATGATATGCCGGTACGAGAATAGAAATTTTAATTTACGGGAAGGTTTTCATAAATCTGATGGAAAATTTAACGGATTTTTAGGATATTTTATCAAAAAAAAAAAAACTATTGGATTATATAGAGCTTTAAATGGATTTGGAATATTTCAACAATCCAGTTGTGGAATGAAAATAATATTGTACAAAAATGATAATTGCAGAATCAGTTGGAGAGAACAATTAATGGAGTACGGTTTCGGCCTGCTCATTTAAACTCCTGACGACCACACTAAGAAAGGTAGCTCAAGAAGAAAGTGAATCCAAGGGATAATCTTCAGTAAACGAATGTATTCAGATTTTTACTTTGGGACGTTTGTAGCTATGTTTGGATTACTCTTATGAATACCAATTTGTATTTCCATGGTGACCGTTACATCTTCAAGCTGTATATTTAACAATAAGGGGTGACACAACCGAGCCGTCTTCATTTCATTTATAGAACAAGGCCGTAAGCAGCTATAGTACCTACAGTACTACAAACGTAACCAATTACCAAACCTGACAATTTTTATTTATGCCGTCCAAAGCGATTTTAACACGTGGTCAAGAGAGAAATCTATCATTACAATTTATCCATGACTTCAAATAAAAAATAAACTTAGGATTGCCATATTTTAATACGGTTGAATTAATGATAATTATCAGCTTTAATAGATTTGAAGCATGAATTGCGGATATTAGAGGTTAACATTTGGCCTCTTCCTCATTTCATTTGATTAACATTTATTATCACGACCAACTTGAATGCCATGAACTTGGCTGTCAACTAGAGCAAACAAAAAAATGTCTCATTTTCTGTCACCTACTAGAAGGAAACGTGTAGTTTCATTGTTAGCCATTTCATAACAAAGTTGAAGTTGTCATTATTGTTTGTCTGTGGCTTGTGTTTAAGGTGTTTATCATTCGATCATTAAGGCCGTGTGTCAATTGCGCTTAAATAATTATCCTCAGCTACTTTTCTGATAATATTAAAAAGGGAATGTTTGCCAACCTTCAATCTTGAAACGTAGATGTCTCTATTTTAACGATTTTAATCAATTGAAATTTTGTGTTTTGTTCCCTTTTATTCGATTTTTTTTTTGACTGTTGTAAATACGTGTCAGAAAATTAACCTGGGATACTTATTTAGCGCAATGGGCACACGGCTTTAATACCAACCTACCTCTAATTGGCAGGTCATAGGAACCCAGCAGAATACAGCATAGTGTTAAGACAGCTTAAAGTTTAAGCGGGCATAATTTTTAGTGCAAGTATCTATCTACCTACCAATCTGTGACAATTTTTTGGCTTGAACCACGCAGAGACGTATGTCCCCAGCAGAAATAAATATACTTTTTCAATGCATGTTAGTGAGAAAAAAAACCATCAAATATCGAATCATCACCCCTTTTTTTATATTAAGAATTCCATCGGACACTTTCAATAAATTGGAAACAATATTGCTCAAAACTCCATTGGCTAAAGGGCCTTTAGGGATATCCGAAAAACTGTCAACAATTACCCATTATTGGACGACATCGTCAACCATACATATCGGTGGTATCCGGCTCGATCGCAGTATCTTTATTTTGACAAACATATAAACGATTACCTTCCCAGGACTGAGAATGCCTACGATCTAACAGGGAACTGTTTCGCAGCAGCGTACTCTATTTTAGAGTAAAGGACCATTATGGTATATGATCATCACCAACGGCTATCCCATGTGGTTCAATATAGCACTTAACTTTATGGAAAAGGTTCGGCTCTTTGAGCGTCAGTGTCTCGTTGTCATTTGTCATAACCAGCGTTCCCTCCATTTTGGTTCGGCAGTGTTATCATTACGGTAGAAAATAGTCCTCAAAATGTAGTACGTCTCACAATACACCTGGCTGCATTGAATTTTTTAGCTAGATAAACATAGTATACAAGTGATCAAAATTAAACCATTTCTGTCAGTTGTCACTATATCAGTGATCTATTGACCTGATGACCAAACATGGCCATGTTCATTTTGTCAGACAAATTTGATCAAAATGGTAAGCATATCTTTTTCGATCTTCATGTAGTGCGACTGCTTCTTCGTTCTTTTTACTCAGTTGCTTAGTTGCCATTTTGTTATGTATTTCACTTTGATTTATAAAGTTCGAACGGAATCCCTTTTGAAAGTAGTAGGTAGTGCTTTTAATATTATAGAAGAGCAAATATGACCGTTCTGATCTTAGTGGTCAAAGCTTGACAGTGGTAGTCTTTTGGTCATTTGAGAGAAAGTCTAGGTTTTTAAGTTACAAGTTTGATAGCAGCATCGAGTTAGTCTTCAAAAATATAATAAAACCTGACAATCTAATACATCCAGAAAATGGCTTATTATGGCAGCCAATATTTTTAAAACATTTTGTACAGTCAAAAAATATTATAAATAAACAGAACTGTTTTCTGAAGCTGTTAGAATTAATTTCAATATTCAAGTAATGACCTAAAAATTTGTAATGTGTGTGTGGGACGTTATTCAAAAAAAGTTGTTTGAAGTTGTTTCTGACCAACGATTTCTTGAAAATCTGATTTTAATTTCTCAATAGAAATTTTCAACCAGGGGAAATCCAACTTACGTGAGAATGGTTGTTAATTCTCACTTTTACAAATTCACAATTTAATACGAAGTTAGTTTATTTTATAACAAGTGCTATTTCACAAACCGTGCTATTCCTGATTCTTAAAGCTTAGTACGCTGTTCGAGATAAATTTTAGCTGCCATAAAAATTTCTCTCCAAAATGTAGCTGAGCTAAATTTAAGCGAATTCATTTAGCCGAGCGGTATGCTGCTTCAGCTAAAAAATCATCATCATCATCATCAACATTTTTAATGGTCCGCTTGTCCATTAAGTGGGTCGCGGGTGTAGGTTGCTCAAGTGGACCCTCCATAGCTCTCGATTCTCCGCCATCGACTCTAGATCAACAAGGGCAATCCCCATACGGGAATAGGAGAGATTATGGACTTGATCTAATCTAACCATCTCATCCTTGGTCTACCTAGAGGACGCCTGCCTGATGGTACGGATTCCATAGCACGTCGTGGAATCCTGGTTGGGGACATGCGTTTAACATGACCAAACCACCGAGGATGGATCGCTCCGTCCGAAAAAGTAGCTGCTTGACATTGAGTTCCTCATGTATTCTGGTATTTCTGATGCGATCTCCACGGGTCACACCAGCAATACAACGGAGAAATCTCATTTCGGCAGCTTGTATTTGCGATCTTATTCTTTCGGTCATTACCTCATGACCATAGGTAAGAGTTGGAACAAACACCGAATTAAATACTGACAACTTAGCTTTGACACCAAGTTCAGTCCTCCTAATAACAGAAAAAATCAAATTTTAATTTTAGACTTTAGGTACTTCACATATCTACTCGTATCTGTCAAAATCATTCAAAAAATGATTGAAATTTATCTTTTTGATAAATTCAATATATAAGTATTTACGGAGTGGTAAACAAAATAAATGTCCCAACAATTTGTAGACACAACAAAAAAGTATATTGGAATTACTTCATCAGACAGACACTGACTGACTTTTTAATTCACAGATTTATCCATTGCATACAAACAGCTTATTTCTGTCTTGACACTCAAGCTTACAGAATTCCCACAACACCCACTGCTCGACGGAACTCATTTCAAAACCAATCCAATTGTTAATCAAAATACATTTCCAAATATCATTCATCATTCATTGATTCATCGCTCCAATTCCTCTAACCCCAAAAAAACCACACAAAGCAAAACATAAATCACCCGACCTTGACTCCACATAATTATACCAACCATCTTTGCACTTAAGTCATGCCAAATATAGCCGCCAAATAAAGAAACCCAAACATTTTGTTTCCAATCAATGGAACTCCTAAACAAACACAAAGTCCGCACAACAACAAAAACGGGCCGCCGATATGTTCAAAATTCAAAGTCAAATGATGTGTCAACATTAATTGCTCAACTGGCTTCTTGGTTTGCGGACGTCAAAAAATGTGACGACACTTACGTAACAGCCGGGCCTGTAGCCCGGTGTAAAGCCATCGACCAACACTGTCAATAGCTGAGCTGTCGCTGTCGCTGTCGCTGTCCTATTAACAGGTGCTGTCGACCTCCATAACCGCAGTTCACACATAGCCATAGCTGAAGTTAGTAAGAGGCACAGGTGAGGCGATGAGTGACTGGTATCTTGCGAAAGGCCATGAGTCGATCAGTAGGTGGAGAGGCAGGTTGTGTTGTTCAAGAGAAGAGCATCTCTACTATGCAACTGCATCTTATGCAATTCCTGTTCGAGGAGTACCAATCTTTGGATAATCGTTGCGATGCAGAATTTCGTACCGAGTATCGCAATTTAAATGCTCACTGTTTGAGCTTTGTGCGATAATAGACTCGCTCCAGCCTCGCTGTGGACTTTGATATTTCAGACAGATATTTCAGCATACGATCAGAAGCGATTGCATTGTAATTGCACACTGTTTGCGCTTAATGTGCTAATAGGCACACTCAAGCTGCATAGTAGGCTTTATGGGGTAATGCAATATTTGCGACAAAGCTGGGTACAGAGTAGGCCACTGAGTAAACGAAACCCAATCTGTAGACACAAACAACACTCATGTGTTAAAAGTGAGTTTGGGCCAAACAGGTCGGCTAATTCTTACAGATTGATGTGCTTGTAAAAGCCAACAACCTTCGCTTGGGCTGGTATCCATCGAAGGCAAGCGGGCCTTTCTAATTGGGTTAATGGAGTCGTCGTATCTTGTCGCTTTGGCTGAGACTAAAAACGATGCCGATGCAAATGAACTAGACGAATGGCTTGCCAAGGCCACGCAGATGTTTATCCAAAAAAATGTTAAACGCGAATATGATACACTGCATAGGTTGCGTGTGTTTTTATCTTTCTTTTTTTCGGGCCATAAACTGAAACGAGGTTTCGGCTAAAAGCGCTAAATTTCGTTGAATTTCTTGTAAAAATAGTATTGTGCTTAACGAGGGCTATTAAATTTTGTTTTTACTTAAAGTGTTTGAGGATGGATAGTATTTATGACATGGCTTACTTTTGGCACGTTTGCTGGGTGCTATCAACATTTAAAGGTTGGGTAATCTATTTCCGAGAGATGTGAGACATTACAGACATACTACATGAAGGTGGAGTCAAATTTTAGACAGCATTTGATGACATCTCTGCTCTTCTGTTTACAATTTTTGTTTCATACATCCTAACATGAGGTAATTAATGGCTATATATGACATAAAAGATTTATGTATCTCATAAATTTTATGCCTTGAGGGAGGTGAAATGTTCAAAAGTTATTTCGGGTGATAGTAGAGTCCGATACCTATTCCACAATCCATTTAAAATATATCCGACTCGCGTAAAATATTTCATAACAATGTTTTTGGGGACACCGAAGAGTCATGGCCGTCATCGTTGTTCAGTGTTTACAGACTTATAGAACTTTCGAAACCACTTACTGCAGTTGCAGACAAGAACCACTTGCTTGGTATTCAAAAGAACTCCTATAGATTCAGAGCGAAAGTTCATTAATTCGTTGGCTCTTCGACGTGTCAATGATTCATATTTAGGGGTTAAGAAGTTCTATAAGTTCTATGCTGTATAATTCTTGAAATATTATTCAATATCTTTCAATCAAGGGATAAATGCCTTCGCATCTGCATGCCGAGTGTTCGGATTCTAAAGAGCCGGAGTACATCTCTAAAGAGAACATAAGAATCAGCTACTTTATTTCGGATTTAACGCAGACTTTCCGCTCGCTAGCTCTAAGAAGGAAAAGGGAGGGACATCGGATCTCTACTGAGCAAAACCGAAATAAAACGCGAGGGGTGCGCTAGAGAAGTGCTACTGCAAGAACTTTTTTTGGAACTGGCGCGCTCGCCAATATTGGCACGAAAATGGGTTTAGTTCTGAATGAGAACAGAATCAATAATAAATGTGGTATCAACAGAAAACAGCATCGTTGTGTAGATATAGATTGATGAATCGGCAAAATGTCATAATACATATTGACATTTAGGGATTTTGTAAATAAGTCGACACTATTTTAACTGCTTAGAGCGATATCACTTTATAAGTCAGTGGAAGATGACAGATACCACAAGGCTACAAGCACGCAACTGGTGACAGTGACAGTTAACCAAGCACTGCTCTAAATACATAACCTCTTCGATGGCATAACTCTTATTGCTGTTGTCAGACTAGTTTATTCGGATACTTATTTGTAGAAGAATTCTTAAGGAGGTACTATAACAGGATTCCATTGGAGTAATCTAGCTTAAGCTAATGTACGATTATTTGAATTTCTAATTTTGTGACCATAATGGGATTAGTGTTTTATTTCCAAGCTCTATTGACTCAATTTAAGAGGATTTCTTTATGAATGCTTTTTGACTCTAGCTAAGTCCGTTTATATGGTTTTGCCTATCGAAAAAAAATATAAGGCTACTAGCACCCTAACAGGCTTTCTTACGACGCGCGTTTGCAATGCACCTCGATTAGTTGGGCCCTTAGTGAAATAGCATAGTAATCTGTCATACTGGTAAAAATGGCAATGACACTTCTATACGAATCACTTATCTGTGATTTTTTTGGAAACTCACTTCTCAGTCATCTTTGTGGTATTAGGAACTACAAGAGACCATAGTGCTCCACGGCGTATTTTGAAAAATAAATTTGCTAGAAATCACAGTACAATTAAAGTTGAGAACTGGTTGTCTTTTGGATTATTTAACTTGTCTATGTCAAAAAAACTGTTAAAGCACTTAAGAAATCATGGGTAAATGTCAATCCTTTGAATGTCGCGTCGCCGTAGTCATGCACAAAAATAATCCATCATTGGAAGGTAATGCAGTACATTTTGGCACATAAAGGGTAGGCATTCAGGATAACATAGTGAAATCAAAAATACAGCAAACTCTCTTGTAAGGCCGAGGCTTACAGTTAAATTTTAATCGTTTTTGTTTCATTAATTCATAAAAGTCACGGCCACGGGTGTAGGGCTGTGCAATTGGACACTCATAAGGCCCAATACACACGGAGCAACTGGAAAAAAACTGATCAGCAATGCGAATTGGTGACTAGTTTGCTTTTGAGTAATACTATGTCACACAGGGGCAAATGGGACAATTCACACGACGCTACTGGTTGAAAACGCTTTTGCGAATCCCAAAAACTAGTATGTAACCAGTCGTCTGTTGATTTGCATATCGGGTTGCCTATTGATTTTAATTTCTAGTTTATCGAAGATGATCGAACAACAGATCAACCTGTTGCTGGTTGGGGAGGTTGAAAAACATAACGAGACTAAAAGAACTAGAGATTTTGATTGGTGATGAGTTTTCTCGTGTGTGGAGTCAAGTTTCCGCTGAGTCCGTAATTGGTCTGTAACCCGAATTGCCAACCGGCTTAGTTTTTTTTTCAGTTGCTCCGTGCGCATTGGGTCTAACTCTCAATCTAGATTCAAATGAAGGTTGTCAATCTTTTGTCAAAAGTGAAATATGTTGTTTAGAAATGAAACGTTCTTGCCAATACCGAGAAGCTAATCCCATCGATTAAAATTTATTTCATAACTAATTAAAAATTTCATAACTAGTAAAAAATAAAAATAGATGGCGCAACTAGTCCGTATAGGTAGGTTCCCTAAGCCTAGCTTCTGACAACCATTCGCTTGCATGAGTTTTTATTTTTTTGGACGAATGGAAATGACCTACAAATTTAAGCCGAGTCTGAACGGCATAACATTTATACTCTCAGATGTTTGTCAGAAGTTCGCGAGAGGTGGCACAGTGGAAAAAACGTTAAGATGTAATTTGTGTTTTTCCGGGGATCGAGCTTGTGACCCAGCACACTAACCAAACCACCACTGCGCCCAAATTCGTAGGCATTTGTCACAAAAATAAGACTCATATAGAGGAATAGTTGTGAGAGCTTAGGGTCCCTTATGGACCTGTTGCGCCAATTTCTTATTAGTCGATTTATTTAGCAAACGTTGACTCCACAAAATATATCCAGACATTCCTGAATTGAAAAGCGTATGAACTGTATATTTCGATTAGGATATCCTTTGATTGTCCCCATTGAAATTCCCTTATCCAGCGAATTTTAGATAATATTGACCACTGTCCTTTATGCACTCACAATTCACGCACTCACAATTCACCCTCAAAAAAAATCTTTCTCAATCGACATAGTACTCACAAGTCATATATTTATATCTTTATGGCTAATAGAGGACCTTCGCCTAAAAACATTCAATTTGCAGATTTCCTCTTTTCAAACCCTAAATAGTGACTACGAGTATAAAAATACTAATACCTACTTAAAATTACGAATGTGCACTCTTTAAATTTAAGTATAGCATTGCGAAATGGCGTGGCGATAGTAATGGTAAGTTTCGACCCATATGATCCAACAGAGGAAAGTGACAATTTGGTTTTGCAAAACAAAAGGGAAGTCATTACAGCCTCGCCTTATGTATTCCGATTGATTTCGATTTTCGAGACTTGTGGTGTGGAATACTAATTCGACTCATTATGACAAAGTTAGTTTCCGCATTTAAAAGCACCCAAATAAGAAGTTGGTATGGTACCCCATGCCATTTACCTTGATCAACTCGAAATAGCTGCAAGAATGTGCTCGTGCTGGTATCCACAAGTATAGGTAATCCAATTTAAATGCACGTAGAACCGAAGGCTCACTAGATCACTGATTTTTGCGTTACACTTCACTTATCACAACACACATCCAAATCTGGATTTATCATATCAGTAAGAATATCCAAGGGGTCGATGGGCGAGTATCTATCGTGTCTGCGCGCGTATTCGAAAAAAAAAAATTAAACTGAATGAAAAACGAAATGACTACGAACTATCAGAGCACGTCTAGTGAAGGCGATAGCCCATGTACGAATCGTTAGCCATTCTACAGATCTGTAAAACAAGCCCCACACGCACACACACTCGCGTATACATGAACCGAGTCTAAAGTCTTTCAGTACGAGTACTCGCTTTGGGGCCAAACTAAACAAAAATCGGCACCAGCAGCAGATACTAAAATCCAAGCGACAACGTCATACCAGCTGGTGCTGTGGGGTATTGCATAATTTATTACCACCAATCGGAGGTTTTTTTTCCGATTGCAGAGAGTGAGAGCGACCGGAGCGATTCACTTACCAAAATGATGAGCACCTCAATGTAAAGACGAGCCAAAGTTTGCGTTGCAAGCCTAGAGGATTCACCGGAATTCTCCGCTATTGACGCCAAGACACGCTCGAGTGTGAATTTTAATTGTCTGATAGTAAGTGGTTTTTTTTGGGGAAATTCGATGAATAAAGCTTCTTCACGTAGCAGTGCAGCCGATCCACGTAATTGGAACACAACGCGGCAACCTTTAATTAATACGGCAGCAGAATGCAGTGCAGTTGCTAGAGGATATACCTGACTTGAAGTGGGCGTTAATGACGCTGCCGCATAAATTGGATAATGCAATATTTTGCAATATGGGCCAGTAGTGTCTGCTGTCTAGTGGCTGTTTACTTGTTTAAAAAGTAAACACTAGCATGGAGCGGCGCGGCGCATTGAAAGTTGTTTTTTGTGCAGCGAAGCAGGTTTGGTATTGCGGACGGCCAAAGAGCTGACTAAGCTTTTGTGATTATGATAAATTTGTTTGCCACTTGATTGACCTGAATTGGATAGTATGGACTGGACAGGTTTAGGTAAAATGTCGCCTTTATGCAAATGTATTCTTTAATGATGGTATCTAATTTCGAAACACCTTCGACAGCCGATTACGGACAATAAAGGGGCTTTTGATAATTTGGCCCTTTATGGTCGTTGCATACAATAACTAAAATAATCGGCAGTAGGTAAACACGTTTTCTAAATCTCAAGAGTGGAAGTGCAACCGAGCGACGGTTGAACCACTAATTGAGTTGAAATTCGTTGAATGCGTACTAAGTAACGATAAATATGTATATGCTGTGGCTGACCCTATCTAGTTTTTAACAAAACAGAATGTAACTGAATTCATATCTGTATCTGTAAATAATGGGAACGATATTGAAATATCTGCCATCTTTGTATGAATCATGATCTTGTCTAATGATCATGATTTATAAGGTATTGCCGACGTCATTACAATAATGCATTATTTTTATTATTATATGTCTGTTTTGTACTTATTAGGCCAAAAAATTTTGCCTTTTTTAGGGCATCATAATAGGCTAATTAGATTCATTTTATTAATTTTACTTAAATAATAATAATAAAATTAGGTATGTACTAAAATTAAAATTTAATTATTTTTTATTAAATTAATTAAATAACTTCTAAACAAAAAAAATTCTACTAACGCTGCTTTGCTTTCTACATGGGGTCTCGAAGTTATAATGTCAATACTTTTGGAAATGGGTTTTTTAAAAAACTCATTTTTTTCATTTTTTTTTTTTTTTTTTTTTTTTTTTCAATTATAATAATAAAATTTAAATTATTTCAGATATATGGAATATATTTATCTGTTTATTTTTTGAATAAATAAAAAAAAAATAACAAAAACTTTAGGAATTCTGTTTTTCCGCTTAGACAAACAAATAGGTGTGTTCCTAAATAATCATTAATTATAGATTTTATTAATATTTTTTTAACTTACTCTAGTAACCTGAGTATCCTCCATTATTTTTCAAAACTTTTTTGAGTCGACGTGGCATTGATCCTACCAATTTCTGGCACGTTTCGGGAAGAATGGAATACCATTCCTTTTGCATTGCTTCCCACAGTTGATTCCCATTTGTGAAGAACTGACCCCGACATTTTCTTTTCAGTTCATCCTACAAGTTCTCAATGGGATTGTGATCTGGAGATGGACTTAGCCATGAAACTACAGAGAAGTTTTGATCCCGAAACTAATCTTTCACAATACCGGTCGTATGTTTTGGATCGTTTTCCTGTTGGAAATGCCATTGGAGGGCATGTTTTCCACGTAAAATGGAAGCAATCCATATTTTGTCATGATGTCATTGACACGAAATATAGGACCGATATGGTGCACCATACCAGAAAAAACAACCCCATACCATTATATTTCCCCCACCATGTTTAACCAGTATTTAGTGTATAGCGAGGATGGTATTCTTTTCCTTTTGGTCGCCTTACGTTACGCCGACAATGCGAGAGAACAAATTTATTTTTGTTTCGTCACTCCACAGAATATTCTGCCATTTTTTCACTCCTTCAGGTCCGTTCCAACTTCTATGGCTTAAAACAAATTCTTTTCGGGACCTTACGTTCCTAGCTCTTAGGAGAGGAACTTTTCTGGCGACTCTTCCTGGGAGATTAAAGTTCTGTAGTCTCCTGCGGATTATGCGTGCACTGATCCCATCCCCAATTTTTGCGCCTATAGTCCGTGACGAAACAAACGGACTTAACTTCGCTAGAAGTAAAATGTGGCGGTCAGGAGTAACTGTAGTTTTTTTCGTCCTTTATCATTTTCTATCTCTAATGTTGGCTTAAGAGCATTGGTTACGAAGTACTGTGACCTTCCTAGGGCATCTGCTATAAATTTATAGGTTTTACCCTCACCCCTTAACCTCTGAACTAGTTGCCTTTCTTCCGCAGAGCAGTAGACTTTTCGACCCATCTTAAAATACGATTTAACAAAAAAACTTTAACAAGAATTGTGATAAAGTGATTAAAAAACAAACTCACCTTTGAATTTAATCACTTTTTAATAACACTTTTGAAACAAATCGACAAATTTAAACAATTTAATTAAGCACACCTATTTTTATGTCCAACTTTTAAAAGGTACAAAATGGTATTGCAATGAAAAATTAATAAAATACTTAACAGCACACTTAGTAAATGCAATAACCTTGACGTCATACTAACCGAACTAAGCATTTCTTAATAAAAATATATTTTGTTCCAAGTCTTGTTGGCAAAACAACTGTTATTTAGCAGCAAGAACAAATAAACTAGCAACAAATCTCCTCACACCTATTTTTTTGACCTGCAGTGTATGTGTTCTACAGGCGGGGGGGGGGGGGGGGGGGTGCATGCATGCATATTTCACGGATTATGGGGTTTATTTTTTTAATTTTCGACATAATTTCCCTTATTTTGACCTTATTACCATTTTGCTGTGGACTGTGGAAATAAAGTCGACCACGAAAAGAGGTGCAATTCGACATTATATTCAATCGAAATGGAAATAAACACGATTCGACCTTATTTCCTTCGACTTTATTTCACGGCACCATTTACTTCCACTTTAGAAAAGGCAAGACAAATAATATTCGCTAATATACAAACAAACATTTTTTTGGGGCTTTCATTTTAGAAGAAAAAGCCAATACTAATAAGAAATGCATTTAAATAAAGTTAATACCCTTTTCGCTTTTACAGATATGTATTTATTTTTAATTGGTTACTTAAATCTTTTTCTTCGCAAACAAACTTTGTTGACTCTTGTTTCGCTTGTCTTCAAAAAATGCGTAATAAACGTTATCGAACGTAACTATAAAAAAAAATTAAAATTAAATAAAAATGTGTAGTGAAAATCGTGCGTATTATTACCTTAAATTTGTGTCCTAACAAACAATATGTTTTTTTGCTATGAAATTGGTCAGTCTGTCTTTTTTTAAATATTCAAAATCTGTTTTCTGACAAAATGGAAAATTGGCCATTTCTTTAATCCACACATACTGGACGTGTTAATTTATCAATCTGAATTTGACTTGGAGAATAATTGAATCGGACGTTCTTGAAAGTTTAAAGTTCTTTTCAAAACTTATTTGCATTTGGCAATTCCCTTCATCTAATAATATGATATCTATTGACAAATATACCTAGATGAATGAACAAATGGTGGTTGGGTGTGTATGAATCGGGCAGGCATTGATTGGCATTAACTTGGCAATGTCCAGTGTTTTAACTTTCTCATACACATCAATTGTGCTTATTTTACCTCCCCGTGGTAACCACCGGGTACTGGTCTCGCCCACCCGGGCTTGACTTGCTAAACTTATAAGCGCGAGTGTTGAACACGAAGAGAATAGCAACGCTATAATGCTCTGTCGGAGTTGACTGTCTGCTCGAGTCTCAGAAGTCTAACATGAGCACCTCAGAATGAGGACGTACGGCGGATGAATTTAAATGATTAAATCAACGGTGGCGTCAACAGTCAACTTGACAGATACCTTAATGGGCTACTTCGACTTATTTGGAGCTAAGGTTATTAGGGCTTTTCAGCACTAGTCAGGGTGTTGAAATAGAGATGGTGGCGGATGAACCCTTTATGGGCCAACGGCAGCGCTCATATCCCCGAAGCGGGTTACTGACTCCGAAATCCGGCCCCTTTTGTCCAAGGGGTTCAGCAAAGGACCTGGCCCTCCAGGTTGGGGGTTGTGCGTCGGGGTAACTTCCCTACCACGGAAAAACCAGGCAGTTATGACACAACCACAAGCCTCGGATATGGATGATCCAAATGTTGACGACCCCAGCAAACGAAATAAGGACAACGAACTTCGGATCTGCACGTGGAATGTCCGGACCTTAAACAGACCGCGTGCAGCCGAACAACTTGTGGAGACCCTGGATAGGTACAAAGCCGACATTACGGCCATCCAGGAAGTGCGATGGGATGGAGAAGGCATAAGAAGGATGAAAAACTGTGACATCTATTACGGCGAGTGCCGCAGAGAGCAGAGTCAGCGATTATTTGGATGTGGATTTGTGATTAGAAGAAGACTTAGGCAAGAAGTCTTGGGATTTCGCAATGTTAGCGATCGCCTAGTCACAATCCGCATCAGGGCCAAATTTAAAAATATCACGCTGATCTGTGCTCACGCCCCGACAGAGGAGAAAGACGACACAGCCAAAGAAGCATTCTACGATCTCCTTGAGAAGACGTATGATAAGTGCCCGAAGTACGACGTCAAGATAGTCCTTGGCGACTTTAACGCCAAAATCGGAAAGGAGGGCATCTTTGGCTCTGCAGTCGAAAAGCACAGCCTGCACGACAACACCTCCGGAAACGGACTCAGGCTAATCGACTTTGCGGCGGGGCGAAATGTCATCATTGCCAGCACACGTTTCCCACACCTCAACATACACAAGGGGACTTGGCGGTCTCCAGATCAACAAACCGTCAACCAAATTGATCATGTTGCGATCGACGCCAGACATGCCTCCAATATCTTGGATGTCCGAACGTTTCGAGCGGCCAACATAGACTCGGACCATTACTTGGTAGTAGCCAAAGTACGGATGCGGATATCCAATACTCCACAACAGCGAGAGGATACTGTAAGAAGATTTGACGTTGCAAGGCTACTATCGCAAGAGACCGCCAAAACCTTTGCCGACCGCGTCTCACTAAACCTCTCAGCAAGCCCATCCTCAGCGTCACCAACATCAAGTACAGAGGACCAGTGGCAACACTGCCAGCGTGCCATCAGGAGTGCCGCTACCAAAGTGCTGGGTTTCACTAGGCGACCACGACGAAACCCCTGGTTCAATGAGGAATGCCGCCAGGCACATGCAGCCAAGAACGAGGCCTATCAATTAATGCTGCAGACAAGAACCAGAGCGGCTGAGAGAGCTGCCCGTGAGCTCTACGGGCAAAAAAGACTGGAGGAACACCGACTTCTCAGAAGGAAAAAGAAAGAGCACGAGAAGCGAGCGGTCGAATCAATTGAGGGACGCTACTGCAGAGGCAATGTTCGAAAGTTCTACCAAAGGGTAAAACGTTCCACCCAAGGATACAAGGCCCGAACAGAAGCCTGCAGAGATGAGCATGGGAATACAGTAGTAGATTCACAGTCGGTGCTGAGGATTTGGAAAGAACGCTTCTGCAGACTGTTAAACGGCGGAGACAGCCAACAACCCGCTGTCAGGCAGAATGATCTGTTCAGTTTGGGCGATGATAGCCAAAATTTCCGTCCACCCGACCTACACGAAGTGAGCATAGCGGTATCCAAACTTAAGTGCAACAAAGCTGCTGGAGCGGATGTAAAATATGGTCGGATGAAAGCATGCCCGACGAATGGAACCTCAGCATCGTGTGCCCCATCCACAAGAAAGGAGATACTCTGAACTGCGCCAACTACAGAGGAATAAGTCTCCTGAATGTCGCGTATAAGATCTTGTCGGCTGTATTGTGTGAACGCCTAAAACCTTTCGCCAACAACCTGATCGGCCCATATCAGTGTGGTTTTAGATCAGGGAAATCAACCATCGACCAAATTTTCACACTCCGACAGATCTTGGAAAAAACCCAGGAATTTCAGATCGATACACACCATCTATTTATCGACTTTAAAGTCGCCTATGATAGCGTATATAGGGACGAATTATACAAAGCCATGCCAAGTTTTGGCATCCCCGCAAAGCTCGTCCGTCTGTGCAGGATGACGATGAAGAAATCTCGCTGCTCCGTTAAAGTCGGCAAGAACACCACCGATCCATTTGATGTCGAAAAAGGTTTGAGACAAGGCGATGCGCTATCATGTACTCTCTTTAACATCGTTCTTGAAGCAATTGTACGAAACTCACAAGCCAACACCAGAGGTACAATTTTTCAAAAGTCCGTTCAACTACTTGCCTATGCTGATGATATTGACATCATTGGGAGAACGCGGCGAGCTGTCAGTGGCGCATTTGCAAGCATCGAAACGGAGGCGGCGAAGATGGGTCTGGCTGTTAATGAGGACAAAACGAAGTATATGCTGTCAACGAGAAAGGACTCTCAACATCGGCGACTCGGACAAAACGTCACGATGGACAGATACAACTTCGAAGTAGTTAAAGACTTTGGGCTCCACTATCACTTCGCAAAATGACATCGGCGCAGAGATCAAGCGAAGAATCACTCTTGCCAATCGCTGTTTCTTCGGGCTAAGAAGGCATCTAAAAAGTAAAGCCCTCTCTCATAGAACCAAGAAGATATTATATAAGACCTTAATCATCCCGGTTCTGCTGTATGGTGCAGAAGCATGGACCCTGTCAAAAGCGGATGAAAACCTTCTGGGATGCTTTGAGAGAAAAATTCTTCGAGTGATATTCGGTCCAGTTTGTGACGATGGAGTGTGGAGAAGAAGATTCAATAACGAACTATACGGGCTATACAGCGACGTTGACCTGGTCAAAAAGCTGAAAATACAACGGCTGAGATGGCTGGGACACGTGGAGCGTATGGACAACAACGCACCAGCCCGACGAGTCTTCGAATCCACCCCTGAGGGACAACGCAGCAGAGGAAGACCCCACCTTAGGTGGCGCGCACAATTGGAGAACGACCTCAACCAACTTGGTGTGCGTAACTGGAGGCAGCTAGCGAGGGACCGAGCTGGCTGGAGGGGCTTGTTGGTTGAGGCCGTGGTCCACCCCGGACTGTAAGCGCCACCAAAAGTAAAGTAAGTAAGTAAGAATGAACAAAATAAATAAATATATTTTTATGAATATTGCTAACAATGTTAGAATAGGGACGCGGTCATAGTAGTAGGTAGTTGTTGAAACCTATACCCCACGCCCACCCTGAATGGCATTTTAACATGCCCAAATATGCATACCTATACCCATATATCTATACAAAACATATTATTTGACGTAAAATATATCGTAACTTCGAAATGGCATGCGTTGCGTATGTCGGGCTTTTCATGTCTTGTATGTAGCTTTAGCAGTTATTTAAAATATGTCATTATTGGTCGCCTAAAAAGAAAAGCATCTGCAATAAGAATGTGCGCAAATATTCTATTTTTAAATTTCGTATTTCAATTGTTTATAAAAAATAAGAGTCACTTTCATCCCGACTACACTACCAAAATATAAATAAAAAAAATCATCCACGCAGTCGGTAGGATTCGAACCTACGCTCCCAGAGGGAATCTGATTTCTAGTCAGACGCCTTAACCGCTCGGCCACGACTGCTTGTGATAAATGCTTGGTCAAAATTATGTCCGCTGATCTAGTAGGTAGGTAGGTTAGATACTAACGCCAATACATAAGCACTAGGCACTACATACAGTGGATATTACATATTACCTATTATTGCACAGTTAAACATTATTATAATTTAATACTTCTTAGGGCCAGTACATATCCATTTCCATAAGTTCTCGTTTATGTCATTGAACCACTGTCAGTTCATTTCCACTTATGTCAATTATTCGCAAAAAATCGTTTGTCAGTTCATTGACAATGGAATTTTTACCAGTGTATTTGTCAGTTCACTAAAAGCTATTTCCACTTGTGCTGCCAATTTCGAATTGTCATCTCATTGTCAATTATGAATGGTTGAGTCACGTGAAGAAATACATCATAAAATAAAAAGTACCTACATGAAATAACATTTTCTTTTTCAAAACTAAAGGAACAATTTTAAAAAGGAAATGAATCGCTCTGGCTTTTTGTGTTTTGTTAGACGAATTTAAGTTGAAGCTGTAGGCAGGGCTGACTTTATGCGACTAAAGTTGCATTTTGCCCCTTTTTTCTTTCTATCCCCAATGAGACGACTTTTCCAAAATTGTCCATATTTGCCCCTTTTCTGTATTTCGTTGATAGTTCTTCCCATTCTGGAAAAAAAAACACCCTTTTGTATGAAATACGAAATGTGACATAATAAATGCTTCACGAAACTACTTCACAATTAATTGGGATCTGAATGCGTCCTTTTTCTATCAGCCAGAGGTATCAGCTATTAGCTATTTACGTCCTATTGTCATAAGTTTAGGCATTAACAATTTAGCTATAACCATGTTCAATGCAACAATAAGATAGAACGAGATGAAAATATGCGTAAGCCACTTAACTTTAGTGAACTCCCTCGTTTTTTTTCTGACATTTGTGGGCAAATTAGTATTGCCCCTTTTTCTACGCAAATCCCCTTTTTTTTTGCGACTTTTTCAAAATAATTGAAGTCAGCACTGGCTGTAGGCAGAAAACGAAGAAAGCAAACAATTTTCAAAATACGCAAAATGCTTCGAATTTCTTTTGAAATGGGTGAAACTAGATATCGTTCATAAAAAAGACACATTCATGCGAAAAGGGGTAGGTATACCTTGTAGATATACCAATATAATATGTCTGTTCATTGACAAACATAAAAACCTTACATCTCAAGGTTTTTTTACTGCGCCACCTCTCGCGAACGTCTGACAAACATCCGAGAGTATGACTGTCCTGAAAAAGCTTCTCAATTCATCCGTTCTGATTCGGCATAAAATTATAGGTCCCTTTCCATTCATCCCAAAAATAAAAACTCACACAAAACGAATGGCTGTTAGAAGCTAGATCTAGGGTGTATACACGCCTGTTGCGCCAATTACATATTTAGATATGTTTTATTTTATATTGACAAACATAATGTCAATTAATTTTCACTTTATTGGAATTAAAAACAATGTGACATTTTGTTTGACAATTCAGCTATTTCTACTTGTCCTGTGAATTGTTTGTCAGTTTTTGACAAGCGCTGTTAGCCAATTCATCGACAAGCAATTTTTAATTATTTCCACTTGCCAATTTTCTAATTGGCATAAAAATACGTCAGTCAATAATTGTCATTTGCAGAACGACAGGTGAAAAATAATTTACACATTAATAATCACTTCATTATGCATATAACACAAACACATATAATGTTCTTAATGTGGTTTTAAAATCAAACTATCGATTTTATTAATTGCACTAACACCAACACCTTATGGATGTTGACAGGGCTGTTGACAATGAATGAAGTAGTCTGAATAAATAAATAAAAAAAAAATAACTAGCTCGCAGTCGGTAGGATTCGAACCTACGCTCCCAGAGGGAATCTGATTTCTAGTCAGACGCCTTAACCGCTCGGCCACGACTGCTTATACTAATGCAAAAGTCAAACGTATTCCGCAGTTCTTCGAACTACCTACTTCCTATACCTAATCTGATTTAATTCAGATTAGAAGAGTCTGCTCTCAATTTACTATTTTAAGATACGTGATACAAGAACAAGAAATTATTAAATTAAAATGTCGTATGAAATAGGCACGTCACTCGTATCTAGACCTCGCTATTAAAAAGGTATAAATACTCTTACGTGTACATAAATAAGTACAGAAATATAGAGCTGACATATAGGAACATGATCTTGTCTATAGTGTAAAGTTGAACATGGTATGTAATGTATGTACTTATATTTTTTTTACGTAAATATTATCTAAATATGTATGTATGTACAAAGTTTTGTTATTTTACTGACAGGTTATTGTGACCGTCATTGTTTCTGAGAAACAATCATAGTCGTTTTTTTTCTACTATTTGTCTGTTTTAAGAATCGTAACTCGATCTTAGATCCATTGACCGTCGGTCGTACATCTGTGTGTCTTTTTATGATGTTAGATTAGCACTGTTTTTATGCGTCTCGGCATGGCACAGAAAATATACATGCTTTAAAAGATATGGCTTGGTATTCGCACAAAAAAGTTTAAAACGATATCTCTTCACTTATAGTTAGCAGATAAAATATTTGTAAAATTGGCAACATCTAATGGATGCAGATTAGATAATAAGTAGGCTAATCACTTCGTAAAGTGCGGTCGCCATAGAATATGGGCAGTGCCAAACTTCACAAAAAAATATCTAAAATATTAAAATTTGTAGTGTTTTAAAATTTTAATATAAGTCTAATTAAAGCTTAACCAATAATACCTTATGGTTTAAATGAAGTGAAAATGAACAAATTAATATAATAAAAATTAAGATAACGCGCTCATTATGTGTTTACCTACCTATATGTACTTGTAGTAGTAGGTACCTATTTTTTGTCCTTCATGCTTCAGAGTCTGTCAAAAAAAAAAACCTACCAAATCAAGTCTTTTAACCTATATTTTACAATAAAAAACTTCTCTAAAATCACATGTACCTTACGGTGGAGCGAACATTTTTTTTTTAATTTTTGAAGCCTATATGTATGCGGGAAAGTTGAATTTGGAGCCCCAAAGGATATGTGCAAAATTATATTGTATAACATTTTTATATCTTCCAGGTATTCAGTTTGCCATTACATTTGTAACGATAAAAAGAGTCAGCGGAGACTCCATAAATAGTATAATTATATATTCTGAATCAGGATCAAATTCTGAATCGATTTAGCCATGTCTGTCTGTCTGTTTGTCTGTTGAAAACACGATAGCTTCCAAATTGTTCTAGGCAAATGAAATTTTGTAAGAGGACCTTTTTACCGTCGTCAGGCTGGTATTGAAAATAGACTGTCTATGGCGGTCAAGTAGTTTTGATGGTATCTAACTCCCATACAAATCCAAATTTAGACCCATGTTTTGTGTATACGTACCAACTCACATGCCTAACATATGACTTGCATGCAGTGGAGGGTATTAAAGCATCGGCCAGGCCAGGATGATAACACTTGTACTTATTATAATTTAACTGACTGACCCGTGCTCGACTTGCTTAGCCCTCTTATACGGATGGAATTTCAAAAAAAAAAAAAAAAAATCCATTGATGTCGTTATAGGAATGTACGTCAAGATTTCAGCCCTTCCGACCCAGCAGTTTGGTTTATGGGAGAGAGAGGAAGAGGGAAAGCAACCCGAAAGAACAGTAACACACAAAAAACACCTCGTAGCAACAACAACGCACTGAGGTTGGTCTTCTCCTTCGTTCTAATCACAAGTTTGGGGACTTGCACTTACTGGTTAATAGCTGACGAATTCAGTCAGACAAGCACTTAAAAGGGGTCTGATGACAAATTAGTGGTGTAGTTCGAAATAGCTATCATATGCCAAAAGTGACTGACGACTGTGGCTACGAGTTGTTGTACTTTCAAAAATAATTCATAGACTGAATTTCTCAACAGAAATTGTCAGGGTCAAACGCAACTAGCAAGATCCTTGTTACTCCTCGCTTCCCACTCCAGTAAAATGGTAATCGTATGTCAGCTAAAAGAATCCATTGGTAAACGGGTGCATTATTTAGTTCCCCTTCGTTGTAATGGCCTATATGTTGATGGCAAAACCAATGAACCGAATGGATTTTCTGGAGTCCTGGAAAAAGCTTTTTAAAGCTGACATAATTTGCCAATTTAGGCGTTCAAAAAGATAAAGGTGGAACTGCCTCAGATAAGTAGGTACCTACCTATCGAACATTTTAGCACAGATCAGAAATATCTGCATAAAATGTGTGTCTCTGGCAAAGCAGCCTTAGAGTTGGTACATGGACAGCCATCAAAACGTTTCATTCAAGGAGGCTTACAGCCATTGACATACTATACATGGACTTCTAGCAGCCAATTTTTCGTTAAAGCAGACGTAAGCACTAGCTCTTTTGGTTCACGGCGGAGAGAAATGAAAACACTCAAATGTCATCGAGCAATTCGTGTGATTTTGTTTGAGTGTTGAGTGTGCCATCTGTTATAGAAGTCGTTATTTTTGCGCAGTTGCAATGTTTCTGCAATGGATGGCACTGTGTTCTATGTAAAAAATAGCAATTTCCAGCAGAGGTACAAACCTCTTTCCTACTTTCGCCGCACTGAACCAAAAACGCTAGTGCTTATGCTTGCTTCATTTTTCCTCGCAGCAGGTTTGTATGAAACTGACATTTCACTAGCAGTCCGTTGTATAGTAGGTCAATGATGTCAATCATGTCAATGCTTACAACAGCTTAACGGATTCTGCGAAGTTAAGGAAAAATCAAATTCAACTTTTATGACTATAGGCATAGAAAAACAAACAAAAAAGAATTTAAATTCACTCCATCCTAATGTTCCTATACTATAGCAACTATAACTACCTATGTACTGTAGATACATTGTACAGCTAAGTTACAATCAATACTCACAACAACTCTTCATCAAGAACTTTTTTTTTTTTTTGAAAATTGTTTACAATTTTACTGGATATTCAGAAACAACTAAAAATACCCGCATGTGCTGTGCAATTAAATTCTACGTGAATTGCTTTTAGTCCATTTAACCAACAAAAAATTTGAAGCAGCTAGCAGAACAGAAAATGAACAACATATTTGTTCATAAAAATATTCTCGCTGATGGTGTTTCTATTCCTAAATCATTATCTACCCAGCCGCGAAAGGTAGGTAAACCATTCAATCGAACCTGACTGCAGTTCAATGTCATTGCAATATCTTCGAATGGAGGTAGATAATGACGTGGTTGGATTTATGTATATGATATCTATGCTTAAATATTATGCAATGCGTTTTGAGTAGCGTAACAACGTCACTAGCTCACACTAAATGCGTATTCTATAAGCGCGGCATTTCGATTGTCAATGCAATCCCTAATTATCCCAAATTGTGTGGCATCACGAACAGTTTAATGCTGACTTACCTCAGCAATCGTTCCTCCTTAATTCATCGCACTACCACAGCCACAGGTTCATAGCTGACAATGTGGTCTTTTATACCAACTCGGACTTAATACCATACGTGCATATTTTTATCCAAATTTCGCGACATATCAACGGAAAACGTGATGAAACTTATTTTCGCCACAATCGCATTGATAAGCGTATTTGACACGTGATACTGCTGGTACTTAACCACTTTGCACCCATCATCCAGGAGGCAAATATTCTACACTCGTACATTTTGGATCACTATTCGATATAGGGAGGAGTTATGCGTGTGTTGCAAGCTGGCCAAGGGGTAGTGGTGGCAGCTCAAAAGTGCGTGTGCATAATAATGCGATTATGCATTTGAAACGATGCAACCACATTTAGCTGTAGTTAACAAAACAAATTGTATTCAATTTCAAACGCTTCGAATAGCAACCGGCGCGGCGCGCGGTGATATTCAAAATTACATAAGCGGAGTCACGTTGCACATTTCGGCCCAAGGGAGGAAGACAAACTATGTATTTAATTATTTTAATGAAATCACAGATTGGTTTGTTTAATATATGGAATTGCATTATTAATTATTCAAATTATGCGAATAGTTATGGTGATGCATGGTAAAGCTTTTAAAAAGTTAACAAAAAGTGCATAAATGTACCTATTACATATTATTCATTGCGCCTGTAATTATGCTTGGAAAGTATTCACCATTTTGGATGAGTATCTATTATTAGAGATTAAATTATTACAGTGGACTAATGAAGAGAGAAAAAATTCGCATTGTTCAACGTTACGTGGGTAAATTTTTTTTAAGCAGTGTTTTACGATTAATCATGCTTTTGATATGTGTGTGTGAATTTTCGGAATTAGTTGACTTCAATTTAACAGATATTGTACCTACTTACATAGTTAATATCGAAAATGTTTCTAATTATTTCAGAAGAGATTTAGTTTGTGTTTAATTTTGGTATCTTTAAGGTGACAATATAGATACGAACTTCGTTCTATGTTCATTTGCATTACTTTCGTTTGGTACCTATACTGTGGAGAATTGCGGTTTCTCTAAAATATATTTTACCTACTTACTTATACTGACTGATGATGACTATGGTTTTCGAGTGACCCAATCACAAAACTTGCCTGAAAATTTGAGACCAATCGAATAGCTGATTTTCGAATTTTGCGAGTACAAACAAACACAAGCTGAATTTTTATACATAGGTAGATACAAGTTAACACGATCGGCTATTCACCTGCCGATAAAGAAGTGCAAGCGCCGCAATTTGCAGCACCTGCCCAACTGTAATGCGAGAACCCTCAGCGAGGGCATAGCACCAGACGCATAACTTGCATTTCCTGCACGCGCGGACGTGTTCGAGCTTGCGTGAGAACCAAAGCCAATGCAAGATTAGATTTTAAGTATATCATTATGTTGTAGTTAGTTCTAAGCGGGACATGAAGTAATAAAGACTTGACAAATAATTTTGGCTTCTTAATTTTATATACGAGCAGTTGGGCCAACGAAAAGTTGGCGTTCGAGTTTTTTTTAATAGATTCACATATAAAAATCTTTATTTACATTTTATACGAAAAAGGAAGATTTACGTGTTCGTAATTTTTATATGAGAAACTGTTATTTCAAATTATTTATTTTCTTAAACAAACAAAGGATTTATTTATTCGAAATTACAAAAAAAAAAAATCGTTTTAATAAATCATAAAAATAAAACACTTTTCTCCCCTAAACATACCCTTCATACTCGAAAGCTTTATTAAAAAGGAAGAAGATTATTGGGACGCTGAGGTTATTGTTTTATCGAAAGGTCTTATAGATACATGTTTTACTGATAAGAAATTTATTGTTCTTCTCTATTTTTTCAACGAGTTTCTTCCACAAAGTGGCATTTTATTTGAAATTCTTCAATCAAAGTCCAGCGATGTTCAATATTGTCTAAATTCAAAACCAGTATTTCTAATCTACTTGAATCAACAAATTTCGATTCCTTTTGGGCACATTTGAATTAAAACGAGAATTCGGCCAATTTCAAAGCAATAGGCGTTTTGAAATCAACCTTTCAATAAAGGAACAATTTAGAGATTTTTTAACAACAATAATTATTGTCGACCAAGTCATCAACGAAATCGATATTTGGTTTAGTTCTCTGTCATGTTTTGAATTTTTGAAACTTTCGGACACAACATTGTCAGCGTGTTTCTTGATTTTTTCCGGATAGGGAATAGAAAAGATAGAATTTTCGAATTTTTTATCCGGAATATCCAGAATGGAATAAATAAAGAAACAGAACTGGAATACAAAGAATGACAATCAGCGGCTTAGTTTGTGTGTCAGACCAATTAATTTTGCTTTAAACCAAAGAAGAATTAATTTTAAGTCAAGACTTAATAACCTTTTAAATGTTTTAACTTATTATTTTATATTATTTTTTATTTAAATGAATTTAAACATATTTCCTTATAATGTGCAATTAATACGAAATGATTCAAAAATTCAAATTCGGTCGCATCGCAACTGGGAAGAGGGCTGATTTATTTAAATTTATTGGGGTATATAATACTCATAGATGTTTAAAAAGCTAGGTATTAGGTCTACGTAATTCATTAAAAATGTAAACCCAAGTCTAAAGGGAAAACTCGAGTCTAAAACTAATCACGACAAAACGTCGGTATTATTTAATTTGTTTTTAACTCTAGAAAGAATCCAAACAAGTCAACAAGTCAAATGATTTAAGAAAAATTTTGCAACGCGATTTGCTATACTTACTGAGAGATAAATAAGAATGATGTATCTAATATATTATTTTTTTATCATCCACGACTTTTAAATACTTTTGGACGAACTCACGCAATGACAGAATATCTTTCCTGCTTCAGTTCTCTTCCTCTTGGAACACTTTTTTTGCTGCTCATCTTATTTTTGTTTACAAAACAGAAACAGCAGAAAAACAAACAAACAAAAATTATAATCTTAAATACCTACTTTCGACATTTTGCTTTCAGAACTTGTTTTGTAATAGATTTGTAGTAGAGTACATGTTAGAATCGGATCTAATTAAAAAGTGCTGGCAAATTATTTATGAATAGATGTTATTTATTTTCTGTGGGTTGACTTTAGATTCGAGTTAAGTTAAACACGGTTTTATAGTATAACTATGGCCCATTTACTTTTAAAATACAAAAAGAATTATATGCGACGTCTACTGTTCATTAAAGCGTCCCCTTCAATCATTTATTATTTGAAGTCTAAGACGGCTCTCAGATTGAGGCAACAATGAATAAGCAACTGGCAATAGGAAACACGCAATATTATCGCTCACAGTTATTTTGCTTTGAATTAAATTAGAAGTCTCACATCAAAGCAACTCAATATCGGTCCAACGAAAATGTTGCTGATTGCTTCAATATTTATCATTAACATTATATTGCTTCGTAGCAGCAATATTTCTCATTAGTGACACGTCGCTAGACGTTTGCGCATTTTAGGTTTTATTACATTTTTTAAAATATGTTGGATGATCCAGTTTTTAATATAAAGTTCGTAGAAATAGTTTCAAAATATCCCTGATAGCTAGAAATTTCTGGCAATAATGTTGCTTCAATATGAGAATAAGTTAAAATAAAGTTGCTAGTTCCTTAGTTGCTTATTGCTTGTTGCCTTAACCTGAGAGCCGCCTTACTCAGACTTTAGCATCACCATCACCAGGGCCGTAGCCAGGATTTTGGTTCGGGGGGGGCTTGATCCAAATTTTATGAAGCAAAAAACTAAGAATATTCCAATTCATTGAGTCGTATTAGTTTTTAAATCGTATGTACTTAAACGAACCTAGGTACTTAAATAATAATTTTACACACATTTTTTGAAGCAGAAGACTTCTTGATTTTTTTTAACATGAGATCAATAAACTTATTTAGATCCACAATAGGTAATATCCGAATGAACAGATATCATAGCAAGTTACCTTAACCTTGCATTCTCTATAACGCTTCGGGACATTGTTTTAATCCTTTTCATAGCTGAAAGGGTTTTTTCAACACTAGCTGTGGTCACTGGAAGCGTTGCTAAAACCGTAAGCAAGAAATTTATACCTCTAAAGTAAGTCTTGTCACATATATCAAGCAATTTCAAAACTTCGGTAGAAGTATCACTCGACGATTTTTTTTTCGCACCAAAGAATGTATTCAGCTTTCACAGCTGACAGTGAAATTGCATTATCAAAGTAACGGGTTAGCCTGTTAGCTTTTCCATTTCGTTCACTCGCTCAACTGCAGCAAAACCTGGGAGAAGAGCTTGAAACGATGGTAGAACGTCATCGTTGACCATGAATCTGTACGTAAGATTTTGTATTAACGAGATTGTGTAATGCAAGGAAATAGTATATCGTATTTGTAGACACTTTAAACTAGGTTTCAGTAGAAAGGTTTCTGGATTGGAACGCGTTGTTTATTTCAATGAAGTTCTTGGAGCTCTTAATTTAACTTAAAATAAGTCCTCTGCAAGTTGGGATGCGGATTGAAAAGTCTCTCTGCAAAAATCTTCGGTATTTTCTCTGATGTTCTTAAGAGAATTCAGAACTTTTTTTTGTGCGGTCAATTGCAGAAACGAAATCTAAGGAAAATTGATAAGGGCAGCGTTAAACTGAACAGATTTTCGCATGTAATGAGGCTTACTAGGAAATTACCTTTTTGGACCGCTGGCGCTGCCAAAAGTGTTGATGCTTTCGAAGACATCGTTCTGCTCGTTATTTCTTCAAGACTTATTGAGATGTATTTTCAATGAATCTTGTTTCACAAAGGCGTAAAAGTCGAGTTTTTTAGCTCTCTGGTGCGTGCTTTGTAATGACATTTTTGAAAGTTATAATATAATTCATTTGAGCAGTCGCGGAAGAAATTTCACTAACAGGCGTATTTTGTTTAGAATCTAAAGCTAGGTCACTTTTACTTTTCCATGCAAAACTTTTCTACTCTCTTTTAGTTTTGTTATACTCACTTCCCCAAAAAATACGCCAAACTACACAAAGGCAATTGCGAATTGCAGGAGTTGACTTGGCAGAACCAGGTTAAAGATATGGCTTGCACAGTGTACATACCTAGCGTTTGAATACTGTATACCTACCGGGATAGTCTTATTTTTATAGATTTGAATTTAGGGCTTAAAGCCCTATTTTGACAATCATTTCAGTTTTAGTTCAGTTAAGCTTTCAGTTAAACTGATGTACTGCAGTGTATTTAGACATCAGTCTAGTATTCAGTTGAGCTTTCAATTTACTCGTGATTAGCCGAAGGTTAGAAGATTTATCTACTAAAACTTCTGAAAACTTATGGGAATTCCATCAGTTTTAGTCTCAGTTTTAGTTAAACGCTTTCATTTTTGCATTTAGTCATCAGTTTAACGGCCGATTTCTTCTGATACTCGGTACTAACGAGAACTTAGTACTTGTGTATTTCTTCACATTGCTGGAGCTAAATTTATCAACCGTACTACGACTAATACGTCTAAAAACTGGTCTAGTACCCATTTTTGACTGAAATGTCATAACGGTGACATTTTTATGCTCATTGGGCGTCAAACATCTTGCAGGATGACTGATTTTTATTCATAAGAGCAAGTATTTTTTTTAAATATTTTTGTTGCTTTCCTGCTGTAAAATAGTGTGTGTTTAGGGGTACCCAGCATTGGATAGCATTTGATAGCGTATATGATTGGTTGTTTTTTTTCTATTATTGCACATTATGGAACTGAACTAACCAATTCGGTGTTTGCAATTTAACATGAGTGCGGTAGGTTGCACTGATTGTTCGTGGAGACTATGCAAAGCGATAAAATGCAGCAGCGGCCACCTCCTGTTCTTCCAATGTTGCTGACATTTGAATAAATTTGTCCAAATGGCGTGTCAAGGCCATACATCATACTTTTGGCAGTGTGCGACATACACTAGCGGCTGGTACGCAAATGACGTCGGCAACCACTACTTACATCGAATCGATCCACTTGTCATGAATTGTAGAGTGATCAGCAATTGCTGCTCAGGCAATATTTAACGATTACTGGTAAAATCGTGAATAAAAACGATTACCGACTAAAACTGAAAGTATATAAAATATGTTAACCGTACTGCAATTCGTCCACGTTCGAACGTAAAAAACGTTACTCTGGACAACTGAAATCGCCAAAAAAATCCACATCGTTCTTAGTATTTACTGTTTTCCATTGTAGCATCATATGGTAGATGCGCCGCTCAGATCAACGAGTTGCCACCCCTTCTTCACCATTCTCAATGTCGTCATCGAAATTATTAAACCAATTATCCCTATCGAAAATGAAATCCATTTTCTAATCAACTGCATTAGACTTAAACCTACGATGTATTTACTTTTTGACAAAAATAGGCAAGAGCGAAAGCAATGAAATCGATATAATTCAGGTACTAACGACGTTAGACTGCCGATTTTGAGGGTCAAGCTCATACCGAGTACTAATTAATACTCGGTACCAAATTCATCTTAGTACTTCGTGAAGAAATGACCTGATACCTAGGTATTTGAGTATCAACTTTTGGTCTAATACCGGTACTAGCGCTAGTACTTTGTGACGAAATCGGCTGTAACAAGCTTAACTGATAACTCAACTAAAACTGAAACTGAAATGATAGTCTTAAATTCGGCTTTAGAAAATTTTAGTTTTATGTCTAGACTTTCGGGGGGGGCTTCAGCCCCTCAAGCCCCCCCCCCCCTGGCTACGTGCCTGACCATCACCTAAGTTAATTGTTCTTATTCTACGTGGCGTTTTTATTAAACGACAGCTGGCGTTTTTTGAGTCGAGTCGCTTTAGTGCCGTTTTAGTATCGGTATTCTATTCCTTGAACGCCTCCTCTCTCATTTATTTTACATTCCACATGAGTTCCACACCAACAACTGATAATTGACATTTGACAAGTAGGTATTTATGGCGGCAAAAGGGAGAGATTTTTCTTTTGGTAAATTGTTTAACACACGGAATTTAAATCCAAACAAAACCAAACGAAAAAAGTGTTGAACAGCCCTAATGTTTGCGATAGTACATTTAAAACAGTTTAAATCAAGAAGACGAGGTCAATAAGGTGTTCGTGTTCTAAACTGTTGTAGGTATTTGTTTTGTATTTTAAAGTGCCAGTCATTTTAAAACTGGCTTCGACATTGCGTTTTCTTGCGGTGGAGGAAATGATTTTAATTTGGGTCTTGGCCAACCAACCCTTAGTAAAATCCTAACACACATGCTTACCGTCATCGAAGAAAATATATACACACACTGGATAAACATGCATTACAAGGAAGAAGAAAGGAATTGTGCAAAAATGATGTTTTCCCAAAAGGCTGGAATTTCATTTGATTTTTCACTCTTAATCATAAGAGAATTATGAAATCACTGCATAAATATAAACAATTACCAAAACTCATATGTTTTTTCTTAAATTTGCCTCCTAGTCGTTTAAGAATTTGTAATCGACAATAATCGGCGTTTTTTGAGTCGTTTTGTGCAACTAAAACGACAGTCAGAATGCGAAAAACTGTGTAGAACTTGTGTTCCACACTACTTAAACGCCACTCATATTGTTAAACGACATAAAACGCCTAGAAACACGCCACATGTAATACCGATTTCATAAAACGCCATTTGTCGTTTAATATAAACGCCACGTAGAATAAGGGTGAATATTAAGCACATTCAAAACTGTAGTCAGCTGAAGTTGACATTATGTGTGTGCGTCTAGAGTCTGGACTAGATTTTCCCCGAAAATAGGTTCATCGTCTATTTTTTACCCTTTTCTCATTTAACTTGTAAAAAGGGTTCATTATGTCTATAACATTTATGCTAAAGTTCACTTTAAGCGGTTTCGTATTAGGCGGCAATTATGCCCTTTATTTTTTTAAAACATAATTGTCTCTCCTCTATATCTATTTCGTTTGTTGATTCTGATCCCTTCGAATTTAAATAATATCTATAAAAACACAGAACATTAAAACCTTTTATTTTCATTATACTAGTAATAATAATCAGACAATAAATAAGTTTAGTTCATTGAAGAAACTACGTAGCAACACAACCATTATAATATAAAAAGTAATAAAAAATAAAATATTTTAACATAAGTAGGTACATTATATATCTTTAAATTGTATAAAGAAATAATTTATAAATTCTAGGGCAGTTCACAAAGTATATTATTATTATTATTCAAATTGATTAACTACGACTTCTCCGTTGTGGTGGATGGTGGATTGTATCCCTCAACAGTCAGCGAGTCACCAAAAAGTGGTTTAAAGAACAGAACAAATCGCGCATAACGTCTTGCTGAATTCTGAAAATTAAAAATACACCATTAACATGCAATAAATTAGCACAAATTAAAATAAAATTTAAAAATAACTGAAAAGTGCCCTTGAAATAACGACACAAAAAGCTTTTAAAAGTCTTCTTCTCTGAAAATAATTTTTCCATCACCGAAAGCTTCAAAAGTTTGAAAAGGCATTCACTTAGCCTATACACGAACCAGCTAAGTTTATGAAGATAATATTATAAAAGTGTTTCCAAAACTATTACACTGAAAAAATTGTCGATGATGCGAGAAATGCAAATTATGTCAAATTTTGTCAGAGGAGAAGTTAACCGAAATATTCTTTAGAGATAAATGTTTAAATAGGGTTCTCTGGGGGAATGCTTTCAAATGCAGTTACTTAGCGGCACATTTAGATTGCACCTGAAGTGCTTGATTTAAACATTTTTGACTTGGTGGATTAAATTTAGTACACTCCTATCGCTCTTGAAAGAGTCTTCTCTGATTTCTGTGAAGATATATTATTGAAAACTTAATGCAATTCTGTCTGTCACAATTCTTACTCTCGAGAGGTACATTATTACAAAAGTCGACTGGTAGTGTCAGTTGAAACCAAACTGTTTGCTTACTATTGGCAGTTACAATAGTAACCAAACCAACACAATTCTTAGAGTAGTTACCATTCAAAAAGCATATTTTTATATGCCTAAGACCAATACATGCTATGTTTGTTAGCGAAGCCTCACCTTCTTTACTTATGCCACAAATTGATTCGCAAGTATTGTTGAACCAATAATGACTTTGATATGATAGCTATTAAGGTTTAAATCTTGTTTAACGATTTCGCCATTCCGGCAAACCTATACTTACCTCTTGTTGATAATAAATAAAAGAAAATTACAAAAATGACATTACCATTATAAACCTCGACGCAATCTTTGAGACGTTAGTCAGTGTCGTGAATGACTGACTGAACAACTTGTCTGGAATATCCAACGAAACACTTTCCCTGTTAAACTCTGGCACATCCTCCTCCTTTCCATTGCCGTCTTTTATAGCCCTTCCATTCCTCAGTGGATTACCATCGATGAAATTGTCTTCCTGAAATTGGTCCAAGTAAAAAATTCGTCAAAATGTTGTCAACTAGTGTGGTCAAATTAATAAAAAAAAGCTTGCAAAACTCCATGACGCATAAGTTAGTCAGAAAAGTCAATAGGTAGTTGGTCAAAAAAGTCACAAAACGGGGAAAAAAAATTCTCAAATAATCCGACAAAACTTTGTCACATATATTCTAAATTTTCAAAAAGAAAACCAATTTTTGTTTACATTTCAATACCTCTCGTTTATTTATCAATAAAAAACAAAACAGCCAACAAAATGATTCTTTTTTACAATGAGTACGAGTATTTATACATTTCTATTTTTTAAATGTCAATTCTTATAGTTTTTGTATAAGAAATTCGCATGTGGGTATGGTGTACTTAAACTAAGAAAAGGAATAGGATTTTTTTTTTCTTATTTTTCTTGAACTAAATTTACAATGTGTCCTCTCTTTTAAATTAAATTAAAAACAAAATAATAATTCCATACATATACAATCATATTATACATTTTTATAGTTATTCACTATAATATAAATTTAGGTACAAAATCGAAATTCTACATAAGTTAGCGTACACAACCACTAAAGGGAGAGCCATCAATCTCTCTTAGTAGTTATCTTCCTCTGAGTCTGGTACAGATTCTGTCGTTGAACCCGATGATCCTTGTAGAATTGGTCCGGAGAATCGTAAGAATTTCGTCACAATATTACCCAGTCCAGCTTGAGCGTTATTGGTGCCACCCGACGATGAGCCACCACTGAGGGCTGTGAATGTGGTTAGAACACCGGTGGTGAGGTCGTTAGCAAGATTTCCGACAGCTCGGATCTTTGGCGATACAACTGCTGAGATTAGGGTTTGGAAATCACGGATCGGTACAGGCGATTGGATGTTGTATTCCTTGTTCTTTTCAACATTGGTCTTGTCCAATTGGTCGATTAAGCGGGTCTTGGTATCTAAAAGGCTGTCGATTTTCTGCAGAGGGAAAATGAGACGTTTAGTTGAAATTCGAGAATAATGGCGGGGGATGAGTACTTACGCCAAAGACAAATCCAAGAACAGCATTCTTAGCCTCGAAAGCGGCATCGGGAACTTTTCTTTTATTTCTATCTACATCACTTAGATCGCTTTCCTGGAAATTTCAATGAAAAGTATAAGGAAGACGTTATATACATGAGGTTTGCTAAAATGTTGCGTAAATGGTGCTCAAGGGAATAGTGTTAAAACCAATTTTTAAATCAAACGCGCTTGAAATTTTAAGCAACGAAAAACACCAAGCCGATTTAGAAGGCTTTAGTAAAATATATTTTTACCGTAGTAAGTCATTTTGAAATGCCGATCTGATCAGCCCGAAAATGACACAATTCTATTGCCAGATAAGTAAAGTATTCACCCTTGTGGTAAATAAAGTTTTAACCATTCATCTCGTTTCAAATATTTTAAGCATTGTGAAGCATTGCAATGGCTTCAGAAATTCATCCTCACTTAAGATTAAGACTCGAATTATTGGTTAAAAAGATCGGTGGACAAAAACGTTAGATACCAGCTGATAGATTTGTGTCTAAGATTCGATAATACTAAATAGTATGTGGTTTTCTAAATTCTAAAATTCAAAACAGAGTAACTGTATATTTTTATTGGAAACTTATCTGCTTTACTTTTCTGAGATAGATGCTCAATACAACAAAAAAACAGTAAGACAATTATCTTCGACTATGCCGAAGCTCAAATACCTGGTACTATATTATTGTAAAAATAAAAATAAAATTTGTATTAAAAAATTATACATTTGTATGGGAGGTATGGGTAGTTTTTATTCGACCAAGCTAATTTTTTGTTCAAATTTGTTAAATATTATTAAAACAATATGCGCAAAGTTTAGACTTGCTATCTTTACTGTAGCTATTTAAATTTAATTTTTAACATCACATAGCTATATATTTTGTATGGGAGGTAGTAGTAGTTTTCAATCTTTCCGATCTTGCTCATCTTCGAACTTAGCATCAGTTTGGTTAATTAAAGCATACGTACCAAATTTCAAGTCGATAGCTCTTAAATTACGGCCGTAATCGTGCGGACGGACAGACAGACGCATGTTTGTCAGACGTTCGCGAGAGAGTTGTAGAAAAACTTTTTTAAGCTGTAATTTGTGCCCAGTAGACCAGCACACTAACCACTGCGCTACTGCACCCACCAATACAACAAAAACCGTGTTAATTATCTCACGATTTCCTTCTCCATTCATACAGATTTCCTTTGTAAATTAGGCCTAAAAATATCAGGCTTAGAAGTTTTGTGCATCCAGAGTTGGACAGAAAAATCCTAAAAAAGTTGAACCAATAAACATTTAAATATGCCACTGACTTCGCGCGCGTCTAGTTTTTAAATCGCGTATCTAATACATTTTGTCAAGTTTTTTAAAAATTAACATCCACAACGAAAGTGAAATGACAAAAAATGAAAATGGAATGGAAGTAAAGAAATAGAATTGAGCTTGGTTTACACAATCTAGAATATTTTATCTGTCATAATATAATGTTAGTCTAAGCTAAGGCGCGCACTGAAGTGGTGGGCAAGAGTGACGTGTTAGTGGCGTGGTGACCAAGCCGCTCAGGTGGCATAGGAGTGGTATGGCGATGGAACGGCGGCAAAGTGGTATGAAAGTAATTTAACGCGCACTGAAGGGGCAAATGAAGTGTGGTGCCGGTGATACATCAGTTCTTAAAATGGGTTATAGTTTCCGGTTATAAACAAAAATATGTAGTTGCAATGCCAAAATTCACCTCGTCACCAGGATTCACAATATGATATACCTCTACAATTGCACATCGTCACGTTGCCATGCCACTCGAAAATTAAATAATACAAGTGGCACCAGACTGCCATCAGCCATTAGGCCACCTGATAAAATTAATGCCACGTCGGTCTCCTTCACTCCACTTTGATGCGCGCGTTTGCATTCGTTTACATATAGGCTTTAGCGATGCCACCTGTTACTTGAACACCACGACACTGCCACACTACTTTACTACGCGCTTTGCTTAAGGAATGTAAATGTAATAAGGACGCTTTCAGAAAGGTGCCTAATGCTGGAACATATTTTTTTCAAAGTCAGAAGATTTATAAACATATATTTCTTAAGCAACCTCTAAAAATGAAAACTAAGGCGGCTCTCAGATTGAGGCAACAAGCAATAAGCAACTGCCAATAAGCAATCAACAACATTTTTTGTTCGAACGATATTTAGTTGCTTTCACGTGAGACCTCTAATTTAATTCAAAATGAAATAATTGTGAGCGATATACTATTGAAAGTTGCTTATTGATTATTGCTTCAATGTGAGAGCCGACTTAACCTACCTATTGTCGAATTAATTGTGAATTTAGCTGCTATACATACAACCGATTCATATTTGTCCTGAAGCCGATTTGTATAACATTTTACTGTTTCATTGACATATATAACACAAATTCAAGCATCTTGTACTAATGAGTAAATAATTACAAGCGCCAAATAAAATAAATTAGCACTGTGCATTTTGACCAGCAATTAAATCTTATCGTGAATGATTTAATTAGCCATAATCATTTTAATAGTAAGTATTTAATTTTGGAAGAATAAGAATAATTGCGATCACCATTAGATAAATAGCAATATATGGTTTAAGCCAGTACTCATGATTTCCTTTCATGTGCGAATGACGTTTTTTGCTTTTACAATTCCGTCACAAGTGCTCTGCATTTGATCGCACTCTCCGCAGATACGTCACAATTTTAGAAATAAGTACGTAGCAATATGAATGACATGTATTTCTTTATTTCGTTGAATGGACCATTAAGTCTAGAGAAAAGTATTTGTCTATAGTTCATAGCTTTTCATAGTTAACAAAACCTGTGGCTTCAAATACGATCCAAAATATCATACTAAAAATAATAGCTTTAGTTAATATTATTTGCTAAGCCGTATGTAAGTCTCAACTAGGTTGATAACTTAATAAGTATTTTTCTCATTACCCAAAGGGGTAGATTTTTCAGTGCGCTCTTTTATTTAAATGCAAAATTTTTAATTAAAATTCATCTATGCATAACATGAAATATGGATTCTGAATTTTAATGTATAAAAACTAATTTGCAATTGCAACTAAATTGAACTTGACGTTTTCACGCCACGAATGTCAACAAAAACAAAAGCCTATAGCCTTTACATTTTTTTAATAAATTTTAACGAGGCGCCCTACACATTTGCATATAGTGCACGAATATCTTACTCGGCCCTGGTATTTTACGAATGTACTTACAAGGCAAAAAAAATGCGCTATGACAATTCAACTAAATTGAACTGTTTCGATTTTTGGGCTCTAGTGATATGTGTATGGAAAACAATAATTATTGAAGGAAAATTCGAAATAGATACATTACCAAAATAGAATCACTCATGTTCATAGTGCACTTCTAATTCACATGAGACGCAAATCGCGAATATACAAAACTTACAATTTTAATAACTATAAAGCCAAAACATTAATCTTGAAATTATTAGCATACCAACAATAAATCAGGATCAAATTCTGAATTTAAGATTTTTTATGCTCAAACTAGAACATAGTTCAAATACGAATATTTTAATTATTTTTTTACCACATTATTTTAAATATATCCTCAATAACATATTTTACTCTCTCAACTGAAAGAAGATCAATTTTAGGAATGCAAGTGATCAATGTTGATCATTTTAAAAATTGCCAGGAAAACTTTAACCGATTAAATGGGGTAACTGTCCTATATCTTCCGAATTTACAATAATTGATGTCAAAAACTTGTGTTTACAAAGCTCTAGGAAAACAAATTCTAGAATTTTATAAAATTGCTGTGCTTTGGTATTATTTACTATAGACTGCAACAAATAATATGAAAATATCGAAATCATATCAATGAAAGAAAAACTATAGGGGTATATAAGAAAAAGTTGCAAGATTTTTATGAATACTTTTTTACAAAAGATTCCTATGAAGACCGCGGTGGCGACAGCCATGGGTTGATCTTTGTAAAATCACTCAGTAATTCGAGAGAGCTGGCGAAAGGGAAACAACTTTAAGATGTAATTTGCGTTTCCAGTGGATCGAACCTGAGACCTCTCGACACTAACCAAGGAACCTCTGCAGCTATACTATTTCTGATGACAGTCATTTTGGTCATTTTCTAAATAGCGTAGGTACGGATGCCAGTTTAATAGATAAAAAACCAACTTAACTTAGAAAAACAACAACAAGCATGCAGATACTTCTACAATCTGAGGTCATAAATCCACATTCAATGTAAAGAAATACTTAGCAAATAGAATGAATATCTACCACTCAAAGACCGATTTATAAATTAATTCAAAGGTCGACTGATTTTACCGAAAACCGGCGCCTCCTTGAAATCACTCAAAACGCGTGCCATCTTTCACAGTTGTTCATCGAAATGTCCGACTCAACCTTAAACCAATTAATGTCTTTATACGCGTCGCGTACCTACTACCGATGACGCTTTCAATTTGTAGTGTCGACCAAGGCGAAGCCTATTAGCGTTGCCTTTTTTTGGAGTCCGAGTTGTGTTCTTGAAACGCTCAAACAAAATAAAATGTGAATAACATTGAAACGCCGCTCGAAGAGCCACCCGCTTTGCATATATATCACGTTATCAGCGAAACCTCCGCTCGGACACCAACACCACTACCACCACTGCCTTTGGATTGGGTAATCACCTTTATCGATTGGTCTGCGATCTATTCCGTTGACATAATAATTTCATTCCAAAATAAACAAAAATAAAAAAAAATCGTTTATGCACGCAACTTCAAGGTCGTTAGATGCTCGAAAAGTCAACATCAACACCAATTGGTCATTGGCTCTCGTCCGGCTATTCATACCATCAGCTCGCGTGCTCACTTTTTTTTCGGCCAATACAAATTGTCTGACGGCACAAAGAAAACAACAAAAAATAAAACCGAAAAACGCGTTAACTAGAAATATGTAATACCAAATGGTTATAAAATTCCCCACAATCCGTTCGTTGGTTTTTCACAACTCCGAAGGTGTTATCCAATGCATTGTGGTTTTGTTGTGTTATCTCTTTGAACGGATTGCAACATTGAAAACGAAATATAATTAATTGAACAAGAAAACGAAGAAATAACAACAAACTGCGCGAAACCACTTTCGCCAGGCTTCGTCAGGCCGCACCACCATTGGGTTACATCGATGAGTCGAACGAGCCTCTGTATACCCCTACCGGCTGGAGCTTTGCCATGAATACACTTTTCCAGCCATTTCCATTGCACAGACAAAAAAAAAATGGAAAGGTGTACAATTTGCAAGCGAACACTTTCCTACATAGATATTGTATCTTTACCTGTGAGTCGATCGGGTTCAGATCGTTTGATTTGGGCTCTTCCACCGCGGCGCTCTCATCCTGTCGCTTGACCCTTACACTGGGCAAGGCAAAGGTTATATCGCAGATAATGGCGGCTAGGATGGCCAGGACACAAAGACTTCTCGTCGAATGCATTGCTGTGTGTTGGTGTGAGTGTGTTTCGATGAAAAACTGTAAAGAAAAACAAAAAAATGTTCACTAAAGTATCTCGAATAACTGCGAACCACCAACCGTCAAAGAGAACGAGCGTCGAATGGGAAAAACAGAATCGCAACTACAGACGAGTAACAAGGAGCTCAGCGATACTAGCGCGTTCACAACCTCCAACGAAATGATTATAAACGAAAGTGTTGGGTACGATTTAGGGGGTACACGGTGTTCGTGGTATTTTGTCTCAAGTCTGGCTCCAACACACCAACACCAAAACCCGCCGCAGCCGAACTTGCGGGCAGCCCAACTTTTTATGGCAATACACATATGCGGCTGGAGGAAGGCCGTTTATTGTACTTGTGGTAGTGTGCGATGGCTGTGGTTGCGATTGAGGCCTAAAAACTTCGCCAAAAAAAGCTCAGATTGCAGTTTCTGCATCTGAATCTCGCTCTTTGGCGTATCTCAGATGAGAGTGAGAGAATTTGGATTACTTTGGACACGGGTTCAACCATCTATACGTCAATGCAATTGGATTTTAATATGCGCACGCCAAGGTGGCTTAGAGGCTAATACAAGTAAAGTGTGTAGAATTGGAGCTTGCGACTACTTGGCGCATATCTATTTTGAAAGGTATGTAGGTATAGATTATTATTATTTTTTTTTTTTTTGGCTCACCAAATGACTGCAATTAAGAAGTTGAAGCCAAGATTGATATAGATATCCATTGGAGTCAGTGCAGATAGGTTTTTGTATATACTTAAGTAAATGAGTGCGACACGCATAATTATTGTCGAATGGGTAATTGAGCGCAGAACATTTGTGAATAGAGGCAATCATTATTTACTTAAGAGTTCGGTTTGAGTTTGTGGTTTTGTCTTAGGCTTAAGAGGTTATGAGTCATCGGGTTGAAATGGCTTTGAATGTTATCTCGAAAGTTATTAGTTCAGATCTCACCTTAAGGTGGGATTTGGTTTTGGATGGTAATTGATTTAATCATTACATCTGGTTGAGAAATATTACGGCATTGAACCAAATATCAGAAGGAAATGCTGGGCATCTTCAAGATGCTATTGTTTCAATAGTTTTTCAAATTGATTACTAATCGTCTTTGCAATGCAAGGGCACTTACTTCAAGTGGGTAACACTGGGAACGGACAAAGTCAACGTGAGCAGGTCATAAATTATGAAAATTCAAATGGGCAAGGTGAGGACAGAAATGTAATTACATGATTATCCAAGTACTCGATAGGCTATCTAACAACAAGTTATAAATTTATATGAACAAAGAAAATGATTGACTGTGTCGTATACGTAACCTTTTTATTAGGAAAAATTGGGTATGATAATTGTTTTAACTGGGTAGGTAACAATTTATCACCGCAGGCACTATTTTTATAACTTTGGGTACAATTATTCTATTTTTGATGTTTGGATTTGAAATTATTTTTTATGTGTAAAATATGTGCCAAAAGCTACATCAGAAAACAACTCCGTAACCATTATCAAATTTTTATTATTATAGTGAAGTATATAGAACGAGCAACATTTTTAGTTAGTCATTTTTTGACGTATTGTTGACTTATTGACATTATTGAAGTGTATTTATTTTGCAAGAAATAGAAATGATTTACGTAACTTGCCATTTAAGATGTGCTACGGCCACACGGTCCTGTTAGATTTAGAATTCCCATGTTAAGTGAAATAATAATTTCCATAAAAATAGTTAGAGGCGTTTTCGACAAAATAATTAAGACACATGTTGTCAAAAAACAGCACTTTGATAAAGTACCTACAGCGAATATATAACATACAGTACACCACATCCTCAAACAAAAAATGTGCACGACTGGGTCGCACATAACTTTCTCGTTTATTGCGAATCTCGCAGAATCTCAGAGTCATTTCAGCAAATTTTATGTTTAAAATCATACCCACATAAGATGTACTCAGGTTTAGTAACTGAACCCTCTTAATTAAAAAAGTAATACATACTATGTAGTACATAGACATACGAAGATATTAACTACAACACTTTATTGCTTACTTTCAAATATTCACCCCTAACAACTGACACTTAGATGAGGCAAGTAGGCAATGAATTTCGAATTCCCATTTTTTGATTATTTAAAAAAAGGGGTTGTCAATTTGTTCGAGATTTGGGTAGTCTAGTCATTTTTGAGAAATATTCATAAAGTGATCATGTTTAGAATGCGTATGTTGTCTTAAATTATGTATTTTGATCAAAATCGTCAGAGCGGTTTTTTGTAAAATTATGCTGACAAATTTACAATTTGGATTCGAAAACACTGTTATTAAACTGTTTAGCTGAAAACTGAGTACGACGTATTCTTCAGGATATAAACATTACCTAGCAGTTACATTTTTAACAAAATCGAAAATGGCGTATTCGAGATAATGTGTAGTTTTTAAAGTACCATTTTTAGCGATTGATGTGGAAATGGAAGGGCGCATTAATGGTTCAAAAAACACTGTTTTGCAACCGTTTAGCTCACAACTGAGCAAAAGATATTAGGTAATATGGACTTAAGCATTACCTGCCAGTTACATTTTTACCATAATTGAAAATTGCGTTTTTGAGATATAAGCAGTTTTTTTTAAGTTCTATTATTAGGGATTTGGGTGGATATCAAAGGACGCAGTCCTTTTAGAGAAAAATTGAGTTTGCTATCAAGTTAAGAATGACGATAGTATCTTAAAAATAAGTTTCTGTTAAAATCGTTTTTACCGTTTTCGAGAAAAAGCCAATTCTCAAAAATACCGTTGCTGGACTTTTTAACGAAAAACTGGGTATGCAGTCATATTAAGCATACCTAAATTAACTCAACTATCAATTTTGGTTCAAATTGTTAGAATCGTTTTCGAAAAAATCTAAATTTAGACACATTTCGTAATATTTCGTAAAATTTCTATATACCTCCCGTTAATATTAGGCCTAGCACAAAAAAAAACGTCCCTAGCGTTCTGGAAGCCCAGAAACTCTAAATACGAAGTATGAAACTAATCCGTCCAAGCGCTTAGATTCCCCAGGGGGCTTATTCCCAAATGCGCGCCGGATCGCTTTTCATGGCGGATTGGTATTTTTATATTTCCAAAAGCGATTCGATCCATTCAAAAGCGATAGCTATTGTGAGGATTCATGGCAATAAATCCGCCAGCAATCCGTCACCTGAATAGCTATCGCTTTTGACAGCTTTTGGAAATACGAAAATATCAATCCGCCATGAAAAGCGATCCGCCGCGCATTTGGGAATAAGCCCCCAGGGGTGGAACAGACAGACATAAGGACGGATAGAATTGCGAGACCCACTTTTTTGGGTTCCCCTATCATCGTAATATCAGAATTGATCAAAATATCGAGTTCGAAATTTTGTACGAAAACAATATCTTTCTCTTACTACGTATACGAGAAAGTTAAAAATGGCTAACTTAAGGTTCGTAGTCGCAGTCAAGGTATGATTCCGAATATCTCCAACAGCTCCATGGTAAAGTTAGACGTCGAACAGTTGCGAACGTAAGAAATTGCAAGAACCTTTGCGGTGTTGTGTTTCTCTTACTTATACATACTAGCTTATATAAGTGGCGCTACAGCTCGGGTAGACATGGTCCTCAACCAATACATGTCTCAGATATCGCTGTCGTTGGATAAATACGTCCAGTTGCGCACTTCAAATTGGTTCTCGTTTCACTTGTGAGTGCCATCCAAAATGCCTCTACTACGTTGACCCTCTGAGTTAGTTAGCCATCTTACACGACGAACGGCTGTTAATTCTCCTTTTCCGTAACAGAAAATCCAAAACGATCAAGAATATCTTTACCCACCTTCATGAAAGTCCATGCTTCCGCACGATACAGTGGAGCTGGGCCGATATGAGTCTTATTTAGAGAGTGTGTTTCTTGACAAAGTGTTTTTCGTACTTCGATTAATATCTGAAGACGTTGGTTTTAAAAATAAACATGTGAAAGTGTTATCCAGACCGATGCTTTGATCCCCTTCACTGCATACAAGTCATGCAAAATGTTAGACATGTGAGTTAGTACGTACACAACACATGGGTCTGATATTTGGTTTTGTATGGGAGATACCAAAATAATCGATAGATATAGCCCATGTTCAATACCTGACGATGGTAAAAAGGAGTCCTCTCACGAAATTTCATTCACCAGGGTCGATTCGGGACAGACAGACGGGCATAAACTAAACCGATTTGGAATTTAATTCTGATTCAATGGGATCTCTGGTGATACTTTCTTGTCGTTACAAATGTAATGGTAAAGTGAATATACCTTCCTGTAAAGGGTATAAAAACAGAGACAGAATTATTACCCTTATTACCTCAAAGTGATGACCAAATCTGACGAATTGCATGATGGAGGATTTGCTCTGCATACAGTAAGTCTAACTAGAATATAAAACCTTAAAAGTGCAGAACTCGCTCCGGGATAAAAAATAAATAAATAGGTGGCGCAACAGGCGGGTGACACCCAAGGCCTAGCTTCTCGCAACCATTCGTTTTGTGTGAGTTTCTATTTTTTGGGACGAATGGAAAGGACCTACAATTTTATGCCGAGTCCGAACGGCTCAATTGAGAAGCTTTTTCATGACAGTCATACTCTCGGATGTTTGTCAGACGTTCGCGAGAGGTGGCGCAGTAAAAAAAACTTTAAGATGTAATTTGGGTTTTTCAAACCTGGGATCCCTCGCACAGTAGTCCAACACACTAACCACTGCGCTACTGCGCCCTCGCTCCGGGATAGTGACCATAATATATGAGGTCAATAGCTGATAGGCACGCATCACCATGATGGGTTGTATCAAAGTTGTGCGGGCACAAGTAGGACATATCAGGCAAAATTCAACAGATCATTCTTCTCTACATGTCAGTTTTGAGCCGTACTTTCATTTTCTACTTACGTTTACAGCTCAAGTGATTAGGGGTTTCAAAACTTCCAAATATTCCAAAATAAAATTGACTAGCTGTGCCTGCAACTTCATTAGATGGATCATAATATCAAGCAAATATCAGCTATCTGCGCACTTCCTCTGACAAACTTGGCCGCACGATCGTTGCTGATAAATTTTCGATTTGATGAAATAAATTTAATTTAATCGTACGTATACGATTTTGATCTCTAGCTCAGCTTCTTGTTGAAACAGAAAGTTGGTTGATGGCTTAAAATATTTAAGGAAGCGTTGGCTCCAATTATTTCTTTTTTTTTTTTTTGTATTCATTTAGAATTTTTTGAGAATACCTATACATAGTCAACTTAAGGGCAGTGAAGTCAGAAATAAAAATACCTCCCGATCAAAGAAGACTCTTTCGATTGCAGCTTTTTAATGTCACACCTACTGAACTGAAACCTTACGTACAACAAGACAGGGGCGAATCCAGGGGTATGGTCAAGGGGGTCATTTATTTTTTGGCAAAAAGCCGCGGGTTTTTGAAGCTAAAAGCGGGCGTATTTTGGCGGGTTTGGCGGGTTTCCCAAAAGTAAAAATTTCGTGCAAAATATTAGAAAACAGTTTATTTCACGTATTGTCACGTAAAATCTAATGTAATTCTTTAAAAATAAACGTCATCAGTTTTTTTAATATATGGAAAAACGGCTTCCAGTTCTGGCGTAAGCGTTACATATTTTTTTAAATTATTGGATTTTTCGGCATCTCGGAGTTGGTGTGTCTCTCGTTATCTTGCTAAATTTTACCGTCGTATTTACAGCGAATGTCAATGAATAACATTAGTTGTTTCTTTGACACATGACATTTGTAATTTTCGCGCACTTATGCCAACTGAAGTTGTCCACGGCAGCTTAGATCTGCCATCAGTGTTCTTATATGTTTTTTAATTAAAAAAATCTTTCAACGTAGTGAAAAAAGGACTAAATTCTTAAGAGAATTAAATTTCGATTTTTTATCAAAAAGCGGGAAAATGGTTGTGGTGGCGCCAAAAGCGAGTGAAATAGCCACATTCATGACAATACCCAAAACTCCAGAGAAACAAAGGAAAAAAAATTAATTAACTGAGAAGAACTACAGCTGTGAGTTAATAAATTTGCTGTCAGTTCGAGTTTACCAACGAAAGCTAATTTACTTTTGCATCTGTGTTTATGTTTTTGTTATATATATTTACAAATCATTAAAAAAAATACTGTTCTCACAGGAGTAGGAACAAATTATACTGTAGAATCATTAAATACTATGGAAATCAAACAACATTCCTTGAATTTACGGAGGCTGTCAAACAAAATTGTCTCACTTGGACATTATATTAAAATCAATGTGTCTTTTCGGTATTTTTTAGAGGGAATAATCAGAGAGGATTTTTTTAACAATTTGTAAAGACATGATAAAAAAAAACGTTGCGTCTGTTGACTGGTGTTGCATTATCACCGATAGTAGAAGATCTTTGCTACGAGTTCGACATTGATTAAGCATGGTGCGTTGGCACTGACAGCTGTTCAGTGATGGCTTCTGACACAAAAGGTGCAGTCCATGAACTCTGCAAAAAAGCTACTCACGCTATACGTTGTCCATGCAACAACCTTGCTTTAAATAGCTCCTTGGCAAAGTCTTCAAAAGTGACGTTTTGTCGGAATGCATCAGCGGCTATAAAAAAAGTTATAGCTTTTGCCAATACTTCAGCAAAAAGACACAAAGTCTTCGAGGAAGAGCTGGGAGAAACTCCTGTACCTAAAACTCGATGGGATCTGTTTTATACCGATTTTTCTTATTGAGACTAGGCATAAGGTTCATTGCTATATGCCAGTTTTATGTATATCTATTTTTTAAAAAAATGTTATTGGTTGGCTGGCCTCCGCCAACGTGACTATATCCCAAACAGTATTCTTGGATCTGCTCCTGCAACAACAGTTGAGCTCGAAAATGTTGAACATCCAGAATCCTAGGGGCATACCGACGATCGTAATGTGGGCAATATGGTTATCGATGCGGAGATAGCTCTGGCTACCCTTCTAATTATGTTTCCTTTCATATTTTAGCGTTAAAATTGCCTAGAATGATCGATTGTAGGTTGAGTTGAGGAGCTCGTATAAACTGTCTTTAGTGCGTCGTAATTTTCTTCTAAAACGGAATGAGCGCATATTAGCCTAATATTCGTAATTTTAGCCTCGATGTGGATTTTAGTAAGATATTAACTAATCTGAAGAAAGCTTCAAAGCGTTTGCCTAAACTACCTATCAGCATCCAGCACTGCCCCTCTATAGAAATCACGGTAATAGATGTCACAGTTTTTCCTCTAGCTCACCCATTACGTTTCCTGGATGCGATGCGCTGTAATGACTGCCGCTGGTTGTTTAGGGGCGAGGGACGATCATTCCACATATCGGAGGGAGGTTGTCATTGTTTTATTAGTGAACAGTCAATCCATAAATTTTCGAGAATTTATTTTTTATGTATAGCTACTTCGTTTTTCCATGGTAGAGAAATTACCCTAACGCACAGACATCAATTCGGGATATGTACACAGCCATTGGCCCATTAACAATTCATCGGCCATCAACTCTTTTTCAATACTCTGAATTAGTATAGGAAATCCATGTAGTCCTAAGATCCAACTAAGTCGCAGAACCAGGAATAGCACTTAATATAGTTGTTCGCCCTGATTAAAACTGTAGACGCCTCTCCTTCCAAAGTCCAAAGCGCTTTGTTACCCAATCTTCAGTCGAGATACTATGCTATTTACAATAACCAACTCGAACTTAAAGTAAAAATTGAGGGTCAAAGGCTAAAATTAAAACGCATGCATTCTCATCTAGCTAGTCTTCAATTATTAACCCTTTGATGGCAGGACAGCTCATAGGTGGAAAAAGTTGTGCAAAATTGCGCAATTGTTTTGTTTACCCATTTAGACGCAGAGTAAAATCACCTTCCAGACGATACGTATTTAAATTATACACAAAATGTTATTTCCAATAAAAAAAGATAATTTCGCAACAGTCCTTCACGTAAAACCTCCACCATTTGCTGCATATCTAATTTATTTATTTACCAAATCAATTTAATTCGTCGCATTGCAATTGAACAGTAAACGAAGCAAATCGAAAAATGGTTTTCGCAAATAATTCATATTTACCTACAATCTCACAATCAATTATATTTTTATTTATATTCATTGTCCATTAAATAAACGCACAGAAACAGCAACTTATGATTTGCATAATTCTCAGTCTGACACATGAGATGTCATTAACACCAAATTATCGAGTTACATTTCGAGTTCTTATATTTTCTTATGCATACGCACTCATGCAGCGCAGCGGACTCGTTTTGAAACCACCACTATAGAACAAGTTTTCTTGCGCGTTATGCGTGCGCAAGAGCTGACCCACTTATTGGGTCTTAATAGAACAAGAATTCATTGAAATCGCACATCGGATCGGGTAATCACAAGTCAATGTCCAGAGATTCAGACTTGACTCCATTCTAAGTGCAGTAACATTATGTATCTGTCTTGCGATTGGAAGTCCATAATTTAAGTGGTCTTATGGTTAAACTAGATTGGATTGCACTTCAAGGTTTTGGCGGAAATACGCGCGCCGCACACTTACGTTTGGGTGTTAGAAAAACCAATTTCCTGGCATTATTTGTATAATGACCGAATTACTGTCATTACCCATCGAAAACAATAGCAAATTAATTTTTTGATCTATTGTGTGGCGTCACGTGTAATTGCGAATGTGTTTTGCCACCATTCTCGAAACTAGATGTATAAACTTAAAGCCCCCAGAATCGGACTGACCGGCAGGGGTCACTGGGGTTAAGCGTTGCAACTACGAAGACCAAGACATTATCTGCACAGTGTTGCGAGTGGTTTTGTGAAGTAATTAAAATGGAAATGAGTTGCAAATGTAAGTCCTTGGCCGCGATCGACTCTTGAATGTTATCGAGTCTTCGGCTCGCTCGGACAGGTGATTGTATTCCAACTTTTTATTTTTGCAAGACACATTTATGCACTACTGGCTTTGCGAATGTGCAATTGTTTTGTTCGGGATTGTAAAAACAAGAATCGGACGAAACTGCGAGTATTCGAAAGGCGTTACCAGTTCTATTGCACCACTTTTGCGAAATGGGTTCAAAGGTGTGAGCCGGTGGCCAGAAAACCAGAAATTTATTGCACTCTTAAAAGCCGAGACTTTTGCGCTGGTATGTTGTGTGATGGTGGTCAGAGTTTAGTTTTCGATATAATGAAAACTTTTAACACGTCTTATGCAAGGCATGGAAATGGGTTGAATTACAAAGGTGTTAAGTGTAGCCACGGAAGTGTTTTAGTATCGATATTTCCTATTTTTGGTGTCGTTTGCAACTTGTTTTTAGACGAGTAGCTTGTAGCTATATTTTTTATGTATAGTTTGCATGGTATAAGCGAGCAAGTTTTTACTTTATAGACTACAGTGAGACAGTAAGCATATTGTCGTAACCGAAGTAGAGAGAGAATGGCTTGCTTTGGATACAAAACTTTCACAGGGTTGGAAGACGTCTTTCTAGCTTCCTCATCTTTCTTCCTAAGTGGTTGCAGACGTTCTACCAGCATATGTCATCTATCTAGCACATGTTCTGCTTCTGCAACTGAGGTTCTTTGTTCCAGCTCAGTTTTATGATGGCGAAATGTTCCTGAAACTGAGTCAGTCCGTCCCTTTCGGTCACCCTTAAGGTAAAGTGCAACAAGATTTCTGCGATTTTATTTTTCGGGGATGCTTTTTTTATTCATTCATTCATTTTCAATGGTTCGCTTGTCATTAAGTGGGTCGCGGGTGTAGGTTGCTCAACCTTTACTCTCGATCCTCTGCCATCGACTCCAGATCATCAAGGGCAATCCCCATACTGGTATAGGAGAGATTATGGACTTGATCTAACCATCGGGAAGCTTTTGTCCGCCTTTAATTTTCAAATGAGTTGGTACATGCGTAATACCAAATCACGTCCTCCAACATTGAAAAGCACATCGGCGGGCCATCAGTTTTCGAAGCTTTGCTGGATTTATGTTTAGATATGGCTACCACTACCTTATATTGGTTATGTTGATGATAGTCGGCTTTTCGCATTTTCATGGTTCTTATCCTCGTTGCGAGGTATATATATTGCTTTGTTACAATTGGCAGCCGGAACTTGCCGTCAACCTATTGGTTGATAGTTGACGTTCATCTGGTAAAACATAGCATATCGGCCCTGGGCCCTAGGCGCAGTAGCGCAGTGGTTAATGTGCTGGACTACTGTGCGAGGGATCCCAGGTTCGATCCATGGAAAAACACAAATTACATCTTAAAGTTTTTTCTACTGCGCCACCTCTCGCGAACGTCTGACAAACATCCGAGAGTATGACTGTATTGTGACAAACAGGTGGAGGGGTAGAAGCATATGCATTTGCAGTGATAGCCAAGCTGCATTAAAAGCGCTGCTCAACCCTCTTACCTCGTCCAAGTTGTACTCGAACTCAAGGTTTCTCTGAACTTGGTCGGTAGGCTAAACACGGTCAAACTTGTTTGGGTGAACACGAGTGTCGTTGGCGTGACTGTGCTGGGTGTAGACAGACCAAACGACTGCGTCCGGACATCTGCAAGAGGTCCTCGTCTTTCCTTCTGTCTCTCACGAGAATCGACTGCAGACTTCTTGTGGGCGTCCTTTCGGACCACCAAGCTTTTGCCAAACACTTAAATGTTGGGCTTGAGCAACATCACCATCTGTCATGCTTGTGGAGAGGATGACGATACAGCGGAGCACTTCCTCTGTAGTTGTTCTGCCTTTGCTCGCATCAGGTGGCGGATCTTTGGGGCTGACGTGGTGAGTGCCAAACATCTAAGCTCTTCATCACTGAAGCTCCTTCTCATCTTTCTTCGAAAGACGGGAAAACTAAGTACAGCAATGTAAGGTGTCTGTTTGGCAGTACAATGGACCAGTAGTTGTGTCTGTATCGGATAGTAACAACCTCCGACAAAAAAAAAAAAAAAATGACTCTCCTGAGAAAGCTTCTAAATTCAGCCGTTCGGAGTCGGAATAAAATTGTAGGTCCCTTCCATTCGTCCCAAAAATAGGAACTCACACAAACGAATGGTTGCGAGAAGCTAGGCCTAGCGTGTCTACACGCATGTTGCGCCACGTATTTATTTATTTTTTTTTTTATCGGCCCTCTCACAGTGGTACACTATTTGATAACATAGCAGGCGTATATCTGTATATTTAACTCATAAGTTCTGTGAATATCTTAGAAGCATTCTTTGGAACTGCCAACATTATCCTCAACCGATATCTATGCACATATTGGGCTTCTGTCACTGGGTATACTCTACAATTCTATATTCTACATTTTTACAGCTCAATCCTTTTTGCCAATACTGCATTCGATTACACAATCCACATCTAAAGGTTGTCCTTTTAGAAACGCCTTTAATCCGGTTCATTAGATCGCACTTTTTGGATGCTACAGAAATCCACAGTGACTTTTTGGGGGCAGAGAAAATCCACTTAATGTCTGACTGAGTCTCTGCAGCCATCTATCATCTGCAATCTTGTGCACATTGCTTCTTCCGTCATTTTTAAAACTGAACATAAATACCCGCCGCTTTCAAAAAATAATACGTAATCCTTTTTAAATAATAGAACTTATGGCCCATGGTCTTAAGCCTTAGACTTTATGCAGAAAAAAAAGGTTTACAACTACTCGTAGTCGAAACATCTATCGATCTATACTCTCTCAATCCGTTAATCAATCCAAGTCAAATACTTTTCCATTACTAACCTCCTTGATCCATTTTGTATAACCAAACTAAGCTATACATGCCTCAAGCCTCAAAACGCTATTAGCCCAATAATTCGACAAATTTGAACTCCGTGCAGTAACCCCAATATCATCACCGAGATTTGGCCAAACTCTTTTATGTTAAAATAGGTCAAAGCCCTACAAAGACGCACCACCATCGATTAATCATAATTAAAATTTTCCCAACAGACAAAAGTTGTATAACTAATTAACTGGTCGAAACAATGAATCAACCACAAAATGTCATAAATGCATAAAACGATTTAAACCGATTTGGTGAAAGCTACATAGTATCTATGTACTGGCGTATCCATATCCACCCACCTGGTTTCTAAAAAAAGCAACACAAAATGTTTAGTTTAGATTGTGTTCCCATTAACTTGCAAAACTTTAAATTGAATTGTTACCTTTCGGTCAAATGCAGTCAATAATGACCCAAAAATCTCGACAATATCTGCACAACCTTGAAAGTATGTTTTTTTTTATAGTCACACACACAAACTCTTTATCACTACTTCCACAGTTATGTCGACTTTATGTTAATTGATTTTGTCAACACAACCGAATGACCGATCACAAACTAAGATCAAACACTTTCGCTTTTAACCAAAAATCGCTTGGCATAGTAAAAATTTAATTATTGTAAGGAGAGCAAAGAGCAAATTTAGGTGAATGAGCGCATACATGTAAATACGGTTTCTTTTATTTATAATAAATGCTAATAAACTCTATTGTTTTTATCGTATTTCTTGTGGTAGGTCCATTCCATCGAGCACTTTACTGGGTCACCAATGACGCGTCTTTTTGGCAATCCCATCATTCACCTGCCTCTTCTTGGGCTTATGCAATGACTTCATCTAACTAGTCTGAGCATCAATTCATTTCATGTAAGCACCATAGCACGATGTTGAGTGCTTTATTCGAAAACAAATGCGGAAGGAAAATCGTTTCCAATAGTTTCGTGGTTAATGATGTACCCACTGGTATTCATGAGATTGTAGTTGAATGTCTGGAAAAACGTCATTCCATTGCCCAAGGCTGTTTTCGATGCGGAAGCATTTTCATTTTCGAATTCTCTCAAAAACAAAAAAAATGTGTGTATATGGTAAACACCGAAACAAGTTCATGGAAAGATGGGTTAGCTAGCATATACGTAAATCGCTGACTTAAGTGTTAAAGGGTCAGCACGTTTCGTGAGATACGGTTCGGTTAATAGTTGTAGTTACTTAAGGCTTATATGCCTGATTATGCAGTGCAGTGACTTATACAGATGTTGTTCATAATACACCTTGTATGGCTTACGTCACAAGCCATACAAGCCAGATTTATGCTAACAAGAAAAAAAAAACCGAGATTGACCTCATAAGAGTGCCCAGAGTAACCAAATTGAACGAAATTTGATAGCAATCTTGACGATGATCTATTAAATAAAAATTTAAGCATGACCCGACAAGATGAAATTACATAAACATCTTTTGATTAAATGAGATACACCTATGCAAATTTTTTTATATGTTTTTGCGTAACCTTGCGGTATCCAATTAAGAAAGAAATTGCATCAAGCGCAGGCAAATTCAAATTTTTGGCTTGATAGCCGTTTTAGGAAAGCTTTTGCAATTGATGCAGGACGTAACAATGAAGAGATGTCCAAACATTTGTTAAATTTAAGGCTGTAAGTGAAATTAGTAAATTAGAGAGGAATGAATTTTGTTGAAAAAACAAAAGAGTTCATCAACAAACTGTGCATTCAATTGACTAGCAGAGTTATGGTTTTCAAATGCCGACTCTTAGACTGCGTCAAAGTTTTGCAATTTAAAGTGCACTGAAGGTGCGCGGACAAGTATATAGACAAGTATAGGTAGGTATAAGAAAGTTTATGTTAAACAAATATACAATCACATGAATTGGTGGATTATCCGTACAAATCGCTTTTTTTATTTTCAGAGAAGACGGTCTACCCGGTTGAGCTTGCGTACCTGGCTGATGAGACCAGTAGTAATTTTCGAAACTAATTCTATTTACTAAAGCCTTGATAATTATACTAAAAGTATCAGTCGACCTTCCCTAAAGCATGGAAAGAGCCATATACAAGCGCTAAATTGTTACGTGATCCAAACTTCTCTTCGATATGTATAGCATTAATATTAATGCGGAAATTAGAATATATAAAGCTGTCCACAAAGACATATTATGTAGGTTACAATTTTTAAGGTTCACTAGCGGACCCGGCGAACATCGCCTCGCCCCAATTTAACGCCTTCAGATAAACTCCGCAGAGATAATAAAACACAGATGGCGTGATTTATTTGAATGGAATCGAAATCAGTTAGAGAGCGATGTAATAAACAATGTGCCTTACCAACAATCAAATTTAGTCTCGACTTTAATGCAAAAGTCGAAACTAAAAAATATTGCGTACCAATAACCACTTTATCCTGAGAAAGTCGTGTCTAACTCATGGTTTAAGTATAAGTGTCATCGTAGTAGTGTCATTCAAAGGTGGAATGTCAGTTTTCCAGCCGAAAAATTTTTATTTTTCATTTAAAATTCTTTAATAAGTAATTTTATGATTTAATTTGATGTGATTGTTTTATATAAAATAAATTTAGCAGTGGCCTGTGAAATAGTGAATTTTTATTTTCCTTAAATAAATTGACAAATATTTGTCAAGCAAGCCTAATAGAGTCTTTTATTTCGTGGTTTCTGTTCTGTAAGGTGACTGTGATTATGATTAGGTACCATCGGAACATTTTTCATCATTTTGGCCTGATAGGATACGTTAAATTATGTGAAAATGTTTACCCAAGCCAAAAATGTGTTTTGTACATTTCATTATGCGACCAGAAATCTCTGCTCAATTTATTTCCGATGATGTATTTATATTTGCGTCCTGACTCCTTATACCGAACAAGAAATTGTTTGAAATAATTGCATTTCAGCAAACAAAAATTGAAAAGCTTATTTGGCTCGAATAAAACTGACAATTTTGCCAAATTCGTACAAGATTTGACATCAATTGTACTAGAATTTGTACTAAAGTCGTGTTTAGTAAACCCTTCGATTAAATTGGTTATTGGTAGGGCCAAATTAAAAGTCGAAACTAATGTTAGTTTCGACAAAACATATGAGCAATGTCCTAACGACAAAACATATGAGCAATGTCCTAAATACGACGTTAAAATTGTCTTAGGTGATTTTAACGCCAAAATAGGAAAGGAGGACCTCTTTGGTAGCACAATCGGAAAGCACAGCCTACACGACACCACGTCTGGAAACGGACTTAGGCTAATTGACTTTGCTGCGGGACGTAATGCTACTATAGCAAGCACACGGTTTCCACACCTCAACATTCACAAAGGAACATGGCGGTCACCAGACCATCAAACGGTCAATCAAATTGACCATGTTGCGATCGACGCAAGGCACTCCTCCAGTATTCTAGATGTCCGAACTTTCCGAGCGGCCAACATAGACTCGGATCACTACCTTGTTGTAGCCAAGGTACGTATGCGGATATCCCAGACACCAAAACAACGAGGAAATACTGTGAGAAGATTCAACGTTGAACGGCTACAAACGCAACAAACCGCCAGAACTTTTGCCGATCGCGTCTCCCTCAACCTCTCGAGAAGTCCTGTGGAGCCAGCATCAAGTGCTGAAGACCAGTGGCATCGATGCCAAGAAGCCATCAGAAAAGCCGCAACTGATGTGCTAGGTTTCACCCGACCACCACCGCGAAACCCCTGGTTTGACGAAGAGTGCCGGCAAGCACATGCAGCAAAGCAACTGGCCTACAAAGCTGCGCTGCAGAGAAGGACGAGAGCAGCTCGTGAGCTCTACGAGCAAAAACGGAGGGAAGAACACCGGCTTCTCCGGAGGAAAAAGAAAGAGCATGAGAAGCGCGCGATCGAGGAAATAGAGAGGTGTTACTCCAGGAACAATGTTCGGAAGTTTTACCAAAAGGTAAAAAGAACGTGTCACGGGAACAAGGCCCGAACAGAGACCTGTAGAGACGAACAAGGAAACCTTGTAGTAGAGTCACAGTCGGTGCTGAGGACATGGAAAAACCATTTCTGCAGACTGCTAAACGGCGAAGACGACACAAATTCCGCTGTCAGGCAGAATGAACCATTCAACCTGGGCGATGAAAGCCAAGACTTCCGTCCACCTGACCAAAATGAGGTAAGGATAGCAATATCCAAGCTGAAGTCCAACAAAGCTGCAGGACCGGACGGTTTATCGGCCGAGCTTTTTAAGGCAGCGGGGGATGACTTGGTAGAGAGCATACACCAACTCGTTTCTAAAATTTGGTCAGAGGAAAGTATGCCTGAAGAATGGAGCCTCAGCATTGTTTGCCCGATCCATAAGAAAGGAGACCCTCTAAACTGCGCCAACTATAGAGGCATCAGTCTCCTTAACATCGCTTACAAAATCCTGTCTTCCGTACTGTGTGAACGCCTGAAACCATTTGTCAACGAACTGATTGGACCCTATCAGTGCGGTTTTAGGCCCGGTAAGTCCACAACCGACCAAATATTCACACTACGGCAGATCCTGGAGAAAACCCAAGAAGTCCAAATCGATACTCATCACCTATTTATCGATTTTAAAGCCGCATATGACAGCATTTATAGAGACGAGCTATACAGAGCCATGTCTAGTTTTGGCATCCCTGCCAAACTTGTCAGATTGTGCAGAATGACGATGGAGAACGCTCGCTGCTCCGTAAAGGTCGGAAACAGTCTCACCGAGACCTTTGATGTCAAAAAAGGATTTAGACAAGGTGATGCGCTGTCATGTGACTTTTTCAACATCATTCTTGAGAAAATTGTGCGAAACTCGCAAGCCAACACCAGGGGCACAATTTTCCAAAAGTCTGTGCAACTACTTGCATACGCTGACGACATCGACATCATTGGCAGAACACAGCGAGCTGTCACTGGTGCGTTTGCAAGTATCAGTACAGAGGCGGCAAAAATGGGTTTAGTGGTGAATGAGGGCAAAACGAAATATATGCTGTCAACAAGAAGGGACACACAACATCGACGAATCGGACAGAACGTCACGATAGACAGCTATAACTTTGAGGTAGTTCGGGACTTTGTCTACCTCGGCTCCGCTATTAATTCTGAAAATGACATCACATCAGAAATCAAGCGAAGAATCACACTTGCCAACCGCTGTTACTTTGGCCTAAGAAGGCAATTGATTAGTAAGGCCTTGTCGAGAAACACCAAGGAGACTCTATATAAGACCCTCATCATCCCAGTCCTGCTTTATGGCGCAGAATCATGGACGTTGTCAAAAGCGGATGAAGATCTCCTTGGGCGCTTCGAACGCAAAATTCTTCGAGTGATTTTCGGTCCCGTTTGCGTTGACGGGCTTTGGAGGAGGAGATTTAACAGCGAACTCTACGAGCTGTACAGCGACATCGACTTGGTCAGAAAAGTACGTATCAGTCGACTAAGATGGCTAGGACATGTAGAGCGAATGGACACCAACGTTCCGGCCCGAAGAGTCTTCGATTCCAACCCGGAGGGACAACGCAGTAGAGGAAGACCTCGCCTTAGGTGGCGCGCACAAGTGGAAGGGGACCTCAACCAACTTGGAGTGCGCAACTGGAGGCAGTTAGCCAAAGATCGTGCTAACTGGAGAGGCGTGTTGGTTGAGGCCCAGGTCCACCCCGGACTGTAGCGCCATCTAAGTAAGTAAGAGTTTTCCACTAAAAATTTTCTATTTTATCATTCGAAAAGATATTCCGGAGCAATTGCATACACAAAATTACATGCAAAAAATTTATTTTCGATTTTTCCAATTTACCAACTTTTCCAGAGGGTTTTCCCAAAATTTTCTTTCGTAAAAACCTTCTCCTGGCAATTACGAACAACTGAAAAAAAATTTGAGCCAAATCGGCCCAACCATTCTCAATTGATGAATTACAAAAAAAATAGGTGGCGCGACAGGCGGGTAGACATCCAAGGCCTAGCTTCTCGCAACCATTCGTTTGTGTGAGTTTCTATTTTTTTGGGACGAATGGAAGGGACCTACAATTTTATGCCGAGTCCGAACGGCTGAATTGAGAATCTTTTTCATGACAGTCATACTCTCGGATGTTTGTATGGAAAATAGTACTAGTTTTGATCCGATCTTGTTCATCTTCGAACTTAGCTTGGATAATAGCTTACGTACCATAGTCAATAGCTCTTAAATTACGGCCGTAATCGTGCGGACAGACGGACATCGCTAGATCGACTAAGAAAGTGATGCTGATCAATAATATACATATACAGATTGTCATACCTACAATGCCTCCTTATGTGCGTTACAAATGGAATGTCAAAGTGAATATACCCTCACCCCAGTGTGGTACCGGGTATAAAAATAGAAGTGAGTTCTTACACGTGACTAGTTGAACCCCCGCCAGCTTCGCCAGGCCTTTGTTGCTTTTTTAATTTTTTTTTTTATTTTTTTTTTTTTCGGGCGACAATGTTTTAATTTTTTTGTATTGGAGGTGCCACGCCCCTTTATCCAACTATGACAAATCTTCACAGAAGCACTCTAGGGCCAATATCTAATATTATTCGTAAGTTTGATCTCAATCGATTCGGTAGTTTTCGAAATATACGATTTTGAGTATTTTTTTATCAGCGGTGCCACGCCCCTTTTTCCGAGTTTGACCAATCTTCACATGAGCACTCTACGGCCAATACCTAAGATTATCTGTAAGTTTGATCTCAATCGATTCTGTAGTTTTCGAAATATACGATTTTGAGTGTTTTTTTATGAGCGGTGCCACGCCCCTTTGTCCGATTTTGACCAATCTTCACAGGAGCACTCTACGGCCAATACCTAAGATTATCTGTAAGTTTGATCTCAATCGATTCTGTAGTTTTCGAAATATACGATTTTGAGTATTTTTTTATCAGCGGTGCCACGCCCCTTTTTCCGAGTTTGACCAATCTTCACATGAGCACTCTACGGCCAATACCTAAGATTATCTGTAAGTTTGATCTCAATCGATTCTGTAGTTTTCGAAATATACGATTTTGAGTGTTTTTTTATGAGCGGTGCCACGCCCCTTTGTCCGAATTTGAATTTGTTTAGCCTATCACCCAATTTAAAAAAAAAATTAACAAAATCGGTTGAAAATTACGGGCGGCAGAGGGAAACAGTTTTTTCCACTTTGTTTTATATATATGGAGAAGAGATGAGATGTGTTTAACAAGGAACTCCGCTACTAAGTTTGGCCTTCACTAGGGAAGTTTACTGTCTTTTAGATGAACTGGACCTCTCTATAACACTATAGATCTTTATAAGTCGCAAAAAAAATTCTGTACCACTTGATCATTCGTTCGTTCTTTTGAATCTGGCCCTAAATTGGACCTGCTTTCTAGTCTGATTTCACCACTGGATGTGGGCGTAGTAGCGCAGTGGTTAGTATGCTGGACTACTGTGCGAGGGATCCCAGGTTCGATCCCCGGAAAAACACAAATTACATCTTAAAGTTTTTTCTACTGCGCCACGTCTCGCGAACGTCTGACAAACATCCGAGAGTATGACTGTCATGAAAAAGATTCTCAATTCAGCCGTTCGGACTCGGCATAAAATTGTAGGTCCCTTCCATTCGTCCCAAAAAAATAGAAACTCACACAAAACGAATGGTTGCGAGAAGCTAGGCCTTGGGTGTCACCCGCCTGTTGCGCTACCTATTTATTTTTTTTTTATGGGCAAAGCTTTGGTTCTTTTATTGGTGCTTCCGTTCGATTCTGTTTATATTTGCTTTCCAAAATATTATTTTTAATGTACATAGGCTCGCCCTAAATAATTCACTGCTTTTTAATGACTTAACTCGGTGGAATCTTACGATTTCTCTGTCTCTGGGTTAGTTCCTTCCCACTGACTCACAGTTGTATACTAATTGAGAAAGCTGCGAGTCAACACTCACCAATTAATCCTCAAATCTGTTAACTAAGTATTCTGCGCAAATGACTGCAATGGGGAGGGGATATTATGAAAATAAAGTCTCAATAATATATTTTTAGCCTTCTAGATGGTAATTTTATTACATATTTATTGTTTCCTTCATTGCTACTTCTGATATAGCTTTCCAGCCCATCGTATAACTGTAAAAATTTGGTGTTTTAACGTCCTCATTCACAGAGGTACCTATATGAATTTTGTTCCCCTTGTTGATGAAGACCAACCCAACCAGTCGTATAGCTTTTGGAAATTCGTGTGAGGAATCCTGTCCTTGAAGCAGCAATTCCACATATCAAGCAATAGTATGTGCTACGGACACATTCACTTTCAAAAGTTACAGTGGTATTCAGCACCTTCTTTCTCTTTATTGGACTTGCATAACTAATGGCCATCTCTTTATTTGCAAAATGTGGAATTTCTTCATGTTGGTTGTCTGTATCTCGGTAGGGTATTTGGGTAAAAGTGATGCTCTCTATTTAAACTGTGTTCAGTGCTGGACTGGTTATTTACGTTTTCAAAAAGACAGATCCCCATCTTTACAAGGATGGCGGCGGGTCGATATCCATCCAAAGATTTTGGAGTTTTGCTATACCCTTTGAGCTGATTATAAATAGTACATACTTTTGGATGTTCAATATAAGATCGCTCCACACTCTACAATCATAATTCTATAAGGCAATATTTGGCAAACAGAAACAACCGAGTTCAGTGTTTTCGAAAGAGACGAGCTCCTTAACATTCCATCTGCATAGTTGCAGATTTATTGCAATTTATTCGGCCAACAGAGTGGTAGATTAAAATTCTTCTTTAAGTGAACTGGTCTTTGAAAGTGGCACATCGCTATTTTAAAATTCATTGAATCTGTCGAGGAACATCTTCTCCTTCTGCGCAGTAACAAATGCATTCACAATTATGACTGCAATTATATCAAGAAGCACATCACAGGCCTACGGCATAGTGCTCACATTCGAATCTTCATAAATTGAAACCGTCTGATACCAAAATGTTATGGTATACAAAGTATGTGCGAATGAATGTTAGGTGTAACGACTAATTGCTTAAGGCACTGAATCTAGCAAGTTGATATATTAATGTCTTGAGCTCCGCGCCACTTACTAAATCCGATGTGCTAAGTAGGATTATGCTTGAAGATTTACAGCTCATAAAACATTTGGCAGATGAATTATGCAATGCCAAAATCACCATTTCGGGTTATATGGCACGTAGAAATAATGTATTGTATTTTTGGGATCAGTCATCGGTGTAGGGTATGCATATGAGTAGGTATCTTTTAAATATGTTTTACATTTTACGGTTGACATTTCGTTAAATGGCTATCTGTTGACCATGAAATGCAGTATGCAATATTATTCACAACAACCGGTTGCAATTGTACGCGAATTATTATTGCTTAAGTGGCCGTAAAAGTAATGTTTGGGTAGTGTACTCGTCTTATCATAGCATCAAAATCAAATTCACTGCAACTGGGCTTTGAATAGTGGGACGTCGTACAGCAAGTCACATTTCGAGTGCAAAAAGCATTCGCCCACCTTTACTGATTCGTGGCCAGTATAGTTCTATCCATTTCGTGAGATGTGTGGGCTTTTTTTATTACCTTCTCAACATAGGGTATGAGTAAGAATTATTATTGTTTCTACGTGATGAAGCCCTGCTTTGTGTTGGTAACCAAAAGACAGTCTTAAAAAGCCTTGTTGTTCACCATAATCATTTGTTTGACACTGAACAAGAAGGCTTTTTAGACTGTCTTTTGGTTATTAACACTAAGCAGGGCTTCATCACGTAGAAACTTCTCAATTAAAAATTATTATGAAGATAACATCTTATTCGAATAAGACTTCCGAAACAGACTGTCAGCAAAACTTTAAAAAATATGCTTAAAAATCGTAGGCAGTTACTTAATGCTCTGCTGACCTATGCCTATTCTATAGGCACTACCATGGCAGGTGTTCGGAGGAACTTGACGAAGTTATTTCGCAAATTGCGACAATTGAACGGATTAGAAGATAGCACGGATTACTTAAGTACACTTACAACCGCGACGGTATACATTTTTCAAAACTTCTTTTGGCTGCAGAACAAGAACATTTTGGAACTCTCTTCCTTGGGATCTATTTATACAGAGGCCAGATCGCGTAAAATAAAAACGGTCGAACGACATCGTTTTCACTAAAGCTGTCTCTATCATATCTGTGACAATAGACAGAGACTGCTAATATCGAAACGACGTCGTTCGATCGTTTTCATTTTACGAGATCTGGGCCCAGGACTATATCTAACAACAATTTGAGTAAAAAACTAAATCTTTTGTGCAATTATTTTAGGGCGCTGTTTAAGTCTTATAGGTTCACCTTTCCCGAGAGAAATATTTTTCAAAGTTTGGTTCAAAGTATTGAGCGATCATGAAGGACCTTTCTCATTGCATCTTACTCACTTCCTTAGGTGGTGCTACAGTCCGGGGTGGATCAGGGCCTCAACCAGAATGCTTCTCCAGTTAGCCCGATTTTTGGCTATCTGCCTCCAGTTGAGCAGAGGTTTTAGGTCTCCTTCCACTTGCGCGTGCGTTTGATGCGTACTTTCTTGACCAAGTCGATGTCGTTGTACAGCTCGTAAAGTTCGCTGTTAAATCTCATCCTAAAAAGCCTGTCAACGCAAACGGGACCGAAAATCACTGGAAGAATTTTGCGTTCGAAACGACCAATGAGATCTTCATCCATATTCTTCCGCCTTTGATAGCGTCCATGATTCTGCACCATAAAGCAGGACTGGGATGGTGAGGGTCTTATATAGAGTTTCCTTGGTGTTTTTCGACAAGGCCTTACTAATCAGTTGCCGTCTAAGGCCGAAGTAACAGCGCCAGCGGTTGGTAAGTGGAATTCTTCGCTTGATTTCTGATGTGATTTCATTTTCAAAGTTAATAGCAGGTCGGATGTAGACAAAGTACCGAACTACCTCAAACTAATTCTCATTGGATACATAACAATAGGAAAGAATTTGCCAAGGAGAAAGAAATTAAGTCGGTATTCAAAAGTACTTCTATTCGACTACTTTATGGCGAGCGAAAGAATCATGTCGGCAAAAAGACAATACAAAAATATGCGCTATATAGGTTAGACCAGGAGTTCCTTAACTGTGCGTCGCGACGCCCAGGGGCGTGGCGTTATTCTAAGGGCGTCGCAAGTTTTATTTTTTCATTGCTGTAAGACTTATTAGAATACTAAGATACTAAGAGCAAAGTCGAAGCTCGTTTGTGTTTCCCGCATTTCCAGTCAGACTTATTTGTGGCTGTCACTCGTATTTGCCTGGCACTTAAAATTAAATAAAGGTTTTTCAATTGGTATGGGTCGTTGCCAGTCAAATTCGTCTGGAGCATTGCCGTGGTCCATGAGAGTGTACAGAAGAACTCGAGGCAATCAATTCGACGTGCATAAAAAATCGCCCTTTCGCAGATTCCAACTTCGCGAATTTTGCATTGGGATTTAGGCTTACGCCAGTACAAGATCCAACTACTAGTTCGCTGACTTGGCTTCGGGGCGTTTGGAAGAGAACCTCAATGAAATAGATTGGGAACCCCTGGGTTAGATTATAAGAATACAGGAGCTTAACAAATTTACTTTAAACTTCGTCAAGTTTGACATAATGACTTGATTGATAATAGGCCTTAAAAAATATCTTCTTGACCGACGCTATTTAGACTTATTAGAGTGATGCCATTGGCGCAGTGGCGCAATGGTTAGTGTGCTGGACTACTGTCCGAGGGATCCCAGATTCGATCCCCGGAAAAACACAAATAACATCTTAAGGTTTTTTTTACTGCGCCACCTCTCGCGAACGTCTGACAAACATCCGAGAGTTTGTCTGTCATGAAAAAGCTTCTCAATTCAGCCGTTTGGACTCGGCATAAAATTGTAGGTCCCTTCCATTCGTCCCAAAAATAGAAACTCACACAAAACGAATGGTTGCGAGAAGCTAGACTTAGGGTGTCTACCCGCATGTTGCGCCACATATTTTTTTTTTGTTAACGATGCCACAAAAATATTTAGTAAGATCTACAAAACGTCACAAAAACAGCAAATAAAAAACTGGAATCATTATAAGACTTCTTAAAATATTAAAGATTTGAAATGTTCCAAAACAATTATTTACAAAAAATGTCGTATAGCTAGCTAAAATCGAAGCTACACATCAACTCCCGTATATGGCCTTTATGAAAAATACCCCTCAAAGAAACGAGTCCCAAGGTCCTATGTCCGTGTTGCAGCAACTATTTACTTTTTTTTCCAAAATGTCCACCCCACCACCTTAAGAATAAAACCAACATGATAGTGAATTATTTTACGCACCACCTTGAGCTTGAGCTCAACTTCTAAAATTTTCGTCAGCAACTACAATCTGGTTTGACATTCAATTTCTATCAACATTTTCTAGCTATAAACACATTTTAGTGGCCTTCAAGCCACTGTTAACTAATAAATAGCCATCTAATTGGGAAACTTTTCAGCTAATTTCAAACAGATGAGCTTATTAAGTCAACATGCAAACTCTTAGCCACATAGCTTCTCAAAGCCAGCCCGATAATGTAATAAAACTATAATTACAAATACCAAAGCACGCCTGCACTCCTTGTATGATTAAGAAGCACTAACTCGCCACGACTCTTATAGAATTGCTTTCGGATTTAATGACTTCCTACAATGTATTGCTGTAGATTGAGTCTCTTTGAAATATTCCTATTAAATCTAAGTATTTGCGAAGGTATTTCGAGTGCGCAAGTTGGTTCTGCTGTCCCATAACACAATCAAGTTCGCACAACAACTCTTTTGTTTTTCATGAAAACCTCCCGACATTTTAACATCAATCAAACTAATACATCAAAAAATGTAAACTTCACCACATATAAAGCTCTCTCTCAACTACCTGATGCATTCGATTGAAGAAAAACAAAATATTTCCGCATTCGCACCAGCCAAAAATAATTGTGCAACAAAAATTTACCAATATAAAACTTCAACTTACCGTGGAAATAAGTTCGACTGATCTTTCTCTTTCTTATGAGTTGTATACTAGTCTCTCATTCACTCGATTTCTTTTCTCTTTCCCGATAAAAAATAAACCGAATAGCACTAGATAATTGCACGAAAAATAAAAAATAAACACACACCCAACGAACTACAAATAGCAACAAAATCCAATTCAACCGTATCTATTCCGTTGCCGACAAAGTGGACTTCATGGATCACTTCAGACTTATACCAAGCTAATTAATTAATGACAAGTTATTATTTTCGTTGGTTTTTTTTTTAAACAATTTCAAGATGCAACCGACTCTTGAGAAAGACCGTCTTGAAACTAAAACGGAAAAAAAGTGTAAACCTCGAAATTTCGCTGTTACCACAGACCCTGGTCATTGCCAATGATTGGTGCGTCATCGCCTTCAACGTTTTCGTCGTTGAAATCGAAAGTTACACATTGCCAAGTGATACGGCGCGACGCGACGCTTACACGAAAAGCTAATAATAAAAATAATAAAAACGAAGAAGCGCCACACGAGCTATTCATCCATCACTGCGTGGAGTGCGTTTGTCAGAGCGAGACCTTCCATTTTTCCAATTGCGATGAAATTGTGTACTGTACTGCTGTAATCCGAATCAATACGGCCTCACGTGGAGGTATGGCCGATTTCCCTTTCTTTACTTTCACGCTGCAGAAAGCTGTTTGTTTGCGTTTTGGTTTTCATTTTCGCACTGGAGAAATGCAACAGGAAAACGAATGAAATGCAACAGAGAGACACACACATAGATGTTGGATATAAAAATATTTACACTTTATGTACTAACTTATGTATAGGTAGATGTGTTTGTACTATGACTAAATAAAAGCGGTTTTAAATTTAGGACTACCACGTTGGCTAATGATGAGGTTTGGGCTGTGATGAGCTGGCCGACGCGGATGCAGATGCCTGGGCGACTCCGCCAGAAGCACCAAGTGATGCGTTCAGCACCAAACTGGTAACGCCACCGACTAATGCCGAGACAATCTGCTTGATGAAGCCGAAGGAGTCAGATCCAGCCATAGGAGCGGGGGCTGGTGGTGGTGGTGCTTCACCTTCAGGCGCGCCGCCGGCACGGTTTTTAGCTGCACCGAAGCTTTGAATCAGGCTCTGGACAAATACCAATGGCTGCGGGGGTAGATCGTCATCTTCGGGATTCTGAAAGAGAAGATTTTTTCCCATTAGTGTTTCGATTTGGTCATTCGTTCCTCAACCCCGTGCAACCATTATTCCAAAAGATACAGTGCTTCCCATAAATTTAGTACTTGTTAGCAGAACTAAAATAAAGAACTCATGAAAATGATAGATACAGCGCTCAGTGATGCCACAATGGTCCCCAGGAGGTTGCCAATGAATTTTCCATTATTTATCTGAAAATAAATTTGTTTTTGAGATCCATCGACTTAGTTCCATGTCTCAAGCTCACCGCCCCACCGCCACCAGAAAGACCGTCAAACGCAGTTCCGACGTAATCCCCAATGACGGTTCCAAAGTTTCGATCGTCCTAAAATAAAAATTTGCTTAGAAACTCATTTCGCCAAGTGGGTACCTGATATATACCGCGAGTAAACCAGCAATTAACGAAGTTCCTGTGCTGATAAGCGATTCAATATCCAACCCGCCAGGCTGTGAATGGATATGAAAATCTACATTAGACTGTCCGGAAAGAGGGGACAAATTTTTTATTTACCCCAAATAATTGAGATATTACTCCAGTGAGAGCGCCAATCAAAGCACCAACATCAGACCCTCCTTCACCCTGAAAATGTTGAAGCTTAGACGATTGCATTCCTAGTTGTGGATAGTACTCACACCGCTTAAGCTGGCAATGATTCCCACAAGTCCACCTGGCATTTCTCCATCAGGCATTCCTATATCAATACCTTCTCCAGACTCATCGATTTGGTCCTCTTTTTTGTCGTCATCGATTGCGATAATTTCTACAACCTTAATTAATTAGGCAATGGAATAAGGGTTTTAGTACAACAAACTTAAATTTATTCAAACGGCAGAAAAATCCGCACAGCCAATTGTTGATAAAAAAAAAATATATTATCGATGGTTTATAAACAATTGGCAACAATTTGCATTCGTTTTCAGTCTTGTAAGTTATTTAGTTCTGAGGAATAGTCAAATTATTAAAAATTTCCCGGCGATTTTGACATGTCCTTAAACTTTGTCTAAAATGCCCATTTTGGTTTAAAACTTTCCTTTCAGTATGTTTAAAAAGGTAAAAGATTGAATAATTTTGCAAAAAATGAACAAACCAAAAATATTGTTTGTTCAACTCCATTAAATGAGGCCTTAATGAAAAATGGCTCCAAAAAAAGAAAAAAATGGACCATAAAGTAAAATCCATTCCATTTATGCAAAATTTCCTAAAATAAATGAAAAATTGCCCCAAAATGATGCATGACAACAACAACAAAAATTATTATGAAATTGGGAAATATTTTCATTGTTTTAGGTCTTGCTTATTTTTGAGGCTTTTTGCATTTCTTGGGTGATTTTTCATTCATATGAACTTTTATTTTCTCAAATTTGTTAGAAATTGAGATTAAGAGGAAGTAAAACAACACGAGTTTGATAGTTCAGCGTATAATTCAAGAGTGAGATAAGTTTGCATGTACATAGTAATAGTAAGTTAGAATATCAGCAATATAAGAGTTTTAAGTGTTACCATTAAGTTAAGTAGAATAAAGTAGTAAGGATTTATAGTAGTAATTTAATTTGTAGTTTTAACAATGTAGATTTCAATAAAATTTCCTAAGGCTAAAATTATGACGAAGTTAACGAAATGTGACACCCTTTGTACTAGAGAAGTCAGGTCTTTGCGTAGTATGAAAGGACTTGAGAGCCAGTATTAATTTTTTGGCTTGCAAGCACTGATAGGTTTGGTCTGATAGGAAATTAATATTATTGGCCGAGGCAGTAGCAGTAGATCACAGACAAAACTATTATTGCAGGCAAAATATTGGAAGCACAAATTCAAGCTTTAATTTAAAAATAAAAAAAATAGCAAACATTTTTTTACCTCAAGTCTAACACCTTGCAAAGTAAGAGATTTTTTTAAATTTTAATAATTTTTTTTTTTAAATCAAACCATGTTTATGTGACTCATTCCAGTTACATAGCTGAATAAGTATACCAAAAACTCTCAGATAGGCGTCTGTAAGAAAGTCAGGTGTATTGGGTGGGTGGATCGCTTCGCTCGCTAACAGGATATTAACCCTTTTTTCGCATTGTTTAGCCGCTCACGTGACTTCGTCGCTCTGCTAAGTGTATGCCAACAACTGTTTGGGAGGCTAACGTTTAATTAAATTTTCTCGGGGGTACTTAGTGTAGTAGGTATATACTATAATATTTTCAGTAAATAAAAATACATGCACTTTTCTGTGAAAATTGAAAACTTTAAAAGTAAAAAAAAAAATAGAAAATAAAGTTTCCGCAGAAAAATTGTTTTACAGTACATCTTAGAATAAGTCAATTTAAACAAAAAAAATTGTCAATGAATTAATGTTTGAGAGAATTACATTAACAACAACTCGTAGACACAATCACTTTTGGTAGGAATGATAGCTATTTCGAACTACACCACTAATTCATCATCAGACTCCTTTTAAGTGATTGTTTGAATAGTTTGAATTCTGACAGTCAATTCTGCGTATATTATATAATCCACTTGGGAAGGCATTTCTGCTTTCCCCTGTCAGGAAGTGAACCTGCACTTCGATTTTTGTCAATTGAACAAGTGACTAACACTTGCGCCAACTGAGCAATGAGTACAAGCCCGCCAACTGGTGGGTGATTAGAATGGAAGAGGTTGCGACTTTGCGAGGTGTTTTTTGTTTCGTTCTCTCTCTCTCAATAATAATCGCCAAAAATAATTCATAGACAGTAATTCGACAAAATTTCCCAACAGAAATTGTCAGGGTCAATCTCAACTAGAGAGAATCATTGTTACTCCTCGCTTCAAAATTCAAATTCAAAAATTGCGTAGAAACCTCATGCAAAATTGAAAACTTGAAAAGTAAAAAAAATAGAAAAAAAGTTTCCCCAGAAAAGTTCTTTTACAATACATCTTAGAATAAGTCAATTTAAACAAACAAGAAAAATTAATGTACTCAGTGTTCATAATGGAAACCTGAGACGAATTTTCCGCCATTTCCGCCATGTGCAGTGATGCCAACGCAAAAAAGATAACAATGTTCGGGGTTAGTAAAAATTAAAAATTAAAAATTAAATTATTAAAAAAAAAAAAAAGTTTTAAGCCCTATAATGACACTATACAACCATATAAGCATCTTAGAATTTGCTGGCAACAAACGCCTGCGATTGTTTCTCAGGAAAGCTTTGAAAGAGCTGAAGAGAGGACATAGGCAGAAAAGACAAGTGGAGACCATTTACCTACCTATAAAAGACGTTTTATCATCGACTGCAATATTTGAAGGCAATTTAAACTTTTCAGCGCCATTTACTACATTATTTATTTCTTTGATGGTCTTGAGTCTTTCATTTGAAGAAAAGAACAACTTCAGCAGGTAGTCCTTTGGCTGCTTGCAATTTCTCATCGATCCCCCTTAAAATATTGAAAGTACATATCTAAAATCAATTGCACACAGGACACAAACAAAAAAGATAAATAAATAGCAGCAGGTTCGTATATAGGAACCCTGGCCTAGCTGCTCACAACTGTTCGTTTGTGTAAGTTTTTATTTTTGTAAGGAATGGAAGGGACCTACAATTTTTATGCCGAGTTCGAACGGCTGAATTGAGACGATTTTTCAGGACAGTTATACTCTCGGATGTTTGTCGGAAGTTCGCAAACACCGTGTGCAAGTAATGCTTCGGCGATATTTTGTTTAAATTGTACTTTAACTTTGACCAAAGAACGCAGAAAAAGCCAATGTTAGGAAAAAAGGCAAAAAAAGGCAATGTGAGTAAAATAAAGGCAAAAAAAAGGCAAGGTCAACAAAATCCGTTCCCTGTCGGCTACAGTCCGCAATTTTCAAAGAAAGTGATGAAGCTTATTTTCATCTGGATGGCAGTTTTTAGTGCCTAAATTACAAGTTATGGATGTGACCAACATGTGGTTTCAACAAGACGGATCCACATGCCATACAGCCAGAGAAACAATTCAACTACTACATGAGTTATTTCCTAATCGTGTAACCGCCCGTTTTCGCGATCAGAATTAGCCATCCAGATCTTGCGATTTACCGCCATTGGACTTTTTTCTTCGGGGGTTTTTGAAGTCATAGGTCTATGCAAACAAGCTCACGATCACCAACGCCTTGATAGAGGAAATTGGGAGGTGTATTAATGAAATTCAGCCTTATTTACGCGAAACGGTCATAGGAAATTTCAATTAAAGTGTACGTACTTGCCAGCAAAGCCATGGCGGCCATTTATCCGATGGGCTATTCCATACATAACCCCAATCTCTATGAATCAAAAAAAAAATGTAAGCTTACTAATTAAAAATCGGTATTTTCTATCAAAATTACATTTTGCGTGAATTATGGGACACCCTTTATATAAACAAAGTTGCATTCTACGTAAGACCGCCGATAACTGTAGAACGAATCGTCCGATATGAGCTATATCTTCTCTTGTTGTGTTTGTCTCCAGGAAACTACATATACGATGAAAAAATTGGAACATTTACAAGGGAAATTGGAAAATTAATAAAAGCTGATTTTCAATACATATTGTATGGAGATATTTTTTTAATTTTGGTCGTAAATTGAATTGAATCGAATTCGATCGAAACTGTTTGATTCAATCAATAATTAAAATTCGAGTGGCGTCATTGGAAGTATTCGATCAAAAGATAATTTTCGGGTGGAATCGAGAATGATCGAACGAACAAACGAAGTTCGCTGAATTCGCTAGTTTAGTTATAAATATCACACGAGTCAGATATTTGTTATTTTGGATGAAAAGATAATTAAAAAAAAAACTGTAACATTTGAGACGGTATTTTTTCAATAGTAAGGATTTTTCTGCCGTCACTACAAAAGTCTAATAAACAACTTGTTAGCACAACATAATCCAAATGAAGCATGTCAATTAAGAACCAAATTTAAAACTCACATCATTGGTACCGATATCCACGGTGATATTCACATCCTTATCGGTTTCGGGTACAGGTACAATTTCCTCCGCTACTAGATTATTTTCTAGCTTATCCTATAAAAAAACGAAAAACCCTTGGGTCACGTCTATAAACACGAACCTAGCACTTTACCTCTTCAAACAGAGTCTGTAAACTATTTTGTTGCATGGCACTCCTCTTCCTACTAGTCCTCATCCTACCTAGTTCATCGTTCTCTTTCAAATAGTCCAAAGTGTTGTCTATTTTATTGGAAATTGTTTCCTGCATGCTTTGCAAATGGTCCAAAATAGTTTTCTTTAACCTTGCCATATCGACGTCCTTATGATTGCCTGTCTCGCGTTTTCTACTCTTATGCTCCTCCAGAGTTTTCTCCAGTTGTTCCTTGTAATCCTTCATAGACAATGATTTCGTGGCCAAATCCATTGCACTCGTCAATATTTGAACGGCATTCTTGTCCCGTTCAATGGTCTGCTCGATTTTTGTTATTTTCGCCATTGCAGCTGGTTTATCCGACATGTTTGTATTTAAAATCAAATCCGTAACAATATCCGTTAAATGCTTCGCCATTTCCTTCTCAGCCTTCATGGCTCCATTTAGTATTCCAATGGTTGTGATCGTTTTCAACTCCTGTGGTGTTATTTTCGGTTCTAATTTTCTATACGCAGACATTGCCTTCACGTAATTAGGATCTAGTTTGAATTTTTGAACTCGTCGCGGTGCTGTATTTATCGCGTTCAATAAACCGAACAACATAATTAATCTCAAGACGACTCGATACATGTTGGAACTAATGTTTGTCCTCATCAAAATACCGCCGGCCACTAAGCTGGCCACCCTCATTGTCAACCAATATATTCCAGATTTCAGGCACCGCATACGACACGCAAGATTGACTGATTTTGAAACAATCGGAGCATAAATGCCAGGGCGTTCCCTGTGGGCAAAAAATTTCAATCTTACATCATTGTTGTCAAGATGGGGAATCCATCCGACTTTGTTGTTAAATGAAAAAAAAAAAATCATTCTGAAGTGCTAGAGCAAGTTCCAAATAAGTATGGAGTGTGCCGCTTGGGATTGAAGGAGATAGGGCCTGAAATGATAATGGGATTGAGAGATAGTTGCACTCTATAGTTGCGCGCTATAGCTTCATTATCTGCATATGATGCACGCATGCAAATGAGAGGTATTGTGACATTGAGCAATCAACTTACGAGTGCGGTTCGCTGAACTTCTAAGGTATTGATATATGGGAAGCGGCATTTTGTAACGTCACTTAAGCGGAAAAAACGCTTCGAAACAAAAACATATGAAGGTATAATCGGCTTCGCTCGAATGATTTTTTCAGTTTCACTTAATTCATTCACTTATTGTACTTCGATGTTTATTAGGCGAATTTGAAAGTAATGTAATGTTTCATTTCTGAACTCGTTTTGTATTGGATGCAAGAGACACGATAGATACACATATCTAGTTAGTGCCATTGCGATGTAGGCGGCCATATATACAGATAATATGACGTTTCTGACTTTAGACTTCAATTGGATATATCAGAAGAATTGAATAAATATTTATTTTTGGGACAAATGCTGTGGAAGGCACCTACAATTTGATGGTGCATCCGAACCGAATGGCAGAATGAAGAAGCTTTTCAGACGTTCGTAAAAGCTGTCGCAGTGAAATGGTTTTAAGATGTGATTTGTATATTTTTCCACAGATTGACTTGAAAACTCTCACTGAGTAAAGTCATCTTTGAATTATAGACAAATTTATTCTAAGGCTGTCCCATAATTCACACAAAATGAATTGTTGAATGAAAATACTTACAGATTTTTAATTAGAAAGCTTATATTTTTTAACGATTCATAGATTATACAGATTGGGGTTATGTATCGAATAGCAAACCGGATATATGGCCGCAACGGTTTTGCTGGCAAGTACGTACTCTTTAATTGAAATTTCCTATGTCCGTTTTGCATAAATGTGGCTGAATTTCATTAATACACCTCCCAATTTCCTCTTTCAAGGCGTTGGTGTTCGTGGGCTTGTTTGCATAGACCTTTGACTTTAAAAACCCAAAGAAAAATGTCCAATCGCGTTAAATCGCAAGATCTGGATGGCCAATTCTAATCGCAAAACAGCCGATTACACGATTAGGAAATAACTCATGGAGTAATTGAATTGTTTCTCTGGCTGTATGGCATGTGGCAACGTCTTGTTGAAATCCATATCTTGTAATTTAGGCACTAAAAACTGGGTTATCATGTCACGATAACGAACACCATTATATGTTACTGCCTGACGAGCCGCATTTTCGAAGAAGAATGTTCCAAAAATGCTTCCAGCCCAAAATCCGCACCAGACAGTCGCGCGTTTACTCGTGGGTTTTCAAACTCCAAATGCGACAACTTGACGATTAACGAAACCATCAAGATGAAAATGAGCTTCATCACTTGGCGTATTTTTTTGGGAAGTGAGTACGACAAAACCAAAAGTGAGTATAAAAGTTTTGCATGTAAAAGCAAAAGTGAGCTAGCTATATATTCTCAAAAAAATACGCCTACTGAAGATGATTTTGTTGCAAAATGCGGTCTACAGCTGACAAACCTTTATTATTTTTAAAATATTGATCAACAATGAAAATGCGTTGTTCTTTCGCATAGCGCTCCATTTTTACTAACCCCGAACTGTCAGCTGTCACAATGTTATCTTTTGTTTGCGTTGGCATCACTGTATTGTTAAATGGCGCAAAATTCAAATTTTGTCTGAATTATGGGACACCCTTTACAAGACTAATTATTTCGGGCTAGCTTATATAATGAACTTGGTATTATTGTATTATCAAAGACTACACCCGCCAAATCGCATGCCATCAAGCAATGTATCCCACATAGCCACATGAAATAAAATCCACACTTTGGAGTCAGTTCAATTAGCGACATTTGAACCGCTCACCATAATATCTCAGGGTACCATTTTGCACAGCTAACTACAAAACCTGAAAAGTAAATTCATTAGCCCTCTTACCCAATGCGTACAACTCATAATGCGCGCACCATAAATGTCGAATAGTCTACCTCAAAGTCTCCTGGTCAAAGTTCAGCCTGGTGCAAAAACCCCGTTCAACCAAAACGTCCATTAACCGCAGTTAGTTTTTCGTCTATCGTAGATATCAATTCCTGGCTCAGTTTATTGTCCTTCGCAGCTGCGACGATGATTGTAAGTATTTTATGTTTACTCTACAATTTTCAAGATATTAGTGCGATTAGCTAACAAAAATTATCGTCACTGCGGCATCTGCATAGATAATCTGCCCAAGATAATTGAGTTCCATGGTCGACAAAAAAACCCCTGACTTTTCGATGCGCTGGCTGTATAGCGTAGCGATGAGTTTTCGTGTCTCATTCCATTAGGAGAACGTCATGCCTTTGCAAGTGATAAAAGCCTGTGAATAGTCAGTATAGGTAAACGACTTGAATTCCTCCCCGCGAGCGCCAACATTGCGCAATAAATTGTCTTATTGTGGCCAAGATTGAACAATCCGAAATCGAGATGCCTTTCACTTTGTATACGTAGTATACGCACAAACGAATGAGGCTGCGGAAAATCATTAATCCAGGGAGGATAACTTTACACTCTCTGGTGGTACAGTTACAGTATAGGTACTTCAAATGAGATAACAATTTATCAGATCGATCTGAAGGTCGAAACTACCATAGAAAAAGCGGGTCAATAAATCACCAACGACAAAGTTGAATTCGTGTTTTCTGTCGAATTGAATTATGAGACGGAACTGACAGCCGCAGCAGGTCAACCTTGCTGCTGTTGTCATTGACGAATCAAAAGATTCGCTTAACCTTTTAGTGAATTAAAATCAAAATTACTAGTTTTCGATGTTATTAGCTGCGCAGATAGATTAATTGGGAAAAACATTGGCGCCAGGAAAATCATAAAATGTACTCTATACAATTAAACTCAATTAATTGCATTTAACATCGAGTATCAATAACCGGATGGTTTTGACATCAAAGTCAGAACATAAATGCTAATGCCTCACCTAAAAGGTTGCCGATTAATTCGGACACTTCGTGTTGTACTGCAGGTGCAGTGTATATTTCTTTAAACCTAATCAATGCGAAATATATTTTCAATAAAGCAGTTCATACATCATGTAATTTTTGCATCAATTAATGGTAGACAAAAACTTGCCTTCAACTGAAGTTGTATACAACACAATGGCCTGTGCGTGACGTGAATCGTTGCATGGTATAGGCAGCAAAGTTGAGACCTCGTCTGGAATGACAAGAAACCTCGAATAAATTATTACATCACTTTAGTCCAGCAAATACTTTATTTAAAAAAATATATAATCAAAAGTGTCAACATATATTTATTAGCGTTAAAAAGGAACAGCATTTAGCCAATTTGATGATTTTAGGAAGCACAGGTTTTCTGTCAGCTCAATACGAAAACCTTCGAAATGATGGTATCTAGAATTCTTGTATATCTACTACTGATACGCGTTGAGAAAAATTCAATGCATTTCTGAAAACAGCTAGAAACTCATACAACACAGGAGAAAACCCTGAACCGATCGATACCTCAATCCTTTGGTAAAGTTGGGGTTGATATTTCAAATGAAAAAGTAAAGACTTCTTGGTTAGCATTGCCATTTCAACATGGATAGAAATAAAATAATAGTTTAAAAAACTAAAAAAACGCTTTTATCAGTAGGTAGGTACTGCACTAAAAGCAAAAAAATAAAAATTAACCAATCTATTTTGAAGGTTTATCCTGGAAGGGGCTTAGAGTAAGCCATGTTTGTGTAGTTTACACTCAAATAATACAATACATAACTACAAACATGGCTTACACTAAGCCCCTTCCAGGATAAACCTTCAAAATAGATTGGTTAATTTTTATTTTTTTGCTTTTAGTGCAGTACCTACCTACTGATAAAAGCGTTTTTTTAGTTTTTTAAACTATTATTTTATTTTTTGCTTTTTAGTGCAGTTTAATATCTACCTACATACTCACAAAAGATTTTTTTTACTATAAGTTTATTGTATTATTATCAAAACTGAAACATCAGCATGCAAAATTTCAAAGTCCTAAGTCAATGGACAAAATAGGTAGGTATGTATTCCACATAAATGAAAATTCGCGACAGGCATGGTTTGATTGATATTACTACGCGTACCTACCTTACCTATACACTTTCCATAGCTGCAGATCTCAAATATAAGTTTGTACGATTGGTCATGTGCATACCTACATATTTACGCATCACAAACTCCTATATACGTACATATGTACATAGTTTGTTTTATCCATATCCATATTCCATACATCAAATTCAACTACGCCATACATGATATGAGCATATATTCTGAATGCCCGCCACAGTGACAATTCTATTTTTAGAACGCAAATAAAACTACCCTTCCTAAGCACAACTGCAATCAAGATAGCAATTTTTTTCGCATTTGGCCGAATAAGATCTATTTTCTATTTATTATATCTTGCCCTCTGGATGGACTAGAAAGATGAATGTTAGCTCAGAATACTCGGTGAAGTAGTGCCTAACAATTAAAAGGATTTTTTGAGTTGACCTACATATATTTATGAGTATTATGACAAGTTGAGCGTAGTAAGGTAAAAATAGAAATGTTTGCACCCCCTTTCTTCAGCCCTTATAGGACGAAACGGTACAAAGTATCAATTAGGTATGTAATAGTTATGACTTATCTATTGACATATAAAGTTTCAAGTTAATACGGCTAATAGATCATGCGTTATGAAAAAGCCTCCCTCAAAGGGGCAGGGGAAGTCAAAATCCAAAAATTCTTTCTAAATATTGCATTGTCTTCACAACCCAACCAGCATGGAAAATTTCAAAGTTCTAAGTTTAGCGAAAGTGGTTCGAATTTGACTTGCAAGATTTTGACACAACAAATTTTTCACGAAGTTAAGTAAAAGCCTTTAATGAAAACTAAGTTATAGTTTTGCGTCAAATTCTTTTCGGTAGGGCGTAAATCCCAATGTCGCTGTCACGCAGTCTTACAGCTTCAAACGTTACTAATTAGTAATTACCTTAATACATAGTATAAATCGAGATTTAGATCGCCACAAACAAACGTCTTCAAGAAATGCTAAGGGCTAGATGTGCCAAGAGCTCAGAATATTTTAGCAAATTATAAAATGAACAACATTACAACCTAGCTTTTGAACGATACCGATGAATGGATTATATTCTTGTTTAGTGAAATATTTCTGTCACTTAGTCTTAAAAAAAAAGTAAAAGTGTTATCATTGGCTTGACCGATGCTTTGATACCCTCCAACGACTTGTCCTCCAGGAACACTGCCAAATGACAAAAACATACGCAGTAGTCGTTACTAGTGTAATCTTTATAAAATGTCAATTGAAATTGTTTAATAAAAGATAACATTTGATGATTATATTTGTTTTATGCGAATGAGCTAATTATTAAAATTACTTATCGCTATAAACATAAATATTTTAACACCTTTATGTTTTCACACTATTGTTTTTTCTCGCACTTTCGCATAGATTTTTAATGAATCACGACGAATGACAATAAAAACAAAACGAATTTACAAACAATATAGAGCATGTTTTTGGTAAAGCATGTCCAGTCCATAGTTTGACGCTTGTTTATTATTAATGACTAGCGGACCCGGCGAACTTCGTCTCGCCCCAATTTAACGCTTTTTTGCTCATTAGAAAATGACAATGCGAAAAGGACACCTATCCAATTGCGCACAGCCTCAGTCAACGTACAACGCCATCTGTCGGGTTGTAGCATAGATCGCAGCACCGCGCCATCTATTATTTATCTCGTTAACTTCTCCACCCAAAATGCACACAAATTGTCTTTTATCACAATAAATTTCACAATTATCCGAAATTTTCCAAGCTTCACAAAGAATTTTCCACACTTACATATTCCAAAATCATCAAATCATTTGAAATTCAAAATTTTTCTATTTTTCCATTTGAAAAGCCATTCCAGAACAATTGCACAAAAAATTCCATACAATAAAACAATTTTTGATTTTTCTAATTTCCCGACTTTTCCGAAAGGTTTTTCCAAAATGTTCTTTCCTAAAAAAACCTTCTCCTGGCAATTACGAACAACTGAAAAAAAAATGTGCACGACTGGGTCGCACGAAACTTTCTCGTTTATTGCGAATCTCGCAGAATCTCAGAGTCATTTCAACAAATTTTACGTTTGAAATTATTTCCACTTACGTTCATTTTACGTAGGTTTAGTAACTGAACCCTTATATTAACTAAACACGTAATACATACTACATACACATTATGTACGTATTAATTACAACACTTTATTACTTACTTTCAAAATTCACCCCAACTGACATTTTTGATTATTATTTCAAAAAAGGGTCTCAATGGTCGGGATTTGGGTAGTAATTTTTGCGAAATATTCATAAAACGGAAATATTCGAGTTTTCTGAGAAAAACTAAGTACGTGATCATGTTTAGAATTCTTATGTTGTCTTAAATAATATGTATTTTGATCAAAATCGTTAGAGCGGTTTTTTGTAAAATTATGCTGACAAATGTTACAGATTGGATTCGAAAAGCACTGCTACTAAACTGTTTAGCTGAAAACTGAGTACGACGTATTTTTCAGGATATAATAGGTAATGTCTAGCAGTTACATTTTTAACCAAATCGAAAATGGCGTTTTAGAAATATGAGCAGTTTTTTAAAGTACTATTATTAGGGATTTGGGTGGATATCAAAGGACGCAGTCTTTTTAGAGAAAAACTGAGTTTACTATCAAATTAAGAATGACATTAGTACCTTAAAAATATGTTTTTTTTAAATCGTTTTTACCGTTTTCGAGTAAAAGCCAATTTTCAAAACTACCGCTGCTGGACTAAGCATGCCTACATTAACTCAACTATCAATTTTGGTTCAAATCGTTAGAGCCGTTTTCGAAAAAATCTAAATTTAGACATATTTCGTAATATTTCGTAAAATTTTTATATTAGGGCTAGCATAAAAAAAAAAACTATACGTATACGAGATTTAAGCGATGCCATGCTTGGATATTTTACAAGAGCATTTTTCAGGACTTGACGGTGCAAAAAAAAAGAGATGATGGTAGACAAATGGAACCGGATCAACAAACTTTGAACTAAATTAAGCATGTTTTCATCGGTGTACGGAACTTCTCCAATATTTTAGATATTCAAACATTCCTCGCCAATGTTTGAATGCTGCTAATATATCAAACGCAGCCACTAGGGAGAAATACTGTGAAGAGAATTGAAGCATCGCAAGAAACTAGCACAAACTTAGCCGATCGCATATCTCATATTGACAGTGGTATTTGCCGGCAGTAAAAGTTTGAGCACTTTCAACCAAAAAACTTTAACTCTACTCGTAGATTAGTAGAGGAATTAACTTTATAGGATAATCGTAAATATTTATAACAAGTTTAGAAAAATACGATACAATTTGTAAGCTAATTTCTATAAATGGAGCAGTGTACTAAAAACATTTTTATTATAATTAGTTTTTTTCTGAAAATCCAGTCCATAAATATAAAAAGTTGACTGTGAAGGACTTCAAGCAATTTCCGTTTACCACTCACTTTGATTAACAATAATAAAACTGAATTAATTCTGCTTGAAAGTTTAAGTACAAAGAAACAAAAACACACTTCAATATCAAAACCAATTGCGGCTACATTGAGATGAAAATATTCCACTCTGACCTCTCAGATTAATAAATAATTGGATTGCAACAAGCGATTCATATCTATATAGAGCCATTCATTTGAACTACAACACTTGCTGGCATCTGAGTGTGATAATTACACCTTTGGTCTAATAATGGACACTTAGAAAACGATTATCTGCTCATAATATTTTGATTCTCATAAAACAATGTTGTTCTACTTAGTGACACCTACAAGGTTATCGATAAAATGCTCTAGCTCTATTTTGGTATCGGATAAAAATCGCTCAGCGGCATACAAAGAATTTGTCGCATTTTGAACAGCATTGAAAATGCCGAATGTAAATCAAACTCATAGCCCTTACCCTCTCCACCTTCTAGTTAACCATTTCCGCAAACATTAGCGCCGTTTTAATTGGCGCATTATTTTGTGTCAAATGTATTTCTATTCCCCTGTGGTCATGTCCAAAGGTAAAGCTAAACTTTATGTCAAAAAAAAAATACACACACGCTCTGTCTCATAAAGATGCTTAGATACGTATAGCGTATAGGTCAGGGTTATGCTAATGTTGTTCGTCATAACTTTGGTTAATTGTCAACCAGACGCGTTGATGAACTCCCACTTTGATTAATGCGAAGAAAGCTAATGCATTTTTCAACCGCCGATCGAAAGTAAATGCTTGGAATGTTTATATTCAAATCTAGTTATCCTTCAAGGCCACGATAAACCCATTGAAGTGGGTCTTAGAATTGTATCAGATTGTTGATAAAACCCGATTGGTTTCTTGTGCACCAACCAATTTCAGTTCCGATATCTTGTGGCTGTGAATAACGACCGCAAGCTAACAAGTGATTGACTTGTAAGGTCACCCATTGTACAACTAAAGACCACAATCCCAGGTCAGTTGTATTCCCGATCACATAATTTTTCATCGTTCATATTCGGTTATTTGCATTTGGGGCACATTACCTTTCAGATGACCACAGGCTACCATCGAAGACCATCAAACTTTCACGTACGCCGCTTCAGCTTTGGTTATTGATGCTGACAGATGACGATGCAAATTTTGCCTCAGTTTTTGTTTATATTTCCAAAGGTGAATGCTATCGTAAAATTATCAATGATCTCAAATCGAATGACATAATATTAATAGAAAAAAATAAAAATAAAAATTTGCGTTCACATAATCCCGCACATAATCAATTGCTTGCTATTATAGGTGCCGTTTGAAATATGATATTTCAAAATGTAGGTTATGTAGATTGTGAGGCGATTTGTCCTTTTTTTTATTATTTCAGAAAAGCATTAGACATCTGAAAACGCACGCAGCGATGGCGTTGTTTAGCCTTGCGCATATGGTGCATGCATTGGTGCTAATTGGCGGAAACAGAGGCCAGCGCTGGCTGTGAACTTTTTGGAGTATCTAATCGTTGTCTGCCATGGCGCATTGAAGCAAACGATTAATGAGTTTTAATTATGTTTTAGAGTAGCAATAATAATTTAGCTCTGGTTATTCAATATTGGCTAAAAATATTCATTGAGATGCTATAAAAAAACGAGTTTGTTTTGTGCTGATTTTATTAAGTGCTTTTTAATCACGCAATTGGTACATTATTGTGAAAAGTGCAAAAATAGCCTTGATGAAGTGGTACCGGTATTATATCTTTATGGGGGGTGCCAACTGGAAGTCGTTGGTATTCCAATATCGGTTTATTTTATTCGACATATGTAGGTACCTACCTACGTCGCTAAAAACTTAAAAATGTAAACCAGTCATCCTGTTACAAGTTGTCTACAACAATATTTATAGCTATCTCTTCTGTCTCTATATATAAAAGAAAGTCGAAAAAACTGTTTCCCTCTGTTGCCCGTAATTTTCAACCGATTTTGTTTTGATTTTTTTTAAATGTCGGTAATGACGGTGATTGGGTGATAGGCTAAACAAATTCAAAATCGGACAAAAGGGCGTGGCACCGCCCATACAAAAAAAACATTCAAAATCGTATATTTCGAAAACCACAAAATCGATTGAGCTCAAACTTACAGATAATTTTAGGTATTGGTCGTGGAGTATTCCTGTGAAGAGAGGTCAAAGCTGGATAAAGGGGCGTGGCACCTCCAATACAAAAAAATTTAAACATTGTCGACCGAAAAAAATAAAATAAAATAAAAAATTAAAAAACAAAAAAGGCCTGGCGGGGGTTCGCTAGTATAGTATATAATATACCCAACCTCGCACCTACTCAAAATTCTACAGTGGCCGAAAGGAAGGAGGTTGCAGGCTCACTTTTTTTGGGGTTTTTGTAAAATGCTAAAAAAAAACCCATGAATATTTTCTCAAATTTCTTTTTTTATTTGAAAGTACAATCCTTCCGGTTAATAATATAAAATAATTTCATTCAAATGGCTGCCTCGGCTGGCCATGCAGTAGCCTACACGATTGGTCTAATTGTTAAGCACATTATCGATTGTGTGCAGCTGTATTTCACCAATGGCTTCACGAATATTGTCCTTTAAAGCGTCAATTGTCTCTGGCATGTCGGTGTAACACTTATCTCTTACCGCAACCCACAAATAATAGTCCAACGGTGTCAAATCGCAGCTCCGCTGTGGCCAAACGACATCAGCTCTGCGGCTGATAATGCGATCTTCAAAAACAGGGCGCAAAACATCGAGTGTAGCTTCGGCTGTGTTGCCAATATCCTCCTCTTCAATTTTTGTGAACAAAAATTCGTTCAACATGGCCCGATAACGATCGTCATTGACTGTAATGGCCACTCCTTGCTCATTTTCAAAGAAAAATGGCCCAATTATGACTCTGTACCAAAATCCGCACCAAACAGTGACTCGTTTTGGGTATATCGGCTGTTTTTGGCTTTTCACGCTTTGATTTATCGATGAGGATGCCAGTTTCTTTCACTTTTTTCACAAGATAACGAACATACGGAGCTGACGGTGCTTCTCTTCTTTCAAAATCCGTACGCAATTTTCGCACACATTCTGCAACATTACCATGATTTATAAAGTAATGTCGCAATATTTCCCAGCGTTGTTCAAGCGTATACTCAACCATATTTGTTCAGCGGAAGGATAAAACTAATTATCTGTCAAATTAGACATGAGCTAAGTGTTACCATTCGCGAAATAAGCACTAGTTGAAAAAAAAACGTTAGATGGCGGACCCTTTATGAACAATCGTCTCGACAGAACAGATTACATTTGATTTGATTGTACTATGAAATGAGAACATTTTAAGAGTACATATATTCTAAAAGGGAAAAAATATTTACTTTATTCAATTTTATAATCAATCAAAAAAAATTTTTTTCGAACACCAGTTTTTTTAGGTTCTTCGTTAAAAAGCTCCAAAAACATTAGTTTTTAATGCGAAATAAATATAAAGACAGTTAAGCATTTGAAGCATTAAAACGACGATATTTTTAGTTTTAGCTATCAAACTGTAGCTCAGTACTTCGTACAGACACCTCGGTTTTCAATAACTTTAAAAATTCTATTCGGCATAGAATTTATCAATTTGTGCAGAACTTGACAAATTCAGCTGGTTCCATGCCTGGATTATTTGTGCTCTAAGCTCTTCTACATTCCTGTACTGCCTCCCATTCGAATAAGTTTTTCTCGCCATGATCCCCCAATTGTTTTCGATTGGGTTAAGGTCGGGACTACATGATGGACACGGTAAACGCCTTGTCCCGCTGACTTCAAACCATTCGCGGACTGTTCTTGCTGAAAAATAAAATGTTTGTACAGCCGCCGGAATTTCTCCAAATTCGTCTTGGGCATATTCCAACATCTACCTGTATTTTTTATACCATTCAGTCTGGGTGGTACCCACATCAAAGGGATTTTTTCATGGAATCCAAACGCACCCCAAACCATCACACTTCCACCAACGGAGTGCCGGCTCATTTTCACTGATTTTTCGTCTCGCAAATCACGCCAATAACATCTGAAACCGTCTGGACCGTCCAAATTAAATTTTTTTTCACAATTTGTGTTGACCTCGACTCCAGTAATGCGTTTCGCCCCGATGGGGTGGGTGGGCTCATCAGTAGACGACCACCACATATGATCTAGACGCACTTTGCTCGATTTTCACCGAGACTATATGATTTTTCAATCAACAAATGATTTTTTTTTCATTAGAAAAAATAACGCATTTCCACTCCATGGTCCATGCCATGTGATTTCTTCCGATTCTTAGTCTGGCCTCCTTATGATGCTGCTGCAATAGCGGCTTCTTCAGTATTTTGTGTATTTTGCTGCACTCTTCTTACGCCTACTGGAAGATCCAACTTGCGCCTTATCTCATACAAGCTACGAATTTCCCCAAATCGGTTCTAAGTGCTCACTTTGGCCATAAAAGGAAATTTGTTTCAACTTCCTAGCTCTTACTGTTTAAGCTGGGAGTTCACCACCAATCGCCAGTCAGTCAGGATAAACTGTTTTATATAAGTATGTGATGTTGCGACCTTTATAAGAGCCATCAAGCGTCACGTCAAGAGTTGAGTGAACTCTTTCAAAGTATAAATAAGTCTCATATGGTGGAGCATTTCCCAGTTTAATGCTTGGGGAACTAGCCCCAGGGTCAATGACTGCTTTAGACTTGTTGAATGTATAGATGTAGAAAAGTGTTTTTTTTTTTCTGTTCTCCTTGCTAATTGGTTTCTCCGTTGTTCAGTTTGGTCCTCGAATGCACAACCTCAAACGCCACCTCTTGTTTAGATATTAAACTGGGTTAATGCGTGTCTCTCCAGCAAATGCAATTCATGCAATTTTTTTGGAGTAAATTATTTTGGTATACCTAGCTTACCCCTCGCGATTTCAAGCAGGACAAGCTATAGTCGTTTTTTTTTTTACATTTTTGGCTAACTCGTTGCCCACATTAAATACTTCTGGTAATTCCAGTTTGACCCACGATAGCATGTATATACGTCTGACAAGTGAACGCCAGGCCAAGTCTTGAACTACCTTTAAAACTTGTTGCAGTCGACAATGTCATACTTTTAGCTCGCCCCCGTAAAGCTCTCCAAAAATTACATAACAGAAACCAATTCAACCAACAGTCTCACCATTTCGTTATATCGAAGGAATAAATATTTTAATTTTAAATTCCATCTCCAGCATTAACCCTAATGAACTCCTTTAACCGCATTCGCTCGCTTACATACGCGACACAAAGTAATGCACTTTTTCTCGAACTGGATCTCGATCTCCGCGTAACAATTATTACAATTTGAGCCCAGACCAGTTTTCAATTGGCAATCAGCGCGGAAAATCCCCACATTCACAGCGAGTACAAAGCCTTTTGGCTTACTTTTGCAAGAGTCCTCCACCTCTTGTGTATGATCCTATCTCAATGCAATCAACCCTCTCCCAAAAGTGTAACCTGAGATCCAAACTCCAAAGTGTTAACACCAACACCACTCTGAGCCGAGCTTTGAGACCTACTCTCAATTCAACTTCACTTTCGATTTCGTTCGAGATGTGGGACAAGAAACCGAAAAAAGCTTTCGATTTCCTTCGGGCCCATAATGCGGTGTGTTGGTGTGTTCTCCATACAACAATACAACAAACACAGACTGCTTCCGACTCTCTCACGTAATACTCCGCCAAATTAGTCACTTTGTCTCTCTGGTCAGATTACACCATCGGGCAAGAGGCGTGGAGCAGAGGATGGTAAAGTTTTCAACTAACCTGCACTGAGCGGTGTGAACATTCCCAGTCCAAGTGTCGAACAAGGTAGACAAACGCTAAAACCCACCAAAACACACAATCAAACCGCACACGTCTTGGCGCTCGCATTAAGCTGGAACTGAAACTCAAACCGAAACTGGAACCTATACGAACGTCTTTTGTTTGACTATTTTTGTGAACGTTGTGTGATAAAAATTCGCTAGTAATCAGTAGTTGGCCGAAGCGCACGGATATAGCTGTTGTACCCTGAGAGATCAATATAGTGTGTGACACCGTCCAAAGTCGACGAGAGAGAGATTGTACGTTTGTTTGTCGAGTGTCATTTCTGGTTATATGATAACGAGAGACAGTTCCTTTTATCGTTTGTTTTGTTTATTTATCGAGGTTTTTTTTTTTGACTGATTTCGGTGTTGGCAAGTGCAACAGGGGTGTACCGGTGGAGTGGTCCAGTAAAATGTGTTTTCAAGATTCTGATGTAAGAGCGCAGGTCTAATGTCCAAGCAAACACGGTGGCATGTTGTTCGCGTCCGGAAAAACCCGTCAAATCGTTCGATCGCCAGTAATACAGTGTTTGCCAATGTTTGCATAATTCAAGACCTCACTTGAATGTTAATCACTTGGCCAAAATTGGTTGGCCCCGTCATAAATTTGTATACCCACCCGAAATTTGGTTGTTTTTGTCAATTTGTATGCCCTTAGTCAAAGAGGTTCGGTTTGGTCAAGGCTGCTTGGTGGGTGAAAGCCGGTATCTTCCTGATGAGCTTCAAGAACTTTGCATAATAGGCTGTCGCTGAAAATCCGGATTTTTTTTTATTTGAGTCGCAAACTAGATTATGATCCAGCCAGCTCTATTACTGATGTATAATGGTATTATTTTTTTTTATTTGCAGTGTTGAATCGCATTTTGGATAAAAAGGATTAAAGTTTACGAACAAGTGGATTATAAGTTATAAGCAAGACACACACAAATATAGTAAACAAAATGAGACAGCAAACAGTTCTACTCGCCTGCCTGTGCAGTGCCATTGCCATAGTATCAGCCGTACCCCTACCCGCCAACAATCAAGAACTGGATGTGGTGCAAATTCCACTGAACAATGGAAAGGTAAGTGATAAGTAATAAAGCAAACCTTCATTCTTATAATTGGAGTAAAAATCAATCGTTCATCTGTCTGTATAGTCTGTGCCCTTGAATTGACATCATTTTTGCAGACAGTTGACATGGACCTCAAAATTGGGCCAAAACCTCAGAATTCACTTTCTTGTTATCAAAGACAGGGTGCATGAGACCTTGACATATTGAACTCATTTATAATTTAAGCAAAGTCGATTGTTGCATTATTGTGGTTGATATTTGAGTCTCCGCAGATAGCCTCAAGGGCTTTTAAGCGAAGTTGGTAAAGATGTTGCTTATGTTACGAAAGAATGTAGGTTATGGTACTTGTAAAGTATTGTACAACTTATGTCAGATTTTTTATATGACTTGTTTGGCTACTAAGCCGAAATTTAATTTAGGTATGGTTTCATCGGGTTGATATTCTGAAATACGAATTTTATAGAAAATATTTTTCAGAGTCCTGTCACTAGGACAGAAACCTATTACATATATATATATGTGAAGTTCGCTTATTGCACCAAGTGCAATGTTGTCTGATTAAATTTGAAACTTTTTGAACAATAAGTAAAATAACGACGTCCCCTAACTAAAAGGATGTCACAAAGATAATGTTAAATAGCCACTTTTCCAGATGTCTATACCAAACAAACCAAAAAAAAAACTGGAATTTATCACATTTGAAAATTCATTCAACATTTAACATTTAAATGATCATGAACTTCACCAAATCAGCCGTCTACCACTTTCGCCAATAGAGCAATAAGCTCAATAGCACTAACTATATCAAACATAACTCGACCATCATTTCCCAACAAAGGAGTGAGGTGCTGCCAATTAGCAAGGATCGTTGTTACTCCTCTTTTTTTTTCTCTTTTTTTGGGCAAGCATTAAAACTTTCTTATTGCCTGTAAAAGCTATTCCACAACGCACTAAAAGCTGAGTTCATTACAAAATGTTTTCAAAAACTTTTCGAAGATTTTGTTTGACATTTCAATCGGGTCTAAAATCAGTTGTGGAAGTGTAACCATAATTTAAAACACAAAAATAATTGGCTAGTTGAAACGACAGCTATCCTGTCAGCAGTTTTGCCGAATGCATTTTGTGTTACAAAATGTTGAACGTTACATTTGATATAAGGTTTCGAAGTTGTTTCCATAATAGAAACATAAACAGGAGTTTTCGAAAACTCCTGTAAATAAACATAAACAGGAGTTTTAAAACTCAGTTTTTGATACAGTGTGAATAATGAATGACTTTTTTCTCGAACTCAAGTCATTCGATCCACCAGAACACCCATGAATTCTGATATTGAATATCACCAGTATTTTACTCAGTTGCCCCTAAAAAAAGGTGACGCAGTTATAGCGTCCAGTAAAAACATACAATATCATAATGCACCACATGGAATGGAAAATAGATTACATACTTTTTGCTTCAGTTCTTCATTGCTTTTAAAAGTAAATAAAAATCGATAAAATTACCTCATGCCTGCTTCACTTTTGGCCAACAACAATTTTTCTAGCACTCTACTCTGGTCCAGTATTAGTTTTCCTGGTTAGATAGTGACTCAGTTATTTGTTCTTCCTAGCCACTGACTTGGCGAATGCGTTCATCTAAATGAATATATCGCGAACGTAGTTTAAGATAATAGAAAAAAAACATAGAGTAATTTTTTGTCTCCCACCGTTTTCCTCTGTTTGGTTTTGTGAAGAAAAGAGACGATTACTAAAAAAAAAATGTTAAAATATGTAAATATGTAATGCAAATCCGTTCCAATATTGAAAATTCTGAAAAATATAAACCTCTGCCGCATATTTCGGACATTCTTCTTTACAACAAGACAAATAGTTCGCAAATTCGCAGATGAACTCGCCGGCGAACGATATCATCATATTAGGAATCACGCCTGGCCTGTTGTTTTTTGTAGGTATAAATTTAAAAATTACAAAAATGGTACGAGTACCACACTTTATATTTTGTATAAATATATTATTCACGTTCGAAAATGAACACGAAACGAACGATTCGTCCTTCAACTTTTTCTTGTACAAACATAAAAGATCTCAAATTTTGTTTCTTCATTATTCATGTTGAAGCCATCGTAGGTCGCATCTTTTCCACGTGAACTTCAATAATTTTATTATACAAGTTGTTCGATTTTCACACATTATTGGTAATGCAAATGACTCAAGGTCACCTAGCAAAATATTAATGTGAACCATTCCCAGAGTTGTATTGTTTTTGTGCAAATTTTCGACCTCGAATCGATAAGTAGATAAGCTTTGTACCCGTAGGCGCTAAAAGCTGTAAGATAAATCATCAAGGTGCCAACATTATGCAAAATAATGGTAAATATTCACATTTTGGTGGAAATGCTCATGTTTTGAGGACCTGGTCTTCTCTAAGTTATAGAATAATCTGCGTACGTACACTAAATTTATGCAACGAAATAATTAGCCTTACTAATAAATTATTTTTAAACTTCGAATTAAATTTGTAGTATATGTTATGTACGGTGACCATATTTTTAGAAGCGAAACCCGGGACAAAAAGGAATATAAAAATTATAGAAACAAATAGAAAAAAAATCTCTTGTATTGGATTATTCCATAAATTATTATTTATCAAAGGAAGGGAAATTTAATTCACGACTACTTCATGAGTCACTATGTAAAAACAACATAATATGCACAAAACATGTTGCACACATTTGTCGTGAACATGTCTAAGACAAATGCTCCGCACCCGGTTAAAACCAACTTAAAAATTGTTCTTCAGTCACCTCTCGATTTTTTTAAGTGAGACGTGTGACGTGTCCTTCAAAAGTACGTGGTGGGCATAAGTATTTAGACAAAACTAAAGTTAATTCTACTCATAATTTAAACTTACTTCGTGTGCATTTTGGCATCAATGCAAAGGTCATTTAAATTCCGTTTGAATGAAACAAAACTTTCCTTAACCCATCAAGTACCCATTGAAAATTTAGAATTTTTGTGAAAACGTACTTTTTGACTATTTTCCTCTTTGTCAAACAAAAAACGTTTTGGTGCAAAAAGTTTCTTCAAACAATTCTAATAGTGACTGCAAACATTTTTTTTTTTTTTTTTTTTTTTCAAAAATCTCTTCGCTAATATTTTTTATGATTTTTGAATCTGATGATCTCAGAAAAATGTTGTATAAAAAGGAAGTAGCTAAAATATTCATTTTTAGCAATTTTAAAAAAAATTTTAAAAATATTAGCAAAGAGATTTTGAAATTTTTGATTTTGCAGTCACTATTAGAATTGTAGAAACTTTTTGCTTCAAAACATTTTTTGAATGCATGAATACGGAAGCTATGCGATCCACGACCCCAATGTATACTATCCCCTGGTGCATTTGGGAATTGCCCCCCCCCCCCCTACAAGGCCCAAAAATCTTTCTTTTAAGGTACGCTGTCCGCACTAAAATTAAGCCCCCATTATAATTTTTAATCGATAGTTGCCCTGTCTAAATTTCAACAAATTTGTTTGTGATCATTTTGTTAACACAAAAATCTATCGTGAATTCGTAAATTTACACAAAAATGAATAAATATTAAAATGCTTTTCTCGAATTTTCGAATTATCCGGAAATTTGTTTAAATATTTCTTTGGTTAAAATGTTACTTGGACTATTGTGGGAACATGTCGTAGACATGCTGGATACATTTATTGTGAAATTGAAAATGTGCCATTGTGCATTTGATGCTGAAGAGTGAGCGATAGGCTTTAGTTATATGCAAATGCATGTTTATTAAACCAGTAACATTTTTGAATAATAATTTATATAGTAAATCTTTAACAAAAAATCAAGACAGTCGATTGAAATACGGGACTGATCTATACCAAAAGGATGGAAACAGGAAAAAATGGGCGGGTGTGCCGTCTGCATTTGTTCTTTTGTTAAAAAAAAAACCATAAAGAGTTCTTAGTGGCGCGGCGCTTGACCGATCTTATCTTCTTGGCTTGGACTTTTCGATTAACTCTGACTATCTTTTTAGCTTTTCTCGTAAAAATTGCTTAACAGATCTTTCGCTTAATATTTTTACCTTATTTTCTATTCTTTTGCTACATTTTCTTCTTTCTTCTTTTTCTTTTAAACAACTTTAGCTTAACTTACATTTAAATATTACTTTCGATTAAAAACAATTGAATTCCACGACCTTTAGCTATATTAACAGTGCTACTTAATTATATAACCTATTGCGTAGGTAGGTGCTTAAAAACTTTAAAGGTTCTTCTAAATCTAGACCATAAATTCGATAACAAGAATCAGAATGGCAACAGTGGCATTACCCTTGCACTCATAACACATAAGGGCTGTACCACGGTTAAATTAAGGAGTTGTTTCCATATAGTCAAACACTTGGGGCAAAATTACGTTAGGCCGGATATTCTTGATGTTGCTGGCAGATCACGTATGATGGTGATTGGATGCAGGATATCGTTTTCGAGTGTTTAACGAAAGCTATTTCCCGCATGATTATTTGTCGATTTTTTTAAGTTGTTAACGATATTTCTTGAGACGGGACTTTGATGCTTACTCTCAAATTTAAGTTTGCAATTTTGAGTGGTTTGACATTTGGACAATTGTCTGAAGATGTATGTAAGTGATTTGTAGCTCTTAGCGCCAGAGTTTTTATTGTGAATCACGAAGCATAAGGATCAGGCTACATGGTTCTATATTTAAATATTAAATATGCTATTTTTTTTTAGAATGATTGTGGCAGCAACAACGAAGACCCACCCATATTGTTCTTTATCAAATGCTCCGACCCAATAGACATGACAGATCGTCAAGACCTTTTGCCGCTTTAACGTTTGTTTCTATAAAAATGTTGGCACTTAATGTCGCCCAGTACCAGCCGTTGGTACAGGAAATAGCTCTTTCGACTCTGCCGAATAAAGCTTAAATAGGAAAGGCCACTAGTCCAAATTTAACACATTGGAGATATCCCTCCATTTCTAAGCCGCGTAGTCTTATTCACTTTTAAGTGGTGTTGTTACAGTTTAACTTAAGACCCACACCAAAGTAGGTATATGCTATTCCCAGGGCTTTCGCTCAAAACTGACAGCATCAGACTACGGATAGCTCACTTTTAAACTCCTTTATACAAGTCCCACTAGAAAGTCCAATTTGTACCTCAAAGCAATTGGTAGTTGAAGCAAAAAGTGTTGGTATAACAAATTAGGTCCAATTCCCCAATCAACTTTATCAATATTGCATAAAATCATTCAAAAATCACATGACCTCTCCTCCTTTCACATTTGGATGTTAAATAACTTCTCCTCCAAGTGGACTTTTTCGCGCAAACAACAATTTAGGCACAAACAGAAATTCATAACAGGTCTTCTCGGCCGTTAAACCCTTCACCGCGATACGATTTTATAATCACCTTGTAGGTCACCACAGGCATGTGTGTGTATTAAGCGCACAACACTTTTACCAAAATTACTGACAAAGCAAACCTGATTACCATCTGTGTGATTCACTGAAAGTGTGACCGCCTGCCTGGGCAGTTACATAATGGTCAGCTGCTGCAATCGATCGGTGAACGAAGTGAGGTTGTGGCATTTTTAGTCCAATATCCGATTTGATAACTGGTTCCAAAAACTGAACCAACAAACGCGATAATCACTTAAGCACACCACACTGGACTGCACGATGTGAGTCAGTACAAGTGCAACAGATGAAGACGTTAACAGTAGTAAACCGGATACATAGTGTACGTGCAAAAGACCCACATCCCTATAATGTACCCCTGAAAAATGGACTTCCATTTACAGGCAGAGTACAACATTTTTCATCCCTCCCATCCGGCAGTGCGCTAACCGCACTGTAGTCATGTGCGATGGTTGGTGTTACGAAATCGCACAACTACAGCACACTGTTGCAAACACATACAACAACAACAGAGCAGCGGCCACAAGTGAAAGTCTGACATAAAATATCGAAAAAAAAAAAAATACAACCTAAAGCAACCCAACAAATTCAGTTGGTAGTGCCCCCAGCCCCCAGCTCACCAGAGTGATGACGATGTGTACTATATGCGCGACTACATTTCGATATGAATTCGATTTGTATGCGCGTATGCACTACCAATCTACATCAACAATTTCTAAACAAGTTATCAAAACTAAACTCAGTCGGGGCCTGATGTTTATGTTTGTAGCTCTATGCCAAACGGCGCGAATGCAACACGCTCCTTACTTGGAGGAATACGTCTCGGAAACGTCTCACACCTAAGTACGAGTACATGTAGGCATACTTTCTGTCTACGATATGAGGAAAGTCCTTAGCAGATCGGCTGACTTGTTCGATGTCTGTCGGTCTATCTGATTTCGATTGACCCAGTTGTTCTCGATTACAAAATAGGATTAAGGTTAAACTGATTACCGGTTTCGAGAAGCTGTTCGCCCTCACAAAGTGCAAATATTCACAAAAAAAAACTATCTTTTCATATCTAATTGGGTAATTAAAACAATTAGCAGGTGAAGGCTGTCACTGCTTGTTTTTCGCAACCCAGTTCTGAGTATCTAATTAAAAATTAAATTGATTAGCCGGTGGTATGAAGAGGCACCAGACCAACAACCGCCGTGGTAGATCGATTGATAGCTCGTTAGATGATGGTGATCGTAAATCACATAGTTTTATGGCAGATTGCATTTTGCGGTACACCAAAGAGGTAGACTCTTGCAAAAATGTTGTTGAACCTTTGCGGCAAAGCGGGATATTTCATGCTTTCAGGAGATTGGGTGTTAAATGGAAATTTTCATCAGTTTAGTCGAGGACGAGGTAATCATGTTTACAGAAAAGAGGTCTCGCATAGCAACCTGATTTATTTAAACTTAAAAATATTTTTGAGCGGAAGACGATTTGGTGGCACAAACCATATACGCGGAAATTGGCCACAGATGATGTAATCGGAGAGTAGTCGCATCAATATCGTTGCGTTTCCTTTGATTTTATCTTTAAAACTGCGCATCAGGATCTCATTATCAATTTAGGCTTGTAGTGATTTTTTTCAAAAAATCCGCCCATTTATTTGAGTATATATGAAGTTACTTTCCTGGATAGAAAGTATTATTGTCAATACCTACTCTGCAATATTGGTTATATCGAGGGCAAAAAGTGTCTAAGTGTGAGGTACTCAAATAATTAACCCACAGTCAGAGCTTCTCAAGAATGGTGTCCACCTGCGTACCTCTTGTGAAACCAGCATGGCAGTACGATTTAAAGACCTCCATTGTTTTTGGCTCTAATTGGGTTCCTTTACCTGAGCTGGACTGCGTATTTTCAAATCTGTTTTGGGTATTCACGTGACCTTTTTATTAAGGTGGGATCCTTTTCCCAGCTTCTAAAGAAATCAGTATAGACTATGCCCATGTACTAATTTAGTGTCCAGGTTAAATTTTATGAACCGACGAAATATTTAAGTCAAACTTTTTTTACAGATTGTACGTTTTTTTTAGACCTGTTTCAGAAAACTTAAAAGAGCAATCGTGTTTACTTACTTGACACTGTACCATAAAACATGTGGATTATTTTAAAACCCATTGAAACGAGTACAATAGCTAGAAATTTATAAAACTACTAGGAGATCCGGCAAACGTTGTTTTGCCTACTCGTACATTTTCATTGTCCGTCAATTGTTCTGCGGCCGTTTTATTTAACCGATGTGTCCGGTCTGATTCTGTACTCCATGTGTACCCACGAATTGTATTGTCTAGATATATTTTTTCCCATGACTGTCGAAAAAAAGCGTTTGAAATGTCTTTTTTTGTTATGAAAGGTGTCACGCCCTTTTGTCCAATGCCGCCAGATTTTGTAAAATGCTTCAATCAGGCAATGTTTAGATATAGTGGTTTAAATAAATTTGTTGACATGGCCCGTTTTTCAATCCCACCCCCACTTCGCGCAGTTATAATATAATATTGCACTGATGTACCAGTGCCAGCTATACACAATTATGTAATATAAGCAAACAGAGATTTGTGGAACTCCCAAATATTCCGAATAATGTGGCTTATTTTAATAACCTTAGTATGACATACATTATACCATCACATTTAATTTTTTTTAAATAATTGCTTCGAACATTAATCACATTTGATTAAATTTTTACAATCTTGCAGAAATATTTGTCGCCGAACCCTAAGGTGATGATTTGAGATCTCATTCTTAGGAATTTTTAACCATTGATTGCAGAAACGAGGATCTTTATCTCATTCTCTCTGATCTCGTGAAAGGAACTACATGTGTGATGATGTAAATCTTCTCATACAAAAAAAATGAAAATTACGATTCACTCACTGACTCATCAACGCCCAGCCCAAACCCCTCCCTCTAGAAAGCTGACATTTTGCACAGAGATTTCCTTTGTTATGTAGGTATATAATGAATAAGGAATTTTGAAATTAAACCTTTAAAGGGGTAAAAGGGGGTCATCATTTGTATGGGAACATTTTTTCATCCGAGTGACTTCAAACTCGGTATGTGTACTTTCTATGAAAAATAAAGAAAATTGATTTCTCCGATTCTGAAAATTTTGATTGGTGCCCGAGTTATTGACGCTCACCCCTTTTAGGGGGGCCATCACTGTCGACGTTGAATATGATTATCGGAATTCTGTAAAAATATGGCATAGGTACTGCTAGAAAGTGGTACACATCCTCACGATCTTTCCGGTTGCATACGTTTCACAGTATAGGAAGGTCTGGGCGGTATGGGATATTATTAAGGTGTAAGAGTTTTCCCTTAGTCTAAAGATGGTAATCATCATATCTGTATATTTACCAGCTAAGACATATGTTTTGTCCCGTAGATATAGTATGCTCTGTGTGGAGATGCCAGAGCTTCACTAACAAATTGATCATATAATTTTTGAGTTGTTTTCTCCAATAGTGCGTTAGACATATTTTTTTGAGATCCTAACTGCTCCTTAGGTTCTTTCTTAGGTAAATTTTCTGCGCGATATATACATATAAAAGAAGTAACTAACTGACTGTGAAGGAATCTCAGTATACCAAAGCCGATGGCAGAAGCTAGTGGCTAATAAACCTAAAGTCGAATCAACGATTCAATGCTGCATTTGTTACCCGATTTTGGTATATATTTAATAACAAATGTAAGCCCCTCACCCCTTTCCATTTTAAGATCTCAGTCCACAAGAATTTTTAAATTGTTCACTCAAGTATTCAAAATATATGTAATTAACAGTCTATCTGCTGACAGAAAAATAAAAAAAGGCTATAAAAATTAACAGGCATGGTTTGTCCTTTTTATATCAGGCCATCTAGACCAGACATACATTTCCGGGTATACTGCGTTGTAGACTGTGCTTATTATGTATGAGTAATCATCTCCATCAGCAAATAAACATTTTAATTTACTGGAATAGCTACGTTTGAGATTGCACAGATATAACTGCCTGCAATCAATTGGCTGAACGTGTCTTATAATAATAGTTCGGTAATAACGATGACCTTTGGGTCTTGTTTTTTTATGGACATTACAAGTAGATGTAAATTGGTATCTCGTAATAAACCAACGGCACTTAATAATCCCAAGTTGTTGTCCTGTAATCACTCTGTTCTCACTGTAATGGCCTTAGTGTGAGCCACACTTTCAGAAATTTATTTGTTGGTACTCTTAGTCACTTAATACTTTCAGTGTTGCGTTTAAGACCAGAGATTTTGGCGTTAAATTTTCAAAGCAGTGCATATATTATCACAAGTACAAAGTCAGAAGACTGGAACTGCTTAAAGGCAAAAAACAAGGTTTGGAAAAACTTTATATTTTATAAAGAATCAATTATAATATTAATAAAAATTAAGAAATATTACCTAAAACTTATGAACACTCAGCATAGAAGAACAATTTGGTAATAGAAAACATTAAAAAATAAGCCTAAAATATTATGAGTTGACCACAAAATCTTGTTTACTCTCAAATTGGGCCATACGTTTTCTGGATGCAAGTTTCGCTTGTATTAAACCTTCTCTTGATTTTTTAACGCATAAAGACATATAGATGCATTCGTCACTATTCTTACAGAACGTTCGACTGCCTCTGTATGCCCTGAGACTCAACGGGGTGGTTGAGGCCCAAACCAACACGCCTTCCAGTTAGCCCGATCTTTGGCTAACCGCCTCCAGTTGCGTACTCCAAGTTGGTTGAGGTCCCCTTCCACTTATGCGCGCCACCTAAGGCGAGGTGATGTGATACCATTTTCAGAGTTAATAGCGGAGCCGAGGTAGACAAAGTCGCGAACTACCTCAAAGTTATAGCTGTCTATCGTGACGTTCTGTCCGATTTGTCGATGTTGTGTGTCCCTTCATGTTGACAGCATGTACTTTGTTTTGCCCTCATTCACCACTAAACCCATTTTTGCAGCCTCTGTACAGATACCAGTGAGAGCTCGCTGTGTTCTGCCAATGATGTCGATGTCGTCAGCGTATGCAAGTGTAGTTGCACTGACTTTTGCAAAATTGTGCCCCTAGTGTTGGCTTGCGAGTTTCGCACAATTTTATCAAGTATGATGTTGAAAAAGTCACATGACATGACAGCGCATCACCTTGTCTAAATCTTTTTTGACATCAAAGCTCTCGGTAAGATTGTTTCCGACCTTTATGGAGCAGCGAGTGTTCTCCATCGTCATTCTGCAGAATCTGATAAGTTTGGCAGGGATGCCAAAACTAGTCGTAGTGTGAATATTTTGTCGGTTGTGGTCTTACCGGGGCTAAAACCGCACTGTTAGGGTTTGTTGACAAATGGTTTCAGGCGTTCGCACAGTACGGCAGACCGGTTCCTGTAAGCAATGTTAAGGAGACTGATACCTCTATAGCTGGAGCAGTTTAAAGGGTCTCCTTTCTTATGGATCGGGCAAACAATGCTGAGGCTCCATTAATCAGACATACTTTCCTCTGACCAAATCTTGGAGACGAGTTGGTGTATCCTCTCTACCAAGCCATCTCCCGCTGCCTTGAAAAGCTCGGCAGTTAAGCCGTCCGGTCGAGCAGCCTTGTTGGACTTCAGCTTGGATATTGCTATCCTCACTTCATTTTGGTCAGGTGGACGGCAGTCTTGGGTTTCAGCGCAAAGGTTGAATGTTTGTGTCGTCTTCGCCGTTTAACAGTCTGCAGAAATGGTTTTACCTTGTCCTCAGCACCGACTGTGACTCCACTACAAGGTTTCCTTGTTTGTCTCTACAAGTCTCTGCTTGGCAGAACATTGTCCCTAATATCTTCTACAATACCGAATATAGGGCACTTACAACTTTGTATTCTAATTTCCATACTGATCTACATCTACTTTAGAGAAAATAATGTTACTGGTGTTAAATGCGTGTCGCCCACAACTTAACTAAATTATGTTTGTCGCACTAAAACAATTACTGTACTATAATGTGACGTGAAACGAGCGGGACCAGCGACTACTTTCGATAAAACCACTGTAAGTATTCATATTAAACTTGGGGGTCGATGCGCGGGCTGTTACACTGAAAATAAATGAATAATATTTTACAGGTCTCTAATTGACCTAATAAGACAACATAATTTCGCTATTACAAATCGATTTCCGAAAAAAAAAATGTTGACCCACCCTAATGTATATGGAAAATCTCTTGATATCTATTATGACGCCTTAACCAAGTGGAACGTTACAAATCAATACTGCCAACTAAACTGGCTCTCATTTAAATCTATAATATCAATTTAATTCAAATTTAAATGGGCAGAATGCCTCTGATGTCAGTTCGCTACCGACAATTTAGTTTTCAGATAAGATCCACCTTAACACAAATATCGGCCAATTGGTTAGTCTCTTATAATTGTCGCCGCTGCTCTATCTTGATTTAATTATTACACAATTAAAAAAAATTCCATTAAAGCTAAATGTTTGATGGAAATTACTAATTTGAGTTTCTTAAATGAGCGAACACGCGTCAACAACAACACAAGCCACACAGCAACAAAAGCTACCTTTTAGGCCGCTCCAGGCCTTTCTGTGAGCTCATTGCGTTGAATGTATATTAACTGATTATACTAGTGCACAACATTGAGTTGGTTTAACCATCAGAGCCGCACATTGCACTAGTAGTGTTGTCGGTCTGTTTGTTGGCTTGTGCTTTTGAGTTTGGCTACTAGATTTCACGCCTAATTCACCTTTAATTATGCAACACGCTGAAGAAGCAAAACGTAAGCAACGCAACTTGCTTTGGGTAGTAATAGCGATTTAAATTGTTTCTCCTTTGCAAAGAGGTTGCGCATACGAGGGTAGATAATATGTTAAATTTTGATTGTGTATGTGAACTCGTAGTTCGCTGATGGCTGCGATTGCGTTGGGTAGAATTTGGTATTTCGGAACTGAAAATATTGGCAAATATACTGAAGAGAGGGGTTTTTTTGACCATGGATAAACCGAAATTGTTTACAACTCATGTGGTCAGAAAAAATTCGCTCGAAAAATATACGAATTATGCCTGATCAGTGATCACGTTTGCGATCTATGATGTGATGGTGGATTCAATTTTTCTCATTATCATTTACTTTCAAGAAAGAACCATCCAACTGAGACCCGTAGAGCTAAATAATTTTACCTGTTCCATTTTCTGGCGCTACTTATATCAATATTAGTAAAGAACAACTTTGTGTAAACTAGAAAGCAACAAGATTATCGCAAGAAGTTGACTTAGCAACCCGTACTATAGTAAACAGTCCTCACATCTAGGTTGGCTAACAGAAAAAAAAAAATGCAAAAATGGATTTACTCTTTATCGCACAAATAATGTGCGGAATGAAAAGTATCTTCTGAAACAGCAAAGAACAAAATGGATTTACTCTTTATCGCACAAATAATGTGCGGAATGAAAAGTCTCTTTTAAAACTGCAAAGAAAAAATGGATTTAATCTTTATCGCACACACAATGTGCGGAATGAAAAGTTTTTTTCTCAAACCGCAGAGAAAAAAATGGATTTTATCTTTATCGCACACATAATGTGCGGAATGAAAAGTTTTTTCTCAAACCGCAAAGAAAAAAATGGATTTATTCTATATCGCACACACAATGAGCGGAATGAAAAGTATATTTTAAAACTGCAAAGAAAAAAATGGATTTAATCTTTATCTCACGCACAATGAGCGGAATGGAAAGTTTTTTCTCAAGCCGCAGATAAAAAAATGGATTTACTCTTTATCGCACACATAATGTGCGGAATGAAAAGTTTTTTCCTCAAACCGCAGAGAAAAAAAATGGATTTAATCTTTATCGCACACACAATGTGCGGAATGAAAAGTTTTTTCTCAAACCGCAGAAAAAAAAATGGATTTACTCTTTATCGCACACATAATGTGCGGAATGAAAAGTTTTTTCTCAAACCGCAAAGAAAAAAATGGATTTATTCTATATCGCACACACAATGTTCGGAATGAAAAGTTTTTTCCCAAACTGCAAGGCAAAAAATGGATTTAATCTTTATCGCACACACAATGTGCGGAATGAAAAGTTTTTTTCTCAAACCGCAGAGAAAAAAAATGGATTTAATCTTTATCGCACACACAATGTGCGGAATGAAAAGTTTTTTCTCAAACCGCAGAGAAAAAAATGGATTTACTCTTTATCGCACACATAATGTGCGGAATGAAAAGTTTTTTCTCAAACCGCAAAGAAAAAAATGGATTTATTCTATATCGCACACACAATGTGCGGAATGAAAAGTTTTTTCCCAAACTGCAAGGCAAAAAATGGATTTAATCTTTATCGCACACACAATGTGCGGAATGAACATTTTTTTCTCAAACCGCAAAGAAAAAAATGGATTTACTCTTTATCCACACATAATGTGCGGAATGAATAGTGTTTTCTCAAACTGAAAAAAAAAATGTTTTTACCTTTTGCCGCTCACGTAATGTGCGGAATGAAAAGTGTTTTCCCAAACTTCAAAGAAAAAAATGGATTTACTCTTTATCGCACACATAATGTGCGGAATGAAAATTTTTTTCTCAAACCGCAGAGGAAAAATGGGTTTACTCTTTATCGCACACATATTTAAAGCAACTGTTTATCAGCCATTTTTCTTCTCTGCACGCCAGCAACAGGTCATAATACTGTAGCGGACAACACAGTAATAAGATATAAATAAGTGCATATTAAAAGGGGTATATGTATGTGTGTCTGTGAATGGGTGATAATGTTTATAGGGGTGTTTATATAAAAACACACTTTCGTGATGCACACCTGATAATAATGCGCACTTAAATGTGCGCAACGTTTGCAGTAAAAGTGTGATAAATCCTTTGTTTGGATAAGTAAAATATAGCTGCAAGTCTCAAATAAAAACAGTGGTTGTCATTATATTAAGCTACTATTACACATATCAAAAATTCGTCAGATTTTATTCTTACATGTAGACAAAATCGGACTTCATTTTGACGTCAGCATGTCAAAAATTGACACGATTTTTGATACGTATAAAAGTAGCTTTAGGCTTCGCACACTAAACAATCAAATAGCCACAACTATGTGTGTGCATCTGTATCATGTACTTATAGTTTAATCTTATTACTCCTAATCTACAAAAATTCAAGGCCAAAATTCCGAATTCACTCCAAGTCGGCCTATTATCTATTTCCAAATTGTGCACAATGCTCAGGCTCACACATGAAGTTTCCCAATTATGTTCCACTAATTCTTCTTAATTGTATCCACAGGCATCTGCTTAAGGTTAATAACTGCCCAATCAGCTGAATTGTATTGTTGTTAAAACTGCTAACGATTACCTCCCACAATTTGGCACGATTCAAGGATAGACCCATTGGTCATCGTTTGATTGTGCGTACCTATCGTCATTTTTATTTATTTATTTAATAATCGAAAATATGTTGCTGCTGCACATAAAAGAAGAGGAAAAAAACATTAAATCCCAATTCGATGGCTGACACATATTGTTGGCAATAAAAATTAACATTGTGCGCTGTGGTTTCTAAATTATAACCGAGATTGTATAAGCGGCTTGTTTATCTTTAAAGCATTTGTGCTTGCGACTTATATCGATTTTTTTTGGTAAAAGGCTTACCAACAAATGGCACATCTTGCGACAGACGATGTGGCCCAACAGATAAGTCAAAAAACCTTTATAACTCAACACATCGAATGGGGAACCATTGTAATGCAGCAATTAAATTAAAATTGCACGACTTTAGTTTTAATTACAAAAGATACACAGATAGATAAGTATAAAAAGGAAGTGCGAGCTTGAACGCCCATTATATCATGTCTGAGTGGCACAAGCCACAGACCGCACTGGCACCTAACGAAATTCAATGAAAACAATAATTCACACACATGCGCATGTACAATGAAAACCTTAAGCGATGTCATGAGCTTCTTTGGCGCTGTCAATGGAATCACCATCGCGCGCATGAGACAGACTACTAAAGGAATAGCGGGCGACCGACGAGTTCATTAATATGTTCGACCTTAACCGACTTAAATTTTTTTTTCTTTTTTAACAATATACAAATTTTTCAATTTATTACTACTATGTATTAGCATAATCAATATTCGTATCCGAACGGGAGGTGCGGGGTTTTTGGGTAAAGGCAGATGGTAACGATATCGATAGACCTGTTTCATGGTGGTATGCGATTTCAGTTGTTGGTAATAGCTAATAGCTAGTCAGCGGTAGGTAATGAAGAGAAATTTCGCATTCACTTTGAGTGGGATAGACGTAATTGCAAGAGACGCTATTAGACGTACACGACATTGCTCTTCCGGGGTTTGAATTGCAAACATTGGCGAGGCGAGGATGGAACACAGAGACGACCGTGGAAGTTGGGAGTTCCATTGGAATGGGGAAATAACCTCGAATGTGGTACAAGATCAGTGACAGACACCACACCGTACTGGTGTTTGGGACCCTGAGAATCGTCAAGTTGAACGACAGTTTTATTTTGTTTAAAAGCAAATATATTATGGAAAGTTAGACATACCAAGCGTGGAAGTGTTAGCTGAGGATATAGAGAGGGTATCTTATATCTATTTAATGAGTTTTTGGAGTCGTATAGTTTAACCAAGTTTGGGTAAGGGTTGTTGAATCTCTAAAAGAAAGTGTTATTTTTAAGTCACGATATGAGAAGAGATAAAAGACTTTGACAGGCCACAGTCAGTCAACTATTTATGAAGAGCGGCATATTTTGACAACTAGCATCACAACATATGGGTAGGTCCTGTCTCTGAACACCACAGTATTCTATGTGTTTTGACACTACCATTAGAAGAAGTATATTATCAGCGTCATAGGGAAATAAACGAACACAATAATGAAAGCGACACTTGCCGTTTACTTCATGGCTATAAAAACTTTCTATACAATAGATCAAGTTCTGAGCCCTTCAAACCGGTTTTAATAAACTAAACTACTTATTTCAAGACTTGTATGGAGTTTTGTGTCCATCGTGTCGATAACGTCGCTGATAACTTTGACTGGAAACCCCTTTTCCGTTTCTGCCCATGTCCAGTTTTAGTTTTTTCAAAACTCAGACAAAAAACCTATACGTCTCGGCTACATTTGGGTCTCCCTATAGTATGCCTGTCTCTCTTCCAGATTCTTCTCTGGCTATTTTCCGATTCAAAAAGCTTAAAGTTTATATAATGATAATGAATGCAATGATGAGCAGCTACCTTTTTTCTTCCTTAGTGCTCGCACATACTCTTGTTCAGGCCTACTGTTTGGGGCCGTTTTACCATGCAATTAATTTAAAAAACCAGCGCCAAATGTGCATGTCCTTTCACATTGTGGTCTATATCTTGATGGAGACACAAAATTCAAAAGCCTTTGTTCACTATACCGCAGAATGGGTAGTGATTAATCGTTTTATTATCCCCAACAGCATTGTAATTATCTACAACTTTGTCTACGTGCAGTATTGAAACTAGTTCTATAAATTAGCACAGATAGTGCTAAAAACAACTTGTCCCAAACCCATCAAACGAACAACTCCACCACATAAAAGTTACAAGGAAATAATCTTAAAATCTACGCGACCTTCCACTTTCAGATTGAAATCGTCAAACTGACGACTTTAAACTGCAATAAAAACGAAAATAATTGCACGGGTCTGTAACTACTTCCCGTAGCAACACTATGCATTTCGTGCACTCCGATTCAGACAATCGCCAGAGAAAGTCGTCTTCCCACTCGAGTTACTACTGTATACCATATGGCACGTGCACAATTTGCACCTCAGGGTCCACCCCAGTACCATCGCCTACTTCCCCATCATTATTACCAATAGATAACGTTAAATTGTGTAAGCACGATTAAGCCAAAGCCCTAGATGGAAATAGAGCCAATACTGGTGCTGGGTTAATTTTACAGCGGAGATCGCACAATGATCTCGATCTCGGCCTCTTTGCCTACCTGTCTTGCGTCTGGGCCGATGCATTCAGCGCCACTTGCATGGATGCGTGATCAGTCATCTGTCTCACAACAACATTCAAATGGAAATCAGAGAAGAAACAAAGTTGACGGAACGAGTCTGGTTGCCTCACTTTGTTTGGGGCTCTGTTACACTTCTCATTCAAAAAGCGTTAAGTAATTGTAACACATTTTAGTCACTGTTGTTGCTGCACAGTGCACTCTGGTGGATAGTCGGTACTTTCTGATATTACATGAGTGGTTTTTCGGTCATAAGGTAGGCGGTTATGTCAGCGATGTAATCAAATATTTTAGCGTAAACAAAGTTTCGCTTGTGGAGAAAGGTATCTTTGAATCGCAGAGGCTCAGTGACCTTTTCGGCTAATACAATGGGCGGCTAAAATTCCGTGTTTGTTTGGATTTCAATACTGTATTGTTATTAGCAAACAATAAGTACTTTTGCGGGAAAACGTTTTGCTATAGAAATACATACTTTGATGTTCATGGTTAGAGTTTTAATGAGTTTTTGGGCGTAATTTGTTAAACAAATAGAAAACAAATGGCAGTGTTTGTGGGCACATTTTAATTAAGAAAATGTTTAAAATAATTACTATTAAAGCAATTACATTCGATCCCAAATGTTTGAGTGTCATTAGTTACTATGTTATTGTTTGGGGACAATTTAAGTCATTTCATTAATTGAATCATTAACCCTGGAGATCGCTCACTCTCAACTTTTCTATTGTCAAAGATCTTAGCATATATCAAGAAAGTCATCGTATAATACAAATTATGTCAGAACACATACCGTGAGCAAGAAATGAAAAGATGATGCTACGTAAAAAAAAACGCTCGGGCTTCTTAAGAGGAAGCCATTATAGGCTTGCATGAAATTTTGAAAATAGATTTCGGCAGATATTGGACAGTTTTTCACTAGTCCAGCTAAGAGGTCTAAGGGAAATTGGTTTTGTCCGACAACCCGACAACATTTCAGACTTCGACCGATCTCACTGTCATGTCATTGCACACATTATTTTAGTAATGCCGGAGAGTTGAATGCAGTACTACATTACGCAAACAATTTCAGAACGCAGAACAGTACGATGCTGCTTTTATGTGTTATGTTTCTAAAAATTCCCAATCGGAGACCACGTTCACGTGCAGCCCAAGAAAAACAATCAGCAATAAGAAACATATTTTAATTGACGATCAGATTAGCTGTCTGAAAAATGAGCGGGGACAAGACGCACCCTTGGCGAAGTCCAACGCCCACGGTGAAAGGTATTGATCTAAAGCCGTTTACCCGAACACAGCTTTTACAGTTTGTGTAAAGAGAGAACCATTAATTCCATACTCCTGTAATACACTCCAGAGTTTCCTTCGAGGGACTCGGTCGTATGCTTTTTCAAATCTACGAAGTAGGCGTTAACAGGTGTAGCATACACCCAAGCCTTCTCAAGTAACATTCTGAGAGTGAATAACTGGTCGGTTGTGCTTCTGCCGGGACGAAAGTCGCACTGCTCATCTCCTAATCGTGCCTCGACCACAGCTCTGCAACGCGTTTCCAGCACCTTGGCAAAGACTTTTCCGGGGAGACTTAAAAGTGATATATGTACCCCTGTAATTGGAGCAATCCCTTTTATCCCCTTTCTTGAAAAGGGGCACAATCACCCCAATCTGCCAATCGCTGGGTGTTTCGCCGCATTCCCAGGCCACTTGAATGACACGAGAGAGCCATTTGACTACCTCTTCACCTAAGGCCTTTGAATTTCTGGCCGGATTTCGTCCACTCCGGCAGATTTGCAAGTTTTTAGCGATTTGATCGCAAAAGTGACTTCCTCTACCTTGGGACTATTTTCCGCCCTGCTTAAGGCGATGGATGTGTCATCCTCAATGCCCTGGATTGGATTGAGCAATTCGGAAAAGTCCTCGCTCCATCTGCGCAAGATGTCCTCCTCATTAGAAAGAAGTGTACCATCTTTGGATTTGACTCCTTCGATAATGTTCCACTTCCTTCCTCTAAGACGGCGGATGGTCTGCCAGAACACCTTGCTTGCAGATCTGTGATCACGGTCCAATTTTTCGCCGAACTCCTTCCAAGACTGTTCTTTGGCTGCTTTAACAGCCAATTTGCAAGTTCTTCGCGCCTCAATGTACCGGTTTCGAGAAGGAGAGTCCCCCAAGTGAATCCACACCCTGAAAGCCTTCTTCTTCTCTCTGATAGCTTCTTGAACTCCAGGCGTTTTAAACCACGCAGTTCTTTTCTCACCACCAGCCGCCACACCGAGCCGCTTCACTCCGCAAACATGTCCAATAACTGCTGTTGAAAACAACTGCAATTCTTCCTCTACATTTAATGGAACATTTGGAATTTGTTCAAACCTTGCAGATACCTGCCGTGCAAATTCCTCCCGTATCTCATCGTCCTGTAGCCCCTCCCACCGTATGCGCGTAACCATTCATGGTTTACGCTTTGGCAGAATAGGTATTTGATCGTTAAGATACAATTTAGTTATAAAATCAAAAGTGGGAAAATTTACAAAAGAAAAGTCTTGTAAAAAAGTAAAATGGTTTGGCGGAGTTTAAGAAATGTAGTACTTTAGGGTAACGATGTAGTATGTAGTATACAACGTTGAAAAATCAAGCAAATATGTAGCACAGTACTACATAAGTAGTACAAGTGGTAACGCTATTAGAGCTACACTTCAATATGAACTCTGCTTGTCTTGATGAAGTTTTCCCTCAAAAAAAGTTGCACTATCTGACACGGTTTCTTCTTAAAACCTGAGTAAAAACATTCCGATTAGTTGTGGAAGAAAATTCCTTTCAAATGAATGCTGAGCTTTTCGATAAAATGCAGCACGCTTATACATTTCCTTCTCGCCTATGTGAGCTGAATATTTCAATTCCAAATGCACATTGTGTGCCTCGTTAAATAAAATAGTTGGCGCACAGATCCGTATAGGCACCTAGGACCAGCTTCTCTCAATTTGTTTGTGTGCATTTTTATTTTGGGACGACTGATAGGCGCAATGATTTAGCGACAGGTCTCCAATTCGAGCTTCGAGCTCCGGAAAAACACAAATTACGTCTGAAGTTTTTTTCCACCGTGTCCACCTATCGCGAACGTCTGACAAACATTCGAGAATATAACTGCTCTGAGAAATCTTCTCAATTTATCTGTTCAGATTCGACATAAAATTATTTGTCCCTTTACTTGTTCAATTATACAGAAACTAAGAATTAATTCTTGGCATCGGGGCGTATACTTGCTATTTTTTAATAAAACAATATTTTTGTAATAATTTCTTGATTGTTCCGTTAAACATAACCTCCGTTTTTTCAGATTGTCAAATTATTTCAAATGCATCCATTATAAAGCGCTAAACAAACTGCCGATGTTGTTTTAATTTTTAATAGCCACCCCATTTCTACTGCTTCTTATTCAAAGGACAAGAATGCATGGCTGCGTTTTTAAAGCCAGAAAATAGGTTTTTTTATTTGGAAACGATTTGGCCAAATACGATGATAAAGTATTATCTATCATCATGGTCCTTCCTATATAGGAAAGAAGTTAATACATTTTTCAAGCATACAGAAACAAAACTGGGAGCCATATCCAAAGTTAAGCTTTAATTGGTTCTGGTTTTGAATTCGAAGCTATTGAACTTTCCTCGATACTTTATGTAATGTCGTTGAACAATAATATTTCGATTTAGTCGACAAGTATAAGTTTTGGCATGCTAAGCCATCTCTGAGTTAAGCAGTTTAAACTGGAACCTTATCATTGTTGCTTCGATTTCGCTAGTTGCTATCGAAGCAGCTTTTAGAAAGAAAACCTCATTCGATACGGTTGTATGGTCAGAACGTAATGTGAATACAGTATTTTTGTTTCAAATTTTTTAAATTATTTTTACTCTATTAGTAGAGTCGTTGCACCTACATTTGTCTCAGGAATCACTTCCACAGTAAGCTATATCATTCCTTCATGTCACGTATTCTATGTCAATCCTTTAATGTCGCAAGTCAGAATTGTATGCATATAAATTACAAAATCCGCATTCCATATTCATATTCTTATTTTCTTTTTTACCAATTTTAACATTTGTTTTTATTTTTTCAGGAACTCGATGTCCTCACACTAGGCACCTCCGAGCAATTATCCGATAGAAATAAGAGAACGATCGGCCTCTTGCGAGATCTCTTCCCAGACATCACAAAGGTAACAAATTCCTCACATATTTTCCCATTGTTCTCCACAGTTTACATATTCCATATAGCAATGGCTTGAGAAAAACAAAACTCGAGCGCCCTCACTGAATACCTAATTACTGTTTTGCAAATCGCCTTACACGGTATTTTGAGCTTCTTATCAATTCCAAATGAGTATGCTAGACGAGCAAAAATAAAAAGGTGTTCCATCTACCACCTGAATATGCAAACGTTTATAGACGCTCTCAATTCGCATTCACCTCAGCTAAGACTGTCTTCTACAATAATTGGCAGTTTCATCAGTTACGGGTCAGAACAAAGGCCTTCAGCACAGTACTACAATATGTTTAGCATAACGATCTATGTTTCAAAGTACTATAACTTAATTAGCATTGCAAATTGCAACTTTAATTGATTCTCTCGTTAGACAGTCGTTGAGGTATCCCGTGTTACAAATCTCAAAACCTCATGCTCTACATCATCCATCATACGATCGTCATCACTTTCAGTAGTTGGTTTCGAATTTTCTTTGAAAGTAAAAGGTTGTTCGCCTTGTTGCTACCGCATTTCAACTTTTCTCATGCAACTTCTTGGATTACCTTTAGCCGGTTGGTCATCATCACGCACAACATCGAGTTGCATGAGATAACAATTATGTCGACGTCCACTTCTGTCATGCCCCACTGCTGTCATCGTTCTGCAAAACAGCAACATTAACAATTTCAGCAAAAGTGTGTCGACTCCGGTTGGACCAATTAATCCGCGACTGACATTTATGACACTTGAGAGAATTGGCACGACAGAATAATTGTTATGCTTATTGCGTTTATGCGTTAAGGTTGAGGATGTCAACTTTAATAAGAAACAAAGAAACGAATGCACGTAAAGCTTATGTTATTATTTGACAGTTACGTATAATTATTCCAAATACTCCTACCCATGTAGGCACTAGGCAGTTTATTGTATGTATAAATAAAATGTAAGGCCAAACTGTTGGTTGATTGCGAAAGATCAGTGATCTTACTCCGAACAATGTGACAGTTTAATATTTTTGAATATTTTACACATGTATATTTTGTGTAAACTGCAGAAAAGCCAACCTAATAACGATGTTAATTGGAAGGTCAAAATAATAGTAGCAAAGAAGAAGTGGTTACGTTTGCTGACAGCTATTTAGCATAATTTGTCAGTTTGACACAACAGCGCGTGTTCTGCAAATATAATAATTTAATGTCAGTAATTCAATCGCCGAAATTATAATAACTTTATTGAACAAGTAACCGGATTTTATTTAAACCTATCTCTTTGTCGCTTTCACATTTCAGTTCATCTTTGATTTATGGTTAAAGATTGCCAGTTCATGACAACTGTTTTTTAACATTTATTATATCCGATCACCCACTTTGCCCCAGCTGACACTTAAATTTTTCAGTTCGTATACACTGGCGATCACTAGTATGAGGCCATACATTTGGCAATAGATTTTCACTCTTTTTACCTGTTGGAAATGTTTACCCGGGAACTTTTACTAGGGAACTTATGACTTACTGTTGGGAAAATATGTACCTGTTCACAGGTAGTAAACATTTCCGGGTACAAAATTTTCAACAGGTATAAAAGAGTAGAAATCGATTGCAAATATTTTGAACCTGAGATCCTTTGTTCAACAGTCCAGCATATAACTCAATCACAATACGTCCACGATTGTTCACTATCAAGATTTGTTTCTGAAGCACACTTTTACAGAAAAATATGAAGATTTGCATTCTTCCTTACTAGCAAGACCATAAATCTACATAGATATCGTTTTCCAATTTGCCTAAACTTCCTCTATATGTTCGGATTCTGTTCTTTCGGGATTCTTCAAAAGTTCCACTGAACTTTTAGCAAAATGTGGCTTAAAGTATCTCTTAGTATATCACGTGGGTTTTTGGTATATTGATTTTTATCTCTATTAGTTCTGAGCTCATAGGGAGCACTTTGACTATTGCATGAACGAGTGAAGAAACACAAATGCAAAGCTGTGTGTCCAAGCTAAAAAGACAAAATAACGAACTCTTGTTGACAACTAGATGTCTTATCGCAATTCAAATAGCACGGAGACTTGCTAGGTAGCCGTTGGTACTAATTTAAAACAAAAACTGCATGATTACGGTGACCACTTAAATATAGTAGAGTGTATTTTGCAACTGAAATTACTCATTCTCCTAGGTGAATTGAAGAAGTTATTAGTGGTGTCATAATCGCTAAACTGGATCCGAACCTCTACTGAAAATTAAATTAAGAATATTGCTCCCTCGACTTGTTATAAGTGCATGCGCTATTTAATCCAAATTCTACATCGATAAAACTGTAATGTAATTAACTGCATCAAAGACAAGAACATTGAGGCGTACTTTTCATCCTTATATTATATGTCCCCTGTCAAAAGTCCCTACAAGCATTATTGTTAAACTGGCATGCAATACTAACTGTATCGGAATCAAATGCCCTAACAGGCAAGACTAATCCATTTCAAATGTCTTTCATAACTTCATAAAAACCACTCATTTAAATAGAAAAAGAAAAAAAGCTTTTCGCATCAAATAAAAATTCATGTTGCCGCTCACTCTTTCGTAGCAAATCGACGATCAAGCAAACCGTATCATTTCGAAAATTCTTCGCGTCCTCGGACCCACAGTCCTTCGAACAGCGATTCAAGGCAATACTGCCAATCGTGCACGTACCGATTTCGATGCTGATTTCGATGATGACGACGATGACAGCTCCAGCTCTGGTAGCAGTAGCGGTTCGTCTGGTACGAAAGTGTCAATCGAATTGCCAACATTTAGCCCCGAGGACAGCGATGAGGATAGTAGTGACAGCTCTTCCAGTACAACATCTACGACAGAGTCGACGTCGTTCGATGACAATGTGAGTTCAGCAATGCCGTGGAATAAGACCACATTGTCTGCGATAGAATCATCAACACTGCCGGCTGCGTCGGGTGTTAATGACACGCAGATCATCAATATAATTGATAATATTAATCGTATATTAAATTCCACAAATTATTTTATTACAAGTAGAAATAACACCTATACACCAGCAGTCACCAACAACAACAGCTTCGCTCCATAATATCCGAACATAGCCAACAATAATAAATTACAGTTACACGTAATCAACAGTCAATCGTAATCAAGCTGAAGAGGATCAGCCATTATGAAAGCAAAAATAAAACAAAACCAGCCGTTGCGATCCATTGTCAAAACGTCAACATTGTCACTAGTCATTTACCGTCCATAACCCCTTTTCGATCGACCTTCCTTTGCCTAAAAAGCTTATTTTACTTGTGTCTGCCTTTCTTACAATTTTACCTTTCAACATTTTGCATGCGATAAATAATTCCATCATAATCTGACAGATAAGCATTGCATGTGACAGATGTTCGATTTCATTTTGACAGGTATTGCATGATTGATCAATTTATATCTGTCATATTTTTCCTACCATTTGTGATTAACATCTGCATTATCGTTGGTCCAAGTTCTTTGTTAGAGGGTCTGGTGCATTTTCTCTCATACATTTTTGCATTATATCTGTTGCTCTCTTTCTCTCTTTTTCATTTTGTGTATTTCTCTAAATTTTTGTATATGATGGGGATAAAAATCCTTGCGTTTGCCATTGACATTAGACGCAGAGGATAGTACTTTATTGTTAAGTTGCATTACAATTTTTGGTATAGAAATATAAAAAACAAAAAAACAATCGAATTGAAACCAACTTCAGACTATGACAATAATCGATATGTAATATAAAATGACAAACGAAACTACTCATTGCGTCAAATTTGTATTGTAATAGGAAACCTCACAATGAAACGTCACTTTGAAAAATAGCGCAATTAGTTGTCACGTTTGAAATTATCATCCGTAGTTTGTATCATTCTGAATAAAAATACATACTTTATTTTAATTTAAGTTTGATCTGTTGGTGTAAACTCAACAAACAAAAAAAAATACAACAATTGGCAAAATTCATTAATCTCATGCTTTTTTCTCTTGTTTTTTTCTTTCTTTCTATTTACACTGTTCGCCATAAAAATCGAAATAACGCTAATGAAATTCAAATCAAAAATATAAAACAAAATTCATTTGCACAAACAAATCAAATCCCAATAACTTTTTTGACACTTTTGCTATACTGCATACTTTTTTGCATCTTTCCCATCCTACAAAAAAAAACACCTTTCACCAATCAATTCCCCACACCACCACTGTTTATTTTCTCGTCCATAACCTTGAACACCCATAACCTAAAATATAAAAAAAATAAAACACATTGTGAATTGTCTTGCGTCTTGCCCTCTGCCGACAATAATTGTAAACAACAAATCAGCAAAATGGCAATGGAGCGTCAATTGATTTGGAAGCGCTAAACAAACAATTGGAGGAGACAATTCGAGTTGCACGACAAGCTACAGAAGCCGAAGGCGTTGATGCAGATCAAAAGTTGACACTTACGAATGAAGTTCAGGCAACCAACAGAAATGACCAACAAACTGCTGAATCAAAGTCACCAGCTATTGATGAGCTGAATTTAGATTCAAATGAAGATGCCGCAGATCCAGATGATCGTAATAAGAGGTGAATTTATGTCTTATCTGTATAGAATTCCGAGGCTAAAACGTTTGCTATTTTTCAGATTCTTAGCTTTTGGCGGATCGTCACCAAATGGTGCTGATGGTGGAAAGGGAAACTCTGGCAACTTCTTGTTTGACATTATTAGAGTAAGTATGGCAGGGTTCGAGTTAAAATTAAGCAAAGCTAATTAATTTTCACTGTGGGCGCTTTGTCTCAACTCCCAAATTTGCCCCAAATTTATGATATGAAAAATGAAAGTGTCAAAATAAAGGTGTTGCCATTACCATTATCTTGCACCGATTTATTAGAAATTTGAAGCTTAAATTAAAAGCTAAAGGACCATTCACATGAGAGCGGACGAGAGAATTGATAAAATGCGAAAAAACCTCTTTTAAATCATTTATAAACATAAAATTGCACGTTTTGTTATTAATCATCTCATCAAAATGCATTAAGTTTATAAACAGTTTAAGTAACGAAATTTCGAATTCCAAACTTTTTATCGCGAACGTAAACAACTTTGGCGCGTATTGTCAAAGTTTATTCGCGATCCACAACATTAAAACGCGTTCTACAAACGAGCGAATAAAACATTCGTTCGAACTTAACCTCTAATTAGAAATTTTGAGTAGAAACTTATGGCTGAAATTCGCAAGCTGCGGCGACTAAAAAAATTGTTCATGTAAATGGACTGTAAAAACGAAGCGAAGATTCGTTCGATCGTAGGTAGTTTTGTCGCTCGCATGTGAATAGTCCTTAAGCCTAGTACGCTATTCGAGCTAAAATTAAGCGGAGCTAAATACGAATTTTTATCTACACAACTTATCTACTTCTGGATCTGTCAAAATGTACTTTACGAAAATGTTCCACGCAAGACATTTCTGTACAGTTCGAAGTGCGTACTTCAGCTTCAGCTAAAATGCTTTGCTTAATTTTATCTTTTTGGGGGAATTAAGAAAATATGTAAATTTATTACTGGAAATAGAACAGACGTGCTGAATTCAGTGTGACACACTTTGCGCCGTGAATTCTTTACTTCTGTTTTGTATAAAGCGGGGAAACAAATTAACACAGGGCAAAAGTTGAACCCAATCTAAATCCACCACAACGGCACAACATCGCCGATAGCTCATTGAATTGACTTTGCTTTCCACAGTTGTTCTCCGGCAGCGTGCAAACTCAAACCGGCGATGAAGCAGCTAACTCACCCAGCAGCGATAGCGCAGATGCATCCACCGACAGTAACGACACAGATAGCCAAAGAACCGCTGATGGTTACACTGAAGGTATTCCCGGACCTGTGACCAGGTTAGTGGTCCTCGCCAACCGCGGTCTGGCCAACCTCATCCAAGATTTAATTCTAGTAAGTACACAAACCCTCTCACTCAAGCTCACTAACTAATCAAACACTTTTACCTTCACAGCGCGTTGCCGCAACAAGCGAACGTCTGGTCAACTTCAAGGCACGACTGATCACAGCGCTCATCTAAGTCAGTTTTTTACTGCCTTACACGAAAACCAAACTGATCCATCGCACACATCATGTGCCACTATTGAAATATAAAAAGAAAAATTGTCTTATTAACAAAATTCGCATACCTACAAAACAACTTTACACCCCCGATACCAATTCAAATTTAAAGCGAAGAAAAAAAATTAATTTATTTACTTATAACTAATTCGTTGTATAGCTGTATTATCCTTCTTGTAGCGTTTTTGTTCTTTCTTTAAGAGTTTTCAATCTCGTGTACCTTAACCCTATTCACAAAAAAAGGAAAATATTATTTTAACGCTTTTAATGGCAGCGTCTTGTTGCTATACTGAGCTTCTTTGTAAAACCAAAATTATTAAAAAGCTGCATCCAGTATGACGGGCGCAAGTATAGAGAAGAATATCCTCCTTCATGTAAACCTTCTAATCAAACAGTATATCTACAAAACATTTGTAAATATTTTTAATGACTGTGGTGTATTTCTTATACTTTTTTTAATTTTTATTTTTATTTTTTTATTTAAACGTATTGAGGCTGGAATAAAACCCCATATACACACTCAATAATGGTAGTCAAAGTCACTAAAAAAAAAAACGCATCCTTTTTTTTTGTTGGTTATTAAATATGAAAAGAGAGAGCTGATCCTTGCTTATTCGGAGATCTGTTACCTATATGTAAATGTATATTTTATTATTGTTTTTATTTTATATGGAGCATTAAGTTAGAAAAAATGGAGAATGTGAACATGTTTTAAACATACGTATATGTATATTTTTAATATTTAAGTTTTAGATTGTAAATCAAGGATAGAAATACAAAATTGTGTGTTTGTCTTTTTGTATATGATTTTGTTTTTTTTTTTTACATGTGTATAGTACCTATAAATTTTGACCGTACAAGGGCCTTCCTTTGTATTTAAAACCTGCAACGATAGTTATGCGTCAATCGGTATTTAACCTGGGACTGCATCTACAAGCTAGCCGAAGGCCAGTAACGTGTGACAGTATTTGTGGCTAGTTACAGTAAATGGGCATGCATAAACTTTACGAGGCATTCGTCCGGTGTGCCCGAGCCAATGTAGTCGACGTATTTTGGCTTTTTAGACTAGGAACATCTACATCCTGGTACAGCTCATAGAGTTCACGGTTGTATTTTCTCCTTTATTCGCTCTCCTCGCCCACAGGACCAAAAATCCGGCAAAGTATTTTTCTTTCGAATGAGCCCAGTATCAGCTGACTCTTCTTGCTTATCATCCAGGCACTCGGCGCCATAAAGCAGAGCAGAACTGCCAGGATAAGGGTTTTGTAGAGCACCAATTCCGTCCTTCGGTTTAGGAGTTTTGAATCGAATTGTTTTGCCAAACCGAAGTAGCAACAGTTTCCTAAGGTAATTCTTCGCCGGATCTCCACTAGGGTGTCATTCGTGGAGTTCATGTTTACTCCAAGGTAGGTGAACTCCTTAACTACCTTGAAATTGTTGCTATCAATAGTGACGTTTTGTCGTAGGCGGTGGCCAGATGCTTGTTTGTTTGTTGATAGCATGTAGGTTCTTAGTCGTTTCCTCATTTACTGCAATGCCAACGGATTTCGTCTGTTCTTCAATCGTCGTGAAAGCTTCTATCACGGCACATTGGGAACGACCTAAGATATCGATATCGTCAGCATACCCCAACAGCTGAACGGAACTATTGAAGATAGTGCGCCTTCCGTGTTGGCATCTGCCTTGCGCGCTATCTGTTCCAGTACGATTTTAAAGAAGTCGCGTCTCCGAGCGTCTCCTTGCCTAAATCCGGTGCATGTTTGAAACAGTTCGGAGGAGCTACTTACAAACTGCACGTTGCAGCGCGTGTTTTCCAGCGTCACGCGACACAGCTGAATCACGATGTATGATAGCATACGCGGCTTTGAAGTCGATGAATGAATAGGAGTTCGACTTGAAATTTGTTGGTATTTTGCCGGATTTGCTTCAGTGTAAAAATTTGGTCTATAGTTGATCTGTCGGGCCGAAAGCCACACTAGTAAGTGCCGATTAGTGTGTTGCAGAACGGTTTAAGACTTTCACACAGTACGTTGGATATCTCGTCTCTCTATAGGTATATAAAACAAAGTGGAAAAAACTGTATGTTTCCCTCTGTCGCCCGAGATTTTCAACCAATTTAGTTGATTATTTTTTTAATATTGGTAATTACGGTGATCAATTGATAACCAAAAAAAATTAAAAAAATAAATTTTAAAACCAAAAAAAGGCCTGGGCCCAGATGCGTAAAATAAAAACGATCGAACGACCCTGGCGCCTGGTGAAACCGGCGGGGATTTAGCTAAAAACTAATTCGACATTAAGTAGGGCTATGCCACGATAGTTCTTGCAAGACACGATCGCCTTTTTTGTAGATGGGACATAATGGAGCTGACAGCTGAGATTGCATCCCAGCTTAACACACGTCACGGTTCACCATCCCAAACTTCTGAGGATATTTTTGTATATACAGCTTTTTCGATTTACATACTTTCTAGAGAGGTTACATACAATTTGTTAAAAAGTGGACTCACATCTACTGTGCTTTTTTCAGCTCGTTTTGGGAGATTGCAATTTTTTGAAGATGCAGAAATTACGCTTTCTTTGAAGCAACTGTTTCAGATATGTATTTTATTGAATTCCTTTGCGAGCATTGAATTGCAATCAGTCCATAATTTGCATATTGGTATAATTCGATAGGAATGGCAACATATCCAGGTGCTATTCGATTCTTGCTCTAAACAGTCATTTGATGAACCCAGTACTGATGCGTACTTCAACTTATATGGTCACTTTGACATTTTCTTTTTTAACTGATTTTCTTATTGTCTTGGTTCGAGATTTGACAAAATAGTAAAACTTTAAAAAGTGAACAAACAAAAATAAGCCGGCTGCTTACCAGTTAGCAAGTCCAGAAAGCTTTACTTATATGGCAGGATATCGAAGTGACAGCTATTATACTAATGTCTCATTCTACTGTCATACTCGTGCTAGGCGGCCTACAGTTTCAACCATTCTAGTATCTAGAATGAGTATTCTGTTGTTTCTCTGATTCATTAAGGAGTCATTATGGTACTGTCGTAACTCATAGTACGCACGAATCCCAAGCTCAAATTTAGAAGATGTAAACACCTCTTGTTAAATTAGGCATTATAATATTTAAACATTTATTGCGTGTTCGTCTCAGTGTATAAAATATCTAGTCTATTAGCATTGCAAAAGTCCTGAATATGTTTTGATCAAATCATTTGTTCCCACATCCCTCTAAGTCACCTTCGTATACACAAACCAGTAGTCATCTTCAATCCTCAACGTAAACTGCATCTCCTACTGAAATTTGTCCGGTTTGTCGTAGTCCTAAATGGATTCCCAGCACAGGATGTTCACCAGTTTTGGCAAACTGCCTGTATCCCTTGAGTGTATTTAAAGGATTTCCATCTGTACTTCGGGTGCCAGTTTCAGGATTAATATTTGTAAAGATGCACCTTCAAAAAGCAAAACAGAATCAGTTATGAAAACCGAATTCTAAAATGAAACAGACTTGCCTTGTGCATGGTTTGACACTCCTAAATACGACCTCATCTCCAATCTTTAGCCATTTCCAGTTATCTTCTTCATAAGCAGCTGGACCTTTTACAAGGAAATTGGGTCGAAAATTCATCACCGATACCGGATTCTCCAAGCGAGTGTTCAAATCAGCGACTGAACTCTCATTAAACAGCATAAAGCTTGTGGCGTCGTGAAGAGCCCCCTTCAATGTAAATCAGTTATCTTAAGTAGGTCGAAAAATGTTGTCTTAGAACTCACCGAATCCTCTTTGAGCATAGTGCTGAAAATTTTATTATGTGCGCGTACATCTCGTGTGGAACAATCATCTGGATAGTACATCAATCTGAGTCCAAAGTCTTCGCAGAGAATAAAGCGGGAGAACCATCGAGCAACATCTTCTCCACAGTCCACAGTTTGGACACTTTGACCCCATACATAGGTCGTAATCGGAGTAAGCTTATAAAGCCTTTCTACATCAACTTCAACATCGATCATTCCAGGTGCCGACAGCTTCATGATTTTGTCCTGAAAATTGGGTTGCACCAGTACCATCTTAGGCTGCTGCCTTCCGGTCACAAATTCACCGTTAGTCGTCACAACCATGAATACTCTACAATAAGCTGTTTACTTATAATAATTTAACAAGTTTGTTATACAATTCTCATCTCACCTATCGCGTATTACTTGACTTTGTAAGCCGAGTTTTGAGCAGTTCATTGAGTTCACGCGAACTGGTCCGCATGACTTGATGGGGTAGCAAATTAGGTCTGTCAGTTCTCCAATTTTTTTCCACTCCTTTGGCGGAATGAAGTTATCTCGGTAGCGTCTATAAATGTAAATGGCACTAGCCGCGGTTATAACGCCCACTCCAGCCGCAATATAGATGGAAAGACGAGTTTGATCTATGTTTTGAAAAAAGGCTGAAAGAAGAAAACCCGAATAAGTACTGAAATTTGAAATTATTTTGGAAAATTATTAAAATATCCTCTTTAGACATAGTAACAGAACCCTACAAAATTCGAAATACAAAGTTTGAAAAAAAAAATCCATTTAACCGTTTGACGACTACAGTACTACATGCTTCGGGAGCAGATGGATGGTATTTCGAGACCGTCTTTTTTGTACTTTTAGTCTTCTTACCAAAGAAACACAGTATATAATGTCAAGTCCCTCCGTCTTAATAGGGTGTATTGTACATAGGGAGAACATTATTTTGAGGAGCATTCTATTACGCGTCGCCAAAACAATTAGTTGCGTATACGCCTCCGACATACCTACGTATTTTATATATATATACAAATATCTGTTAAAGACCTTATAAATTAACTGTCCGTTATTAATAAGCTTAAAAATTTGTTCAAATTATGTTTGATTGTACACTAGTCAGAACATTCTTATTTCTTGTGTCTACCTGAGACTTTCATCACCTTTTAGGTCAAAAATCATTGAATCAAGTCCAAAAGTATTTTGTGTATTTCACTTTGGTTGCCGTTTGTCAGTATATAGGAAAATCTCATTTCTCAAATTCTTTCAAAATCAGGTTATTATTAAATTAAAATTTTTTGTAAAATAACTGAAATATATTGCGGAGTTAAGGACTATTCACATGAGAGCGACCAACTACCTATTAGCAAGTTTTGTGTTTTGACAGTTCGTTCACGGCAGTTATATATAAATTTCGAAAGATATTCGAATCAGACCACCATTGTCTGGTCTCTCTTCTCCCTACTACTATAAACCTTACCCAGAGAGACTCTCTGGACTTCTCCAGAGTTCTTCCCTGAGTTCGATTCCTAGTGTTAACGCTAGCATCTGTATATGTGAGATATGTTTCATCGAATGGGTCTCGACCCAATGTTTTCCCAAGATCCCAAGACCCCTCTGCCAGCCAAAAGCTGGACATTGACACAAAATATGTGCCGCTGTCTCAGATTCCTCCAGGCATAGCTTTCAAGTATCTTTTTCTCGAAGCCCCATTTTCCTTAAATTATACCCGAAATTACAATGACATGTAGTTAACGCCACCACCCATTTTAAGGTTCCTCGAACCTTTCTCTGAGTGGAGCAGGTCGGCCATTGTATTGCCATTTTAGCTTGTCTACATTGTTCCACGGTTGACCACCTTCTCAGGTGTTCTACCAGGTGATCCATTTGTGAATCAGCTGTTCTACCAATTGAAGAGAATGGTTCTGGCCCCAGCAACTTTTCAATTGACTCCTGTTCTGCAGGGGAGTCTGGTTTTTCATTGCTGTCGATCCCTATGTGTCCTCGTACCCAAGTCAGTGTTTCCTGATTTTTAGATGAACACTTATTGAGCTTGAATACACATTCCAGTGCTAGTGACAATGATTTTGTGATGGTTGTCTGCTCCACGCATCTAATCACCGCCTGGTTTGGTTATCCAGTGCTATTAGAATATTTCTTCCTTCCACCTGACTCTCAAGCAAGTAATCCAACGCATGCAGCAAAGCAATCATCTCAGCCTGGTATACTGAAGTGTGTTACCCGAGGCTAATGTGACGGGCTAGTTCCAGATCTTCTGAAATGATTCCGGCCCCCGCTCCGCCATCCATCATAGACCCATCTGTGAAAATCAGGATGTTCACGGCAGTTGGTCGCGGCATGTCGCTAATTTCAGCCATCATTTTCTACCAGCCATATCTAATTTGAGGTTAAGTTCGAACGAATGTTTTATTCATTATTTTGTGGAACGCGGTTTAATGATGTAGATTGCGAATAAACCTTAACAATTCGCGCCGAGGGTGTTTTCGCCCGCGGCAAAAAGTTTGGAACTCGATATTTCGTCGTTTAAACCGTTTTTAAACTTGTTTTCTTAATACATTTTGATGAGGAAATTAATTATCATATAAAATGTGCAATTTTCTTTTCAGAAATCAAAAGTCTTTTGTTTGCATTTCATCAATTCGTTCGTTCGCTCTCTTTTGAATGGTCCCTTATAATGCCCCATAATAAATTGTTATCGAATGATCCGCTGATCCAAATATCGCTCCCAAACAACTAACATGAAGAGATCTTACCAACAAACTTAATTTGAAGTGCATTTTTGAGAACAGAAACTCCACCAGTCAGTAGTTTATAAAAGACGCATCCAATCTTCCCAAATCAAAGTGGAAAAGCCCATTTAAACGTCCGATAAATATGTTATTTTTAGGGCTGTTCGATTGTGAATTAACAACTGAGAAAGCCGACCTATACAAACATACCTCGGGGAAAAAAATAACTTTGTCGAGTATGCCAATGCACAAAAATATTTTATAGGCATGTACACTGTACAGTGAGCATCAAAAGTGAGTGAACACCTATGATCTTTTGTTACTTTTGGGGTCTTGAAACAATTCAAAAAAACCAACTATAAGTAAAAACTTTGATAACGAAATAACAATAAAAATACGAATTTAATTTCGACATAGTTTCCAAACTCCTAAGACAAAAAAAAAATGTGCACGACTGGGTCGCACGAAACTTTCTCGTTTATTGCGAATTTCGCAGAATCTCAGAGTCATTTCAGCAAATTTAAAATCATCATACCCAATAAGATGTCCTCAGGTTTAGTAACTGAATCCTTGTTAATTAAATAAAAAGTATCTAAGTAACACATACTTACTACATAAACATACAACACTTTATTACTTACTTTCAAAATTCACCCCGAACAACTGACACTTAAAGGAGGTAAAGGCCCCGACCCATAGAATCTGTCGCATCCGTTGCGTCGACGGATTGGCGTATTCGACGGAACGAACAGTCCCATAGAATTCGTCGCATACTTTGACAGCCGATGACATATAAGAGACAGTTTCTCTCATTATCTTATATTTCCACCAATGAAAATGCTTACTCTCACGCTCTGCCAACTGTCAACGGTTCGACGGACAGAAAAGTAGAAAGTAAACCTACTTTATCCGTCGCATCCGGCACGTTCGTTGCTCATGGGTCACGTTCCATAAGCTACTGTGTATTCTATCAACCTGTCAGTCGAATACATTGCCGCAACGGATGTGACGGATTCTATGGGTCGGGGCCTTAAGTAGGGGATGAATTTCGAATTTCCAATTTTTGATTATTTTAAAAAAGTGGTTTCAATGGTCGGGATTTGGGTAGTAATTTTTGAAAAATATTCATAAAACGGCAATATTCGAGTTTTCTGAGAAAAACTAAGTACGTGATCATGTTAAGAATCCTTATGTTGTCTTAAATATGTATTTTGATGAAAATCGTTAGAGCGGTTTTTTGTAAAATTTGCTGACAAATGTTAAAATCTGGATTCGAAAAGCACTGTTATTAAACTGTTTAGCTGAAAATTGAGTACGACGCATTCTTCAGGATATAAACATTACCTAGCAGTTGCATTTTTAACCAAATCGAAAATGGCGTTTTCGAGATATGACTAGTTTTAAAAGTACCGTTTTTAGCGATTGGGGTGGAAATCGAAGGACGCATTCATGGTTCAAAAAACACTGTTTTTCAACTGTTTAGCTCAAAACTGAGCAAATGGTATTACTATGGATTTAAGCATTACCTGACAGTAACATTCTTATCATAATCGAAAATGGCGTTTTAGAGATATGAGCAGATTTTTAAAGTACTTTGATTAGGGATTTGGGTGGATTTTAAAGGACGCAGTCTTTTTAGGAAAAAACTGAGTTTGCAATCAAGTTAAGAATGACAATAGTACCTACCTTAAAAATATTTTTTTTTTAAAAATCGTATTTTTTTTTTTAAATCGTTTTTACCGTTTTCGAGAAAAAGCCAATTTTCAAAACTGCCGTTGCTGAACTTTTTAGCGAAAAACTGGGTATGCAGTCATGCTATGCATGCCTGCATTAACTCAACGATCAATTTTGGTTCAAATCGTTAGAGCCGTTTTCGAAAAAATCGTAGTTGTTTAATATTTCGTAAAATGTTTATAAACACTGTTTCGGAAATATTTAGCTCAAAACTGAGCAAATGGTATTACTACGGATTTAAGCATTACCTGAAAGTAACATTTTCATCATAATCGAAAATGGCGTTTTCGAGATATGAGCAGTTTTTTTAAGCACACACTATTATTAGGGATTTGGGTGGATATCAAAGGGCGCAGTCTTTTTAGGGAAAAACTAAGTTCGCTATCCAGTTAAGAATGACAATAGTACCTTGAAAATAAGTTTTTTTTTTAACCCGTTTATACCGTTTTCGAGAAAAATCCAATTTTCAAAACTGGCGTTGCTGGACTTTTTGGCGAAAAACTGGGTATGCAGTCATATTAAGCATGCTTACATTAACTCAACTATCAATTTTGGTTCAAATCGTTAGAGCCGTTTTCGAAAAAATCTAAATTTAGGCATATTTCGTCATATTTCGTAAAATTTTTATATGGGAGGTACCGTTAATATTAGGGCTAGCTTAAAAAAAAAACTTCCCGAGCGGAAAGCCTACAAACTCTAAATACGAAGTTTGAAGCAAATCCGTCCAAGCGTTTAGATTCCCCAGGGGTGGGACAGACAAACATACGGACGGACAGAATTGCGAAACCCACTTTTTTTAGTTTCCCTATCATCGTAATTATTAGAATTGATCAAAATCTCGAGTTCGAAATTTTGTACGAAAACAATATCTTTCTCTTAGATACTACGTATACGAGAAAGTTAAAACAGCATTTACTTTTGAGGCTCACTGTACATACAAATTCGGTAAAATATTTTACATCTTGTTGTTTATTACGTGTATACCTCTTGACAAATGCAGTAAATCAGTTCATGTTGGGGATTTCATGCATTATTCTTACACAAAAATATCCCTGTTCTTCAATCTCAAAGAAGGATATTAACAATTATTGTTTTTTTAAGCTGCTGCTAGGCTCTCTGCATCAGGCTGGGTGAACAAACTGCAAAGCACTTGGGAAACCTTTTTGTATTGCTTTTTTTCCTTAAGTTTCTCAATCACCCTATCAAATGAAATGTTATTCGACTTTGTTTATAAAAATTGATACAGATATTCAAAAACACTTCTGTATTAATAGCCTTCAGTTTTATCTTAAATGTTCTCTTATCATTCATATCGTTGTCAGTATCTCAGCTAAAATGTAACTTTCCAACCTCGTGCTTCGTGCACCACTTTTATAAATGTAGCCCCATTGCGCAAGTCACTGTCAGTCACTTCAGTCCTCAACCGCAAGAGTTAACTCCCTCATCTCATATCTACATTTAAGAACTCCACTTCTCCCCAATGGCTTGTCATTGCCACTTTCCCACTTATGCAACCACAAATATAAACAATATCTATCAATATCAACAATTTTGATACACTTACATGTCATGATTCTAAATGGAAGACTCACGTCAATAGCACGAAACAATTAACAGAGTCACTGAATCAAGTCCAAAAGTATTTTGTGTATTTTTTTCTAATGGCAATCAACTCCCAGATGACACATTCGAGACACAACACAACACAGACACCACTATCACCGGCACTTGGTCAAAATCCTTCTCAACTCCGATCCGATTCCGAATCGAGAGAAACGTGAACCCAACTCCGTCGCTCTTTTGCACAAACTGTCGGGTAAATGTGCTATTTCTATAAAATCCATCGCCATCCGCGTTATGGTATTCTCTCTATACAACCATCATAAAATCTAAAAGTCTAGTTGGTGCTTGGTGGTGGAGCTTATACGTGTAGTACATTCGGGTGGAGGAGGAGGTACCGTATCTTTATATACTTCTGCTTTGCAGGCAGAGGCAACTCTCTTCTGCATAGAGAAAGTGGGAAAACAAACAAAATATAAGAACAACAGAGTAAACCAGTTGTAATCTGATTTTAAGTTTTATGAAAACATCTTTATGTGATTGTAATAATGTATACGGGACTGCCGAGCTTCAAGACAACCTCGCTATGAAGACAAAAAAAATGGATAGAGCAGCAGTATATTTTATCTGGAGGCAGAGCGTATCTATGCACGAAATGCACGCATGAGAAAAATTTTATGGAAATATTTTTGATTAAGCCAACCTACTTATAGTTATAGTCATTGAGGCTCAAAAACTATAGCTATACACTCTCATCCCAATGATTCCGTAGGAACGAAATGCTAGTAGCATAGTTTTTCATAACTGGGTTCGGAAGAGAAAATATAGGACTTGGATTGGACAGCAGTTATCTATCACTCTTACTTTAAAGTCAAGCGAATGAATAGAAATACTGATGGGTTCTTCGCATTCGTATAATAGGGCTCTATGCCAGACTCGGTCAAATGCCTTTGATATGTCCAAGTCTACGGCTCTGGATTCGCCGTGTTGTTGAATTCATAAGTCTATAAGTGCGTTACATATTGTGCAACATATGCAACCGAAAAGATCGTGGGAATGGCCGCATTCCATTGACCCAGTGATGTCATTTTGAGGGATTTATCCCTTTTTGAGGGATTTTCTGCGAATTTTAATATGTCCGAGGGATAAAGGGACATTTTAGCTATTAAAGGGATTTTCTTTCATAGTAACAAATTTCATATAATAACGATTTTCAAACGTGAACCAAACCCTTAGGTTAAGGCTATTGACAGAGTGAACGCGAGAAGCGGGGCGAAAGCTAATGCTAAAGATTCTAAGCTATAAGCAAAGCGAATGGTGTCCACAATGGCTAACATTAACGCTTCGGAAAGTCCATCACAATAAACAAAATCCTTAAATTATGGATGGAAATGGATTCGTCAGAAGAAGAGGACTTTGCATTAAATAAATTATTTTTTAGCCATTCATTGTTGCAAAAGGACAGTCCGTTCTAAAAATTAAGTAATAAATATGAAGAGTTTTGTCATCTTTACAAAGACTTACGAAGAAATCCAAAAACATCCCGACAAAAATTACTAAATACTTTCGAACATCATTAAAGGTATTCGATTATGAACCCAAATCTATTGACAACTTCGTTTTAACTTGAATTTCTTGCTAAAAAACTGAGCAGAACAGTTTATTCGCAACAGTTCAGAACAGTTTCGCGTAGCAAGTATCTTAGCATCGAATCTACTATGGCCAGTGCAATTAAAATGTATGGGCGCAGTATATTAGCTTTGACCTGTCAAGCATTAGCTTTAGCTTTTCGCATGCACTCTGTTTTGGTACCAAAAACGCGTAAAATACTTACACCATACGAATACGTTTTTTTATACCCTCTAACAGGAAGGTATATTCACTTTGTCATTACATTTGTAACGCCAAGAAGGATTCACCGGAGAACCTATAAAGTACATATATTCTGAATCAGGATCACATTCTTAATCGATTTAGCCATGTCCGTCTGTCCGTCTGTCTGTCTGTTGAAAACACGATAGCGTCCAAACGAATCGACAGAGGCGAATGAAATTTTGTGAGACGACTTCTTCTTACCGTCGTCAGGTTGGTATTGAAAATGGGCTATGTCGGTCAAGTAGTTCTGGTACCTCCCATACAAAACCACTATTAGACCCACGTCTCTCTCTGTCTGTTGAAATCACGATAACGTCCGAACGAATCGACTTAGGCAACTGAAATTTTATGAGATGTCTTATATGTATGGCCTTCAGGTTTCTATTAAAAATGGTCAATGTCGGTCAAGTAGTTCTGTTACCTCCCATACAAACACAATATTTGACGCATATATCTCTCTGTTTGTTGAAAGCACGATAGTGTCCAAACGAATTGACTTAGGTGAATGAAATTTTGTGAGAGGATTTGTTTTTACCGTTGTCAAGTTGGTATTAAAAATTGTATATGTCGGTCAAGTAGTTCTGGTACCTCCCATACAAAACCAATATTAGACACATGCGTGTACCTATACAGTACATACAGTGGAGGGTATAAAAGCATCGGCCAGGCCGATGATACCACTTTTACTTGTTTTTTGTTAGCCCCTATTCTAGTATTCTAACAAAAAGGGATAAAGTCGATCGAAAAGGGATTTTTTAACGGTTGATCTGGGATATTCCATCATAACCTTGTGGCAACACTGCGATTGACCGCTAGATGACTAGCGCGCATGCCAAACACCATATAAAAAAAAACTGACATTTACAAAATCAGAAACATCAATTCGTCACCTGAATGCAAAAAGTGGGTAACTTCACTTTCAACACTTTTGAGAAATCGACAAAAAACGTTTTGCTTCTTATTTAAACGGCTTTTTCGCAATCTATTTCCGACACAGCTACAAAATATTTTGTACTGTGCCACTGGTTGAAGTTAAAAGAGTAAAATTGCGACAAAGATTTATTGATACATAAATATGTTTTTGAAAAAAAGACATTTAAATTGGAAAAAAGACAGTTATCTATTTTTTGCATTAAATATTTTAAACTGGTTGTAGTTTAAATTGTCACTTATCTATCTGTTCTTATTTGTTTTTCATTTTTCAATACCTAACTCAGATTAGAATATAAATAACAAATCAATTCAAATTAAATTAGCAGCTTGTTTATGTATTCGAATTCAAAGAATTTAAAATTTACCTAATGCAATTGTAATATTTACACCTGAAAAACAGTACAATAATTCCATACTTCTCTATATGAACCAAAATAATTATTACATTTGTTGTTCTTCAGTTTTATAAAAAATTGAATTGGTACCTTATATTCAGCAAAGAGTGCGTAAGGCTTATAATGCTCTCTTCTTCCATAATTAAGGAATCATTCTCCGCAGCCCTGATAAAACAGATGAAAGTTTGGGTGAACTCGACTTCGACACACCGTATACGAAGTACTATACCCAGAAAGGGAGGATCAGAGCTTCCACAACTCGAAACCATTGAAGGCATAAGACCACCAATAGCCGTAGCCAAGAGAATTATTCTCGAGAAAACTAAAAATAGGGCAGATATACCTAGCAGGTCACAGGGTTTCAAAGGTTCTGTGGCCCAAGCTAGATTGGAAAAAATCTGTAGAATTATTAAAACTCAGAAGATCAAAGCTACAAATGGAAATAGGGATACTCTACGGGCATTGCCTTCTAAGGAAGCATGCTAGGAGATTAGTTTTAACAAATACTTGCACGGTATTTCGAAAACTTATGTCGTTTTCGGTTGGTCGTTCAGAACCGTCCGGAAGCAATCCGAACGCTTCTGAAAGCGTTCGATTGGCACACAACTGACATTTCTTCTACTGAAAAGAAAAGAAATTTGCTTCTGGATTTGATTTTAGAATCGCGGAGAGTTCTTCCAGACGGTTTTGGACGACCAACCGAAAACGACATTACATGTCGCACAGGATATTACTCATCTTCAAGCTATTGCTCGGTATGGGAGGGAACACCTTGGAAGGTGAGGTTGGCCTCACAAACAAAATTGAAACAATTTTAAGTTCTGTATAGTAAAATTAATTGCTTGTCCGAATTGGTTTAGGTTTTGATCGTGAAGGTTCCCCAAGGATGGCGATGGGCCGAATATGGTGCCTAGTCCACTGTTATGAACTCACACCTTACACAACCTAACCTAACCTAACTTTTTGTACTTGTTGAACAAGTTTCTTTGCTCTAGAAATCATTCCACTTTCACTGACAAATAAAAATTACTAAAAATCACGAACGAACATGAACCGAACGTTTATAGTTGGCCTTCTCTGCACAGTGCATAAACTAGGTAACTTGAACTATCTACTTCTAGCAAGTGAAAACATAAACAAACAAAATTAGTGCAAAAAGCAGTTATCTGGAGATACCTAATTTTTGCACTTAGTTTTATTCGATGTTTCGTTTGCCTACTTTTTTCAATAATCAATAGATGGCAGAAGATCAGGAAAATGAGCTTGCTGGTTATTGCATTACATTTCTATCGAATCAAGGAAGCAGAAAACGTAGATATGTCAAAAATGCAAAATTTCGAGTTATCCACTTATTGCATTCAGGTGACGAATTATCTTTATTTCTTGTAATAGAGTACACAAACCGAGTTTGAAGTCGATTGGGATGAATTATAAAAATGTTCCCATACAAACTTTGACGTGCCCCCCTAACTAATTTTTATCAATGTCATCCCTTAACCCGAACAAATTGATAAACAAAATAAATAGTTGGGTAAACAGGTCCGGTTAGGCAGCGTAAGGCCAAGCTTCCAACACAACCATTCGTGTGTCTGGGTTTTTTTGAATTTCTAGGAAGACTGGAACCTACCTACAACTCTATTCCGAAGTCCGAATGGCTGGCTGAATCGAAAAGCTTTCTGAGGACAGTAATAGGTATTCTCAAATGATTGTCAGTCTTTGCGAGATGTGGCGCGGTGGAAAAAAACTTTAAGGACTACTTTGGGTTTTTGTGTTCGGGGGTTGAACTTGAGACCCATTATTTGGAAATCCTAAGCACTGCTTAGTTTAGATAATCGAAAAGACTTTCCTAGTTAAGCAAATACGCATTTATTGTGTTTTTCATATCATATCAAACATATCGACTTTAACTTTAACCCGTATCCCTTAAACGATCACCATACAGAAATGAATCATCTATGACTCTCTACGTAAAGAGCATCTCCAATTGATATTTCACCAGTTTTTCGTAAGCCTAAATTAACTCCGAGTATAGGACTATCTAGCTTGACAAACTGCCTATACCCTTTGAGAGTATTTAAAGGATTTCCATCTGCACTTCGAGTGCCATTTTCAGGGTTGACATTTGTAAAAATACACCTGCAAAGACCAAAATTTATTTACTTACTTATTATAGAAGAAAACCTCTTACCTTGTGCATGGTTTGGCACTTCTAAATACAGCATCCTCCCCGATCTTTAACCATTTCCAATTATCCTCTTCATAAGGAGCTGGGCCGGTTACTATGAAATTCGGACGGAAATTCAGTGCCGACACTGAATTCTCCAAACGACTATTCAAATCAGCAACTGAACTCTCGTTGAAGAGCATAAAACTTGAGCCATCGTGAAGAGCACCCTAAGAAAAAAAAAACCTTGTCAATATTTAATAGTTTCGAGGGATTTTATCATACAACTCACTGTGTCTTCTTTATGCATTGTATTGAAAATCTTAAATTTCGGCCTCACATCTCTCGTGGTATGATCATGCGGATAGTACATAAGTCTAAGTCCAAAGTCGTCACCAAGTATGTAGCGGGAGAACCATCGTGCACTCTCATCTCCACAGTCTACAGTTTTGACGCTTTGATCCCATACAGAGCTTGTGGCAGGAGTCATATAGTGAAGACTCTCGACATCTATTTCGATATCAATCATTCCAGGTGCAGACAGCTTCATCATGTTACCCTGGAATTCGGGTTGTACCAGCACCATTTTAGGATGCTGCCTTCCGGTCACAAATTCGCCATTTGTAGTCACTACCATGAAGACTCTGTAAAATGTGAGATTGTTAAGAAAGTTTTAAAATACTTTAAACATATTATACCTATCACGTATCGCTTGACATTTTAGACCGATTTTCGTGCAATTCATCGAGCTTAGTCGGACAGGTCCGCATGATTTGATTGGATAGCAAATTAAATCTTTTAGTTCTCCGACTTTTGTCCACTCTTTTGGTGGGACGAAGTGATCTCGGTAGCGTCTATAAATGTATCGGACACCAGCCGCGGTCATTAGGCCGAGTCCAGTAAGAATGTAAATGGAAAGGCGAGTTTGGTTCACATTTTGTAAGAAAACTGCAAAAAGTATGTGCAACTTAAATGGTATATTGTGAACGGGCCTTACTACTATTAATAAAAAGAGCCTTAGTAATACCTAAAAAAAAAAAAATAAATAGGTGGCGCAACAGGCGGGTGACACCCAAGGCCTAGCTTCTCGCAACCATTCGTTTTGTGCGAGTTTCTATTTTTGGGACGAATGGAAGGGACCTACAATTCTATGCCGAGTCCGAACGGCTGAATTGAGAAGCTTTTGCATGACAGTCATTACTCTCGGATGTTTGTCAAACGTTCGCGAGAGGTGGCGCAGTAGAAAAAAACTTTTTTTAAGATGTAATTTGTGTTTTTCCGGGGATCGAACCTGGGATCCCTCGCACAGTAGTCCAGCACACTAACCACTGCGCTACTGCGCCCTACCTACCTACCTTAGTAATACCTACCTATTCTATTTTAACCTTCCCTTTAAATATATTGTAGATAACAATAGATACGTTTATGTGGAAAATTTTTCAATTGTAAGTTAGTAAAATTGAACCTGGGTTAGTGTCGAGGTTAAATTGATGATTATTGGTACTGCGCATTTTTAATATCCTCTTAGTTTTATGCGGCTAACAAAAACACATTTTATGAAAAATATCACCATTGTGACTAGGATTATTAATACCTCGCAATAAATACTATGAAGAAGTGGCTTAAATAGTACTAATAAATAATCATGTGTACGTTTTTTCCTTAAATATTGCTTAGGTCACATTAGAGCGTTTAATTTTGCAATTCGGGGTATTAATAATAATTTGTTGTATCCAGGCAAACTTTTCCATATAATAATCCACTGTGATCGTCAAAATATTTAAGTTGAAGCTTATTTTTAGGGCCCTTTGTATATGTGGGCCTTTCATGTTATTTTCGAATGTGACTTTAAGAAGATGTCTGTATTCCTCGATTGGTCTTCCATTATAAGTTCTAGTTTCATCCTACGTTTATAATTACACATTCTAGGGTGGTATGCGTTGCGGAATAGCCTTGTTTCGAAGGTCACAGTCATATTATAACACTACAGAGACAATCATTGCCATAATGACTTTCAAACTTTAAACATATTCCCATTTCGTTACTTATTCGAAACATAAATATTTTCATTTTGATGTACTTTGTCGAACTTACACGTCATGATACTATTGTGAAAGACGCAATTTACTGTTAACAAATAATCGAGTAAAAAAATTAAATTTTCAGTTGTAAACAACCGTAGCCGGCACTTGTAAAAAATGTGCCCAAAACAACTATTCGATACGAACTAAAGTGGTATTCTAAAGAAACTTACTTATGTGTGATGTTTCCGAAGAATCCAACCGTAAACCTATAGCTGGTGCTGTTGTTATCTGTCAATACATTATCAGTCACTCACAAACCACCTACCATAAATATTGTTATAGAGAGAGCATTATGTAGTATTTCATTTCTCTGTTAGTTGCTGCTGCTTTGTATTTACCCAGAGAATAAAATATAATAACTGGTTGCGAGAATTTAAAGTTTTATTTAACACAATTAAACGCGTTTTCATGCGATAACATACACGGGATCGCCACGCTTCACAATGCCCTCAGTGTGTAGATCAAAATAGATTCCCATCTCTGGTTCAACCTGTCCCGGTTTCATTCGGTACCTATACGGGAGTAAAAAGAGCATGCATACACGCATTATACATAATTTATCTGGAAATGGTAATATACTACCGCTTTAGGGTTCTCAAAGGTTCAAAGTCTGCACTGCGCTCGCATGTGAATGGATTGATGTTGGGAAGAATGCAACGGTAACATGGCGCCTTATAACGAAATACAGCATCTTTTCCAATTCGCATCCATTTCCAGTTATCCTCAGCAAATGCGGGTAAATGACTATTAACCAGGAAATTACCACGAAACTGCCAATGGTGCACTTTGTTTGTAAGACGTGCATTTAAGTCGGATACGGATTCATCGCTAATGGCCATAAATGGATTTAGATCCTAAAATTTAACAAACAATATTGTTACAAGTTTAACCAAATCTATATCTGTGTATATCGATAAAAAAAATGAAGTTAACCACTCACTGATCATCAACGCCCAGATCAAACACTTTTCTCTAGAAAGCTGAAATTTTGCAGAGAGGTTCCCTTTATGATAATAAGGAATAAGGAAGGATACCTACTTCGAAATTCAACACCTGAAGGTGTAAAAGGGGGGGTCGAAATTTGTATGGGAACATTTTTATTTTGACTTTAAGCTGGGTTTGTGTAATCTGTATGAGAAATAAAGAAAACTATCTTCTCCGATTTTGGAAATTAAACCCCTAAAGGGGTAGAAAGGGGGGTCAAAGCTTGTATGCGAAAATTTTAGTTTTTTATCCGACTGGCTTTAAACTCGGTTTGTGTAGGTACTCTCTATGAGAACGGAAGAAAATTGTTTTTTTTCGATTTTGGAAATTCAACCCTTAAAGGGGTAAAAGGGGGTCAAAGTTTGTATGGGAAAATTTTTATTTTTCATCCGATCGACTTCAAACTCAGTTGTGTCCTCTATTAGAAGAAATAAAGATAATTAATATGTCCGATTTTAGAAATGTTGCTTGGGGCCTGAGTTATTGGCGATGACCCCTTTTAAGGGGCCTTTTGCTTAACTCACTAACCGTTCGTCGTATCAATTTGAAACTTTCTAATGCGTCCCATTATTAGTATGTATATAAAAATGGTGTAAAGAATGTATAGTAAATAATCAATTGAGAACGGCTGAACCGATTTGGCTCACTTTTTTTTCAGTTGTTCTTAATTGCCAGGAGAATGTTTTTCTGAAGGAAAATTTTGGGTATCCGGAAAAGTCGGGAAATTGGAAAAATCGAAAATTGAGAACAACAACAACAACAACAACACATTTTTTTCAGTTGTTCGAAATTGCCAGGAGAAGGTTTTTACGAAAGAACATTTTGGGAAAACCCTCGGAAAATTGGAAAAAAATCGAAAATAGATTTTTTGTATGGAATTTTGTGTTTAATTGTTCCGGAATGTCTTTTCGAATAGAAAATTATAAAATTCCGGAAAAACGCGAAAAATTTATTTATTTTTCCCTGTTCGCAAAGTTGGCAAACCGTCTTCTTTGTTTGTTTTTGCGCTGGAAAACAAATCGAACATAGTTATCACATCGCTCTCTACTGATTTCGATTCCATTCAAATAAATCACATTGAAATTTGAACTATCTGTATTTTATTATCTATCACTATAGAGTTTATCTAAAGCGTTAAATTGGGGCGAGACGAAGTTCGCCGGGTCCGCTAGTGTTGTATATAAATGTTTAGAGAAATAATAGATTTGAAAAGCGATATACGTATTTGTTATCATTGATAAGTTGGTTTGTCAGTCGTCAACAATTCGATCCACATTTCGGTCTCGGTTAATAATCACCCCAATCATGTAATCCGCCGGAGGGAATTGTTCGCGGAAAAGAATATTTTGGTATCGTCGAATCCGCAAATTGAACGGTTATTATGTCATATAGGTAGGTATATACATAATATTAACACATACTATTGGTAGGGTGTGGTTTTTTTTCCAGATTTCCGTTCACTTTTCGGATTCGACGATACCAAAATATTCTTTTCCGCGAACAATTCCCTCCGGCGGATTACATGATTGGGGTGAATATTAATTTCATTCGAATTTGAAATTTATTAAATTTATATAGGTACCTCCATATATGTATGATTTTAAATCAAACATGGCCTTTGTTACCACTAAAAATACCTTTGGTGGGTGATCAAGTAGCCCCTGAATAGGTAACAGAAAATTCGCTGAACAAAGAAAGTGACCGCTTTGCCAGCAAACCAGGCAATTCAGATTTAGTTCATTTCAAGCTACCCGCAGCAACAAGATTTCGCTTTCCGGCGAGTTCATTTGAGAATCCCATCAGGTAATAGTGTAGTTTTTGTGGTAAAGAAGAACATGCGTTTTCTTTAAACTGTTTATGAAATGGGCTCGGTTCATTTACAATAATTGCGTTCGGTATCGGTTGGAACAAAATTTTTAAGATCACTTTGTATCTCTTTATTTTAAAGTGTACCGACTTTTCTGATACATTTATCTAGTCTTGCAGAACACGGACAATTCAATTCAAGTCGACTTAAGATAACTAGATTCTCAAATGCGACCGATATGTTTGAGATTTTATTGGTATAGGAGTAGACATATCAAGTCACTACATTTCTGTATTCAGGGTAAAACAAATCCAGATACTATTAAGTTATAAGCAAATCAATTTTTCAAAATACGGCTTATGAATATGATTTTTAAGATGCCGCACATACCACACTCTTCTGGAAAAATCTCTTCTTCGGTTCAGGCGTTACACATACAAAAAGTCGCAAGCCGGTGTCTTTTCCGAGTAGAAATTTCGAAAACCAACTTCCATACTGCTGATCGCACTCGATCAATGGAATCTGTAAGTTTTCCACACATTTAACCACTTCCTTTCGACCTTTAATCAACTGCGAAATGTTTAGTAATAATGGTTCCATTGATGGAGCTGTAACTTGCAACTCATCGTCTCCAAGAATTTCCGATTTAATTTTCCACATCTCAGGTCGACTACCAGCAAAGCCTACTCGATCCTCATCATCAACCAGAATCAATATTTTATTCCGTAAGCTTCCACACTCTAGACCGTATTTTTTGCATATCGCCTCATTGAGCTCGATTCCACCACAGGACTTTAAAGGATACATTATGATCTCGTCCAACGTTCCAGCATATTGCCAGTCGTTTTCTTTTGGTGTAAGATTTTTTGCATAACGTCTGCGCACATAGTACAGTAGAAAAGATGATCCGGCAACCACAAGTGTCACTCCGAAAGTAACCGCGAATTGAAACGTCTTCATATGGGAAGGCTAGACAACTAAAATCACGAAATCGTACTACCTAACTAGGTCTTAAAAGAATATGTAATGATACAGCTGACTCCCTTCATTCATGCATTTACTCGCACTCAATCGGCTCTTCAGATTTGATAAGGTGCAGATTCAGTATATCGTTATCAGTATACCTACTTATGTACCTCTTTAGCTGTATTTGAGATGGGTATTGAACTGTCTACCCTAGTTGTCTGTATTTTAAACTTTGTTGATAAATACAAATAAACTGATAGAATTTATATGTATTCATAGGTATGTCATCAACGAAGTCTGATGTATGATTGAATGGTCCTTCATAGTCGGATATTAAATTAACTCACCAAGAATAGCTTATTTTTTAAATCAATAATGTATTTTATTTTCTGGCTTTAGATGATTAGAATAGATAAGATTAGACCAATTGTTTGTTTGACTGAACGTTTTTGGGCTCTCCGATAGCTCATATACCTACTTGATCAGTGTGAATGTATTATACTATAGTATGTTATGATTCGGGGAGAGTACGATAACTTTGGCAAAATATTAACAGATTCTTGAGCAAATACCGTCTAGACGGGAGGGCCAATTTAAAAAAAAAAAATACTTAAAAAATAAAGTTATTGAGACTCAACGGCAACACTTAAAAAGTAAAGTACATCCCCTATTGTGAGTGTCGATAGTTAATCGTACGTTGATCGACAACCTGTCGATCGATCGAGAACTATGATTGTCGATTGCGGTCGATATTTGTCGATTTGACAGTCGCTTGTAGTCGATTACAAATGTCTGATCGATGCTTTCTCTTGGAAGTAAAACAATTTTGTGCGTACGAATAACTAAAATCAATCGATGCAATCGACAATTGTCGTGACGACCGCTGATCGACAATCACAATAAGGGCCCATACCTTCTATTCCAGTTTTAAAAGCGAAAAGCCTGTTCTTTTTTTTTAATAAAAAAATGCTTTTAATCTCAAAGTTTTGAAGAAGCTAATTTTTTTTAAATACTTTGCATATACTAAGTACTCAATTTCGCATGTAATCCAAATCCAGCACAGAAGTCACTCAGGCGGATTCTTAAAAAATGTCTTAAAAATTAATATATTAACACCATACGAGTATTTTTTTCGAAAAATTTCGAAATTCTAGTTTTATTTGTCGAAATTGTTTTATGTATACAAAATTGTGTTTTTTTAGATTATGGTTTTCGAGATATGGTGGACCCAAGTAAAGATTTTTTTTATTTTTAACTTTAGACTTTAGTTAAGTAGGTACTGTTGTCTAAGAAAACAATTGTTGACATCAGTCTAGAGTGGCTTGGCGCCAGTCCTGTAAAGATTTGTTTGGTTGCTTCCTCTAAAGAGACTATAAATGTATTTTTGTCTTGTTCCATAAATGTTATGGCAAAAATATTACCAAAAATAAATAAAGAGCCACTTCCATATTGACAATTAAGAGATTTTCCTTTGTAAGTGGTGACCAGTGGCCTATTTCACCAATTACAAGTTAAAACCGCAAATTTGTTATTGTATATTGCAACTACAAATTTGTAATGCCAATTTTTGTTTCAGGCAAATACAGGTAAGTGTTTTTAAAATTTGTGATCAAAGCTATAGAAAAACTTGTTTATCACAAGTCCTACAAATTACCATTTCACCAGAAATTCCGTTGACTTGTGATTTACAGATTTTTCCCACAAATTTTGTAGGTGGCATTCATCAAACCAAGTACCTACTACATTGTTTAATTATGACTATAGCAAATAAATTGTAGCATCTATAATAAGAGATAAAAAATAAATTGCATCGGTAGGTTGTCTGCTAATTTTATTTATTTGTTTGTTATAGTGTTTATGTATTATAAGTATCTTATTTGTGTTCATAAAAAATGGTTAAGTCCACTCTAGACTGATGTAAAATCCCAATTAAAGATAAAATAAAAATCCCCAGAAGAAGTTGAAAAACACCAATGAAACGTCGGGAAAAGAATGAAATAATTTCTAGTTTTTTTATTTTGATTCGGAAACCATCGACATCGACCAGTAAACTCAAACATAACTATCAAAGGGCACGGTAGTGCCCCATCCAAGTTCTCTATTAAAGGCATTAAACCTTTTTAAAGGAACAAACTCAGGCTGTTTTCGACCACCCGCTAACTTCGGAACCAATTGAGCCAGAAACTCCAACATTTGTAACATTTACCAAGCCCATTAAAAAAGTCCACCTCACCAAATTTAATCTCTATAGCTTTAGTGGTTCTCAAGATACAAGACTTCAAAAATCGCAGAAACCGTAACTGACTGACTCACTCACTCACTCACTCACTTAGATGATCATCAAAATTATGAAGCACTTCCGGCCATCCTAGAATCGTGAAATTTGGCAGAATGCTAGATCCTGTAGTGCATACACTGGGAAAAGTTCGAAACTTGAGATTTTCCATTCAGGAGGCGTGGTATCCGCTCACTTTTGAAAATGGGTGATTATTTATTTGGGCGAATTCCCATTGCCGTAGAATGTTGAAATTTGTTAGAGCGATAGGACTTGCTGTGTACAGAAAGAAAAAAATCTAAACTTTTATGGTCTCCATCCAGGAGGCGTGGTTTCCGCCCACTTTTGAAAAACGGTTATTATTTTTTTTTTTGTCACTTGCCGTGGAATGTTGAAATTCGGTACAGCTGTAGGACCTGCATTGTACGAAAGGAGAAATTTCAAAAATTAAAAACTGCCTACTTAAAATATGAATAGAAGTCAATTAACATGCTGAATATAATTTTAATGAATAGTTTATAAGAAAGAAGGCCAAAGTGATGGTGGTCTATTGACATAATAAACACCGAAGACGTTTTAACGTTGTTTGTGAAATCTAATAAAAAAAAACTTTGCAAAAAGTAGTGAAATCACACCGAAAACATAAATGTAAAAAAAAAAGCCAAGTTCTCTTATATAGAACAGCAAAAATTAGGTGCGTTGCTAGTCAGCCACGAAAAGTAATGTGATCTAAATGTACGCCAAGATCTTAGTTTAAGAAGGTTAAATGTTAACAAAAAATTGCTAGGTTTACTTGGCAAGGTTTTCGTTTATAACTTTTATTGTACAATATACCTATTAGAATTTGAAAACTTGACAAGTGAACCTCCCAATTTTTTTTTAACATTTTACCTTCTTAAACTAAGAACTTGGCGTACATTTGAATCTCATTACTTTTCGTGACTGACTAGTTAAGTTACGCACCTAATTTTTGCTGTTCTATATAAGAGAACTTGGCTCTTTTTTTCTACATTTATGTTTTTGGTGTGATTTAAATTAAGAGATTTGACAACCGTTTGACTGTTATAACTTTAGCCAAAAATAAATGATTTGATTTTAGTACAAGATTCGCAATTCAGCCGTTCGGTCGGACTCGGCATTAAATTGTAGGTCCCTTCTATTCGTCCCAAAAATATAAAAATTCACACAAACGAACGCTCTCGTGAGAAGCTAGGCCTATGGTGATTCTACGGACCTGTTGCGCCAACTATTTATTTATTTTACAATTATTAATGTGTAGGGGAAATAATATTGCGCTCTCTGTGGCACTCATTTGTACTCAATGATGATGCTTTTAAGCTTTTAAGTAATTGGCTAGTGATTGTTTTAATTGAAAATTGATAACGTACACATATACGAGAATTGTAGTATATAAGCTCATACAATAATAATAACTGTTGAAATTCCGTATACATGTTAATTATTTATTCACGAAGAACGCCAGAGAAACAGCTCGGACGGAATATTAATCTGTAAACGAATTCTATTGCATAGCTATACTAGACATACTTGTTTTCTACAAGCTTGTGACTTGTGATTGTGAGTTCTGAGAGCGACGCGATCGCTGTTTGCTTGCTTATTGCGATCAAGTTTTTATTATCATATCGTTTGCTTGTGCAGAAATACCTTAGCTTAGACCAAAGCGATTTATAACTATATAAGCCCTTTTCAGAAGTGTGCGTGCTCTCTTAGAATTTCACTTGGGATTGTGTTGAGTCCTTGTAGGTGATTTTTGTACGAATTGAAACAGTTGAATACAATTGGCGTTACTTGCAGGCAGTGTCTTATCAGCGGTGAAAGCGCGAACAATGTCACGTTAGTTAACGTTATTAAAAGTCAATCAGCTAACTTTACTCTAATCAATTTCCTTTAGGTGCAACGAATGCGAAAATATTATTTGGAGTTGGGCTGGGCGTGGGTCTGACTGCAATTACCTACGCTTATTACAAGTACGCTAAAAAGGAAGTCATTCCGAAAAAATGGAAAAAAGTCGGCACCATTGAAGAGTTGTATTTCTATCCGATAAAGTCATGTGCACCAATCGAGCTAGATGCATCTGTCTGTGATATTCTTGGAATCCGGGAAGGTGATATCAGGGACAGAGCATTGATGCTAATCGACGAGTCAAAAAAAATGGTATCTGCGCGGACCTATCCAAAGATGTTTCAAATCATTCCGAAAATTGTCAGTCGCACAAAGTTGATCATCTCTGCCCCTGAAATGGACGATTTGGAACTTGATTACTCATATATAGGTGAAGAAGCCAATGGCGATGTTCAGGCTAATATCCATGGCTCAAATGTGACTGTAATGGATTGTGGCGCAGAGTATCACAAATGGTTTTCTCAATTTATTTTGGGAAAACCTGAGGGACTGCGATTGGTCTACTATCCATACTCGTTCCCAACGAAGCCAATCGACAAGGATTTCATCGGTGGTGCCTTCACGAAAAAAGATACAGTGAGTTAAGTGAATCTCTCAAACGTTCGCCTCATAAGCTTGCGGTTTTTTTAGGGTTCACTCCAAGATGTCTCCAGCTATATGCTGATCAATAAGAATTCCGTAAAAGAGTTGAATACGCGTCTGACGAACAAGGTTCGTCCTTTGCAGTTCCGTGGGAATTTTTATGTAAACAGCACAGGACAAGCATTCGATGAAGATAACTGGGAATGGCTTAGAATTGGAGAAGAAGCAGTGTTCAGAACTGTGGGACCATGCTATCGATGCATCATGCCAAATATTGATCCATTTACTGCTGAACGCAGTGCCGAAAATGAACCATTACGGACTTTGAACACGTAAGAATCATTTCACATAATTAGAGAAGCTTACTTGAATAACATATCCTTAGGTACCGTCAAATACCTGGTGCTAAAACTAAGGCCCCCGGAATGGGCATCCAATTGGGGCTGAGAGCTCCCGGTAGCATTAAGAGAGGTGACATCGTCTATGCAGAGGATAATTAAAGAAAAAAAAAGATTTTGTTTATTACTTGGAAATATTTAGAAATGTTTTGATGACATTTATTAAGATAACACTTTGGTGAACTTGAGTCTAATCAATTCTTCTACGACATTGTAAGAATGATAAGGAAATTTGTTATTAAAAATGAAATACGAACCATTGATTTTGGTGTCGTAAATGTTATTTAAAAGTTAAAAATCAAAAAAGCCTTGACATTTTGTGTGTACCCTGTGCAATTACACAATTTACTAGACAATTGCCTTATGGAAAGTGGACATCGAGACGTGTTACATAGAGTACTACAAATTAAGTAGAAATGAAAACACAATCATAGAATCTCTCTTTCTCAGCGAAGCACCCGATTGATTTTAATCAGACAAAAAATTGTGCGATAATAATGTCGGACACTTGGCAACGTAAGTGGTTTCTCTTATTGTTGGCTCCATTTTAATATTTATCTAACTGAAGTATTTCCATTTGGGATTCAGGAACCGACCACGGTATATGGTTGACCGCATATTCACGGTCACTTTTGAGCACAGTAGGCGCGTACTCCTCATTCATGCGCATTGCTAAACGTCTTAACTTTTTTTATATGAAGACGAAGGGTTTCTGCCTGATACAATGCAGCTTTCCATCTATGGCTTGGTCTTTGAAACGGAGGTTCGGTCTTCCTTGTCTTCTCGAACCTGGGGCTGGGATTCCAAGATCTTCTTACTAAAGCATTATTGTCCATTCGTTCGATATGCCCGAGAAAATGTAGTCGACGTGTTTTGGCTTTATGGACTACATCCACATCTTGGTACAGCTCATAGAGTTCGCGGTTGTATCTTCTCCTCCATTCGCCATTCTCGCACACACGACCAAAAATCCGCCGAAGTTTGTTTGGACTAGACTGTCAATGACTTCGTTCGATGTTGGTATTATTTTAATTCAAATAAATTACCCTTCTCCTATCTCGGTATTCTTCTCTCGCTGCCGTTGTTTTTCGCTGCTACTGCAGCGCTTTCTTGTGTGCATCTTCTGTCACCCGTTCCTGTACACGCATTCATAATAATACCATAGGCTCTTTCTCTGGGGTGGCTGGTACCCTACAGTGGTTTTGGCTTCCTCCTTGATGATGTCGCGATACTGGCACCACTGCTTGTTGGGGTTTGTATTAGGTGAGTGCACAGAGGAGAGTAACATACTCAGGCCAGGCGCTCCCTGTAAGCCCTGACTACTCCAGGTGTGCTTAGGCGTCCAACGACGAATTTCTTCTTTTGGGCGGTTCGCAGATTCTTCTCGTTGGACAGTCGAGCTCTGAATTTGGTTGGCACATGGTCGATTCGGTTGGCGGTTCGACCGTCTGGAGAGCGCCAGGTTGCTGTGTGCATCCTTAGCCTTGTAAACCTAGTGCTACTTATCACCGTATTACGTACGAGCTGCTGCAAAAGCTATTAGTCGGTAGCCGTTGTCTGTTGTCGTTTCGTGCATTTTGTGCTTACCAACTAACCAGCCAAACATGGTTTCCTTTCCGACTTTAGCATTGAAATCCCCGAGTACAACTTTTCCATGATATTCTGGACAGGCTCCGTAGACTCCATCCATGGATAATGCAGTAGCAGTTATGTTTCGAATAAGACATCGCCCACAACGGCGTTGTTTACATTGACGCACCCGATAACTCGAATTTTTGATCTTCCAATTTTCTGTTGAACAAATGTTGAGCACCTACCCCTATTGAAAGACAAGATGAAAGTGTTATTTCTCCCAAAAGGCAAATACGTTAATTAAAAGACCGCAACATTTAACAATTTTGTAAATAAATTTTATTTAATATTACAGAGATATTTGTTGCATCGCTCAACGCTAAGAATGCAAGAATTAATGTACCATAAAATAAACCGCGTTAATATCATCATCTCAAACTTTCACATATATAATTGGTTTGTTTTACTGAAATTTAGTTTTCTACTTTCGATATTTATACTTTTTAATCGTGAAATATTATAAATAACATTTTGTATTATTTTTCACTTTTGAAATTATAAAAATTATAACCATAGTCCATTTACCATAATAGGGTAGAATACGGGAAGGATTCACATGAGCTTTACTAAGTCTAAACGAATATAATTCTGTTTGTATTTGATTTTTAGTTGGATACTTATTTGTTCGTAGTTTGCTAGCAACTGTGTAGTGCATTTCAGCAAATCACTTTCGAACAGCGTACATAAAATCGATCAAAGTTTGTTTAGTTCTTATTGATGCACGTCTGCCAAGCGAGACCGCCACACGCCATGCTGATAATAACGTAAATCACAAACACAATTATAACACCAACTATAACGTAGAGTCGAATATTTTTCCAGAACATTTGTCTAGCCAGATTGCGTGATGCTTTGCGGAATGCTACGGACTGCGAAAAAGGCGCCATATAAAATGAAACAAAAAAAAAGAAAAATTAAATTGCACTTACATTGTTGCTAAGGTTTTCAGTTTTGTTGACCAATAGCTCCAGTTTCTCTCCTCGATCTTTAAGGGTGTCTATAAAAAAAAAAAGTTTTTGTTAAAATGAAAAAATGTTTTAAAAAAATATTAAAAAATTAAATAAATAGGTGGCGCACCAGGCGGGAAGACACCCTAGGCCTAGCTTCTCGCCAACATTCGTTTGTGTGAGTTCCAATTTTTGGGACGAATGGGAGGGACCTACAATTTTATGCCGAGACCGAACAGCTGAATTAAGAAGCTTTTTTAGAGCAGTCATACTCTCGAATGTTTGTCAGACGTTCGCGAGAGGTGGCGCAGTAGAAAAAACGTTAAGATGTAATTTTGTGTTTTCCAGGGATCGAACCTGGGACTTCTTGTACAGTAGTCCAGCACAGTAACCCCTGCGCTACTGCGACAAATTTTTTATATTGCAAAAACAAAACTTTGCTCATGTTCATGAATATTCAATTGGCAAGTACCTAATCACTTTGTATCCTCAAATGAACTGAGAGAATATCATAACAGAAAGGAATATGTGTTATGAAAAGTATGGAAGGGGATATTGAGTGAGTTGTGTGTTTTTGAATTTCAATGCAATTTCATACAAAATGATGTTAAGAAGGTGATTTCAACATAAAACGAAATGGAAATCCGCTACAGTTAAAAAACGATTTTTGACGCGTTGCACAAACATGTTCAACGAGCAACAAGAGCTCGTACACTACCCGCACACTTCTTTAGTCCAACCAGATCAAACGCGTTGGTTGGATTAAATTGAGGGCTAATGTACGAACATTAGAGTTGAACGCGTTGAATTCCACTTAGTGGACGAGCAGTATTAAAAACCAGAAACAATTATAGAGTTTGGTGGATTAAAAAAAAACAATTCGTTGGCAAAGGGATTATATAAGGGAAGTCTTGACGACGAATGTTGACGCCATGATCGAATGGGACTATATAGCTATAAACCAGCCTAAACAATTATCATATCAATAGATGGAAAAGATTGGGAGAGTTAGCATCACATTAAAAGTTTTGTTGAGTGTCGGCTGTGCTGGTCCTTAATTTAAATGTTTTCTTACACCCTTCTGGTAGCTACCTCAGCCAAAAATCGCAGTCACATCACAGTAAGTTATAATATCGCCGGCACTGAAGGCGACCGTTACTTTCCACGAGCTTCTTTTATTTTGTCTAATGGAGATTTCATTAGACATTCTAAAAAACATTTTTAATCTGAAATTAATTTATTAACTTGAGTTTTTCAAATTAATGTTTGTACGTTTACTGTTTTTATATCTGGTAGATCAAATGGTTTGGATTTTGTTGACTTTTTTATGACCAAGTCTTCATCAATTCTCCAAAACATTCAATATTCATAATCAACCATTTTTTATCTGTCAGCACTGTAGATCAGCTCGTTTGGATCGTATGTGGAATGTGAACTGTTTACCGACGATTAATTAAGTCTTCTAAAATGAAACGCCCTTAAATAAAGCCACATGTCGTGAAAGCACCTGCTTAGCCGAGAGTTTAAGGAAATTAAGAAATGAAGCGATGATTTAGCAGGACAGACATTTTTAAAAAATGCCAGCCAGGTATCGATACGATAAAATGGGCCTGCTAGCACAGACGTAATAGATCGTCCATCCCGGAGAATAAACAATTATGTGATGCAGCTGACAGGACTAATATTATGGCAACTCTAAATAGACTCATGAAAGTTGTTGGTACTGAAAGGCTGCAGTGAAAAAAGCTGAAGCTACAGAAAATGATTGGATAAGGACGATGTGGGTGCAATTCATGGTCATCCCAAACAACAACATCCATTTCCATTTATTTGTTTATTTATTTCATTCAATTAGTAAAATTGGAAGTATTAACTGAAGCCACGACACAGGCGCTCATGCCCGTGTCGATTGAAGTAAAGGTGATAGAAAAAATGTGAAATACATCAAGAAGCATAATATAGTAGAAGTTCAAAACAATTATTATCAGCAGAGAACTTTTATTTGTATTCGATAACTAAAGCCAAATTTTCCTGATAAGTGTTTACTGCATCCTCGGCCTTGATTGTGAGTGGCCATAGGTGATTCATAGTTAAAATAAGTTCATTAAACTTATGACACGTTTCCTTCTACTTGACTTGTGGCACAAATGATTCTGAAATCTGTGCGGTTGGATTAAAAATAGAGCTTGTTAAACTTGAGTGAGAACATAGGGCGTATAGATACTCCTAATAACTAAAACATTCGCACTTCATAAACGTAATTATTCCAAACAATCGACTGGCGCAGAACACCAACGCTCCAACAAATTCCAAACTTATATTGTGTGATATACGACACATTATAATGTAAAGGCATCAAACTGTAAAATTACCCAACGGTTGGCTATTTAAAGGGAATGTCACCGATTTGTGATATCAAATTACAGATTGCAGTATGCATTATTATAAATCAACCACAAACAGCACCGGTGATTAGGGCATACGTAGTAATGGCGCCGCAAAAAGAGCTTCCTAGGAACCCGATACCTCAGTGTAGTCAAGAACAAAGAATGCACAAAGGGAAATATAAGAAGCCAACAAACATCTAATGCACACAGCTTACCAATATTTTTCACCATAATGTGTTTCAATTCATCAATCTGTCCGTGTACCCTAGAAATAGCATCCACTTCCCGTGATTGACTGAAAAATACCATTTGCTGTGACAGCATTTTCGAGAACTCTGAGTTCATGGCGTAAGCAATAGCTGTTGCCACTGTTAGGCCATAAGTCTGAATAAATTTCTGCTTAATATCTGCCAGAAACAGGAATGCTCTCGTCCGATCAAATTCCTAAAAATAAAAACGCATTCAAATGAGTATAGCGCATGCATATCTTTATCCTTACATCGTCCGTAATGCACATATAAATAATCTTATTCTCGCAAATATAGTGAATTAGATAGTTTCCATGCGAATAAGTGAGTTTATGATTCTCCAGAGATATCTTAGACATGATTTGCTCCGTGACCTCGGCAAAATTACCAACGCATTCGGCGAATTTCGCCAGAACGGTAGTTCCCCGTGAGACTACGCTGTACAAGATCGGCATTGTGATTCAGGAGTGTTACTGCAACGAAGTCTACATTCATTAAAGAGAATAAAAAACAAGAAAGAAAAGTTTTTTGTTATCACTTCACTGATTAGCAAGAACCGTGGCGAATATTACTCACCGAGTTGGCAATTAAAACATCGAACTCAAGGATGAATGCTCAATTGGAGTCTTTGTTTTGTCTTGGATTATTTTTTTTTTTATTTATTTACGTATTTCCACTTTTTGATTCAATGATGATCCGAGTCTCAAAGAATGATTTGCATTCTGTTCTTCTGCAAATAATCGAGTTTTACATATTTTTCGCAGCACACAACAAAGAAACGTATTCAAAATAGAGCAGAAAAAAATGAGTAATTTGATAAATAAAAGTTATTTTATTTTTTCATTGGAACAAGGGAAAACGAAAAAAATGTCAACATCGGAGTCGGAAACGAAGACGAACTAGGGAAACGACAGTTCACTTTTATGTTTTCTGTCAACGACTTGTATGTATGCACTTTGAATGCAACTGTGTTTGAGTACAGTAAGTGCTAAACTTTTTATGGCAACTTTACAGCAAGAAAGTAGGTAAGTTTTTGTATTAAAGGGATCGGAGCTATGGAGCAAAATTCCGCAAGAGTGAGTTCTGCTAAGTACACGAAAAATTGTGTCCACTATCTTGTTTGAAAACCTGACAATGAATTTATTTGTCAGATGCTGTGAATACAGTTAAATAAATGTGGGAGCGAAAGATAATAATTAACAAAATGAAAAGAAAACCAATAGGAGTCTTCACCATTCGGTGTAGCAGCTTTAGTATCATTATATAAGTATAAAAGTGTGAAGTTTTCTCACACTACAACAACAAAATGCACTGATTAGAATTTGCTACACTTTCAAACTTTTACTATAAGTGCCCCAAACCTAATAAAGCTAAGTAAGCAGCTCGAGCGAAACTAAATTTTAGCTGCTCTCCATTTTTTAATCAATTTTAGCTCTTAAACAGAATTCTCTCCTTAATTCAGCTGAGCTAAATTTAAGCGAATCCGTTTAGTCGAGCTGTAATACGCTGATAAAAAATTAAAAATCTTTTAGAATTTAGCGCGCCTATTAATGGGTCGGAACATTTTCTCAAGCTAAATTTTTACAGATAAGGACTATATTCACGAACGAACGAATGAATATGCGCAAGTTTTGACAATTCGATCACAAGAACACTTTTTCTTCATCGCCGCAGTTCACGAATTTCAGTCATCTGTTTCTTCCAGGAATTTCTCGTTTGAGGTTAAGTCCGAACGAATGTTGTATACCCTAGTTTGTTTGTTTTTTTTTCCGCTGTGTTTTTGTTTAACGGAAAAGTAATGTTTTGGCAATGAATACATCGACGAGGAATACCTTGGAAGTGAAGCATTTGAGATCAAAGAATGGCAGACAAGAAAAAAAGAAGCCACAACGAAAATAAAACATATTTCGTGTACCTACATGAACTTTTGAAGATTCTGCTTTACTTTACTTCACAGAGGTAGATTGCCAAAAAAACAGGCCTATCGTTTTCACTAAACCTTTCTCTATTATATCGGTGGCAATGGACAGAGACTGCTATTATCGAAACGATATCGTCCGGTCGTTTAAATTTTATGTAATCTGGCCCGTGGCTCAAACATCAAACTTTGTAAAGGAAAAAGTCATAAAATATGTGGGTTCAAATTTATGCAAAAGTTTCTATAATTAAATAGTGCAATAATTTTCTCCGTTACTGTAATAGGTTTTCGTTCGAAATTATTTTCGAACATGCGTGAATGAGAAATTGACAAGTTGTCATAAATGGTGGCAAAAAAAGATTGTTTTCATCGCCCACTCCGCAGTTGTAGCAACGATTTTGCCGTGCTAGTTTATTAAATTGTTTATAAATTTACTAATTTTTATTAAAAACTTCCAAACGATAGAAATCACTTACATACTAAATTTTACTTATTTACTACCACCAAACAGTAATTATTCCCTAATCGCCACAATGAGTCTGTCTCAGGACAAGCGCGACCTTATTGCCGTTCTGAAGCTCATTAAGAAGTACAATCTTAAGCAAACCGAAGAACTACTGCGCCAAGAAGCAAATCTAAAGGATGAAATTGACGCGGAGGTAAATGAAGCCGATTTAAGTCAGCTCCTGACAGGTGCTCTTGACGGGGAACATGCTACACCTTCTGGTAGCGGAGGGGATCCAGAATTGTACGAGAATGCTTTTGGTAATCTAAGAAATTTTGTAGAGGAGTCGCTAGACATATACAAACATGAACTTTCCCTGGTGCTCTATCCAATATTGGTGCAAATTTACTTTAAACTCGTATACAGTGGCTATGAGATTCAGGCGCGAAAATTTGTCGAGAAGTTTGGACCCGGCTTGGATAACTACTATCACGAGGATCTGCAGAACATTTTGTTAATTACCAAGCGGTCGCAGATGGAGAACAACGATTTAGTAACAGCAATGGAAAACGATAAATTCATCATTCGAATGTCGAGGGACTCACATTCGTTGTTCAAAAGGCACATTCAGGACAGAAAGCTAGAAGTTCTGTCGCAGATTGTGAGTAAGTACCTTCATTTCGATACATACGAAGGCACGGCACGTAGTAAAGCGCAATGTGATGCCACCGCGGGAGCTCTCACCGGAGAAGCGCGGCGACAAGACAATAAAGTGCGAGTGTACTACGGACTTCTAAAAGAAGTAGACTTCCAAAGTCTGACAACAACAACAACGAACCCACCAGCCGAGGAGGAAGACGAAAACGATCCCGATGCCCCCGATAGACCAAAAAAGAAGAAACCCAAGAAGGATCCTCTCTTCTCCAAAAAGTCGAAGTCTGACCCAAACGCCCCAGCTCATGACCGTATCCCACTGCCGGAGCTAAAAGATGCCGACAAATTGGAGAAGCTGAAGGCACTTCGTGAATCTTCCAAGCGAGTCGCTCTAGGCAAAGATTCTTTTCCCTCGGTGTGCTTCTATACTATCCTTAACGGCGCGAACAGCGTCAATTGCGCTGAGATCTCTGAAGACTCATCCATGCTGGCGGTAGGCTTCACAGATTCCAGCATCAAGGTTTGGTCGCTAACACCAGCAAAACTTCGCGAGATGAAAACAGCGGAATCACTCAAAGACATCGACAAAGACGCCGAGGATGTTCTAGTCCGTATGATGGACGATCGGACCGCTGAAACCTCTCGCACCTTTTTCGGTCATAGTGGCCCAGTATACCGCTGTGCGTTTGCCCCGGAAAAAAATCTACTGCTGTCATGTTCAGAGGACACCACTATCCGACTTTGGTCTCTGCACACATGGACCTGCGTCGTCGTCTACAAAGGCCACCTGTTTCCCGTGTGGGACGTGCGCTTCTCTCCTCATGGCTACTACTTTGCAACGTGCTCCTATGACAAAACTGCTCGTCTATGGGCCACAGATTCGAACCAACCTCTGCGCATCTTCTGTGGTCACCTCGCTGATGTCGATTCTGTTCAATTCCACCCCAACTCGAATTACATAGCAACTGGATCGAGCGACAGGACTGTGCGTTTGTGGGATGTGCTCACTGGCCAGTTGGTACGATTGATGACCGGTCACAAGGGTCCCATATACAGCTTGGCGTTCGCCATATGTGGTCGCTACTTGGCTTCTGGCTCTTCCGATCATCAGGTGCTCATCTGGGATCTGTCACATGGCCAGCTGATTGCTTCGTTGTCCAAACACACTGGTTCCATACACACAATGTCCTTCAGCCGAGATGGAAATATTCTCGGTGTTGGTGGGTTGGATTGCTACCTCACCCTCTGGGATTTCTCCAAACTCACCGAAGACTATTTGGCGGCTCAGAGTGGACACAACGCATCGCACAATCCCGAGATAAACGATGGTACCGAGTACCTCCTGCGCGCGTTTCCAACGAAATCATCACCGTTTCTTACATTGCACTTTACACGCAGGAATCTTTTGCTTGCGGTGGGCGTCTTCAAGGCATCGTAACATACAATAAGTTAGTAGTTTTCTATCTCATTATCCATTTGACTTTGACCCCTGCCGTAGTAATAGTAATTAAATCCATTCTAAAACGCAAACGATGTTTCTTTTCTTACTGAATGCTTTTTGGGAGTTTACAATAATGGTCACCGGAAAAGGGTAAAATGGACTGCCAGCCAACTTGAAAACTAGTCACCGATGGTGGTGGCTCTACACTGGCTTATCCATTAGCAGTTACATTTTAAAAAGTGACTGCAGACTCTGCAGCATTTCCCGGACTCCAAAACAATTCGAATATCCCCAGAAACCCTTAACAGAGAAGGCTTGCACACAGGACAGGCAACATTTTTCATGAAAGCCTCATTCCAACTCTTCAAAGCTACAGTTAAAATCCAAAGCCTTTTGGATTTCATGTATTCAAATGCACTTTTTTATGAATTCTATGGTAAATCCCAATTTCTCTGTTTTATTTTGGTTACTCTCTTTTAATGTCTACTCTAACTAATTATTATATTCAACGCTTAGGCATTCTTCGCCAATGTTGCTGGGGGAAGTCTCAATCATCTGGTCATTCGATTCACTGCAAAGAAAAAAATGTATAATTTAACAGATTGGCTTAAGATTACATATACGTACCTATCCAAAGATGGTTCATTGCTAAACATCTCAGTCGGAACAGTGGGAGGAGCTTTCTCCGGCACCAGTTCCATTATTGATTGTCTCGACTGCAAATGTCGTTCAACCTCTTCTGCTGTCATATGCCCTTCCGGTTGAGCACTTGTGTTGTTTTTGGGTGTTTCCGCCTTCGCTTTTTGAACAACTTTCTTCTTTCGACCACGTCCCGAGCCGGTGCCTGTTGCGGCTACTTCTACTTTTTTCCTAAAATTACAACAAACTGTCATTAGCAAGCTTCGATAAGCCGCATTTTATACATTTGATACTTTTTAGGTTCTTTAGCCTCTTCATCTGATGATTCTGTTTCGTCACTTTCAGAAGATGTTATCTCTGGCTTTTCATACTGCAGCAACCGATCCAAAAGGAATGAACGATCACGAGAAACTTTCAACAAGCGACGTTGACTGGAACGCAAGGCATCTTGGAAGAATTCGTTTTCCTAACAAGAATTTTCAATCGAATCGATTTGAATATTGAATTCAACTACTTACGTATATTAGAAATTTTAATTTGCGCTTCAAATAGCGATATTGGGTTTTATAATCCACGGGATTATTGAAATTATCCTGCCCTCCGTCTTGGCTATCTTCGGAACCCGATTCACCATCATTGACGTCATTGTCCTCGTCTTGATTTTGGGACGAAGCTGCCTGTTCATTTGCCAAACTGCGGCAATACCAACCATCTAGCATATTTGAGTCCTGCAGGTTTAAAGATTTGTTGAAACACTTCTTTAAAAAAAAATAAACAAAATTGTGGTCAACCCAAACCCAACTAATTTGATGTGTAAACTGTATCACCGATGAGGTTATTTGTGGTAAATGATGGTAATGATGTTTTCAGAACTGTTTGCTTAGAAAATTGTCTTAGTGGTAAGAATACCTACTGTCGTGTTCTAATATTAACCAGAAAAGTATAGTATAGTATATAGTATAAATGTATTACATTTAAACCCTATTAACTTCGCACTGACATTTGGGTTAGATGCACATAAATATTTCAACTGCGCCATCTTTGCTGAGAAAGTTTCTCAATTTAGCAGTTCGGAGTCGGTATAAAATTGTAGATTTCCGGAGGTTTAATTTTAGTCATCGATTGAGCAATTGCTGGGAAATATAGCCGATAGAATTTTGAATGAAATTTATTTCCTTATGTTGAACTTAAAGCCTTGTATATACAAACTTATAGCTTCTATTCGAATTCATTAAATTATAATAATGAGCAGGTAGTTTTCAGTTATGGACTTGCATCGTCGCTTTCTTGATATACTGTCGCGATATGCAAAATATTGATTTTTAAAATATGTTGGGTTGCTGAGCAACTTTGACGCATATGAATGTCAACTGAGCATTGAGCTATGGCTTAAATTGATTTATGAGGACCTCTCCGTCAACATTCAATTTGAAAGTAAATAAATAAATGGGGCGCAGTAGCGCAGTGGTTAGTGTGCTGGACTACTGTGCGAGAGATCCCAGGTTCGATCACCGAAAAAACACAAATTACATCTTAAGGTATTTTTTTACTGCGCCAATTCGTCCCAAAAATAGAAACTCACACAAACGAATGGCTGGCTGCAAGCTAGGCCTAGGGTGTGTATACCGCCTGTCTATTAATTTATTTTTTAATAAATGGTTGGCGCAACAAGTTCCTATAGGCCGTTCAAGGCCTATTTTGTAAATTTTGGAGAAACCTAGAATTTTATTCCGATTCCGAATGGCTGAATTGACAAATTTGTCTAGTACAGTTGTAATTTTTTGTTTTTCCTTTGTTCAAACCCAGCACACTAACCGAACCTCCGATCAATCTAGACCAACCAAAAAAGGAAAAAATGCTATCAGACTGTTTTCAGGCCAACTAAACTCGAAATCCGAGCATCCCCCTTAACATATAATAATTTGGTAGTTTCTAATGCAAGCCTTGACACATAAATACTTTGTAAATTGCCGTTTAGTATGCGGGGTTAAATATGTTTGCCTCATAAAAACGCTATAAAAAAAATGTTCATCAACAAAATCAAACACACCCAATCCCACTTCACACCGGCAATACAGTTCGTTTGACAGCTTGCAAAATGAAGTCACATGGCTACCTGCTGAAATCTTGCTGAAGAAAACTCATTCAGCAATTAGCAAGACAAAAAAAGTTTCCACCACCACAGAGCAATTTCTTGTTGTAGGAGGATTTATTCTACTCACTTTGTAGTTGCCGTTCCTCTAGTTAGTCTGCTATTAAATCGAAACAAATTTATCCCCTAATCATTTGCTAAATATCGAACAAACAATTAAAGTCATCAGTATCGGAAATTTTTAAATTGTGTGTCCAAATCGAATACAAAAAAAATGTGATCCAACGACAATGAACTTCCTCTCTCAGTCCAAAATAAAAATGTCAAAAATTTTTCTCTCAGTGACACAGATTTTTATTTCTATATCGACGAAGAATTGATTTTGTGCCTAGCTCTTATTGTGTTAATAAATTTTACAAAAACTCGTGACAAGACTTAAATTGTTAGTTTTTATTCGAAATAAAACAAAAGAAAAATGCATTCACTTAGCTGGACAACGAGGCTGATCTCTCGGGCGCTCCGCAATGGTTTTTCCACATTACTAGAGCCAACTGCGGCCAGCAAATCCCGACCACATTTTGTATCTGTCGTCTGTGGATTTCCCAAGGATTTCCTCACATCCAAATACAAGCCCGGCAAGTATGGAGAAGATTCCTGGTTCAAGGCGTCCACATCGACAGCTGACGTTTTGGGTAAGTAGCTCTGAGTTCTGAATATTTTCCATTTCGTAATCGCCTGAGGGGTATTATTTTATTTTTTTTTGTCTTATAATTTGAAAGCAATCTGCGCATTAGATGCGACTATGAGTTGCGTGCTAGTAGGATTTTCTAGTTAATTTTGAAAAAGTTTGCCTGGGATTAAGTTTTGGTACCGAGGAATGTGATACGTTTATGGAGCAGGTCATTACAATTGAGGGCAAAATATTCATAAAGCTTAAAAGTAATTTTTGGAAACCAGTTTGTCACGAGAAATGCATGAATTTTTATTAGCGTTGCCTAGAGACAGAGCTCTGATGATAATTATATCGCAGCGGCCAGCCATCCCATAGGCTATGTAAATTAGAAGAGGTACTGCGATCAGTTCTCATATTTAGAATCGAAATGCCTCGGAAGGTGCAAAGTACGCACAGTATTTTATGGTTTTGTTTTTTGTTTTACGCGTTTAGTGCAGTGATTTTTTTTTTGTGTCGGTAGCTATAAAAACATACAATTCGATTCGCTTTTGTAGGGTAGGTTTTCACAATTTCAGCTCTATAAGAAGGGATGGGGTGACATAATGTGAAACGATTAGAAACCTATAAATAAGCGTAAAGGGTTGATTCATTAAAACAAATGCCATCATGCTTCTACTATTTTTTATTGGCTCCTGAGGTCATGTGAATAAGAGCCATTTGATTATTATCTGTAGTGTTCCCTGATAGAAAAGCAAACGTCCGCAATACCTCACATACAATTTATATCTTATATCTAATTTTATAACTATCGATCGCTCTTACTAATGCCACTCCTATCTTAGAGGATATGCATCAACTAATACATTTTGTATCTCATGTGAAATTTTGATATTTTCGTTTTTCTTTAAAACCAGTTCACTACTTCTACTTTGCTATCGTTGTTTGATTAGGTTTTACAACGATAGGACTACTTGCCAGTCGGTTCTATTTGTTCTCTTATCCTAAACATATTAGACGTCAACTCATTCCCGCCCTACCTAATTTTACGATGATCCAGTTTACCTGCATTCTTATCAGATAAATGTTTTCGTTTTAATACAATACTTTTTCGTTTTGTGTTTACCAAATCTATTAACGCATGTGTGTTAAATAGTGGAAATTCTACATTGAACGCGCAAATACTTTTCTGGCATCATGCCATCAATATGGCTCATATGAATAATACTATTTTTTACTGTAAAATGCATCTCACTCAGGTATATCTATTTGTATTACTATGAGAAGATTTCCTGATTGCATGTGATCGCGACATACGTTTGAGGTACCACTTAATGCGTGTAAAGGTTAATTATATAATTTGATTTGCTAGCATAATTTCGTCTGTCACGAAAGCAATGTTTTCGTAACTGACTGGTTTTAAAAATAGAAACCGACAATTTTAGTTGAGGACAGAGGTAAAAGCGGAATGACCATTTGTTTTATGTGGTCATAAATAGATTTGTAATTTTAGAAATCCAAAGGAAAATAATTGCTCGTTTTGTTGTATGGTTTTTAAATTTTGGTATGAAATTCCGTAGAGAACATAAAATAAGTCAATTCTCTAAATTGTTTGTGTCTATTAACAGTTACATTTTTTAAAGATTATTCAATGGCAGTAATACATTGATACAGCACGTACCTACCCGATTTTGCTTATAAGCGATTCAGTTTTTCTGCAATTCCCGCTACATTCCCGGTGATTATACGCATTTAACACAAAATTTGATTTGTGGAAAATGAAACATATTAAGTTGAATTGTTTTTTAAGTGTTCTTCAACGCACCTCTATATTTTTGTATTTTCATACAGTTTTTGGTCTCAACATACGCGAATTTAACATACGCGTTGTTTTTTGGAACGCATCCCTCGCGTATGTTGCGGATTGCGTATTTACTTATGAAAAGTTCTTGATAATTTCTATATACAAATAAACACACGAAATACTTACATTTTTCTGATTGTTTTGGATTAAGTTAGGTTAAGTTGAATAGGGTTTAGGGTGTGAATTTATCACATTGTACTAGGCACCATATTGGGCCCATAGCCATCCCTGGGGAACCTTAACAATAAAAAAAACCTAAACCACTTCTCCCAAACAGTCAATTTAAATTAATAATTGAAAATTGTTTCAATTTTTTTTTCAAATGCGAGGCCAACCTCCTCCAAATTGTCGAGGAAGTACCTTCCAAGTAAGGAATCCTGCACCTAGCAATAGCTTGACAATCACAGATTAGATGAGTTATATCTTCTGCGACATGTAAGTCTTTGCAATACCTGCATGTGTCCGTGTCTGTTAAACCTAACCTCATAGCGTGCTTCCTTGGAAGACATTGCCACGAGAGTATCCCTATTGCCATTAGTAGCTTTGATCTGCTGAACTTTAATAATTCTTCAGATTTTTTCCGATCTAACTTAGGCCACAGAGCCTTTGAGACCCTATATCCGATCATCTTTGATCTGCCCTATTTTTAATTTTCTCGAGAATAATTCTCTTGACCACGGCTATTGGTGGTCTGCTCCGTTTTTGGCCAGAACATCAACTCTTTCGTTACGCTGAATGTCACAGTGTCCGAGTACCCAACACAATCTGAGTTGGTTCTGCGCGCATAATGCTCTGAACATTGTGCGACAGCTCCTGACTAGTTCAGATTTGATGATGAAGGACTCTAGCGCCTTTAGCGCAGCCTGACTATCAATGTAGATAGCGATATTTTTTGTTGAATATTGATCCCATATCAAGTAGATCCGCTGCTTTGGGCACGGCCAGAACCGCTGCCTGGAACACACTGCATGTATCCGGAAGTCGTAATGACACGTGTACCCCTAGAGTAAATACCTTGTCCTGAACCCTCCTTAGTTTTGAAGCCATCCGTATAAATCGAGATTTCATTGTCATTCGAAACCTCATTCTTTTGCCAGTCTTTCCTATCTGGGTATAGTATTTCGTACGATGTGTCGAAGTCAATTTCACCTAGACTTTCATCCGTTTTATCAGGGATGTTTGAGAAGGATTCCCTTAGTATGGAAGAACCCTACGTTAGTTAGCCGAAGCGCACTATTGCCTGCTTAAAGTTTTATTTGTTGGGCCAGTGAAAAAAGATACATAAACGCCTCAAGTGCAGCTGTGGGTGTAGTGCCCAAAGCACCAGTCATGGTAGTACAGGCTGTTCTTTGTACCCTGGTCAACATATACCGTATATATTGTTTTGGGTTACTATTTTCTCTGCCAAATAATTATTCGGGTAGAGCTCTCTACCTATGTACCTTTAAATTATTATAATGGTTGGATGCGACCGCATTACGTACTGTATCTCCAAACAAATCTGTCCAGATTCGATTCATTCAAAAAGATGAAGCAAGTTATAAGCCGTTATTGGACTTGTTTTACTGGACACTGACATAGGTCAACATAGAAAATTAAATCTTCCTGGCATTGACTTCTGTAGCTGCAATGATGAAGAGGATGATGATTCCATTCTGTACTACTTTTCTAACTGTCCTGGCCGCTCTTAAAGAAGAATGCTCCACCGCTGTTACATACTTTTGACAAACTTGACCACTTTACGACGACAAGCTTGCGTTACTTTATTAGAAACACTGACTGCTTTATAACAACCTAAAGGCAAAAAGTGTGTCTGCGGTAAATACGTGACTTTAAAGACCACCTACGAATTTATTAAGTGAATACAATAATACATATGTATTTCATCTTTGTTTGGTGAGTCGTTCCGTTACTACATACAATTTTTTACACGCCTCATTGTACTGTGCTGTGAACTTGAAGCCCTCAGATCTATACGAGCTTCATTTCTACGCAAGAAATGAGCGCGCTTAAGACCATATTGTTTTCCAATCCATCTCTATTATGACTGATCTTTCGAGTAAACAAATCTTTAATTGAATTGTATCCTTGCAGTTAAACGATATTTAATTGAAATGAGTTACAATTGATTTGATTTATTAAAAACGCCATTGTGAAGGAAGCATTCTTGTTTGTTTGGACTTTGATGACTATGATGTGTTAAGCATCATGTTGACATATTGAATCAGAATTTGAAAGGTAAATTCTACATCAATCAAAAGTAGTCACAACCCATCGTAAGAATAAATTTAAAAGAATACTAGAAATATAACATTACGACTCCAACTTCTTGTTGAAAAATTATAATATCGTCATATAAAACCGGTCATCCAAATTTACACCCGAAGCCATTTAAAATAATGGACTAAACAAACTATAGCGATTACATTACGGCAGCTAAACCTGATTGCAACGACAATTAATTATACCCTAAAAGAATATAAATTGCACATTAATTAGACGCTTTAACTAAGTTCGTGCACTTTTTTGAACCCAGCATACGTGTGTAGGCAGATCGAACTGAGATGTTCGATCATAGTTCTTCACAAAATAGACTAACTCGTAGCTTTAAGTGATGTAATATTTGCCGAGCCGCCAATCGTAGTAAAGATTCGTTTAGATGACAGACTGTTTAATTTGTTGTCATCGGCATCAACTCGACTGTTTGCTTGGAAATTGCGACGCCGATTTTAATCGGCAAATTCTTCTCTGTAATATAAAACCGAAACCGCCGCCTTCGACTGAAAGCGCTAAAAAGGAAACAACCGAATAAATTTTGAGTCACGTGAATGTAGCGGTCTTGTGATTCCCACAAAAAAAAAAGAGCACAAATAAACAATCTTGTATTGACGAGACAAATGAATACAGATACAACTCAAGTCATTATATCTTGATGATTTCTCATTAGGGTAATGTTTCTTCTCGAATTCAACAGATCGAGAAAAGATGCCCATTTTCTGCTCTAATGGTCCGGCTTTCCTGCTCTAGTCCATTGGGTAATATGAGTTCGCTGGTTGTTTTGAAAATTCCGTCAGTGAGAATGAAATTTTTGCTTGGCAAACTGCCAAAGCTCGTGATCTCACTAATTTTTACTTTTTGGATAAATATACAATCAGTTATGTATAGAAGAGAAATTTAATGTGCATGGGTTATTTTTAAACATTTTCGGAGGCAATGCAATAATTGTTTTTGTATTATTTTGCTTTGCACATTGGAACAAGTGGACTTTTTTTTTATTTAAGAAAATAAAATAAAATAAACATTTTTACAATTTTGTGAAGCGTATTTGTTGACAAATATTTATCGATGAAACATAACAAAGTAATCGTTCTTTTTTGAGACTGATGTGTCTGCTTAAGTAGGCAGGCAGACGGCCTAAATAAGAACGAAATATATTCGTATGTGTGGTAAAATGATTACTGACGAAGCTGATAAGCCATTTTTGGTTTTACGATATGAAGTGTAACGATGCACGACTAATTATCGCGTTCCACAAAAATCTCATTGCATTGTTTCAAGTTTCTTGCCATAATGAATTAATTGCTGTGCATGCATCCATCCAATTCGACCGTACATTTACTTAAGTGAACTCGAGCTAGTGTCATAATTGAACTTGCTCATTACTATGATTAGCGCTGTTCAAACCTTTAAGCCTTTAACTTTTGTAAAGTAACTCAAATAAACTTGCGAACAATTTGCGCTTATATTAAGTACGTAATTGGTGGTATCGTAGTTGAGCTTAAGTTTACTTTATTTATACTGTCAACATCAAGCTCATTATACATATATTGGCGTTGGTCATTGTTGTTTTCCTGATATTATTTAACGAACAAACACAGTTCACAACTTTGTGCTGAGCAAGATACAGACAAACTAGATTAAAAAGCAATCCTGATTGTACGCTCAGCGCAGCGGATAAATTAAAATGTAAACCTGAATATTGACTTGTTGAAGCGGGGAAGCATACCTACTCCAGTTTCAAATGAATTGAAGTGGCGAAATGTGATACATAATTCGAAGTTACCTTTTTTTGTATAGTTTTGGCTTCAATGGTCTTGTGACGTTTTGATGCAATTAAAACACGTTTAGTTCATCACCGCACCCTACGTTTCGTTGGTTCTTTGGCAACATATTCAGGAGTCTTCGTTTATTTAAATATCATGTTATTTTGATTGATGTGGAAAGCTACAATTTTAGTATGTGCCAAGTCGAAAGAATTTCGGAATTCAACTAATGCCAGAATGGAAAGGTTGTTATGGAATCAGACAGCGCATCGAACTCATTACAAGTCGAGTTGCTGTCAAAATTAGGGCTTTGATAAAGAAATCAGTAATGAGTTACTTGCCTACGGACATGGAATTGAAGCATTTGAAATTAAATTCCGGATTGGAACACTGGCCTTAATCTTCAGGAACTTGGTAGGCTACATCATTACGCACATAAATTGCGAGACCGCGATGTGAGAACAATAATGGCACTAGGTATCCAAGTAGATCAAATTCTGATCAGATTTTCCAGCTAACTGGGTCTCACCCAGTGCCAAAGCAGTTGGTTTATATTTGGCAACATGGACGTACACGGAGAAGAGATTTAATCGCAGCCTTAAACCCTGAAATTCCTCATCGTAACAAAAAACAGGCAAACAAAACACAACTCCGACGCTACTACTAAGCAGAGTTGTGAAGTGAAGATCCTAAGTTTAATTTTCCAAATCAAATCCATGTGTGCTCAATTTTGTTCGCCATATTTGAAAACCTTTCTCATGATAGTTATCATCTTGGATGTGTGTCAAATGCTCGCGATTAAAAACTTACGTAGGCATGCATACAAGGACTAAATTATATGAGAGGTTCGCCTTGAGCGAATGTTGGAATATGTTCGGGTGCTCGAAAGGCTTATCTAAAGAAGAATTATCGGGAAGAAGAATTATGTTTACTTTAGGACGAGTAAAGCCACAATCACATTCAGGAAAATATTAAAAAAGTAAACAAAGTTACAAAATAATATTATTTCTCCCTTTATCACATAAACTACTTTCTATAATTCTGTTTCATTTTTGTCAAAATAAAATTTTTTAAAGCTCAAGGCGCTCTGAGCTTTCATAATTTGCAAGCTCCAAAAACCAACACACACAAAAAATAGTTTTCATAATCTCCCCAGCAGATAGCTCTGCAAGTCAACTATTTTGAGGAAACATACCTTGCATTTGATGTTTTGTCATTTTTCGCTACAAAAGCTTTGTTTCGAACGTCACGTATTTAAATTTTCAACAAAATCAATCCATACTAGTCGTGTTTTTGCAGCCATCAGCTGAATTGTTCTGTGATTGTTGCGGCATATTTGCCTCGATCTTGGCCTCACCAAAGATGATGTTTGTGTCACTGTGGTGATTCTTGTAGGTACACATCGGGGTTGTTTATGACGAAAATATTGTTCTTCGACTTGCGACAGCATGATTTTGCGTGCCTTCTTTTCGCCGCGTGACTGCTTGGCCTTTGAAACTAAATCAATTGGCTGCACCGTTGCACCGTCACCCAATTGAGTTGCTCCAGCAGTTGCGTCCTCCAACTCGGGGATAGGGTCATTCAGTGTCTTTTTTCAATTTTTGCCAACATTTGACACTTATGACAAGTACAAAAAATGAAGCCTGCCATATTTCTTGACATCTTTCAAGTGCCAAGAAAGAGCTTTTAGAGAAAACTCTTTGCGATAGATGTCGCATAAATATGCGTGTGTTTTTTAATTTTTTTCACTTTTCTAACTTTTTTAACATTTGTCCGAATGTGATTGTGCCTTAAGTAATCTATCAACCGTTTTTAAGGTGCAAATTCTGCTCAATTGAAGAATTCTCCCCATTTTCAATTTAACCTCTCTTCTCGAGAACTGACGCCTTTAAGTTGTTCTTTGAATATTAGTATGGCTCTAGTATAGTTTAAAAAAATGTCCCGGTATTATATGGGAGGAATAATCGTTCCGAAGACCCCTGTGGAAAAATCCTCAAGATGTAATTTGTGCTTTTCCGGAGATCAAACGTCAGATCCCTTTGTCAATATTCCGCCACATTAACTAGAACCACTGCGCCCACAGACTTCAAATATCCCCCACAGATCCAAAGGTGATAAATGCACGCTTTTTGAAGCTAGTTAACTCACAGGTCCATACTCCTAGAAATTATCGGCTTATCGAACGTTTCCTTTAACAAATTGATGGTGGCGCCTGCTGCCTGGCATGTTGCAGTCTTGCTGAAATTACATCTCTTCCAATGTCATTCAATCGGAGAACTAAAAAAAATCTGTAATTATAGATCAATTTCTAGCGCTCTGCAGTCTGATAGGATTTGCGTCATTCCAAACGCTCCAATTTGCCTGTTGACGAGCTTTATCGCTAAATAACATTTTGTGGTGCCAGTGAGGATCAAAAAGAAAGCAACGTCCTTTTTTCACAATTTGCAAGAGTTGTTCGGGTATAAGTGTATTCATTGTCAGCTGTCAAATTGTAGGTATTGCTTGAAAAATTATTTCAAAGGTCAACGATCGATTAGGAACTGTGTTCTCTTAAATAGATTGATGATCATTTATTACTGCATATTGAATCTACCTACAAATTGCACTCGAATGAAATTATAATTATTAAATAGGAATGTTAAATTATTTGCCTAACGATATTTTTTCTATAATTGTGTCTCTCTCCCTTTTTGCTTATTTCTGCTTCATATAGCCGGTTTTTTTTAATATTCTAAAAATGCTTCCGTATTTCATATTTTTATGTGTGTGTAACTCATCATCGAACATCTAAATCAGGTTTTGCAGTTCATTAGTGTGAGGTAAACACATGACCATAAATGAAGAAGTACCAACAACAGACGATGCTTATCGGCTTTTTTTTTAATCTTTTCTGTTAGCATTTTGGCAATCATTATTCATAAAGTCAGAAAAGTCAAAAGAGCAAATCAAGACGTAAAAAGCCATGAACTGTTGATAATTCTAAAATATGTTTAATAAAATCGCACGTGGGTTGATTGATTCTGATAAATTCATACTGTTTTGTATAGAGCCATACACACGTCACATTTGTTGAAAATACATAATTAGTTTATTTTAATGATTGCGATTTTACAATTTGCGTTTAATTATGGACATCTATAAAAAGCATTCAATAAACTAATCTTTTGCTATCTATTCTCTTATCTTATTGCACAAAAAATCTATGGCATTAGACCTAATGAATTTAAAATATAAAAGGTACTACTTTCAATGGCCGAGAGTAATATGTGTGTGTTGTACAATGTACATATATGCAGCTCAATCGAAAGTCACACTATCTGATTTGGTTGCTCACTTCAGCCTTACCCTTGAAAATTGCTACTATCAGCAATTGCTGTATTTTTTTTCTCTTAATTAGTAGCATAGTGTCAAAACAAATTAATTGACCACAAAATAAAAATAAATCAAATATACATATCTGTTGTCGGAACGGAACATTTGAAATGACTGCTTTTTCCAATACTTTGACGCTTGTTGATTTTTCTTTCCATTTTTAATTTGAATTAATTTTCTATATTACCAACGATAGTTGATACTGTTTGAGTTGTTATGCAGCTGTTATTGATAATGGACTTTTCCAGCAGAAAGAGGGTGTGTCTGTCACCCCAGTCAACGAACTGTCGTCGGATTTCCATACTTGCATGGGTAAGTATTGGAAATCTTCCTCCTATCTGCGCCCTAATGGAATATAAATAGCATCACAAGTTTTTTGTCGCTAAACGACGACAGTCGATAATATAATATGTGACTACAGCTTGAGGCGCACATACGAGCACTAGCAATGACGTAAAGGTCGTCAGCTAAATTATACCTCGAGCAAGCAAAAAATAGACAAATTATTTTGTTATTTATGCTGTCGCGTTCGATGAGCACAGCACCGACATAACAGCAAGCTGGTAGCGACAAACAATTACGTTCAATCTCTCTAGATTCGCTAGTGTTTTGTGTGTGGGATTATTCAGCACTATGTCACGAGGTACTGGTTAGGATTACACGAGCGCATTATGTAGGAACAACGAACTTCGCACAAGGTGGAAATGATCTAATGTGTCATCTAGCCAGTTGTGGAACTTAATTTGAATATTGCACTCAAATTAGATTACGTTAGTAGTTGTTAGTTGGAGCGACTTGAAATTAGCATCATCTAAGGTGATTCGCTGTGATTTATAGCTGATCGGTTTAATAGAATGTTCGCACGAGGATTTGTCACATACATACATTGTAATAGCTATGAACCAAAAGAGCACATAATACTGCTACCCACTTTTTAGGGCAGGAATAGCGTTGAAGTTTGACCAAAGAACGTCACAAAGCTGTGATATAACTCTGGGTTGGGATTATGTGAAATAAAAATGTTTAATCCTTTTCGTTTGCACGAACGTTTTGCTACACTTCGAAAACGAAAATAAATTTCTATTTTGGATGCGTGTTGGTTGAGGTCCATGTCCACACAGGATTGTAGCGCCAACTAAGTACCTAATGTCGTTTTCCATTGGTTTCACTCGGGGATTCACTCATTCCGAAATCCAATGAAACAAGAAAACTGCTTCTGGATGACTACACTCACGTATTCGTGAAACATCAAAAATTATTGTATGGCTACTTTCAGTTGGCTTGTATAAAATACATAAAATGCACTTGTGTAAGTGCTTCTTGAGTGGATTCTGACTTGAAATTGAGAAGCGAAATTTTCTCCTCAGAATAAACAGAAGGGGATTTTTTTGCGCCAATGGAACGGTTTCAGAAGTAATTTTCTTGATTCCGGATGCTCCCGGACGCTTCTTTTTGCCCAATGGAAAGCGACATAAGTAAGTATTATTTTCTTTAGTTTTTTGAAAAGCAAAATCAGTTTTCGTTTCTTTTTTTTTACATAATCTCACGCCTGCTTTCAGCTGTTCATAACTGTTCCCATTATTTGGCTGAACTATTTTCTTCACTTTGCTTTTAGCCAAAAACAGGATTGGCTTAGTAGGAAAATAAAATTGAAAAAACAGAACTTACTAACTTAGGGTTAGGGACGACAGTGTCGTTGGCCATGGTGGAGCGTAGGGGTTTGAGTGTGTAATTCCTTGTAAGTTGTGACAAGCAAGATCTGCCAGATCATAAAAAGAAGCGAATTACGTATATAAGGCTTTCTCCACCACTACACCAAGGTTTATGAAAAGGACCCAAACTTGGTTGGTTTGTTTGTTTCAAATATCTTTCAACTAAAAAAAAGAAAAAAAAAATAATTTTTATACAAATCTGTATTTTTTTTTTTTGTTTGACTGCAGACTGGGAAAATTTCCAGCTGATAAGTTGGAAATAAAAAAATATATACAGATAACGCCAATACATTTGCATTACGTCATTGTATCAAATAGCGGCTAATACGTTCAAATTGCGGCCATTAGCCCTGGTATAAATGACTCATATAAACAGTGAGTAGTAATAAAATTGAAACAAAATAGAACCATTCGAAATATGAAAGTATGTATGTAGTTCTGTTCTTAATCTCAAATCTTATTTTGAAAACAGTCCAAAGTCATGTTAGCGGAAAGGTAGTAGTACACGACATACGTATGTATAACTGACGTCATTTTTACGTCAGTATATTGTCCCAATGTGGGCGCAGTAGCGCAGTGGTTAGTATGCTGGACTACTGTGCGAAGGATCCCAGGTACGATCTCCGGAAACACACAAATTACATCTTAAAAGTTTTTTCTACTGCCCACCTCTCGCGAACGTCTGACAAACATCCGAGAGTATGACTGTCATGAAAAAGCTTCTCAATTCAGCCATTCGGACTCGGCATAAAATTGTAGGTCCCTTCCATTCGTCCCAAAAATAAAAACTCGCACATAACGAATGGTTGCTTATTTTATTTATTTATTTTATATTGTCCCAATGGGTACAAGCCGTGTACTAGCTCTCTTTGTGACACTCAAATATGGTACACATATATACGAATATTGACGCTCTGTTAACGTCAGGGGGCTTATTCCCAAATGCGCGGCGGATCGCTTTTCATGGCGGATTGATATTTTTGTATTTTCAAAAGCTGTCAAAAGCGATAGCTATTCAGGTGGCGGATCCTCACAATAGCTATCGCTGTTGAATGGATCGAATCGGTTTTGGAAATATAAAAATACCAATCCGCCATGAAAAGCGATCCGCCGCTCATTTGGGAATAAGCCCCCAGATTTACATACGTATGTGACTTTCTACATGCCGTGTACTACCACCTTAAAGCATTTCTATAGTAAATCATGATTCTTTTGTCTTGCGTACAGAACATGCGTACATTTTCTTTTTTCACAGTACATAATTCATAACTCGTCACCTATTCTATGACTCGCCTGTTAATTTTCTTACTTCAATTAGGTAGTGCGTATTCGTTTTAGCTTCAATTATCCAGGGAACAGGGAATTTATGGGCAAATGCGTAGCAGACTCTTTTTTTTTTAGAAGAATGTAAGCGTATACATCTTCTAAGCATTTAGGAAGAAGCAACATCAATCGATCGCATTCGCACAATGTCTGTACACGTTGTCACAAAAAATGACAGAAAAATAAAAGTAGCAAAATAACGATCAACGAGCAGTGCCCCAGCCCAGTAAAATGTCTTCCGGAATATACTGATAAATTTTGTTGTTGCGAAAAGTTACAGATGGAGAAAAAAAAAATTAAAAAATGCAAAATAGGTATACGCGCGTATAAAAAGAGTGACAATAAAAAATACATTTACTGATAAAATATTAAAATGATCTCAATTTAATACCAATTTTTAATTTTCATTGCATTTTAAAATTGTTTTCGTATCGTTGTTGGGTAATATAGAAAGGTTATACAAAAGTTAAACACCAACTTTGGCTGGAAGTTGCTACACAATCCATATCCATAGTACCATACTTCCATACTACTTTATAAAATGCAACGTCCGTCTGTTCGTCCCTCCGCAACTCGCGAATCTTTCGTCCGATTTTCATGATTTTTTCCTGATTTATAGATATTTGGCCAAATTAGGCCGTTGGGTAGGTGAGATTTGTAGAGGATTAAAGGGTTCGCGGGGAGTAAGGGGGGTCTCACGAACCATTAGCCGTATGAACTTGAAAGTTTGTTTATTGATAGATAAGTCAAAATTATTACATGCTTCATTCATTGTTTTCAAAATTCATCCTATAAGAGTTGAAAAAAGGAGGTACAAACTTTTCTACATATTTCGACCTCACTACGCTCAACTTGCCATTATACATATAAATCCATGTCGGTCAATTCAAGAAATCCTTTTAATTGTTAGGCAATACCTCACCGAGTATTTTGAGCTAACATTAATCTTTCTGGCACATGGCAAAACGGTGTTATGTCGAGTCCAGCTAGTGGTTGATAAAAATAAGAGCTTATCCTAATGACATGTCGAAATTGGAATTGATGCTGTCCTTTGTTACTAATTCTTTTTAACTTTCTCGTATAGGTAGTAAGAGAAAGATATTGTTTTCGTACAAAATTTCGAACTCGAGATTTTGATCATTTCTGATATTACGATGATGAGGGGAACTCAAAAAAGCGGGTCTCGCAATTCTGTCCGTTCGTATGTCTGTCCCATAGCTCTGAAATCTAAATGCTTGGTCGGATTCTTCTTTTCTTTTTTTCGGTTGTAAGCGGTCAAAACTGGACTCCAAAATTTGCATATACACATGCATAAAAAGGTAGAAGTAAAATACATTCAATTTTATATATCCCACAACAATCGGATATATACTAAATAATAATGTCCTCGCTTCCAAGAAAAGCAATATGCAAACTTTTTCGACATTGCATCAACATAAAAAAAATATCAATCAATATGATTCATCTAACCATGTGCACTAACCGGCGAGATCTGGAAACACATTCGACGAGTCGTGTGTGAAATGGAATACGCTGTGCTTCAATTGAAATTGGAGCTGACTGGTTTTTGCAAAAGTAAACCTCTTCATCAGTTGCAGCTTCAATTAACACAAACTCACTTTGTTGATTAATTAGTTTACAAAGTGCCTATATAGCAATATTTGTTTTACCTATTGCCACCTATTAATACCCAATGAAAATAACACATCAGATGATCATATACGATGATCTCGTACCCGTATTAAGTCACTTTTCTCGCTTAGTAATTTTTTTTACTGATTGTATTTTTTGTTTTATATATTTTCAGGCGTCGCTGATGGTGTAGGCGGCTGGCGAAGCTATGGCATTGATCCTGGTGAATTTTCTTCCTTTCTAATGAAGACCTGCGAACGTCTAGTCCACTGTGTTAATTTTAATCCCCAACGACCAGTTAATTTGTTAGCATATAGTTACTGTGAATTACTGGAGCAAAAGAAACCAATCTTAGGTGAGTAATATGTTGAATGAATGAACTCCCACCACGCTTATCTATATGTGTGGGCTTGGTATCTATAATCGTTCCACTAAAAAAAAATTTTATAAATTAAAGTGCTTATATCAACACTATAATGATTGCAACCCCTCGACTTGTATTTTATTGTATTCCTTGACATTTCATTGTGGAAGTGGAACTTTCGACTCAGATAAGCGGAATCACATAATATCACGTTCTGTGAACCGCGCGTTATTCGTTCACAAAATGAGAATAATACTCGCAAATAAATATAAATTGCGCAGGAGATTTGACATTTTACTTTTTTTTTTTAATTCCATAAATTATTTTCCCCAAAATATCTTATGTTCCTTATAAGTTTTCACTCATTTTCTTACATAAAGAAATTCATAATAGTATGTCACTCGTAGCATTCTCTCGCTGTTATCAATTGGAAAAAATCGCTGTTTATATTTTATTTATTTACATGTTCTAAGCACATCTATACGGGAATCAGTGTGTGGAATCTAATTTTAGTAAATAGCCGCCGCGCATTAGAGAGAGGTGGACTCTGCTGGCGTCAATGGTATGTGACCTTTCGGATGGGATGGGACGGGATGATAGGTATACAACTGTTTGTTTGAGAATAACAAAACAAATGCATAACACCAAACATAATCAGAGATGAAATCAGAATCAGATGCATTTATTATTACGTTGATTTGTTAGTACAATTCAACAATTTTTACAATTTTTTTTTTAAGTCAGTGGTGTTACATGTGCACTTTGGTATGATGTTAAAGTCCACAACAGTTGTCTCCCATTATAACCGAGGCTAGTTCATTTATACCCACGTTGATTAATTGAAATAAATTTCGATCGAGATATATTGTTGTCGATGGACTTTGATTGATGGGATTCAAAATATTCGTCCTCTTGTGGCGACATTTAAATAGCGACGACGACATACAGATTGAAATGGAATAATACAAGACTAATCAATATGGTCCAGAAGAAAAATATTTTGAATACTTGTGAAGTGTGATTGACCCATGATATTGACTGGCGGTTTATTTCTAGTACCTAAGTGTTGTCTGACGCATCTATATCGCAATCCATACACAGGTTCTATTGTGGTGAGCTGGAGGTTTTCCATAGCTAAACAACTAGCAGTTTTAACAATTTTTGAAGTGAATATTCGCAACAACAAGGGACTACTATCCATAAACGGCTTTGAAATCGATAAAATGGAGTATATCGATTTTAAATTCCTGAAGCTTTTCTAGGTTTTGCTGTAAAATGGAAATTTCGTTGATCGCCGATGTAAGATTATTCGGGAATAAATCTTATACATGCCTAGGCTGACCAGACGTGCCCTCTTTTTATCTAAAAACAAAAAATATCCGGTATCTTTTTCAAAAAGTATTATCTATTTTACGAAATTTTTCCGAACCACAAAACTCCAACAAAACTTTTTTCAACACTAGCTCAGAAATTTTCCGCATCTTTCTGGTATAAACACGGCCTAAGTAGTTTGTAGTTAAAGGTGATGAAATTTATGTCTTAAACGTGGAAAAAATTTAAGTAGGTATTAGAAGTTTATTCAAGGTGTTCAAAGATTTAGCGAATCTCTGGATGAGTTTGATTGTTTTACATGGATGGATTTAAACAAAATTCCCAATAAATTAAACGAAAATAAATTGTTTGACCAATTTTGTAACCTAAAAATAGTATTTGTAGAGCAAGAACAAAACAATAATACATTTTTAAATGCACCTATGCACGAAAATAGGTAGAATACTTTAAAAAAAAATGGATCTGGTCACCCTATAACATGCCGTATATAGGCTAATAACCCTATTCAGATAGTACGTATGCATTTTTGCATAATCCACGTCATTTTCAGCAACTTAGTCTCTAGCTAGACCATCACCTCTCGGATCTTAGTCTTGCATATATTTTTATATTTAACTGGTGCTTTAATGGTTTTGTTCCCTTATGTTTCTGTACAGCACGAGTTGAAGCATTAATAGAAAGGATAAAAAGAAGGAAGGTACTGGTTTTTTAACAATTATTGTAGGTTGAAATGAAAAGGAATAACCGCACCTGCGTGTTGTTCAACTCTTATCATTTTCATGTAGCAATAGTTTTTCCAAGGTCGGTTCGAACCGATTTAATGTTCGCGAGAAATTAAAAATTAATAGTACTACCCAAGATTTCGTTTCTTTCAATTGTGGCAGTACTCGAAGTTTTTATAGAAACAATATGCAGCATGTATCTCCTCTAAGCTCAAGTTAAGTTAAGCTCCGCTAATAAAATTCTTGTCACTTGTTCGATTCAGTGACGAAGACTTGACATTGTTAGTTTTAGTTTCTTTGTTACTTATTTCCTCAGTGAATACAAGTTTTTAGAGTACATATATAAATTCATTTAATAATATCACAATCTAGTATTTTCAATCATACATAACCACAAAAATAAACTGCTCTCAGCGCGTGCTTATAGTATTCTTATGTACATACAGTAATCGATAAGTACTTAATCTATCTTCTATGGGAAGTGGCAAGGTCTATACTCTAAGTGGGTGTTATTTTCTTATGTATTTGTATTGAATGGTATAACACGCGTTGCGAAAAATGAAATTACAAAATTTCGTGTAGCTATAATTGCCTTTAATATCCACCTCTGTCATTGTTCTAATTGTCTGCGCATAATTTTTGTATCGTACAATTATTTCAAGATTCCTCAGGCATAGAAAACAACATGATTCATTTTTCCATGCATAATAGAACATAAGTTAGCGTATTTGAAAGAAATGTCAAAATACTTGAGGCACATTGCCAAATATTTTTTATTTTCCGTAGTTTGGTCTCTCAAGAAATGCCAATTATAAATATGTGCGTATTTTAAAATAAACGATTTCACTCAAATAAACGCACCAAAATGTTGTAAAAATGGGCGAGCTGTTGATATTGTAATGCTAACATAGTCGGCAGATTATTTACTCGTAGAAAAGGATTGATAATTTATTTTTAAGCATGCCTTTCCTGAAGATTAAAATGTCAAATGAAATACATGCTTAGACGGTTTCAATATAGATAAAACCTAACCAATTATGACAGGTAGCTCGCTTCTACGTGTTATTAGCTTTAAAAAATCAAATCATTTCAAAGCACGTACCTACATGAACTATAGCTATAGGTTGCGTAAGTTATTAATATTGAAAAATAGTGAGAAGATACCTACAACAATAATCACCAGTTTGAGAGAACCTTTGACAACTTGTCATAATTTTTTAATATTAGAAATTATTTTGTTTCAGGCGTAGCCGAACACAAACAAATTTTTATAAGCAAACACTTACGAATAGAATATAGAAACCCAAATAAAATATATGTTTGTCAAGCAGATCGACCAGATCACTTCATTCTTTCACTTTCTGACATCCTGGTCCTGTCCATACTTTTAGAGTAAACAAAGGCACGGCACATTGAGCATTTTTATAAAGCTCAAGTGGCCTTTGGTACGTAACGTATATGTAACTTACTAATCTAATCTCATGTCCAAAGCAAATTGTTTGTTTTCGCAGAACTCTATCTAAATCGTCAGTTAATCGAGGAATTTGATGATGCAATCATAAAAGCCGTCACTTCTTTGTTTACGAGAATAGGTATAGGTTTATCTAATTTTTTTTAAATGCATTTCAAATTCTCCACTTCAAATAGTCAAAGTGTCTTATCTTAAACTCAAACTTTATCTGCTTCAAATGATAAAAAAAAATTAGGAACTGCACAATAGAAAAAGACCCACGCGGCTATCATTGCGTCAGGCTCAACCAGATCTTATAGTCCAGACCCAACCAAACAATGGAAACTGTTGGAAAGCAAAACGATTAAGAGAATTTATTTAGTGGTGTGTTTTTAAATGGCAGTTGCAACAATGATGCCGCTTGGAAGTCCCCTACACATACATATTAAGAACATCCATAGCGAGTATGCTTTCGAAAATACTTTATGCCACACATGGGTTTTCTTCCTGATCCCATCCATATTGTAACATTCAGAAGTGTGTACACATTTTCTTTTTCAACTTCATAAGTATCAATTCTAATGCCCAACTGTCAAGAAAACACTTCTCGGATTACCATGAGTTGTATTTCATTTAACCTGCGGGAGGTAAACAAATGTGTTTTTTCCCATTCGAGTCAACCGCTTACGGACTTGACAGTCTGTATGTTTAATCATCCGGGGAAATTCACCATTGCCTGCGCGCGCATATTATCTATAATAGTAGCAGCGCAGGCCCAGGCGGTAATCATATTTCAAATAATTGCAGCGCAGTATTTACATTTATAGTTTTGTACACTGTAATTGAATATTTATGTGTAGGTAGTTACATCTACACTATCGACTGACGGCATGCACTCATTGTTTGCGCGAGATTTTACAGACTCAGTGAAAATCAAACGCAAATTTGTCACACTTTTGACTTGAAAAGAAATTATTTTATATTTAATCACGGGTAATTACGTATAAGGTATTGCCATAGCATCATACAGAGCACTCCATTATGAGTGAATGTATTAGCGTGTTAAAATGTATTAAAGTGACACTAGCATTGCCGCAGCCGGCCACCATGAAACTTTTAATTGAGGAACGGCGCTGTCGTAATGTATTACTTCATAGTTTGCGCACTCACTCACTGTTTAAGGAAAGATTAAACTGCATGCCAAGAGATAAAATTATGACAGTCTCTGACAGATCACGCTGTCAAAATATGATTGTAAATGTAATTGTCAAAGATCTGTCGCGATTTAATCTTCTCGGGATGAAGTGCATCCGTTTCATATTGCTTTTAAATATCTATAAATGAATTTCTTTGCATATATCTTACTTAACTTATGTCCACGCGGACAACAATTCCGTGTCCAATAAGGAGATCGTGTTCAATTGGTTTAATTGGACTCCATAGCAGTTTCGATGAGACGCCTTTCTTAATAGCGCTAGCTAGAGCGGCGATTTAAATAACTAAACAAACCGGCAATCGAATGATAACTTCAGCAGGTCCTACTCTTGGGCATTAGAAGTCGATTTCCTTCCAGATATTTGATTCTAACCAATCAGTCCCATTTGGTCAAGTGCAAAAATACCAGCAATTGATTATGTTAATTAATTCGGAATAAAAGGATTCACATTGTTATGGATGAAGACTGTTAATTTGTTTTTCTCATTTTAATGACCACCAAATTTTCGAATTAAAATTAATAACCTTCAGCCTTGAACTTGGAATTTTAAGTCGCTTGACATCATTAATTCCTTAATACAAAAATGGTAGCGCTCAAAAGCTCAATTGAATGACCAATGCCGTTCTAATATGAGTAAGTGATCCTCGGAGTTTTCCTTATATTTGCAGTCACATGGTGGTTGTTTTTCCAACACACCTACCCCTACTGATATACTAATTGGCTTTCGTCAGTTCTATCTCGTAAATAAAATCATAAATTTTAACAATTCATCCCACACAAAAATTCTATTTAAACACTGGCATCTATCCAAGCAATTAAAAATGTAAAATTTACGATTCTATTTTCACTTTTTAATCAAATTCGTATCTTTTATTTCTATATGTACCATTACAGGCAGCAGTACAGCATGTGTATTAGTACTGAATCGAGAAAACAGCACCGTGTACACAGCAAATATTGGCGATAGTGGCTTTATGGTCGTTCGCAAAGGTGAAATTGTACACAAATCTGAGGAACAGCAACATTACTTTAATACTCCGTTCCAACTGTCGTTACCGCCACCCGGTCATGGACACAATGTCCTCAGCGATAGTCCCGAGTCGGCAGACACCCTCAGCTTCCCCGTGAAGGATGGTGATGTGATTTTGGTGGCGACCGATGGAGTTTTCGACAATGTGCCCGAAAAACTCTTACTTGATGTTCTTAAAGATGTAAGTTTATTACCAAGAATGTTTGAGAACCACAATGAATGGGATTGTTTTCTTCTCTTTAGGTTGAGGGAGTAACAGATCCCGTGAAACTTCAAATGACTGCTAATTCACTTGCGTTAATGGCACGCTCCTTGTCTTTTGACAGTGAATTTATGTCGCCTTTCGCGATAAATGCCAGGCGCAACAATATCAATGCAACAGGTGAGTAACTATTAATTGGTTTGACTGTTTCTCTATTCATTAACTCGTGCATGTACTTTCTTTGTTTTTTTAGGCGGCAAACCAGACGACATCACTGTTGTGCTCGCGACCGTTTCAATTTGAATATAATTTTGTAAACCTATTAGTTTGTATTTGTGAATTGTCGAAAAACGAGAACTTGTGACTCTTTGCTGCTCGATTTAAAAGAGTTAACTTCTGTTAGCGCTGTAGGCTGGACTCAGTAGTGTAATTATTAGTTCCCCCTCTTATCCTGTGCTCTACTGCTCAATTTCCTTATTGTTTTGTGATTTTTCTGCTAGCAAACCGGATGAGGGTCCATTGCCTACCCTGCGCGCTGTTGTATATTATTTTTCTTTTTATTTTAGAAAATTACATGTAAGCAAACATAATTTTAAATAAAAAACAAAACAAAACTAAAAATCGATTGTAACAACCACATCTTAAAGGACTGAACGCAATCAAAGAACATAAATATTAACAAAGCGTGCGATAGAATGGTAAACAAGAAAAAAATACGTTTGTTGTAGACTAGAATAGATAATTAAAGCATATAAGCTTATATTGTAAGGGAGATATTAAACGGGTGGTAGTTGGTACGTCTCTCTGTCCAACGTTTTAATGATCGAGTGCTATTCACAATTACCTATGTTGGATTTATATTTTCTCTCCTATTACAACAATAGGTACAGATTAAGGGACACCTTTGTCCGAACATCCTATTCTGTTTTTCTTTACTTTTGTTTGCTCTTACAAACTACCCTTTTGTGTGATTAGATTTAAAAAATTCAACGTAAACAGAGTCATTTTCATTACTTACATATTTCATCAATCGCCAGGTTTTCATTGTGATTTTAGTGTCGCAGTTTTCTTTGATTTTCTTCAATTTACTACATATTTGCCTAAGTCTGCCTAATATTTAGGTTTTTGTTATGTGCATCTTTGTTTGTTCCTGAATAATTATCATTATTTCCCTCGTACAAGGTCAGAGTAGATATTAGAATGAATCCATGATAAAGCGCTTTCATTTTACGAGTAGTTATGCGAACAAATGAATATAATTATGTAGTTGACAACATTGTTAAAACAGAAAACAAGACGTGTAGAACTTCGAACATTTTTGGAAATACATAAGCGAAATACGAAAAAAATAATTGTTAATAAGAAAATTGCAGAAAACAAATATTGAAATCGATGCACTAAAAATAATATTTAAAAGTAAATGTGTAAACATGATGGTACTGTTATTAAGTTAGTTAAATCAATTAGATATTTCTGAATAGAAATGAAAATAACAATAAAGAAATCAAATTATAAATACACATTTTTTCGTTTTATTTCTAGTACATACATACAAACATAGCACAGTCTTGCTCTTCCGACTGCCGGCCAAACGAAGAGAGTGATTCTTAAGTGTTCCTGAAGTTTAAAATGTATATTTTTAAACTAAAAATTTTTTAACTTGATTTTTTCAGTTATTCTATAAAAAATCTACGAAGAGGGAAAATGTATTGAATTCTTTCCGATTTTTTAAAAGCATTTGACAAAGTGGATCACGGGAATTTGTGCAATAAACTAGCACACGGTTACCAGTTATCTACATCGGCCGCTTCGTTAGTGTCTTCCTATCTTAGGTTCACAAAACAAGCTGTATCGATCAAACATAATAATCAACATAGGTCTAACAAAGGATCTCAATTGCGCGGAGACGAACGGACTGATTCTTAACGTTAATAAATCTAAACAAGTGATTAGTAGGAGGCCCGTCGATCTATCATATTTTCATCTAAAAAAACTTGGAAGGAAGTATTTTTGGACAGGGATACGCATATTAATGCGGTAGCAGGAAAAGTTTAGGTATACTGCGCCTGCTATGGATCGCACAGTACCATGATATGCCTCTGAATACACGATTGCTACTTGGAAAGACACTCGTTGCTCCAATTTTCACATATGGCAGCGATGTCTACTGCGATGTTACTGTCTATTCACTGATCCCAAATCACTATGGCAAGTTACTCGATTTAAAATTAATGTTGGTCAGTGTTGTGGCTCTTCAAAGTCGACTCTCTAACGTTTAGTGGGCAAATTCGAGATAACCGGTTCGGTAAGCAATCAACCCTTACTACAACTCCTTGCCGTGCACAAGAAGTCGGCTTATTGCAGACATCAACTTGGCGAATTTTGCGTCGGGACTTGGGCCTATACCCGTTTAAGATCCAACTAATGCAGGAGCTTACATTTAAGTTTTTTTGCCCAAATTGAACGAAATGGAGGTACACGACACGACATGCGGTTTAGGCAAGACGTCTCTACGGCTCACACAGCAGACGCCACAGTGGACATTCTGCATGAACGATTTGAGGGTATGGTTGTCTTTAGTAGAGACGACGTGAATTGGCCTAAAGACCTTGCAATTTAACCCCGCTAGACTTTTTTTTTTGTATGGGTTGCCTGAGGTCGCAGCTCAATGCAAATAAACCGTAATGACCGATGCCCTTAAACCCGACATAACCAATTCCATCGCTTAAATTCAGCATGATCTATGCGGGAAATTGGATCACTCGGATTCGTACCACCGTGAGATGCCGCGGCTGACATTTGGACATCGTTTTATATTCCATACAATAATGGCATACATGGGCCTTTCAGATAAAAAAAATGATTTTGGTAATACCTCCCACATAGCTTGTTTTATTCCGTTGCAAAGTCGAACCAGCCTTATTGAAAAACCCTTTAGTGAATCTTCAGTAGGCGCAGCTTCTATTCATATCTGTGCTTTGTTCCGTTGTGTGCTTTTATGAGGGGCGTCGCAAAAATATTATAGCCTGTATAGGAAGTCGCTGTATGGAAAAGATTGAGAATCCCTGGTTTAAAATTCGCTGCGGCCAACCTCCTTAAATTTGTACAAAAAGTACCTTCCAAGGTACCTTTTATTCTGATCAATAGCTTGACATTAACAGAGAAGATGAGTAGATACCTGCACGTGTCCATATTAATTAAAACTAAACTCCTAGCGTGCTTCCTAAGAAGGCAGTGCCCAGAGAGTATCCCTATCACCATTAGTAGCTTTGATCTGGGGGTCTAGCACGTAACTTGATACAATCGAGTTCAGTCGATACAATTGAGCCCTGGCAGCACCTAATTTGTCTCAATCGAGGATAATCGATTGGGACAAATTAGGTGCTGCCAGCGCTCGATTGTATCGACTGAACTCGATTGTATCAACTTACGTGCTAGACCCCCTGCTGATCCACAAGACCTTTGAGACCCTGTAGCCTTCTATATGTGACCATCTTATGTCTGCCCTATTATTAGTTTTCTCGAATATAATTGTCTTGGCCGCAGCTATTGTTGGCTTTATGCCCTCAGTTATTTCATCTTGTGGAAGCTCTGCTCCGTTTTTGGCCACAACATCGCCATTCCATTACCCACAATATAAATTATCCGGATACTTAACAGAATCTGACATGGTTCTGCGCGCATAATGCTATGAAGGTTGACTAATTTTATGAGAACATAATTAAATTATATGTACTCCCTATCGAACAATTAGGTATTGAAAACGACTGACCAACTTCTTATCAAATGTGTCCATCATTTCCTTTATTCAAATTTTCATATGTACAAAGAAACTATTAACCTTATATTATAATTATTTGTATCCATAACTCAATCCTATCCGAATAATAGATTTAAATGTTTTTACATCTTATTTTTTTTATATAAAGTACAAAAACGAAAGAATAAACAATTGTATTGCAAAATGAACAGAATTTTAACATGTTTTCCTTTTCGGTGTAGAACACGTAGTCCAGAAAACAGTGTTTGTCTTTGATTTCTAACCTAAAGTTGGCGTCTTAGTTTGGAACTGGACGTTCAGCCGCTGGTTGATTATCACCGTCACCGTCGAGTCGATTGCCTCCTCCAATCTGTTCGCCCCAATCAAAACCACCAGGGCGATCCTCTGGCATTGGTTGGTAGTTTCGGTCAATGTGCTCGTTGAACATTACTTTTCTAAAGGGATGAAACAGTATTAGTATTGGTATGCCATATGAAAATTGTACGGTGTTTGTATTACAGGAAGTTTGGAGTTTTTAGGAATTTGTATCCATTCTGTTGCTGTGGGAAAACGTCTTCCAGGAAATAGTATATATGACCCACTCCCATCCCAATGATATCGACCCAAATCGTGTTGCCCAATATCATCGAGAAGCACAACAATACCCAAGGTAAGTAGGGCGCTTGGAAGTTCAGTAGGCCAAAGAAATTCATCCGTACAAACGGATTTCTTCGCGACCACACATAAACCAACATAAGCGTGAAAGCTTGACCTAAAAACAGCAAATTCACAAATAACCCAAAGAATGTCATCAGAAGTCCACCAAAGATAAACATCATAACGAAATCAGAGGTTCGTCCGCGGAAGGAGCCTTCCTCCAACATGCGACAGTAGCGATATGTGAAAATCATGTTGAAGAGGAAGCCAAAGCTGACGGTTCCAAAGAAAAGAAATGTGGTTGCGAATCGCCATAGCTGAAGTTTCTTAACGATAAGCGCAGGATGGAAGTACAACTGTAGAGGCGACACCAAGTCCAAATGCTGCAAAATACAAAGTACAATGTTGAAGAAAAAAAAAATTAAACGGGATGACGTGGGAATTTGCTGTCGGTGACAGTCCATGTTACTTACTACCGCTAGTGTTGTGATAACACAGGCGCTAATGTAAAAACGCGTAACTGTAGGAATTTCAAGGTAGCTCTGTCTGATAATCTGGAGAGCCATTTTATCCACTGGCTACCTTTGCGAATTTACGTATTTTCGGTAGCTTATTCTACTCTGTTGATCATCAAGCCCATTGGTTTATTAGTTGGTGTGTTCGTGTCCTAATCGAAGTCACCGGGCGTAATATGTGCTATTTGGGACTGTTTATTTTGTGATGTACTAAACGTTTTCGTATCCAACTAAGATAATTAATACAAATTATATTAAAGAAATATTTATTTCTGTTTTCTTGCAAATAAATAGAAAATAACTGAAGTCTTTTAACAACTGTCAGCGACAGAGCTGTCAAAATATATTCCTGAACTGTATTATCAACGTGAAACAAACAAAAGGTCGAAGCACAATGATGAGTCGACAATTTTAAAGAGTCTTATTTTTTCAAATTAGGTAGGTAGGTAGAGGTAGGTAATTATAAAACGTTTATCTATTTAGAAAAATTATCTCCGCATTTGCTTCAAATTATGTAATGTAGTTAAAGTTTCATAAGATATGTCGGAATTTTAATTCCTAAATCTGTGTTAAATAGCTAACCAGTTCAAAAACCCTGCATGAATGTTATCAACCGTTAACACTGCAGTTAGTTCAATCTTGTGTTTGAAATATTTGCTATTTTCAATAAAATTAAAGGATTGTCTTATCTCAGCGATAGAAAAGAAAACATGAAGACACGAAATATGGCGTGCCACTCCATTTCCAGAATTCCAGATAATAAAAAAATATCCCATCCACAATATCAATCCCGCACAATCGTTTAAAATTGATTTTAGGTATTAAAGCCTAGTACGCTGCTGTTGCAAAACCAAAAGAATGTTAGCTAGGGTGTGCAAACCGAGGCAGATGTTTAAGTGAATATTTCCACTCATTTCTTCACTATGCATGTTTATTTGCTGTTGTTATTTTCATGACAGCTGCGCGTCAAAATACGGACTAAAATGAAAACCTGAAAGGGGAATAATTTACAATCATACCATACAATGTGTCTTCTTGAGGCTTTCGTTTGTATGAAAATTTTGAAATGGTAATGGTAATAACATTGACATACTTACTATACATGGACTCTGCTAGTGATGTCAGTTTCATACAAACCTGCGAGGAAAAATGAAGCAAAGATAAGCACTACCTCTTTTGGTTCAGTGCGCCGAAAGTATGAAACCTGTGCGCACCATTGTTATTTTGTACATAGAACACAGTTCCATCCATTGTAGAAATATTGCAACTGCGCAAAATAACGACTTATTCAAATTATGTCGAACGTTACACAGATGACACCACGATGACACAGATGACACTTCGACACACTCAGCACTCAAACAAAATCGCACAAATTGCTCGATGATTCTCTCCGCCGTAAACCAAAAGTACTATAGTGCTTATGTTTGCTTCAAAGAAAAATTGGCTGCTAACAGCCCATGTATACTTATGTCGTTTTCCATTGGGCAAACCTCCATTCCAAGGAATCCTTTCCATATTGAGTGAAACCTCGAGTGAAACCAATGAAAAACAACATCAACGACTAAAATGTCGTGTTCTATCGGCAAGAAAAACTGATTTTGTTTTGCCTCAGATCACTTTTCGTGTTCTATTGATACAAAAAAAAAGCATCAGTAAACGTCAGTTCAGTACAAAATCTGTCAAGATGAACAGGCGAATAGCCACTCCGAATAATTTAAACCAAAATTGGATAACTATGGAATAAGTGGGAGAAATATTAATTACATATTTATGATGTGCCATATCTATATCTTATTTGTGCAAATCAATTTGCTCATTAATTTCTTTGTATGAGATTTCATATATAATTTCATATTAATTGAAACCGAGTTTAAAAATTTATCACTTGCAAGTTGCAATTCAACCACTCTACGAAAAAAAAAAAAAAATACTTCACAGCAAAAAGTAAACACAACATAGGTACTGCTACGTTCTATATTTCACTTTCACTCGAAATGAAATCGGAAATGAATTTTTGTGTTCTACATTTCACTGTATTTCGATTTCGATTTCAAAATTTTCGGAATTCAGACAAAGTGAAGTTGTGATTTCGAAAAATTTCGGAGTTTCCGAATCGTTCGAAATGCAGACTACCTACTGGAAACGAATTCGATTGGCAATTTCGATTTTACTCGATTTCTGGAACCTAGCTGATTGACAGCTTCAGACGAAATCTGAAACTCGAATCTGAGAATCTCAATAAAACCAGACATTAAAAAACAACAAGAAAAGCAATAAAGTCAGTTTCGGAAAACATCGTTCTGCAACAACATTTTGGAAGCTTCTTATGGACTCGTTGTTGATATATTTTTACTTTTCCATATATTTAATCAGATTTAATTTTACGCATTAAATAGAAGAGTAGCAAAACGACTACAATTATTGGCACCCCTAATTTTTGACTCAACTATTGGCACCCCATCATTCTGTGATTTTCTCAATAACCCTTTGTTCGAATAAGTCCATTTATTTTTTATTTTGAATTTGCATATTTTCCTCATATTTCTTTGTCTTTAGTTTGGAGACATCGACATTCATCCATTCATTCTATTCATTTCTGTTTCATAAGTGAAATTAAAAACACGTGCGAAAAAACACATTTTCATGAAAACTTTTTTTATTTACTATAAGAATGCACTTAATAAGTCGTTTGTAAATATATTTTGTTTAAAAAGTTATGGTTTTATTATTTATTAATAAAAGGGGTGCCAAAAACGGACGTAGCGCCTCCCATAGAAAAGAAGGACAAACGCCCGTAAGATGGCGCTGAATAAATCTAATCTAAATCTCAAAATGACACCATATCTGGACATTTATGACGACCGCTTTAACCTTGAAATTTAATAAATAGACGTTTAGTCTGTTGAAAGCATTTAATAAAAATATGAGCGGAAGAGTTGCTTGGTACTTGGCGTTGGCAATGCAAAGATAGACAAGAACATAGGATTCAAACAATACGGCCAAAAACCCGGCGGGTCCGGGTAGGTACAGCAAAAATTTGAAAATCGTAAGATTTATGAAAATATTTACAACGATCGGGAAATTAGTAAACAAAACGGGAGTCTTTCGGAATATTGAGTGTACTGTTTATTTAGCCCTACCATGACTCCAGATTTATTTGAAGTGATTTTATATAGTACATAATACTTACTGCTATGATGAACATTTAGTACATAGTTACAAAGTCACTTCGTTTTTATCGGGTACTCCAAATCAGTTTTAACACCGATAGGTATTTTTGTTCTTCGAATCCTGTAATAAATAAAATAAATAAATAAATAGGTGGCGCAACAGGCGGGTGACACCCAAGGCCTAGCTTCTCGCAACCATTCGTTTTGTGTGAGTTTCTATTTTTGGGACGAATGGAAGGGACCTACAATTTTATGCCGAGTCCGAACGGCTCAATTGAGAAGCTTTTTCATGACAGTCATACTCTCGGATGTTTGTCAGACGTTCGCGAGAGGTGGCGCAGTAGAAAAAACTTTAAGATGTAATTTGGGTTTTTCCGGGGATCGAACCTGGGATCCCTCGCACAGTAGTCCAACACACTAACCACTGCGCTACTGCGCCTACTCTTCGAATCCTGTAGTAAAGCGTTTTTCAATAAGTGAAAGTACGTTCGATGCCATTATGTATGGAACTCGATTTCTTTTGCATGGCCACCACGGGCACGCTTGCAGAAGTCCAGACGCTGAACCCAATTTTCGACGGTAGAGAGACGGTCACAGAGATGCCCAACTCTTGAGAACGATGTGTGAGAGACACATTTGAAGAGAAATGTCAAAAGAGCGGCAAGAAATTCGGCGTCGTTTGCTGTCCCTGTCGCTCTACTTTTGTAGCGTCCCTGTTGAAACACCCTGTATATAGGCTAAAGATGGCTTCGGGTATTATTCTAGTAGGTATGTACAAAATGTAGCCGTACATAATTTTCAAATTTTTTTTAAATTTTTATTAAAACACAAAGAGTTCAAATTTAATTGAAAGATATGGTTTATTTTTGTTTTCATCGCATTTCAGTTTTTGTTTTTTATTTTAATTTCATAATATTTAAGATAATTTTAATATATATATTTTTTCTCATTCATTTGTTATTGACTATGTCATAATTGTTAATATTTATAATCATATAAATGTAGAGTTGTAATGAGCTGCATTCACATTCTGCGGAAAAAACTAATGTGAATTTAAGTTCTCTTATATTCATTACAATTGCAAACTATGTATTATAATAATTTTGTTTTTAAATTACATCTTCTTATTTTAACCCGCACTTTCCGTAGATAAATGCAACATGAATATGTGCAAGGTTTTTTTTTAATTCATTCTGGCTATAGAAAAAATACTTTTTTCTTTTATTTAAATAATCTTGTAATATACCTTAAGCAAAAGTTCTTTATAATATTCAAATTCAATATTTTATTTACATACACAAAGAAATTAAAAAAAAACCCAATTCGATTGTTTTTGTTTTTTTTTTTCAAATGGAAATTTATTTAAATGAAAAATTAAAAAAAAAGAAAAATATAAATATCCTGAGGTACGATTGTTGCTTTTTTTTATTTAGGTTCATTTTGTACCTGAGTTGAGCTGTTTGTTTTTTTTTGTGGTCTAAATATAAAAATACAATTTTATGTAGTGTTAAAACTGCAAGAAAAGTGCAAAATCGATAAACCATTTAAGAGGCAATTTTGTTGTTATTTTGTTTTACAAAGAAAACAAAAATCGTTTAACGTTTTAGTGTTGTACTGTCAGAAAGGCAGCTGGTTACTTTGTTTTTGTGATTTATTTCTTATTAAAATATGTAAATAAGAAGCAACTGTATATCGTCTGCCTTATTTTTATTTTTAAAATATTTATTTTTTTTTTGTATTTAAGTGGGGGTTGGGATTATGTCAACAGTGCGTTTGGAAAACAATATAAATAGAATTTTTACTATGCCTTGGTGGTACCATTTTTTTTTCTTTTTTCGTTAAAGCTGTAAGCTCTTGTGTCTCAAGGCCCTTATTTTGCTTTAACACTGCAAAGGTTTGTAGATCGAAATTAGCCACTAATTGCTTTAAGTTCCGGAGGTCTTATCTTAAGATTTAATTTTGACATAGATACATGTGCCTAAATCAGGGATATAGACGATCATTGTCGAAGCAACGTCGGCCGTTTTCGAAACGTTGGCGACCAGAATAGTCTATAATTCAAGACGAAGACACAGATTTGTGGCTAAAACCACAGACTCTAGCACTAGATAAAACGGATCGTTTTAACAACGCCGATGATCGTTTTATAAACTTTAAATGGTATAAATTGGTTTCAAACATCTAGTTTCTCTGACCTCATTGTAGTTTTGGTAAAAATGTGATGACGTCTTGCGTCAAAAACGATAAATTGAGTAACTACCATTGTTCTTAGACAATGTGGGCAAATCAGAGCAGAGAGCAGAGGGTTTCGGCATAAATATTGAAACTAATTATTGTTTATTGGAAATTTCGTTTTTGTAAATGATTTTCCTTGCGGAAAAAGTTTATTCATACTGCTCTAAATTGGCGCCCAGAAAACTAACCATTAGACTCGCGCGATCACATAAATTTCCTATCTACGAATACAGGAAAGTTTTCGATGATTAATTTCTCAATGAAAGTTTTTACACTAGGTAGATAGGTACCTGTAGATATTGGCCATTTTTTGTTCGTATGCTCTATAGCAAGATCCAAGGGGTTTTATAATTCGGAGCGTCTTCGCATGACGTAATGTTTCACAGTTTATTTATTTTACAAACGCCCTGTTCAATGGATTTGGATACAATAAAAAAGTTGAAACAGCTACATATTAAGTTATTTATTTTTGTTTTTCTTTCAATCAGAAAAAAAGATATGATTCTTGCATCTACACTAATTCATTACATAATTATGCTTGTATGTGTAAAGATAAACTATATATATTTTCTGGTTTATATTAATGGCAAAAGTTATACACTTGTTTTCTTTATTTTTTAAGTTGATTATGTTTGCTGCGTGGAATTAAAAAAAAATAAAAATATTTTTAAAATAGTACTTTTTACATAAAATGCCCTTAGTTGGTAATTATTACATTTACACATTAATGATTCAATCAAAAGTATTTTTTTTATTATTTGCAATTATTTATTATTATTTAATTTTACATCTACGATTATAAATTCGGACTTTGAAGATAAAAAGTTAAGAAGTTTTTGTTTTTCTTTAAATATTTATATATAATTTTTTTTTCTGTAATACTGGTTCTATTAAAAAAAACACGTTAATAGATAAATATACATAAGTTGTTTGGCAACTGACATTTCCAACTAAAAGTCAATTTGTTTAGTTCACACTGTGTTTATGTGGGAAGGAAGATTTTACAAGATCAACGAAAAAAAAAAGTCTTGGCACATGTTAACCGAAATATCGAAGACGAAAAAAAAACAAGACAATTATGATACATCCTAAATTATTGTTTAAATACATTTAAATAATTCATTGAAAGTTATAAGATATATACTTTGTTTTACTAATAATAGGTTTAATTTTGTATTTGTTTTTTGTTTCTTTTTAAATATATATCCTTTTGCATTAAATCACAGATTTTTGTTTTAAATTCCGAAAAAAGACGACGACGAGTATTTTTCCAAAATGTAATATTTGTTTTTGTTTTGTTTTTCTTATAATTTTGACTAAATTTTCTTTTACCTATATATTAACAGTGATTTTTTGTTTTTCAGTTTGATATGCCTAAAATATAAATTAATTTAATTTTATTTTTCTTTTTTAGTGCGTTGACTGAAGTAGTTCAGTGTGAATTTTATTTTAACGACATCTTTACCTTAATTTTTTTTGTTTCGAAGTACAAATAGAAGTTTTTTTTAATGTTTGTTTTCTGACTTTCGTATGTATTGGTAGAATTATTAGTAAAATATTTTTTTTTTAATAATTAACTACGTCAATAAAATAGTTTACAAAAAAATTAGTCCACAGTAAATAGATGTATTGTTAGATGGACAAAAAGTGGATTTTTTTTTATTATGTTAATTTTAATTTTAAAAGTACTTTTTTGTTTATTCTTAAAATTACAACCTGAGACTTTTTGTTTTGTGGTCCATTTTTTCTGTTTTGTTTTTATTGATACAAATGTAATTTATTTTATTTTGTTATATGTGCGTGCTACTCAAAAATTATTTCATTGAAAAATATTTCTCTTTTGTATAAAAAAATTGAAGTTTGTAAACAACAAATTTGGCACGAATGAGTGAAGAACAACGGCTTTTAGATTGATTTGATCCGATATGAGTTACTTCAGCGGAATTAACTCAATTTTGTGTTTTTTTTTTGACAAAAAGAAAATATTTTAAAAAAATTTGGCATTTCTCGAACCACAATTTTGAATTTGTTAATTTTAAAATTCTAAATAATAATTTACTTATATGAATAAAGGAAATAAAAATATTGAATAAATTTTGTTTGTAAAAAAAATAACAGCCAAACTTAAATTTTGTTTTCGAAATGATCACAGTTGGAGAAAAAAAAAAACATTAAAATTCTTATTCATTATTTACAAAACTTAAACCTAGTTATTAATGCAAAGGGATTCGTGCAAAAGGGCGTTGTGTTTGTAGAAAGTTTAAGGTTTCAGTTGTGCTGTAATGAAAATTTTGCAAACTCTTAACTGCACTTGTTTAAAGGAGGACCCTTTGAGAGCCAACTGAAGTTGAACAAATACTTGAAGAATATACTTTTCATCTCTGTTTATTATCTAATTATTCAAATGCTGCTGATTTTGTTATTCGGTCTCTTTCTACGGTCTGTGGCCATTTAAGAAAGGAAATGATTTTACGACATTTTTTGTTTATGTTTGAGAATTGTTACACTTGACAAATGACAAGTAAATATACCAAACCGTCAGTGTTGCTGTGCTGATTTTTAAATACATACATATTCTGGTCTCAAAACGTTAGTTTTATTTATTTCCAAACAGCCTGCACAGAGAACGTCGGCAAATTCTCGATATTCATGGCAAATACTTGAAAATTAAGTTACAGCAAACTTGTTGATAAACACAGAATATTTTTGTTCGAAAATCTGGTAAGTGTTGACATTTACTTTAAGTTTGCGTATAATTTCTTAATACGATCAAACTAGTGTCAAAACTACCAAATACCTTAAATTGGATCAAGCCAAAACCGATCGTCTTTGTTTTGATCATCTATTTGGTATGGTGTAAAAGGATTTATTCTGAGTTGTATCTGATGCATAATAAAAAAGAGCTTTCCACAAATGCTCGTTTCTGAAACTTCAAAACTCTTAACAGCCTTTTGCGCTAGTACCTTTGCAAACATTTAAAATATTTCCGCCGACAGTTTCATTACTGTTTGTATTTGTCTACGTGATATATGTATATATATTTTTTTCAATGTTTAGATGGCACACTATAATACTATTATTTTATTCTGTATTTATATAACTTGTTCACAAACTCGCAAAAAAAAAATTATTTAATTTTTCCTTTGATATGGTAGAGCATATTGAATTTAATTATTTTTTCATCCGGTTTGATGTAAGATACATTTTCCTTAAGTAAAACAAATTAAATACCTGAGAGCCTGGATATGCGCGAATAACAATATGTTTTACATGTTCTTCTCTTTCTTTTTGTATTTAAATATACTATAAATGTTTTTTTGTTTTCATGAGACGTAGAAATATGTATGTTCACATTGAAACTATAAAATATGTGTTAATTTTATTTCAATTATTTATTATTATTTTTTTGTTTTATTTTATTCAAAAAAAGATTTCATTTTTCTTCCATTTTTTGTCATTTGTACTTCACTGGTGAAAAATCACTGAGTTTTTTTTTTTGTTTTTTAATTTGTATCTAATATTTTATTTATTTTTTTCTTTACAATCAAAGGATTCTATATGATAAATATATGTGTGTTATCCCTGAAATATATATAAGTATTTATTTTATTTTATGTTTGTTCCTTCACGCAACATTTACAAATCGTGTTTTGTTTATGTATATATATTAAATATATGTTATTTCATTTTATAAAATTGTTAAGGTGAAACCTTTTATTTTTGTTTTTATTTAATTTTATAAATAAATATGTGTTTACCTTTTTCCACTGGAATATTATTTTTTAGAGAAATTTTCTTTTAACCAAAAATTTAATTTAAATCGAAATAAGAGGAAAACAATTTAATTAGTTATACAATTATAAATAAAAAATTAAACATAGGGTTTATTCTAAGAGCTAAGCTTAGACTTAATATTAGTTTAAAACCAAAATTTAATTAAGAATACAATATTATTTATATAACGTAAAAAACGCATTTGACAATTGTACAATAAGTCCTTCTTTCTCTTCCACAGAAAATTCTGCTTAAAAACAGAAATTTTCAAAAAAAAAAAAAAAAAATTAAAACTAGTGTTAATATGAATATATTTTTAAAGTACCTTTAATTCTAAAAATATATGCAAAATTATTTACAATAACTAATTTTAATTTAAAAACATAAAATATTAATGAAACTTCTCACGAAATATTGCACGTTCGCCAAATTTTATAAGAAACAAAAAGTTAAATATAATCAAATATAAATTGCTTTTTTTTTTTGTATAACAAACAAAAGACACTAAGGCTTTACAGGAAGAAAAAAATGTTCTCAAATTGTATTTCTCTAAAAAATCGCATTCCATCTTAAGTCCTATTGTATGCCTGGCGGTGGCTGCCCCATCTCACTGGTGAAATCAAACAAGCTTGTCGCCCGAGGATGTCCTGTCATCGAGTGATGATGATGATGGTGTGGAACTAATACGTTCTTGATCGCTGATGTTTTAAGTAGACGCTTCAGCATACCACTAGATCCGCGATGCTGTAGACTCTTGTGCGTGGTTAGGGAGTTCTTTGTGCGATAGCGACGGTGGCAGAATTCACAAACATACAGCGTATCCGATTGCTCGTGTTTATCTTGGAAGTGACGCTTTAGCGAGTAATAGCAGGAGAACGTACGTCGACAGTAAGGACATTCCTGTGGCTCATTGATGCCACCACTTGTGGGCGGTGGCATGCGCAGTGGTAATTGTGGCTTTTGATCACCGCCACCCATGCCGTGGTGTGGCGATTGCGTTGTTGGTGGTGGTGACGAATGATGGTGATGATGGTGGTGCATAGCTCCAAGCAGACCACCGGACGCCAGTGACGAATTCGGCGATGTCAGTGAGATCGGCGAAGGGGATGAGGTAGAATTTGTCGAAGATGACGATGTTGACAGTGGCGTTGGTGCTTGTTGTGCGTTAGCGGCCGAGACAATAGCATTTTGGGGGCCTGGTGGGTGGTTGGGGTTTTTGGTTTGATATTGAATTGGTTTTTTTTTTGTTTGGTTTATTTTTTGTGTAACGATTTGTTTTTTTCGCAATATTGATTTGTTTTGTGTGCAGGTAGATGGAGTAGTAGTAGATGGTAGTAGGTGGTTGGTGGTGGTAGTAGGTAGGTAGGTAGGTAGTAACACATTACAAATTCGTGTACCGAAAAAATATACAAGAAAAAACAGAAAACGAAAAAAACAATTTTGTAAGTTTTTGTTTTGAAATCCAATTTTTTTTTGTAAAAGATATTTTATTGTGTATAATTGTGCGCAAAGTTTTTATGAATCATCGTTTTTCTTTACGCATATAGAGCTTTGATTTTTAAGCACTACTTTTTAGGAAAAGGGAAACAACAGACTAAGGGTAGTGCTTCGAAATCGAAGTATTCAGATTATTGTAAGCTAAATTATTTCTTTTATATATATTTTCCAATATTTACATTTTACATTACACAAGACAATTAGCTGCACACAAAACACAAACTATGATATTGACAAATGTTGTTGATTACTCATGTAGATAATGTTAGGTGGATGCAACTTCGAAGAAATGCGTTTGGAATGTTGTTGAAGCAGAACTGTATCCGTCGCTGTTTGATGTTGACAGATGTTTTAAATATTTTATAACCCGACTTTTTTTTATAAAAACAATTTTTTTTTTCATCGATTCAGTGGTTTTTGTTGAATGAATTAATTATCTCTGTATTATAAAAATTAAAAAAAAATATGTAAAATAATGCTCTACTTCTTGACAAAAGACACGAAAGATGACATGCACTAATTAATTTTTGCATTAGGATTGACAGCATAAACTGTGTTAATATCCGCATTGAAAATAGTGACCCCCATAAGTCATAATTCGGTTTTTTAAATGATTATTTTATTAATATTCACTATCGAGCGTTGAACCACAAATTTAAAGAATGTGCGTTTAGCTGAAAAAATTCAAGTAGATGTGTCAGCAGTAACACAAAATGCAATTTCACGCGGACAGGCAAGCAATCATTTTCGAGTTTTGTATTTACGTTTTAGTTCAACCTTGTTTTTGGTCTTCTGATTCTGACAATGAGCTAGTAACTCGTCCATATAAGGATTGAATTCGAGAGTAGACTCATTGATTAGTAAATTCTGAGAAATAAGTGCATTTAATTAGCTGCATGCTTCATCGATACAAAAATGTACACACGAAATCAAAAATATAATCTTTAATTTAATTGCATTAGTTTTAGAATAATTCCACTTGAAAATTATTGTCAAATTAAAAAAGCAAACTGAGAATATCATTGATTTTGGACATCTTTTTATGAATCTGTCCCGTCTCAGAAGTACCTAGCTGCGATGTAGAAAATCGTTTTGCAGCGTCTCATGAGCATTAATAGCAATTTATAAGTTTTGTGGATGCAGCGGAATAAACGCTGAAGTCCGACTCTGATATACAGATCAGCTATTGCTACCAATCTGAAACAATTCTGAATTTTGAACTGCAATCGAAATTAATACGAGTGCTTTATGACACAATTAACTAACTATTTCCAATAAGTAGTAAGTAAGTGGATGCACTTTCGCATTATTACAAACTGACAGTTAATACTTTAGCAGTGATGCCAATTTTTGCTGCAATATATGCATGATAATATTGTATAGGTACCTACATCAAATAAAAGATAATCTCTCGCAGATTTTTACAATGCATTTATTTCTCTTTTTTTGTTGAGCATTTTCGAAGTATTTTTGAAAATAAAGATATATTTCATTTAAATTTATCTGTCATCATCGATATTTTGAAAGCTCTATAAAAATTGTTATATTTGGGAAAGACTTTCAGTATAAGTCAGTAAATGCATGTGATCGTATTTCATAGTAAATATTGCTCTCGCTTTTGTTAGCTAGTCAGAACGTTTGGTATGTTAAAAAAAAAAAAATAAATAGGTGGCGCAACAGGCGTGTCTAGGCCTAGCTTCTTCCTGAGTTCTTTAACCAAAATTGGAGAATAACTATTGGCGTATTTTTTTGGGAAGTGAGTATAACAAAACCAAAAGTGAGTATAACAATTTTGCATGTAAAACCAAAAGTGAGTATACAAGTTTTGCATGTACAAGTAAAAGTGAGCTAGCTATAGATTCTCAAAAAAATACGCCTTATAGTAAATCTCAACACTGCAGGTATATAACTGTTGTGAATAAAGCAGAAGCCTACGGTATATATTAACTCGTGAACAGTTTCATTTATGTGAAATTTCATCAAATGCGAATTTATCGTATGGCTGACGACGGCAACATATCAGTTAGAAGGATGTTATATCATTTTAGTACATACTCAAATTGGAGAGGTCTATCAATTAAAATAAAGTCTTATTGGGCAATCGATCATTAAGTATTCGCTAAAAAGCAGGTAGGCTCTGGACTGAAATAATGTGGCCTTTTAAGCAGCAGAGTACTTGAATTTAAGAGAATTAATCCAAATGATAAAATTTTAGCCACTTCTATAAAAATTCAGCATGCTTTTTTAAACGTCATAATAACGTTTCGGTTACTTTAGAGTTTACCATTAGTTTTACATTTAATTGTATTTTTATTATTTTAATATCTTCAACGCATTTCCTTCGAAGTTGAATCCTCCTGCATAGAAAGAAATATATATTTTTTTAAGCAATTTTATTAAAAAAAAAAAACAAAACATAACACAAAAATGAAAAGTTAAAACAATTATTTCAGTTTTCGACCAATTTCCAATATGAAAAAGAAAATCTATGATTTTCAGCATGCTTATGGTTTTTTTTTTTGTATTTTTAGTTCCTGAGCTATAATAGTAAAAGTTTTGAAAAGCTGTAAAAGCCCACAATGCAATTTAAAATGATTTCAAACTTATTTAAATAAAATGAGAACAGTTAAAAATTCGTGACATAGAAAAAAAAAAGTTAAACAAAATATAAATCACATCGCCATAAGCAAATAGCAGACATTTACATAAAAAATTATTATGATGAAGCAGATAATTTGAAAATTGAAATTAAGAAAAATCCATACATTTTTCAAAAGCACACATTAAAAAAACGGCATTCAGAATTAGTTAAAAAAAAAATAATAATTCAAATTAAAATTTACTAAAATAATATTTTGAAATAAATTTCTTTATGTAACGAAAAAATTTAAAGGAAAAAGAATTAAAATAGTTATTTCAGAGAATAATAGTAGTTGTCGGAAGATGCATTTTCTTTTAGCTGTATTTTTTTGTAGTTTTTTTTTTCAAATTTATATATAGTATATATATGTAAGAAATTAAAGTTTATACTTTAGCTTAAACAATATGTATGTCTTCTTTTTTTTGTAATAAAAACAAAATAAATAAATATCTCTAAAGCGTTAAGTAAGTCTACTTGAGATAAGTTTGGTTAATTAATTTTTGTGAAATTCTTTTCTCTACTTAAATATAACTGGAAAAAAATATTTTAGTACTAAATTGTGCAAAATGGTGTACTCTATAAAGTGTGCACTCAAATTCCCAAACCAAAACCATATTATTACAACTGAAGTCCACTACCAAAGAAAATGGTTTTGGTTAGAAATGTTGGTGCGCAATGAAAAGCGTTTAGTACCGACGTTTTGTACAGCATTTTAGTACTAATAACTAATAAAAAAAAAATTAGATAAGTTTCTCTACAACCCAAAAGATGAAAAGATGAGAGTTTATATAATTGCTTTCATAATTTTTTTTTTTTGCAAAGAGGAGGAAGACCAATTCAATAGTGGGATAGTTATCTAAATGTTTGTAAAATACCAGCAGCAGTAAAGTTGTGAACAATGGAGAAAGGAAATACGTAATATGTATATATTTTGAAAGATTTCCAAAAAAACGATTCTACTAAGAGTATACTAAAGGCCATGATGTGGTATATTATGTTGTTTGTATGTTAGAAGAAGAGATGAGAAAATATATATATTTATATTTTTCAGTCAATCCTTGATTTATTACAATGTTAAGTAGAGTAGAGAGTAAAATAAGGCAATAATGATAGGATGCAATTCTAAACTAATTTTGTTTTGTTCTCAAAAAATAAGAATAATTTACAAATCTAATGAGAGAGAGGTAGTCACTTAGAGAGACAGAGTGAGTGAGAGAATATACAGAGAGAGAATAATTTACAGCAGATGAGCGAGAGAGAGAGAGAGAGAGGGATAGCTCCCCAAAATATATATATATAAAACAGACAGAGTTTTATAAAAAACAGGATGATAACTTTTTTTATTTGGCTTGCAGAAGAAGGAGTAGAATTTTGTATTTTAGATTTTTTTTATATTCTAACCTTGGCGAACGTTAAAAGGACTCGTCTCTCTTTTCTTTTTTGCTTTTGAATTCGACGATGAAGGTAGATTGGTTGGTAGAGTAGATGGCACTGGGTGTGTGTGAAGCTCCTGTGTTGACGGAGTGATGGAGGTAGAGAAGTAGGCGTAGACGCAGCGGCAGCAAGATGGTGCTGATTGATGCATTTTGTCGCATAAGATGTATTGTATATAATATAAATTGACTACGATTCGATAGTAGATAGTACTAAAAAATTATGTATATATGTATAGAAGGCGATTGTCCACAGGTAGTGTAGTATATTCACATCAATGTTAACGATTATATCACTACTAGATTGTTTATTAGTTTAGTTTCTTAAACTATATATATATATATATTGGTATATGGCATTGCTTGTCATAATTCGAGAAGATAATAATTATTTGTCGTTGTATTTTATATAGTAGTATATAAATCATTTTATCATTATATTTATGATTTTCACTTCTTGTCACTTTTAGTTGTCTTTTGATTTTTGTTTGTTTGTTTTAGTAGTAGTATCTGAAGGGTAGCACTTGATGGGCGGCAAGTGCAAGGACCTCCTAAAAGAACTTTATATCTTTCATTTCCAATTCGCCGGGTCGTGACTTGTGATAAGTATATATATGTGTCATCAGGGAGTTACGCGAACAGTAGACTCTTTCACAAATGATGCAACGATATTCCTCCTGACGTTCGGCATGCTTGTCGGCGATATGTCGTTTGAGGGAAGCTTTCGAACACAGTACCTTACCGCAGAGCTGGCATGAAAACAGTTTCTTGGGTGAACAGCCTGGAAATTTGGTTAACTAGGTTTTAAAACACACACAATACACTATTTTTTATACATAGTAGGTATAGATTTTATTTGTACATCCTTCCATTGTTTTTGTTTGTAAGAATATATATAGACAAAGAGGGAGAGAGAGAGAGTTATATAGAAGTGGTTGTACTTGTGAATCTGGTGGGTGGCAAGTGGTAGAAGGTGGAGTAGGTACAGACCCTACCTAAACTCGATTGGGAATTATATATACTATAACCAAAAAAAAAAAAAAAGTGTCCAATTCATATATTATATTATATAAATGTAAATGCTTCATTCCGACTACTAACAAAAACATAAACAAAAAATTGTATACTTATATTCTTTTTAGTTCCTTTTCTTATTTTGCCGAGTGTGCACTCAATTATTTATGAACTTATTTATTATAAAAAAATATTTTAACAAAATACTTCCTACTACCTGCAAAATAGATGGATGGATTGATGGATGATCAAAATCAACTTCAGGCCCCCAATGCTTATAACTTTCTCCTCAACATCGTTCACAGGACAACAAAACACAGACATGTGCGATAAACATTATGTAGCTTTTTTTTTGTTTCAGAGTGAAAGGAGAGAAAGTGTGCAGAGAAATGAAATTTAACAAAAAAATATGACAAAAAAAAATTAACTGGTGTGGATTTGATGGTGATAACACAAGAATAGACACGAGTTTTACGATTTTTTTGTTTTTTCTTTAATAACTCAATAATTTTCTTTTTATTTACGAAAATATTTTATGTATATATATATATATATATTCTTTTTAATGTTTTTTTTTATGTACTATGTACGAATAGTTTTTTTTTTAAATAAAAAAAATAATAATAAGGAAATAATTATTAATAAATAAGTAATTATATGCATTTCGAATAACAAACAGTTGTATTTTCTAATTTTATTCTTTTTCTTTCAAGAATATTACTGTAGGTTGATTTTTTTTCTTCTTAGATTATAATGGATTTTTAAATGGATTCTGTAAATCAAATGAGTTACTATTTATACTGTTCTTTTAGTAAGCGATTTTTTGTTCATATATTAAATTTGAAGTTTTTTTTTTTTTACTTTTTATACAATTTTTACAATTATCTATTTTGAATGAAATCACAAAGAAAAAAAAAGTTATAATATGAATTTGGGTTTTCATTGCTATTGTATATTTGCTTTTGCATTTAAATGAAATACTGTTAAAAATGTGACACAAACAAGCATGTATTGTAGCTTACCCAGTTGTGATAGGTCGAAGAATGTAATGTAATGTCAATTTTGCAAACAAGAATATAATATTAAAATATATAATACAAAGAGTGTGTTAGGAATATGATTAGTAGACACAAAAACACGGCGATTTAAAGGTTTTTTTTAATGGTCTGAATATACACGTTGATCTGATATCTTCTCATTGTGATTCGATATTTTAAAACACATCTCAAATTCGGTAAAAGAAAATTATCGAAGCTTTTGCAATACATTCGTATATTAAGGGAAGGTTATATCTACATACATGTTATAGATGAAGATTATTAATAATAACCAACTGATGCGTTTGCAAAATTATTAAAACAATAAGACAATAAGACTTACCTAACCTAACCTAAACTAAACCCATTCTTAAGAACGATCACAATGTAATATCTAGCATTTAGGAAACTCGTAACTACATTGATGATGCATAATCAACATTGCAAATGGTTCTAACAATTGGCATCACTGCTCAAGTTGATGCGCCAAAGGGAAAGGGAACGCGAAATGCATGAACAAAATTCCTGATTAATCCTTTTACGATCGAAGTGGAAAATGTTGTGGCAGATAAAGAAAGCAACATTATTTACATAGATATAATGTGTCAATAGACCAAGCTACTTATTCAAGTTAAAATAAGAAAATAAAGTAACAAAGCCAATCAATTTCAATTGCGATATAAATTATTCTGAACAAAAAAAGTTGCTCTGAAGTGCATCAGCATCGAATCAGTCAAGTGACGTTAATACGTGTACGTGTAAAGGTACGCATCATTAAATATAAATATAACATTTAAGTGTTGCTATTCAGCCGTCGTTCGGGACACGACTACGTAACGAACTGACAAAGTTTATATTGGTGTATGCGTATGTGACTCGCTTAGTTTGCGACAAGGTCTTTAAACTCCAGTATATTATTTTCGTATAGCATACGTTTAGGACCCAAACGTTTTTTCTTTACAAACAGTTTTTAATGAAAATATGGTTACGTTACGTTAATTACGTAGCCGTGTCACATACATAGGTAAAAGTCAGTCAGTACAAAATCAACGGCCGAATAGACATTTCGAATATATTTACATGTCACTGAAATTTCACGCTTGTCATTTTGGCACGCGTTATAGCTAGAAGACAATGAAAGCTGCTGCTGGAGTTGTCAAATATTGTATACAAAACTAATTTAATTCTGCGAACACAATAAAACGCAGCTGCATAAGGTGGGTCTATGGGATTTCGGTAACTATTATTTCGAGCAATTGAAATTGAAGCTCCCATTGTTTTATTCGTTTTGTGATAGGCAAATGATTTCGAACCTTAGCGAACATTTTCATTAAAATGTGTGATGGTTTTAAAAATCATAATATTTAGTAAAAATATTTAAAAAAAATTCCTGTACATTAAATTGCGACTGCTCACTAAACATGCAATTCAAAAATCTGCAACAGTTGAGATTCGTGAATACAGCCACTACTTGTAGATTACGAATGGTAAAATGGAATGTAAGAAAACTTAGTACGAATTACAAGGGATAACTGAAAGCATATTCAGTTGAATGTAAATTTGATGTTCTATATTTGTGTACATTTACACTATGACTATGTAAAGGTCCCAAAATGGGACAGCCAAACTCGGAAATAATTTGGAAACTGTCAAAAACAAGCTAACAAATCTGAGTCCCTTTATCTGAATTTTTTAAAATACATATTTACAATCCGCGGTACTAATAATCATTTTTAGTGTTCAGGCTAATTTTTACAAAGTCACAACGGCGAAAATTTCCAAATAAAATTATCCACTGTGACCGTCGAAATATTTCAGTTGAAGATTATAAATAAATAAATAAATAGGTGGCGCAACAGGCGGGTGACACCCAAGGCCTAGCTTCTCGCAACCATTCGTTTTGTGTGAGCTTCTATTTTTGGGACGAATGGAAGGGACCTACAATTTTATGCCAAGTCCGAACGGCTGAATTGAGAAGCTTTTTCATGACAGTCATACTCCCGGATGTTTGTCAGACGTTCGCGAGAAGTGGCGCAGTAGAAAAAACTTTTAAGATGTAATTTGTGTTTTTCCGGGGATCGAACCTGGGATCACTCGCACAGTAGTCCAGCACACTAACCACTGCGCTACTGCGCCCACTAGTTGAAGATTAAATGAATTAAATGATTTTATTGGTAAGGCCCAATATGTAGGTATATTCCTAAAAACAGTTTCAGCACCAATGAAAGTTTAAGTTTTCAGAACAAATTTTACAATTTGGCTTCTAGGTTGACAACGCAATGATAATACAGTTTTCAATGCACCTACCTACGAGTATAATAGTCGAAAGCAAACGGAAGTTGGTCGTAATTTTACGTTTAATAGAATTCAGTGTTCCGGTACACTGCGTAATTAGTAAGAAAACAAGAAGGTACCTGAAAAAAAAATCACAGTCGGTAAGAACAGCGATAAGGTTCTGTCAATTTAGGGCACCTAATCCGACAATGATCAGATTATACGTACTCATTTGAGTTTATACGTCTTAAATTCGTAGAAAGGGAATTTTCTTAAGTTCAATGCTGAAACAGACTCAACAATTATTATGGGCATCGTCTTGGTAAAGAACTAGATGAAACTTTTGGTAAATGAAGAAATATGGTTGCACATTACTAGGTGGTTGCAGCATTCTTTTGATTAGTCAGTTAGTATCTATGTATATCTGATCTATTGACTTTTGTTGGTCAAATTTATTAAGTAGATTTGCTTTCTCTATTAATAATGAAAACAATGATCGTGATAGTGATAGTCTAGTAACACACTTACAAACTACTGTTCTTCATGAACACATTAACGATGGCTGAGCAAACTTATTTTGTTAATAAAATGACATTAAACACAGATACATGATATACCAGACAATGGATGGTTATTTAGATGCATTCCTCTTCTTCTGTATACGAGCGACGAGAAAATGATTGTTATATAGCTCCTGCGGTAAGCTCACATATACACACACACACATTAATGCTTTTAATATACAAAAAGCAAAAGACAATAGCAACAAAATGGATGGCGTCAAAATGGTTTGTTTTTTTTTTGTTTTCTTCTAAGTTCCTAGCTTAATTTGCTTAGATTGCTTCATAAAAAGTATAGGTATTCTTTTTCTACAAAAAATCACTTCATATTAAAAAAATAAAAACATTTCGTTTTACTTCTTGTATTCATAAAAAGTTTAATTAACTAAACACTTATTAATATTTATAATATTTTCCTTCATTTTTAATTATATGTGTACACTGTTGTTTTTAGTATTTTAAGTTTTCTAATAAGAAAAAGAAAAATATAATTTTTAGAAAAGAAAATATTTCTGTTTTTATTTTATGATTTACATTTAACATATACATAGTGCATTTTACGGTTGACATAAATTTGTTTATTCAATTTAAACAACGATATTTAACATAAACATTTAGTATTTTGTTGTTCAATGTATGTATTCATTTGCTTTATTCTATTTTTGTTTTGTTTGTTTCATTAATTGTATTATTCATCGGAGTTAGGAAATAGTTATTTATATATATATATTTGAATATAGAGAACAAAAATTAAGTAAAGTAAATTAAACTTAACACTTTAAAAATAAGGTAATATAATTAAAATTTATAAAAATAAAAAAATTAAAACTTACAACAATTCATATACATGTATAATTAAAATTGAATTACATTCTATGCACCGATATTATTATTATTTTTTTTCGTAATTTTAAAATATATATACGGATAATTAATAAAAATAAATATATATTTATAAAAATATAAAATAAAAACAAATTCTGTTTGTAAAATAAAAAAAAAATAATAAAAAATAAAAATTTGGTATCAAATAAAAAATTAAAATTCAGACTTTCGTATAATTTTATAATATTCTTCTTTAAATGTCATTCTCTTAAAGAGCTTATCAAAATTTTGATGAAATCTAATGAAATATAAATAAATAAGAAATGCATTTGAAAATTTAAAAAAAAATTGTATATTTACTATTTCTAGTGTATTTATACCTAATACGAATTCTCATCTTTATTTTTACTCTCTCTCTTTATATTCTTTATTTTAAATTTGATTTTTTGTTTTTTGTTCTTTTAAATAAAAGTCCACAATTTTGATTTTTTCAAGTTTTGCCATGTAAGATAGAAAATAGGGGCAGGGGAAAAAAATTCAGTCTTAGGACAATCACAAATTGCATAACAAAACTTGTTCAAAAAGAAAGAGTTTTACTCGGTTTTCTCACGCGAAATTTATGAACAAAAAAAAACTTTTCTTTTTGATTTTCCAAATGCTTTTCATGTTAAATATACATTTTTCGTTTGTTTCTTTTTAAATATGTGTAAGTATATTTTTGTTTTAGTCTTTTTTTGCCTAAATATTAATGCCAATTATAGTCATGATCACAATTCGTTTCATTTTTTTTTACTTATTCGGGAAGTGGGTATTCTTCTTCTATACCCATTTTTTTGGGTTTGTCTAAAAAAACAAAAAGTGCAATTTTGCCGCTCTAAATGAAATGAGATATTCTAAACCTATCAGTCCTTTCGATATAACTAACGAAAAAAAAAATGAATGAACTTTTCAAATAGTTTTGAATTCAGTTTTCAGAAAATAAAAATTACTCACGACCAATTAAAAATAAAAAAAATATAATATATAGAACACACTTCAGTGTAAAATGATTGAATCAAATAAATTTAAATCAGATGAAAATGTATCGAAAGATCTTTGTTTTTTTTATTTTCACTAAACCGATTTGCCTATCATTAGATTTTTAATTTTTTTTTTTATATTTATCAGTCCAAAAGTTAAACTTTTTCTTTCAATAATACAATTTCGTTTGGTTTTCTCCTAAAAAATTCTAAAAAAACACGATCTAATGTAAAAAAAAAAGTTTAAAAAAATAATACATTCGTTCCTCAGTTTAACACTGTACAAACACTTAGAATATAGTATTTTAATTTAATGTATATTATTATTTATATGCATATATTACACTTTAGAGTACACAATAATTTCGATTAGGGGGCGTTTCTGTTTTGTTACACATTATATAGGTATATATGTATATATAAAGGTCCTTTCAACCATACTACAAGAATCAAGAGGTATATAACTACGATTATGTAAAAAATAAAATTAAAACAATAAACGAAGCCTAAGCATTGTATTGTCAACAAAAATTGCACATGGAAATCTATATTATATTCGATTTACTTATTTTATAAGTTTTAGTTTCTTAAAAAAAATGTTGCGGGGAGTTAACTTTACGAAATTGCTGACATTCAAAACAAGATTAAACTACGAATTCAGTTTTGTCCAACATAAGCTTATAGTGAACGAAATAAAATAGTCTTAACATTTTTAGTCATGCTTACGAAATTCAGTCTGATCTTTCAATTTCGATCTACGAATAAAAACTCATTGAAAGAAATTTAATTGTGGTCAAGTTTTTTTTGAATTCGAAAAAAAAAATAACATTTAAAATTATCTGAATAAACAGAAAAGGAGGTGTAGCTTATGACATAAACTCAAGTCGGTTTCATACTTTCAGCAATGTACTTTCGGCAAAAATATTCATTAATTTCGGTGTCAAACTATTGTGTAGTGAAATTTTAATAATATCTATATTGCACAATATTTTTGCCTACCGTCTAAAGTTTTATCCTTAAGAGTGTGGAAAGCTATTGCTCAAATGGAAAGTAAGTAGGACCGCTAAATGTCAAACTATGCCAAATCATGTTGTACAAACCGTAAATTGAGTGCTAAAAACATTGATATATTGCAAAAAATTATGGCAATATTAGACCGCATTATGGTTTGACTTCTACTTTTGCTTACCAAAGAGTTCACAAGAACCACAAGTGTATATGACCAACATGTTTAAAATTTAGGTAAATATGATAGTTGGACCACATCAAAAAGTGGTAGACAATTTGGACACTTAATTTTCTTTATTCGTCTTCGAATTTTGAAATAAAATTATTTCTTTTTTCAGAGACATTTCGGCTATCTCGTGATATAAAAAACAAGTCAAGGAACTCTATATTAATATACTGATTTCAGTTAAAATTAATCTACATAAACAAAAAAATAAAACAATTGGTTTTAAAAATAACCATTTTTTACTTCATCTTAAATTCATTGCAAGTCAGAATAACTAATTTTATTATGTATGCGAAAAAGCGCCATTCGAATTCGAAAAACATAATGCAATAATGTGGAAACGAAAAAGTTGTATTACAAGAATACCTCGAATTATTCTGTTTCGAAATTTTACTCCAAATATCTCTCAATCAAAAGTTTATACACATATGTATGCAAAAAAAAAAAAAAATCCAAATTTCAGACACAACAATCGTTAAGTTATTTTTCCGCAACAAATTTTGGAAAACATTTCCTAAAACTACAGAACAGGGGTGACAAAAATGAAAGATGATTGGCGTATGCGGCCAAAGTCTATACCGAGAAAAAAACTATCAATAAAAAAAATTCTTTTCTAAATCAGTCTACGAATCGTCGTTTCCTTCGTTACAATTCGCTGTCAAAAATATACATTTATAAAAGGCCTAACAAAATAATAATCACAGAAAATTGCATTTTATCATTTCTTTTTTTTCTTCTTCTTCGTTTTCTTTCATTCCATCATCTTACGAAACTCAATTTAAAAATGGATTCAGAGATCAGAAATAAGCAGCTGCAGTAGCAGTAGAGCAACACAAAAATACACCAAGAATTATGAGATAAGTATTTACAAGAAAAAATGTGTGTTCTTCATCTTTTTCTCAATTTATCTGAGGCATGTCTTCCATTTTCGACCTATTTTTGGATATACAAATCATTTTACACGCGCGCACACATCTATACACATATTTTGAAATATATTTTTTTGTTTTAATTTTTTTTCTCTTTACTGGGCGAATTTTTGGGCGCACACTGTAAACAGTTGCCTCAGAAAATGATGTTGCTCTTATAAGAAATCCATACATGGTTTCACAACGCCACCTGGCGAATGCTGCTGCTGCTGTGTAATGGGTGAAAGCAAAAGCTCAGCGGCACTACTGCCACGACTGCCAACGACACTACCACCCGAACTATTATTGTTGCTATTGGTCAACGAATGATGTAAGCTACTGCTATGGAAATATGAAGAATGATGATTCTTCTGTCTTCGGTGGTAGATGCTCTTGTGGTTATTGAGACTGTTAAGGGTGCGAAATACCTTATGACATAAATTGCAAACAGCATTGTTCAATGGTTGCAAGTGTTGCTGTTCCTTGTGACGTTTAAGTGTCAGTTTTGTGCTTAATAGTTTACCACAAACGTCACAACGGTGGCATGCTGTCAATGGCAACGGCAAGAGTAGGCGATTGTTATTGGCAGCAGTTATTGATGATCCTGATGGGCCGCCCAATCCACCACCTGGCGATAGAGAACGTCTATGATGCTGCAATGGATGATGGTGTGGTGAGTCAATTGGTGATGCACTGTGATGATGCAAATGTTGCAGGACCGCCGATGATGATACGGAAGCCGACGTAGACGACGAGGATGGTGGCTGTTGCTGCTGGGAACCCCCGACCTGATGTTGAGGTGACGACTCATGATGACTTGGGTGCGATTGATGGTGATGAAGGTGATGAGAATGAAGAAGCGACGCAGAATGTTGGTGATGTTGTTGTTGGCTATGTGGTGGTGGTTGTGGTGCTTGCTGTTGGTGGTGGTGGTGGTGGGAGGAATGATGGTGGTGATGGTGATTATTGTTATTACTATTTGAATTGCCACCGGGTACTATAACGCCACCGATAAGGCTGGTGCTTCCACCTATATTGCATATAGGAAGAGAAGAGAAAAAAAGAGACAATAGTGACTTTCAGTAATCTCAGTTTTTTTTGTTGGTTTGTTTTATTTGAGGTTTTTTTTTTGTCTATTCAGGCAACTTGAAAAATGTTATTTAAAATTTTGCTAATTTTTGGATATTTTATTTTGAATAAAAAAAAAATCGAGTTTCCGCCCAGATTTTAATTACTTTTTTTTTAATATTCGATTTACCATCAGGAATAAATATTTATTTTTTTTAAAGGAAGCAGGAACAACTGTTATTTTTTTTTTCTTTTTGTAATGTAAAATGTATTTGATGTAAGAACACGTTGGTTTTGTAGGTTTTACAAGTTTTTTTTTTTATTTTGTACAACATACAGTAACCATATAAAATTTGTATTTTTTTTTTTCGTTAACAAAAATAAACTAATAAAATCCAACGGGTCCACCAATTGGAACCAATTGGTTTGTAGATCACCTAATATGCAAATTTGGATTAAATTAAAAACATTTAAAAATAAAAAAAACGGATTTTTTTTAGCAAAATTTTGAAAACATTTTTGGCCTGATTCTGATTTTGTTTTAGATTAATGCTTTTTTGTCACTAGTGTCTCTTTTTTTTTTTGGTAGCACCAGACTTAGTCGGAAGGATTTTTTTGACTAAGCGGTAAAAACTCTTTTTGTTGCTAGTTTTATTTTTGAATTTAACACTATTATACTGAAAATGGAAGGTTTTCGGGGGAGAGAATGTTTCTTAAGAAGGCTATCTCACGCCGTGCCAATTGGTTCCAATAGGAGCAAAACAGTCGGATTTATTGTGTACTCTAAGTGGGGGGAGAAGTGTCCATAGAAATATATATGTTTATATAGTATGAAACAAAATAATAAACTTAAATCTAATTAAAAAAAAACTTAAGAATAAAGAAAATTTATTAAAATTAAAGCTAAGCTAGGTATTTACATTTAAAAATGGCTTATGAAAAAAAAAATAAAAAAAAATACAGAACCTGGTCTAACCGGCACCTTAATGTAGTACAGTAATGATAAAACGTTTTCGCTTGTATTATTTTTTTTTGTTTGTTTGTTTAGCTAACTATTCGTATATACACACAGAAAAATAATGAAAAATACGCTTGAATAGATAGAAATGTGAAATGTATTCCTCTTAAATGTAGTTTATATTAGCTAGATAATCGAAATAAGCGAACCCCTATGATGAGCGATGATTTAACGGTGAGTAGTATGGATTATGGCCCAGTGACGATGGCGAATGCGTATTGTTTGTGCTATTGCTGGTACTCTCCTCTTTGGGTTGCTTAAGGTTTCTATGATATATACTCTTGTGATTTCTGAGGCTATTCAGCGAGCTGTAGACTCGCTTGCAAATGTTACACACTGGCTCTTTGGTCGGGCGCATATGTACATTTTGAATGTGCCGCTTAAGGCGGGTTAACGAAGACAGATTCTTGTTGCAGGGATCACACCGGAAATCATCTCCACCCCCTATTCCAATGCCTTGAGCTGAACTTCCACTGGCACTCATTGCTTGACCGCTGCCACTGCTACTGGCGGCTAAGTTTGCTGCAGCGGCTGCTGCCATTAATATGTGTGATGAAGACGGTGATTGGTTGTCGTTACCAGCGCTACCACCGGACTGTGTGGAGCATACCAACGATGGAGGCATTAACTGAGATCCTGGTGTTGATGGCATATTACATGTGCTAAATGTCGACAAGTTTAAGCCGCCGCCGCCACCCCCGCATATAGCTGATGCTACGCATGATGATGTGGATGGTATTGCTGAAGAAGAGGGAGGTATTTTGAATTGTTGCGGTGAATCATGGTGGTGGTGAATTGTCATAGCCGCCGTCGTCGTCGTCAGGTAACCTGACGACAAGAGGGGAGAGAGGCAAAAAACGTCGCATTAGCCCAAAAACAGAAATTTTTATTTAACATTTAATGTTTTTTTTTTTTTTTTTTAATTTTGTATTTTTGGTTTTAGGGGGTTATTCAATTTTGATTTGATTGTCCGTTTTTAATTTTTTTTATGTTTTGCATTCAAATTTGTAAAATAGTGTTCAACACCATCACCATCGTGTCCGAATACATATCTATATATATTCTTTTTACTTTTTCCATATATATATATAAAATTTCGTTTAATTTTTTTTGGGGTGGTATGGGGGAGGGTGGGATTTCATATACTACGTACTTTATACAATATTAGAAAAAAATGCTAAATCTGCTTACATTCCAACTTGACCGTTCAAATTTAAGCATACAAATTTGTTTGTGTATATATTTTTTTTGAGGGAGTTTTGTTTTTAGTAAAAAAGTTAGACTACAATAAAAAAAAAACCTGAAGCGATTGGCATGTGTGTGTGTGTCTGTGTTTTTGTGTATAAAATGTATGTGATGTGACATTGACATTACACAACCCAAAAATGTCTAGAAACAAAAAAAATTATGAACCATTTATCCGACTTGTTTGTGTACATGTGTTTTCTTGGGGCGGGGCGGGTTAAATTTGCTAATTAGTAGGAGTGTATTGTCCTGCTACCTTTTGTATATATATATTTATATCCAGTCTTAAATAAATATTAAAAAAAAAGTTTCCTTAACCAAATTACAGCGATTTTGTTTTTAAAATTTCGTTTTCATTTTTTAATTCCTGAAAAGTGATTCTACAACTTGTTGAATAAATAATGCATATTTATTTATGATAAATGCATTTTAAGCCATTTGTCGACGAGAATATTAAAAACTGATTTTTGAATACCCTACTCTAAACAAAATGTCGATTCGGTATGATAATATTATAAGTTAAATCGGAAATGCAACTTATTTGAGAGGAAACAATCTGTTTCCGGCTTAAGCTGTGGATTTTGTGACTTAATTCGTTGCATTCCCAGCATACGAATTCAAAATTGTTGCTGTTGCGACAATAAAACATATGATTGTAATGTAGGCATCTACTGTACAAGTAATGGAAACAGCCGGATTGAGACGTTTAAAATTTCAAGGAGTGGGCAAAAATTCTGTCAGAAAAATGCTGTTTTTTAAGACCTGTCAAGTGACTCCGAGATGAACAGAAAAAGGAAGAAGAGAATAAAAAAATATGAAAGCTGTCCTACTTTTTTTTATTTATTGAGTCGGTTCTGCACCTAATTATGATAATGATGTACCACACCCTGCCATTGGCCTCAGCCCGCTGCCTCTCTTTGACATCCTGGGAAGAGGAGAGGTAGGGATGGTGTCCTTTCACAAATTCAAGAAAACAGAAATGTATGCGTGAGGGCAAAAACATACCAAAAAAGGTAACGTGCTGAGGTCATTATGTCATTAACAAAGTGTGCATGGACTTAAGTGAACGGTCAATTTGATACAAAAGTCGCGAGGAAGGCGGTTTCAACACAACCAGTAGCGCTTTGGCAATTTGTAACAACAATTCCAATTTTGCTCAGAAGGTGTGTGCATTTACTGGCAGCATGAATACAGAATACATAAATCTTCATATTTGGCTATTCTTTTAAGCGACACTGACTACAAAAATGTGTAACAAACGCGATTTAAAAAAAATATATATTTGATTCCTCCACAATTTGCACAAATTTACCCTGGAAAATGTTTCTTTTGATCGCAGTTTCGAATAGGTACACTTCAGTCTCAACAGCTTTGGGAATACAGAATAAATAGTTGGCGCGTATGAAACGAAAACGCGACAGGATTGAAGTAACACTTGTTATAGGTCATTGGGCGGTACTTGGGAAACTGAAGAAGGTAGCGCATATGGTTCCGTAGGTACCTCCGTCAGGCAGAATGAGAATGAGATATGGGAGAGGAACGAAAAAGATTCCTTCTCCGAATGGAATCGGAAGGAGCCATGACTGCCAAAAAGAGGATGTCGTTGCGAGATGCCGACGATCTATCTCGTATCTGTAGGTACTATATACACCCGAGGATAGGATTCATAGGGATAGCTTCTTAAAATTCGACATTTTGTTAGTTTTTGAACTATTTGAAGGGACCTACTATTTTATGTCGTCTCAAAGGAGAAGCTAAGGAACTTTCTTGAGTGGTGTGGGCAGTGAATGTGTAGAACTTGCGACGCCTCACGCAGTAATGCTACAAATAAATCCACTGGCGCAACGTATCACATAACATAGTTTGCAAGAAACTGTTGTTGTTGTTAGGGGCGCTTTAATAGTTTTACAGCTACGTTTTACAGCGGATCGCACGTTTTTCATAAATACACTCTAAAAACGTAAAACAGGTGCTAAATAATATGAAATATTTGCAGCACAAATGAGTAAACGTTTTTTTTATTCCATACTTTGGTTGCATGGTAGAATCTTCAGCTCATCTGACAAGTTAAACGAAAACTGTAGTCATTATGACTTCTCACATCAATATGTATATGATTTGGCAGATCCTATAGCATTCTCTGTTTTCGTAGTTTTAAAAATTAATTTCCATATAATTTGTCAAATGTCCAAAAAGTCATATGATTTTTCTTTTCCGAAACCGGGAATTCTATGAATGCAGACTGTCTTGCCCTGATCTTTATGGCCCTTAGACATTGTGATTGTCGATCAGCAATCGTCGCGACAATTGTCGATTGCGTCCAAGAAAAAGCATCGATCAGTCATTGGTAATCGACTACAAGCGACTGTCAAATCGATAAATTTCGATCGCAATTGACAATCACAGTTCTCGATCGGTCCATAGTTGTCGATCAACGATTAACTATCGAATCGACACTCGCAATAGGGGCCTATATGATAGACTTAACTAACCAATTTCGTACGCGGCTAGTATTTTGAAAAGCAAAACAGCAACTGGGAGCAAGATCGCAAATAAAACCGACGTTTACATTTGATGGCATCAAATTCACAGCAGTAGAATATCACTTCATCAGGAAAAAAAACACCATCCAATCAATCGAATTTTTAAATATCTTACAACTAAATTTACTATGTTACAGTTTTTCTTTTATATAAGATTAATTTTCTTAAGCACTAGAGCTACAATAATAATAAAATTCATATCCGCAATTTTGTATGATTTGCTGATTCTTTTTTTTTTGTACAATAAAATTCCAACATAATTATTAACATTCATGTGTCATCCCTAGTGCTTTACCAAAGCGTGTATTTATATATATGTATAAAAAAAATCATGTAAAATATATGTTAACGCATAAAAAGCATAATTGAACAATACCATCCATGTATATAATCCACGAATACAATAATAAAAAAAATATGTATATATAAGTCTCCAATCAATGAACCAAAACGTAAAAAAAAAACTTGGAAAATAGATACCCTTGTTTTTATATATATATTTTTGCTTTCTTTATGGTGTAGTACACTAAATTGGTTAATAACAACAAACTAGGATTAATATGATCGGGGGGAAATTTTTGTTTAAGCCAATTGATTGTTAAAATAAAACCAAAAAATATATTATCGCCTAATTGTAAATTTTTTATATGTATACAAGAAATATATGAAAAAAAAGATGGTGCACACTCTTGTATTCGTAAAAAAATGAAAGGACCTTCTGGAAATTTTTCTTTGCATATGCTTTTCGATTAATTTTGTTTGTTTGGTTAAAAACACTTAAAACAAAGAATGTCAATTATTTTAATTAAAAAAAAAAAAAACACATATGAAATTTAATGAAAACGAAAGAAAACAACGAAACGAATAAGTTAAGTAAAAATGAAAATAGCGAAAAACCGCAATAAAAAAAATTAAAATAAAAAAAAAAAATAAATGATGTAAAAATGTTGATTTTTGATATTATTCTTTTTGTAATTAATATTTATTAATTTGTTCTTTGTTTAAGAAACACACATACACGACGATTAAGATATATATATGTGAAATTAAGAAAAAAAAAAGAAAATGGCACGATTATTAATGTAAAAATAATAATTGAATATCAATGTACTGATATAATATATATATATAGAATACGAATACAAAATTAGCACACAGAAAAACCAATTCACGGAAAATATATATTTTTTATGTATGTTTGTTTGACAAATTATATGTAAATTTATTAATTGTTTATTAGCTGATGTTGAATAATAGTTTTTGTTATAATTTTCTTTGCGGGGAGGACACGTTTCTGTAAATAGCAAAGATTTTGAGTTTTCAATTGGATGTAGTGGGTTAAATTAAGAAACTATTTTAGTTGCAATAACATTACTGTAATCCTAGTCGTATTAAAAGTAAAATGGCGTGATAGTACAAGAAGTTGATTTCAAGTTTTAGGCGAGATTTTTCCATCTTAACGCTTCATTTGCACTTTATTCCCACATCAAATCTACATAAACTATGAACTGGGTAGAAGAAACAAGGTGACCCTCTTTTGGTTACCTGGCCATGTGGTGATAAAGGGGGATGAAATGGCTGACTACCTTGGAACAAAGGGAGCATCAACAACTTTCTTTTCTCATATTCTGCAGAATATGGGATCACACTCTCAAAGCAGAATTCAGATAGCTAGAGAAAACAAGTGAAAGTTTTATCATCGGCCTGGCCGATGCTTTGATACCCTCCACTGTATGTACTATATAGGTACACGCGTGTGTTTAATATTGGTTTTGTATGGGAGGTACCAGAACTACTTGACCGACATGGACCATTTTTAATACAAACCTGAAGGCCATAAATATAAGACCTCTCACAAAATTTCAGTTGCCTAAGTCGATTCGTTTGGACGCTATAGTGATTTCAACAGACAGAGAGACACATGGGTCTAATATAGTGGTTTTGTATGGGAGGTGCCAGAACAACTTGACCGACATAGCCCATTTTCAATACCAACCTGACGACGGCAAAAAGAAGTCCTCTCACAAAATTTCATTCCCCTATGTCGATTCGTTTGGACGCTATCGTGTTTTGAACAGACAGACAGACGGACAGACAGACAGACGGTCATGGCTAAATCGATTCAGAATGTGATCCTGATTCAGAATATATATACTTAATAGGGTCTTCGGTGAATCCTTCTCGGCGTTACAAATGTAATGAGAAAGTGAATATACCTTCCTGTGGAGGGTATAAAAACAAAATAACAGGCCAATAACTTGGAACAACACCCAGCGCATGAAGAAAGCCAAAAAACTTCTATGGCAATATAGCCGGAAAAGATTTCAGTCATTAGCAAAAATAATCTGCGTATCCTCAATGGTCAGTGTTGACTCAAGGAGTACCTCAGGCAACTGGCTATATTTAAAGAAGGTATCCTCAGATTTTGCGTGAGTGCACAGAAACCCCAAATCATGTATGCTTTAATCTTGTGGGGCATTGACCCACAAAAGACTGTAGCATTTTGGCAAGCACCAACTGTCAGATGAGAAAACATCGTCACTGGCAACTAGATTAGAGAGAGTGCTATAGGGACGAATACAGCCGTCAAGATGTAGTAGGCGTTTAAGACCCTCAAAAATGATTCCGAAAGGAATCTTATTGCAAAAAGTCTTATGAAGTAATATCCCTCTACAAGGTGTAAACAAGGGTACATTGGAGCGTAATCCTGCACTCGTACTGAGTAATAAGTAAAATTGTTGAGCTTGATACTATATATTCCAGGTAAGCCGAGACGTCCTAGGAGAAACCTTCGTAAAAAACGAGCCATGGAAATTGTACATAGCACGCAAATTCGTTAATCACAATATTTCTACTAAATATGCCACTTAAATCGTATTAATCCCTTATTGAGCTAAATAAAACTATTGAAAAATTTTAAAAATTAATTACCTCCTCTAATTAACTGCTTTCAGAGCGCAAATTTGCCCAATAACGCCTAATTACGTACACACAACAAATTACTGCAACTCCATTAGGTATGCTATTAGACTAAACCAAACTATTGCCGCAAAATTCCCTAAGCCAGAGCCGTAAACTTTCACACATCGTTAAAAAGGTTTAATTATCACTTCAAAGCTTTCTCTCACATCAAAACATTAAACCAACCTCCCAAAACGATTCAACAATTCCCATGCTTAAATACAGCAGCACATCATACATCAAAATCTAAACTCCCATCCGACAGACAACTCTTTATAATGCTGCGATGATGGGCGTTTTTGGGGAAATATGTTGAAAGTTTTCCACAGGGCGGCACAGGCACAGAGGTGATGCTATGATGGGTATGACTGATATGTACCCTCATCAAAATGGGATAAACGATACAGTCCCAACGCGTGAGTGGGAGTTGAATTCTCGCAAAACTATTCAAAATCCTTTCACCCGAGAGTTTAAATGCTAGCAAGGGGTTGCCCGTGCCATGTCGCCTCTCTTGACATTCCACCCTACCTACCACCACACCACACAGACACATCAAATGAAAGTGAGATTTTGAAGAGCCTGCGGCTTTACAACAAAAACTGTTTATTAGGTCTATACTTGAATATTAATGAATGGGGCGCAAAGCTTAAGATTATAGGTGGCAAGGATTACATTAAATTTTCAAAATCTCTTATACTTGTAGATATTTTGCTCCGGCTGAGAACAATTAAACATCAGAATAAGTGCGACAATTTATCATAAACGTGTGTAAAGGAGGGTGGCAGTGTTGGAAACTATGAATGACAGGACAACCTGTTGAATGTTTACACACCCGTATAAGGCCATGCATGTATCCACAAGAGAAGAATATGTGAACGGGGAGGGACTCTCTCTCTCTTCGTATGTGTGAAACATTGATATGTAACTAACCCATTATGGGGAGCGTTAATAGTGGTTGCTTTGAATTTGAAGCATCCTTGGTTATATCTGATTTTGTGGTTTAGCTTTGATGAGTAAAAAGCGAAAGGTAAAAGTTCTCAATGGTTTGGCTAAAACCGAGAATGTGGTGAATATGATGCGGTCAAAGTTGGATAAAAAAAATACGTTTATTAGTGCAGGAAGTGGACCACTAATTTATTAGCTGTGGAAAAGCACTTGCAGAATCATGACAAAAGTTATATGACTTAATATGATCTGCTGTCAAACAAGCTCAATTATGAAGACAGTCGCAAGTTGTTCTTTGACACATGAAGCTGCTCGTGTTCCATTTGAGCTCTGACCAATTATCGTGACTTTTATGTTTTATGTTTTGCTAGTCATCTAGCAAAACGCCAGCACTCTACTTCTATAAAACTGACACAAGAATAGGCGTTCAAAACCCTCTGTCAAAATATTGTTCAATCCTGCTAAGTGCTCATAAATTCCTACTGCTCATAAATACCTTCTTGCTATGCAGTAAGTATTGGAAATAGTTAATGCAAAAAATTCTAACTTAAATAATAATACAATACATAACTGCATTTTCCAATTGCAACTCAAAATCTTTGCTTTTGCTACATGCATTTGTTTATTCTGAAAGCAATTTTCATTTCAATAATTATTTTCTTTAGATTTCTTTAAACCGTACCGCGACGGAAACAATCAAATAAGGAAGAAAGATCAAATGTCCAATTAAAAGTAAATTGTTTTACCAGCCATATTGACAAGCAATACCAAAAGGATTTGTTTTTTTGTTTTTTTTTTTAACGGACTCCATCTAATATAATTTTAAATAAAAATGTAATAATACAACTTAAAATGTACCCAAATAAATATAAATAAAAATATTACATAGCATTCAACACACGCAATCCCAATACAAAACTATATTAATTGTTTTTTTTTTATTGTGTACCGTTTGTAAACAAACCATACAAATCCTTCTTTATTTGCTTGTCCATAGATCTGGGATTGGAACATTTGGAAAAAGGAATTTTCAAGTTTAGTAGGTACCAAAGGGGATAGGGAAATTTGTTTTAATGTAGTTTAGAAATATATTTTCTTTAAACAATGATGTATATACCACGCAATAAGAAAAATATGCTCACCTTGGGGGGACACTGCCATTTCGGCTGCAGATTGAAGTTGTGAGTTATAACCTAGAAAAAGAAATACAAATAATTGATAAGGATTGAGGATATATTGATAAGTATGTTGTGTTAATGTGTTACCTGCAAGTGCAGCAGGATCTGTTAATGCCGCCATGGAGAAATTAAATGAACCAGGCGTTGAGAACAACTTTGAATCGGCTGGTGACATTAGATATGGCGGTGGTTGATGAGGATGTATACTATTTTCAATTTCATCATCATTTACTGAACTGCAATTGTAAGGGAAATATTTTTGAAATAAACAGCTGCAGAGTAAACAAAAAAAATATGATAAAGATTCGACGAAGTTTCAAGTAATCTTCCACAAACTAAAGACGCTATTTATTTTAAGCAAAGACGCCGAAAATTCCATTTGGCATTAGAAAGCAATTCTCACCTCAAGGATCCTTTGCCACATTCACCACTGCTTGATCGATTTGCATCATGTTCACCAGTCGAATCATTACTATGGTCATCTGAAACTGGATTATTGTTGGAGCAAACCAATTCCATGGGTTCCGATTTGACATCATCAGTGGATCGTGCACGAGGAGATGGAGTAAGACTTTCTTTATCAATTGCCAAGATACCATTGCCAGTAGGTCCATTTCCTTTAAACCAAAAAGATATTATTTTTAAGAATTTTGAATGGTATCATTTTCGCTTACGTTTATCATCCTTAAGCGGTGGTGTGTTGTTATTGTTATGCTTAATCGTTGAGAAATCGGCCGGAGTTAGTTGTGGGGATGCGCTATGTAGGTCTCGACTATTATTATTGCTCGGCATGCCATTATCGGGTCGTTGCCGTTTCAGTGTACATTCATCCACACCGGACGGAGTTGAATTGTTCCGATCCCGACGCAGAGATGCTGCAGCCGCACGCCTAAACAATTGATTACTTATGTGTGTTGGAGGTGGACCTGGTGGTGGTGAGCCAGTATTTCGCGGGAACAGGGAGTCTTCATGTACGGATGGATGATGATTGACAGGGGTACGTCCGCCGGCGGAGTTAGCAAGATTTTGGATTTGAGCTAATTGCTATAGAAAGAAGATAAAATTTAGATTTTATTCAAGAGTAAGACAGAAAATTAATGAATAATCTTACACTATGTGTTTCCTCTGCTTGCTGTTGTGTTAAACCGGACACTCGAAGTACTTCGGCCGTCTTTAAGAATGAACTTAATGATCTCTGGTGTACGTTTACTTCACCATGATAAATGAATTCAACCAGAGAGTGTAAATCTAAGAAGTTGACGTCTTGCAAAACGATAACTGGATGTTTGCAGGGTGTGCTCTGAAACAGAAAATTAAAAGTTAATAATTAGAAAATAAGAAGAAATAGAAAATCTATAAGATCTACGATAGAACTAAGTGCAGTCCAAATGAAGGGTTTGATTGGTTAGCCTATTTATCTGGATTAACTCATTCGTTAGAAAAGAAATACTTTTGCTTTGCCAAGGCAGTCTAACATGGTCCTATCGAAGCTGATAACTTGTGACTTTAAAGTAGCAAAATCGGTTTTATCCTTAAAAATCTTCAAAGAAGAATAGGTATAAATGCGTGCGAGGCGCATATTTATTTTTATGCGAGCTCGCACAATTCATCCCGTAAATTTGCAAATTATGCGCGCTTTTTGTTCTTCCGCGTGGGTTTTGGTGAATCGCGGTCGCTTTTTTCATTGAAATTCTCGTCAAACATTTCAAAGGAAACATTGGCATCTTATTGGTCCATTTGCGTGCAAATATAGACAAGTTTCGTGTGTTGGGTAAGATTTTCTGCCTAAGTTCTATGATAAACTGTCACCTGAATGTTTAGGTGTGTAAGCACATTGAACGCGACCATTGTATCGCCTGTGATTCTTAAATAAACTCGCTGGCGAACAAACTTCTTCGTACCTATCGAATCGCTCGCTTTAAGGATCTCCTATTAATTTAGTGGGCGCAGTAACGCAGTGGTTAGTGTGCTGGACTACTGTGCGAGGGATCCCAGGTTCGATCCCCGGAAAAACCAAAATTACATCTTAAAGTTTTTTTCTACTGCGCCACCTCTCGCGAACGTCTGACAAACATCCGAGAGTATGACTGTCATGAAAAAGCTTCTCAATTCAGCCGTTCGGACTCGGCATAAAATTGTAGGTCCCTTCCATTCGTCCCAAAAATAGAAACTCGCACAAAACGAATGGTTGCGAGAAGCTAGGCCTTGGGTGTCACCCACCTGTTGCGCCACCTATTTATTTTTTTTTATTTTTTTTTTTTTTATTAATTTAGTCTCTTCCACAATTTCTCCAAATTGTATATTTAACAAAAAAGGAACAGAACAATATTATTGTAAATGGGGTAATTCGACAAAATCAATTAACAGCAAAGATCTGTCCGAATTTAGTTGATACAGTGAACCGGTACAAATAAGTAAAAATATTTGAGTTTCCGACCAAAGATCCGTTACTTATCGCACTTCACAAAACAACAAATACAACGGTTTAACAAACTTCTAGGTCATAGCTGTCACCCGCTGAACAGTCGTCAGTTATACAAATAATATAATTTTAAACAAATATGTAAATTGTCATTCAACGGTATCAATTTCAATGAGAATGACTGATGTGTCTGCACATTTTAGGGGCCTAAAAAAATGCCCGAAATGTGTTGAATGACTATTTCTATACAGTCCTAAAAAACGAGACAAAACTTACATGTGCACGAGTGCGCGCCTTATTATTGTTGGATCGTAAATTGCAAAAAAAAATTAAGAAACAATTTCTGGCCTCTGAAACCTCCTTATAGATGCAATAATAAAATTCGTTTTGTATGCAACTGCAAGGCCACATAACCTATACAGCTGCTAAGCGAATTGCCTTTTGTCTCAAACACCTGAGATGTAACAAAAAGGTTGGGCATCGACAAAAAAAAATCCCAAAAATTAAGCTGCCACTAACCCAAATTAAGTGGCAACCTAAAGTAAATAGAAAGGAAGCAGCCAAAAGTAGGCATCATAGCAACATCACATGAGAGGATAAGGAAAAATTCCAAGAAATACAGCAAAAACAGATTCGCTAAAAAAAAGTACATAATATACAAACAGAAACTCAAATTCAGATGCGGAAAGTATCTATAAATTGTAAAAAAAATATACATAATATACATACATGTATCTATAGTATGCAACTGCAACTTACAGCAGCCGACACTAAAGCCGTAAGCAGCCTTGAATCGGATCGCGCTGCGCACAAACAGGGCATACAGATACAGGCAAACATTCAATATGCGAAACTCGTCAAGGCTGCCGTGGTGTGTTGTCAGTTTGCCTTCGTATAAGTACATCATATTTATTTTTAGGGAAGACGAAAGCAGAAAAAAGTTACAAACTGCTAAAGTAATAAACATTTTATTTTACTTTGTCATTAGTGTGTTGCTGTTGCTTGGTTACAGCGCGACAGCGCTTTGCACATGCACATTGGCAACAGCGCAATATACCAAGTACCTAGCAAACAAACTTGGCAAACGAAGTGATGGCGGATGAAGGGTGCTCAAGCCCAACACTAGTAACACTACCACCATCGCATAGCCCCCCTTTTCAGTTACAAGACAACTTCCAATTGCAGAAATTATGTAGGTCAACGCAGAGAGGGCCGACGCAACGCGACGTTGATATGGCTGCTGGGCGCGCACAATGGAAAATTGTGTCTAAAAATTGATTGCTCTGACTTTGAATGAGCGCGGCAGGGTAGGAAGTCATTACAAAAAAAAAAAAAATAATAATAAAAATAAATTGGGCGTGCACTGGTAATGGTGGCCAAGTGCAAAATCACTTGACGATCTTACTGCAAGATCATCGGGGTTGCGTAGATATGGTACTACATTATGGTATCTATCTATCAGTATACCGGGACATGTGTTGTGTATGCATATCTATCATAGTGAATCTAGCCTTCCCACATACGAAAGTGCAGGCAGAGTATAATGCAAAAAATGCGCCCTATGTACCACGGTATTGATGCATGCAATTTTCCATTCCATGCCTAATGACTCACGGGCAATATTCTAGCTGGCCTTGAATTTTTTATTTGTTGTGATTCTCTGTGTTATGTTTTACAAAGAAGTTGTTTCTAGTTGTAAGTTTCCGCACTCCAAGTAAACAAAACTAGGGAGAATGTGAATAGCGAAAGAAGTGTTGCCATTGGAGGCCATTAAAGTAATTGCGTAACTACTTTTGATACAAATTTGGCAAATTTGTATACAAGAGTTGAATCAAAATTAATCATTTCTACCAGAACAATTTAGAACACATAATAGGTGTAGGTACAATTATTTTAACAGTGTTGACAAACATTTTCAAAAATTATAGGAAGATACATAATTTAAGAGCTTTATAGGTACTGAAACGATCTTTGGCGATATGTAATTGACTTTTTCTTCCCTTTTTGTTGGTACATAGATTCTAAACTCCTCGTTGTGGGTCAACTTTCATGAAGAATTAGTCGAGTGTTAACTAAAGCTATGCTGACTCGATCCAGAGGACTAAACTAAACTTTTGTTGACCTCAGACCAAAGTAGGTACGTGTTTTTTGATCAGAACTATTGTAGCCAACGGAGTTAAACCACGTCCAACGTAGTTTCAAAGCCGAAATACATTTGAGCCAACAAGAAAATGCATTATCACGATAACATTCACGGACAAGCAGCAAGTGCTCAACAGACCACCTTACCTGCCATTTTTGTACAGACTGCTAGACTGCCATTTTCGATTTCCAAAAAAAAAAAACAGATTTATGGTTTCTGACATAAAAATCGAATGAATTCGTTCAACTCGTAATTTTTACGTAAAAAATGCAAACTCCCCAAGCTCCTAGAACTCAGGCTGTCCTAAGGCATTTGTCATTTTGTACACCTTGTTCCAAAACTTCAAAACGTATTTTTCGGGTACACTTTCTAGATAAAATTCATTTGACCAATTGAGAGAAATAAATTGGTCTCACTGAGCCTCAGTAAGCTTTTGGATAGAATCAAAATCAAGCTTACAAGCAGACTTTTAAAACAGGGTCGCAGTTGGCTTAAGGAAACGCCTGGAGAAAAATATCCCAAAGAAACAAAACGTGTGTTGCAGTCAGACAATCTTTTTCGCAGTTCTCAAGAATTAAATCGTAAGTTGCTTCTTAACTTCATTCACATGCTACCACTGTTTTTTTATCGCGATTCTTTCAAAATCCGACCAAAAAGCAATATTTGTTCAAGCTTTAAAGTTGTCTTCATTCGCTACTAATTTTAATATTCGTCACAGTCATCACAGATGTAAGGTTTGAGTGAAAATTATAAATAAAAACAAATACGAGGATTTTGATTAAAAAAATTTAAATCTCCAAAATCTACAAATATCGCCTTTTTGGGGTGCGTCACCAAACCGATTTTCGTGTCGTGATAGCGACTTGTATACAGCGGCAGCTAATTTTGTACGCTCAGTAATGAAGTGAAACTATCTAGCAGACATTATTATAGACCTAGTGACAAACCTAAACTCCTAAAATATCCATAGTAAAGCTACATTTCATCAAAATAAATTTACAGGCACAATAAATGGAAATTTTTGAAAGCTTCCATTTTTTATTCAAAAGATTTAATTTTAGAGGTAATTTCAATAAGTATAATTAATATCTTTATTTATTTTTTTTTTTTTTTACTGGATTAACTGGTTCAACAGATGTCGCTTAGAGAATCAATACAAAATGTGTAAATTACTATAAAATATCAAAAAACATTCAGCTGAAGGTGGTTACAAGAAATGCAAATTGGTTTTAAAACTACAGACAATGTAACGAGTTGAATCAATATCCAAATCTTCGATACCTACATAAAAGACAAATCCTTGGAAATTTACAACTTGAGAACATTTTACATCTCCATTTGATTGGAATCTCAATTGCTTTGATACCTCTTTTCAAATGAAATAAAAAAAGGGTAACTTTCAATACAATTTCACTCTTCATTCAGTTAACATCAAAACTGCACTAAAAAAAAAAAACCATCAGTAGTACAAAACGCCAACTTATGTTGTTAATCTGTTTAAAAAGTAAAGTGCAGCAGCATTATCAAGCAGATAATTGTCCTCTGCATTTCCAGCGATTGCATTCGCCTTCAACAATGAAGCCCACTATTGCTGGACTAAATTCTTTCCCTCTGCGCACACAAAAATAGTATAGAAAAGAATCGCACAGAATAGAAAAGCTAGGTCCAGCACAAATTAACTGAACTGGCAATTCAACACAACAATAAGAAAGGACAACACTCCATAGCACCCATAGAGCCCAAGCCCACCCATTTATATAGCAAGGACCAGAGAACGAGAACAAACCCCGGCCCGAAAACAGTGAGATAAAGTTTTGCCTCGCGAAAAAGGCCAACGACAACCTAAACTATTTTTTGTTTAATGACTCGAGGGGGTCGGAGCGATGGAGCTGCAGATTCGGGATGACATGCTAAGGCGAAACTGCAATTGCACAAGAATAATATAATAATACATACAAAGAGAACGAGGAAAACGAAATGTATCTACAAGTAGATTTGTAGATTTGCATTGTATTTGCTTTTGCAACACTGAAGCAGTAGAAGCGCAGCGCTATAGAGAGATTCTTCCTTGGCCGATGAAGATGGGACTATACATTATAGTGATGGTCGTTGTGGTGGTGGTAGTGGTGTTTTGTGTCGTCATTGTCGTCGCATAGGAATAGCGCTTATTTGAACAGAAATAAAAATTAAATAGCAGCACTCCTCTGTCGTGGAGGTGGTGCATGAATCGACCACCACCCCAATTTCAACTCTAAACATGAATAATTAATTGACTGCAGCATTATTTTAATTAGTTTTTAAACTGCAGTCGAAATGCAGTAATTTAGCATATAACGAACGTCCATTAATTTTTTTTTTTCAGTTGAATTTCTTTTCTTCTTTTCCGACGCTGAGCACCGGCTAGTTGTGATTCTCCCGATGGTTTTGTTATCTAAGGAGATCACAGCTTTTCTTCTTTCTTCTTCCTCTTGGACTGTAATTTGTTTTGTAGTTCATTTTGCATTTTTTATTTTGTTTGGGTGATAATGCAAAATGTTTCGAGGACCGGAAATGTTCACACAGAATGTGAAGAGCGTGCAAGTCAGAGATGTGCTTGCCCTACATTTCCTAAGATGTGATGATGGTGATGGTTTCTGCTTGGGTGTTGAAATCCCATTGAATGGGTTTTTACAGAGCGTTTTTCATTTTTCTTGTCTTGTAAATGTATAGCGTAGAGATGGAGAAAAAGACAAGGAATCCGGCAATCCCATAGCACAAGCACGGTTGTGGTTTTGTCCCACTTTCTTCGTTCGCCTTGCATACAAGGAATTGAATGTGTATAACTTGAATTGATGCAGAACATTCCAATGTGCGTGTGTGATTGCAACAGGAGAACAACAACAACAACAAAAAAAAAAAGCAATTGAAAAATTTAAGAAATTTCTTGATCCCCTGACCCGTTTTTTGCTTTGCATGGTTGTTGTTGCTGTTTGTTGGCTAAAAATGGCGAAAAAAATGCATTTAGACGCGACTCACGGAGATAACTTTACCCACTCACACACAGTCGTAGAGAGAATAACATTTTACGACTCTGTACAGCATTTAATTTCAATTTATTTTTATTTACATAAATCTTCTTGATGTGCAGCGAATTGTGTGCGAGAAGAGAGTGCACTTTTTCGAGTAGCTAGGTATTTGCAAAAGGGAAACTTTCTTCTGCAGATACCAATGTGGTGTGGTTTGGTAAGTCGAGTTCTCAGTGAGGAGAAATTTCAAATTTCTCATGAAAGCAGAAATTCGGAATTTGAAACAGAACAAGTCAAAGAATTTGCACATTTTTTTCTATCAAATTCCGTGATAATAGTAATTATGCTACAATGGGTTCAAAATTTTAAATATGAAATAAATATACATAATTTCGAATCAAGATGTAGCATGCTTTTCTGAATAAATAAATAAATAAATAAATTTTATCGTTATTTAAGGTAATCGTTTGGTATAAAACTACTCGAACTAACGTTTTTTTCTTTTACTTTTTTCCTGACGTTTAATATCAAATATGTATGTACATCTTTTAATTTTGTAGTCAAACAGAAGCATACAAAAAAAATATAAATAGCGCAACAGGCGTGCAGACACCCTTGGCCTATCTTCTTACAAGTGAGTTTTTTTCATTATTTTTGGGACGAATGGAAGGGACATACAATTTTATCCGAAAGGCTGAATTGAGAAGCTTTTCAGGACAGTCATACTTCTCGCTCGACTGTTTGTCAGACGTTCGCGAGAGGTGGCGCAGTAGAAAAAACTTTAAGATGTAATTTGTGTGTGTGTGTTTTTTTAATTAACATTACATATTAAAAAAAAGGCAGATAGAACGGGACATATGGTTCAGCGATGTTATCTACTGAATTAATTTTTTGAGTGAACATGTTAACAGAAGCAAATACCATTTTTGGTGTCGTACACAAACACACTAGAGATCCAACATGACGTTTCGCCCTTTATATGGTTCAGAACTAACTTTCAATGGAATGCCGTTGCCGTCATTATGTCAATGGCCGCGTTCCTTTGACCGCTAGTCATCTAGCACATAATATCCCTGATGGAGGAACGCTGGCGCTAGAGATCTAGAGATAAATGGGGACTCCCCCAATAGACATTTGGATGATTTGTTCCGACTTCTACATATTTGAGATCTATTTTTTATGTTCAATCATTGCGTTATTTAATTTTTTCTAGTTTAATTTAATTTTTACATAAAAAAATTGAAAACCAACTCTCATTTATTCGGAAAAATCTCTTTAATTCGGAAAAGAATTTTTTTCCGAATAAACGAGTTTTCCGAATTAAAGAATTCCGAATTAAAGGGCTTCTACTGTACACTATAATTTAAATAAACAAATACAATGAATATTAATTACATTAGAAGCTTAATTTCACATTTTACACCAAATTGGAAATATTTGACTTCACTTTTGTTTTGACAGTTCGTTATTTCTTTTCAATCTAGCAGTTCGTTTTGTGCTAGATTGAAAAATTTCCCAGAAAAGGATATTTCACAATATGCGCTAGAGCTCTAGCGCAAATGATGAAATGTCAGTTTTTTTTATATGGAGTTTGGCATGCCGCTAGTCATCTAGCGGTCAATGGAACGCGGCCAATGAAAACAATTCAGTAAATTTAGCTCTGTTCAATAAATGCAATCATTTTTTAGATTGATTTTCACATTTTTGACATAATTTATTTTATCAAACATGTATCGGTAATGCAGTGTCGTGAACATTACTTTCAGAGTTTAGGAAAGTGAAGAGAAAATATATATGTATAACAACATTTGACGTTTAAATTGATGTAGAATTTTTTTTATGATTTATTGTTAAGACAACACTTTGATTCCTTCAAATAGCTATATTGTTGAGCCCAAGGTATGATGTTAACATCTGAACAATTATATGTAGACCAAAGGAACAAATATTTAAGCTAGAAAGCACAGTAACTTTGACAGCCGCAATAATGTCAATATTGAAGCCATGTGAAACAATGTGGGATACACCGATAACGCAAAAAGTACAAACGACTGCAACGAGTTTGAAAGTCCAGATATGTAACTGACAAAGCTCACTAGAAGGTTGATCGAATTTGCGATTTACAGTCGCGACGTAGTGTTAATACTACCGCCGTTAAGAATGCAGGGGTTCTAAATTGCCGTATACAAATCACGATTCAGAAGACATTTAAAGAAGTTTGCATGCTGTCTAGATCGAAGTTAAGAGTTAAACTCAGACTGTTAATGACAGCTGCAAAAGCATATTTCCCATTTTTTTTGCTGACCAAAACGTCTTCATGACGTCTTATGTACATTATATATACAGTATATCTACATATTCACTTTGTAATATGAAAATCCTTCAAAATTCTCATAAGATATACATTAACTCAATTATGCGGAATAATAAAACTTTCCAACTATCATTCTAATTTCCGCACACACGCACACAACTCATTTCTTCGTCATTTGCATGTGCATTTGCTTTACGGTCACATGCAATGATAACCGCCATATCCCCAAAGGAAACCATCAACTTCCTTAAACAAATTGCGGTGAAAACTCCTCTAAGCGACTTCATTTCTCATCAAAAATTGTTACGATAGTAAAACTCTGCTTTGATACACATTAATGCAGTGCATGCAGCGCAGCAATACCCCTCTCCTTGCTTCATGCATTTTCCCCCAGAGAACACTGTAATGAGTGTATAAATTTTTGGAACTGTCTTTTCACTGCCGGCATATTGCTACTAAACTCCGTGCACATTCTAACCTGCCTTTCCCAAAGCTTGCTGCCACCCCTCGCATTTCAAAACTTAAGACTCAGCACAAATGTAAACAGTGTATAGTGAAAAGTCCTTGCTTTTAGTTTTAAGTTCTCTCTAAGTCCCTCCGTCCCCTTACCCATAACATCGCGCCCATTCTCAGTTACTACTTCTGGCATTTCACTATCCTATAAAGAATTTTCAGTTAAATTGTTGTTGTGTTAAACTTACTTTTGCTTTATACACTCTTTTCACTTTAATTTATTTTATTTTTATTTTCCGCTCCCCAAAAATTGTTTACGACTCTCCACAGTGTGTTGTTTTCATTAGGAAAAACGACGAAGAATGTTTCTTTGGGGATGAGGACGGTGGAACGATGGTAGTGGTGGTGGTGATGGTGGCTCCGAAGGAATGAAACTTGATTTAGATGAAGTTAGCGGCGGGTATGTAAAACTTTCTTGGAACAAAACAAAAAAAAAAAAAGTTTCTCTCGTTTTTTTTCTTACTTCTATGCTGCTGCTTTTCTTTGAGCGAAGGATAATTTTGCGTCCTTTATTTTTATTTTTGTAACAAAAGGACCAACAAAAAAAAAATTAAAAGTTTATTTTATGAAACATGAAGGTAAGCGTAGTATGCACACAGCATACAATGAAATTACGGAAATTTGATTCACTTTATTGTAAAGTTGTTGTTGTTTTATTTTTTGTATTATCCATCTAAAATAGTTTATCGTCATCATGTCCTACATTAGGAGAGACGACGGAGAAACATAGGAATGGATCGGTGATGGTGCGGCGCACATCCCCTTGGAACGGTGAGGGGAGGTCTTACACAATTGTTTTGTGTTTCTTTTGCAGGGATATCTTTTGCCATTCAATCTCTCCCCAATCTCCCCTCGCCTGCAATTTACATTTCAGCTGGCTTTTGGTATTTAAAGAAACAGATTGGATAGTGGTAGGCAATACTTCGTGGTGGTGGCAGAGAGGGTAGTTTTCAAAGCAGGAAACTTTTATGGCAACCTAATTAATAAAATGAATCTATTTTAAATTTGCAATTTACGTGCAAGGAGGCACAGGCACACACAGCACACATAGAAATAAAAAGTTTCTCTGCTGTTAGCCAAAAACTAAGTCGTTCGTTGTTGTTCCTGCTCCACTATGTGTTTGGCTTATGGCTTTTGCCTTGGCGTCGTGGCATTGCTTTTGAATGTGTATATCAAATCCTTTTGAAAATTTTTATTTTAAAATAAATTCTTATGACTGCTAATGGATTGGAGGCAGTTTTAAACAGTGGTGACTCTCAGGCATAGTCAAAAACAATGTATTTCTGCATGAAATGTAGCGTCGGTAAGTGAGTATGAGTATACAGGAAACAGGAAAAAATTAAACATAACCACAGAAAAAGTTGCTCTTCAATTTGTACAGATAGGTTTAGTTTCCTTTACTTTCAAACGACTTAAGTCAGCCTATTTGTGTGCCTATTTATTTCACCTTTAAAAAGTGTCTTTGGGTAAATGTTTAAACCCAAATAGCTATCGTGAAATTTCGTCTTTCCGTCAAAATATTATCTTGAAACTTAAAAACGCTAATCTGTATAGGCACAAAATGCAATAATAGTGGTATATCGTTGGTGACATCTGGGGTTAATTATTTTTTATTTACTTCAAGTTTATGACGCCGAGTGTTAATGCAATAATGGGCAAACTATTCCTTTTTTAAATCTATCAAAATCTGACATCTGTTAAACTTTAACAACAACTTTTGACGGATTTTAAAACAACAAATTTTATGATTAATGTCGTAGAATTATTTGGGCGCAGTTGCAAAGTAGTTAAGGTGCAGGACTACTCCCGCGCACAGTAGTCCTGCATCTTAACCACTTTCTAGTTTCTATCTACTTAAAAACACAAATTACATCTGAGGGTTATTTTCCACTGCGCCACTTTTCGCGAACCTCTGACATATATCTGAGAGAATTGTCCTGAGAAAAAGCTCTCAATTCAGTCGACTCGGCCTAAAACTATCATGCCTATCACAGAATACGTCGTACTCTGAATTTTGTTAGGAACCTCGAAAGAACTATCACAGAAACCGTGGTTGTAGACATTTTTGCTACGAATTTCGAAATTCGTATTAGTATTCTTCTTCGAAATTTGTAGCAACAATTTCTAGTACGAAGGATTTTGTGAAAGTTCTTTCGGGGTTCGTAACAAAATTCCGAGTACGACGGATTCTGTGAAAGACATGATAGGTCCCTTTCATTCGTCCCAAAAATAGATAGGCCTATAGGGTGCCTATACGGACCTGTTGCGCCAACTATTTTTTTTATTTATTTTTACCGTAGAATTCTGTTTAACTACCATAACTTACATTTGAATCTAAATTTCAACTTCTTGGAGTGGACGTTCGAACTACGAACTACAAAAGTCAACAGTTGGCCACGTACTATAAGTATGCTGCAAATTAGTAGGTCCCTACATCGTTAATAAATTGCTGCTAATATTCCGATCGACGCGATATACAAATGCCAATAACCCAACGTTTAAGACTTCCGCCTAGATGCAGTTAATATTACCGACGCTAGATGCAAATCCCCAAATCCCAAATACAGATTTTGTAGTTTGCTTTCAAGGTCTATACACAAAAGTAAAAAAAAGTTCTATTTTCAGGAAGTTGTCTCACTCCAAGCCCATCAAATAAACAACACAGCCCCATTTTGTTGCCTCTTTAGGCCCCACTGTCACAACGTGTATTTAAGTTATTAGGAAAATAATGTAATAAATTTTCTTTTTTCACTGACGAAAAAAAGAACACAAATGAAAACTCATTTTTGGCCTCAATTAGTTGCAGTAAAAGACACCAGCTACAAGCAAAACGGCTGTGAGAACAGATGTAACAGTGCGATTATATTCCACACTAGCTGGACCCGTGCTCGCCTTGCCCGCTCGCACAAAATTATATTTGGTTCATTTAAAATTACACTTTTGAGTGTTTCATTGAAATCTGTCCAGTAGTTTTCGCGCTTTTAGGAGAAAAAGAAAATTCCTCCCTCTCCTAGATCTTGCTACTTATTTGTAATACTGAATTTCCTTTCTTTTGTTTCCCTCTTCCTATATGGAATCCAAGGAACTACCTACCCCAAACCTACCCTGTTACCATACCACATATCGAATGAAATTCTGAAATAAAACCTGTTACATACAATCATAATATACATACCTACATAATATACAACTGACCATAGCACTCACTGCGAAAACAAATCAACCCTTATCGAATGTGTAGTATACGTATGCTAGTCTTGTTTTGTTTTTGTTTGACGATCGCAAAAGTACAAACATCCATTCGTAGCAAGGTATATGTGTATGTATATATTTTCACTTCAAAAAATGCATACGTCATATCAGAATGAAATTCCTACTGCGTTGTGTGGCGATATCGATAATGGATGTAATGCATTGGATATATAATGTGCACCCTCTGCATCGCCCTCCCTCTCATTGATCTTGCTACTTGTTTAATATACTGCATTTCCTTTCCTTTCCTTTGCTTCCCTCTTCCTATAGAATCCAAACAACTAACTACCCCAACGGCCCAACCCAACACAATTACCATACCACATATCGAATGAAATTCTGAAATGAAACCTGTTTTGTATTATACGTCTCTTCTCTTATGAAGATTATTAATATACCCCATGCCATTCTGCAGCACGCACGACTCACCCCATCCCCATCCTTCATCGGACATACAATAATAATATACATACCTACATAATATACAACTGACCATAGCACTCACTGCGAAAACAAATCAACCCTTATCGAATGTGGTTGTTTGACGATCGCAAAAGTATAAACATCCATTCGTAGCAAGGTATATGTGTATGTATATATTTTCACTTAAAAAAATACATTTTGGCTAAAAACTCTTCCTAAGGACGTGGCTATAAACGACATAGCCTATAGCAGTCTCACAGTCTTAAGGAACATTTAAAAAAAGTTTCATCGAAATCTGTCCAGTAGTTTTCGAGTTTTTAGCTGACAAAGAAAATGCCTACAGTTTTATTATATGTAAGGATAAGGATTTTGCAAACAAACGCATCACATCAACATCACAGATGCAAAGAAAATATATATATACTTTAATATCTAGGTCAAACATGTACACATACATGCGAAACAATATTCTGGAGTCATTAATAGTAGCATATTCTTGTCGTTCAGGGTTAGTGAGTTTCTTCTTTTTTTGCGTTTTAGTCAAGTTTACTTTTTAGGGCCGCCTTCGTTACGCTTTGAGTTTAAGTACAAGATTCATCAGTTTGAAATATTCCACATTTTGCAAACAAACGCATCACATCAACATCACAGATGCAAAGAAAATATATATATACTTTAATATCTAGGTCAAACATGTACACATACATGCGAAACAATATTCTGGAGTCATTAATAGTAGCATATTCTTGTCGTTCAGGGTTAGTGAGTTTCTTCTTTTTTTGCGTTTTAGTCAAGTTTACTTTTTAGGGCCGCCTTCGTTACGCTTTGAGTTTAAGTACAAGATTCATCAGTTTGAAAGCTGGTATAACAACTATGCCAAAACAAGGTGCACACGCGGGTGAATCGTGTATGTCCCCCTTAATGCAGCGCTGTATATCTGGTTTCCCTAACCTGTCCGCCTAATAAAAATGATCTCTTTATTGATGTCCTCGAACAGAGAGCCGGCTGAGGTAGGTATTTTTTTCAACTTTTATTTTATTTTAAATTTTAGTTTTTTGATGGGTAAATTGCAGGCATATTTAACGATTTGAAAGTTAAGACTGCGTATGCAATTTTTTATTTTTTTTGCAAACTGGTAGTCGTCACGCAACCCTCAAACCCGAAAATGATAAATGATATCTGCACAAGAAAAGTGATTGTATTTCCTTCATTTGGTTGGCAACAGAGAAATATACTCTAAAAGTTCTTTAGGATTTATATCATTATTTAAACTTACCTTTAGCAGTTCACGAAAATATGGACTGCATGCTGATAGGACCACCCGATGGGCTTTAATGCTGCGTCCATCGCATGCTAAAGTCACATCGACGAAATCCTCATCGTCGCGAAGATTTTCAAATGCCGATGTGATACTACTTTGGTAATTGTTCCATCGCAGACAGAAATGTTGTGTATCGTCCATGATTACTGTGTGGTTCTTTTGTAAGTCTATTCTGAAAGTAAAACGAAAATCGTTATTAAATTAGGTATATAGAGTAATTAGAATGGAATGTAATTATACGAGGGGTTTAAATTGTGCCGGTATGTTGGTAGCCTTAGATAAATGACAGTTGAAAAAATAGTCACATGATATGTACCTCAATCAAAAAAAGAGTGACAAATATTGTAAGACTTAATATTTTGAAAGATTCGTTTCTTCTTAGGCCCCAGTTATAGCTATCAGAAAAATGCAACCGAAATAAATTGTTTTGTTTATTTTTGTAGCACTTAAACTTAATCGTTGAACTCAATCTTGGTCTTAAAATGTTGCTTTCAAATTATAAAGCTAGTTCGTTAAAAAAAATAAGCAATTGATCTCTAAAGGATCATTCACATGGGAGCGAACGAACGAATTGATGAAATGCGAATAAACCACTTTTTATGCATTTATAAACAGAAAATTCCATATTTTATTATTCCAAGATATCCTCCTCTTGGAATAAGGTTAAGTTCGAACGAATTTTTATTCGCTACTTTGTGGAACGCGTTTTAAATGATGTGGATTGTGAATAGACTGACAATTCGCGCCGGGTGTTTTCGTTCGCGGCAAAAAATTTGGATTTCGAAATTTCGTTATTTAAACTGTTAATAAACTTGTTTTCTTAATAGATTTTGATGGAATAATTAATTATCCTCATCTTGGAGTAGTAAAATGTGCAATTTTCTATTTATAAATGCATAAAAAGTGGTTTGTTCGCATTTCATCAATTCGTTCGTTCGCTCCCATGTGAATGGTCCTTAAATTTTCTAGAAAACGAATTTATTATTTTTTCCCTACGTACAACTTTTCCTGTTCAACTTCCCAGTCAATTCCACAACATTTTCCACTGAATTCCTATGATATGCTATGGTTAAATGTTTTAGTTTTGTTCTGTTTCGTGTTTCGGATATGGATAGCTATTACCAGATCAGGAGAGCAGTCTTACGCTCTTAATTTAATTTGTGAAAGATAAATATATGCATATAAATACTTTTATTTTAATTTATAATTCATTTCTCGTGCAATTTCACCCACTCGTAGCTATCTAATCTCAATAATTATGTACATTTTAATTACTCAATTCTAATCGCATCTAACTGGCAAATATCACAAATAACACGTTTTAAAGCTATTATGTCACTTTGCATTGCTACGTAATATATTTGATGTATAGATACTTTTTCTTTAGACATTGAACCCTTTCGTTTTTGGGGAGTCGAATTCGTTGCACTTCAATACATTTGTCCTCTGCACAAAAAATTCACTTTACCGACGACACTCTAACTTCAAACTAAAAATTTACCGCATAATGTCGTATAGTATCATCCCCCAAAAAAACACTAACTTAAAAAAAAAAAATTTAAAATAAAACTATCTTATCGCGGGTAGTGCGAAATTTTTTAATTTACGTATATATATCTTCAATGCATAATCTGTAAAGCTATTCGTTTCTTTTGCACTGAAAACACACTCGTGTCAAATTCTAATCTTGTCTGCAGTGGGGAAAAAAAAAATTGCAAAAACTAGCCTTATCATTGTGGGTTATACCACCTATGTGCACACAACTTTCACTTTCTGATAACACGGTAATAATAATAATAATAGTTATGGATTCGATTTGCAAACCAATACCGATAAAAAATATATTTTAAAACTGTCATAAGCGCTATTCTGTATGGTAAGTCAAAGAAGATACTGTCAAACAAAAGTGGTAATGAAATCTGCCGAATTTCTGGAATAAGAATATTATTGTAAATGCGTAAATTGTTGTTAAATATTCCAACTAAAAGTTTTGTTTATTTCTGAGACAAAAGAACAACAGCAAACAAGTTAAGTAGGGTGTCGAGTTCTTTAGAAAGTGTAAATAGAAAACCAAATCACAGAAAATGAGTCATTTTGGATATCATTTTTTATTGTCACTCTTGTGGTATTTTATTTTTAATTAGACACTCGGTTATTCCAAAATGCTGAACTATTCATTAAAAATTCGAATGAATATTATGAATTAAGTATAACACAAGATGTTGTTACATATAGTGTATGTATTAGTATTAGATGTCCAAGAATTCGTCGTCATCAGAAAAAAAAACTTGCCATTAGCGTCGTAAGGCGTCATTCTCTTACGTTTTAATGACTGGATCTGTTTATATTTTGCACAACGACATTGAATGAATGTATAAACTCATATTGAAAAAAAAAAATCATCGGGGTTTTTCAACAATTTGCAGTAGGTACCTATGTATGACAATGTTATGTGTGTGTGGTACGTATTATGCATTTAGTTGGAATTATTTATATTGTAGTACACATGCTTTTACTGTTCAAAGTCTTTGCTACTTTTCGAAACAGATTTTTTTTTTTTAAATATTTATAGTATTTTATGCTGTCGAAATGAAATACGTTTTTATATTGTCATTTCGTTGTCAAATTTATAGCAGACTAGCTGTAGGTACCCGACCGGCTTTGCTCGTGCACAGGAATTGTATTCCTTAGGTCTTAGGTATATGACAATTTTCTTTCCTAAAATGCAACAAAAAACGAGAATAAATCGATTTTCTGGAATTTTCTTTCTATCTAAAACTGAAATACAGCAAAACAAACAAAACAAAAATAGAATCATGAAAATCGGCTCAGTGGTTATCGAGTTATAATCACCCCTATCGCGAATAATATTTCCCCCGGAATGTTTCTCATTCAGATTTACATTGCTGACAAGGGAACAAATTCCATCGATACCCAAATGTCATCAAATTTTACCCCATAGATGTTTTTTTGTATGGGAGGCGACAACCGCCATTTGTCAAATTTTCACAGGAAGTATCCCTGGCCAATGCTTAAGATTGATTGAAAATGTGACCCCAATCGGTTGAGTGGCTTTCGAGATATAAGATTTTGAATATTTTTTTTGTATGGCAGGTCTACGCCACTTTGACCAATCCTCACAGGTGCACTCCTCGGCCAAGACTTAAGATTATCTGTAAATTTAAGCTTAATCGAGTTGGTGGTTTTCAAGTTTTAAGTAGCCGAACACAAATTACGATCCATTTTTTCAAGGGATTTTTTTGACGGGGTAAAGTAAAGTGTCATCGGTTGTCTGGCTATACCTCAGAGATGGTAACACTTAGGATGATGATTTAAATTTTACTGGATAGAGGACGCATAGACGCTTCCGTCAAGCGGTAAATTATTCCTGTCGCTTCGTAAATTTGCCAGTGGTGCCAAGTCAAACATGTTCATTTTTTCGACGCTCACTGTATGTCAAACCAATTGTCAAATTTCAAATTTTGAAATTTGGAATTTTCTCCCGATGTCATAAACACTTGAACAACGTTACCAAATTCCAGAAATGTTGGTACCACAGTAAAGGTTTTGTGCACCAAACTTATAGATGAGCACTTGCACCATATTACAGTCGACAGAATCCACCTTCTGAGACGGCTATTCGCCGTATTGTGGACCGTTTTCACACGACATTTTCCTTGCAAGATTCAGTTGCACCGACACGCATAACAAGAGTGAGAAGAGTGCGTAATGAGGAGAATATTGCGTCCATTCAAGTTAGTGTTGAAGAAGATTCAACTTTAATAGCTTGGCTTATGTCCATCCACTTTATGGAAATTGTTACGCAAAGATATTGGTTTAACGGCTTCCAAAATCCAGCTCGTGCAAGAACTGAAGCCAAATGAACATCGTTTGCGTCGAAATTTCGGTAGCTAGTCATACGCTGATAAACCAAAATCAATCGACGGATCGGAAGCCAACATTATTCGTGTTATTGACGACATACGACCACAAATGCTTGAGTGATTCAAGTGGTTGAAAACTTTGTCCCTCTGAAGAAATTCATCAGATCCAGCCGTGGTGCGCATATGATCGAAGTTGTGTTTAAAAACTAATTGCAGAATGTATTCCCTCGATAAAACACAAATAAATGTCTCTTTAATGAGATTTTCTGCGTTTTCTTTAAAATCAAAGTTAGTACCTACTGGCTTAAGAAAAATATCCTTTATAAAAAAATCTGACAGCCGACCATATTTATTCAGTCTTTTTTATAAATACCTATTTGAGAATAATGTAAGTTTATATAAACGTTAATGTTAGATATACACTTTCCATATCCAGTAAAACAACGACGTAAGTGCAAAAATTTGAGTTAAGTATGTCAAAAACTTAAAAAATTTTAGTTCTTTCCAATAAACCAAAGACCTACGTGATTAACACTAATTTTGCCACTAGGGGGCTGATACGTCTTTGTTTCGTTCCGTCATAATACACCGTCATTGAAAAAAAAAAAATTGGAACAACAATGATATATCAGTCAGTTGTGTTCTGAATCTCGTAGGTGACTTTCGATTTTTGATGTAACAAAGACGTAAGAGTACCATTATGACAGTGAAAAAATATATTTTTAGGTTTTTTTCATTTCGTTTTCAGTGGAAGAACGACATAAGTGCTTATTTTTTTACATGGAACTTTTTTTTATTTTGGTTATATTTTTTTAAAAATTTTTTTTTCTTAAAATTGAATTACTACACCAGAAAGTGTGTCAAATTTTCTTTATGTTACAACTAACTTTAATAGTTTTAAGAATTGTGTTCCATGTCATAAAATTTAATGTTTTGGTAGCAACCGTACAACAATTATTGTTTAACCTTCCTATTTTCTCCTTTACTGTTGTTTTAAAAAAAAAATTGTTAGATTAATTTACATAAAGCATAAAGAACTCAACTGTCTGCAATTGGATACATTTTAGATGATGCAATAGCAGTTACCTAACAACAAGTTAACGTTTAACAGCTTGAAAATATTGCTTGCATCAATTGTCATTGTCAGGTGAACGTTTTTTTTTATTGCAAAAAAGTGTTTAAAGGACAGTGCACAAAAGAAAGGCTGCCAAATGTCGTTAATTGGTCAGGCGTATGATGGATTGTTTCTATTTCTCTGCATACTCAATTTAGCCTGCAGTTAAATTGAGCAATTAGCTAAAGCCATAGCGAAAAGGGTTAGATGTCAATTCCACGTTTTCGGATTGGCTGAAACGTTAGCTTCACATCTCATGCGTGATATTGACTCAATTTTATTTAATCGATCATAGACAATAAGTTGCACACGCAAACTTTTATTTCGATTGGTTAGGCTTAGTGCGCTTGGGCTATCAAAGGTGAATACTAAAATCACACGCATACTTCCTCCAATTTTTTTTCTCTGTCGCAAAAATATGCAAATAAATATTTGGGACAAACCATTTAGCAAATTGCAGCAAAAATTTAAAGCAAAAAAAATGTAAGCAAATTACCAGAAAATAGGAAAAAAAAATCCCAAAAGGTGAGATGGAAATAAATAATGCGAAGAATGCACGTTCTTATTTGTTGCGTCTAGACTTTTTCGTAAACTACATTTTTTAAAATGAAAAAGAGGTCTGGATAATTTCCTAACAACACGAATATGTAGGCAGATTTTTTTTTGATAGCAATTTATGCGTAGGTATTAGGTAAGTTATATTTCTAGAAACAAGTGCAAATTGATATGTTGTTACTTCCTGAGTACTTTTTACTTTTTCCATTTTAAACAAATTCAAAACATATTTCTTCGAAATTTTGTACAGAGTAATTTTCACAAAAAAGTGAAAGCAAACACTGTGACGCAAATGTCGATAACAACCTGCTGAATTAGTTTAAATAATCACAAAATATTGATCGTTAATACAATCGTACTATGTATTTATTAGTATTTTTCTATCACAAACAAAGAAGTTTCCGCATCTTGTGTTTTTATTTTTGTTTATTCCAGTTGATAATAATGTATCAAAATTGTCAATATCAGCGATATTTTAATTAAGCAATGATATTAATAGCAATCTACCATTATTCATTAATTGAAGGACGAATTCATTTCTAAAAAAAAGGAGGCAAAGGAATCAGACAAATTCAAAAGCTCATCTACGCGGTACAAATAGATACTGTCAGGATCCTCTTCATTGACAAACTCACAATATATTCGATGTTGATAAATTTAAGTTAAACATCTAAAAATGATGGCAAAAAATGTTCCAAATCCAACATAATGAATTTTGTATACTGAAAATAATTCCGAGTTTAACCAATATTGTTAAGAATTAAGATACATCTTAAGATGTATCAGTGAACATTTTTTCGTCGACTTTTAACTCAACTGACTAAATAATTTCCCACAAAATTGGTGCATTCATATATGGGCATTATAATGACAGCTAAACAGAATTTAATTTCATTTGGATAGGCGCAATCAACATGGCGATGTATAAAAACTGATTGAACTGAGGAGAAAGTCAAATCAACAATTTATTTAAACGGTAAAATTCCATCAAACAAAAATAGATAAAACAACACAGCGATTATTTATTCGAATGTGTATAATATTTTGGTGAAAAACAACACTTTATTAAAAACAGAAGTAAACATCGCCGTCTTACCTAACATATTTGCATCTGAACAAAATTGATGCTGCTCATTTTCTTTGGATTCTAAATAAAACCACTGCACACAAACAAAAAAAAAAGACCCGAGGTTTCTTAGATTCGTTTCAAACTTTATTCTGCACTAAAAAATTCCCGATCACTTTGTTTTTCAAATAATTATTTGCATTTATTCTTTTTTTTTCTCAATAACACATATTTTTTTTGTAAATAAAAATTTGAGATCACTCTATGTATCTATTACTAAATTTATAAAAAAACAAATCACAAAACATTCCTGAGATCAATATTAATTGCGACAATTTTAATAATTTTTAATCTTTTTGCAACAAAATCAAATCACTTGCAAAATAACCGAAACAATCTTGCAACTAGAAATAACGAATGGAAAAAAATGTATATTAGTTTAGTTAGAACCGCGCGTTTAAGCTTCTAACGGTAAAAAGCGCATTAAGAGCACTGCCAAAAAACTAGCCGAAAATATTCTCCAATACCGGCATGGCAATCCAACGCGGTATTTCTGTGTATATTTTTTTTTTATTAATACTACTTTGTTGTTGGATTGTGTTCTTTTTTTTTCATTGTTATTGGAATCGCGTTTTTTATTTCGCAATGCCGGTCGTGGTCGGCGCGCACACACCATGCAATTCCCCCCTAAACAAAACCGAATCACCAAGACATACGTGCAAAAAACACAAAATTTGGAGCCTCTTTAGTATTGGAACACCATGCTGTCGCTGACTAATAGAATCCCCCAAAAATATAACAAACAATAATCACAAAATAATACACCTTCTCCACTACCCCGGAGAAGAAAGAACGCTTTTATCGGTTCGTTTTAGTGATAGAAATGTGCACAGCCAAATGAAAGATATAGTTGTGTTCCCATAAAATAAAAAAAAAAACTAAGCAGGTCTTGATGGGTGGAGGCATTGCATATGTGTGTCGTGCATTCGGGATGCGGTCAGGGGGTGTAGTGGTGACAAAGAAGCACAAATATTGTTTTTTTTTTTAATTTAATAAGTAAATTCCGTAAGAATAAAATAGTCGACTAAATCAAAAAATATAGAACTCAAACACAACGATCGAGAACCACAAAATATTCGCTAATAATAACCTTGAAAGTTCACACAGAATGAAGGAAAGATCACTCGGCGCAGTGTGTATAGACCAAGTCCAAAAATAAGTGCGATAATGTCATAGTTTTTTATGCCGCACAGCACCGTGCAATCGTTTATTCTCTTTTTTTTCGGCTTCATTGCTCGAAAGTGTGAGTGTGTGTGTGTGTGCGAAGTATTTTTTTTTTTTTTTTTTGTTTCATACAAAAATGTAGATAAAATTTTGAGAACATTGCAGTAGTTTTGATAACAGAGGGAACCGACCTGAAGAGGGCAGTTGGTTTCTATTTTATGCGAATTAGAACATTTTCCAGCTGAGCCTGCGAATATCAGACAGTGTGCTGGGTAATACAATACACTTGCCCCTTAAAAAATAAAAAATAAATTGTGCAATGTTGTTGGTTTCCAGTTTTTAGCGAAAATGTATGCACCAATTTAGCTGAGCTTATCAATTATTTTTGTTTTATTATTTGATGAAATAATAGAACCATTAATAATAGGTATGTCTGCCGATGTAAGCAAAATGAAAGCAGCAACGAATGGGAGAGAAAAAGGGTGAAATAATTATTTCTTTAAAAATAGTACGTATACGCCCTAGTAGCCCTGATTTGGTATACATACTTTGAGGATAATTTTGTGATGATCACAAATATCTAAATCTAAAGTTGTAACCTAAATGATCATGTTTTTTAAAGGTCTGTTTTACTTAACGTTTATCTCAGCAACATAAAGTAGACAAATGATCCATGAGCTTGAATTGTTGGTACATCATTTCGACATCGCAATTAAATGTTGCTTGGCCTAAATAGCTACAGTTAAGCTTCACGCTGTCACTCCTCCAAATCTCAAAGGAACTCCACTCGAGTTCATTAGCAGCGCTAATCATCTGGGGCTGAGGCTGGACAGAAAGCTCCTAGTCGGCTCTCACATTGAGGCAACACGCAATAAGCAACTATAGTTACTATAGCAACTGCCAATAATCAATCAGCAACATTTTTCGTTCGAGCGATATTTAGTTGCTTTGATGTGAGACCTCTAATTTAATTCAAAGTAAAATAATTGTGAGCGATAATTTTTCGTGTTACCTATTGCCAGTTGGTTATTGAATGTTGCCTCAATGTGAGAGCCGACTTATGGAGAGAAAATATTGCCGAACGCGCTGGGAAATCCCTATAGTGGCTCTATACGCCTGCAAAAGGGCTGTAGGCTCTCGATGGGGCCTTCAACCCAGTATAATGCATTGGCTTTATACTGCGGTCATAAGACCGATAATTCTATATGGCATCGTTGTGTGGTGGCCGGCCTTGAACAAAAGTTCCAATCTAAGAGAAGATTCAGCGCTTGGCATGCATGTGCATCACGGGCGCACTGATGACATCTCCAACCGCCGCTCTGCAAACCAAGGAGCTTCTTCGACACTGCAATCTCCGGGCACTGCAAAGGCTCGGTCTGACATACAATGACTTCTGCAGAAGCTGTAGAGACGAGGAGGAGGACGAGTCCGTCACTCACTTTCTTTGCAGCTGCCCTGCCCTGGCCAATCTAAGAAAGGACTACTTAGGAAACTATTTTCTCAATGATCTCAGTGATCTAGCTAACACCAGCGCTGCTAACATTCTTAGCTTTATAACCGGCAGCAAATGGTTTACATGAGTAGCCAGTAAAGAAACAGCTCCCCAAATCCCAGTGGTATGCACAATGGGCCGAAGTGTTTCTCTCATCGAGATCCACTTTAAACTAACTAAATAGCTACAGTTAATCTGATTCCTAAGAAGATTGTATCTAGTTGCAGTTCAAGTTGAAGGTTCTACTTAACTTAACAGGTACCAAACTGAGTTTATGAGAATTTTTGGGATGAAACTGACTTATTATAAATATTGGGCGCAAAAGCGGTCTAGGCCGAGCCTCCCACATTTTATGCACAAACAAACCACACATTCTATGGGGTTCATTCCAACGGAGAAGCTTCGAGAGAGCGCTTATATATCCTATCGGATGTTTGTCAATTGTACAGCACCCAGATGTGAGACAAAAGGGATTCATTTTTACAGACCGACATTTTATTAAATGTATAAGTTTTCCTAGCCCTACGAACTATCAAGATGACTTGCTTCATGGGCTATAAATTTTCTTTCAGCTTTACGGAAAATGTCCCACAGCTGAACCCCGGGTTTCCATTTTACGTACATAAGACAGTTCTTGAAAAGATGGTTGCCTTTAGCGAAGCCATTGCCATTTCGAGGATGACTTTGTCTGACAGCCAGACAGCGAGATAAAATGATTTCTTACTTATTGATGGCATTTAACCAAAATCTGTAATGTTTGTGTAATTTTTAAATTATATTTGCCTATTTTCAATTATCTCCTAATCTTCATACATGTCTTTGGTATTCAACTTTCGTTCTGTGTAACCAAGTGTGCTTTTGAGCCCTATACATTTCTGACTATATTTCGCAGCATTCAATACACTTCATCAATTCATTAGCCCTTCGAATAGTTTTTTTATTTGCCATCATTAAATAATCAAATATTGAAGTGGTGGCAAAAAAAAAAAACACTAGCACAAGTGTGCTTCAAGTTCAACAAGTGTACCTATTCCGTTGACATGAACACAAAATGCCTAAAACACTTCCGACACACTCCGCATACTCAAAACTATGCGTTCATCTATGTTCATTAGTTTGTGCGATCAAAGTTGGTAACTTTCCCCCAACAAACGGTATGTTCGTAGCTGAAATATTCACCGAGACCGATTTTTTATGTGTCCACGTCAAGCTGTGTTTGCACCCCATCCACCCACTCAACCAGTGAGTGATGCCTTTACTCTATTTTTTTTCCAGTGTACAGTGTACACACGATGTACAAGAGCTTGTTGCCCTACACTCGGTCTATGTAGCGCCGGTAGTTTTTCCTCAACGAATGCAAAACAAGAAAAAGGAATAACAAGAGCCAACAAAAAAGAACATCCTCCAATGTTTTTGCTCTGGCTGGAGCTGTTGCATTTGAATGAAAAACTTATCTCCACTTATCCTTTTTGGTGCACATTTCCACAAAAGGCACCTACATCATCATCAGCGTCATGGTCTCGGCGACTACTGCACCGGCACCTACAGATGGGGTTGGGAGGACACACCTCCTCTGGTTGGTGATGCTGGGGCATCTCATGAAGGACATGCATTGCACACACATGATGCCGTGGTAGTTCATAAGCTTTGTTTCTTTTCTGCAACTACGAGTGGTGGTGGGAATAGTGCTATACACCACTACTACTGTAGGGCGATTGCCGCTGCACTATACTAGTGAAAGTGAAAGCGTTCATTTGCTTTGTTTGATTTTCTCGTGAACTTTCACTTTCGCTCATATGCTACACTGAACTGGGTGGTGAGTGTATATATGTTTGTTTTATACATTGTGCACGTCGTCGTCGCGTGTGTGCTTTAATAGTTCTCTTGTTTTACCACCCCACAACACACGGCTCTCACTCACATGTAAGGGTGCGGCGGCGGCGGTTGGGCATTTTATTCATGTGTCAAATCTAAGGCGAGTATGTCGGCACCCTGACACCAACGACACCCACAACAAATGTCCCACCCCATCCCCTCACAAAGCCGCCGTCTGACAAACAACAGGTTGCAGGGCTTCCCTGACCTTGGTTTATCTTGCTCTCATACTTTCACTCTCTTTCTCTTGGGTGAGTTTTCTCGTGTGACAAAGTGTCCCCCCGGTGGGGTTTATGTCGTACTTGCGTGTGTGTATCTGTTTGTATTCATGTAGGGTAATGTTTTCCTTCCAAGAAAAAGGAAAATTTATGCTAATTTCAACTGCTGACCTGTGTGCAAAGGGGTTCAAAAGGATATTCTCGTTGTGTTCTCTTTTGAAGGTTATAACAACCGATACCATACAGAACTACAAGTATGTAGTATAAATAAATAGAAAACACATTTCGCCTCAAGGTCAGAACGTTCTATATTTAGCCGAATAACCAACTAACACAAATTTTTATCTAAGTATTTTCTTTTTTTTTGTTTTATTATTATTTCGTTTTATTTGTTCGTCGCTCACTCATAAATTCTATTTTCTAACACTTTCGCATAGAGGAACTACATATTATCACCCGCCATGACGTAAAGTAGCACCATACGGCACCCTCTCCTCGTCAGCATTTGAAGATAGTAATTGCGAAATCTATTTAACAGTATGTACCTAACAAAGACAAATGTCAGGGACAAAGAAATGAGAGAAATACCACTAATTAGTTGAAAAACAAAAATTGAATAAAATTTATTAACACAACTATAAAATTAGCGGACACGGTAGGTTGGAGGGGTGTTCGCGAGGAGACATTGAATGTGCAAATAGTTCTCTTTGGTGGATGATTAGATTTTTGCTTATAGAGACCGAAATAATTGCGAGAAGGTGCATACACGTATATTTTTCAGCGAATTTGTAGTGTTGGTGAATCGGGTCTGGTGGAATGTGTTTCTTTTTGGTTTTATTACTCAATGCCAATTTATTCGATTCGATCAACAGCTTTCTTTTCCACCTACGATCGAATTTGATGCTTAAACTTAAATGTGCTTGGAAAAAAGGCAACTGAAGAACAAATAACCACCGATGTTAGAATTTCATTATATTGTCCCTAGCGGTGTTATATACAAATTTTATCAGCACAGTACTCTTCCTTTATTCTTGTGAAAGGTTGATTGATTTACCAACTCGTTTCCGTTGGGATCTATCTACTTTTTTTTACCGACTACAGGGGTCTTGGAGTTGAAGGTTTTCCATTTGTCTCAACACGTATTTTCTGCCACATTTTTTTTTAATAAAACGGTTTCTATAAAAAAAAAACTTCCTTTCCATAGAGGATGCCAGTCTAATTTGGTACAATCATTTTCGGGAGCTAGCTTATTATAACTGACAGATGGCTGTCAAACATTTTGTTCGAGGATTTAGGCCTAGTAAGGGCCCACTTAGTGCGGTCTAAGAAGCGTCAGTGCATTTGCGCAAACAAGATAGCCCCAGAAATGAAGTTTCATGTCGAATACGAAAATATAACCCTAAGATCTGTCATTTTAAAAATGCTTTTATGTGTAGACAGACATTCAACGCTTACATTAGACAAATTCAACAAATGATTTTAAAATTGAAAAATACATTTCTGGTTACGTGTGAAGCTTAAAGCAATAACGGTTGACAAAAGAAGAGTTTACCCAAATAACAGCTACGATTAAGAGCAAGATCCAGCACTTAACTCTGACTAAATGTCTAGGGTCAGGTCAGCGCTCAACTAAGGCGCCCCAATACTCCCCTCGAATACATGTTTTCATTGACAGATTAAACTGAGTGATTATATCGAACGGCATAGGTTTAACCCAGGTCGGACTGGTAGGCCCTAGTATCCATGTCAAATAGACATATTTTTATTGCTTGTATCTGAATTGCAATAAAATGGATGCAATGGGGGAAGCAATCGTGAAAAAGTGAATTTGCACTCGGAGTATTTTGGGAGTATGTATGCAATGTTACTGTATTACCGGCAAGGGGCTTATCCTTGTTTTATAAGTTCAGCCGAAGTCGATAACTTAAAGTGCATAATGGATTATATATTCCACTATAGCTGTTGGATATCTATAGGTACTCGTATCATTCAGATTTACTATCAATATCTACATTTCGCAAGACTATCTCTTTCACAGATGAACTATTTCCTACATTTCTGCAACATTTTCTTCCTGTCTAGCTTCTCACAAACATTAGTTTATATGTGAGTTTTTTTTCAGTCTCTATTAACTCTACTACAGCCCTAGGCTGTCGCACGTCTCTCAGGGTAGATGGCGGAGCAGTTCAACATTCACCTCTGTTTGGTGCCTGGGCATAGAGACATCCCAGGTAACTGTACCTAAGGCTGATGAACTTGCCAAGTTCAGAACTGCACTACCTATCGTACCAAGCAAATGTACCTTGGGTATCCCGATCGTGTAAACTCATAATAAAGCTGGATGCCATCCGAAGAACAAACCTTAGGTGGACATGTGGCACGACATGTCTACTGACAAAACAGAACTTTTCAAAGCTGGATCTTAAACGTTTTAAGAATTTGATCGCTCTTGACATAAGGCATATCAGCGCCACAATAGGTTTGGCACAAGGCTTGGCGTTTTCTCAAACGATTTTTGTAGAAGCTGTTTGGACAAGAAGGGGGAGGGGACCATTCATCACTTTCTCTGCGCTTGTCCGGCAATCTCCCGAAATCGGAAACTTCATATGGGGAACTTTCTATTACAATGATCTAAACGATCTAACAAACCTGGACATTCGTAGTCTCCTGTGCTTCATGAGAAGCTCAAACTGGTTCAACGAGTAGGACGAAAGTTTTACTAGATTCATGTGGTATCACAAGAGATTTAATAATGGTCTAAATGTGTCGGCCTTTTGCCGGCAGCCACTTCAATCTAACCTAACCTACGTGAGTTTTTAGTTTTGAGGCGAATGAAAGGGATTACGAGTATCAGAGTGAAATCAGAATTTGTCATTTTGTCTTGCTTCTACCTTTGCGTTGTTTGGTACCAAATTTTTTTTGGATTTATATTTAAGCATTTCTGGTTAGGACTAAAATAAATTGTAAAAGACCTAGTTTGGGAAAAAACTGCTAAACTTTTCAAATATGTACATGTGTATGGCGTTCTATTTGCGTGTTATTAGCAGATCATCTAATAATATAATATCGTAAAATATTCGCATTCCAAACTATAAATCTATTTTTAAATTTAATTCGCTAGAGCTTGTTTAAGTACCTACTCTGACTGCAGCCATAGTAACTTTTGACATTACTGATTATTCATATTCATGGGAATCACACTTTAAGTAGCAAGGCAAGCAATTTAATATTCGTGAAAAATTAAACTAAAAAAAAACTGCTGAATTCAACATCAGAGCCGCCGCTCGCCATAGTTGTCAATACATGTCCCCTATCACAAGAATTTCACTAGTCTCCCAAAAGGTAATACACTACTGCTCTATTTCAAATACATACATCAACAATAGTTCCCATGTATGTCGTATTTTGTGTACAATTCTAATGCCATGTTTGTGTGGCTGCTCTATACTTTTGCGAGTTGCGCCTGCATAGAGTGACCTTCACCTTAACCTAGTGACAGTGTCGGACGAACGGTCAATTACCTTTCGCGTTCTCTCTTATTTATAATTTTCATTTGTCGTTCATATAAGGCGCTTCTGATTGTAGTCGTTTTACGCACACTCTTCCATTAGAAATGGGGGATTAGATATCGTCCCAGAGCTTTTCGCGCTCACGATCGCACGATCACAGAGCCACCTACCTATATAGAGTGCAGTGTCAGATTTTGATTTGTATGAGTTTGAGATACTTTTTTTTTGTTTGCGTTGTAGACTTGCACGATTGTAAGTTTTTTTCTTTTCGCTGATTCCCCTGCTTTTGATCCTTCCTTTTGGCGATTTTAATCTGTTTCCTATTGTCTGTTTGTTTTTTCTATTTTCCAAAAGAACTTCTTGATTTTGTTAGAGGTTTGTAGGATTTTTTTTTTAGTTTTAGCTGTCTGCACTTTAGAAATGAAATAGAAACTGGTTTTGCAATTTGCTGCGATTTTTGTTTCGCGACCTTTTTTTTTTTTTAGATAGAATAGAAGAAGGAGAAGAATTTGCAAGACAAAGCTACAGACTAAGTGGAATGTAGCTGGGACAGACGGAATAGTTATTTGCGCAATACAGACGGAATAGGTGAACCATCTTGATCAAGGTCAATACAATAATCATCAGAGGATGGCAAATGTTTGACTATTAGATGAGACTAATACAGTTTGTATAGTCTCAAACTGGATTAACAACAAAAGGAGAAGAGCGTGGGTTTCTTGTATATTTGAATGTGGTAACAAACTGCAGGTGGGTTTTCATGGTGGTACAGCTGCAGTCTTTTTGATGGATAGCTGACAGGTAATAATTTTGTTTGAAATGTAGATATACGTGCGAAACTGCGAAACCATTAATCAAAATTATTCGACGCGATTTTAAGGTTCTCGGATAATTCATTTGATATAGCGTACAGTGAGATTTTGTAAAACTGCTATCGTCCGTAGAGCTGATTTGGTCTGCCAGTGGCTCGTTTGATAATAAAATAAGGTCCAAATAAGGGCATGTACATATTATTGCTGTCAACAAGAAGGGACACATAGACGAATCGGGCGAAACGTACAAGAAAGTTAGGGGTCGGTTCTAAAATGAATCGAAATATGACATTACATCAGCAATCAAGGAAACAATTACGCTTACGATTTGGAGAAAGGTATTTAACAGCGAACTCTACAAGCTGAACGGTCCTGATTGAAGAGTCTATAACTTCAACCCAGAGCGCTAACTTGGTAGAGAAAGACTTCCTTCTAGGTGGAGCCTGCGCTAACTGGGATAGGCGTATTGATTGAGGCCCAGGTCCACCCCGCACTTCAGCGCCACCTAAGTAAGCAAGTAGGATTTTACTTCATCATAGAAGTGAAACTTAGTAGATTTCGGAAAACTGGCTCACACTTTTGAGAGGAGCTTGTGTGCGAAAATGGTGCAGCATCGTGGTGTAGTGCTACCTGAAGTATCTGAAGTTGCCAGAAAAATCGTCGTTTTTAAAAGAAGGACATTTATATAACTCTCGGTCAAAAACGTTCGTTTCGGTATTTTTATAAGCCTCGTAAGATGTTCAGTGCGAGCGAAACTTTAAAAGAAAAATCTTTCAAAGATAAAAATATTATTCTCGGAATACCACTGTAAAGAAATGTACCCACAATTCTCAAAGTTTTGCGCGGCACACTTTTGTAGATATAGTCAATTTTGACAGATCTAGAAAAGAGTTGGGTTGAGTTCGGTCAGCATTTACAATATTTCAACTGCATTCGAAATAAAATCATTGTCAAGCCGGTTAACATCCTTGCGGCGAATGCTTTGTTTAATTTGAACTCCAAGAGACATATTTTCAAAGGGGAATACAACTTGGAAGCTGCAACTGTTGAAGCATTCTAGGTGCGTCTTTCTTAATAGGTACAAGTATTCAAAAAGAATTTACAACCAGCATGCACTCAAATCGTAAAACTAAGAAGATTGAATGTCTCTTAACCACGTGCAGCTTAAAATGTTGTACGAAAGGACGTTTTTTTTATCAAAAAATAGATGGATAGAATTATTTTTTAACATCAATTTGCTTGTTCAAATTCTTCGATCGCTACTGTAACCATACATCTATGGTATATGCCTACGCAACAAAAGCTCCTCACGTGAATTAAGAGAAACCATCAGTCTGCTGAAAGTATCTAACAATCAAAAAATTATAGTTTCTATAAAAAAAAGACAGGCTTTTGGATCCTGGCAGTGAGATTAAGCCTGTATACCGTAGATCTTCATATTCAATATATAAAGAAGTCACATTGTGACTAATTTTCCCCAAAATTCAAAGCCCACGGTACATATTCACCAATGCTCTATAAAAAAGAAACAACAACAAATTTGTGGAAATTTTCCAAAAGCCTATTAGGCCTACAAAACACTATCTGTGAGCATAATAAGCTTTTATTTTATTATTTGCTTCTTCTCTCTTATTCCTAGTTTTTCTATGCTACAAGTAACTAGTTCCACTTTCGATGGAGTAGTGTACGCGCGCACAAGCCAACACCACATAGGAAAAGTTGGCAACAAAAAAAAATAAATAGAAAAACTAGAAAAATAATGCATTTGCCTCTCCTTCGGAAAAAGGAGGGGAAAATCTAGTTGCAATAGTGTTTGTAATATTTTGTAAGTACGGTACGATCAGCTACATCGTTCGCGTTGATCAGTTTTGGTTTTCTAATGACGCAGTGTAAGTGTCAGCGGATTTATTCAAACGAAAAATTTTCCTTAAAAAAGAATAATTTTGAAAAGTGATTAAATGGTTATAGTTTGGATGAAAAAAAAAGTGTTCGAAAAAATCTACAAGATCGGTTTCGTATGAGTGTACGATTTATTATTATTGATCGTTTCACAAAATGGCCGCTTGCTTTTGGTGAGAAGTTACAAAAAAAATTTAATACTTGTGGGTGTGCACTGAAAAGGTTAAATTTGCAAAAAAAAAATGTTCTACTATTGTAAACGTTAATAAAATAAAAATTCATATTAATTTATATTTGTAAATTATAAAAGCAAAAAGTTTAGTGAACTCCGTTTGTTTTTCATAAGCAAATGGCGATGGCGATGCGATGGAAGATCTTTTGAAGTGATCAGTGCTGTGGTAGTTAAGCGATACAAAAGGTTTCCACTTTTACATGAAGTGACGTGAAGTGAAATTATTTATGTATGTATTTTGATTTCGTTTAGCAAAAAAAATGTTTCTTGTTTTATATAGGTATGTTTAACATTTTCCAAGTGTCCGTACAATTTTTGGATTACGCGATTTGAATTTATTTTGGTAAGTCAACAAATAAATGTCCACTATTGTCCTAAGCCTAACCAATAATTATTTCTTCAAGTAAAATTTAATAAAGGCTAGAAATATTTCCACTTTGAATTCTTGGGGTCTAAAGTAATACGTAGAAGTTCGGAAAAGTTGACCAAATTTTAGCTACCATACGTTAGTTGACTTTTGGTCAACTTTTTAGAGCGTGTCTTTTTTTTTTATATATCTAATTTAAATAAACGATGTAAAATACATAACACAGCAGATACGCATCCCGAAGAAATGTATGTTTCCATGGCAGCTGCGTGACAGTTACAGTTGATTTAGAATATTACTGACTTTTTCTTAATGTATTGTCCATTCGCACATTTAATTTTATTTGCTCTCCGTTAATTAACTAAATTTTGGCAAAAGAATGGCACAATGGAACAAAATATTTACTAACTTTCTACAGATATTGAAGTGTCCAGAAAAGTTGACAAGCTCTGGGACATTTCGATCAACTTTTCCTAGCTTTCACTTACTAATCATATAATGGGTGATTTTTAAGTGCTTGGTTTTTAAATTAAAAAAAAAGCGACGAAAATTTGCAAATCTTTATAAGGGGCTATAAATCAATTCTTGCCATTTACTTTTTGAATATTATTTCGTGTAAATGTTGACCGCGACCGTGACCGTGTCCAATTTTGCTATACCTTTTCCAACATATCAGCTGGTATCTCACCAATAACACGAGTCATGTTGTCTTTCAAGGCGGCAATAGTTGCTGGCTTATTCGTATAGATGATAAACTTCACATATCCCCTCAAAAAATAGTCCAGCAGCGTTAAATCGCAGGATCTAGGCGACCAATTCACAGGTCCAAAACGTGAGATTAATTGCTCACAAAATTCGTCCATTTTTCACTGAGCATGATTTTTGGTAATAAAATTCAATAATTTCTTAGCGTAGTTCGGGCGTAAGTCTATCCATGGTGAAATGGCATTGCTAACTGAGCCTTTTTTACTTTGACACGTGTCACGAATCACACTTGAACTGTCAAAAAAACCAGGCTGAAAAGCCAAACAGCAAAAAAAAAATCATAGTTGTTAATTATTATTGTTGGTCTTTAACCCTTCAACTTTATATTAAAATGCCATACAAATATCTATCAATGCCGACGGGCATTACCATGATTTGTATGGGTCTAAATACATTTTAAAGTTCTGTAGCTCTTACACTGGAGCAACAAGCAGCTAAGCAATTAAGCAATTGTCAATAAGCAACTTTATTTTAATCTCTTCTCACATTGAAGCAAACGTTTTGCCTGAAATTTCAACATATCTAGATAATTTTCTACAAAAAATTATATTAAAAACTGTATCGTCTGACATATTTTTCAAAAATTAGTATAACGCGGTAAAACTAATCGCAAGTATTGCTACTACGAAGCAATATTTTTTGGTTTTCTACATGCGCTGTGCATTGCCAGCCATAAATATTAGGAACATTTTTTGTACGACCAATATTGATGTGCTCTAATGTGAGCAATTAGTTCAAAGTAAAATAATTGTCTCAGCGAAAACAGTGTGTGTTTCCTATTGCCAGGTGCTTATTGATTATTGCCTCAATGTAAGAGCCGAGATTAATATTCTTGTCTAAGGCGGGTCTCACATTGAGGCAACACGCTAAGGTTTCCTTTAAAATTTATTAACAAAAGGTTAACAGACCGGCCCTTAGATCAAATACTTAAAGACAACTCTAAGATCAGGCAATTGTGAAATTTATATTTAATTGTTGAAACCATTAACTGGTTCTCCAGTATCTAATTTTTTCAAACTCTTGTATGTACTGTATAGGTACATAATAATGAACAACTTACGAGTTGACTGCCTATGTACTCGCTGTACTTCTGAATCCTAGAGAGAACTATAGAAGATTTTCATTTGAGTTTTTCGGATGTAATGGCCGCGTTCAATACGCTTTTTCATAGCTAGACAACAGCCTCTAATTGGTCGATTTGCCTTCAAATCTAGGCAAATTTCGTGTGTTACGCAAGATTTTCTGCCCAAGTTGTATCTATGATAAAGTGTCACCTCTATTGAAATCTTTGCGCATAAGCCTGCAATCAAACTTCGTAGAAACAACTTACGATTTTAGTGCGGAAGTAGGTACCTATATATAAACAAGATAAAATTGTATCAGGCCGAGGTTCGCAATCAATATTTTTAATTTGCCCCCAAAGTTAGCCTTATTTTTCACTTCAAGTGCCGCTAACTTACACAAGCTAGAAAGAAACGATAAAGCAAATTTTTCCACTATACCTATTATTAGATTGCTTGTTATTTTACAAACTGGCTGAACTTTAAATAGAACCGGTCGAAATGAGCCGTTAACTTTCTGTAGCCCGTATTTGTTTGAACAAACTTACTGATAAATGTTTGTCATAAAGATAGACAAAGTTGCTAACAACAACAGTTTTCGTCAATTCGATGAAAAGTTATAACTTTTTAGATAATATCTTTCAGATTCAGACCGAGTCGATAATTTTGCACAATAAACAGTTTTCTGATCTATGCATATAACGCCTGACAACCAAAAAAACGTTTCTAATCGACAACGCCCACACAAAAGCAATAAAAAAAATAACAACAGGAACAGCTCTATCCAAAAATACAAAACAAAATGCAAATTTACTTTCTAAAGTCTAAATCCGCCATGACAAAACGATCGATGCAAACAAAATAATAATAATAATATTGTTCTGTGTCTCTATTTGGATGAGATTTAATACTGTTTTGTTGCAAAGAACGTGCAATATTTTAGCTCATTGCGACAGGCACCCTGCACCTCCTCTTTCGTCGTCATTACGATACCCATGCTTTGGGTGATGATAATGACGATAATGACGATAATAACTATCTCTAGCTATTTTGGTAAGTCGTTTCAAGTTCAAGCTAACTTTGAAACAGGTCATGGCCATCAACACACAACTATATCCACACATAGATACACATACAAAAATTCATTAGATACAAAAAAACGATCTATTGGTTGATTTTTTTTCGACAAACTATAGTCGGTCGGGAGGACTGAGAAACATATAACAAATTCAAGAGAACTCGAAACAGCTCTCACTCACGATCCCCACTAGATGCAGGTGTGTTTGTTGAAAGCTTTTCTCTCTCAGTTTTTTTTTTGGATTGGTGTTAGAAAATTGTTTGTGTGGACTCGGACTGTGGAGTGGAGCTATAAAATATGCCCGACTATCATCTCTTGTCGTCTGTGACTATAATATTTGCTGTATAAGCATGCGCGAGTGCGTTACCCTCAATGCATCAGCGATATTTATTCGTGAATTATAAAATTCTACGAGTGTGTATAGAACGCATAGATTCAAATGCGGCAACGACACAACTTACTCACTGTGTGTTGGTTGGTAAAAAAAAAACGAAATAACAAAAAATGTTTTAAGCATTTTGTTGGGTTATTTATTCGTTTTTGTATATTTTTTGGCAAACGTTCAGCTGCATTTGTGTAAAGCGGCGCACATGCACACATACCTATGGTAGGCACACATTTGAAAATTTTGCCATTATCAAGTTTTTCGCATTTTTTTGTAAAATTTTTGTGTGTGCATTTGTTTTTTCGCTGCTTCACCAGAACGTTGCTAATTTTATTTCAAGCTTTTTTTCCATATACTATACTTGTATGATTATTTTGGTGTGTTCTCCCTCTCTGAAAGGTTAAAAAACTCTTCGGGTTTAATAACATCTCCAAGGTTAGATCAGAAAGCAAATATTGAACAATCGGTAGACGCGGCGCGGCGCAATGTGTATTTTTTTTTTATTTGAATGCGAATTCAATAAGTTGAGGTTGGTTTGCTTGCAGTTGAAATTGAATAGAAACTATGGTTGCAATAATTCGAATTTATTAAAAATGATTACGGAAGGAGACCTTCAAAATTAATTGCAATGCGACTGACTACCTTACGTAATACTTACCAGTCGCTATAGATACATATGTATGTCGTATGTAAGAATGTCCCCTAGGTAAACTATGCATGAATGGCAGCATGACGACGAACCGATTGGCTTCCTTTTTTCCTGCTGATGATTGTGAATTAAATGCAAAACAATTACGATTACGCGTGTGATTACGCTTGTCAAAAGCATACAAGAAAGAAGAAAACAACAAAAGGGAAACACAAATCCCGCTCAATTCTCTTTGTGTTGGGTTTTTTTTTTCTTTAGTACGCGCAGCTCACGCCCTTGACAGTCCAACTAATTATAGGTTTCTAGCCACTCTACTGTATCTGGACAATGTGTCACCCTTAAAACCGCATTCCGCAAATTAGTTTCTTGGAATTCTAATTAAAAATGATCAAGTGAGTCGGTTTCCATGTTGAGCGGTTTTTTCCCACACACATCATGCAAGCCGTGTCATTGGATAGGTTTATGGACTGGTAGGGCTGTCAATCTGACATAGTCTGTATACAAAAAAATCAAGTACCACAAAGCGTCACGTCTATAATGTCTCCACTGAGTGCTAAACGACAACGAGTTAATGTAGGGAATAAAGAAGAACAGAGAACGATAAAGTCTGGTCACAATTTCTAACGGTTAATTGAGTGTAACAATGGTCAAGGCCAACGGATGTAGTAGGCCATTGCTGCCATCCGAGTCATACCTAGTTTAGTAGTATGCAATCATAAAACCAGTGGGTATGGGTATATGTGCTAGTATTATGCGCTCCACGTCAAACTAACTACTAATATGAGATTGTGAATCAGTAAATTGAGAGCGCAGAATATAGAAAACGATACGCACAAAGCGAATTACGTTGCTGCTGTTGTTGATCAACTATTTGTACAAGCAATGATTGGTCTAGTACACTGAGAAAAATCAAGGAGAGTTTGCAAAATGATTATTGACATTAACCTTACCTACCTTCAGTTTTAGATATAGTGCTCCCTGCTCAGTTTAAGTTTGAGTGAAGACGATAAGATGTTTCTATATTTTGCGTTTCACAGTCATTTCAAGACTTACGTCAAATGTTACAAAAAATCTTGGCAGCACTAAAAAAATAATATATTCTTCTACTGCATAATTTGATAATTTATTTGAATTTCAAAATGGATTGTGATCGCCAAAGGACGCCTAACTTTAGTGAAACGACGTAAAACTACACCACTAAACAATTTGTCGTATTCACTGTCAGTTTCAAAATCTAAATCATGATCTGAATCCATATTTACAAATCTTTATCATTTATATTTTAAGAATTAAGAACAAACACAAAACACGTACATATACATATTTTATTTTCCACAAAATTTAATATAAACGTCAACTCGTTGACAGCTGAGTAGCTTGCCACCTGTCAAAGTTACGAAAAGGTAACAAAACCAAAGTGTCCGCAATAATGGGCGGGAAATTTTCTCTTTTTGCTTGGGGGTGAATTTAAATGAACTGTGCACTATAGTAGATACATTTATACCATAATCCATGAGTCAAGCAAATAGAAGAGATTCTAAAAATATATAGGTTAGGCATACCTACCAGTTTGGCATTTTAATTCAGTTAGTTAATACGGCTACTAAACGACTTTCCGTGGTACTAATAATAATTTTTTATTGTCCAGATTAAATTTTACAAACTTGCAATGGTAAACTTTTCCATATAAAATTATCTATTGTGATCTACGGAATATTTAAAGTGAAGGTTAAAAATGATTACCCTTTATCAATGGCAATTTTAGTTGCCATAATGATAAACATTAGTTAGGCATATCTAAGACTACATGACAATTTTTGATAAGATTTCCGTTCCATTCAAAAAATAGTATTAGCTTGCAAGAATGGGTAGTCAACTTCTTACAACAGTTATCAGAGAAAAGGCTAAAAGGCTTCTTCTCTGATACAAAACTTCAACGAACTTGTAAAGATGGGATATCAGTGCAGATCGCAAAAGCCTTTGGAAATAGTAAAACTAGCCCCAGAGTTTCATTGCTCGAATCCATAGTTCAAGTTAAATTTAAAGAAAAGTGTAAGGGGTAGGCCTTTTTCGGAAAGGATTAAAGCCTTGGCGATATTGGTCAATTCTTTAATTTCAGAAAGACTCATAAACCATTATAAAGTTTTTAAGAAGTTGGAAGCCCAGATTAAGAATTAGAAACAAAATTAGGGGTCACCAGTCACCTCCATGCGTCTCAAAAATTAATCACACAAACGAATGGTGGTTGTGAGATGCTAGGTCTAGGTTTGGATCAGTTGGGCCAACTTATTTATTTTATATATTTTTAATAGTATATACGAAATTAGACAAAATCGGTTCAAATTATGTACATAGCACGATTAATTAATAATTTCGTTATAAATATGTAGATATTCACCGGTTTGTTGGACAATCAAAAAGCATAACCAGACGAAAAACTTGCGCGTGATTCTAATAAGCGATTGTCAATAATTAAGAAGTAAGTTCAACTTCTGTTGCACCAACAAAAGACGTCAGGAACAGGTCGGTAACATCTATGTCAAACGTGATTTGGATTTACTAATAAATAAAATTAACGTCCTGTAAAAGGCTTGTCCATTGTTTACAATTGGAATTAAGTACAAATTAAACATTAGTCATAAAGACACTTACATGGAAAACAGAGGAACTGGTTTTAACTGATTTTAACTGATTCTATTAGTCATAGCACAATTTTATAATGAAGGAGGTTAGTATCTAGTTTTCTTTGTTGATATGTATCTATTGTATATGAGTTATTGTTTTTATTAAATAAGAAAATAATGATAACAACAACAGGTTCTGGCAAAGGTATTTTATTACTATAAAATGAGTCGCAGATGTCACAGATGATGAAATTCCATGGGTACCTTATACAACGCCAAATATATTGTACAAATTGCGTCTATTTTTTTATTTATGTAACTTAACCAGGAATGCTGAGATTTATAACTCCACTTTTACATGTCTTGTTTTTAGCATTCGTGGTTTTGAAAAAAAGTAAATTTTAGAGGCACTGTTGTGGTTAACTAGCGTTTATCCACCGATTCGCTCAAATTTTCAGTCGCTTAATAACTCTGGATCTAGGCAAAATTTTAAAAATCTGACAAATTTATTTTTTAATTCTAAAGTGCACCTAGAGTACCTACCTACACAAACTGAGTTTGAAGTCAATCGGATGAAAAATAAGAATTTTTCCATAAAAAGCGAAGCTTTGGACATTCACACAGGCTCAGATTCAGAGGTGACTGGAGTGGCGCGTTTAAAGCGTTTTGACTGATTTAATTTTCAATATTAGCTTTATTTTAGCAAATTAATGTTTGACTAGCTGACTTTGGGATTGACTTGACGTACGTATGTAAAAAAAATAAATAAATAAAAAAAAATAAATAGGTGGCGGGTGACACCCAAGGCCTAGCTTTTGGCAACCATTCGTTTGTGTGAGTTTCTATATTTTTGGGACGAATGGAAGGGACCTACAATTTTATGCCGAGTCCGAACGGCTGAATTGAGAAGCTTTTTCATGACAGTCATACTCTCGGATGTTTGTCAGACGTTCGCGACCGCGAGAGGTGGCGCAGTAGAAAAAACTTTTAAGATGTAATTTGTGTTTTTCCGGGGATCTAACCTGGGATCCCTCGCACAGTAGTCCAGCACACTAACCACTGCGCTACTGCGCCCATACGTACGTATGTCCACTAAGCAACCTACACCCGCGACCCACTTAATGGATAAGCGGGCCATACAAACAACAGTCGATAACAAGTTCGATTTCCCTTTTTTCATAAAAGAAACGTCAAAGACACCTTGATATGGCTTTGATCTCAAAATTGTCAGCGTTAATGGCTGCACTAAGGAGCAACGAAATTAAACGAATATAAATGGGTAAAACAAGTGCAACCTCGATTCCCGTTTTGGTAGGTTTGGTGTTAGTTGGAAAGCGTTATAAAACCTGATTTACATTAGCACCCATTTTATCCAGTATTCCAACGACACACAACACACCTTTACTGAATACGCCATTGACTGCTTCCTGTAAATGAAACTAGGCCATATGCTTTACATTCCCAGAAGCCATACAACGTACCTATCCCAGTTCCTTTACCTACCTACCGACTTACTTATTCCTTGTTGTGCGTGGTACACATCGATGAACATTGAATTGCAAAACTGAATCCAGAAATAATTTAAAAACGAACAACGAGATAGAAAAGACTTGAATTAACCAAACTTTTTTTTTACATGTGTTTCCAATCCAATCTACTCATGTCCACCATCATCCATTCTGTACTCCAAAAGCACTATTCTATCTCCTCACCACCACCCAGAAGCCATTTCCATCTCCGCCGCCACCACCGCCAATCCACCATCATTCATCAGTACTGCCGGCAGCAACAACAACAACAAGAAAAAGAACGACCACGACACAATGAAATTGAAGACCAAAACCAAAGACGGGCGAAGCAGGATAGCTCAACGCAAAGCGCACCAGCACCACCCGAGAAACATAAGAAAAGAAAGCAAAGGAACAGCAAAAAAACAAAAGAGGAATCCAGAAAAAAAATGTGTTAGTGGAGTAGTTTCCATTACGTCACCTCTTCATAGTCGTCTGTCTATATATAGCCATAGAGCGCATCGCATAGTACTGCTGTGGGAATTGGAAACAGACGAGCCAACACAAAACGCGTGTTTTTCAAGATCTAGGCAACAAGACGACACTGAATTCCACAACTACACAGACAATTTGTCGTGTGTGAGTATGGGGTAGACGTAGAATATGGCCAACCGCAATTGAAATTGAAAGTGCTCCAGCCAGCTATAAGCTATATCTGCGTCTCTATGCACTCGCGTCGTAGTTCATGGTCTACATATACACACATAAGTATAGTGCATACGGTAAGGTTGGTGGCTATCCCTCTCCTTCCTAGGGGTGCGATAGCGATTTAGTGAAAAGCTTTGATAGTGTGTAGTTGCAAAAAAAATAAAAATTGCCTACAACTACAACGAAACAACTAATGATCATGGCAATGGCAATAACAAACGATCCAACAATCTGTCTAGACTAGACGGGAATATAGTGTGTGGATTGTTTTATTTTTTTTTTGTTTTTTTGTGGAGTGGGTTACAGACGGGACGGATGTGTGTTGTTCACAGTCTGGAATTCAGTCTCTGGATAGTCTATATTGGCGCACAATACATTAAAGTTTGCCATTGACAATGTAAAACCCGTAGAATTGCGATTAATAAATGTTGCCCCTAGACTACAATGGATTATATTGACAGCGATCAGGATCGCAATGAGGGTGATATTAGGGGGAAACAGTTTTTCACATTCTTGGAATAGCATTATTCTTATTGGAACTTACCCGACCGGCTACCTATTATATGCGTAACTTGACAGCAACTTGTCATAATAATAGGTTCGTACACTTGCACAGGAGGGGATTTTGGTTCTTAAACTTGCACCAGAATAATGATCTTGTTTGTTTTGTTTTTATTATCCTGTCACACAATTACTATATTGTTAATGACAGACGTCAATTTTATAACCGATTATGTCTGCCTTTATTAAAACACGCGAAACAGAAAGAATACATGTACTCGAACGGAAGGAAAGCGTTTGACTGAATCAGAACGTAATAAGTGTGGTGAGATCCTTAATCGTCTACTGTCTATGCGCGTTTCTTGCTTATTGCCGTCTCGTTGGTGATGGAAAAACCAAAATACACTGAACACTGCACAAAAAGGAGGGCACACACTAAAAAATAAAACGATCACAACTTGCGAAGAAGAATAGGAGGAGTAGGGCAGCAGCGCTTTGATAAAAAAAAAAATAAATAAAATAAAACAAAATAGGTACCTACACAAAAGAAGCAGAGTGGAACAAGTTGAACCAGTGTTGCGTTGTGCTGCGGGAGGATTTTCATGTAAAAATGTAAAAAGCTAGGAAACAAGCACTCTATAATATTGAAGATGCGTAAAAAGCTAGGGAGTGGAGAAAAAGTTGCAACAGGTGCACTAGACGGACGACCACGTTTGGTTATTTTCTAAGTCGTAGTTGATCTTGGAAATAAGTTACACGTACTTGAATTTGAAGGAGGTTCACCTTGATTCTCTTTGTGGTTTTAATAATTATCTTTTGTTTTTTTGTAAAGAGATATAAAATGATAATATGAATTCCCAGAGTTGGATCAAATGACAGCTGTCACTTTAAATTTTCTGATCAGGTTTCTTCAGGTGGGTTTCCACATGTCGGTTGATTGACAAAGTTTGACAGCTCTCGCGTTTGTCATTGAACCGTCATGTCAGTTCATTTCCACTTATGTCAATTATTGTCAAAAAATCGTACCTCAGTTGATGGACCAACTTATGAACTCGATGCCAATTAATTTTCACTGTTAATTATAGACAAAGTGACATTTTTTGTGACAATTCAGCTATTTCCACTTGTCCAGTGGTTCCTTTGTCAGTTATTGACAATCAATTTTTCGCTATTTCCACTTGCCAATTGTTTAATTGGCATTAAAATACGTCAATTGTCAATTTCAAATCGACAAGTGGAAAACCAGCATTATTGAATTTCCCGCACTTTTCTAGTACCTACTCCTACATGCAATTCAATATTATTCACACTTTTATACACGTTAAGAGAGGACCGTAACAGGATTTCATGATTTATTAATTCAGCTTAAGCCAATGTGCGATTATGTACATTGAATGAGCGAAAATTCAAACGAATAGTTTTATAATGTAAACTACCACAAAAAAAGACAGCCACCTTTAATTTGTACTGCAATACTCTGTAAATACTTTTGACACCAATAAACGTCAGAAATTAGTTGAACAAAAGTATGTTCAACTTTACAACGGCTTTACACTCTCCCGATAGGTTTGAATATTACATATTTCACATTTAGGGACCATAAATATAAATTTACAGACGTGTGATGACAAAATAAAGTGACATGATCATCTGTCATTATGACTTTAGGAATGAATGACTGACGTTATATTTTAAAGGACTGGGACTTGAATTTATTGCAAAGATCTTGACAGTTTTTGTTTTTTGTCTGTGAAAAAGACTAATTTTGAATGAAGTTTATCGAATATTGAAATTTGACATATAGGAATTCGATCAGACTAGTATTGTATTATAAAGTTTGGTGTTAAAAAAACGGTAGCAGTTGACGTTTTCAGAATCACAATCCCTACAATTTCTGCTGCATGGATCGTCGATGAGTGGATGTTAAGCTTACACTTGAGAGTAATTTAAGGTTCTAGTGTTTTAGGTAATTTCGTAGTTTTGTATCTGAACTGTTATCTGGATTGAGATAAAATGACAACGCAACAGCAGTAATTCCTCAAATAGTGAGTCGTTACTTTAAGTCCGTATTAAATGTGGCAACTTTGCAGGATAAAGGTTTGATCTGCAGTATGTTATGTACTAAGAATTTTTTTTTTTTTTTTTCATTCCAAACCTGGAAACAGTGTCAAGATGGAGCAAAGTATATAACGGTATTTTTTTTTGTGACAGATTGCGATTTTATAAATATTTGTTTTTGTTTTCTCAAAAATATGCGTAAAACCTTGTTAAATTTATATTTTACTAGTTATTTTTGTAATCAATTTATTTGACATTGGAACACTGTTTCCACGTTTCTAGTAGTCATGAGTCATGACGAACCCACCATTGACCACCAAAAGCAAAACTGTTAATGTTGTTGTTGTTTATATAAAAAAAAAAACGGCATCAGCTATACACGTATACCTATCACTGCCTTAGCGAGGAATTACTAGGAATTTCCGGTTTTGTTCGTCTGTTTTACTTTTCTTTTATACTTAATATCCTCACCATCCCAAGGATCACAACTGCATAAAGTGAATTTTCATCATATCCCCCTTCCCCTCTTCAACCAGCAGGCAGACATAGAGGAAGACTACGACGACGACAATCGATTTGTACTTATATTTCAATCTTACACAATATTCTTCTTCTCCTTGTTAGTTGCTATACGATGCTAGCCGTTACGAGTATTGGTGTTTTATTCGCTCTTTTTCTGCGAACAAAACGAGTACAGTGAATTAGTGGGACATCGGCCAAAGGGATAAAGGAGGCGGGATAACAAATGTTGTAATAAATCTGGAAATTATTACAGCATTACAGCGGGTGATGCTGCCGTGCCAATGCGAATAAGGGGGTTGCGATAGTATAACCACCGCAGTTATGGTGGTGTTTTGTATGGTTGTGTGTATCCTATATACTGGGCTATGCTTTACTTTTTTTTTTTTTTACTTGTTTACAAGTAGGCGATAGAAATAGTAATAGATTTTTACGCTTAGGCTAAGATTGATATTTCTCTGTGCCAAATGGGGGTTGCAGATGCAGTAGTAGTAGTTGTATGTATAGAATAGTGGTGGTTAAATTAATGTTTTACGCGATGTAGTGGGTTAGAAGGGTGGGCGCGATACATAATTTTGGCATTGAAAGTAATGTAATTGTGGGCAGTTTTTGAACTGCAATTGCAGATTGATTTTAGATTTCTTTTTACATGGAAATTGGAATATGTAATTGTTAGAGAGGATGGGTGTGGTTTTAATGGAAGCAAACTTTAAGGGTAATAAACATATGATAACAAAAAAGTCGAAAAATATAAAGATACGATTGCTTTAAGTAACTGGATTATGTAACTTAAAATACAATTTTAAATCTAGGTGAAAAAAAAAAAAACAGGTAGAGGTCCACCACGGACCTCTATATACATGCAGTCCACCTTTCATAATTTTTTGTTTTTTTTTTTCCTCTATGAACAAGTTTTAATTTGAAATTAAAATTTCGCAAGTGCTTAGATTATGAACATCCGCAAAGTGTTCATGAATGTTTGTCCAAGTTCAAGAGTGTGTTGACTTTGAGACATTCTAGCCATATAATTCAAATCTAAAGTACAGACACGATGCAAGCTAATGGATTGTCTTCCGAGATAGTGTTAGAAATGAGGCGAATCATTTCCAGTTGAACCTGTTGATTTCTTTCGATGTTTTATTTGCCGGCGGCTTTTTGAAACGATAAGTTTATTGGAACCTTTCTGCTCGAAATTTCCGTAATTTAGTGAATCATTTCATCATTGTGAACTTTAATTGATTAGATATGTACCTGCGCTCAAAACACTCTAGAAAGTTAGATATCAAACGTCACAAATCTAATGTATCTGCAGTGTAACCGAAATAAACAATTTTACGCAGAGTTTATTATTACGCCTGTAGAGTCTGACAGCTGGCAATTCGAAATAAAACAAATTTTGACGTCTAATTTAAATGTGCCAAACACTGGCCAATCTTGAAGTGGGGAAAAGACAACTCACAACATGTTCTAAGAATAATGCATCAACAGTTCCTCAGATACAAATGGATGACCATCCAATCCATCCCAAGGACTCAATGCACCTTCTAGGAATCACATTCAATTCAGGAATTACATGGCAGGACTACATATCCTAAATCGCAAGATCGGCGTCCGCTAAGTTGAGTTACCTTTTTAGAGCAAAGAGGTACTTTAGCCCCAAGCAACTTATCCTTTTCTACAAAGCACAGGTTGGACCAGGCCTGGAATATTCTTTCCATATATGGAGCTTGGCCCCAAACATTCACCTAACCTACTTGACAGCATACAGAGACAAGCAGTTCGACTTATTGGAGACTCACATCGAATCTACAACCGATGGTGCACAGAAGACAAGTCGCTGACCTTTGCTTGTTCTATAGGTACTTCCATGGTAGATGTTCCGAGAAACTCAAAGACATTATCCCTCTTGGGCGCCCCACTAGACAGGCATCTAATACTCATGATCATACAGTACACTTGACAACCGCGAGGACATCAACTTTCCAAAACTCCTTCTGTTACAGGAACTCACTTGCTGGGGATAGGTATATTTCCAGAAGACTACAATTTGCCGCAATTAACGTTTCGGGGGGAAACTGTTCAAGCTTCATGCTAGAGAAAATGGGTGCGTTCAAAGCACTAGCTCACTAAACTGACAGCTGACTGACGTGATGCATTTGAATTTTTATTGGCTAGGGAGGGATAATCGACAAATAATCTGGTCAAACATTTCCCCACTCTCAGTCGACTCAGTTGACATTTTTATAGTGTTGCATTTTGACTGAGAAGATAACTCAGTTGACATTTGGAATTGTATGCCTTTTGGTACTAGTTACGTTATCGAACAGTCTAGTTTTTGTGTTGAGGGGAGAGCAACTCCAGACTAGACGAAAATTTGCCCAATACTACCTACTACAGATATGCTTGAAAAAATGTTTTTCACGGTTAAAAGTACCTACGATTTTGAAAAAATTGTTTAGGTAAACTTACCTAAATTTTTTATGGTAGATATTTGTTGCCAAATGTAGACTCTATGAGTATTCAACATTTGTGTGATCGGTAGCTAGATATACATATGTATACATTTTACGAAGAAGTCTTTTATAGACACAAAATTATTTCGTCAAGCTTTGTTCGTTAAATTTCGACTTAGTTAAAGAAAGTGTTTTCCGAAAAACAGTCATTGTCTACTGGTGATTATATTTAGCGTTATCAGGTGAGATTCAATTTCAATTGACCAATATTAGCGATTAAATCAGACTTCCTTCAGAATAAGATAACACTGTTCGTCTCCTCTTTCTGCGCAGCTGTAGCTGAATAAAATACTTCAAGTTTACTGCGTTTCTAGGTTAATTGTTATACCAATTCAAATCGTTGCGCCATTTCTTTCTTTGTTATCTTTAGGTAGGTACTTTATTTTTTTTACAAAGTGTTATCAGAGCATTATATTTACAAATTGTAAAAAAAAACACCTTTACATCCGCTGGCATTTCTTTTTACGCAGTGCGGTTCAAGCTTAAAAAACGTGGAAAAAAAATTAAGTAAGATGTGGGATTGTGATTTACATTCTAATAGCCGAACAAGTTACGAAAAGCTTGAAGCTAAAAATATCTTCAAATACATATGCAACAGCCAATCAACATGTCAAAGGCCTCGAAACAAAAGTGTGTATGTATTCAGTCTCTTACACTACATTTGAGATGATAATTTATCCAGATTGCTCAATGTAAAAATAATAAAAATGGCGGCCGATAGTACTAGATTTTACTTTATAAGGCGAATAACATGCCTGGTGTGTCACGATGACACATGTAAGTCGGATTTTGAATTCCCATCACTTTTTCTAGTCTAATAAAGTGTTATGTTCATTATTCAAATCCGTTCTGTAAATTTGTTAAAAAAGAAAGTCCCTTTTGAGGACAGAAGTAAAGAACTCTCCATCTTAACAATTGAAACGTTCTTTGCTATCTAATTTGCAAAATTTGAAAACAATTTAATTTGGGAACAATTTTAATCTTGCTTATTCCAGTTGAATGTAAAAAAAAACACTAAAAACAAGTTTAAGTATAATATTTTTGTCTGGAAAATTTTCCATCATAAAATTAAAATAAATAAATATTTGTGGGTGCCTTTGCTTTTGCCCACAACTAATCGGAAGGGACCTAAATAATGTGTCAAAAGTAAGAAAATGTTTACTTAATAAAATATTAGAGTTGTATTAGAAAAAAATACTTTCAAACATTTTTCTAGAAATTTTTCGTATAATATGCTAATCTTCGCTAGAGGGCGCTGGCTTCACTGAAATTTCAGTTTACAACAGTAGTAAATCTTAAAATTGGTAAAATAATAATGTGGTGTAGTTCCCGTCTTTCGAAGTCCAAAGGCATTATTTAATATATTTAAGAATATTAATTATGTCATAAATTACTTTTAGAAAATTAAAAACAAACTGTCTAATCACAATGTCATTAAATTACAAATTGCTACCAAAAAACTTGAATATAAAAACTTCACAATCGGGCATAAGTCACCACCTTTAAAGTGAAAGGTCAACAAACTTTGCCAAAATTCAATGCCCCGCGATGAGATTAAAAATAATTTCACACCACAAAATATTTGTGTACATATCTATAATCACATTATGTATGGATCCCTATGTATTTATAAGGTCAAGAGGGAGTCACAAAAAACTTACTTTAGAAAATCGTATACAAAATCCACTTTAATTGTTTTAACTTTTTATTGTCATCTTTTTTTTAATAAAAAAAAAAAAACGTAAAAAAAAACTTTACTGTCACTTTTTAAAAGATTTTGTTTTTTGTGTAATTTTTGATTCTAATTATATTCAAATGCACTATAGTATTTGTATCTACGTTTTTTGAATTTCAAATCGGTAAGAATACACTTTCACTTTTAGATAGTTTTTTTTTCTTTTTTTCTAACAATTTCAATCCTTGAAAAAAGAAATAAATATTTTTTTTAATATGCTTTCACTTGTGATCTAGGCGATCCTCCGTGTGATCTTGCATGCGTGCTTTTATTATTCGCTTAGTCGCGTGTGTTGCACCCTCCTTCTTTTTTTTAGAACTAAACTAAACTAAACCTTTACCGATTGAATTAAAAAACTCAACTGAATTTCGAAAAAATGCAACTCAAATTGAATCAAAAAATTTTGTTGTTGTATATTTACAACATTCGAGCGCGCGGTGCGGCGCAGCGACACACAAAACGCACACCACATAATAGGTTTAGTGTTGTTGTATATTTACTACACATGGTGTATAGTATAGATACACTCTACACTCGCGCGCAGATACAAGTTATTTTTTAGACTTTGCTCATTTTTTGGCACTTTTTTTCCGCGCTCGTCGCATTATTATTTCGTTGTTGTCTTCCTCTCTGTCCATGTCGTTTGTTTACAAAAAGCAAAAAGAAAATATAAGGCACAACAAAAAAGGGAAACAACAGCAGCAAATATACCTCTTATAGGTATGTATATAGGTATGTGCTAAAAAACTGCACACACAGTGAAGGCCACGAATGCATATTTACTCTCCGTCCCAGAGGGAATGCAAAAAGATAAAAAAAAAAAACATACAATTGCAACTGATCTGTATGTATGTGTGATTTCTCCTAAATCTACTGATTATTTTCTCTTTTTTTTTATCAGTTTGATCAAAATTAAACTGAATTGGGGAAAAAACACAGTTGTTCCCCCCCATCCCCCTAGAATGTTACATCGACCTGAATTTAGACTCAAGGTAGTAGGTGATCTTTACCAACACTTGAACAGCTTTTGTACATTTTCGGGCTCCCATTGTCTGACTTTCCTGATAATTAAACAAACAACCCCCCTCGACTACCAAATGCATAGCCCAAAGACTACAACACCAATACACCGGCGCAAAGATCGGGAGGATCGCCGCTTAGGGAGGAAAAAAGTGTAACGATCATTGACACCCCAAAAAGCGTATTTTTTTTTTGCAATCTGCTCTCTACAAAACGTCTCGTCCATTCAAAAACTGTATGAAAGAAGTTCCTCAAAAGGAAGGCCCAGAAAAAGCTACCAGCAAAGTGGAGAACAAAACACACACACGAAAAAAAAAAGTGAAATTCCCGATTAATCAAACACTGAATTGCGAGAGAGTACCCGACAACCACAAAATAAAGAATAAAACATTGTTTATATTGTTTACACTGTGTTTGATCAGTTTTTCGAACGGTGTGGTTGTGGGGGTGGCGGAGGGCAGTCAGTGTTAACGAAATCCTGAAGACAGATGACAGCAGTTACCCGTATAATGGGAACGATGCAGTTCCCGGCCTGAATTTTCGGTGCAGGGTGTGGTACAATAGGGCAGAGATAAAAACAAAATATGCGCACCAGATAAAGGTAGTTGATCTATGTCGTAGTCGTACTCGTACATTGTTATCTCTCTGAAACGCACACATGCACACACACTGCTAAAGTTCGCAAAGCTTATTTTTTAACTGCAGATTGTGTGAGCTAATAAGAAAAAAAAAAAACAAATAAACATATTATTTTGGGAAATTTAACAATCATTACGCGCGGTCGATCACCCTCTAAAATTTGTGTTCATGGAGGCAGAAAGCGATCTGCGTCATCTATAGGTATATTTTTTGGTCGTTGCTTTGCGATTGGTTATGTTAGAAAGTTTGTAATGGACGGTGTAGAGATACAACTTGAAAAGAATTTAAATTTATAACCTAAAGGGTCAGCTATAATGGGATTGTGTGACGAAAATCCACTATAATGTTATTCCTATTGTCGTATAAGGCTGTTAAAAAAGATCATTGCGATCAACTGTCATATAGAAGCGATCAGGTTCCGGTGCGTCAGTGTATAAATAAAGCCGTGTTTTATACACTGACTGTTTTTTAAAAAACTAATTGCATTGTCTAAGCTAAGCAAGTTTAAAACTCTATTGGTATGTTAAAGTTTTTTTTTTTTTTTGTAACATTAAAATCGTATGCATTTCTTTTAGTGGAAAATTTCCTCATGATCAACAAAGAGTACCAATAATTTACGGAAATTAACTTCTATGGCTATTGAAAGGAATTCGGTACAGTTGCTGCAGAAAAACGGTCATTTTCGAAATCATATTTCTCGTTATAGCCCATCTAAGTAGGAGACCTCTAATTTGGAGGTGTTGCCACTTATCGCTATAACTTTTAAACTATTATTGGTAGGTACAATGAATAAAAATTGTTTTTTATGTTTTGAAAAGAAAATTCAGTAGAGCATACAAGTCTTAAGGACTTCGGGTACATCTGTGCAGCTACAAAAAAGTTATGGCTTCTTAAACTCAAAATTTTGAAAATTTGTTGTTTAATTTTTTTACTAAAAATGTTTTTTTCTCAAAATGTTTGCTTTGTAAATTCTTATTTTGGTTATGAAATTTTGATCATTGAAGACTTTCCTAAAAAAAATATGCAACTTATAACAATGTACGAACCAATATTACGAAGACATTACTGTAATTGACTGCCAAAATTCAAATTACTGAGAGGGCTGTTGAGTGTTGATGGGTTAGTGTAATTCGAAACATTTAAAATTCCAAGCGAAGTGTAGGTACTGGGTCTACCTAGAGGACCGGACGCCTGCCTGATGGTACAGATTTTAATATTTTTAATTTAATCAGAGTCTTCGCTTATGGTTTCGTTATCTAATTCGTCTTCAGTTCGATCAATACCACCTTGAACAGAATACTTTCCTTTTCGAAGCACAGTATGTCCGGCTTCGTTTTTATCCAATGATATCTCAAAGGCACGACTTGTTCCAGTTGATCTTAAGGTTATATTATTGTTAAATCCGTAAAAACACGAAACAGAACAAAACTGAAACATTTAACCATAGCATATCATAGGATTCAGTAGAAAATGTTGTGGAATTAACTGAAAAGTTGAACAGGAAAAGTTTTAAGTACGGAAAAAGTAGTAAATTCGTTTTCCAGAAAATTTAGAGATCAATTGCTTAATAAAACTAATTTTGTAATTCAAAAGCAACATTTTAAGACCAAGATTGAGTTCAACGATTAAGTTTAAGTGCTCCAAAAAGCAAAACTAATTTTTCGGTTGCATTTTACTGATAGCTATAACTGGGGCCTTAGTACTCAGAATGGCTTTCAACGTTTCAAGTTTCAATTCTTATTTTTCGTATGTGTAGTAAGCCTACTAAATAAGGATGCAAATGGTACATTAGGTTTATTAGGTTGTGTACAATTGACTGAAGTAGGTACAGGACTTGAGCTCAAAAACGCCATACGATAAAGGTCTGGAGATAAAAGCCGGATATCGAATGACAGGAATAGTATTATTTTAGGGCGCGTGGCTCGCTTTGCTCGCGGTAAATGGCCTTTAAACTCTGGTAAATGTAGGTATAAAATTTATGGACAAAAACTTATTAGAAAACAATTTGTGTGCTTTTTTAAAACATTAATTTCTGGGCATTTGTATTCCGGTCACTTAACGTAGTGACTACATTTCCATCTTTTCAAAATCGGGTTAATATTTTCCAGTCAAAAATAATGGTCGCACACAAACCCAAATATTGTAGCATTTTTATTTTATTTAAAAATTAACTGGCGCCCATAACAACATACAGCTGTTCGATTCGGTATTCCTTTCTTGATTTTTTTCATTTAAAATAATGGAATGACTGTATACATATTTTATTTGTAGCTATGGTGAAGTAGTGACTGCAAAAACATTTTTTCAAAAATTCCTTCGCTAATATTCTTTATGATTTTTTTATTTTGTATTAAATAGAAGAAAAAGTGGCTAAACTAGTCATTCTTAGCAATTTTCAAAAAACTATAAAAAATATTAGCGAAAAGATTTTTGAAAAAATAATTTTGTAGTCACTATAAGAATTGTTTGGAGAAACTTTTTGCATCAAAAAATGTTTTGTTTGAGACCGAGGAAAAAAGTAAAAAAAGTGGACTTTCACAAAAATTCAAAATTTTCAATGGGTAGGTACCTACCTACTTAATGGGTTGAGGAAGGAAGGAAGTTTTCTATTGATGCCAAAATTTACATGAAGCAAGTTCAAAATATGATAAGTAGAACAAACTTTAGTTTTGTCAAAATACTTATACCATAATACCATATATAACTATTTAAAATTATTATTTACATTTATTCCAAATTTTGAGCTAAACTTGGCAAAAATTTGTATGTATGTACATATTTCAATTTAGAGAACTAGTTTATTATATGTAGGTACCAGGCACGAGCATGACTTTTTGGGAAGCGGAAGCACTCAACTTTAAACTTAAAATTAAAAGTATTCAAGAAGATATAGCTTTTTTGAAATTCTTACGGAAGCACTGCTTCCCTTCAATATATGGACGCTTCGTTTCTGATAGGTACACATACGGTCTATGATCTGAACTTCTCAAATAATTCTTATGCAGACGTGTGTCGTCACAATCAAGATCAAGTGAATGGTAGTCCACTTTTATTTTTTGTACCAGACACAACTAATCTAGTTTCTTTGTTCTCCCGAAGACGGAAGTTAGTCACGTTCCTCCTAATAGTTTCATTAACATTGAAACCGTACTCCACATTTTAAGTTGATATTGAGCTAAAATTTTATCAGGTACCTACATATTCCAAGCTCAGTTTTTAGCAATTTTTGCAGTCTATTTCTCTGCCACGGACTTAAAAAATTCTCCATAAGAAACATAATGTCAATTGTTGCTTTCTAAGTACATATATAAATATAACCTAAGGTTTAGATTCTTATTAATACCTTTGTTCAAATAAAATTAAGCTAACCTCTCAATATCTGCTTCTTCGAAAATGTATGTAAAACGACAAATAAATTTGTTTGAAATTTATTTAGAGAGAACAAAAAATATAAGGACTTCTTGAAGTCTCCCTAGTTAATGATGGCAAAGTAATGACAACCAGTCTTTGGTTTTTTGACCTAGGTGTAAGTATCTTCCACTGTATATCTAATTTGAATTTTCAATGAACTAAAATATTTCACGCTTAGAAAATTGAAATAAATTTAAAATCGAGCTACAAATTTTCACTGGCCATATTATTCTAATTGAATCTTTTATCAGCTAACCTATAAATACTAAGCTGCTCGGAATGTAAAGAATTTTTAGTACAATTTTATCAACACATCATTTCTAAGAACTCTATAGATTAGTTCGATATGCCAAAGGAATGTCGTATTTATTAGGTAGGTACTATCAGCCAAACTTTTGCGAACATTACTTTATGAAATTAATGGATTTCATGGAATTTGAGGACACAATAGCCAACCTTACATGGGTTAGAATGGGTCATACAAATTTACACTTGAAGTCTTACAGATGACAGATTCCTTTTTGAGACAAATTGAAATTGTGGGATCAATTCGACTACCAAAAAATCTATTTTGATTTACTGGAATGTATCTATAAGAATTATCCATTTTACGAATCAACATGTTTGACCTATTCCCTTAAAATGGGTTCTGGGGACTCAGAGACTGCTCCTTAATAGTATGGGGTTCTATGATTGTAGAACAGGTACCTATAATAAAAAAATACAACAATGACACTGTACCTACTGTCAAAAATACCGAGTTTCTGACAACAGCAATCTATTGCCTCTTTGCTTAATTTTAAATTATCAAATAATTATCAGAAATTTACCGTCACTTACGTTGATTCCTGTTCCGAAGGTCGATGTATGTTTTCCGCTTCCTTGGTGTTATTTCATGCTGATATTAATCCTTCAGTTTGTCCTTCCATTAAAAAAGAAAATCTTTCTTTTTTCAACTCTTCTTTAATTTGCACTTCTTTTTTCTATATTACAAAAATATTGCACTCCTTTTCTTCAACAAAAATTATTCGATTCCAAAATGGAATTAAAACTAAAAAAAAAAAAAAACAAAAACCAAAAAATAAATATCGTTAAAACAATTCTCTTGAAATCAACGGAAAACACTTGAAATTGCATCAGTCACACTTGTATCCAACCGGCATCGTCTCCCTCGCAAACACCAAAGTCCACGATGCAGGACAATTTTTTTTTTATCGACACAATTGGAATTTGAAATTCTTCTTAATTTTTCACAATAAATAAATTTTGGAGACTGCTTAACTAAAGTACACAATATTAAAATAATATCCTCCAAAAACAATTCACACACAAGAGTCAAGTCAAAATAACCCCAATGAATAATAACAACAACAATAGTAGCAGCAGCAGCAAGGAAAATAATATCCAACACAAATGGCGACAACAAATACGGAACGGACGAGACCAACCAACTATGTATGACTGCCTAGTCTGGCGGTTAGAAATCTTTTGGCTCTAAACGTTATGATGCTATGTGTATTTTAGTTTTGTACCATTATAATAATCACACACACATTATGACACGGACGAACAGCAAAGCACACGAAAAAAAAAACCCATCATCATCCACGAAATGAAAAGGATAAATAATGGGAGAGAAAAAATACAACATGAAAATACACGCTCGGCGGAGAAAAAACTCTAGCAGCGAACGAGCGAATCAGAGGAATAAAAAAAAAAAGCCGCCGCACACGAACGTGGTAAGGAACACAAACTTCACCTCACCATCCCCCCGCAGGATCGAGAAGATGTCCTTCTCAACCATCGTTTTCGACGTCGTGCTTTCATCCCCTTTTTTTCTCTTTCTCTGTCGCCGCACCAACTCATATACGAATCCCATCATCAGGGAGCGAACACATCAAGTGTGTGGAAAAAAAAGCAATACCAGAACCCCCCCGAAAAAAAATCCTTATTCCCGTTTTGTTTCTTTCTGTGTGTGTGATGGTAGTAGAGAAAAAAAAACAACACAGGACTCCCGCCGCCGATATTTTATTATATTTTTTTTTCTATGTATGAATGTGTAATAATGTAGGATGGATCCTTTATAATAATCAAATACAATCATGAAAAATTCCACCGAAAATGAAGGAGAAACAAAAAAACAAAAAAATATCCCTCCTCATTGCTGTTTATATCTGGCATCCCCAAGCCACCGTATCGCGCCCACCCCCACAAACGAACGAAAAAAAGGCCTCCCCTCATTTCGGGAAAAAATGAAAAAGAACAGAAAAATCCACGCGAGAGACACACACACTGGTATACAATCGTCCTTTCGTTGCGCTTCCTCCGCAACACATAGAGCACATGTTGTTCGATGAAATTTGCTCTCTCTCAAACAAAAAAGCAAAACAAAACTGGCATACGATGGATATTCAAGGTTGGGGGGTTGGAGTGGGTGGTAGTTCCACTCTTGGTGCAACAGTAGGCCTTTTCTATGCACAACGCGCGTTCGACAAAAACATAAACACCGTTTATCCGTATACTCACAATCGCGAAGGCGGATTATTCTATCGGACGCCGCTAACTAACCGGGAATGAAAATGAACGAACTATTCCAAACGACCAACCGAACTGTTAACAATTAACTGTTTTCTCCCAAAGCTGGCGTGAAAAGACGAACTCAAAACGCAAAAGGACGACCAAACTGAATCGAGGGAAGAATAATGATACACTGGCCAGCTGCTGAAGTTACAGTATCCGATTCCATTCAGATTTCCAATACGGCCCGCCAAGAAAAAGACGAGGAAGTCCTTCGATTACTCGATACTACTACACAGAGCGCTAAATGCCAAAGGGACGTCGTCCAAAAGAGAAAATCGACTACGCCAATGACACCCACCTGCCTCCACAAAACACCATACACAACGGTATACCCCTTGCGCCGCTTTCCCATGCTTTTCTTTTTTTGTTGTAATCACCGCGACAAAGTCGCGTGGCAGGATTTCTCTCTTAAAACCATATCCCTAGGTGGTTGCTGGTTGCCTTCCTTGTCGGTTAATCCAGTGCTAGTCTGTCAGATATATGTATAATTTTTTCTCACAAACACAATCAAAAAGATGGGATCCCTTGGCGATTAAAGAGAAAGACCCTTCAAACTTATAATTCACTCTCTTCGATTGTCCTCACAATTGCTTTGCTGCCATAAAAAAAAGTTCAACTTTACAACTTCATCCCCTTCGTAGTATTCGGAGGAAATTATTTGTTTCCCCTCCTCGGGCTCAGACAGACAGCCAGTTGAGCCACTGCCACCCCTTTCTCTAGGTCCTTTCAATAGAAATTCCCTGTCCTTCCTTTTGTGATTACGCGAGAGAAAGAGAACAAACACACACACCGGCTTCTTGGTTTTTCTTTTGCACTTCTTTTCATCCAGAATCGTGCGAATATGATGGCAAAAAATTGGGGAAAGTGAAAGGGATATTTTTTTTTGCCCATGCTGTGGGTGGCGGTGGATGATGATGATGGGGTGGGTGGTGAATTTTTCAGTGATTTCTTTATATCAGTGTTTTTTTTTGTCGGTTTTTCTTTTCTTGTTTCGTTGTGGAGGGGAAAGTTTACGCCATGAGAGAAGATCCTCATGCGTTAGTTAGGGGTAAACGACGAAGTTCATGATGATGGGTCTAACAGTGGCTGACTAACATACATACAAACAAGGCAATTGAGCACATTTTGAAGTGCCAGAGTGTAATCGAAGAGATGAGGTGTTAAAATTTCTGTGTGATCCTTTTTGGCTGCGTGTAGACGGTTTTTATGGACGTTGGTGTAGTTTTTTTTTTTTTTATTCTGTTCATCCTTATTTTCTTTGGGGTTCCGTTTTTTTTTTTTGTGCTATTGCTCTCTGCTCTGTTGGTGTGGATTTATTTTCAGACACGTTATGGACTAAGTGTCGTCGTTGAGTTGTGGGTGCCGTCGTCACTGATGTCGTTGTCATCTTTTGCAGCATCCCATTCATTTAGATTTACCTGTGCAATTTGAATTCAATGTAATGTTTGCATATATTTTTGGGATGTGGTTTTTAGGGGGGGATAAATTTTCGTTTGCAATAATTGTTTTTGGTTTGTTTCTGTTTTTAAAAGAAACTAATGAGACCGGTTGTTACAATGTTGAATTATAATTGTGGGAAAGGTTAAATTATGTTTTCGTAGACCATCCTTTCTGTGAAATCCAGAAAAAAACAAGGTGAGACTAAGCTTGTTAATGAATACACTTCTACCTACCTACCTATCTAGGATATAAAACTGCTGGTTATCTATTGGAACCTATTGGAGATCTAACAGCTTCATTAAATGAAAAGGTTACGCGAATATTTTTGTACCTAAATATCTTAGTTTCTTAGAACACAATATTAACATAGGATAGTTTAAGTTTATAGGAACGTTAGTAGGTACCTAGTGTTACAACAACTAGGAACTACACAACCTCACGAATGACTTAAGCTAAGTACCTAAACACGATTGTTAGATCTTACAATATTGCTAGATCTGTCAATGTTTTGGCAATGACTGACAATGAACTTACAATAGCCAACTACGTTACAATACAAAATTGCGCGTTCTTCAAACGTTTGTAAGATTCTGTCCCAAAATCTTACAATGTCATTGCCAGATGGATATCTTAAATTGGTCTGACAATGACTTTTCTGACAACGTTGAGGTTGAAAATTGTTTGTTCACTGTTCACATGATCGACAGATATTGGAATATTAAAAATTGGTCGATCTATTGTCAGACATTGTCGGATAAATTCAAAATCTTGTTGGTTTGTTTTTTGTACTACGGATAATGAATCAAAATATTGCCCTTGCGACTGTTTTAACTGCCTACGTGTTGAAAGATAGCGAGGAAGATGAATTATCTCAAAAACGACATCGTACAAAGGATTGGCCCGTCGTCAGTAGGAGTGATTCTACTCCAAATTACTCGTCGAATTGCGAGCTGAGGAGCCTGAAATCTATCGCAATTTTTTGCGGTTGGAATCGACTTGGACATCGCTTTTGTATTTCCTGGATCAATTTAAGTATGCTATCTTGCGACCATTCACTGACTTTCTTTCTATAGGATTTTTTAAAAGTTTTTTCTGATGTTGGCGACTTTTCCTATATGCACAGTTGTTAAAATCGATTTAATTATTTTCCATCGGATGGACAGTTTACCGTCAATGAAAAAATTGTAAGCTATTGTCAGCTTCCATACACAACGACATCTGACAATTTCCAATGAGTCTTACAATGTCCTAATTGTCTGACAATAATAAAATTTTTGTGTTTAGATTTATTCAGACGATCGTCAGCAACCTGCCAATTTTATTCTCAGATGAATGCCTTACAATGGGCTGACAATGACATTTCTGATAAAATTGTAAGACAAAATTGTAAGTTCAGACGGTTGTAAGACATTTGGGACACATTTTTCACTGAGCGATCTGATAATAAAATCTGACAATCGTGAGTTCTTAGCTTTAGAAAACTTGTCTATTGAATGCATGATGATTAATGGTAATGTTGGTTGATCTTGGTCTTTGCTTTTGAAATTAGTAGGTACCAGAAGTAGAAGGTCCTAGTTGGGTGTCCGCCTTTACAGACGATACCTATATTGATTGCCGGTCTTCTATTTTTCTATCGGTTTTCTCCGAAATGTTGTGAATGCATTTCTGGTCCGGGTTAAAAGGTTCCGCTCAAACGTATGGTTATACATAGTTCTAGTTCCTGTGAGTTAGGTGTTATTATTTTCAAATGTCACAGCTTAATCTCTTGCCTAGGGTGGATAAGGTTAAGTTCGCCACATCGTAGGGAGGAGAAACCATAATATCGTTTGCCTACAGCATTTAAAGACATTCATTTGGTCAATAAGCCCAATCTCTAGTTTTTTTAAAAATTTATTTTACATAGAGTACCTACAGCTACACGAAGAAAACTCTTAACATCTTTAAGGAGTAAAATCTCGGTTTGCGCCTAAGGAAGTTTTTGTACATTTCACGGTGTTTAAGTCATTTTAGTCTAGGTATGCATCAATCTCGTAATGAGTCTTAAAAGGGTTCCCAATAATTCGGATGAACTTTTGGATTGCCTGTTGCATCAAGCTTCGGCGACTCTAACATTGAGGCAACAAGAGTAATTAATAAGCAACAACGCAACTAGCAATTTCTTATATGTTCACTATTCATTTAAACATTCTGATGCGCAGTAAATTTTAGTAATAATAATTGAGTGCATATCTCGACCTGGAAGATTTATTTCCTTTTATAGTTCATCAAAGGCTTTATGCCGTAAGTATAAGTATACTTTTTGTCATTTTTGTTCTTATTCTTAAACATAAAATAATTTTTTTACTTTCTCGTATACATACGTAGTAAGAGAAAGATATTGTTTTCGTACAAAATTTCGAACTTGAGAAAATTGGTGTTTCTTTTGATAATTTTCAAAAGCTCGCTTGTTTCTCGTCGGGTTTATTCCTCCTCGTCGACGAAGAAGTTAGTGAGAGAATTTACTTTAATTTTACGTTTCAACGAATTAAAACACTTTGGTTCAAAGAACGTTATAAAATTTAGTTTATTACGAAAAAGATAAGGTATTATGCGTCTGAACTACTCAACGATCTAATTTCAACTATCTCGAGAACAAAGACACAATTTCTTACAGTAATTATACTCTTCTTTAAACTATCTTGGCATCTTTTTAGTACCAAGTTTCAATCTTAAATTGAGATGCTAGTAATGCCATTGTAATTCGATTTTAGTATATATTAACATTTCAATAATTTACATTCCAAATTCATTATACTTAATCTACGCTGCCTTCTGCAGCAACAATTGGCTTTTTCTCGAATACGGTAAAAAAAAAACTATTTTTAAGGTATGTACTATTGTCATTCTTAACTTGATAGCAAACTCAGTTTTTCCCTAAAAAGACTGCGTCCTTTGATATCCACCCAAATCCCTAATAATAGTACTTTAAAAAACTGCTCATATCTCTAAAACGCCATTTTCGATTATGATAAAAATGTTACAGTAATATCATTTGCTCAGTTTTGAGCTAAACAGTTGCAAAACAGTGTTTTTTGAACCATGAATGCGTCCTTCGATTTCCACCCCAATCGCTAAAAACATATATGTATCTCGAAAACGCCATTTTCGATTTGGTTAAAAATGTAACTGCTAGGTAATGTTTATATCCTGAAGAATATATCGGACTCAGTTTTCAGCTAAACAGTTTAATAACAGTGCTTTTCGAATCCAAATTGTAACATTTGTCAGCATAATTTTACAAAAAACCGCTCTAACGATTTTGACCAAAATACATGATTTTAAACGTAAAATTTGCTGAAATGACTCTGAGATTGTGCGAGATTCGCAATAAACGAGAAAGTTACGTGCCACCCAGTCGTGCACATTTTTTTAGTAAGGTCAATTCAAATTACTTTTTTTGCTGATCTACTACAACGGATTTGCATCAAAATTAGAAATAGATACAGTTTGCATCATTGCGTTGCCGTGCAGTAAACACATGTGTCCAGTCCCCATACATAAAGGCATGTTTTATAATTTTGCTGCACGACTATTTCAATCATTAGAATGCCTAATTTTGAACTTTACGATAGTTAAAGCCGGTTCAACTACTTTTTGGTAACTGATTGCAGCAGATATTAACGTTGTTTAACCAAATTCACTCTATACAAAGCCGAGTTAAAAATCGCCACCATCAGAATGCTGGGTCTTTGAAGAATTAAATCTTATCTGACTTATGCAGCCGTTGCAAACAAATTTTGGTATAGTTAGGGTATAGCTAGATAGGGTAGAAATGCATTGTCTTCGCCTTATTGCGTTGCCATTGCTGATAAAATAAATCCTCGACTTATGCACCAAAATCAACATTTAAGAAAGAGCATTATACTGATTCCCAACACATTACATTTATTATGATATACAGACTCATAATATTCAATTACATTTATCATTCCGAAGAGCGCCACTTATGTGCATTCACTACCCTCCAACCCGTACTCATATATATAAATTCGTTTTAATGACAACAGTATTGTTATTTCCCCCCACACGCATCCCCTAAATGGTTGAGACTGTGACCTATGTAACAATGGCTTATATCACGTATACGGCGTACCTCATATAACCACCATCAAACACCGAGCCATCCATCCATCTATTCATCCCATATTTCACTCACTTATTCAAAGCAGCTCTCTACCCCAGCCCAGCTCCTATATTCTAAATATGACACACCGAGCCGAGACTTAATACTTCATGTTCGTTTCGCTGGAAAAAATGTAAAAAGTGCGTTCTGCGTTCTTTTCTGCACCTCTATACCCACCGTCTGTCCTCAATGATGGAATTTTCGTTCAAAACATCCTAGTCCAGGGGAGGTGGGTGGTATCGCATACTGCCACTCGAACAGACTATATGTATGTATACCACCCCTTCAATGGCTCGTCGTCGTCGTCAAAACGGCGGCGTGTCGTTCGGCGTAAAAATTAAAATTGCAAAAAAGCTGCGAAGAAGCAGCAGCGACAGAGCGAGCATGCGAAAAAAAAAAACAACAACAAATTCTAACACCGCCCACTAACACATGTGTATAGAAATTTTTAACTAATTTCACATATAGTTAAAAAATTATATACTATGTTCCGCCCTACATACATAGCGCCACCCCCCGGCACATAGGTAATATTCAAACATTTTTTTTTTTGTAATTTTAATTTGTATACCATTTCGGTGGTACATAGGGGTGAAGAGAGCTGGTTGGAGGTGGAGGGTTGGGTATAAAACGTTCGGAAAAAAAAACCGACGGTGAAAAGCGATTTTCCATTATAGTGAAAAATAAAAACAAAAGTTTCCCGAAATGTTGAGCGAGGGTTGTGTATAAGCTCTGATGATGATAAGTAATAGAAGGGGGTGGCTGAGGCTGATATGGTACACGACATTTGGAGGAATATATGCAACAGCACATATGTGTAACACTACGAAACTCCCTTGCTGCGTGATATTATTGTAATGAAAGGCACATATACCTACATTTATTTACATTAAAAAATTAGGAAGCTGCCAAGTGTGGGTGGTTGGCGGTGGCAGGCGCCACTCACTGGCACCAAAGGGAATGAAAAATATTAAATTTCATATTTTCCCCATCAATAGAGTTGGGGTTGGTTTTTTTGCTTGTTTGTTTTGTATAAAAAAAAATCATTTCATAAGCCAAATGATTTGCAGAAATATTTTGAAATTATGTATAAACATGATCAGCGAATTCAACGAGTGACTCAGCCCAACTAGGCAATGTCAAAAGCCACCCGAAAACTGTTAGAAAAAAAGGAGTACTTTCGCGCAATACACATTCGCATTAAAAAAGTCTGTTTTAATAGCATCCCCCCATCTCAAAGCTGTTCCAGAGCGCCCCCTTTACCGAGCACTAGTATGACTATGAAGGGCAACCTGATAAAAAAAAAGTTCCCCGAGCAAGAGTACACTGTTCAGACGGTAAAGTTGCCGTCGCTGTGACGCTAAGCATCACCACCCTCACCAGCCATCGCCGATGTATAAGGGGAGTACAAAAAAAAAGAGGAAAATTTTATTTTTCCGTCTAATGCTCATCTCTCTCTAACTCGGCGACTGATTACTACTTTTATTGCTAGCGAATGCGAACAAATGAACGCGCCGCTCTCTATGGTAGTTTCTTCTTGTTTCTTCGCTCCATTCCGTTGGGGTGGTCTTTACGGGCATACGCGGGTTCCCTACGTGTATAAGTGTGTTGATGCTGACGCTCTGGAGCAGAGTCGCTGCGGAGCGCAGTCTAATGTATAATTGTGTTGGTGTTCGTCCTTTTTTTTTCTGCCGTCGTTATTTTTTAACTACGTGTTCACAGTTAAAAAATCTCATCTCGCTTTTATTTTATATTTTATGCTGGTAGTATGTAGTTACATCCCTTCTTCTGGTAGAGCAACTCTATTCTATACTTTGGCGTCTTGGAGTTGCTGCTAGATTGTAATAGGGTTACCAACTTTATCAGTTTTTTTTTTTTTATGGGGATGGCAGTCTGTAAGGAATGATAGACGAAAAAAGCTGAGCATCGGAGGTAGGTATTGGATTTTTGGTACATTAGCGTATCTCTCAATGATGTTGTTTGTACTCCACTAGTAGATTCGTACTACTCATCAGTCGTACTACTGTACTACCCTTGTCTTAATTTGAACTGCCGAAAGTCCCAAACATGCAAAAAGAAAATAACTGCCCATATGGCAATAGTTTGTTTGTAATTATGGAACAAATAACAGCATGGCATCGCGGCTATCGGAGAAAAAACCGCCACCAACTCCGCCCACAGATTTTGAAGAAGTGGATCGATTCGATCTTCCAAAAGTGCTCCCTTCTTCCGGAATGCAGACTTGAAGTTGTTACCAACCTGTGGGTGGCTGTGGTATCGGTTCGGTGTAGTCGATATTGCTTAAGAGAGTCCTGAATAGGTTCAGGATGTCCAATTGTTTTGCTGATCCATTGTATAAAGTTGCTTTTTAGGCGAACGGCTGCAGAATCTGCCGTTTGTCTATACTAAAAATGTTGATGAGTGTCGGGTGAAACAGGATGTCAAGTGCAGTGGAAAGGATAGTACGAAGAGACCCGCTGTTTTTTTTTTTTTACTTTGATTAGCTTATCACGATTGTTCGCTTTGTCCAAAGCAGTCACTTATGAGTATGACAGAGATGTAAAGTGATGCGAGGTTGTAGACCCTAGTTTTTAGCTTCATATTTAAGAAAGCTAACTATAGATGGGTAAACGGCGTTAAATCATTACCTTTCAGCGTGGGCGTTGGACTTCGCCAGGGGTGCGTCTTGTCTCCTCTGCTTTTCATTACTTATATGGACTGGATGTTACAGCGCAGTATTGGCGAAGAACGTTTCGAATTGGGAGATCTGAGGATAAGTCATTTGCTCTTCGCTGATTGGTTATCCTTGGTTCCTCTCAGACTGAACCTCAGCGCGCATACTCTATCGGTTTGTAGCCGTTTGTGTTAAAGCTGAGATGAAGGTAAATGTAAAGAAATCTGAAGTGATTGTCGTCTTCAGAAGGACAGTTCAATGCACTCTGTGGAGTCCCATTGAAACAGGTGGAGAAGTTCAAGTCTTTCGGGGTCTTATTAACGAGTAATGGAAGGAGCAATGGTGAGTTTTCCTCTAGGATTGGTCAGGCTGGATCGACTTTGAGACAGCTTGCTCATTCTGTTATCAGGAGGACTGAACTTGGTGTCAAAGCTAAGTTGTCAGTCTTTAATTAGGTGTTTGTTCCAACTCTTATTTATGGTCATGAGGTTTGGGTAAAGACGAAAGAATAAGACCGCGGATAAAAGCTGCCAAAATGAGATTTCTCCGCTGTATTGCTGGTGTGACCCGTAGAGATCGCATTAGAAATACCAGAATACGTGAGGAACTCAATGTCGAGCAGCTACTTCTCTGGATGGAGCGGTCCATGCTTCGGTGGTTTGGTCATGTTAAACGCATGTCCCCAACCAGGATCCCACGACGTGCTATGGAATCCTTACAATCAGGCAGGCGTCCTCTAGGTAGACCAAGGATGACATGGTTACATCAAGTCCATAATCTCTCCTATACCTGTATGGGGATTGCCCTTGATGATTTAGTGTCGATGGCGGAGAATCGAGAGCTATTGCGGGTCCACCTACACCCGCGACCCACTTGATGGACAATTGAAAATGAATGAATGAATGAAAATATACTTCCTGGAGAAGACGGCAAGTTGAGTTTGGTGTGGGCTTATGTCAGCAGTTCATTGTCCAGCAGGTTCCAGAGAAGTGAAGATAGGACGCCACCTTGTGGGGTTCCTCGACTGTCTGATCTTCTGACAGACATTTCACCCAGACTAAAGTTGATAATCCAACTATTGAGCTTCAGATTGATCACCTCTCCAAGGGATGTATCTGTTTATGTTCAGATTGTAGATGAGTCGACGTTATTAAAAGCGCCTTCTATGTTTAGTAATAGTCCTTTTGACGAAGAGAGTCCTCTAACGTATGTAAACCGTTTCCACCGATTTACCCTTATAGGAAGCGTGTTAAGCAAAATTTTCTTGTCAATGCTTAAGCGTAAATGACCTTCAATCAGTCTTTCTAAAGTTTTTAGGAGGAATGATGACTCATAGGTATGAGATCTTTTGGGTTTGGGCATGAGAGCATTTTCCTGCCTTGGGTATGACAACCAATTCAGACATTTTCTCCATACGCATGCCATAATTTTCCTGAATAATACAAATGTAAGTGGGTAATACCTTCATTCGTAAAATGGACTTCTAGGATCTATATAAAGAGATGAGTATGTACTACAATTTTTGAAAGCACTTCTATAAAAATTGCAACATTGCACGTATTTGGATGGAATGGGTTGGTGGTCCATTTAAATTTTTGGTACAGTCGGTGAATTTGTCTTTATAGTCTATGATGAGCTCAGTTCCCTGTGAATTACATTTTCTTTGACGGAACTAATTTGCTTGCTTCTGTCTTTGATTGTGTGATGTAGTTGTTCGAAAAACGTAGCCTACACATCCTTTTGCCTCTAAAACCCAAATCAAACCGACAGATCTCATTGAATGTATCAATTGATAAGCGTGGTATTACAAGGGATACATACTGAAAACTGAAACACACACTTATTCGTTGCCCACTTCTATTAGACTTATATACAGAATTGAAGAACAGCTGCGCACACAATGCTTTTATCAAAGTTATAGGTATATTAAGTTGACCGCAAAATAAAATTCAAGAGTTTTTAACCACATATTGGGTTGTGGAAATTTGCTCTATTATCCATTACCCACTTGTCCTTAAAAGTAATTTGTAGCCTTTGTTTATAATATGTACGTATAAGAACAGTGGCAACCCTGTTCTATGTTACATTGATGCTGCTTAGAATTGCTATACCTCAAACAAGGGAAGAGACTCGTAGTTGTATAGAAACGGCGCGGCGGATAAAACCGGCGACGATGACGGCGATGGGGGTTGATCAAGAAGTAACAAAAAAAAAATCCCTAGTAGTTGTAAGTGGATATTAGGTATGTAGGTATGAATTTATATTTTATACAATTTTTTTTCATTTTTCATTTTTTTACTTTAACAGATACTTACCTAGAGTAGTGTTAGTATTAGTGGAGATGTAAGTGAAAGAAGTACACATCGCGACATTATTCCCTTTTTTTGTTCGCTATTTCTATTGCTTTTATGTATAGGTGTGCTTTTTTTTCAAAGTTAAAGGGGGTGGTGTATTAGGATATGATTTAGGATAGCAACATGGGGCTTGTTGGAGCGCTAAAGTTCAGCATTGTACTAGGTTTTTTTTTTTTTAAGTATTGATTATAATGTTAGAGAGCACTTGGTTGGGGTTGGGTCATTCGTTATATAAGTGTAAGTATATGAAATGTTCTTTGACAAACATTTATAGTTATAGATGATACTAAGATCTTATGCATGCATTAACTAGCGCACAAAAGACTCCGATCAACAAGAATTCGAGCTTGAGGTCTCCCCCTCTTAATTTTATTCGGCTCGATTTCGTTCTTGTAACTTATCCCAGTGTGTTTCCAAGGTAATTTTTCGCCATCGTCCGTCTCAAGGACTTTTCGGCTTTTTGGCTGATTGTTATGTGTGCGAATTGGGGAAGAGGTCGCACCCGCCACTATAGAAATCGAGATTTCACTTTCATCCCACATGGAGGACAACAAAGATGAAAGCACTAAGCACATACAAATAAACGATGGACAGGACGACGAGAAAGCAACTCGTGAAATCAAAACAAGAAAACCAAAAATCGTCTTCGAGTTTGATAAAAAAAAAAGGAAATAACGTAGGTATAACCCACAAAAGGAGCTGGGGGGACATGGATGCGTGCCGGCGATCTATGCCGGAGAAATGTCAGAGACGAAGGACATTTTCTTTGAATTATTTTCGTTTTTCTCCTTGACATAGAGTGAGTGCCGCCGAGTGGTGGTATTCCAACACGTTGTTTCTTGGGTACTTTCCTTTCAATTCTTAAGATGATAATGGTGGTAACGAACGTTGGTCGCAGAATTGTTGCAACGTCTTTTGAAATTAGTTCACTGGGCTATCGATTAATTCTACTTAGCTGTGGTGGTTCTTCTTTGGAATTTAAGGTCAGATGTAGTGTTTTTGTCTTTCTTTTTGAGGGCGAATAAATTACATATTTTTGATATACAATATTTAATTTGCGGGATGTTCTATTATTCGAAGGCAAGTTTGAAGATATGCGCTGCGAACGTGAACATGAAAGAACGTTAGCCATGAACTATTCATTATGAAATTATGAGTAACAACACAAGGTTTATAGATTGAAATGAAATGAAATGTAGTGTTGACGATTTTCACCTAAATCTTTTCGACAAACAAGCAATTTTAACGTATTATTCACTTAAGTATACGTAATATCATCATCGGTTCAACTCCACCTGGTCTCCTAAAATACCTATGCCTCAGTATCGCATATCCTTACAAAATAGATAAAAAGTCTATGTGAAGTTTAAGGACATAACTAGGTATAGCTGTTGTCACTCTTCTCTGCGACATTTATATGTTCCTGAATGAGGAAAGGATGTTGCATGTAGTATAGGTTTAAAATACTTGAATAGTTCAATACTGTACACTCTCGAAAAATATACCTACCCCAATTGCCGGATAAAATGGAAAACATTAATACGAAGGCTATATTACAGAAGTACATATCTGCTCTGTTCCTATTGATTTAAATTAACGTTTTTTAAACAAAACAAGGCAACCTTTTTGATTCAACCTGGAACCCATCCCATAATCCAACAGTGACCCCAAGCAGGGTGGTTGCATATTTCAAGGGTAACAATTCGTTGTCCAAGAAATTTGTACTGTAAGCGGAGCGACATATAAATGAAATTTTCTATTTTCTCAAAACCGAGAAGACACAAGTCAATATGGTTTTCAGTGTTCGATTAAGAATTGATTTGGGCAGTAAAAACTACAAACAAATTAAGTATTTAGTTTCTCATTATTCAAAAAATCTGCATACAAATACATATTACATATTGAAATTTCAATATTTTCAGAATTATGTATTTTCAAAAACTATTTCGTCGAGGCACGATTAGGAGATGAGCAGTGCGGCTTTCGTCCCGGCAGAAGCACAACCGACCAGTTATTCACTCTCAGAATGGTACTTGAGAAGGCTTGGGAGTATGCTACACCTGTTTACGCTTGCTTCGTAGATTTGGAGAAAGCATATGGCCGAGTCCCTCGAGGGAAACTCTGGAGTGTATTACAGGAGTATGGAATTGATGGTTCTCTCTTGAGAGCTATTCAATCTCTTTACACAAACTGTAAAAGCTGTGTTCGGGTAAACGGTTGAATCAATACCTTTCACCGTGGGCGTTGGACTTCGCCAGGGGTGCGTCTTGTCTCCTCTCCTTTTCATTACATGGACTGGAATATAACGCAGTCTTGGCGAAGAACGTTTCGAATTGGGAAGTCTGAGGATAAGTCACTTGCTCTTCGCTGATGACTTGGTCATCCTTGGGTCCTTTCAGACTGAACTTCAGCGCGCACTCGATCGGTTTGTAGCCGTTTGTGTTGAAGCTGAGATGAAAGTAAATGTGAACAAATCTGAAGTTATGGTCGTCTCTAGAACGCCTGCTATCAGGAGGACTGAACTTGGTGTCAAAGCTAAGTTGTCAGTCTTTAATTCGGTGTTTGTCCCAACTCTTACCTATGGTCATGAGGTTTGGGTAACGACCGAAAGAATAAGATCGCGAATACAAGCTGCCGAAATGAGATTTTTCCGTTGCTGGTGTGACCCATAGAGATCGCTTAGAAATACTAGAATACGTGAGGAACTCAATGTCGAGCAGCTACTTCTTCGGACGGAGCGATCCATGCTTCGGTGGTTTGGTCATGTTAAACGCATGTCCCCGACCAGGATTCCACGACGTGCTATGGAATCCGTACCATCGGGCAGGCGTCCCCTAGGTAGACCCAGGATGAGATGGTTAGATCAAATTCATAATCTCTCCTCTACCCGTATGGGGATTGCCCTTGATGATTTAGTGTCAATGGCTGAGGATCGAGAGCTATGGAGGCTTCACTTGAGCAACCTACACCCGCGACCCACTTAATGGACAAGCGGACCATTGAAAATGAATGAATGAATGAATAACAAAGTATTTGTCAAAACAACGGATAGGAGGTGTTCACCTTATATTGATCGCCATTTCTTCAAGTCTACGTACGTTTTTGTCAATTTCACTACCAAATTTGGTTCAGTGTTGGGAAAGCTCTATTTAATTCGCAACATTATTATAATAATGAACCTCATGTAGTGTACGAATTGTGGAACAGCTCTCTCCGTTTGGCATATATTTGTTAAATGTCCTCTCTCTCAACATATTGATGAGTCTTCAGACAACATTGCCCAGGACTTAGCCAAAATCTTAACCCCGTCGGACAAAAGGTCAATCCAACGTTTAAAAGTTGCCACATCTGCTCATCATACATTTCACGAAATATAATATTCTGTTTTTCTTTTCATTTACTTTATTTCTGTTTTTATTTTGTAATGTGTATTTATACTTTCATAAAAAAATATCTGTCAATATAAATGTAATAACGCACTAAAATTATTTTTTAACTGAAAGACAGCATCATATGGCCTGGTTGCCCAGATGGCTTTTTGTAAACTAATTTATGAATTCACTTTGTAAATTATTGCAATAAAATAAATAACTAAATATTGATCATATATAATTTTTGAACTGTTTTCTCCAATATGGCGTTAAACATATTTTTCATGATACTAATTGCTTCAGAGGTACTTTCTTAGGTAGGTTTCCTGCGTGATATATAAATATAAAAGAGGCAACTAACTGACTGTGAAGGAATGCTAAGGACTGCGCGAGCGAAGCCGTAGTAAGCAAATAAAATAACTAATCTTAATCCCTTAGTTTGTAGATGGAAGAGCATCAAATAAAAATAAAACATAATGACTAGTTGGGTAAACCTGAACAAACTAGACATTTTCTCTTATCTCACCTTAATGTCAGCCACACGACCATAAGTCACTCAGATTGCTCCCTTGTAAATGCTTTTCTAATTTTATAACATCATCAGTTTTAAAATAAGACAATTAGCCAGATGAAAGGGTAATCCATTTGCAAATACATAGCTAAACACAGAATCATTTTTACAATAAATCATTTTCCACGTTAGCAACTGCTATATTTATAAAACGCAAGCAGTGTTTGACGCTAATCTAAATTATTTTTATCAGATTGCCAAGAGTTGAAAAACCATGGTCTCTGTTAGAAATAAATCATTTGTACTGTCGCGAATTCTATTCGAGTCCAACAGAAGACTCCGTGGCGCAACGGTAGCGCGTCTGACTCCAGATCAGAAGGTTGCGTGTTCAAATCACGTCGGGGTCAAAAGTTGGTACTTTCATTTATTTTTTTTTATTTTTTCTTAAGTTAATAATGAATTAAATTCTATTTAAACTTACCCGTGGAATGATCTACTTTGAAATTGATTCTCCTTCAACTGTGTATATCTGTAAGAAAAGATTTTTTTTTCAATAAATTAAAAAATACTTTGGTATGGGTATAGGAGCAGTGACTAAGGTAAAGTGACATAAACAGTTAGAGGGTGTCCATTTGAAGAGGAGTTGTTATGATACATTTACATGGGCACACGTGTATGGCTATTACATAAATGATATTATTGAAAGATATCACTTTTTCTGCAGTCGATGCAAGTAGGATGTCATTAACAAACTACCCACACTATTTAAAGATAGATAAAATGTAGAAGCAAATATGTATAGGTATCTAGATAACAAAATGTCTGCAGGGCACAGAAAGTGTTTCCAATGGATTAAAAAAATCGTAGGAGTGTAGGTAGTTATATGTCATAGTAAATGTGACCACTCATGACTCATATACTTACACTAAGAATATAGAAATTGATGTCTTATTCTCTAGTGCTCTTACAGTCAGTCGACTATTTATTCATTCATTCATTCATTTTCAATGGTCCGCTTGTCCATTAAGTGGGTCGCGGGTGTAGGTTGCTCAAGTGGACCCTCCATAGCTCTCGATCCTCCGCCATCGACTCTAAATCTTCAAGGGCAATCCCCATACGGGTAGAGGAGAGATTATGAATTTGATCTAACCATCTCATCCTGGGTCTACCTAGGGGACGCCTGCCCGATGGTACGGATTCCATAGCACGTCGTGGAATCCTGGTCGGGGACATGCGTTTAACATGACCAAACCACCGAAGCATGGATCGCTCCGTCCGGAGAAGTAGCTGCTCGACATTGAGTTCCTCACGTATTCTGGTATTTCTGATGCGATCTCTACGGGTCACACCAGCAATACTACGGAGAAATCTCATTTCGGCAGCTTGTATTCGCGATCTTATTCTTTCGGTCATTACCCAAACCTCATGACCATAGGTAAGAGTTGGAACAAACACCGAATTAAAGACCGACAACTTAGCTTTGACACCAAGTTCAGTCCTCCTGATAACAGAATGACCAAGCTGTCTCAAAATCGATCCAGCCTGACCAATCCTACAGGAAAAGTCGGCATTGCTCCTTCCATCACTCGTGAATAAGACCCCGAGATACTTAAACTTCTCCACCTGTTTCAATGGGACTCCACTAACATGCAGAGTGCATTGAACAGGCGTTCTGGAGACGACCATCACTTCAGATTTGTTCACATTTACCCTCATCTCAGCTTCAACACAAACGGCTACAAACCGATCGAGTGCGCGCTGAAGTTCAGTCTGAGAGGACCCAAGGATGACCAAGTCATCAGCGAAGAGCAAATGACTTATCCTCAGATCTCCCAATTCGAAACGTTCTTCGCCAAGACTGCGCTGTAACATCCAGTCCATATAAGTAATGAAAAGGAGAGGCGACAAGACGCACCCCTGGCGAAGTCCAACGCCCACGGTGAAAGGTATTGATTTAACGCCGTTTACCCGAACACAGCTTTTACAGTTTGTGTAAAGAGATTGAATGGCTCTCAAGAGAGAACCATCAATTCCATACTGCTGTAATACACTCCAGAGTTTCCCTCGAGGGACTCGGTCATATGCTTTCTCCAAATCTACGAAGCAAGCGTAAACAGGTGTAGCATACTCCCAAGCCTTCTCAAGTACCATTCTGAGAGTGAATAACTGGTCGGCTATTTAGTTATATTAAATTAGGCATTTGATTTTACTGGTGCTATGATTCACCATAACTATTTCTACTAAAGAACTTGCCATAGAAATAAAGGCATAAATAAAAAAAGGCCCCAGAGAATGATCTGATTACAGGAGAAATGTTGAAACAAATGCTGCATAAATGCTGCATTTAATTTGAGATATGTTCCAAGCATGTGGAAAGTCACGGAGGTAATAATAATGATCCCAAAACCAGGCAAGCCAGCTAACGAGGTAACCTCATATCGCCCAACCCAATATCAATAACGTTGTCAAAGTTATTCGAGAAAATGCTGGGTAAAACGCCTGCAAAAAATAATTGACGAAAAATCGTTAGTCCCAAATCACCAATTTGGATTTAGAAATAAGCACTCTATAATCGATCAGGTGCATAGAATCGCACATAAAATCAAAAAAGCATTCGAAGAGAAAAATGTGTGCTCTACAATATTTTTCGATATAGCACAAGCTTTCGATAAATTCTAGCACAAAGGTCTGATCCGCAAACTACATAGGCAACTGCCAAAGCAATATTCGACAATTCTGGAGTCATATAATATCAGATCGATTCTTCAGAATTATAAACAAGAGAAAGAGTACTCAACATTAATAGCCGGTTTTATAGTGCGAGTTTAAACTCAGGTTTAGTTAAACTCGAAAGCAAGTTTAAACCAAGTACGTAAACCGTGAGTGTATTACAGTGAAATCTGAACGAACGTTTAGTTAAACTTCGGTTAAACTTTTCTCGTCTGTTTTGTACGCCACTGTATTTGAAATTTCTATCAGTTTTGTTATTCTGATGTCAGTTTGGCAATTTAAAAAAGTGAAACAAATAAAAGTCATTACTTCGGTATTGAGTTCCTCTTCGGTTTGAGGAAATTTCATAATATGGGTAGAACTCATTTGAAATTCCCATCAGTTTTGTGTCAGTTTGGCAATTTAAAAGAAGTGACATAGTCAGGTACATAAGATAACATAAAGACCGATTATGTTCTTTCAATTCATGTTCTGACCAATTCTAAACAATTTTCAGCCTGAACCGGTGGAGAAGAAGAATCCCCTCAAGGACATTGTCGAGCGTCAAATAGGCAAACTAGTTCGCTACAAGTCGGGCAAACTGAAACTAGTCCTCGGCGAGCCCGCAATTCGATGTCACCATAGGTATAGAGGCTGGATTTCTCTATAGGACCTCATGTTCGATAAGCACAAAGCGGGAAGAGCGAAATGGTAACATGATCAACCTAGGACCAATTCAAGCCAAACTGCCACGTCTGACTGGGAGTGATGCCAAAGGCCGTTTACCTTAGCCGGGATATAGCTCATCAGTCATCACCTATCGTTCAATGTTTTGTATACCCCGCTGAATATTATATAATAAAATATTTTTTAAACCGTTGATTTAAGCTAGATTTGTATTTTTTTTTATAAATGAAGAACAAGAACTAAGTCGACAATGCTTTGTGTTGTGTGTATGTGCACTTCTAAATTAATTTGCAGCTTCCTGCAGCTCTGCCTGTGGCTGTTTCGACTCTGGAGCGGCCGTCATAAACCGGAAGGGAGATCGTACTACGAAATTCCGGAAAATAAACTCAGTTTAAACCCCCATCCACGGCCGGTTAAGTTAAACTCGGTTTAAACTCTCGATTAAGTTTAAACTTGTACTGTAATACACCTTTTCGTATTAAACGTTGGTTTAAACCTGATATCTGGCTAGCCGGTTTTACAGTGCGAGTTTAAACTCAGGTTTAGGTAAACTCACAAGCAAGTTTAAACCAAGTACGTAAGCCGTGAGTGTATTACAGTGAAATTTGAACGAATCGTTTAGTTAAACTTCGGTTAAACTTTTCTCATCTGCTTTGTACGCCACTGTATATTTGAAATTTCCTTCAGTTTTGTTTATTCTGATGTCAGTTTGGCAATTTAAAAAAATGAAATAAAAAAAATAAAATAAATAAAATTCATTATTTCTACATTGAGTTCCTCTTCGGTTTGAGGAAATTTATTTTATTGGTGCCGTAGCATACAAATCGCTACTGATGCTATCAACATGCTACCGGATGCTGTCAACATGTCACCGCTAGCAAAAAAACGAAGAAGATGCACTACACTAATACAAATCATAGAAGAGCACGGGCATGAATCAGAGCACAAACTATACGGTCAAGTTCAGTATAGGGTACCGACAAGCGAAGACATAAGTCACTATAATTTCCTAACATACCTATTAGAATTTAATTGAATTGTATACCTACAAAGCAAATTAACCCAAACGCCAGAACAAATAAACTGTAGTTAAATGGAGCGAAAGGTTTTTAATTCGCCTTAATTCTATGCACTTCCCTGTACAAACATCAGCAAAACATAGACGCATCGGACAGTGTATTTTTTCTGCAATAAGATACATAAATGATATCACTAACTTCATCTAAAAAATTATATTAGTTGCGTACCATTTCTTTTGTGATTGATTAAAAACCATTTGAGCAGCTAGTTTAGTCAGCAGAAATCGTTAAAAGAAATCTTTATCACTTCATTCAACGAAATGAATTGGCCTCAGACATATTTAAACTCAGTTTAAACCCCCATCCATGACCGGTTAAGTTAAACTCGGTTTAAACTCTCGATTAAGTTTAAACTAGCACTGTAACACACCTTTTCATGTTAAACGTCGGTTTAAACCTGATATCTGGTTAAACGGAGTTTAAACTTGCACTGTAAAACCGGCTATAAGAGAAATTAAAGCTGGTGTACCACAAGGCAGCGTCCTAGGTCCAGTTTTATATTTTCTATTCACTAGCGATTCATCTCCGGCTAGGAAAAAAAACTGGAGGAGGTGCTCATAGCTAGTGACGGTGAGGATGCGGATTGCACACTCACTGACACTAGTATGGCCTTTAGCGAGGTGGCTGGTACTCCCACTACTGTAAACCAGAGCAACGGTGGGCAGGCAGGTACTCCCACCAACACGCCTTTATTCAAGGCCAACGAAGGTAAAATCAGGGCTTGCATTCTTATAAAGAACAATATACCTAAGGGTTTTTTTTTAATAATGTCAGTGCTGTATACCTCACAGCTGTTTACTGTGAACGAGAAGGGAAGAAACCTATTTGCATGGTATCGGCCTATCTCCTGTATGAGTCTACGGAAGTCCCGTCTGCCAAGATGAGGCAGTTGATTGGCAGGAACGATTGGCTTTTTGTCATGGGCTGCGATGCAAATGCGCATCATTCTCAGAGGCCAACTTGCATGACCAATCCCCCAGATATAGATAAGGCCGTGAACAACCTTTGTACGACTTTGAATAAAGCCTATGAAAAAGTTTGTCCACTCTGGACAACCGCTAAGAGGTCTCAACCTCAATGGTGGAACAAAGGAGTTAAGCTTTAAAAGAAAACTTCGACATCGAATGGGTATCATGAGCACGCTGACGTGCCAATTGAAGCGGAAATAGAACACCTCTTCACTTGGAAAAAAGTGCGTTGGGCTATAATGTCCTTCTGATAATATAAAACGCCGGGCCCTGGTGGCATTCTGCCAGCTATGCTATGCAAAAGGCCCCGGCTATGGTTACAGGTAGAGTCAGGGAAATTTGTATACATTGCCTTAAATTGGGTACATACCTGACAAACGTCGGATTTATCCTCTAAATTTGTTAAAATGAATTAAAAATAAATGGCCGATTAGTCGAACGACTAGCTGCAATCCAATTCGGAATGACGAAAGTCAGTCTCCTCGGGAGTTTTTTTTTTAGATCGGGTTAAAGTCCCTCACTATTGCATCAGAAGCATCCCTCGCGTAATAGCTCTGCAATGTCTTTCGATGATTTTTCCTTCCAGCAAAAAAAAATCTACTACATATTTTCAAGCAGACAAATATATTTTTATATACTTTTGATGACGCTACAGTCCGGTAGGCGGACCTGGGCTAATAATTGCAGTTCGCTGATAGACTAACAGTCGGCTGTTGAAAAGTGGATCACAACTAATTAAAACTTGGGACTTTCTCTAATCTACCGTTTTAATTAATCAAATCTCATCAATTGTTGAAATTAACCTTTTTACACTGACCGCTATATGTCGAGTGGCATGTTAAAAATATTTAAATTTTTCCACAACCAATGATCGCAAAATTTGAAAACTACCGAACCGATTGAGCTCAAATTTTAAGGAAATCTTTGGCCATGCGTTGCTGTTTGGCACCTTTCATACAAAAAAAAAAAAAACCTTAAAAATGGTTTATATCGAAAACCCCCAAACCGATTGAGCTCAAATTTTCACACAATCTTAGATATTGGCCCGGGAGTATATCATCTGCTAAATGGCCATAATTGCCTTCTTGAAACATTTTTCAAAACCGTTCGGGCGCCTCCCATAAAAAATGCATTTCAAATACCATTCTTCGACATTCATGGGAGCCAACATTTCCTAAATTTTGAAACACTGATATTCATTGTCCTGCCAATATATTTTGCCAATACAATTCGTGGGCACTAGCAATGCCGGACGGATACAGCTAGTCTATATATAAAACATTACATTTAACCTCGTGCTCTAGAGCTATACAATCACAGATTGGTAATAAAATTTGTCAATACAATTTTAAATAAATTGAATTAAAATGCTTAATTATATTTTAAAGATCTAGCTAGGTAGCCGGCTTTCCTCCATTTTGGATATTCTGTGCAAGGCGTCCTAGGAATCAATGAAAAGCGGATTCGGCTTTAGAGTTATTCACCAAAATGGCATTTAAGAATATTGATATGAGTTTTTATTAGTTTAAGCGCCATCAATACCAAATGCAAAAAGATGGTGGCCATGCCAACATTTCAAAGACTTTTGTAATTAAAATTATACCTGAAGGCTTAGAAGCGGCTGACTTATCGCATTTGAGTTTTGGATGTAAATCCTATTCAGACGAATCGATCAGTTGATTAAAAAGACCCTCAGTAGACGGCATAAATCGCAAGCATTTATACAAAGTTGTACAAATATTTGTTATTCACCTTGACGCTTGAGTCTATTGATAAATTTAAAACAGATTTCAGATTTTTATTTTATTATAATTTATTAACTCGCAAACTTAAATCTGTACTTGCACTCCTTACCCAACTGACTGAAAATACCATTTTATGGATCCGGAAAATGTCCCGATTCTCTTGCTCATCATTTATCATCTCAATACGTATATTCCCTACCGGCTTCAATGACGAGGATGACCTACGACCTACATTCGCGTTTCCAAACCCTCCCACCACCATCGTCAGCACAGCTTTTTGTGTGTTTCCTTAAGTGTGTGCTGGTGTGTGTAATTCGTTTGACCAAAGGAATGCGATTTTTACGGTTCACTGCCAAAGAAGAGGTCAACTCGTACCCTTTTGTGTTATTTATTTTTCTCGCTCTTCGTATCCCTCTTTCTGCCCTTCTGCTTTCATTGCTTTCCTCTTCCTTTCGCTGTGAGTATATACTGTATGGAGAAAATCTCAAAAACTGATTCAATCAATCAAAAACCCATGATTAATCTAAAACCTCTGCACACAGCACAAAAAAGGGGTAGGTTTTTGTTTTAATCCTTTCACTGTACGGTGTATGCCGCGCCGCTGCCCTTTGGACGAGGGATATACCTATACTCTACTCAGCTGAAGGTAAATGGGAAATAATCGGTCAGGAACTACTTTAAAATGCTGTGTGCTCTTGTTTTTCCTTCGCCGTGCCACAACATTTCTATGCCCTAATCAACCCTTTTCATCGAAGCTGAATTGGAAAAAAAAAATATATCAGCACAGGGATGGATGGTAATGGCATAAAAAAAGGAGGAAAAATTAAACTTAACAATGCGGCGCTTCTCTTTCGCTCTGGATCTGGAATCCTCCGCAGGATTTCTTTCTTTCGCTCTTCTGTGTGCGCGCCTTGACTAAGATTTCGTTTAAAAAATACTTTTTATTTTTTTCTTCCCCACATCCACGTACCATCGTTGCTCTACCAGCCATTAAGGGTAGTTTTTGAAGAAATAAATAAAAAAAAAACAGAACTCCCATCGTAAACGACCAACAACAACAACAACTACAGTGTTGGATCGGGAAGGAAGGGTGTAATAAAGAAACTGCTGAAAAACTGCTCTCGACTACAACACTCTAAATCGATAGTAACTTTCCGCGAGGAGGGATGCTGTGTGTGCGCGTCAACCACCCCCCTTTCACCTAACTACCACCTCATCTCACCGCGCGCCCATCATCGTCATCATCATCTATATCGTGTTTCTTATTTCGCTTCTCGAGGTCCTGTGAGCTGTGTAGTTGTATAGTTTAGAAAAAGATGTAGAAACGATGAAGAAAAACTCACCCTCGCACCACCCCGCACCGTTCACTAGCGATATTGTGGATGAAGTAATAATTTCTGCAGGTAGTTGCCCTTCCTCCTAGTGTCGTTTTTCCCGGAATTTTTAGTTCAAATTCGCGGGCGGAAACTAGAAGGGCGGTATAGTGGTGTGAGCTGAGCGAGTATTTTGAAAGAAAGGACGATTTGTTGCCGCCGCCGCCGTCGATGCTCGCTACTGTTGGAGAGGGTGGTGATTTGAAAATGAAAACTTTTGTGCTTCCTTGTGTTTTTCTCATTTTTTTCATTTACGTATTTTTTTTTTTTTTTTGTTTAGGTTTTTCCTTTGCCTTCCACGCCGTCCCTTTTTTGTGATTTTTTGTTCGTCCTGTGCGCTTTCATAAAATTTTGTATAGATACTAAATTTTCTAGTTCCTTTTATTTCCTTTCTGGTATTAGTGTTTATTTTCTGAAAAGAAGATTTATGTATATTCCCCCCGCCGCATACAGCCAAAGGGGGTGAGTTACGACTTAGAGGGAGGCTGCTACTGGTGTGGTGTGGGGTGCTTTCGTTTTGAAATAACTATAAAAAAATTAAAGGCTGCCGCTACTACCTTCTTTACAGCAGCCGCGCGCGCTCGTCGATGCGATGGTATCCAGGACTTTTTTTTTTTTTGTTGCCATTCTTCCTTCGTCTTGTTGGGATTGGCTTTGTATTACTTACCCGGTCCAAGGGGGGCGGTTGGTTGGATTTCTCCAGCATGCTACCTACCCCCTGCTTCATCTTTTTCTTTTCTACTGCTTTAGAGATTTATGTTGGTGATTATTTCTAAGTTTTTGTATAGGTAGTAAGCTCGTTCGCTATAAAATAGCGCGAGTGAGCATCCTTTGAAAGGAGGTGGTGGGGTGGGCGCGTGGTGCAAGGACGAGGAAAGTAATGCCACTGCTGTAATGTTGTGATGTTACTTTTCGTTTTCTTATTTTTATTATTCAAGTCGTCCTTCTTCGCAGCGGCTGTCGTGGTGGGGGCTGGGGAGAATATAGAACTAAGCTTTTTTGCCTGTACAGAGCGCACTACCATCATGTACCATCCACAATGCTGCCGCGTTGATTGTGTGGTGTCGTTAGTTGTTGTATTAGCTGTGCAGGGTACAGTATAGCACCCATCCATCTAGCATCCTTTTTTTGGGGGTTTTATGTGTGTTTGAATTTAATTTCTGTTCCTTTTCGTGGGGTGGGTGGCTCTAGGGGGGTTGACATAAATCGTCCGCTATCTTTATATTCAACTATGAAATGTAATACAATGATGCGAGTTTAAACGACATTAGGAGGTAGATGGTGGGCATGCAAGGGGAGCTATGCAGTGGTGGCAGCAGCTGAAGGCCACTATGAAGTACAATAGGTTGTTGATGGCATTTGGGGGGGAAGGCAGCAAGGGGTACATGGTCGTATTATTGCAGGATGTGAAGGGATATTATTATTGCTTTTTTAGTGGCTCAATGGTTTAGCAGCGAAGGGAATTAGAAATGTGCTAAGGGATGTGATAGAGAAAGAACGAGAGGAGAGAGAGAGAGAGAGTCAGCAAGTGCGGAAAGAATGAATGCCTGGGAGTAATGGGTAGTTCTTCCTTTAGATTTATATCTGGATACAGATTTTTTTTATTTCTTTTTTTCTCCATCGTCTAAGTTTGGTGGATATTGATTTTTGAATTTAGAGCGAATATACTTAGATGTTGAATGTACAAGCTGCCATATTGCACGGAGGCTTTCAATGAGTCATTATAGGAATGGAAAATGTAAAATTGGAAAATTTTAGTGGAAGTAGTAGTGACTGGTCAATACATATATAAACCCAACCAGTAGTCAATTATGTACTTAAATTAAGTTTGAAAATATTGTTTAGAAAGCAAAGGTTATTCAAAGTAAAGTACATAATGTATTGGAGTCGAATTCGTTTAGTTACTCTGAATTGTTATAGAGTAGACGCAATATAGTTTTCGGAAAACAAAAATTTAGTAGGTACCTAAGACTTATATACCCTCATTAGAGATATTCTCCTTTTAGTTCTGTGCGGATTTGAGAATTTTCTCATAACTTAATAAAAAAGCTAATACATTCCACGCCACTTGAATAGCACATCCCCTAAGGTCGGTTTTCTATCGCCCACTGGTACCAAACCAAGCATGCTAGAGACTTAATTTTTTTAATTAAAGTTCATTTAATAGTTGTGATTTTATCGGAAGACAGATTTAAAACTAAGCTTTAAGTACTAATAAAAAATTGTTTACTAAAAACCGGCAACATTTTTATACCCTCCACAGGAAGGTATATTCACTTTGCCATTACGTTTGTAACGCCAAGAAGGATTCACCGGAGACCATATAAAGTATATATATTCTGAATCAGGATCACATTCTGAATCGATTTAGCCATGTCCGTCTGTCTGTCTGTCTGTCTGTCTGTCTGTCTGTCTGTCTGTCTGTCTGTCTGTCTGTCTGTCTGTCTGTCCGTCTGTCTGTCTGTCTGTTGAAAGCACGATAGCGTCCAAAGGAATTGACATAGGTGAATGAAATTTTGTGAGACGACTTCTTTTTACCGTCGCCAGGTTGGTATTGAAAATGGGCTATGTCGGTCAAGTAGTTCTGGTACCTCCCATACAAAATTACTATTAGACCCACGTCTCTCTCTGTCTGTTGAAATCACGATAGCGTCCGAAAGAATCGACTTAGGTAACTGAAATTTTATGAGAGGTCTTATATTTATGGCCTTCAAGTTTGTATTAAAAATGGTCCATGTCGGTCAAGTAGTTCTGTTACCTCCCATACAAAGCCAATATTTGACCCATATATCTGTGTCTGTTGAAAGCACGATAGCGTCCAAACGAATTGACTTAGGTGAATGAAATTTTGTGAGAGGACTTTTTGTAACCGTCGTCAGGTTGGTATTGAATATTGTCTATGTCGGTAAAGTAGTTCTGCAACCTACCATACTAACTCGCATGGCAAACATTTTGCATGACTTTTATGCAGTGGAGGGTATCAAAGCATCGGCCTGGCCGATGATAACACTTTTACTTGTTGGTATTCATTTTGCGCCACTCGAATAGAACACTTAAACGGAAAAAACATTTTAGACAATTCTGCTTCATTTTGAGACACCTTTCAGCTCCAAAATTCACACCCCTTGGTTTAGAAGCGATGCACAAAAATTGGCCAAAAAATTTAGCGAAACCGAGGTCCAAATGTTTAGTCTCTTCGGGAGAATAGAAATAGTATCTATAGCCATCCGGGGCTGCCAAATTAAATAATTTTCGTCTGAGAAGACCACACAATGCTTCTACTAAGTGCAGTTAAGACGTGCGCCACAAAAACGGAGGCTTTGCGCTTTTCGAACCGGGTTAGGTGGGGGCGACTTCTTTTTGATTTTTAGTCTTTTTATATGCTTAACATTTGAAAAAATACGATGAGACTTGTTTTGATACCACATTATTTCCTGATTTTTGGAAAAGAGTCGTGAAAATTTGACACTTTTTTTTTAAATATAAGTCGCCTTTCCGCAGTAGTAAGCACACTGTGTGTGCGGCCTTTTGTGTTTTTATCCATAGTTAGACTCATTACTTAAAAATATGGATATAACGTGTCGGGTCCTCTCGATTTACTTAGCTAATTTGGCAATAAATAGGCGAGCGTCCTTTAAGTTTTAATTTGTCCTTTACCGCTTCGGTTAAGGCTTTTTCTCCACCCATTTTTTTTGTAAACTTACCTAATACCTATAGTCGAAATTAGCAAACAAATTCGAAAAAAGAAAAATGTGATTCAACGTGCCAAAGATAATTTGTCAAACTAAATGCATGTTCTATTCAAGTGGCGCAAAATTAATACCCCACATTTTGGCGGTTTTTAGTTAACAATTTTTTTTCTGGTCAAAATCACAAAAATTAAATAAACTTAAATATATTTTTGTCTCTCTAGCATGCTTAGTTTAGGACCAGTGGGTAATAGAAAAACGCGATACCCCGAAATTTTAGTAGGTTTATGCTATAGAAGATGTTCAAATAGTTAAAAAGCTATCCAATATTCACGTTAACATTTTTGTCTAAATATATATTGTTATGCATGCGCATCTTCCTAATCGCACACTCACCATACCATGGCGAAATGCAGTCTTTGGTGTAAAGTCTCTCCACAAATTCAGCATGTTTTCAGTAGCCACAATCGACAAAGCATTCATTTTGAAAAATATTCTATATCTGTACTACCTAGGTAGCGCCCATCACAGCCAGATTCTCGAATTTAACAAAAAACATGAATACTAATTCTGAGAAATATACTAACAATTCCAACATTTATAAAGAATCGAATAGCATCAGCAGCAGGGCTGACTTCGAAGATTTTGAAAAAGTCGCAAAAAAAGGGGCAATACTAATCTGCCCACAAATGGCACAAAAAAAAAAACGCAAAACGAGTGATTTTCATCTCGTTCTATCTTATTGTTGCTTTGAACATCGTTATAGATAAATTGTTAACGCCTAAACTTATGACAATAGGACATAAATAGCTGATAGCTGACACCTCTGGCTGATAGAAAAAGGACGCATTCAGATCCCAATTAATTGTGAAGTAGTTTCGTAAAGTATTTATTATGTGACATTTCGTATTTCATGCAAAAAAGTGTTTTTTTTTTCAAAATGGGAAGAACTATCAACGAAATACAGACAATGGACAATTTTGGAAAAGTGGTCTCATTGGGGATAGAAAGAAAAAAAAAGAGAAAAATGCAACTTTAGTCGCATAAAGTCAGCTCTGATCAGCAGACTGTGTTCTCAGATTAAACTCGCGTTATCATCATTTTCCCTTCCATTCAGAGCGAAAAAGTTTAAGGGGGTTCCCCGGCCCCGGGTTATGTTTCCTGTCGTACAATAGCAGTACAGCTATTTTATCCTTTTAATTTCAGTGTTAATGTGTTTTGACAGTTCGATTTAGTTTTCAAACAAGCAATAGAATTGTCTTTTGCATATGGGTATCTTTTCAAACTACATATACGGGCTATAGCAATAGGATGGAAAATTAACTTCTTACTTTTAGGCACTATACGAACACCATATACCTATACGTTGGGATTTTGGGAATTAGAATTGGTATTCTAAGGAAACAAAGTTACGGCGTAAACTAGTGTAGCTTAGATTACCTACTAAAAATACAATAGTTTAAGCTTTGTTTTTTTTTTTCGACAAAATGAGTCATAAAGAACATTTATATCTACAATTAGGCCAAGTGAAAACTCATTCCCGACAAGTTTAATGGCGGGTCAACCCCGATATGTAAAAAAATATAATATGTATAGAAAACAATAATTAAAAAAAAAATACATCGAAAAAAAAAAATTTTTTCAATGAAAAGATCTCGAAACCAAAATTCCGAAAAAATAAATCTTGAAACTTTCGAGATTAAACCGAAATCTAGAAAATAAAATCTCAAAAGCATTTACTCATATGGAAAATTATTTGAATTGCATGTGTTTGCAACAACAATTTGATTCGTGAAATTTTTCTGTTGACCAAGTTCGTTTTCTCTATTAGGTGGCGCAACAGGCAGTAGACACCCTAGACATAGCTTTTCACAGGTTTGTGTGAGTTTTTATTTTAAAGATGAATGGAAGCAGTGTTGCCATGAAAACATTTCGAAAAATCTCCAATTATTAAGAAAAAAATCTGGAATGCAGATTTGTATGAAAAAAAATCTGAATTCATAAATATTGCGATATCAAAATATTTAATTTTGACAGGTTAGTGGTAGACACACACATTCAGTACAGCCTCATAAAATCAGATGTGGATCAGTTTTTATTTCATTTCTACTCATGGAAGGTAAAAACCTCTACTTTTCTATCTCTTCTATATAGTTAAGAATCACTAAACAAATATGTAGACAAAATCTGTCACCCAGTTTTTGGCATTTTAAAAGTCTGCATCTGCGGTGAAAATCTCCAAAATGCTCACAAATCTGCACTTAAGGGATTGCTGAATGGAAGGGTCCTACAATTTTATGCCAAGTCTGAACGACTAAATAGAGAAGCTTTTTTAGGACAGTCATACTCTCGGATGTTTGTCAGACGTTCGCGAGAGATGGCGCATCGGAAAAAACCTAAAGACCCTTCGCACAGTAGTCCAGCACACCAACCACTTAGCCACAGCCCCCACAAAAAGTAGATTATGGTTTATATATTTATTTTTAAAAATTATTTATGAACAGGTGTATATTTATGCAATGCATTTTCAACTAAATTAGAGTAGTAAATACGTTTTTTTTATAACATACATTACAATTTAATGAATCATTTATTGTATTCAATTAGCATTACTTATGATAATTTTTTTTCCCCTTAACCTTAATAATTTTATTATAGGTCACGAAAACTAATCTCTATATATATAAAACAAAGTGAAAAAAACTGTTTCCCTCTGTCGCCCGCAATTTTCAACCAATTTTGTTAATTTTTTTTAATGTCGGTAATTAAGGTGAGGGGCGGGGCACCTCCCATACAAAAAAAATATTAAAAATCGTATATATATTTCGAAAACCACCCAATCGATTGAGATCAAACTTACAGATAGTCTTAGGTATTGGCCGTAGTGTGCTCCTGTGAAGATTGGTAAAAATTGGACAAAGGGGCGTGGCAAAAAAAAAAAAACTAATTAAAAAAGAGCAAAAAAAAAAAAAAAAAAGCCTGGCGAAGCTGGCGGGGGTTCAGCTAGTTCTTATATAATGAGAGTCAAAAGTAATTGAACACTACTGTGGTTTTCATTTGTCTTTAGAGTTTGGAAGAATTTTTTTTATTTTTTTTGTACATCTATTTTTAAAAATCTGTTAAGTATATTTTGTTTGTTAACAAACCGTAAAGAAAACTCAAAAGAAAAGCGACGTTTACTCACTTTTAATACTCACTAAGTGTACTGTACATGTGTAGTGTATATAAAGTGTCCAAAGCATTTTGGACGGAATTCCAGACCGCAAAAGATCTAAGGAAATTCTCAAATTAGGCAAGAACAGCCCAGGACACTGATCGGTATATTGTCAGGGCACTGTCTTCTTAGAAAACATGCCAAAAGGCTCAGACTGGTAGACTCAGAAACTTGCAGATTCTGTAATGACCTGCAATGAGGAAGATATAACACATACTTATAGGTACTGTATGAATGCGAGGCAAATGTAGCACAGAGGGAAATTTCTGGGCAGGTAGGTACTTTTTCCAACATTTAAAGGAGATATACCATACCAACTATAAGAGCTACTTGGATTTTGTTGGGGAATTGGGGCAAGTGTTTAGGTGTTTTTGTATTCGAGGTCACTGCAATTGGTTCCCTCGAGAGGAGCCCTGCTGGCGCCTAGTGCCATATGAGACCTCTTTCCCATACCCCATTTAACGTAATCTAACTTAACTATATAAATGAAATGCTGTTTTCTGGTAAGCGCATCAATTGAGAAGGACTGAATCGAAACGAAAAATTTAAAAAACAGCCCGGACAGTTTTTAAAAATTCAGGAAAACCTCAAAGTGTTTTTTTTTATTGATTTATTTATGGTAGCTTTGGACTTCAAATTTGTAAAATTTAGAAATAGGTAACTGCATTGCCTGCTGTAAGCATATAAGAAAATATCGGCCGGATTTGACAAAGGGGCTGTTGTATGTACCTCACATCAAAAAATACGCGTAATTTTTGGACACTCATTTATAAGGTAAAGTTGTAAAATTTGGAAAATTAATGTACAATGTCCGAACAAAGCACTTAACGAAATGTAGACGGGATTTGAAACCGAGCCATGAACACAATATAGGTACAAGATTAGTAGAAACTGTTATGTGTTCGATTTTAAAAATGCTTTCCATCGCCTCTAACAACATTGCTGCAACGAAATCAGTCTAAGAGCAGCTATAGCCTGAGTATTTTGTTAGACTTATCTTCAATTTCTTTGAATTTTCAATGATGTTGTGGATTTTGTAATGTTTAATCACCAACGTAAACCTATCTATCTCGAAACGTGTGCACCCTAGCTCCCATAAAAAAAAATTTCCATTAAATGTTAATGTAAGATATTCTGCGTTCTTTTCGTTCATATACGATAACAATTAAATTTAATTTAAAATTCAAATCAATTTGTAAAATAATACGAGTTGTTAGCTTACATAAAACTTTTCTACACATTGTGCTTCAGAGCTCAACCCCAACGAACGCAGCCTTTACGTTTACATAACGACAACTACCTTCATTCCTATCGCTATTTTCCCTCCCGGTTTTTGTGTGTTATTTTTTATCCGCATGGTTTTTGCTCGTTTTCTCCTAATTCATATATGTACACATCCTTGCCATCGAATTTCACACAAACACACATACATTACAAAATACACGTAACGTATGCATGCGGATGCGATACATGGGGCCACCCTTCTAGTTCCTAACAACAGAAAAATGTGAAATAGGAAAGCAAGCGGGCTACAACAACATATCAGCAAGGACGAGAAGAAAAAGTTGCCCTTAGCCGCGAATGGAGGCTCATCTTCATCCAGCAGCGTGTTATACTTGTACAGCCGCACACAACTGCTGCGACGACGACGATGTGTTAGATGCGAAGGGATGCTAAACTAAGGCCACGGATACGGGTAAGCCATACCGCCGCTCGCTATACGACTGATTTACATTTTTAATTGTATATACACGAAGGTATAATGCCACTTCATTCCGCTCCCCCGCGCTCCGACTTCATACTTTCAGCTCCCCTCGAGCGGAGCAACTTTCACGCGGGTACGTGTTCGGATTGCGGGTTCTGTACTATTTTACATTTTCGTTTATTTTTTCTTAGCTGCTGCGGTGGTGGTGGGCGCGCACTTCATGTCGTACGTGTATTCACCAAGAGCGGAGAAAAAAATATCCGAGTCCTCCGTTTCCTCCTCTTGTTTAGTCTTTTTTCTAACAAATACACAAAAATCCTTTTTTCCCGAAACTAAGTACGTCGGGATGATGCTGTGTGTGTCACCCGGCACCGCACCCGCACCTCGATGCTGCTATTGCTATCGTTGAAGCCTGCACTCAAGTGCTGTATGGGGGAGAATATAGTGTGTTTAGAGAGAAAGAAATAGGTTTCAAGCACTGAGAGGGGGGCGATGGGAGCCGTGTAATATTAATGGCAAAAAATGGGGGGACTACAGCAACACAACCCTTGGAAGGGAAATACACAGCTAACAGTGGCATCAGCGACGAGGACGCACATAAAGCAAATTTATTAGAAAGTTTTTCCTTTTTTTTTACAAACTGCTTTTTCGATGGTTGTTTTTCTATTCAAAGTCGTTACGAGGTGGGTGAGTGTTTCGGGTGGCGAAGATGAAGGGAACCAGCAACGAACACAAAAAAAAAAAAGTTTTATTATTGTATGCGTGTATCAGTTAATGCAAAGTACAGATGGTAAGAGATAAGTTAGCTTTACAACGATGCGGGTTTTCCATATAATGTATACCTATGTAATGTACGTATATGTGAGGTTTTAATTGTCAAAAAGTTTTGTTGGCATTCGCTGTCACTGTCAGTGGAAGGTCCTCCAAGTTTTTTTTTTCCCCACGAATTAGATTTGGGAGTAGGTATTTTTGAAGTTGTAATATGTATATGGATTTTGCTATACAATACAGAGATTAGGTACCAACCTGCTCTGTGGTCTTTGTGTAAAGGGGTTCATAAGTCTTTTACCTAAGAAACTCTTTAAAACGAATTTATTTAGGTATCTCCTGCTATGAAAAATCTGAAGAAAAGTGTTGAACAGCCACAGATTTTGTCGAACTCTGACAGTTTTTTTTGTTTTTTGATGTGGCTTCAAATACAGATCTTAAAAATAAATTTAGGGAGCTCTTATAAATAATTTAATTCTTTTTCTTTTTTTTCGAACTTATACTCCTGCTTCAATCTATTTTCCTTACGGCCAATTTTGCCGTTGTCCTTCAAGGGTGTACAAATACTCGTACGTGCATTATTGATAATACGCTAAAATTTTCCCAGCCATTTCAGACGTTGTATTTGAAGCTGTCTGACCGCCTACGTCGACTGAATAGTCGCTGAATAGTCCGTAAGGTTCGTCTATAAGTCTCTTCTTCGAGACTTCATCGATACAAACTAGCTCAAATATCACCCGAGGCGAGGAATCTTTTTCTCAGAGCGTCTTGGAAATTCAACAAAGTTCATGCTTCTGAATCAAACGTCGGGATGATTATTGCAATTATAACCTTAGACAGAGACCCTAACTTCTTATTTCTTATTCTCATTCCCAAGAAATAGCAATGGCCAAGAGTGATCATTTCTGCACTTGATCTCTGGCATCGATGTCATATTGCAAGGTAATAGTGGAGCCCATGGCAGGCAGTCTTGAATTATTTCGCAGTTTCATCTCTCATCTGTCATGCAGTTTCGCGTGAGCCGCCGATATTGAGCGCCTTTTCTCGATAAGTGCACATAATAATTTGTTCTGTCCTTAGAGACAGGTAAATGTTCACCTCCTGCGTTTCAATAGTTCCGACAAATGTAAATATCAACAGCATGTAAAAGAAGACAGTAGAACTTGCTTTTGAAAACATTATTCTTCTGATGTGTGGGCCTGTTACAATTACAATTGCTTCAAGAATGATGTTCCAGACCTTTTTTGACGGAAAATAATTCGGTAGTCGTCTTCTTTCCGACTTTAAGGTAGCGATATTTCTTCATCGTCATAATTTACGAGTGTACGAGTTTGGCAGCTATGTTGAAACTTGACATACCTTTGTAGGTAATCGCTAGACGTGGAAGTTCTGGGCTTTTCAAACGATCTGTCAGAATATGAAGTTTTGGTACATAGTTAACTTTACCTTTATGGACTGAGCCGGAGTATTCAAGTTTAACTCCTGGAAAAGGACAAATCATATCAAAGAGAAGTATTTTATCAGGAACTTCTGAATAGCATATCTATTCTGGGAAAGGCTGCAGCCCTATACACCTGTCATACAATTGTAGGTGCCTTTTATTCGTTTCAAAAATATGGCTCACACAAACGAATAGTTTTAAGAAGCTATACCTAAGATAAGGTAGCTATGAACCGGTTGTGCTCACTATATATCCATAGCTCCCGTATGGAGAACTCTATGTTTGAGAGAACTTGAGCTTGCGAGAACTATTTTGGCTACAAAAAAAAATTTACTTTGCAACAGGCTTCTTGGGAACATCTTTCCGGAGGACTTCAACTTACTAAAGTTTAAATGCAGAACTAACACTTATATTTGCAATTTATATTTAAAATACAAAATTAAATAGAACAGATTTTATTGTAATGCTCATTTTTGATTTTTCCAGGAATCGTATTGCCTAGAGTAGATAAAATTCTTGACTATCAGGACAATGCATATCAATATTTTAAAAACCTCGCCTTTAATGACTGTCGAAAGACAGCGTTTGCAATGTTTTTTTTGTATGGGCGGTGCCATGCTCCTTTCTCCAATTTTTATCAATCATCACAGACACACTTCTGGGCCAATGCCTAAGATTTTCTATTAATTTGAACTCAATCGATTCTTTGGTTTTCGAGATATAGGTATTATACTATTTTTTTGTATGGGCTGTTCCACGTCTCTTCTTCGTCAGCATTCGTCACGATGATCGGAAAAAATAGTCTTCCGGAGAAGCGAATAAAATGCGAATATGATGACATTCAACTCTGTCGTTAGTAAGTCGTTGAATATTGTTCTTAAACACGACAAGAGTTTGTGCATTGATGCGTAGCCTTGCATAACCTCTGGAGAAAGAAGCTTAGCGGTGTTAAATCACAAGATTTTGTTGACCAATCAATGTCGTCAAACTTAGAATAAGTCGCGCAATTGAGCGATTTCTTCAGGTATGTGCCATTTTGCGCCCTTTTGCCGAAAAGAAGTTTGTTGTAAGTCAAGGGGCGTTAATTTTAATTATTTTAATTCGTAAGCGACAATTTTTCCAAAATCGTGTTTATGATGCCATTCGACAGATAATATTAGTACCCATCGAACCACATACAAATTTAAACGTAAAGACCTTTTGCATATCATTTTACATGCGATTGAATGTAGAAATCAAGCTCCATCGCAGAAAAAGAGAGAGAAAAAAAAAAAAAAACGACTCCTGTAAAATTCAACATGTCGCTTACGATACACTTGCGGTTAGGGGTCGCGTTCAGGCGAAAAAGATGAGATGCTTTGATCAATGGTATTGCTGTTTAATAAGTCAAAAATATTTTGTCTTAGCCGTTGCCTTTTGAGCCTTAAACTACTAAAAAATTATCCATCCATTCTGCTGAAATGATACCAATTTGGTAAGTTCTGTCAAAAAAAGCGGTAACATTTTGAAATGTTAGCAAACTAAAGAACCAGCTCGACTACCAATTTTTACGTAATACGGGTTTTTTTTAACAAACAATTTCTTTGTCGTGTTTAAATCAAATGAAATCTTAAACGGACATCTTTTGTTAACTCCATAACAAAGATGCCAATACCTTTTGAATTTTTAAATTCAAAAACATGGCATCTCAACATTTAACATTATACTCCGTCGCTATTATGACAATAGGCTGGAAACTTAATTTCTAGATCGAGATCCACATTCTTAATTTTATTTTTTTTTAGAAAACAAAATAGAAGTCTTCGAAAAAAAAAAGATTTAACCCAACCAGATTGAATAAAATTAGAAGTCTATTTCTATGTAGCTTGCTCTGCTGCCAGACTTCCAAGACAATAGCATTTTTGACATGAAAATAAAACAACTGACAAAAAACATCTGAACAACACTGCCACATCTACTTTTACTTTCGCTTCCACGAAGACAAAACTTGATTTCCTGTCACAATTCCACCTCGTCAACCCCTATCACGATGACAAATACAATCACATTGAGCGAGTTGCAACCTCGCACCACCTTCTCCTCAGTGTTTTGTTATTTTACTTTCTATGCAAAAATAAAACAACGGGTATACAAACGTAAAAAAAAAAATAATATTCTTACCATCAAGGATATGAAAAGATATCCTTTAGGCCCTAGAACAGCCTCACTTAGAAAAGCCAGCAAAAAAAAAAAAAATATATAAAATAAAGGACCAGAAAAAAAAAACGCGAATGTCATAAACAGAATGCTTCAAATCAAGGATCTAGCAAGAGAAGGAAATAAAAAGTAAAATGGAAAACAAAATTGCAGTTACCAGCCACTTTCAAGTACAGACTTTGTCCTAGAATCCAATGGAGAGCAAGAACGAATGAAAGAGTTCATCATCGTGGCAGTAGAAGTAAGTTGTCGTCAGATTTAAAAAAAGGCACCGCTTGTTGTTTCTTCCTGATTCTATGATGATTACGAAGGGGAAACCCTTTTTTTATTTCCTAAAACAGGGGTGGACCTGACCCTATATATTGTATAGATATGTAGATGCAGCACTCTGTTTGAGATGGGGTGATATATCCTGTAATTGGACGACTAGACGAAGGGGTTTTCGTCGGAAACTATCCCACAACTTATAGAAATTAATTGGCTGGGTCATACTCGTTGACCTACGGCCTCAAATATTGACCACAAGCAACCCTCCCCGGATCTAGACTCTAGACGGACAAATTACAAGCGAACAGGAATTGTGTTGAAAATTAGACACCAATGGCGTGGTGTCCTGCACTTGAATACAAATGAGCACCGGCATTGGCGTATACCCATTCACGACTAACCAACCCTCTTAACCTTTTTGACATACAAACCCGAGAGCTACAAGCTACCCTGTCATCGCTATGTCATCGGTCCCAACATCCAATTGTTTTCTCACCCCTGACCCAGGTCTATGACAACACACAACACACGACCGGCTGGCAGCAGTGGGACATGGGGGCCGCAAAAAGAAAACGATATCCCGGGTTAAGCCGGACAAACTTATTTGGGAAGATCCTGAAAATTTCCATATTATCTGAAGGAAGATATCTCTCCTTAAGCATATGTGTCAATTTGCCAAAAAAAACCACACAACAACAAGTGTGCGTTGCGTATGGAGGATGTGTGTTAAGTTGATGTGGTACTAGGACGGGACAGACTAATATATTCATCCCTTAAGCTGGGAGGGCATCGAAGATACCCTCTTGAGTACTTCGTATATATGTGTGATGGCAAAAGAGGATGAAGAAGAAAAAGATTTGCGACGTCCTTGGTGTTTTTTTTTTCTTCTTGTTCTTAAATTTTTTCATCTTAGGGTTGAGTGGAGAGGAATTGCGGCTTCATTGGCCTTCATCACCTCCCACCCTCCACACACATTCAGCAGAGTCCGGAAGTCCAAAATCTTAAGGAAGTCCTGAAGTTGCTGCTACTTGTCGAGTCGCGACACATTTGTATACGAACGATGAAGACGACGATGTCGGCGGGCATGTAGCCGACAAATAGATGTCTTTCTCTTCCCTCAAGAGGTGGGTGGTTTCTGAGATAACCAGAACCTTTTTCGTTTTCGTATATTAACCAACAAGGACGTCAAGTGAAAGTCTCTGGCACGGCTGTGTGGTATGTTGTGTCGGTATGTATGTTGTGTTGATTTGGGGCCACAGTCGGGGGTTACACCATCCTGTGATAAGGATGAGAATCGTTTTGTTAAAGAGTCACCTGTTGCCATTGCACTGTGCACAGAATGATTTTCACACCAAAGGCTTCTGCTGCTGTCGGTATGTATATATGGATCGAGCGAAGTGTGTACTGTGGGTGGGAGTGGGTTGGGCAACTCAGTTCGGAGTCAGATTTCCGACCTCAGCGAAAGTTGAGGAAGACCAAAACACAGAGAGTGAGAGTGGCTGCTGCTACCACTCAGAAGGATATGCTTTTCCTCTTTCTTTTTTTTTTTTTTTTGTAATCCCGAAGTGGGCATTCTGGCTTTGCATGAATGAATGGAAGAAGATGGTGGTGGGTGGACCACAGACCACCCCACATTCGCATTCAATGTCATTCAGGAGGGAGGTGAAAATGCCGGAATCCAGTGAATGAATCGAGGTCGAGACAGAAGTTGAACCTTGAAAAACGGTAGCAGACTGAAATTGAGTGTAATTGAAAAGAAAAGAAAAAAAAAACCCTCCCCCGGCAAAGTAAAGGATGGACATCGACAACTGTGCGTACATGGAAATGTGATACTTGGTTCGTCTTCTATGTCACCTCATCGCACAAACTAGTTTATGAGAACACAAATTACAAAGAAGGCAAACAAAATTTAGAAACACGAAAAAAAACTCCAAAAGATCATTAGCATATGGGAGAGGTATTTGGTTACTAGAAAAAGTCAGTCACGTCTTTTTGTATCCTTTTGTTGATGGTATGGTATGTACGGTGTTTTGGGCAGGTTTTCGTGGCAACTTTTTCCTTGTATTTCTTGCTGACAATATCGATCACCTTTTGATGAGAGTTGGTTATTGGGTGAAGGCGACGCACTGCTGTCAGACTTTGATGAATTGCACCTTCTTTGGCGTCGTCGTGGTGGTGGTGTTTTTCTCTGGGAAAGGGAAACACTTGAAGGTCTACATATCGAGTTTCGTGTATGAGGTGACAACAGTAGCCCTTAGAGGAAGCCAACGGTAACGTTGGTTAAATTCCAACATGCTTTGCGCCGCTGTCAAACGATATGTTGTTTGTAGGTACATATTTAGAAAATGTTTGGCAGGCTAATTGTAATGGGGTTTTGTCAAAAATATGAATAGGTAGCCTGGTATTGGTCATTATTAGAAATACATTATGATTTAATTTAAACTAAGAACGGTTGGATACCTTAATTGAAGGACGAATGAAATGGAGAAAAAGGACAAAAACTTCAAGCAAAGCTGTAGCATTTTTCTCTTGGAAAAATCGTCCAAATATGTTGACACAAATTTTGTGAATTTTTGCATTTTTTCCAAAATTCTTTTGGGCATTTATTGCATTAAAGAAAATAAAGAAATCAAAAAAATAAAATAAGAAGGAAAATCCGCCAAAAATGTTGTTCTTTTTTAATAGAAAAGAAGAAAGCTCCAGAAATTTCTATTTTATGACTCATTAGTCTTTCCATTGTTTTTTTTTTTTTTTAATTATATAGCCTATTTTGACACTGAAAGCTGTTTCCCGCTCGAAATCTTGACAGAAAGTTAGTACCATACCTCCGCGGAACGAAATGAGTCGCTTAACGCTTGAATAGCGTTGGGAAATATTGAAAACTTATTTCCAAACAGTGCGATTTTTAAAAGAAGTTTTGCCCGTAGGTACTTCATCTTACCCATCTTATCCACTTCGTCGCGGTCGTTCGGTGCGAACAGACAGTTTGGTGCGGCTTTCCTCGAAAATGAGGCTGGGAACAACGGTGGGCGTTACAAAGCCATGTTAACAGACTTTTGTGTAAGCCCCATTTAGACGGTAATTTCTTTGTCAGTTTCAGTTGATCTATCAGTCAAGCTTTCAGTTGAACTGATATTCTACAGTGCATTTAGACATCAGTCTAATATTCATTTGAGCTTTCAATTAACTCGTGATTAGCCGAATGTTAGAAGATTATTTCTACTAAAACTGACAACTGAACTGAAAACTTTTGGGAATTCCATCAGTTTCAGTCTCAGTCTCAGTTTCAGTTAGACACTTAAATTTTTGCATTTAGACATCAGTTTAACTGAAACTTAACTGATAACTCAACAGAAACTGAAACTGAAAGTATCGTCTAAATGAGGCTTTACAGAAATTGAAGACATGGATTTGGACGACCTCTGGTTTATGCAGGATGGTGCGACATGCCACACAGCCCACGCTACAATCGATCTTTTGCGCACCAAATTCCCAAATCGTATTATCGGCCCTCTTGGCGATGTATGAATTGGCCGCCTCGGAGCTGCAATATTTCTCATTTGGACTTTTTTTTGTGGGAAACCGTGAAGGACCGATGTTATGCCAACAACAACCCGGAAACGATTCAAGCACTTAAGGCCAAGCAATCCGTCAGCTACAGCCCGAAACCATCAACAAGGTCTTAGAAAATTGGAGTGACAGAATGCGTTACTGCGAAGTTAGCCGAGGCAGCCACTTGAACGACGTTGTATTCCATAATTGATGGGAATATTTGGCCTTACTAATAAAGCCATAATACATGGAAAAAATTTAATTTTGTTCATTTTATTGCATTTTTAAAAAGAAACTTGTATTTGGCCCACCCTTTATTTAATTTGTTGTTTTTCCGCAAATAACAACATTTTACATGCTCTTAACTAATATCGAGAACATTGTTGTAGGCCGGCGCGCGCTGCGATCGGGTTACAGTTATACTTCTCCTAAACGACTGCATCGATTTTGATGGTGACATCTAGTCACAATTGGACCCCGGTAGGTGGTGCTGCCATCCGGTTCCAGGAATTTGTTTGATTTTTATTAAAGATTTTTTGCATATGAGAAATGCACCCCAAAACCCCATCAATATAAAATAAAAATTTAAAAAAAAGTTACGGAAGCTTAGTAGAAAATATTTAACTACTGAAATAATTTAAAATGTTAATGGAAATAGCTTAGGGCTCTTACATTCAATCCATCTATAGATTGCTAATGGTATAAGTGAGACGCTATTGACTTTCTGGGTTTCATTTCTCAGGCTGCTCATTCATTTTTTGATATTTATTTTTACTTTCCCGGGACATTCCAATCTGTCGTCAGAATTTTCGTCATGATTATGACTGATCTGTATGAATCCAGTGTTCTGTTCGAAGAGAGTCTGCCAATTCGTGAACTGGACATATTGATGCCACAACCACAAGACGATCTGGTTAGGGGATTGTTTTGTCGACATTGGAATGCCGACGATAAACTCATTGCATCAAGGTAATTGGGCTGTAACTTTCAAAATTAAATTGATATATTTATAGTGCGCAAGTGACACTGCGATATAAATGTTGCAAAGGCGATGATAGGGGAACTCAAAAAAGTGGATCTCGCAATTCTGTCCGTCCGTATGTCTGTCTGTCCCACCCCTGGGGAATCTAAACGCTTGGACGGATTTGCTTCAAACTTCGTATTTAGAGTTTGTGGGCTTTCCGCTCGGGGGTTTTTTTTTTATGCTAGCCCTAATATTAATGGTACCTCCCATATAAAAATTTTACGAAATATTACGAAATACGTCTAAATTTAGATTTTTTCGAAAACGGCTCTAACGATTTGAACCAAAATTGATAGTTGTGTTAATGTAAGCATGCATACCCAGTTTTTCTCTAAAAAGTAGAGCAACGTCAGTTTTGAAAATTGGCTTTTTCTCGAAAACGGTAAAAATGATTTAAAAAAAAAAATTGTTTTAAGGTACTATTGTCATTCTTAACTTAATAGCAAACTCAGTTTTTCCCTAAAAAGACTGCCTCCTTTGATATCCACCCAAATCCCTAATAATTGTATTTTAAAAAACAGCTCATATCTCAAAAACGCCATTTTCGATAATGATAAAAATGTTACTTTCAGGTAATGCTTAAATCCATAGTAGTACCACTGGCTCAGTTTTGAGCTAAACAGTTGAAAAACATTGTTTTTTGAACCATGAATGCGTCCTTCCCAATCGCTAAAACCGGTACTTTAAAAACTGCTCATATCTCGAAAACGCCATTTTCGATTTGGATGAAAATATATCTGCTAGGTAATGTTTATATCCTGAAGAATATGTCGTACACAGTTTTCTGCTGAACAGTTTAATAACAGTGTTTCCGAATCCAAATTGTAACATTTGTCAGCATAATTTTACAAAAAACCGCTCTAACGATTTTGCTCAAAATACATATTTAAGACAACATAAGCATTCTTAACATGATCACGTACTTAGTTTTTCCCAGAAAACTCTAATATTGCCGTTTTATGAATATTTCTCAAAAATGACTACCCAAATCCCGATCTGTATTCACACACGGTAGGTAGGTATATTTTTGTAAAGTCCAAAACTTCAGTACATAGCAATATAATTTGAAATTCATCGCCTACTTGCCTCCTTCAAGTGTCAGTTCGGGGTGAAATAAAGTGTTCTAGTTAATACGTAGGTTTATGTTTATGTGGTAAGTAAAGGGTGATTTTTTAGCTGGTTTGGTTTTGGCAACACTGGTTTTGACAGCTGACGTGTGTTTAGTACCTTGTGTCACTGTCAAACAGCTTCAGTTTGGTTTGCAATTTAACCATGGATCGTCTTACAAATGAACAACGCTTGCAAATTATTGAATTTTACTATCAAAATTCGTGCTCGGTTCGAAATGTTCAACGCGAAACAATGGCGCAATTGCGAGGCGAGTTTGGTGAACAGTTAATTTCACGTTTCGGGCCGGTCAATTGGCCGCCTAGATCGTGCGATTTGACACCATTAGATTATTTTTTGTGGGGGTATGTCAAGGCTAATGTGTATAGGGACAAGCCCGCTTCGATTGACGCACTGGAAGCCAACATCCATGCATTCATTCGTGAGATACCGGCCGATATGTGTGAAAGAGTATGCCAAAATTGGACTCAGCAGATGGGCTACCTGAGACGCAGCCGCGGTCAACATTTGCATGAAATTATCTTTAAACATTAAATTGCAAGGTTCAAACTATCGATTCAAATAAATATTTCATTCATTTTTTCGAATTTTTTGTGTGTTTTTTTTTTAAAAAAGTTCTAAACCTCTTAAAAAATCACCCTATATTTACGGTATTAATTACACCCTGAGTGGGTATGATTTTAAACGTAAAATTTGCTGAAATGACTCTGAGATTCTGCGAGATTCGCAATAAACGAGAAAGTTACGTGCGACCCAGTCGTGCACATTTTTTTATATGTGCAAGCAGAATTTTTTGTTTTGAGACATTTTTGCGGTTGTCTATGATTTTGGTTCAGGCACAAGCTAAATAATCACAATATGATCGAGAAGATGGTACTACGTTAACTATAACTAGACAAATGTTTTTCGATTTATATTTTAGGAACCTGAAGGCGGTAGGCTTTTGTGCCTTTAATAAACCTTTAAAGACCTCTTTGAAGTAGTGCTAATTTTCTCAAGGCCTCACATCTAGTGAAAGCAATTCGTTTGGACGCCCGGATGTGCATTAGTTTATAATGATTGAAGTCAGAATACTGAGTGAAGGCATTTTCAAACCAACGCAAAACGTGAAAGCGGGAGCGGGAAATAAATACAGCGATGGCGGTATATCCTACCGTTTCTTGCGCGAATTTCGCTCCCGCTTTCGCATTTTAGCGTTGGTTTAAGCATGTCTTAATTTTGCTGTTGTAGGCGTTAATCGCACGTTCAGAATGGTGTAACGTTGTCAATGGAGTAAGGTTGTCAGTATAAAAATTCGGACTAAATCTGGGTTTGCTTACATATTTCAATGGTTCTTAAATCTCACCGCTCACAGCCTCACTGACAAGCTTCAACCAATCGTCTTAGACTTTCGTATAATTTTCGTTTTATTTACAATTTAAAAGTTGTTTAGTTTGGGTGGATAGTTTGACTTTCAAATCGCTATAGGTATGTTTATCAAAAACATATGCCAAGTGTATTAAAGACATAATAAACGCCTAGCAGGGCTGAAAAAATGCATACCAACTCTATCACCCCTATCGTGGAATCCGCCGGGGGGGAATTATTCACGGAAAAGAATATTTTGGTACCGTCGAATCCGCAAAGTGAACAGTTTCCCGTTCGGGAAAAATTCGATTTGAACGTTTTTAACGATACAGTGAAGGGGTGTATATTTTAAAAACCGAGTGAAAAATTAACTAAACATCTTGAGGTTTCCTTATGATGGCAATAAGGGCAACATATTGGGTCTGACGAGTGAACGAAAAGCGATCATGATTTTCTAGGTCAGAACGAGAGTTTTTGAAATTGGTAAGCAAAATATGTATACCTACTGTTACAGTCATAGGTGAAGATAGCATGTGAATTTTTCAGCCTTTTACTCATTGCACACGATCTTTTATAATGCTGGGTTTCCACTTGTCGATTTAAAATTGACACTTGACGTATTTTTATGCCAATTAAACAATTGGCAAGTGGAAATAGCGAAAAATTGCTTGTGAATGAATTGACTAACAGCGTTTGTCAATAACTGACAAAGAAACCACTGGACAAGTGGAAATAGCTGAATTGTCAAACAAAGTGTCACATTGTCTATAATTGACAGAGAACATTTAATTGGCATCGAGTTCATAAGTTGGTCAATCAACTGACAAACGATTTTTTGCCAATTATTGGCATAAGTGGGAATAAACTGACGTTGGTGTCGTTCAATGATGTAAACGCGAAGGCTGTCAAACTTTGTCAATCAACCGACATGTGGAAACCCACCTTAAGTAGTTATGTATCCAAAGGCGCTGTTGTTGTTTATTTATTCCTTTTTTAACTAGAAAATTGAAATGGATTAATACAGCTCCAACTATCACCTCTTGATACCTCAAAGACTACTATTTCCAGCAATTATGAATATTTAAATCCTGCCAAAATGGGAGTAAGCCACCTCCTAAACCACATTTAGACATTTCAGAGAATTTCAAGCATTTTAAATCCAATATGGAACTTCTCTGATCTTTAAATATGTAGTAGTTAAACTGCAGATATTTCATCTGGTTTTGATATCTTTTGTGATATATATACGATATATATACAGCTTCTTTTAGCTATTTGCCAGTAGCGTTTAATTTAAAAAACATCCCACACCCAGGGCTCTTATTAAAAATATGGACCAGAACAAAAACACTGTATCCACATAAAAGCTGAACATATAGTAGGTACACGTATGTCATTGTTTTGTGGTCCGGGATTAAAGTTAAAAACGAAATTACCCCATAAATCCGATTGTAAAAATAACAAAGGGCCAACAGCCAGACCCGGTAGCAACATCATCCAACCATCTAACCAAATAAGCAATCCCTGTCCCCGACACCTTCACCCGCTGCTGTTGTAACACAAACGAATGCCGATATGAAAAGACTAACAAAAAATAAAATCGCTCTTCGCCTATCTTCAACACTACTCTGCCGCCGCAACACATTACATTATCATCCCTTTACGTACATTTTTTATTTTACATTCTCTATGGATTTTTGAACCTAGTCCACCAGCCCCCAGCCCCAACACCTCATACCACCTTAACGCTACACATTACATTAAAACTTGTGTGATGTGTTTTTTATGATTCCGTTTGCTGTTGTTGTTGTTGTTACTGCTACTGGAGCCTCGGTTCCTTTTTTTTTTTTTCTTCCAGGATCGAGCTGCTGCTCTCATTTCTCATTTAGTTTCACATAATAATAATAATAACACAACAAAATAATGTATAGGTAGTACCTTTGCCATCATCATTGCCGCAACCGTCGTCGTCGCCGCCACTGCCTCTGTTGAGGCTCTATGAAAGAACCAAGAGCGGATATTAAAAAAATAATAACATTTAACACACTGTGAGAGGGAGTGGGGGCATATCAGCACAAATGGCAGTAGCGGCAGGTTGGTGGCGGGGCATTGGAGAAGAAAGGACGAACAGAAAAAAAAAATAACCAAAAAAAAATCCCTAATAATTTTCGGTGATGCGCAAAAATTTACCCAAAAGCAGTAAAAAACGAATATATAGGATACCTCCCCAAATGAGGGATCTAAGGGGTGGTGGGTCTCTTTTTAACTTCCAACCTAGGGTAGGTAGGCAGGTACCCCGCGCGCGTCATTCCCTCCTTCACCATCTATAGCGGGGCACTATTTTTTATTTTTATTACCTACCCCCCTCCGCTTTCTTTTCCTAGTGATTTTTTTTATTTTTTTTAGATGTATTAGTAACTTTAGAAAAATAACACAACACTGTTGGGGGTTGGGATACAAAGGGGTGGGAGATGGAGTTACTTTTTATTTCTCTATGTTTTTATTTCATCCATTTTAATATTTCTGCTGTATGAGGGGGTAGTCCAGGGGGGTTCGGATGATTTGAAGAGGGATTTTAATTTTACCAACGCGAGCGGTTCGGAGACCAGTCCCCGTATAAATGGTTTAGATAACTTCCACTATACTTACACACGAACAGGAGAAGAGCACACCGAAAGGGGTGACCATATCCGCCTGCTCCCCACGGTGCTTAATCAGGATACATAGACATACATACATATATGGAATATTTTTTTTTTGTTTATTTCTTTTTTTTTTTTTGCAACAAAGGTATGCCTAGCCTTCCTGCCTCTAATCACCCTTGATTATCCACAGTCGACCAAGTTCGTCGACACACCGACTAACAGCGGAAAAAGTTCGCGAATGTAATTTGTAGGTTTGTTGAATGGAAAAATTGTCTGAGTGAAAAATATTATTTTACAGTTAGAAGCACAGCGGATAGGTGAGAGAGGGGATTCGGATGAAATGATGTGTAATATGGCTAAAATAAAAAAAAAAAATTGAAAAATAAAAACAGCAAAAACGGGTCAGGATATGGATCTATTGGTTAGTATAACCTTTTTTTCTGTTTGAAATATCTTCCGAATGAGATAACCCAACAGAGCTCTGATGGAATGATATTCATAGATGCAGATATCAAGGCCCAATTTAGTTGTACATTATACATTTGCCTTCGGCAAAGTGGCGGCAAAAACTTGAAGGGCGGCATGGCTACGAGACGAGGTGGTAATTGCGGAAACTCATTACTTCTATTATGTTTTATGCAGGCAGGATTTGGAAAAGTTTTCAATTTGATTTTTTGCATACATCAGTAGCTGTTAAATGCCAAATGCAGATATGGTTATGGCAACCAGGTGCATGGGTGGAAAAATCTGTAATTTATTGGCACGGTATTTGTTTAGGACTTTCGCGCTTTGGTGGGCGTCATTTTTTGTGTTGACGGATCGTTATTTATGAGTGTTCAGTTCATATATATATATATACAGACAGGCGGTCAAATCTTAAAAAAAAATATATATAAAGACGGCATTACTTTGGTCACTGCCTGTACATTGTCACTATACAAAGACGAAGCTCAGACATAGAACTTGTAGAATAAACTCGTTAGGGTCAAAAACGGACACAAAAATTCAGCATTTAAATATAAAATGCCACAAGGAAGTGCACTTACCACCATTTTGATACAACTAGGTCGTCATTCTCTTATCAGAAGGCTTTACCTTACTTAATATTGGTTCAGACCATTCTTCACTATCTCTGTCTCTGTTTACTTTATCTCAAAGAAGAGTGTGGTCAATTTCTGTTTCACAATCTCGACGAATTGACAACCACAAGCCCAATTAACTAAGTAGCGTTACCACTATCACCCTTGTTGATCAATGTAGTGTCACAAAGGACACACGTATGTTATAAATCTAGCTTACTTACTTTCCTTTAGATGGCACTCACAGTCCGAGGTGGACCACGGCCTGAACCAACAAGCCCCTCCAGCCAGCTCGGTCCCTAGCTAGCAGCCTCCAGTTACGCACACCAAGTTGGTTGAGGTCGCTCTTCAATTGTGCGCACCCCTGATGAGGTGGGGCCTTCCTCTGCTTCGTTGTCCCTCAGGGATGAACTCAAAGACTCGTCGGGCTTGTGCGTTGTTGTCCATACGCTTAACGTGTCTCAGCCATCTCAGTCGCTGTATTTTGCTCTTTTTGACTAGGTCAACGTCAAGCCCATAAAGCTCGTCGTTGAATCTCCTCTTCCACATTCCGTCGATACAAACTGGACCAAAAATCACTCGAAGAATCTTTCTCTTAAAGCGTGTGAAAAGGTTTTAATCAGCAGGACTGCGATAATTAAGGTCTTGAACAGCATTTCCTTGGTTCTGGGGGAGAGGGCTTTGCTTCTTAGATATACCTTCTTAGCCCGAAGAAACAGCAAGAATGATTCTTCGTTTGATTTCTATGCCGAAGCCATCTTGCGAGGTAATTGTTGAGCCTAGGTAGACAAAGTCTTTAACTACTTCGAAGTTATATCAGTCCACTGTGAGACGCTTTGTAGAAGAAGCCGATGTTAAAAGTCCTTTCTCGATAAAGCAAATAAGGTACTTCGTTTGTGTCCTCATTAACAGCAAATTCATCTTCGCCGCCTCCGTTTCAATGCTTGCAAATGCGCCGTTTACAGCTTGCTGAGATCCCCCAATAATGTCAATATCATCTGCACACATGCAAGTACCGGGTTTTTCAATAGGGACGCTACAAAAGTAGAGCGACAGGGACAGCAAAACACGCCGAATTTTTTGCCGCTCTTTTATTTAACATTTCTCTTCAGTAAGGTTTGCCATTTCATGATGGAAAGATATACGAGCCAACAACGAGTCGAAATTATTAAAATTTACTACCGAAATTCGGAGTCAGTGGCCTCAACGTTAAGAGCGCTACGTCCAATTTATGGTCGTCATAATCGTCCTAGCAGATCAACAATTGAGCGTCTAGTGGAAAAATTTGAATCCACAGGCACAGTACAAAATGTTCTTGTGCCAGTGAGACAAAGAAGTGCCCGTTGTGTCGAGAATATTGCTGCCGCTGAGGCTTCATTTGAAGAAAGCCCAAATGATGAACTTCGTACGAATATCGAACGTGAAATTGCAGCAGTATCGGCCGATTTATGCTTGAAAACCGTCGAAAATTGGGTTCAGCGTCTGGACTTCTGGAAGCGTGCCCGTGGTGGCCATGCAAAAGGAATCGAGTTCCATACATAATGGCATCGAACGTACTTTCACAGGAATAAAGAATTTCATTGATATCCAAAACCGTTTTTGTTTTATTTAAAAAAACTTTTGTAGCACTCTTATTGAAAAACCCTGTAGTTGAACGGACTTTAGAAACATTTTACCTCTGATGTTGGCTTGCGAGTTCCGTACAATTGCTTCAAGAATGATGTTAAAGAAGTTACATGATAGCGCGTCACCTTGTCTTAAACCTTTTTCGACATCAAGATCAAAGGGTTCCGTGGTGTTCTTTCCCACTTTGACTGAGCAGCGAGAATTCTCCAACATTATCCTGCACAGAAGGATGAGTTTTCCAGGGATGCCGAAATTCAACATGGCTCTGTATAATGCATCCCTATATATAAGCTATCATAGGCGACCTTGAAGTCGATAAAGAGGTGGCGTGTATTGAATCTACCTACCTACCTGCTAAAGGACCATTCACATGAGAGCAAACGAACTGATGAAATGTGAACAAATAGCTTTTTAATTATTTATAAACTAAAAATTCCACATTTTACTATTCACTAGAAAACCAGTTTATAAACAGTTAAAATAACAAAATTTCGAATTCCCAACTTTTTGCCGCGAACGAAAACGCCCTGGCGCGAATAGTCAGTCTGTTCACAATCCACGTCTTTATAGAAAACTTCGCCGGGAAACGTATGTCAAGAAAAAAATGGGATGAATTAAACACTTGTCATAATAAAATACTTTGCGTTAAATATAACATTCTCCTAATCCCTAAGAACAAACATATACAATTTACATGAGCTCTCATATTTTTTTACAACTCAATTTTAGGTATGGTATTGGTATACTATATAGATAGACTCATACTAAATACATACTAAGAAAGGTATGACAAATTGCCAAACCAATCCCTCTTGAAAATCAATTTATTTGTTGATGGATACAGTTTAATCTATCAATCGGATGCGTTTATTTTTCGCAACAAAATCCAAAAATATATATAAATATTGCACACTTGCTATAATATTATGACCTTATCATTAACGGCACAATTGACTTGCGAAATTTATTTATTTTTTTTTTTTTTGTTAAAATAGAGATTAGCGGGTATTTATTAATGCAATGGTTCGCATTGCATTTTCATGTGATTATGGCTGATAACATATCATTTTTAGTAGTTGTTTTGTCATTTTACCACGAATCAAACTGGGTTGTCTTTATTTACCAGAGGTACCTATAATAAATTTTGTTTTTCTTCAACAAATACTGCGAGTTCAAGTTGGGTTTTATATGACAGATTAGCCACAGTATGGCACTGAGTCTGATGAATTTGGGGGAGTTAGTGAAAATCTAACGAGTAGTAGTACTAAGATTTGAGTTTTGATTGACGTGTTTGCATTGTAGATGTTTGGTTATGCTTGGTTAAAATATATAATCAAATCTTGGTATACAAGCCATTCTGTAAGAGGATATTTTTAAACATATGAAGTCTATTCTTATTAAATTTTATTTGCATTTACTCTACGCAATATCTTATGGAATAGGAAAACAATACCAGAATCAAAAATAATTAACTTATCAGTAAATGCATTAAAAGTAAATAAATAGTTGCCACTGCCTAAGTACCTCATTTAATATATATAATGTACATAATATAACAATTAATCGACATTTTGTTACTGACGTGAAGCCATAACTTCAAAATTACTGGACTGATTTGACAATTTTTATACCCTCCACAGGAAGGTATATACGTATATTAACTTAGTCATTAGATTTGTAACGTCAAGCAGGAATCACCGGAGACACCATAAAGTACATATAGTAAGCATCAAAAGTGAGTAAACGCCGATGCTTCTTTGACTTTTCTTTAGGGTCTGGAAACATGTCTAAAAAACCAACAATCTGTAAAAGTTTGATTATGTCGACAACAAAAAATACTTTATAAATATTAAAAAAAAAAATTTATCCAAACTCCAAAGACAAAAGAAAACTGAAAACCGTATTGGTGTTTATTCACTTTTGACGCTCACTGCATATCTACTAGCTGAACCCCCGACTGGTTCGCCAGGCCTTTTAGCCTATCAATTGATCACCGTAATTACCGATATTTAAAAACAAATCAACTAAATTGGTTGAAAATTACGGGCAACAATGTTTTAATTTTTGTATTGGGGGTGCCACGCCCCTTTGTCCAACTTTGACCAATCTTCACAGGAGCACTTCAGGGCCAATACCTAAGATTATCTGTAAGTTTGAGCCCAATGGAGAATTCCCCTCAAGATTAGACTGGCAGGACGGACGGGTGAACAGGGACTCGAACTTAACAATCTACACCGACGACGCACGGTTCAAAAATGGACTGTGGAGTAGGTGCGGGTGTATTTTCGGAGTCTCTTAGAATCCCAAAATCTTTCAGGCTCCCGGACATAGCCAGTGTGTTTCAGGCGGAAATACTTGCTATCCGTGAAGCCTGTCGTCTAATCAAACTACACACGGACATAGCTCCGAGGCAAAAGATAGATGTATTCATCGACAGTCAAGATGCGATCAAGGCTATCGCCTCGGGCAATATAAACTCAAAATTAGTATTAGATTGTCGTGAGGAGTTGGCCTCGCTTGATCAGTTCCGGATTACCCTGATTTGGGTTCCAGGCCACAGCAATGTTTATGGAAACGAACATGCTGACGAGCTGGCCAGGCAAGGTTCAAGTATCCATTGCTCATTTGCGGAATCGGCCCGAATTCCAATAGGAGCAGTCAAAGCAAAAATTTCCGCAGAATACCTATCGAAAGCCAATCTCAGATGGAGGAGGCTAACAAATTGTGTCGTATCCAGAAGAATGTGGCCAAATTATAGCAGGGAAAAAACAACCCACCTCCTGAGTAAAACACATAAGGATATAGCCAGGATAACAGCGATTACCACAGGCCTCTGGCCTATTGGGGACCATGCAGTCAGATTAGAGATCCCACATAATACACACTGTCGCAGTTGTAACGACGCAACCGAAAAAGAAACTCTCATTCACTATACCTATGCGCTTGTCCTGCACTAGCTAGGACTAGACAACGAACTATGGGTAAACCCTTCTTCACATCCCTCGAGAAAGTTTCGAAGAATAGCATCAAAGAACTAATAATCTTTTTGAATTCCACAGGCTGGATCTAAACCACCCTTCGACATACTTACAACAACCAGGTCAAATGAGTATGGGGTAACAAAACGGCACATAGTGCTACTTGGGTTTTATCTCAAACCGCCACTCCTACCTACCTACCTACCTTGAGCCCAATCGATTCGGTGGTTTTCGAGATATACGATTTTTAATGGTTGAAATTGGATAAAGGGCGTCCCCTACATGGCAGCCAAATTTGGACCCCCGCATTGTCCTGATAGACAAGAATATATCTTGATCATAAAACTCCTAGGCACGAGCAAAACCGGGCAGGTACAGCTAGTTTGATTTAATGTTTAAATATTCTATGAATATTAAGAACACAAGGAGGACTTACAAAGCTTCTCTTTAAGGATTAAGCTGGAGTCTACCAAATAACGAGGAAAAATACGGGGCTGAGTTGCATCAATGTTTTCGGTGAATTGCAACGTTGTCGGAATGAAGCAGTACCTTTCAGATTTATTATCTCTTTTGTTTCATTTTAAAACCTATCCAACCGTTCGTTTTATTTTTATTAATTTTTTTCAAAAAGAGGGTTAACACATTTTCCTCTGAAAAATAACTATTTTCATCTTCTAATTTGTTCATATTCATCTGCTAGTATTTGTCAGCTTTTTTTAAATATTCGTCTGAAAGACTTGAAATTTCGTCTGAAAATCTGAATAAATCTTCACCGCAACGCCGATTCTCAAAAATCATCTATGAATATTCCCTTTTACTCAACTTATGATAATGGCCAAAATTGTGAGTGTCGATAGTTATTCGTTGATCGAAAACTGTCGATCGATCGAGAACTGCGATTGTCGATTGCGATCGATATTTGTCGATTTGACAGTCGTTTGTAGTCGGTTACAAATGTCTAATCGATGCTTTTTCTTGGAAGTGAACAAATTTTATGAGTACGAATAGTTAAAATCAATCGACGCAATCGACAATTGTCGTTACGATCGCTGATCGACAATCACAATAAGGGCCAATGTTTTTTTTATATTTTCAGACGGGTTTTTAATTTTTCAGATGATTTTATATTTTTCAGGCGATAACTATTTATTTTCAGACGTTTTAAAAATTGTTTCAGACGTTTCCAATATCTGATTTTCTGATGATTTCTATTAAATTTCAGACGTTTTTTCGATTTTTGCCGACATTTCCAATTTTTTCCTGAAAAATACTATTTATTTGTAGACGAAAAAAATGGTAGCCGGTAGCAAATTAGTCCTGAAATTCCATATCCCTCTGGTATGTTCCATAAATTTTAAAATGTTTGGGAGATTCTTCAAACAAACTTAGGTTTGTTTTTTTTTTTTTTTTTAATTTTTAGCAAATTAGACATCGCAACAATTTTATGGCATTTTTGTCAAGCAAAACTCTGTCTAAGAACAACGCACTGAGGTTGGTCTTCTCCTCCCTTCCAATCACCAACTGACGGACTTGTACTTATCTCTCAATTGGCGCAAATGGTAGTCGTTTGATAATTGACAAAATCAAAATGCAAGCTCACTTCCTGACAGGAGAAAGCAAAAATGTCATCCCAAAGTTAATTATATATGGAAAATTGACTTTCCGAATTCAAAACTAGGTACTCAACAACAATCACTTTAAAGGGGTGTATGATGATGATGGTGAATTAATAGTGTAATTCGAAATAGCCATCATTTCTACCAAAAGTGACTGTGCTTGTCATGCAAAATGTTTGCCATTTTTAATACCAACTTTACGACGATAACAATTAGATCATATTTCCATTTAATTTCATTCTATGTTGATTTGTTTGGACTATATTGTGTTTCCAACAGACAGACAGACGGGCATGGCTAAATCGATTCAGAATTTGATTCAGAATATTATAAACTTTATGGGGTCTCCGGTGATTCCTTCTTACCGTTACAAATGTAATGACAAAATGAACATCATACCTTCCTGTGAAGGGATAAAGTAGAAATTCGAACAAAATAAGCTCAGTCCAGTATTTTTGTTTTTAATTTTAAATATATGTATGTAGCTGCGATACAGATCATCAATAATAGGCTATGCAAACTGTGGTATATGTTTAGCCTTACAAACTTGTACTAAGTTTAAGCTTTCCAAATTTGAATTTCCCTCAGTTTTGAAATGGGAATAAAGCGATATCCCAACTACATATTTATTTTTGCTAGATTAACCATAATGGTTATCTTCTACTGGATTTCAATTATAATTTTCATGTCGTTAAACCAACAAAAAAAATTAAATCATTTATAATACCACTCAAATTGATTGCTGATAAGGAAAACCTCATTTTCATTCAATTCACAAAAGTTCAACAGTAGGTACTTAGGTACCTACCTACTAGCCGACTTAGAGAATGCGGTCAATGTCTCCTCGACAGGGTGGTAGACGATCGAAATTTTGCACAATTCTTTAGCCTGTTCAATATTAGCACAGAGAAGTATTAGTACAGATAGATAAATACCTTTGAATAACCGCTTATCAGTTGCAAAAAGATATACGTCCTACCTAAATATTCGCAGAACTGTGAGTTGAATGGACGATATCTCGAATTTCGATTTCAACAAAAAGAATTCTCTGTCTATTGTGTCCCCTGTTGCATATTAGTGGTGAAATTTGCGGGAATCACATATTTCATGAAATCGGTCAACCAAATGCCAATAATTTCAATTCGTTATCCAACGCGACCTACCACATCACATTTTAGGCACGCAAAACCCCAAAAAAGTTAAGTGTATCTGTGTACATATTGCTTGATATACGACGTTCTACCCCATGTACGGTAAGGCCTTGATCGAAATAAATTTATTTTGGCAGGTCATAGACCCCCAGTCAGCGAAATAGAAAGAATACACAGTTCAGCTCGTCACATTGAACCCTCTCTGTGTGTTATGGCGTACAGTCTAATGGCGCAAAGTCGCCAGAAATGCTAAACAAAAAAAGATCACTGACTGACTCGACACGACACTTGCTCTTCAATGTATCTAGATGCAGTTCTCAAAATATGTATGGCTCTCTCTCTCTGTGTGTCATTCTTTTATTTGGGGGGCTAATCATAACAAACTGTCATCGAAAACTCGTCTTCTTTTGTGTGCGAGCTGTCTTCGTTCTTACATATTATCATCTGCCGACCGACCGACATCTGTTTTGGGCAAGAGAGAAGCTTTCGTCTGGTGTATGTAGATTGAATGATTAATCACACCTGTCTGTCGTCAAAGAAAAGATGAAGATCGGCATGCCAGAAAGGGAGATGGATAAGATCTTGCGAATGTGATTCGCAATGAGTCAGAGCAGAGAAGAGTATATCATAATGTGCTGTCGGAGAGGTGATGAAAGTTCAAGTGGCCGCGAATTGTTTGATCATCTATCTATATATGGTTATTAGTACTTTGACCGCTAAAGTGAATATGAAGGATTATAACCTGCATATTATATAAATTTAAAAATTGAGCTTTATGATCTGCACTTTGTAAGTTTGGGTCCACACTCCACAGTTCACAAAATATCCGTACTAAAATAGTCGCTAGATACTACAGTTTTTAGAGCTGCGTGGGCATACATACTCATTGTGTCTCAAAATTATATCTAGGGCCTTTCTGTTTTTGTAACATCTGACGTGTCACTGTGTCAGTTGCCGAAAATGATCATTAGAGCAATATACCTAGTCAAAAATACCAGGAGGTGCTCGATTTGTTTAAGTAAGTGATATCGATCCCATTGTAGGAAACCCACTAGCCTTCTGATACCAGGTCTAAGGTGTCTCTTTTAATTTATTATGGAAGGGTCTTAAAGCTGTTTCGACTTGACGTAGCACCTGGAAAAACATACTTCCTTTTCCCAAAATTTTGATATTTCTACAGCTGACTAATGGCTACAGCAGAAAATTCTGGAAAATTTGAAACTGTATCTGTTGCAATATGGATTTACAACTGTAGAAGACGTAGAAAAGTTGTAACAAAGTTAATCAAGAAATTGTGCCCCAGGCCCATTTGTATATATCATAATATCAAAGCTATTATTGGGTCGTAGCGTAGTGCTTTCAGTTCTCGTCTCGCTGTTAACATCACTATGAGATATCAACGTTCCCATGAGAGCGAAAAAACATAGGGACCTCCACAATTTCCATATGACTTGACTTGTCTAATTGAATTATTCGAGTTCTATGAGTGCGTTCAGACAACCGCATTTGTGATTCTTGGCATACCTACTACATACCTACGTAGATACCGTCTTATTTGATTACGAACAGGAATTTTATTGTTTTAATTTTTCAGATCCTTCGCTAATCCGGGAAAAACAAATTGCACAAGGAATGAGGGATATTATGTTTATGTTTAAATTGTAGAAAAAATGGGATTTAGTTGATAAATGCAACTTTTATGACGCTTTTCCCAAAGTTTGCTACTGTATCTGGTACACTTACAAAAGGCATGTTTTTTTTGAAACCTCGCCAGCCAGCCGTTCATTTAGACAGTTGCCAGCAAGATGAAGCCAGCCGAATGAATTTAGGCAATAAGCCTAAAAGCATACCAGCATTTCGTATAAAACTATGCATTTGGTAGAATTAGATAAATTCTGACATTTTTCTCTGGAATGTTGTGTGCATGAGATAAGAAAATGCAATTATGATTTAAGCAAATTGTACGGAAATTCTAAGCCACTTGTTGCTTTCAGCGCCACCTGTTTGTTCATTGTGAATTGAATTTAGCCAGCTGCCAGCCAGCAGCTCTCCGGCTGGGGAGAAAATCAAGAGTTGTTGCCAGCAGGTTGTTTTTTTAATTAGCATGTGAAATGTGCCTCAACTGCCAACTACTGGCTGGCGAGGTTTCATAAAAACACAACTAAAGTAAGCCACTGTTCATAATCTAGTGATCTACCTGTTACCATGTTTTAAATCAAATAAAAGGATACTTTGAGTATTAGAGAGCTTAATTTAAGAAATAAGCCAAATTTGAGCTTACTGGGACCAATTAAAATCCATCCGTTTTATAGCCAGCAAGATTGGAATAATAGGTGAGACTGTTGTACACAGCTTTATTAAAGACCTGGAGAAGTATGGAAAAAACCGTAAAGGAAGAGTCAACAAAGCAACAACATGTCAGGAAAGGCGGACGATACTAAGAGCTGCTTCAAATTCAAGGCTGTCCGTAAGTAAAATTAAGGCAGAAACTGGAGTTACAGCTAGCAGATCGACTGTGATACAGAAGGCCAGCCATATTGGCCATGAAAAAATGAAGAGGAGACCACCATTGAATGCGGCACGTAAAATGCAGTGCCTTGATTTTGCAATAAGTCACCGCAGGTGGAATCGAGAGTGGCATACCGTCGTCTTTTCTAATGAAAAAAAATTTACTTGGACGGACCTGATGGACACAGTTGTTATTTCCATGATTTGAAAAAAGAATAAATACCTCTTCAAAAGCGGAATCGCAAAGGAGGTGATGTAATAGTATGGAAAGCAATAGGTTATCTGTGGAGCTGGATTTCCAAAGCTCCAAAATGACGACAATCACTTACAAATCGATACTGGAAGGAGCTTTTCCCCAGGTTTCGGAGATATTTGGTGGTCAGCGATGGACTTTCCAACAAGACAATGCACAGATACATACGACATACCGCACGAACAACTAAAGCCTGGATTCAGAACCAAAATGTAAACCTACTTGCATGGCTCCCATATTTACCCGACCTGAGCATCATGCAAAACGTATGGGGTTGGCTTTCAAGAAAAGTTTACTAAGGAGGAAAGCAATTTCATGAAACGGAAGAAACTATTGAAAACATAAAACGAGCCTGGTCCGAAGTTTCGCTAGATTATTTGACAGCTCTCTATGAATATCTACACAGCAGGCTACTTGAAGTGATTTAGCGATCAGGAGGTAGTACCCATGACTAAAAACTATTGCTACTCTCTGAATAAAACCAACATTTATTTATACAAACAATTTTTGTACTGTTTTTTTTTAACCTTTTAAGTTTCTAACAGGTAGATTAAGCCAGTGTTCGTAATCAAATAATAGGCACATTTTATGACCTTTTTGGGAGAAGCGTCATAAAAGTTGCATTCATCAAGTGAGACGGAGTCTATATTAGAAACTTAGAGCGCACGTTTCAAGTGCGTTAATTCTTATCTCATATTGTGGGCCAAAACTTTGGTTTTACTTACTTTTTATTGCGCTAATGTCCGAAGGCGAGTTTCAACTTCAACCTTTTCGACCAGAACGATCCATCAAGATCTCCTTCCAACATGGATGCGCTGTCGGATTGCCTCTTTGGAGAATAGTCGAACATTGTCTATCAAACATCACAGGGAAATATGATTGGACTCACTACCTACTTTCAGTCACACTACAACTTCCGTATGTTTTGTCTAAAGCTTTCTCAAACATTCATGTCTCCCAATTTGCATATATATTGTCGAAAAAAGTTCCCAATGTGGTATCCTTATGAAAAATAAAAATTGCAATATTTAGACCGTCTTGGCAGACTTTTTTCACCCATCGCAATGGCTTCCTTTCCATTCGGCTTTCAAATGCAAATCCTTCAAATTATTGAACATATCGAATGCCATCCCATAAAATATGTAGGTACGTACCACATAAAACCTCCATCACATTGGTGACAAATATACTTATACATGCAATATATCCTCGCACTACATAATCCTCACATTTCGAGTACAATTCCTGGAAAGCCATTATAATAATTTTTTTTCTCCAGAATTTTATTGATTAAATAATCGATATCACGCGGCATTATTACATCCAGCAGAGGCTTCGCTCCTTACAAGAACAAAGGAAGTACCCAAGTCGTCCCCACCCCACCTTCACAATCTGATACATTGCACATTATCTACATCTTTTGTTGTTCTCTAAGACGACGCTGTCGTACCGACCTCTCCTCCCCTCCCCACACAAAACAGAAGGGAACATTAAAAAAGAACCAACGCAAAAACTTTCATTTTAGAAATTTGATCCAACTTTTTTTTTTTTCCTTTTTCCATGCACTACACTCACTCCCATCCTTGCCGAAAGAAATATCTAAAGTTCGGCTTCCCTGTATGCCCGCGAACCGAGATAAAAATAAGAAAAATTCCAACAGCCACCCGCGCATCGCCGGTACCACGTTCTTCTCTAACATCAACACCGCCGAAAATTTATCATCCCTTTTTCAGGAGCTGCAAAAAAAAACCCCAGCCATCCCTACTGAAAAATAAATCTCCCATCAGCTCAGTGGTGTCTTATGAAATCGACAACTAGTGTGGTGCTTCAACACACCAGTCGATATCGAAAAAGAAGACGAACAAAAATACCTCCCAGCCCGGGCTCCCCCACCCTCAGCATACAATTATAGATTTCTCTTATAAGTGTAATGGGCGCCCCAGGGGGATTGAGCCGGGTGAAACAGCCTCTCTATTCAAAAATACTAAAAAGAAAATCATTCTTTATAACCCCTGGCACTAACCGCCCGGCCCGCTCCAACACCCCACTCAAGTCGCAATATAACAACTATCTATACTACCACTCTCTCATTCTAATTCAAGTTGTGCTCTCTTTTTGTGCTGCTGGTGGTGTGCCCTTTCTAATCTCATCCCTTAGCGAAGACGAATCTGCTTTCAGAAAGCATAAAAAGTAGAAAAAAAGGCAAACTTTAGAATTTCATAATCCGGTTTTTTTTTTTGCTCCCTCTCCTCCTTCTTTCTAGTTGTAGTCTTTGCTTAGTTTCTATAATGCCAAATGCTACCCTTAAAATATAAATTTTGGAAAACTTGCTGGTTAGGGAGTTGTGGGGAAAAGCGCATAGAAAAACTTGTTAACTGTATGAATGCGACGTTTTTTTTTTTTTACTCAATAAGGCAAAGGCAACCCTCTTTTCATAGATACTCTGAGAGAATGACACAAAGTTATAGGTATTCCCAACTAGATGCGAATGGTGGTGGTGGAATTTGAGATTTTTCCACCATCGCCCACACTACACTTTCTATCTTTAGTTTTGGTTCTCTCTTATGAGCTAGAGTTTGAAAAAGAAAAAAAAAAACTTTTTTTTTAAACGATAAAAAGCACCACTTCATCTCTTCTGCCTTTGAGTGTAGCGCGCGGGGCGCTATAGGAATAGGAATAGCATTTGGCGGCGCCCAAAACTTTTCTCCACAAACACAATCATCTCTCGATACAAACCGAGGAGAGATGGGGAACTCAGTATAGCAAAAAAAGAAAAAAAAAAGGAAAATAAATCCTTCCTTCCACCTCATCGCTGCGCCACTTTCGCTGCCATTACTGCCATCTCTAATGGCACACAGTATGTGATGGTGTACAGTTACGGATTCGCGATGCTATAAAAATATTTTTCATTCCTCCATTTTATGTATTTTATTTATTTTTCGTTTTTTAGAATTTTTTTTTTTGTTTTGTTCTCGTATATATGCCTTCTTTACTCCGTTTCGCTCATTTTCTTTTCTTTTCTATTCCCACTAAAAATGTTTTGCCCTAGCAAAGTTTTCCCGGAATTCATCATACCACCAGCGTCAGCGGCACCCAGAGTGCTGGGGATGGAACCCCCGAACCCTTGAAAATGTTTTAAGAAGGGCTGATGCTGCTCTGTGTAGTAGTGGTATACTTAAAAAAAAAAAGTTCTTGAAAAAACTAAAAGAAGATCGCGTTCTTCTTTGCTTTCCTTTGGATGTGGCGGGAGGATGATGTAGTGCGGCTCTAACGAAATATCTAACAACAGGGTGCCAACCGGAGAGGGTGTCCGGTGGGTGGCAGTGGAAAATACTCATATGCAGTAATTCTGTAGATACATATAACTTAGTTTTTTTTTTCTCATTGCATTGGGGTTTGGAAATAATGTTAAGAAGGTACATGGTGTTTCGTTGGTTGTTATTTAACTATTTATTGGTGGTATGAGGTTCAGGAACGTGACAATTGATATAATTGGTATAACTTCGAGGTAGTCAGTGAATTTGTCTACCTGAGCTGGGCACTGCTGTAAATGCGGAAAACAACATCAGCGCGGAAATCAAATGTAGAATAAATGTTGCTAATCGCTGTTTCTTTGGGCTAAGTAAGCAATTGAGGAGTAAAGCCCTATCGAGAAGAACCAAAGAGACACTATACAAAACACTCGTCCTGATGCTATATGGTGCAGAAGCATGGACCCTTACCTAGTCGGATGAAGGCTCCCTTGCTGTATTCGAGAGAAAAGTCCTACGAACGATTTATGGTCCGAGAAAACAATATTTGGCGAAGAAGATACAACAACGAGCTATACGTGTTGTACAGCGACATGAGCCTAGTAGGTATAACTCCAGCGGCTAAGATGGCTGGGCCATGAAGTGCGTAAGGTTTTCGACACCATACCAGAGGGAAGGAGACACCATGACATCTTTGATGGAGAGACCAGGCAGAAGGAGACATTCGACTGCTTGGAGTGCGAAATCGGAGACGGCAGGCTAGAGATCGAGCCGGCTGTAGAGGCGTTATAAGTAAGGCCCGGGAGCACCACGCTTTGTAACGTCATCAAAAGTAAAGTAAGTAAGTATGAGGTTTAGGATATGCGTAGAGATAGAGAATCATCAACGTTTACACTAGGTTTATCTATAGTTGGCTTTACATACGGTGATTGTTTGTTTCTTATACTCGTAGTACATTACTTGCAAGCAAAGATGTATGCTTTTCAATTTTGCGTGATAATTAATAAACTCTGGGGATAATCGATGCGAAGGCTGCAACACGATCCATTCATTTCAGACGATGATGGCAAAAATTCCTGTCCACCCGTCCAAAATGAAGTAAGGATAGCCAAACTTAAGGCCAACAAGGCTGCTGGAACAGATGCCCTAGGTTAGGTTACGGGTTGACAGAGCAGGATATCCTGCTGTGCCACACTTAGGTCCTTGTGGACCCATTCTGATGCCCTTTTTTTGATGGGGTTTAATCAGTGATGTTGGAATGGTTAGCCTCGTGTCCCTTCTTCCAGCGATTACTCGACGCTGTCCAACCATCCTGATATCCTCAAAAACCTGTAAAGATCAGAAAGTGAGACATCAGAAAGTTCTTGTAGGTCATGGAAGTAATGGCTTCCAAGTGTTCTGGTCTTCATGTGACAGAGGCTCGGGCAGTGACAGAGGAAGTGAGGTGAGATTTGAGATTTAGTTTGAGATTTAGTTTCATTGTATGATTTCTTAGGTAGCTATGACCCGTTAGAGCCCCTACCAATTTAGACAGCGATGTCCTGTCGAACTGTAGAAGTTTGATGGTCCGGCCACTGTCGTATTTTGGCCCAAGCTTCTGTAATACTTCGCATGTAGTAAGTCCTTTCCACCTGTTGTTGGTTTTCATGCGAATTTTATTTTCCACTCTAAGATTACAGAGTGGTGGCTTAATCGACTGCAGTGCTAGATCATGATCAATTGCGGACCCATTTCTCGCTAGTTCGTCGGCCCTCTCATTGCCGGCTTTATTACTGTACCCAGGGACCCAGTAGAGGACCGTGGAGTGCTGCGAGCAGAGAACCTTTAGCTCTCCGCGACAGCGTTGAACTAACTTTGATTTTATTTCAATAGCAGAAATTGCTTTAATATAGCCCCCTAGCTGTCAATGAAAATAGTAATAGGTATCATTTCTTGGTATTGCCAACAATGACACCTTACGGGCCGCTTCCGCGATTGCCAGAACCTCTGCTTGGAAAACACTGCTGTTGTCAGGAAGCCTGATTGAACAGTGTATATTTAATTCCTCCGAGAAGATGCCGGCACCGGTTCCACAGACCATCTTCGATCCATCTGTGTAGATGGATATCGATTTCCTCTTTGTGGGTTCATCTGTGTTCCATTCATCTCTACTCGGGAACGAGCAGGAGAATGGTCTATCAAAGTTTAGATGTGGGATCATATAGTCAGAAGTGACAACATTCCCAATGTATTTCCCTAGAATGTGTGCGTGACCAACTTTGCACGGGTTCCAAGTACCAGTTTGGCAAATCCTTAAGGCACTTTTGGTAGCAGATTCCTCCATGTACAGGTCTAGAGGAGTCAGATTGAGAATTGTCTCCAGTCCAACTGTTAGGTGTGGTTCTCATCGCACTGGTTGCCCCTATACATGCTAGACTTTGTACTTTTGTCATTGACTTGAGATTGGTCGCCTTGCCCGCGGCTTGCCACCAGACTACGCTGCCATATGTGAGGTGAGTATAGGCCGCACGATTGCCGTGTACATCCACAGGATTGTTTTGGGGTTCGGTTCTCACCTCCTGCCAAATATGCGGTTACATGCGCCTTTTTCACTCTTAAATTGACATTCGGCTTCCAATTAAGTTTTCTGTCTAAAATTATTCCTAAATATTTCGCCCTATCCGTCACCCTTTAGAGGTATACCTTCGAGAGTTGGTGGGTCGAATAGTAGTACTATTCTCATTGCACCGTAAAAGTGGGAAAGAATACCACGGAATCCTTTGATGTCGAAAAAGGTTTAAGACAAGGTGGCGCGCTATCATGTTACTTCTTTAACATCATTCTTGAAGCAATTGTACGGAACTCGTAAGCCAACGTGAGAGCTAGAATTTTTCAACTACTAGCATTATGCAGATGATATTGACATTATTGGGGATCTCAGCGAGCTGTAAACGGCGCGTTTGAAAGCATTGCAATGGAGGCGGCGAAGATGGTTCTGGCTGCTAATTAAGACACAACGAATTATATGCTGTCATCGAGAAAGGACTCTCAACATCGGCTACTCGAACAAAACGTTACAGTGGACTGAAATAACTTCGAAGTAGTTAAAGACTTTGTCTACATAGGCTCAACAATTACCTCGCAAGGCGACTTCGGCATAGAAATCCAACCAAGAATCACTCTTGCCAATCGCTGTTTCTTCGGACTGAGAAGGCATCTAAGAACTAAAGCCCTCTCTCGCAGAACCAATGGGAAATATTGTACAAGATCTTAATGATCCTAGTCCTGCTGTATGGTGAAGAAGCGAGGATGGGCTTATTGGTTGAGGCCGTGGTCCACCTCGGACTGTGAGCCATCTAAAGTAAAGTAAAGTAGAGTACACCTGCAACACCAGTAATTCCTGGCAGGACATTGAATTTGAATATTCTGATGATGGTCGCAGTAAAAATATTAATTGAGAAGCTGTCCATAATGACAAATAGGTACCTTCCAAGGACATTTCGACAACAAAGCAGAACGTTTTGTAAAATACAAAATAACTTTCCCAGTAAACTTTATATCCTGTTTATCTACTGACCGCAAACCCCAAGACTATACATAAATCTTTGAGAAACCCTACAACTGCTTTTGCTATAGGTAGATATACCCAACCACTTCCTTTCATTGTTCAAAAGCAGGGGTTTAAGGCGTTAAAAAATGACAACAATTCACTGGTTCCACCCAAACAATTATCTATTTCCCTACAGAATGTAACAAAAACCTCACACCAACACATTCCTAAAGCGGCTAACATAAGCGGCTTGCATTCATGTAACACCGAAAATCTTCAAAACAAAATAAAAGCGTACAAAAAAAAACTTGTTGCATGGTCGACAAAATTTCGGCTGCATATAAAACCCTGCTAAAGAAATCCTTCTAAATGCGGTGCTTTCTTTACTTTTTTGTTAGCCACAAAAAGGCACTGAACCTTGCATCCGGTTTTTCTAGATTTTTTTAATGTACACGCGAATGTATGTGCCTATGAGGGGTACATAAGCATAATACAACAAAAGTCTCCCAAAAAATTGTTCACAGTGTTAGTGCTGTAAGGAAAAAAAGAACTGCAGGCGCATCTAATGAATCTTCTTTGTTGTTCATCATCAAGTTTATCGTCGTAGTCGTCGCCTCTTCTCTATCGCTAAAGTTTTTCATTTTTAGAATAAATTCAGTAACGACTATGACAAGAGCTGTTCAAAACTCTGCAAGTAGAAGTAGAACCGAAGCCTCTGCCTCGTTCTAATGTACACCAAAATCTAACCCATTGAATGACTGCATATGCTATGCATGTGGTTGTGAATATAAGAAACTCACGTCATCCCCTCGAATATTTTGTTCGTAAAAAAATAATACACTCATTCTATGGTGGCATGGTTGTATGCAGAATGTGTAGGCCGCATATTTTGTAATTTTGTGTTTTTTTTTTTCGGGTGTCAATGACCGTCCAGAAAAAGCGATCTACGAAAAAAACATAGAAAGCAAAAATGGTTGATAAAAATAAAGATTCTTTTGGGGCTTTCTTTTTTTTCATTCCTTTTGGACGAGCAGAGAATGCAAAAATAATAAATTAAGTTGGTAATTGCAGAGAAAAGTCTTATAAGCTGAAATATTGTTAGCTACACATGCTGTTGCAGGATATGTTGAATTGGGTGTTACAGTCTATGAGTATTTGGAAGAATTTTTTAAGAGTTGTTAAAAACAAAATCGGATTTGTTTTATCAAAGTTTAACTCTAATCCCCAGTTTCACATTTAAACTTCAGTTTAAATTCGAAGTTTAGTTCGTTCGGTTTCAGAATGTATCTAATGTGAACTTCAATTCAATTGAACTGAGTTTAACTAAATTTTATGAATAGAATTTGGCATTATTGTACATGTACAGTACTTAACTTTTAGGCGACTTTTCCGAAATAGTTCCTTGTCTTTTATTTCAAAAAACACATAAAACAACGTCAAATATTTGTGTTTATGACATCGGCAGCTTTGAGATTGAAATGAGAATATTGTCGTTTAACTTAAACTAAACAATGAACTTTGTTCAAGGCTTAAACGAAATTGTGCAACCGAATTAAGTTGAACTGAAATTTAAACCAAAAGTGCAGTTTAAAGGTCGATTGTGAAACTGGGGGTAAGTACCTATTTTTTTTTAACACATTTAGATTTGACGTTCAAAAATAAAAGTCTGACTAATGGCATCACTGGTCAAATATCCTCAAAAAGTTGCTGTCCAAGGTTGCCACTTTGCTATTTTTGATTTCATTGATAGGGGATTTGCATTCGTTCCAAAAATATAAAAAAAAAATCAAACAAACGAATGATTGTGTAGCTAGGGCTACGAACCTGTTGCGCAAAAATTTATTTTTTTTTTTGATAGGGAATCCACGTATATAATCTTTAAAAACTCGATGACTTAGTTTAACTTTACAAAAAAAAAAATGCAAAACAAAAAAAGTGTTAGGTATCATCGTCCTGACCGATACTTTGTTACCCTAAACTGTAAACAAGTCATGGGAAATGTTAGTTAGATAGCAGAACTAGTTGCAAATTTTCATGCGACTAAGGCCTTCCCCGATCCCCGGAAAAACACAAATTACAACTTAAAAGTTTTTTTCTACTGCGCCAACTCTCGCGAATGTCTGACAAACATCCGAGAGTATGACTGTCATGAAAAAGCTTCTCAATTCAGCCGTTCGGACTCGGCATAAAATTGTAGGTCCCTTCCATTCGTCCCAAAATATAGAAACTCACACAAAACGAATCGTTGCGAGAAGCTAGGCCTTGGGTGTCACCCGCCTGTTGCGGCACCTATTTATTTATTTATTTTAACGCTTTCCGCACACGACTCGTATCGTCATCGTAGCGTATGCGGTGCGATGTACGAGAGGCAGACGATTTGTTGCCGCACACTTTGTATTTAAATGGAAAACAGCACACATGCAAGCTATATGACGACTATCGCCGAGCAATGTCGGCCGCTTATCGTATTTGTACGAGTACGCTTGGAGTTTGTTTACATTTTTCAGGCGACATTTTTACGCTTTGGATTTTTGCGTCGAGTGCGGTTTAATACGCCTATCGTTATCGTAGCTGCACGGCAAATTCATGATGTTACGATGACGATACGATGACGATACGAGTCGTGTGCGGAAGGCCTAAGTCGATTTGTTCGGACACTATCGACTGACAAGGACATGGCTAAACCTATTCAGAATTTGATCCTGATTTAGAATATAACTTTATGGGGTCTCCTGTGACTCTGTGGATGGTATAAAAATAAATTTTTATTGGCAATTGTTAAGGACCGTAAATAAATCCCCAAAATTAAAAATTTGTCGTTTTCTTTTTTCTGTGAGTTTTGAAATTCGATTTTTTGATCAGACAAATCGAGAGACAAATGGCTGTGTCTATTGTGCGAGCTGTTTTCTCTTTTTTTTTTTTGCAAAGCGACACAAGACCATATTTGAACATACGTCTGAAGAACATTATGGCCTGCAATATATGCATACACCGAACCTCGCACCTTCTCTAAATAGTAAGATACATACATATTTCGCTGTTCACCTGCAAATTAGTTTAAAATAAATCTCGAATTAGGCCCGAAACACACATGCGATTTCAATCGCGCGTCTTTTTAGTCGCAGAAAATGAAGCAGACACATTTCAATGCGAATGCGCGCACATACAATCCAAAATTATATGCGCGCATTCACATTGAAATGCGTGTGTTTTATTTTTTGCGACTAAGTAATCGCGCGATTGCAATCGCATGTGTGTTTCGGGCCTTAAATAAAAACAATATTTTAGTCGTAGAAAATTTGACTTCAACATACACGAAACCTAAATTATGCCGGACTTTCGATGTAAAAATTCCCACTTTGCGGACTATACTTTCTCATCTCAAATAAAAACATTAGTGTCAGCTTATATCGAACTCGAACGGACCACAAAATTACTTCATTATAAAAGAGCTAATTCTTTAAAAACTACTCTCACGGTCACGACATGGCTGCGTTCATGTCCACTTGCGTTTGCGTTGCGTTGCGAGTTTGCTCTCGAGAGCTGCTTGAGAGTTGCGATTGAGACCTTGGGCAGCGTTGCCAAAATGGCACGTTCATGCCTTTTGGACACGCAAATTTATTTGAGGCACGGTGGCACGCAAAAATAGAAAATGGCACGTTTTCTTCATTTCCTTACCTTACTCAAATAATAAGCTCCGTGTGTAAGCACACCCTTACAATTCATTAACAGAGCTGGATGCGACCTTTCAATTCAATTCAGTTGAATACGTATGAATGCACATATTCTTCTTAATTCAATCCAATGCACTCATTTCTTTACATTAAAAAAATATGGATTGAATATTCGCAAGTTTTGACAGTCTGTCATATGAACACGTTTCTAGGTCGCGGCCGGCGGCAGTTCGCCAACTTCAGCCATCAGTTTCAACTCGCAATGTCCAATTTAAGGTTTAGTCCGTATACGACTGTTTAATTCGCTAGTTTGTGGAACGCGAATTAAATGATGTGGACTGCGAATAAACTTTAACAATTCGCGCCAAGGGTGTTTTCGTTCGCGGCAAGCAGTTTGGAATTCGACGTTCTTTAAACTGTTTTCAAACATGTTCCCTTAATACATTTTAGGGTGTTGCTATTTGCACGTTGTTCGGGACAGAAAACAAATGTTCGTTGAAGATAACTTTTTTTTTTTTCAAAAATTCATCGACGTGAAAATTGTTATATTTTGATTGCAATTTATTTTTTCCTTGTCTATTATTCCTTAATCTCAAATTTATCACTTTCAAAGGATTCCTCAGCGAGGTATTCATTGAAAAATCTTATCCTTGTTTTCTTATCCGCAACACAAAAACACAGCAGAAAAAAAACAACACATTCTGTCAAAATTTAGCTTGAAAAAATGTGCCAAACCATTAATGGTCGCGCTAAATTGTAACAGATAGCTACATGCAGTACAGTATGAAATAAAAATTTTATTTTTTAGCTGAAGCAGCGTACCGCTCGGCTAAATGGATTCGCTTAAATGTAGCTCAGCTACATTTTGGAGAGAATTTTGTATGGGAGCTAAAATTTAGCTCCAGCAGCGTACTAAGCTTGAAGACGCAAAAAGTTAGCTTTAACCGGGTACGCTTTAGTTACTACTGTACACACTTGCAGTCCCTCCATTGTCCCAATTTTGTTAAGATACTAGAAACAGAAATGTATTAACTATATTAATGTTGACGAAGACGAAGCATTTTAAAACACTTTAATGCTACTACAACAGGTGAACTTCTATTCTATGAAAATGCGTAAACGCTGTTTAAAAGAAATGATTAGGTAGTCAATAGTGATATCGATTTCGTCCTTAGCATTGTCAATAATTGTCAGTCAAATGCTACATAAACAAAAAAGTACAAGTGCATAGAGTCTCGAAAGTGTGGTTGTTGTAATTGCGTGCAAAACATGCCTACTATTGCAATTGAATTAATTATTTTTACATTTCAAAAACAATAGCGCTTGTCGGGTTTTTGATTGGACACAATCTTTCATAACGACTCCGTGGCGCAACGGTAGCGCGTCTGACTCCAGATCAGAAGGTTGCGTGTTCAAATCACGTCGGGGTCATTGAGTTTCTTTTTTTTTTCTTATTCTTTTAGTTTCATTGACAGATTTCCACAAATTGCTTGTTATTCTAAAAAAATTTAAATTTCGCTAGAATCTTAAGACAATTGAGGTTATGGCACAAGCTGTTTTCTATTTAGAAATTAATGATTTTTTAATCAATGTCTTTTCGCAAAAATGTGCTCAGGTGATAAGAATGCTAATGCGATTAGAGTCAAAAAGTTATTTTAGTCCAAGAAAAATCTCATAGCACTCTGGCGTTAGATCGCGAAAGAAAAGTATATTGTGGCAAATTTGTATTTGTAAAAAAATGCGATTCATCTATCTCCAAACAGGTGGCGGTACAGACGTTGCAGTCCAAAAATATATTTTCGTTTCTAATTTAAACCACTATACCTAGATCACTATTTTTCCTTTCTTTAAATTTCTCCAGTGCAGTGACTCACTTTTGAAGGAGTTTCCAATGTAATGAGAATGACTAACCTTAATGTTATAAGAGCCGCTTTCTAATTGATACCTCGCAGCTCCGTTTCTTTGAGTTAATTCTTCTGTTTGATTCATAAAACTTTATGGCGCGATGATCAAATTTTGCAGATCACAGGGTTGCGTGCGCAAATCGCCTCGCGCAGTGGGGTCAATGTGTGTCGTGTGTTTTTGTCGTGCGATCGGCAGTCAGATATCAGTTTTTTTTACGGGTGTTTACTTCCATAACAAAACAACACCAACCACCCATGTCGATGACGATGGTGATCGTTTTATTGTTGGGTCAGGTTATTGTGTGCCATCGATCAAAAACCAGTAATTATCAGTGAAAAGGACAACGTACTCCCGCACGATCCAAAATGATCTGAAACCCTTTCTCCATTCCGCTTACTAATTTGTTGGATATTTGATACCTGATCCTGTGAGTCCGTCCGTCCTACACACATGCAGATCGATCCCGGTGAGTGCCAAAAGATGAGGAACCAGATCTCCTGCACTGGCCTAGTAGAACCCCTTTGCGTTCTAAGTTGCTGCTTCACCGTCATCGTCGTCTTCTGCTTTTCTTCTGGTTCGTTGCGATCGTTAATAACAAACAAAAAAAAAATATATATTTCGGCGCAGAGCGCATTGAACTCTTGCAACTAAGCTGTGTGCGAATTCTCCCCGCGCGTTGCTGATTGTTTATGTTACTCAGAATGTGTGTGCATGTGCAAGTTTTGCCGAAAAATTGTTTGCAGATCGGATGTTTTGGTATGAGTTTACGGGACAGGATGTGCTAAGGAAGGGGGGCTTAGGGTTAGGAGGATGGTTGTTTGCATTATTATATAGAACCTTCTATCGTCAGCTATGTAGTAGTAGTACATAGGAGTTTCCTATGTATCTATGTGTGCGAGCTTGCATGGAATTTTGTACATGTATTTCGAAGTTCGACGATACTTAGATACGTTCGTTAGCCCGCCCTCTTTGTTTTTTTTTTTTTTTTTCGTTTCGTGGTTTTTGGTTGGCGTCATAGCCACTTGAGTAGAGAGTGTATGATGGCGATAGGTATTCTACGTTGGCGTACGTTTGCAAATATATTGCAAACACACAACAGAATTCATCTCGACAAATGCCAATGACCCCCCAAAAATTAAAAAAAAAAAAAAAAATGTTCTCTATCTCTCTCAAGAGATACGTTGAGAAGTGGATGCAGTTGTTGTTTGTTGAGTTGGATTTTCGGTTCTAAAATGAATATGCAAGCTATTAAGGAGAACACTCTGGATGGAGAGTTTTGCTTTTCATTTATATTGGATGGTGTGAATGATCGCTATTCTGAGTTCAAGATACCTACCTTCCTACGTACGAACCGCGGGACAATTTAGACGGGTGATTGCAAATTATATATTTTTAAGCACACATTTCTTAACACAATCGTACTTTTAGATATATATGCGGATCAATGGAAAGATCATATTCTATTTAGAAAAAAAAACAGCTCCCTGAAAGTGAGCTAGTTCATGCAACTATCTTGAAATGTAGTTTTGAATTCCCTAAAAATTTTCTGTACCAAATTTTAGAATTATCAATAACTTGTTCAAGAAGATATACGTACATAGGTATCTGAAAATGCAACTGGTAAGCCCGATAAAACGACTTTCGAGTTAATTCTGAAATTTTGGAATAGTATAGACGCTTGAAGAAAATGCATGAACTTAATTGTTCTACATATTTACAAGAGATTTAAATTCCTATTTAAATTAACTGGGGTGAGTATACTAGCAGAACATAAGTTCTAAAGACAATTGTTGTCATCTAGAGTGATTGATAACGTTTTTATGTCGCAGCAAGGTGCTAAAAACATAATTTACCATCGTCTTCGCATTACTAAATCGTCGATAGATAATTATATAGTGTGTTTGTATGCATAGTAGCTATCTTACAATTTATTGTTTGCATTTTTCACTTTACACTTTACACTTTGTGGACGAAAATCGAAAATGGAACCCCGGCCACACCAAAACCAAAGGAAGACAGGATCTCCTTATTTTTTTATAGGTTATAGCAGGGGTTCCCAAACTTTTCCATACAGCGACTCCCTATACAGGTTATAATATTTTGGCGACGCCCTTCTAAAACACACAACGGAACAAAGCACAGATATGTGAATATAAGCTGAGCTTACTGAAGATTCACTAAATAGGTTTTCAATGAGAATTGGCCAACATTGAATTGGAACAAAACAAGAATAACGAATCCCATGTATGCCATTATTGTATGGAATAATAACACCAGGCCCAAATGTCCGTGGCAGCTTCTCACGTTGTCATACGGATCCGAGTGGTCCAATCTGCCGCATAGATCCGGCTTAATTAGAGCGATGGCATTGGTTATTTTGGGTTTAAGGAAAACGGTCGATTGCGGTTTATTCGCATTGAGCTGCGACTTCAGGCAACGCTACAAGAAAAATTTAGCGAGGTTAAATCGCACGATCTTGGTGGCCAATTCAGGTCACCTCTGATCGAGATCAGATAACCATAACCTGCAGCTGAGTGACACATAGCCACCTCTTGCTGAAACCACATGTTAGCAGCATAGTTCTGTAGTACTCGCCGTTGATGGTATTGGCCTTACCAACGTCATGAAAAAGTACGGAGCAATGACGCCACCGCCAGCTCAAGCTGATGGAACGTCGTGTGCAGGCGACCTGTGCGTATCGTCTTGCGACGCCCCTATAGGATAGCCCCACGACGCCCCAGGGCGTCTCGACGCACAGTTAGGTAACTCCTGGGGTTATAGGTTTGCCTTTCCCGGGAGAAGTATTAAAAAAAAAACAAAATATCTAAAAATGACGACAACTCTAAGCTAGTGAAGCTATTGCCAAGAAATAAAGCAAAGAAGAAGTAATTGTTCTTGGAATTGCCACAACGGACAACAACTAAATCTAGCTTTAGCCAAATGTACTATGTACAGGGTTTTTCAATAGGGACGCTACAAAAGTAAAGCGACAGGGACAGCAAACGACGCCGAATTTCTTGCCGCTCGTTTGACATTCCTCTTCAGTAAGGTTTGCCATTTCATGATGGAAAGATATACGAGCCAACAACGAGTCGAAATTATTAAAATTTACTACCGAAATTCGGAGTCAGTGGCCTCAACGTTAAGAGCGCTACGTCCAATTTATGGTCGTCATAATCGTCCTAGCAGATCGACAATTGAGCGTCTATAGTGGAAAAATTTGAATCCATAGGCACAGTACAAAATGTTCCCGTGCCAGTGAGACAAAGAAGTGCCCGTAATGTCGAGAATATTGCTGCCGCTGAGGCTTCAGTTGAAGAAAGCCCAAATGTGTCTCTCACACGTCGTTCTCAAGCGTTGGGCATCTCTGTGACGTCGTTGTGGCGAATTTTGCGAAAAGATCTTAGCCTACATCCTTACAAGATTAAATTGACGCAAGAACTGAACATTTCCTGTGGGGCTACGTCAAGTCTATGGTCTATGCCAACAAGCCAGCGACGATTGATGAACTTCGTACGAATATCGAACGTGAAATTGCAGCAGTATCGGCCGATTTATGCTTGAAAACCGTCGAAAATTGGGTTCAGCGTCTGGACTTCTGCAAGCGTGCCCGTGGTGGCCATGCAAAAGAAATCGAGTTCCATACATACATAATGGCATCGAACGTTCTTTCACAGGAAGAAAGAAATTCATTGATATCCAAAACCGTTTTTGTTTTTGCTGTCAAAAATGTCAGTAAAAACGCACTGAAACGCAAAACGCCAGTGTGCGTTGCATATGTGTCGAAAAAAAGTTCCGAAAAGCTGTTCCGAAGTATACCTCGAAGCAAAAATCCTCCGATTTGTATGAAATCGGAGAGTAGAGAGTTTTCCGTTCCGACGGATACCTCGCTAGGGACGATTATTACTGTGGTGGGCATGTGATAATGAATTTACAATTTTCCGTCGGCAATTTTAAGTACCTACTATGTTCGTAAGTGTATAAAATCTATCAAAATATGTAATATTCTTAATTATTTCAGATCATACTGAATTGCTAAAGAGCAGAAACTAGACTATTTTGTTAAAGTGGATACCTAGTAACTTTTGAACAAACACTACAGTTGAGATTACATCCATTTCGAGCTTCATCAAAGATCCATCCATCAGACTCCTATAAGTGAGCGTTAGGAAGTGAACCTACTTGCACTGCGTTTCACCTTATTTAAAAACTAGTTCACATACACTTCCATCCATTTATACAAAGTAGGTAGGTAAGGTACTAATAGACTTTTTTTTTCAAAACTAGCTAATACATCCGCTTCGCTTAGCATTTCAATACGTGGTCGAATTTCTTCAATTAAGATTTTCACGGATATTGCAATTCTGTAGGCCGCACTTCAAGCTATCAAAAACACGTCGCATTGAGACACCCTGTCAAAATTTCACTGTATTTGAATTGGCAAACGATTTTTTGGCAATACTTGATGGGCAATCGTTCAATGACGAAAGCAAAAGATGTCAATATTTGTCAAATGACAAATGGAAACTCAGCTTAAAGCCTTCTCGGAGAATTCAGTTACTTGCACTATAATTATTGCAACTCTTCAACAGTGTCCTGACTGAGATCCTTGCAAATAGAGATATTAATTGTAAATTTCTATAACCAAAAATATGTTCAACATATTTTTAAGACAACGACGAAAAGTTAGAATTGTACCTACAATGCCAGAAAGAATTGTTTCTTATTTCATTTAGTCACATGCTGATGCTGGAATTTGCTTTGAAGTATATATTAATTTTATCACATTTCTTAGCGCTCTTTAATTCAGCACTCTAATGTGATATATTTGTGCAATTAAGGCGCAGTATAAATAAGATAGGGTCTTGTAATTATTCCTGGGTTGTGTTCGCAGAAACTGAAAGAACAACTTTTTTATACCCTCCACAGGAAAGTATATTCACTTTGCCATTGCGTTTGTAACCCCAAGAAGGATTCACCGGAGACCCTATAAAGTATATATATTCTGAATCAGGATCACACTCTGAATCGATTTAGCCATGTCCGTCTGTCTTTCTGTCTCTCGGTCTGTCTGTTGAAAGCACGATAGCGTCCAAACGAATTGACCTAGGCGAATGAAATTTTGTGAGACGACTTCTTTTTACCGTCGGTCGCCAGGTTGGTGTTGAAAATGGGCTATGTCGGTCAAGTAGTTCTGGTACCTCCCATACAAAACCACTATTAGACCCACGTCTCTCTCTGTCTGTTGAAATCACGATAGCGTCCGAAAGAGTCGACTTGAGCAACTGAAATTTTATGAGAGGTCTTATATTTATGGCCTTCAGGTTTGTATTAAAAATGGTCCAAGTCGGTCAAGTAGTTCCGATATCTCCCATACAAAACCAATATTAGACACATGCGTGTACCTGTACCAGTGCATACAGTGGAGGGTATCAAAGCATCGGCCAGCAGCGTTGCCATTTTGACTGCTTCCCAGTCAGATCTGACCGGATTGATATGCATTTAGCTGGAAGATTTTTTAAAATCCAGCCGGCTGGTTTTTTAGCTGGATACGAATTTTGTTTTACTGTTTTTAAACGTTTCGTGTAATATCAGTTTTCTTCAATATAAATTTTTAAATTCAAAGTGGAAATAGAAAAAAATAAAAAAAGGAACAAGTATTGCTTGATTTTCACTTTTTTTGTTGCTTTGAGCTTGGCAGCATATCCCACTCATACAATGAACCAATTTATGCGTTTGCATTTGCAGAAGTACTTGCCTTTGCCAACTTACGAACAAATATTTGAAACAGCAAATTTATCGGTTGTTGTGTGAGGTTCAACTTTCCTATACCGGTCGAAGTAACAGAATAATTGGTTGGTACTAATATTACTTACAGAAACAGCAATAAAATATTCGACATTATGTATAGATGAAGAGACAATATTGAAGCGCTCAGAGAGATTGCTATATAAAGTTCATTATTTATAAGTTAATACATTGTGTATACCCTGCACATGAACATGAAGGAATATTTGCTTTGTCATTACGTTTGTAACTTCAAGAAAGAGTCACCAGATTTGACCAGGATCAAGTTCTGAATCGATTCAGCCATGTCCGTCTGCCTGCCTGTCTTTCTGTTGAAAACACAATAGCGTCAAAATGAAAGGAATCGACATAGGCGTATGAAATTCTGTCAGGGGACTTCTTTCTACCGTCGTCGTCAGGTTGGTATTGAAAATATAGGATATATCGGTCAAGTAGTTCTGGTTCTGGTACCCCTCACACCAAACCAACATTAGACCAATGCCCATGCCTGCACGTACTAACTCACATGGCTAACTTTTTGCATGACTTGTATATAATGTATGCAGTGGAGGGTATCAAAAGCAACACCATTGATAACACTTTAACTTGTATTTTTATTTTTTTATACTTTCATGGCTGGATTTTTGGCTGGATTTTTGTTTGAATTTCTTTGACTGTTTTTTTGACTGGATTTTAGGTTTTTGACTGTTTTTTTTTTTCAGTCAAATCTGACTGGAACGTTGTTTTCCGTCGGTCTCGTTCACAATACTTCTTGTACTTCTTGCGACTGGACAAATGAATGCATATAGTCTAAGACTAGTCTCAAAGCACGGTAGATATATAGATTTATAGTGCGGTACTTAAAAATGTGATTTGGTAGGTGTGCTTGTAGTGCGACGAGATGTATGTCGTATAACTTTGATATCAGTAAAAACTTCAATTGTGGCCGGCGGCTGTATGCCACATTGCCTGCATCATCTAGCATTTCAACAATGGAGTAACTGAAAAATATCGTTGGTAGGTACTGTACGGTCGACGGATTTTTCGTCCGTTCCTTGGGAAAATTTACGAATTAGTAGGAAAATTACCGCGGATTTGTTTAAGGTGCTATAATTCGATTTGTATTTACAATCTCGGCGAAACCATCGAGTTATAGTCCCTGCTTATCGACGAGAAAAAGATAAAAGTAATTTGCGTTTATTGAGCAATTCGAGCGAAAAACGACGATGAGTTCGAAAAAGAGAAAAGCTCCGATCAATGTGAGTGTTACAACCAAAGTGATTTTTATTTCCGAATCGGGTTCTTTGTAGCCAGCGATTTAGTACAATGGTGGTTATTTACATAGTTTTAAATTAAAAATATGGCGAACATTGGCTTATTTGCCGCTAAATTTGAATTATTATTTGAATTGAACGAATGTAATAGATTTTCTTTTTATTTAATTACAATTTGAAACAAAAATAAAATGAAAGATTCGGTTTAAAATAAATGTTGATGTGAGTTGTTGGTAGGTATAGTTCTGTGCTCCAACAGGTACTATCATTTCAAACATCGAATTCCAGGATTTAAGTCTTACCCCGACTCTGATTGGTAGGTATATTCATTTGGCTTTGAAAATTCAAAGATGCTTTTAATTTTACTATACTACAATCTAAAATCTCATAAATCTCTCGCATAGCCAGAGCAACTATTGCAAACAGTTTTATTTGAACCTAAGTAAGGAACATCTACTTTATCTGTGTATCTAAAATATACACGCATTCTATTAGCAAACCAACCTCTTCGTTCAAATTTGCGGTAATGCCCTGAAATCAATTTAGGCAGCGCGATGACATTCGAACCAAACTAATGGCGGCAATTAAATACCGTCATTGTGATTTACACGCACGCCAATTCATCGTAACATTCAATTAGGTTGCGTGCTCGCGAAATTAATTTCACTTAATGAGTCAGTTGGCCAAAAGCGCTAATTGCACCTTTACCAAACGCTTAACAACCGCCCGCATCCGCAAACTGCCTGATGCTTTTAGAAAGTGCCAAACATATTATTTCTGCCCCAATAGAAATGTAGCTGTACCTACCCCGATGATGATGATGTGCGGTTAGTTGGTATAGCAACAACAAAATTTGTGTCAAATCGAAGGTGTCTGCAGCACCTGTTATCACAGTATCTAAGCCAGATGGTTGAAAGAAAAACTTGTCCAAAATGCTTATTTATGAAGTAAATGTGGTTGCAGGAGTTAACACCTCTCTGATGAACCCATGTTCTTACTCTTTGTGGTAACTGAGTGAGGACAAAAGCAAATCAAGTGTAGGACATATACCTACCTACCTCGCTTGCATAAAAATGACCCTGCAGTTGCTTATAATGCACGAAATGCACAGTTCCGGTCTTCGGATCGTTGTGGTAAATGGCCAACATTATGTACAACATTGTCCGAATCAGGTCCGTACGTATGGTTCGACATACATCAATCCTGTTGACTCATTGTGGATGCCGTGTTTTTATTAAAGTTTTCGTTTCACTGCTTCTTTGCCATGACACTTGAGTGCAAGTCAAGTGTCTCATATTGATATAATACCTAAAGTAAGGAATATGACATCATCGACAGTGAGCATTTGCCAGACCGAACCCGAAATTATATTTCCAAAAGGCATGCATAAGGACAACATGTTTACATTATTTTTATTCGTTTGCCGATTCTCCATGTTTAAGTTGTTCTTGTTGCCATCTCCATTTTGCCGAAAGCATCAGTCCTTCACCTAATTATTATTTGTGAGAATACTTTTTTGAAGGTCTTCTGATGGGAAGTTTTAAGTTTAGATGGAGCCATTATTTTCATAAATAAAATCTTGCACGCAACGAATTTTAGTGTCAATTGATCATGGCATGGATATTGTCAGAGTGTTTGTAAAACACTTTTGTACTATAGAATTTTGAGTTTTATTGTGAAAAATGTCCACTCCACAGTATTGGTAAAAATATTTAAGTAAAAAAGATGTGATTTGTTGAACATGAAACCCAGCGGCATAATTGAATCATATGTTTTGCAGCCGACCTCAAAAGACGTTGCCTTACTTTTTAAAAAGAAGAGCGATTAGAAATATGTATAGCTACATCTGTGCTTTGAGCATTTTAATTTTAATGACGCAGATCTTACGATCTTGGATATAAAGGGTTTTCCAATAAGAGGTGTTATTTTGGTATTGAAAGAAAAATGTCATTTTTTTTAGATAAATGATCGGATGTTTAGTTTATTTCATAATAAAGAGAAAGGTAGGTATGCCGTTAATAATGAAAAACAACATCAGCCAAATAGCCACCACGAGCACGCTTACAGGACCATATCCTTTTCATGAATTTTTCCATAACCAAATCGCAAAGTGGCTGCCCTATGTCCTCGACGGCCTCACGAATTTTATCTTTAAGGTCTTGAATGGACGCTGGGCTGTTGGCGACGTTGTTGATGATCGGCCGGCTTGAGTTCTTGTGTTAACTGAACTTTATAAGCCTTAAGACCCAAGTCTTTATGCAAAATACGGTGTAATGACGTTTGTGGAATGCCCAGTTCCAAAGAACGACGAGGAATGGACAAACCTGGGTTTTTTTCAACACTTTGGGCTACAGCAGCAAAATTCTCAGTTGTTCTTGAGCGACGTGCACGGGTTTTATTCTTCACACCACTAACTTGTCCCAACAGCTCGAATTTTTCCACCAATTTCTGTATTGCGGTCCGACAAGGTGCTTCGCGACGACCAAAAAATGCTTTAGTTTTGCGAACTGTGACTGCAAGATTTTCACCATTTTTGTAGTGAATTTTAATAATTTCAATGCGTTGTTGAAGCGTGTATCGTTCCATTTTTAGTAATGGCATAATTTCTACTTGTCAAATGTCAAAGAATAAAAGCTTCAAAAGTGACAGCAACCGAAATAGCGGGCCATTTACAATAACACCTCTCATTGGAAAACCCTTTACCTTATCAATCTCATGATAATCAAGAAGATGATTGGTTTTCCTGGTATGGAGGGGTTCATCACCCATTTTAGTTCGTGGTTTGAGAAGTCTGTCTAACAACAAACAAACAGTATTTTTTTCACCTCAATACGTTATGAATGACTTGCTTACAAAAATGTTGGACGAAGACATACAATTTCTATCGCCAGTAAAGCTGTAAACAAATACCTATTCAGTTGTAGAAAGTATGAATATTTGGGAAAAAGAACAGCAGCTTTTTATAGACACCCTAAGCCCAGCCTAGCTTTTCACAACCATCCGTTTATGTGAGTTTTTATAATTGGGGACGAACGGAAGGGACCGTGGGAGCAGTAGCTCAGTGGTTAGTGTGCTGGACTACTTCGCGTAGGATCACAGATTTGATTCCCGGAAAAACACAAATTTGATCTTAAGGTTTTACACTGCGCCACAGTCTAACAAACATCCGAGAGTATAACCGTCCTGAAAAAGCTACTCAATTCAGCCGCTCCAACTCGGCGTTAAACTCTTTTCCTCCATTCGGCCCTAAAATAAAAACGTATGGCTGTGAGAAGCTAAGCCCAGTTGCGTCAACTATTTATTTATTTTTGAATGGAAGGGATGTTCAGTCCAAACGGCTGAATGAGGATGTTAACAAAAATCAGTACTTTGTGTGCTGCCGATCTTACCCTCAATCTCTGGTGGATTGATCAGTCGCTAATGCCGCTGAAAATAACACAAGTGTACTCATGTGAATGATCACATGTTCGGGGTAGATAAGGAGCTCACCTACCTCTAGATTAGATTAGATGATTGATCGGGAGAGCCTTACCCGGCCCTGGCACTGCGGCCTCTCTAAAGGAGCCTATTGTGCCATCCCTGGTAGGGTCCTAGAGCCATCTTTTTACTCCGGAGACAGTCAGAAAGACAAGTATCTTCTTCGCCAAAAACTTTCTTTCTAAGGAGGAAAAGAGCCGGACCCATGAGAATGTGAAGAGAGGATTCATCACTCTTTAGGCACAGTGTACATGTGGGGTCTGGTGAGACTCCGATTCGGTGAAGGTGTTTTTTCATAAGACCATGGCCAGTAATAATTTCTGTCAGGATTCTTAGGTTGTTTTTACCCAGATTAGTTAGAAAATAGGATTTTCTGGGGGAGAATTTTGGGAAGAACTGTTTGGTTTGGCAGAGAGTCAGCCGTTTCGTTTCCAGTAAATCCCCTGTGGGCTTGAATCCAGTGTAGGATGACTAGGTTTTTCTTTGCTAGTTCGTAGATGGCCATGTAAGTTTCTAGGACCAGCTTCAATTTTATAACAGATGAGTTCAGAGCTTTAAGAGCAGCTTGACTGTCTGAGAAGATAAATATGGTTTTACCACTTGTGTTAGAACATAAAGTTATTCTAGCGCAGTGATTGATGGCAAGGACTTCGGCCTGGAACATGGACGAGAACCTGCCTCGGCTGACTGAGAAGTTCGCTTGAGGTGATTCTCCAAAGATGCCAGATTCAGTCCCTGAATCTATCTTGGAACCGTCTGTGTACCAGACTAGATCAAGTCGCGATGGATTGGGTTTGTATTTATCCCATTCTTCCCTTGGCGGGATGATGATAGAGAAGTTATTATGAAAGCCATATTCCGGAAACATATCGTCTAGAAACATGCTGAACGCTCTTTCAGGCTCCATAGTGTCAATTAAAGACAGGTGACCTCCATGATAGGAATATGGGTCGATACTATTCGAATGGAATAGGCGATAAATGCTTAGTCTTGCTTCCATTTGAATGTGTACTTGGACAGGTAATAAGCCTAGGATGACATTCAGTGCAGTGGTCGGTGTGAAGCGTTGACAGCCCGTCATGCAGTTTCCAGCTATACGTTGAATCCGTTCTAGCTTTTTGACTGTAGTGACTTCGTTAGTCTTTGTCCACCAGACCAAGGCAGCGTATGTGATCGCTGGTCTTACCACAAGCGAATATAGCCAGTACATCATCCGGGGTCTTATACCCCAATTGTTACCGCAGACTCGACGGCAGATCCAAAGAGATCTTGTGGCTCTGTTTGCGATGCGTTCTATTTGTGGATTCCATGATAGTTTACTGTCAAGGATGATTCCCAAAAATTTGGCTTTAAAATGTCTGTTCGGCCAAAACAGCACATGTGGAGTGGAGTAATGTCATTTTGACCAAACATCGTAGATATAGTCTATTAAATTTAAACATTTGCAACACATTTTTATATGTATTTTAGGGCTATCACTTTTAAGTCTCAACGGAAAAGTCGTTGTCAAAGTGCTGGAATCTTTTTACAGAGTGCTATCTTGATAAGCTGTGCGACTTTCGTTCGATCACAACGAACCATTTATTGATTCTCAGAATGGTACCTGTGAAGGCTAGGTGCCCTCAACAGCTTTATAGCCATTTGTGTTGAAGCTGAGATGCAAGTATACGTGTACAAATCTGAAGTGATGGTCGTCTTCAGAACACCTGTTCAATGCGTTCTAAACGTATGTGGAGTATCATTGATGAAGGTGGAGAATTTTAAGTACCTCAACGTTATATTCACGATCACGAGTGAAGGAAGAAGCAATGCTTAGTTTTACTGTATAGGAAGTACCTAAAGAGTACATTCTGTTGGTTGGATATCTTGGAAGTCTACTGAGGTTTTAAGACGGCCCTATTTAACAGTGGGCTTAACGCAGCAGGTAATGCTGAAATTACTCAAAACTCTATAGTTTTCATTTATTAATATCTAAGAATGCAACTTCCCTTTTCTCAGGGGTGGCCCTTTTTGGTGTGTATTCTTGGCATGTGCCAATGACGATGCTGTAGGTACTGTGTGGCTGTGGAGATCAGTATTGCCTTGGGTTTAAACGAGCGCTGTGAAACTGAAAAATTGTTGAAACCAAAACGAGAGTTTAAGCTTTCATACCATGAAACAGAGCATAAATGTTCTTCATTCCACTCCAGCCCAAAAGTAGCCTTCTATCGCAAATTTCTGTGTCATGTATTTACATGTCACGCTACCCATAGTCACACCAACTAATATCTAGATCTACATCACGTGTTAATTTCACTTTTGTTGCCACACAATCTCCTATTACACCGTCTGGCTGTTACGTTGTTAACCAGATTTTTCCACTGCCACAGTTTTTATGTCCAGGCCGCCGTACCGTGCAAGTTGCCATTCAAGGCTGCGCAAGCAAACAAGGTCAAGTGTGCAGATGTAATGCCTTTCGCGCCGCAAACACCGCCCAGTGCACCGTCACCATATTAGAGCTAGACGATAACGATGTCGGCCACGACGATTACGACAACGTTCTCCACAGAGAGAGATTGAACATCAACTTGTTGGCTCCTATGCGCTATCCCAATCCCATGCGGTGGTAGGTGGGCGCTTTGGCCTTCCTCGTGGGGATTCCCTATTCCGTCGACGACGCTACTCTGCTGTGCTCTTTGTGCCTCTGCCACTAAGCTCGATGAATGCATTGCACCCACCGCACCGTCCCGCCTCGTTATGGATGAAAAGTGCTGCCTGATGGTGGCAGCAAAAACGGCCACGTCTGTGCGACTTGATGCAGCAGCATGCGCCCACATGGTAAACGGCACTCTTCTATGTGTTATTCCTTTTACAATTGTTTTGTAAATCTAGCACAGGATTACGTCTGCATTGCGCTTTGTGAATGGAGCCGGCTCTGGAGACGGAAAGCAGTCGGCGGGGTGTATGTGCACAGGGATCCTCCGTGCTTAGAGAGATAGTTGCACTTGCAGCAGTGGGCTATGCACATGCATATGGTAGGCGCTATTCACCTCCTTCCCTGATGCTAGTTTTTGTCTTGCCGCTTGGTGTTTGGCCGTGTGGCAGCGGCGGCGCCGGCTGTACATTTCTATGCAATGCACGCCAGCCGGTTAGGTTGTTGTTTTGCTTCCGTTCGTGTGCAGTGTTTTCTGCTGGTTTTCCGGGCATTTTTTGTGGCGCTCCTCGGTGTTTCAGTTAAGTGTGCGGTTCACCGAGAGTGTCGGAAGTGTATTTTAGTTGGAAAACATTTATCTCATAGTTGCAAAGTTTGCGTGTGCAGTGGCACCCTTTTAATTGCTGCTTTGTGCCTCCGGTGTGCGGTGGAAGTGGTTGTTTGGATTCTCGGTTCAAATGCCGCCGGAACTTGACGTGGAAGCATCCATATGGTGGTCAGTTACATTTTGTTAGTGAGCGGCTTTGATTTGAAAGCGCGAAATGTCATCCACTTAATGATCTTGGGATTTTAGGAGTCCATCAATGCGGTGATTTTTTTTTTAGTTTCCGTTTTTATTGCCCCCAGATAAACTCATTTTGCTGCGGATGCTTCCTGAAACAAACAGAAGAAACTGGTCTTGTAGCAAATTGCAACTGCGACCGACGTTGGCCTTGCTGGAAACTGGTTCCGAGGGTCACATCTGACGATAAGCTTTTATGAGTTTAAGAGCTTACATATTCGGGCCTTGGGATTAGTTATAGAATTAATTAATTACGAGTACACTATGCCGGGACAAAGAATGGCTCTGAGGATCTGTGTATGGTTTTGTTTAAAGGGTATGGTTCTGAAGAATTAGGTGTAGGTATCTCATGGCTAATTTTGTGTTACCCGAAAGAACCCCGACATTCTCTTTGCTATTTGTTGGTGGATTTGAAAAACTTCGATATCCTTTACATAAATTGTCACTTTTAGTATTATAAATCGAATCTTCTGACTGTTTTATAGACGTAAGCAATTCTTTCTCCGTGTTTAGCGTGTACATAGGTACTGCGTCGGTGCGAAGTCTTCTTATATGATGGTTCTCTATCAAGATAGTCAGCTACATATATACTTGCTCAGTTTAATATTCACTTCACAGTATTTAAAATAGCCTGATCGTAAAGGTTGTACCTACTCAAAAGCCATAAGTGCAGTCTTACTTGCCAGCTCGAACTACCGTGCAGTGCAGGTGTGCAGAAACTTAGAATTCAAATACATGCTTTTACATAATCCTTTGTTCTAAACTATGAAACTTTACTCAAGCTTAAAAGTATCCAACGTAAAATCCAAACCACTTGAACCGTGGCTTGGATTTGGGAGAAAGGCTAATATGAGGTCTTTTGATAGGTGTTACTGTTAAATTGTTGTATGTTGTGTTCTCTCTTCTCTATTGATAAAGGCTGTGATTTTGCTAGAGATCCATCCGCTTCATAGCATACCATCATCATTACGAGGCGAGTCCGGGTGGACCTATGCCTTAACGAATATGCTGAACCAGTGTTACTTGTTTGGCAGCAGTCCGTCCTGTCAACACAATACTGCATGGTTTAGAGCTCTATTTCATCATTTATACTTACTGTAGATGGCTCTTACAGTCCGCGGTGGACCTTAGCCTTAACTAACAAGCCCCTATATCAGAGGACCTGTTCCTCTTCACGCTACAATGACACAAACTGGACCGAATTCTACTCGTAGAATCTTTCTCTTAAACGATCGCAAGATGTTTTCATTTGCTTTTGAAATTCCATGCTTCTGTACAATACAAAAAAACCGGGATGATTAGGGTCTTTTATCGTTGGTTGCATAAGAGAGGGCTGCTGAGGTGCCTTCTTATTTCCAAGACAGAGCGATTAACAAGATTTTTTTTTTTCGTTTAATCTTTGCAAGTCTTAGCTAGTTCAAAGTTAGATTTATGCCTTGTAACGTTTTTCCGAAGGTTTCGATGTTGAGACTCCACTCTGGATGGCAGTATATTATAGTTAATTTTCTCTTCGTAGCTAGACGAACCCATATCTCGTTAATTTCTCTTCAACTGATTTTTGCGTTCTTTTGATAACGTCATTATGATACATATCAGCATATGCAAAGAGTTGTAAGGTCGTATTTCTTTGATGACTTATGGGTTTCATCTAAAGAATGATGTTAAAAAAGTTACATTATAGTTTGCGACTTCATCTTTATTTGCGATAGCAATGGGTTTCGGTTGGACTCTTTTCGACTTTGATGGAGCACTTCTACATGGTGGTTCTGAATAAGTTTTTTATTGATGCCGAAATTGTACACGACATACATAATCGCTTGAAGTGATGAGAGAGTGTCTTTATCGATCTAGAATTCCTGCGATTTTTCTAAGATTTACCAACCAGTAAGACTAGTTCCAAAGTTTGCTTGTCCTGTAACGGAAGGAGTTTTGGAAAATTGAAGTCCTCGCGGTTGTCAAGTGTATTGTATGGGTCATGACTCATGAGCATTAGCCACCTGTCTTGTGGGGCGCCCAAAATTTGCATTTCGAGGCATAATGTCATCGGCACATCTAACATGGAAGTACCTATAGAACAAGTAAACGTCAGCGACTTGTCTTCTGTGCACCAACGGTTGTAGATTCAATGTGAGTGTAGGCTGTAGGGTCACCAATAAGTCGAACTGCTCGTCTCTGTATGCTGTCAAGTAGGTTAAGTGAATGTTTTGGGGTCGAGCTCGATATATGGGAGCAATATTCCAGGCCTGGTCTAACCTGTGCTTTGCATCAGAGAAGAAGAAGTTGCTTGGGGCTAAAGTACCTCTTTGCTCTAAATAGGTAGCTCAACTTAGCGGACGCCGATCTTGCGATATAGGATATGTGGTCCTGACATGTGATTCCTGAATTGACTGTGACTTCTAGAAGGTGCAATGAATCCTTGGGATGGATTGGATGGTTATCCATTTGGATCTGAGGAACTGTTGATGCATTTTTCCTAAAAAAAAGTCGCATTCACAGGCATTCTGCTTGATATGGAGGCTATAGAAGAGTGCTGTCATCAGCAAAGCTGTAGATATTATTATTTGTCGATCCAAGCAAATCGTTGATGTGGAGAAGAAATAGAGTTGGAGAAAGAATAGATCGTCGGGGCACTCCTGCATTTATAGCAAACGAATTAGATGATACACCATCTACCACAACTTAGATCGATCTTCCCAGAACAACATTTTGCATCCATCCGCAGAGTTGTTTTGGTAATCCATAAGATGCCAACTTGCCTAATAGGGCTCTATGACAGACTCGGTCAAATGCCTTTGATATGTCCAAGGCTACGGCTCTGGATTCGCCATGTTGTTCAATTGCTTGCGTCCATAAGTGCGTTACGTAGCTTAACAGGTCTCCAGTGGAACGACGGCTCCGAAATCCGTATCGCCTGTCACTTATTAATCGGTGGCCTTCTAGATATTTGATTATTTCGACATTTATTGCCTTTTCCATTACTTTTGAGAGCATTGAAAGTAACGCTATTGGACGATAGTTTTGTGGCAGACATTTCCTCCCTTTCTTTGGAATAGGTTGAATGCGAGCAGTCTTCCAGCAAGAAGGAAACGTCTGCTGGGAGTACGACCTGCTAAACAACGTACATAGTACAGGTGCAAGTTCTGGTGCACAGCTCCTGAGTACTATAGCCGGAATTCCGTCGGGTCCAGTTGCCTTATTGCAATCTAGTTCTTTAAGGACGCGTTGAATTATTCGAGGCCGAAATTTCACTTCTGCCATCGATGTTTGCACCCTCGGGATATGTATTTGGTGGCTCTAGTTGTGCTGAATCTAGGGTGGAATTCACTGAAAACAGGGAAAGATCTGCCTTTTCTTTGGGTGTTGTTGCTAGCGTGCCATCTTCTTTTACTATTTAAAAGAGAAATATTCTTCTTAAGTGTCTCGTCTCGTTGCTGAATTATAGACTTAATATGGATCTTTTCGAAAATCGTATTAGGAAAATTAGGACGAATAGGTAATTATTGGCCCACGCAGTGATTGGAAAACTAAAGAGTTTTTGGAAAAATCAACTAGTTGCCTTCATTAAATATATTATTATTTAGTTGAAAATGGCCAACATTACTGGCTTCCCCGTATCCAAGGCCCTGTGGCTAGAAACGGACCACAGATTGACTAGAAAAATGCTTAAACTTAGCAGGGCAAACCTGAGAATATCAATAGGTATCCTCTCTGGCCACTGTCTTCTTAGAAAACATGCCAAGAGACTAGGACTTTCAGGTACAGATCTGTGTAGATTTTCCAATGATAGATATCGAGGAAGGCATCACATACTGTGCGAATGTCATGGCATAGCACGTATACGCGGTATGAAGTTTTGGAAAATTACTTCGTTAACAACATAGAAGAGATAGGGTTTATTAACCAAGCGAAGATATTTAAATTCTTTAGGGAAATAAAATGATTTAGGCTAGGAAAAGAGCTTAGGTTTTTCCTTCAATTAAAAGTTGATTCTCTCACTAACGTGTCTAGTGCTTTGTGAGGTTGATATGAGAAATGATATCTGTTCGTCCAGAAATGGCTCCCAAAGTTTAAACTTGAGACAGTGGCCGATTCGTTCTCCGGATTCGTTCTATAGACTTAATAACTTTAGTTTTGTGAAAACCGAAATGGTTAATAAAATGTATTGTTTTATTAATAAAAGTCATTAAAAAAATAGATATAGTTACTCAAACTTGTATACATGTAGGATTGTAGGTAGTAACGTAGGTATTAATTTTAATTCTACAATTTTCTATTTTATATAACAATTCACTATAGCGGTATAGGTAAATTAAATGATTTTGAATACGATTTTTTGCTTAAACTTTACGGTGTAGGTACAGTAAACAAAAGCGAGTAGCTTACGTCTCCTTTGTCGAAAACTGGCTAAGGAGAGAAACATTTTTATTTCTTACTTGCTCTGACAATTTCTGTAGTTATGCATACCTAATGCCACTGTGTGGCTGAATGTTAAAAAATTATAGAATCTAATATTTTCTTTTCTTTTTTCCAATGTAGGTACGTTTGGTACATCAATGCGATCAGCATCTTTGAATTGTGTTTAGTATTTACCACAGTTAATGTGCTTAAATAGCCTTCTGTAGATCGCAATATCTATGTCGCAGTAGAATCTATTCCGGGGCTATACAGTGACAATCAAAAATACACATACATATCCATACTCGTTTATATACATATTCGTCTTTATTTCCGTCCATTCCACATCATACTATCGGTTTCCTAAAGCTTGAAACGAATATATTCTTATATTTAGGTAGGTATGTACCTACTTGTAAAAAAACAAACGACCTCGAGAATTGTTGTTCTTCTCCTGATCATATAATAGAAATCTTTCCAGACTCTGGGTCTATAGTCTGAACCACAAATGAAATCTAGAAAGATACGCAGTTGAGTAATAATGCTTTTTTTTTCTACTTACATTATGTTACGGATATACCATACCACTACCAATTTAAGGTGCATTGTATTTTTATAGTAAAATAAATGGGGTAAGCATATGAAAACTTTTAAATCTATGAAATGAAGTTATCACCAGTTTGGAGGTTAATTTATTTATTTTTTTTTAGATCTCTATAACAGAAGTTAATAGTAATGAATTATCTTTCGGTACATATGTATCCCATTTAATTTTGAACCCTAGTCTAAAATCAAAACAAGCTACTAATTATAGGTATTTACTTACAGGTATAGAAAAAGTGTAGTAGATTTGGTCTACTGCGCATTTCGAAAAAAAAGTGTAGTAGATGTACCTACTCCTAAAAATGGTGCGTGACATGGTAACACTAGATTTCATTCTGTTTCATTAATTTAGGTACTTTGTATAGATATTTGATAAAAATTATTATGTTTAAATTTGGGAGATGGTAATTTCGCACCCTGGGTGCGAAATTCCACCTATACATGTAAATTCGCACCAGGTGCGAAATTACTCTGATACATGGTAATTTCGCACCTGGTGCGAAAGTACATTTATATGTGGAAATTCGCACCAGGGTATATATTTTTTTTGTATATACTTTACTTTATTAGCTATGTTTTTTTATGTCTCATTCTCATAAGTTCGACATAATTCGCAATAGTGTCCCTAACTTGACTTGAAAGTAAAAGAAGAGCTAGAAGATATTCTGCAAGTATGTTAATAACAAACCAATTATAAGATGATTTTATTTCTAATCTAAAGCAAAGAAAAACACATAGGAATACAATCCATTAAAAACGATAAAAAGAACAAAGCATAATAAATAAAATGGAATTATATGAAACGCGAACGATTTGACTAGTCTAAAATGGTTCAAAAAGAATTCACCCATATTTCTCCAAAATACATTTTTGAAAGCTTTCGAGCCCTTTTCCCTGAGTGTGGACCAACAAGAATGCCCTCTGCGAATTCATCCAGATAGTGACCAGATTTTGTGGGGTCATCCCCTTCAGCTTCTATTCTTTGAGCCGCTGCTTCTAGGATCTTAAATTAATTAGGGTGAATTTTTCGAAGAATTCCCAAGAAATTATTTGTATTCAAGTCCATTATTATTTTCTTTCTTTTTAGGTTTGAAAGTTTTTATTTGATATTTTCCTATGCAACCTATGATTTCGCTTTAGGGAACCAACTAATGAAAGGTGTTTTACATATATAGGTGTAAGGTGCGAAACTACACTTATATCAAGTAAATTCGCACCCTGTGCATTTCTCGAGGTTTTCGATCTCTAGATGCTAAAGAACGAGTTTCCACACAGGTGCGAAATAACACCCTCTTCAGGGTAAATTCGCACCGGTGCGAAATTACCTTACCCCTTAAATTTATTTACAATCTGATTTCAGACAAAGGGAAGAGATTCTCAAAGGAGGAAATACCGGGGATGCAAAAAATTTGTCAGCTGCTTCTCTCATCGCAATCCTGATTTTTCGACTTAATACTTAGTGAAAAGGTACCAACCAACTAGTGGCATTGTATTTACAAACTGATCAAAGTCACGAGGCGAGGCTGCTGAAACCAAATTGAAATCAGATACATTTTCCCAAGTTTTACGAAGAAAATATTTCGCGGTACTAATAATAATTTTTAGTGTCCAGGCTAACTTTTACGAAGTCACAATGGCGAAAATTTCCATACAAAATTATCAATTGTGATCGTCAAAATATTTAAGTTGAAGACTAAAAATGATTATTGGTAAGGCCCATTGTAAAAGGCGCGCAAATTAATATCTACAAATTTAAAATAGCAAGGAGAACCTTGCTTTGCAATAGCTCCCCACACATCTACGCAGCAACCAGTAAGGTGTCCTTCAGACGAACAGAACTAAATTGCGCAACATCAACGGCATGAAGTAAAAAAAGTTAAGTTAGGTTAAGTTGTTAAGTGAGATGACGTTTCTCTCATTTTTGAAGAAAATTTCTTTTATTTGACAGTTTAGAAAAGTTTAGACAGAAATGTCCGATTTTAAACGCAAATATTATTAGATATATTTAAATTTGTAGGTATAGATATTTTTTAAAATCTATAGACGTATTCAACTGTAACAACATGATATGTAGCATATTTGAAAATTAAAAACATTTTGTAATCCAAATTAAAAATGGCGAACGTTTATACATATTTCGTTCGGGCTGTTTCTATTGAAAAAACAAAGCTCTAAAAGCAATTAATTTCAGCTAAGTAAATAAATAGCTCATAAACGATTTCAAAAGATTTAACAGAAAAGAACAGATAAATACAAATGGAAAACCTACATTTTATTTCCGACTTAAATATTTTACACCAAAAAGTTTTCAAGCCAAGAATAAAATATTCAAAAAAATTAATAAAGTTTTAATGTTTGTAATAATAGGTATTAAATATTATTAAATATTTTACCTTCAAAATCTCTACTTAGTTAACTTATAAAGTTATTTATCCAACTATTGCTTAAAGTAAGATTAAGTAAATCTCGTCATCCTGATCCATGCAGTTTTGTATGTCGCAAAAGCCTTTAGGTACATCACATGTCAAACATTCGATCTGTCACTGATCTTGTTGTTGAAATTACAAGGGAACAATTTTTTGCTTTTAATAATTTAACATTTTGTAGTCGGGCACGCTTTATAAAGTCTATACCTACTACACAGAAAATGCCGGATTGAGAATCAAATTTGCGAAAGTTTGTGTGCAACCGGTTGATAACTAAATGGTGAAAATGTGGTCGTAATGCAGACTAAAAAAATCAAAAAATTCCTACCCCCTCGTATGGATAAATTGTTATAAACATTACGTAGTCATTCGAATTTTAGCGCTGAATTTATTTATTTATTGAAATCGAAATATTTTATTTAGAATATCGTCCAGTAAAAGTAGGTACATACCTATGCGACATGAAACTGGGTGCGTTCAGCAGATGTCTAGTCTACTCAGTCTGACAGCAGCTCGCCGCCATTTTGCTCCCTTTTATTGGCCTCGTTTCTGGATGATCATATATCAGTTTTTTAATTGGCGCTTAAGGAGGGTTATACGACAAATCTAGTCTTGAAATTACTTCCTAAATAGGTACGTCTAGTTGACATTTCGATGTGTCAAAACTTATCAGCAATTTGGAAATATTTTGAATGGAATGGAATGGAAAACAACATAATCAAATTGCGGCAGCTAATTATCGTCATATTATGTCTTACGTTATAGAAGTGATAGGGGGAAAATTTAAATACGAAATACATAGTAGAAATGTCTATCTTGTGTGAACATTAATGGATACAAATCAATTTGTTTCTTAGAGAAAATGTTATCTATAAAAAAGTAATTTGATAGTGATAAAAAATGTCAAATCTAGTAAATCAACGCGTTTAGCAAATTTTAAGTTGCATCCAATCCAGTTTTACTCAATATTCTAGAGATTCGATGATGTCATTGGTTAAAAATAAGCAAATGTTCTGTTTCCTTTCCTCTTGTATGTTTTTCAGATGGGTCTGTCTCATTTCGTGGCTGTCTACACTTTGCTTCCACAGGGTTTGACTTTACCAAGGTTAGAAATATAAAATAAATCGGCTTACCTTAATTATATTTACGACAGCAATTTTAATGAACTTTTTAGTCTTTACTGTACTTCTTCAAATTTGTAGATATTTATGATTTTTTTAAACGTTTTTCAGACAGTTTTTCACCACCAAAATTATTATTGTTTTCTCTAAAATAATAAAGAGATAGGTACTTAATAATTCTGTAATTTCTCTTTGAGCACTTGCACACAAACACAAAATATAAGAATAAAAAAAAACAACAAAACTTTTAATTCTCCAATTTAAAAATGTGTACGCATAATCCAAGGGCGCCTGCGAATTTCAATTTGACAACACACACCGAATTGAAATGCGCAGCATAAAGCAAAACAAAATGAAACCAACAAATGACCAAATTTTCGCTGTGCAACAATTTGCATAATGGAAACTTAAATACAAACAAAGAAAAAAATTGTGCAAAATTTACATAACGTTTCGCTGCTTTCGAAATATATATATTTTTTTAACAAAAACAAGAGAATTATACTTTTCTTCACTCCGAAATTATGTAGGTCAGAAACCCCGATTTCGAAAAACAAGTCCTTTAGGACAGTTTTTTATTTATTTTTTTTTCAATTGATGATCACTAATTTTTAAAATTTTAAAACATTTTCGATTTTTAGTTTTAAAACAAGTTGTAACAAATTATTTGCAATATCACTATTTCACATCATAGACCAGGCAAGAGTCAAAAATTGTTACAAGTTTCTATTTGAAAAATAATTCAGAACGGATGGCAACTGTGAACACGACCAATCCAAAAGCTTACTGCTATTCATCTAAACGGATCCGCACTATCCGAAATAATATTTTCGGTCAAAGTTTTTGGAGTTTCTGACTACGTTGATGATGATGTGCCGTCTGCCGTGTGGTGTTGGAGGACCAGCAATGCACATTCTATGTGTATTGTGTGTGTTGTTGCAAGTTGCCTTCGTAATTTTTTCCAATTCCTTTGCCAGTGGTGATTCGTTTTTATTTTTTTACATTTTTGTTTGTCAATGTTCTCGGCTACTTTAAATGTATATTTGCGCGCTGCTTATAGCATTACACACTCACATGGACCAGAAAAAAAAAAATGAGTGTACATAACTACACAGTTTGTCCTCCTCTATCGACACACAAAAATCGGCCCAAAAACACAAAATAACCAAAAAATGCAACTCCATCACAGAAAATAATCCAAATTGGGAAAAAAAGGAACGACAAGAACAACAACACAACCGACCAGTACCCCCAAAAAAAAGGATCAACATTATACCCTATAAAAATGCAATGCCGTTCAAAAGATGCAACTCACACACAGGTATACTGCACTAGCTACAGAGCGGGGCCACTACCGCTCACCACACTCACAGCGGTGCGCGCCACCTCGCGGGTGTATACACTGTAGAAGGGGGGTTGTTGCCGATGCGCTGGTATGGGAAGATCCATTATAGGCATGTATTTTGACCGAAAACGACCGTCATCATCATCGTCAGACCACTACAAGTTTAGTGTAATAAATAAAAATTTTGTTCCAAAAAAGTAAAAAAAAAAATAAAAAAATAATCACCGAACTGAAAGACGAAACAAACACACAAAAAGGAATCCGGCAAGGGCCGAAGCGGGAGGAGGTTAGAAGAGCGAGAGCCTATGGTTTCCCATACGTACGTTGATATCCAAAGCCCCTGAGTGTGTGCAAATAAACGAGAGAAAAAATGCACACACGAAAAAAGAATCGTATGAAACCGAAAAAAAAACAATAAACAAAAAAATCGCCGAATAAATATAAAAATTCACTGGTAGTGCGTGCAAGTGTATGCGTGCACAGTGCAGTGCCCGAAATTCGCACTAAAATGCAGTGATTCCCTCCCGCCACTGCGCGGGGCATAGGAATACTTACAAATAAAATGTGTGAGCGGAAAATAAAAATTCGTATGCGCGCGAGAAAAAAATCCCAATGGAATCCCCAACACACAACCCCCATTCCCTACGTAGAAGAAAACAAAAGCAACAAAATCTCGCGAATTATATCCTGACTGGCCTAACACACGCATAACACGGATAACAATTTTTATATTTTTCACCCAGGGGTTGGGGTTGGCTCCAAATGCAACAACACTTACTACCGGAGCACTAACACTCGAACTGGCGCTCACGCACACATCATTTAGCCCAGTCAATAATAATAAGCAACAACAACTGACAATTGAAAAAAAACGTCCAAAAAGTTTAACAAAAATAAAAAAAGTTCAATTCGCTTTTTTAAACACATTGACATTGAATGCGCCCACAGGAAAAAAAAAACAAAAAAATAAAAAAAAATTGGCAAATGCACATTTGGCCCCTCTTCTGCTGCATGCCTGTGGGTAGGTAGGCATAGTCCTCGTCCTGGCTCTTCCGTTGCGGTCGGTCGGTAGTGGTAGTTATTAAGCAGCCTATTGGGGCTGATTGGAAATCGGTGATACCACCCTGCGCACCCCCAATTGCACAATAGCACACACTTAACCCTTATTTTGCGTTGGGTGTTCTGTATATGGAGGATGAGGGGTAATACGATTCTTGTTTTTTTTTTTCGCCAAAAAGAAAACAAATAGAACAAGTAACGAGAAGCCTTCAAAACAAACTAAAGCTATACGCACACACTCGGATTGGGCTGTGTGTTGGGGATTGCCAAAAAATATCCACGACACGATAATAATGATACGACACTACACATACAACGCATAGTGACAGTGCAACATGTCAGTTAGTCGAACGCATGGACAGGCTGACAAACTGACAAGGGGGACTCTTTGGGATAACCTAAAGTAGATGAGATGTGTTGTAGAAGAAAGGAGTCTATTGGCCACAAAAAAAACGCACACGTATATGTACATATAGCATGCAGCGTCGAAACCAATTTGTACATGACTTTGGTTAATGTAATATTTAAACAAAAAAAAATAAAAATTGCTTGCAATGGGCTCCTGCAATAAGTTCGACGACAGAGATGGGTAAGTGGGGGAGATGCACAAAAAGAGCCGAAAAAAGTTTTCGTTGTCATTACGATGGCCAACGAAAACGTTCACGTGATGGTGAAAATTTGTGGATACTCGTACATGTGCACACGAGCCGGGAGAAACTGAAATTTCGAGTGTGACAACCGAGATTCGAAGTAATGATAGATCGGTTGCATTAAGTCGAGAAGCGTATAGCGAAGTCGCCTTCATGGCGACTCTTGATCAAAGTAGGTGCAGTTCATATCATTCAAGTTGAGCTTCCAATGTTGTCTGAAATGAATAAAAAAGGTAAGATTCTTCTGGCTATATTGGGCCCACGGCGACAATGATGAAGTTTAAAATGCATGGCTAGGTCTCGAGCAGAATGTGGACAACACGCACTAGACTGAGTAGACTTCGAGTCCATCGACGAAGACCTCATCTAAGTTGAGGTCCCACTTTGGGCTTGTAACGCCAACAGAATGGTTGGAATTGTTAAGAGGACGGAAACCATGAAGCTTTTTAGCTTAAATGCTTTGCCTTAGCAGCAATACCTTTCCAAATGCTTGCATATTGAACTTCTTCCTCTGCCAGGCAGAAGACTTGTTGTCCTTTTGGTCTGCATGTCCATGTGACTTTTGAGCTTTCTGACAAGATAAAGTACGACCTAAAAGTGTTTTCCTCATTCGTCCATGGTCCATTATAGGGTGACCCATGCCATACTTCGGCCAATATTATTGCGATCCAGAGGATATGATAAAAAAAATGTGCACGACTGGGTCCCACGTAACTTTCTCGTTTATTGCGAATCTCGCATAATCTCAGAGTCAGCAAATTTAAAATTATACCCAATTAAGATGTCCTCAGGTTACTCATTCATGGTTCAAAAAACACTGTTTTTCAACTGTTTAGCTCAAAACTGAGCAAATAGAATTACTATGGATTTAAGCATTACCTGAAAGTAACATTTTTATCATAATCGAAAATGGCGTTTTTGAGATATGAGCAGTTTTTTAAAGTACTATTATTAGGGATTTGAGTGAATATCAAAGGACGCAGTCTTTTTAGGGAAAAACTGAGTTTGCTATCAAGTTAAGAATGTCAATAGTACCTACCTTAAAAATAAGTTTTTTTTAAAATCGTTTTTACCGTTTTCGAAAAAAAGCCAATTTTCAAAACTGCCGTAGCTGGACTTTTTAGCGAAAAACTGGGTATGCACTTATGCAGTCATGTTAAACATGATTACATTAACTCAACCATCAATTTTGGTTCAAATCGTTAGAGCCGTTTTCGAAAAAAATTTAAATTTAGACATGTTTCGTAATATTTCGTAAAATTTTTATATGGGAGGTACCGTTAATATTAGGGCTAGCATAAAAAAACGTCCCGAGCGGGGAGCCCACGAACTCTAAATACGAAGTTTGAAGCAAATCCATCCAAACGTTTAGATTCCCCAGGGGTGGGACAGACAGACATACGGACAGACAGAATTGCGAGACCCACTTTTTTGAGTTCCCCTATCATCGTAATATCAGAATTGATCAAAATCTCGAGTTCGAAATTTTGTACGAAAACAATATCTTTCTCTTACCTACTACGTATACGAGAAAGTTAAAAAAAATCGGAATGCATAAATATGCAAAAGTTAGACTGGATATAGGTCGGTAATGGAATGGTTAGGGTTTTTAAATTACATTATCAAAAAACGAGGGCTTATAACGATGAAGTTCTAGGTACAAAGTCAGTGCCAATCTTTGTCATACCAGAGCAACAGATTATGTTGTTTCGATTAACCGGTTCGTCTGCTGCATTGCTGTGGTAATTACTCAATGTAGCTTAAAAGTTTTTTGAACCCAGATTAAAGCTTATAAAAAAGAAAGCAAGTAGAGTTTCTTTTCCTATATTATGGCCATTTGAGGCTAATATTTTTTGGAGAGCATAAACTGATGAAAATACTACTCTTTGCAACGGATTATAAATAAATAAATAGGTGGCGCAACAGGCGGGTAGACACCCTAGGCCTAGCTTCTCGCAACCATTCGTTTGTGTGAGTTTTTATTTTTGGGACGAATGGAATGGAACGGATTATAGGAGAATTAAAAAAAGAGGCTATAAAGATATATCGTTGAAAATCACTTGATCAATTTTGCTATAAAAATACTGTATTTTTTATGCTAACTTAATGTTTGAACTTCTACCCTGTAGCAGCCAGGTTTAAATTGCGATATCAATTAATTGTTAACTATAATTAAGTTGAATCTTAAGAGACAACCGACTTAGAGTTACAAATTTCATTTGCTGGGGCGCAGTGGCTCAGTGGTTAGTGTAATGAAAGTGCTAAGAAGCGAGGGGTCTCAGGTTCAATCCCTGGAAAACAGCGCTACCTAATAGCGAACTTCTGACAAACTGTCCTGGGAAAGCTTTCAATTCCATTTGGATTGAAAATTAAGCTATTAAGTGTCCTTATACCGTCCAATCTGATTATGTATTTATTTAGATGGGTATTAAACTGAAAAAGCTTATCGAAAACAATTATGCTGATCTTTGCCCCTATTTCCGCACTGTCTGGTTATATATATTTTTTGAAGTCAATTTTACACCAATGTTCCTCTTCAGCATTTGTCATTTGTCACTCGTTTCAAAGGCAGAGCAACATTACACTTCAGCGTAAAAAAGAATTTTTATCGTTCCCAAACCTATGCAGATAAGTCCTTAATCATTCCCTGAAACTATGGTAGGTATTGCGCGGGCAACTAGCTAGAATTGGGCTACTGCGTTAGGTCTAATTAACGATTAGGACTAACAACTTCGTCTAAACCATTTTCCGGGATTAAGAAAATCCAAAATAGCTTAATTAAACCCTATTCCTACAAGAAAATCATCAACCTAAATAAGGAAAGTATCAGAAAGCTGGTGGGTTTTCTCACAGGCAATTGTGGCTTGAGATATCATCTTAACAAAATGAATTTGTGTCCGCAGACAGAATGCAGGTTCAGCCTTGAGGATGAAGAATCATCGGAGCATATCCTCTGTGATTGCCAGGCACTTCATTGGTTAAGAAAACATATCTTTAGCTAGCAAGAGATGCGTTTATCAGCAGAAGGCATGTTTTTTTGAAACCTCGCCAGCCAGCCGTTCATTTGGACAGTTGCCAGCACAATTGCCAGCAAGCTGAAGCCAGCCAAATGAATTTAGGCAATAAGCCTAAAAGCATACCAGCATTTCGTATAAAATTATGCATTTGGTAGAAATATTAGATAAATTCTGATATTTTTTGTCTGAAATGTTGTGTGCATGAGATAAGAACGCCATTATGATTAAAGCAAATTGTACGGAAATTCTAAGCCACTTGTTGCTTTCAGCGCCACCTGTTTGTTCAATGTGAATTGAATTTAGCCAGCTGCCAGCCAGCAGCTCTCCGGCTGGGGAGAAAATCAAGAGTTGTTGCCAGCAGTTGCCAGCAGGTTGTTGTTTTAATTATTATGTGAAATGTGCCTCAACTGCCAACTACTGGCAACTACTGGCTGGCGAGGTTTCATAAACACACAACCAGCGTTGCCATTTTGGCTGCTTTCCAGTCAGATCTGACTGGATTGATATGCATTTAGCTGGAAGATTTTTTAAAATCCAGCCGGCTGGTTTTTTAGCTGGATACGAATTTTGTTTGACTGTTTGTAAATGTTTCGTGTAATATCACTTTTCTATCAATATAAATTTTTAAATTCAAAGTGAAAATAGAACAAAATAAAAAAAACGAACAAATATTGCTTAAATTTCGCTATTTTTGTTGCTCTGAGCTTGGAAGCATATCCCACTCATACAATGAACCAATTTATGCGTTTGCATTTGCACAAGTACTTGCCTTTGCCAACTTGCAAACAAATATTTGAAACTGAAAATTTAGCAGTTTGTGTGATGTTCAACTTTCCTATACCGGCCGAAGTAACAAAATAATTGGTTGGTACTAATATTACTTACAGAAGCAGCAATAAAATATTCGACATTATGTATGTTGATGCAAATGATAAGGAAACAATTGAAGCGCTCAGAGAGATTACTATATAAAGTTCATTTATAAGTTAATACATTTTGTATACCCTCCACATGAAGGAATAATTTCCTTTATCATTACGTTTGTAACTTCAAGAAAGAGTCACCGGATTTGACCAGGATCAAGTTCTAAATTCTGTCAGAGGACTTCTTTCTGCCGTTCAGGTTGGTATTGAAAATATAGGCTATATCGGTCAAGTAGTTCTGGTTCTGGTACCCCTCACCTCACACCAAACCAACATTAGCCCAATGCCCATGCCTCACATGGCTAACTTTTTGCATGACTTGTATATGTATGCAGTGGAGGGTATCAAAAGCAACGGCCAGACCATTGATATAACACTTCTACTTGTATTTTTTATTTTTTTTATACTTTCATGACTGGATATTTAGCTGGATTTTTGTTTGAATTTCTTTGACTGTTTTTTTGACTGGATTTTAGGTTTTTGGCTGATTTTTTTCCAGTCAAATCTGACTGGAAGGCGGATTTCAAAACGGCAACCCTACACACAACTAGAGCTTAGGAACTCCGCTACTAAGTCTCTTAGAATAACTAACTATATCCCTCTTCGATGCAATATATCTTTTTATGTAGGTCCCAGTGTCAGGGCAGGGAATTAAAAGGCGAAAGAGAAATTACTTAAATGTGGAGTCTTTAAGCCTTATGACTTCTTGGCCCCCTACTACCTGCGACCTACACCAAAATTCAAACCTTAATAATAAAAACAAACATGGCTTAAATTTTAAAGATAAAATATAAAAACAAATATTAATATAGTACCATTCGCGGTGTTATTTGTTGCTATCTCTGTTTGTACCAATTTCGTCTGCCACGCACACTACATCGTAAGAGAGTACGATTTAAAGCCGGTTACATATCACTCAGCTTTCGCAGGACTTTTGTTTCCTTTACTCATGAGATTCATCTCATTTCGAGACTGTACCAAAAAGAGGCCCACCTAGCCTCAGAAGCAGCCTATCCAACCTAGCAAACTTGGTCCTTTCCTAAGTGCCACAAGCTAATCCTAGCTAAAAACTAAAGAGTTCTTATTGTGTTGGTACATTGGCCCTTTCCTCTTCACATAGCTACCAAAACTCGATGAACTGTTTATTTAGTATTCATTATATTCCTCTTCGCAATTGCGGTGGTAAAATGGAGACGGATGAGCTCTTGACCGTTGCCGACATATCCCTGAGTACATATTACTCGGGGATATACAAGTATGGTCTTATGAAAGGTCTGTAAAGTGATGTATATTTTATTTATTTAGGTATTAAAATATCAATATACAGATACAAATTGTTACTAGGAAGACCAACTATAGCAGCAATGGCTTTAGGTTGATTTACAACATGTAGGGCTACTTGAAATAATGTTTCACGCAAGGTTCGAAATAACCTTAGTATTCTACCTGCATTACATTAGTAGCCCTCTTCAGGAAAAATTCGCTGATTGGGATGCTGGTTGGGGTGTAATATTGGCGGCCTATAACGTTGAGTGGAATATCCCTTCCATATGAATATTCTCGGTTAATATCAGTCTTGTTTGCGTTTGACTTAACTTTGAAATTTAATTAAAATAACACATAATAGAAGATGTATGTTTTCCACACACACATATGCACATTCCAGGAAAATATAAAACAAAATTAACCATAGAACATCCTCTATTGGGTCGAAACAGTATCCCGAAGCCACCTCCTAACATGCTCCTATTCGCCAGTGGTATTTTTTTTTTCCAGAACCAGTTCAGCTATTTAACTCGTGATTTTTAGATCATGCATGTAGCCCCCTTCAGGTCTCGGAACTCTCCCATATATTATAGTCATTGGTATATGTAATATGGAAAGAGGCTCGATTTTTATACCAGGAAGAATTAAAAACGCATGTATAAATAAATTTAACAAAAATAAAATAAAAATCAAAATATGTAGTCCTGAAAAGTAAAAAAAAAAAATTAACAAAAAAAACTGCATTTTTAAATAAGTAGCACTCTTCACTCCAATGTGCGTATACACGTTGAAAACATTAAATTGGAGGGATGTTCTTTTTTCGTATGGCACTGCCAAATGTAAACCATACCCCCGATCTATTAATTTTTTTTTTATTTTAATAATATTTTGTTTTTTTTTTTTTTTTTTTTGCTGCGGAAATAATTCAGTGTACATTTTTATTTTTTTGATGTTATTTTTTTTTTTGTTTTCTTTTATTGTGTGTGCAATTTTTTTGTATATATATATTTTTTTAGTTTCTTTTTGTTTTAACATCGATGGCCGCGCGCTTGGCAGTTGGGGTTGGAGTAGATGGAGGTAATTTTAATGCAAGTGCATACGCATTAGTAGAAAAAAAGCCTACGTACGTTGAAGGGCTGCACTCGAAAAAAAATTGTATGGATTGGATTGAATAAATTCGATGAGAGCTTTTGACGATGGGGGGCATCTACATGGCAGTAATTGTGCAGTATAGTTAATGAGATTTCTTGTCTATTAAGCGGTGTATGTTCGAGACCCAACACGGGACAGAAATATACTATTTGTCTCAGTTTCTTCACCCGATGGCTGCAATTTCTGATTACCCGATTCTAGGGTTAACTGAGCTCGAATTTTTTAAATTTCAGAACGATCTCAACCTCATCATGATGAAAAGGCAAAGTGTCCACTTCGGCATCTAAAAAAAATGCCAGGAACCGAGAAATCTGTATTGAAAAAACGAACCACCCTCGGTTTGTGTGACAATAGAAGGAATGCCATATGAAAATCTTCTCTAGGTAGTTCAGTGGAAGAAACCATACGATGTATGTAACTTGTAAACACAAACTCCCGAGGTTTGAACCTGAAAACCCCTCCACCACACCAAACCACCACAAGGATGGCTTTGATAACCATAGTTGGACAAGTGGATTAGGTAGCAAGCAGTCAGCATGTCATGATGAGTATAAGAATATGGTGAGGTCCAAGATGAGATCAATTCACGATGGAGAAGCCGGACTTGTTGACCACAGTTGGAGAGCTTACCCAACTATCTTATTGGCTTGTCTTAGTTATTTGTTTTTCCTGCGAACGGCATGATGTTTAAGGTCTCTTTCCAACTATGGGTCCTGCACTTTAGTAGAGCCGAAGATTTTTGTGTACGCGTTTATGGAACCTGTCATATAACAAAACTATTACCTTTAACCTTTAACACATTTCGTTTCTACATAAACTTCAGTCTTACTTCATGATGAATTAAAGGCTAGAAATCCAGGGAACTGCTAACAAACTAGAAACAGCTGTAGTGGTGGATCCAGCTTGTGGAATATTTCCTATATGATGTGATAGATTAAATGGAGTTGGAATCTGCCCGAGATCCGGAACATTTAAAAAATTGCATTAATATTGCAAAAAGACCCAGCCCTACTCAAGCACCGAATAAATTTCAATTAGCAATAAATAGCTGGAAGGCTGTATGACTAATAACAAGGCGATAGGTACTTAAAATGATATTCAGCGACACCCACTGTTTATTTGAAAAATTCGACTGCCAAATTATAGGAAAATGGTTGCTTCATGACTACGACGAGTAAAAGTGCAACACACAATTACACAGACATTGAGTATTCCAACGAAGTAAAATATCTCGGAGTAATCCTCGACAAAAAACTAAGCCGGAACTCCTAAATAGATAGTAAAATCCAAAAAGCAACCAAAGCTTTCTGGGCTTGCCGAAGCATGTATGGTAGAAACTGGGCGGGATCTCTCCAAAGATCACACACTGGATCTACACGATCATGGTCAGGCCCATTATAACATACGCCTCAATAGTATGGTGGAACAAAGTCATCCAAAAAACGACAATAAACAAATTAAATAAGGTACAACGGCTTGCCTGTCTAGGCACTTCCGGAGCCATGCGTACCTGTCCTACTGCGGCTATAGAAGCCTTAATAGGACTAACACCCCTCCACATCTATATAAAAAAAGTGGCAATACGCAGTTTGACTCAAGCGGACGAGTTTAATATTAGTGAACACCCAGAACTAATTGAACTACTTTCCGAACTTCCAGAACTTGACATGATCTGTGCGGTTATGGACCGCTTACCAAAGACACTATGCTTCAACAAAAGATTCTCCACCGGAGATCAGAAACAGAGAAGCATGGGTTAGCAATAACCCACCAAACTGCCAAAAAGGCCTAAAGTGGTATACGGATGGTTCTAAAATGGACTCGGGGGTAGGAGCTGGTATCCATGGACCAAATCGGAACATCTCAATACCTATGGGAAAAAGCCACAGCATATTTCAAGCAGAGCTCCTTGCCATTAAAGAATGCCCAAACCTTATATACAATTTAGGCATTAAAGGCGCTAACATCCATATATTCACGGATAGTCAAGCAGCTATAAAAGCCCTTAGCTCACACATTATTGTGGGTCCTCGGACATACGGGAATTGAAGGTAACGAAAAAGCCGATGAACTAGCCAGAAAAGGACCCCTTTCATTGGACCTGAACCATTCTGTTCGATTTCCAAATCAGCTGTAAGTCTGGCTGGGAACAAAACAAATGTATTTCATATTGGGAGAACATCCCGGGCCTAAGACAGGCCAAAAGAGCTATTCAGCCCTTCAAAACAGATGGCAGTAAGATACTAAATCTTCGCAGGCATGATATCAAAAACTTAGTAGGCTACCTAACGGGTCACCACGGTCTGCGATATCACCTAAATAAAATGCATTTACTCGACTCACCGGAGTGCAGACTATGTCTAGAAGAAGACGAAACAGCCGAACACATAATATGTGAATGCCCGGCCCTTTACGGTATAAGAAGGAAATCATTTTTCAGGGAAGTAATAAGTACCGAAGAACTAAGGAAATCCTCTGCTGAATGTATTATAGCTGATAATACATTCAGCAGAGGATTTCCTTAGTTCTTAGGAAAGTAGAAGCGCTACTAACCTAAACAGCCTAAGCGGTTTGATGGATTTGCTTCAAACTTTGTACCTGCGATTTGTGGGATCACAGCTCACATTAATGCGTTGGCCCTCCGGATTGGACTCAAAGACTCTACGAGCCGGAGCATTTGTTTCCATTCGCTCTACATGTCCTAACCATCTTAGATGACTGACTTGCAGTTTTTTCACCAGGTCGATGTCGCTGTACAGCTCGTATAGTTCGTCGTTGAATTCTTTTCCAAAGCCCGTCAACGCTAACGGGGACGATCATTTTACCAAGAATCGTTTTCTCGAAGTGTCTGAGGATATCTTCACCCTCTTTATATAGAGTCCAAGCTTCAGCACCATAAAGCAGGATTAGGATGATAAGGATCTTATACAGGATCTCCTTAGTTGTTCGGGATAGAGCTCTAGTACCTACTCTATTGCCTTCTTAGCTCAAAGAAACAGCGTTATTCTTCGTTTAATTCTCTCTTATATGTTACTGTCAGAATTTATATCAGAACCGAATAGACAACGTCAAAAAAGTGAAGATATATAAGTGTATATTAATGTCGTTTGGTCTAGCCCTAACCTAAGCAACATTTCTGATTGTGAATCATGTTTTTGAGGTGGCATCACTGATGAACTTTCCATATAAAAATTACTCAAAAAGAAGCAATCCAGTCGTGCGCTTTTTTTCTACATTTCTGAACCGATGGAAATTTTTACCGTGTACCGGAAAACTCCTCGTAGTCGATACGATACTGCGTTCAGGAATTAAATTTGCACTGTGCTCCACGGTGCTGATGAGTGGGTGGTTATGGGACACACCACTTTGGCTGCGTACATTTGCGCCGTAGTGTGAGATGTATACCCGTAGAAAAACTAAAAAACGAAGAACATGTCAACACGTGGAAAGGGAAGGCAAAAAAAAAAAAAAATAAAGCAAAATCACCCCAACCCCTTGGATGACCAACGAAAAAATTCGCGTATAGTGGTCGTTTGGATTTTTATTTTCGTGCGTGTAGTAGGTACCGCACCAATCTATCTAGTGCTCCTTGTTTTGCATCCACTTGTGCACACATACACGCGTGCATTACCCGAATGCGACAGTGGGCCACATGCCCAATCATCGATGAATGCATTAGAGAAGGATATAAAAATGTTGGATGAGGATTTTTTTTATTTTTTCGAGTTTTTTTTGCATGTAAAACTTTTTTCTTGTTTTGTTTTGATTTTTTTTTGTTTATTACCGCGCACCACTGAAGAGAGGTCCTTTGGTTGGATTTATTTTTTTATTTTTTTTTTTTCAATTCTGCCGATAATGTGATATTCGAATTTCATATTAGCAGCCGCTGGAAGGCAATCCTACGCAGCCAAGCACTGCCGCTATCGCCCACTCCTCTATGTGGCGGTGGCGGCCAGTGTGTATGATGCACTTTTGTGGGGCTGCCATTGTGCTGGAGTGTGATGCGTGAATGGGGCTATGTGTGTGAGTTTGGCTATCCCATTCTCCTATGCGAAGTCCGAAGTTTCCTGTGATAGTCCTTTCGCAATGACGGCAATGATCATGTTGATGGGTTTGGCCGAGTTTTGAGTTTAAGTGCGGAGTGAAAGGCAGAGTAGTGAATGTGGACGTGGAAGGATAGCAACCTTTTTAGCTGACTTGGGGTTTGTTTTACTTATTGAGAGGCATATCTGAGCGAGAATGGTTTGGGTTTATATCTCCGGGATTGGTGGCGATAGGGTTTGTGTTCCTAGCTTCCTTTTGGTTGTTTTTCCTCCAGGGGAGAGAAATTAAATTATTTCGTTGTCCATAGAACCCACTTATGCTGCCATCCCTATTTTGCTGAGTTATTTTGCGGATTTTATCAAATCCAATGAAGCACAACAAGATGCAAATGTTAATTAGAGGATAAAGTGAAAATGTATGTTCGCCCCGGAAGGCTGGCAATCGATGGAGAGAGTTGAACATTTGGATGTCTGCATCTCCGCAGCGTTCGGTGAAATGTGGTTGCCAAAGAAGAAATTCAATTTGAAAATGTGGTTCTGAAGGTTCCGTTTTTGTTTTTCTTGTTCACTTGCTGAAGAAAAAGAGGTCAACATCTTGTCATCATTATTGTGGTTCTGAAGAAATTGCAACAGAAAAAAATAACTGGTGAAAGTTGTGGCCTTAGATTCGTGCACGAAATGTTTGGTAACGTATAGGTACTTCTGTCGGTGCTGTAGGTAAGGCGGTCTCTTTTTGTGATGAAGATATAGGTGCAATTGGAATACCGACGGTAGGTATGATGGTGTTTTTTTTAGACATAGTTTTGCTAAGCTTTTCTTTAATAAAAGGTATGTATGTCTTCCGCTTAAGATATTTGGCTAAATTTTTAAAAGCAATCCGTATGAAGGTAAATAACTTAAGGAACTAGCGAGAACAACACTAGGCATGGCATAAATATACCTATAAAAAAAGAGATAAATTTCAACATTGCCAGAAAACCTCCACAAACAATATCTACCAAATTCTGGGGAGAAAGGTCTTAGGAAGCGCAGGAAGCGCGTGCATTGAGATAATGAAGAGAATATTGAGGGCACAAAAGTAATTATGCATAAATGAGCCTAAAGAGCTTTGTGAACCCTCAGCCGACGGGTACCTAATTATCTTTAATTTTTAATCTATCTATGTACAATAAGGAAAACAAAAATAAATGCAAGTAGCTACGTTTTGTTTTATTTTCTTTTTGTTTTCATGTTTTTATAGAACTCAGCGGAGCTCGGAGAGAACTAAGCCCCAAACGTCATCACCATCATGACATATGCGGTCGGTCGGTCATAAAAAGCGCTGATAATTCTGATCTACATTTCGAACCTTTACCTGATGATACATTTCGGCTATATCTCCTCCAGTAGCTACACGCCTCTGTCGAAATTCGCTAAGTGCTGACACGATGTCCGAGCCCTCACGTACATACCCATCAGTCATGAGGATTAGGAAGCTCTGACTCCAAACTATTTTCTTCTGGGTAGCTCCACTCGCATAAAACATCTTGCAGAATCAGTAAGTGATGAAATACAATTTTGGAGAAATTGGCAAACATCGCAAAAGCTCACCAACGCCTTTTGGAAAAGGTGGGTGCGACAATATGGTTCGACGAGGTGAAACCTAATAAATTTGATGACATCGTGTATAAACAGTTGATCCCCAACTGCTAACCAAAGGGAAGAATCGTTGAAGTTAAAAAGAGTCCAGATGGCCGACTAAGAAGCGCCTTAGTCAAAACTGCTGCTGGACGAACGATGTGGTAAGTCCTCAGAAGGACGTACCGAGGGGGAGTGTTGCGACGGATTTTTGTTTTGTTACGATGTTACGAAAGAGGTGACCTGGATACTACCTGGATGGACGAGCACTTGGCATGCTTGCATATGCACAGCTATGTAAAGTCGGATGGGGCATGGTTCTTGTCCTAAAGGTAGCCAGACGCAGCAAAAACATTTGTTTTCATGCCAAGATTTTTAAGCCAAAATACTCTCCTAGCTCGCGGGCAACAGGTATTGTATTGCCTGGAGTACGTTGTATTCCCTCCCTACTCACGAAATTCGCGGACGCCATGACAGCTCCCGTACTCTGGATGTTTAGAAGAAACTGTCCCTAATTCAAAAAAAAAAAAAAAATAACTAGGTATTTATTCTACAAGACCGCATATTTAAACGAATTGAACTCGACAACACATAACTCCATCATTTGAATTGAGTTTAGGAAGCATGGAGGAAAACTGGCGAACTTGGAATAAGAAAATTTGAACTCAAGAATACAAAAGTCCGGGGTGGACCTGGGCCTCAACCAACATGCCTCTCCAGTTAGCACGATCTTTGGCTAACCGGCTTCAGTTGCGCATTACAAGTTGGTTGAGGTCCCCTTCCACTTATGCGCGCCACCTAAGGCGTGGTCTTTCACTACTGCGTTATCCCTCCGGGTTGGAATCGAAGACTCTTTGGACCGGAGCGTTGGTGTCCATTCGCTCTACATGTCTTAGCCATCTTAGTCGACTGATATGTACTTTTCTGACCAGGTCGATGTCGCTGTACAGCTCGTAGAGTTCGCTGTTAAATTTCCTTCTCCAAAGCCCGTCAACGCAAACGGGACCAAAAATCATTCGAAGAATTTTGCGTTCGAAGCGACCAAGGAGATCTTAATCCACCTTTGATAACGTCCATGATTCTGCGCCATAAAGCAGGACTGGGATGAAGAGGGTCATAGAGTCTCCTGGGTGTTTCTCGACAAGGCCTTATTAATCAATTGCCTTCTTAGGCCAATGTAACAACGGTTGGCACGTGTAACTCTTCGCTTGGCGGAGCCAAGGTAGCCAAAGTCCCGAACTACCTCAAAGTTATAGCTGTCTATCGTGACGTTCTGTCCGATTCTTCGATGTTGTGTGTCCCTTCTTGTTGACAGCATATATTTTGTTTTGCCCTCATTCACCACTAAACCCATTTTTGCCGCCAGTGACACTGACAGCTCGCTGTGTTCTGCCAATGATGTCGATGTCGTCAGCGTATGCAAGTAGTTTCAGTGATATTTGCAAAAATTGTGCCCCTGGTGTTGGCTTGCGAGTTTCGCACAAATTTGCATGTAGATACGTTTTTTTAAACTGATCTTCCTGATGTCAACTTTTCAAGCTCTTTGGAAGTTATATTCAGTCTTATTTAAAGAGCAATAAAGCGCTTCCGAGTCGCATTATTGGACGGGGACCATTCTTGATTCTGTGAGGGTTTGTGGATTGTTTATTTATCGAAACGATATGTGGTTCCAACAAAATGGCGCGTCCAATACTGCCCATTAAACTACTGACTTACTGATAACACGATTCAATAACAATATTTTATTGGGAAGCAGAGCCGTAAATTGCAATTGGCACCACTCGATTGCTTCTTGTTGGGCAGACTTGTAAACGTAGTCTTTTTTGAATGCTGATATTATTCGGGCCTTGGAAGCCAGTGTCTAGCACAGTATAATAGACCGACATTTCCATTAACTATATCTCTTAAAAACCAAAAATTTGTTTTTCGTCATGAGCTTATGTCATTTTAAAGCTGTTTGATCAGTGTTCCCATCTTCGATTCGTCTGTCGGTATTTGTATAAAACATAGTTTGATGAGGAAAATGGTCCAAACACTGTTGGACTGTGGATTAGAACATGTCGGCGCTATTTTCTTCACTCTGTTTTTATTTCATTCGCACTTTTAACTCTTTGTGAATATTGTTTTAATCAGTATGATTTTAATACTTAATTCGTTCGCCTTTTTTCCAAAATTACTTTTGGAATTTGGTCCAGAATACGAGTTAGCTATTTATTTTCTGGCCTAATTTCCATTTTGCTTACTGGTGCTTTTTCCAGATCTTTCTAAAATTATTTCTAAAATAGGTAAATATTCGTAATTATTGGGATTTTCGAAAAAAAAAAGGATTTAAAAAAGCGGGACTCCAAAAGCCTCCCTATAAAATAATGTTCGTTCTCATTTCATACCTAAATAGTTTTACATGTTCAGAGTATTTTTAATTTTCTCGTTTATATTTTGCAACTAGCCCGCGTTACATTAACCTCGGGAAATAGACTTTAGTGTACCAGGCTGAGATGATTGCTTTGCTGCATGTGTTGGACTACTTGCTAGAGAGTCTGGTGGAAGGAAGAAATATTATTATGATCAGATGCATATGGAAAAGACAAACATCGCATAACGTCATTGGCACTGGAATGTGTTTTCAAGCTCAATAAGTGTTTATCTAAAAATGAAAGTAACACTGACTTGGGTACGTGGACATAATAGGGATAGATAGGAAAGAAAAGGCGGACCCCTTGCCAAATGAGGGTCAACTGATAAGTTGCTGAGACAGCAGAGCACCTAAGAAGGTGGTCAACCGTGGACCAATGTAGACACTTAGACAGAGTCTAAAATGACAATAAAATGGCCGACCTGCTCAACTCAAAAAAGGGTTCTAAGCATGAAATAGGTGGTGGCGTTAACTACAAGACATGGTAATTTCGGGTATCATTTAGAGAAGATGGGCCTTAGAGAAAATGATACTTGTAAACTATGCCTGGAAGAATCTGACTGTGTCAATGTCCAGCTTTGGCTGGCAGAAGAACGAGGATCTTGGGACAACATTGGGTCGAGACACATCGCATAAAACAGGATCTCACATAAACAGATGCTAGCGTTAACACTAGGAATCGAACCCAGGGAAGAACTCTGGAGGAAGTCTAGAAAGTCTCTCCGACAATGGTGCTCTGATTCGAATATCTCTTGAAATCTGTACACATACACATATATTATATTTTGCATATTTTGTCCCAGTTAGATACTGCGTGAATTATATTATTTACCACTTGTTTATCCAACTTCCTTTTGTATCGTTATTCCACCTTTTTGTTGGTTATAACTCTTCTAAATAAACTCATTGGGCCTTACTAATAACCATTTTTAACACTCAACTTCAATATCTGATATGAGAATTTGTAAGGTGGTAAAATTTAGCCTGGACACTTACCTAAAAATATTATTAGTTTAGTAACGCCAGGGCCAGACTTCACTTGAATCTCAGACTGTGGACTATTTTTATGTCGGAAGGTATAGGTAGGTATTATGTTCTTCTTTAGATTTGCGGTTGGTTATTAGAACTCCTTCTGAAGGATATTTTCTTACGGATGTGATCCAACTCACATGAAAGAACCCCAATTCGTAGACAATTCCGGACTCCGTTACATATTCGGTTGCCTACATTAATGAAAGCAAAATATATTATTAGGACAGTTAGACACTCTGCTTTTTAAGCTTTCAAGAGCTTTTTTAACTGATGTCGCATGTCCATTACGTACCAACACGAAGAATCGCCCAAACTAATAAAGTCTCTACAACAAATCCGCCAAGACTCATTAAAAAATTGTGTCAGCACTTATTCACGGGGGGCAATGTTGAGGGTTAATAATTCTATCGTGAGCCATATTTGCTTTATGATCCGCAAAGCAATTAAATCACCCCATATACGACTGCATATTTCATGGTAAATGCCCAATTACAGCCTACTTCCGGCACAAGCTCTAATGCAGATAAATTAGGTTCCGGCAATAGATACAGCTCCCTATACGCATTCGCCTCAGTTCCAACCACCCCATTCAATCAGCAAGCGCTGTGCCATTTCCCACACCTCCCAATTATACCGCATGTACCAGCCTGCGGCGGGTGCTATGGCTATGGCTATGGCACCTTCAATGGCCAACAAACCGCTAACATCTTTTGCTCCTGGGCCATATCGCTAATTTATTGCATTCTTTAACGCGGCTTATGAAGTGCGTAATGCGAAATCAGAAATTAAATTCGCATCAGTTGCGGGAATGAATGGCCACCGCAAACGCGGCACGGCTGCCAGCAACGGCTCGCGTGTCTTATGATGTCGTACCGATGTTGATGTCGAATGTGCGAATGGCCGGGGACGTTGATGTCGATTACGGCCGTAAAATTAAAATAATTTCTGTTCCTTCCCGTTCCCATTCTTTTTTTTTTTTTTTAACATTTTTTTCATTTGCTGCCGCTCTTACGAGCTTAGGTGCCAATTTCTGCTTAAAATGGTAAGAGTATCTGTATCTTTTCTCTGGTTTCTCGTCCGCATTTGCGTTTTTCTCATTACGCGTCACCTTTTCCTTTTCAACAATGATGAGGAACGCCACCATCAGAGACAGGAACAGAACGAGCACAAGCAGCACAGGCACACACAAGACATCGCATCGACAACCCAACTGGCAATTTGCGGGTTTACTCATCACGCTTGTTTGGTGGCAAGTGTTACATCTGCTCGGCGTGCTTAGGTCGGGCATATAGGGAGCCGAGGGAGTGCGAAAAAAAAAGTCCAAAGGGGACCCTTTACCCCCAGCGCACCCAAATGTGTGCTCTAGGTGATGGACGGGTGAAGGCGACAAGGCGGTCTTGAGAATGGAATGAGCAAACAAAACGCACAGCGTTGCGTCGTCGTCGTAGCGATGGTTATAGCCAGGCGTTGTTATCGCCATCGTCATCATTGTTGGTGTTTGCGGTGTTCAGCAATGTTGCGTAACATCTCGATTGCCTTGGTTTTGATTGTCCAATGTCCATCCGTTCGTCGTTCGGTTGGTCGAATTAATTGTTTTATTCGCCCGCTCCTCGCCTTTGCGGAGAACAGATGATTTGTAGTGGCGGCGACAACGTGCGTTTGATGCATACCTAAGTAGGGATGATAACATAATTTCAGGGGCCCATCATGGTGCGCACACAGTTTTGTTATTTTTTCTTTTAAATTTAACACCCCGCGCGACCGTGTCGAAAGTGAGTCTTCTTTGAGGACGTCTCTAAATTTCCTCTTCAGTCCTTCTAAAAAGTGCGCTAAACAAAGACGTGCAAAAAAATATTACACGATGAAGTGGCAGTAGCCGCATCGCTTATGGGGTAAACATTCGTGAGCGCATCATCATCTTAGTATCATTGTTATGGGATCGTCTTCTTTCCCTATACCTCCGCCCAGGTGGCAAATTTTTGCTTTGGGAGCCCCTTTTGTGTTGCCATTTTAGAAAGTCTCTCACATTGTTACATAGCTGCGTAGGTATTACGACGAGGTATGGGGAAGAACGTATAAAAGTCGCTTGGATGCAGTTGTTGGCTTTCATCCTAAAGAGTATTGGAGTAACGGTAAATGCTGTTTGTTTTCCTTCCTTCGTCATGGTCTCATAGACTGGCTTTCGTATCAATTTCTCCTGAGATTTTGTTATTTTTTTGTCCGAAAAAAAAGTATCTGTATCCGACAGAGGGCCCGAATGCGTTATTGAGATGAGATTCGTGTAAAAGACATTATGCACGGTCTTGTGGTTTTGTTTACGATCGGACATAGTTGTCGTTTTTGGCCATTTGGATTTTTGGGTGCGAAGCGAAACTGTTCGTATAATGCAACACAACATTGAAAGGGCGTGGCAAGGTGGGCCTCTGCCGTTGGAAGAATCAACCGAGTTTATAAATTGCAATTTTGTTAATTTGAGTTTGTTAGGTTGGAACAATTAGGACTACATGTGTGATGGATATATAAAAGACCCAATAATGGGTCAGATGGGCTTTATACAAAGTATTCGCAACACACATTTGCGATAGGTAGGTTTATGTATAGGTGAAATGCTTACGCATTCCAAATTATTGTGACAATTGTGACGACAAGCGGCTCTACTTTTACTTAAACAAACAACTTGGCAAAAGCTTCAAACAAATAACTATCTTAGTGTATTTGTAAAGTGCAGAATAAGCTACTCGTACAATTTTGATATTTTAATCGGACCATTTTGATGGTGGCCATGGTGTAGTGGTTAGAGTCTTTGTTTGTGACCCGTGCGGCCTTGGTTCGAGCCCCGGCGGGGGACAGCAATACTCTGCCACCGACCATAAAGAGAAACGAATAATATCAGAGTTTCTCCACCACTACCTACACCAAAAAAGGGGCTTCTGCTTGGTAGTACAATGGACCGAGATTCGTCTGAGTGCTAATCGGACCATAGCTTTAAAAAAAAGAAAAATGTTGTTTAAAGTATGACTTTCCTAACTTAGTTTTTACAAATTTTAGTTTTATACTAGATAAAGTTGGAGTTGAACCTGTCTAAAACTATGTATTTTTCACCTATCCTGTAGCATTTAGGAATTTCTACAAGTCGCAAACTTGTCAGAAAGTTCCATCAAGTCCTAAGAATACGTGTCTTTCAAGGAATTTTATTTTTGGTATGGGTAATAGTTGATCCACTCTTCTCAGCTGGAAAATAAATACTGAATAGCCTTTCATAATCTGGGCGGGAAGACTCCCCGGTGGAGTCATGTAGCACAAACTAGTAAGAATAGACCGACGACTCCTCCACATAACAGACTTTGCCTACAAGCTGTCGGAGGGCCCAGGATTTTTCATGTATTGGTGCTGTACAAAATCAAACGAGCGCCATTAACGCACGCATACTTGAAAAATCCTAGGCCCATGGTATAGTATGGAAAATCATTGCCGCCTTTAATTTTGACATTTACACGTATTCACAGACAGGGTAATTTTTTTCCGGGGAGAATCGGGTAGGTGCACGGGAAGTCGGCGGTCTAGTTCTTAGTGGTTTTGTGTCATGTAGTCTGTGCTGTGCATACAATATTTCCCGTATATGTTGGTGGCAATAGCTCGTTACCAATGTGACTTAGTTTCCAGCTGTCAGTTTGGGTTTTGACCGAACGAATTAGATCGTGAATATAATCGACAGATTCTATAGAATGCGTGGGGGTACCTACTCAATATTAAGCAACATTAAAATGTCACTTCTCCGAGCGATGTGATGGTGTTTTCTTTTTCTAACCTAGTATGACTGTTGGCGCTTTGGTGATCAGTTTGACAGATGGAATTCCTCACCAAGGCTGTAGATGGGATCCAAATCCATCGAAAATAGGTTCGTAATGGCTACCAGCTCACATATAAAAAAATTGGTTGTTCGAAGCTAAGTTGATGACACCAATTGTTCTGATTCCTTTTTTTAGAGGTTAGAGGAAAGAGAACTACAGTGGATATAAGTAGTTCGCGACATTGTCAGTGTCAAATGAGAAAAAAAGTGACAACTAAAAACGTAGAGGCAAACAAAAGCAGCTTTTACCTGATGGCGGGTCAAAATAAAATATAAAATGCAAGAAGAAAACATGACAGAATTAAAAATGACAGAATTAAAAGTTATCAAAAGTATATTTCTAAAACTCGAAAAGTTAAAGTAACAGATATTCTGCAATGTTTAATTGTCATGTCAGCGCAACTTGCTAAGCCAAACGTTGTCAGAGAAGTCGAGATGTAAGATACAAAGGAATTTTTCCACTTGCCGTCGGCATGAAAAGGAACATTGACAAAAACACAAATATGTTTTATCCATCTTTAAGGCGGCTCTCAGATTGCGGCAACAATAAGCAACAATAGTTGCTATAGCAATTGCCAATAAGCAATCAGCAAACAGCAACATTTTTCGTTCGAGCGATATTTAGTTGCTTTGATGTGAGACCTCTAACTTAATTCAAAGTAAAATAATTGTGAGCGATAATTTTGCGTGTTTCCTTTGCCAGTTGCTTATTGATTGTTGCCTCAATGTGAGAGCCGACTAAATCTGCTCCCAATCGCATTAATGTAATTGTTGCTTGTCCAGTCGCATGACAGTTCATTTCGGGAAGCTATCTCTTTTTACAAGTGAACTATCTCTTTTATTTAAACGTCATTTTGACCATTGCTATTATAAAATGGTGACCTCAAGCCATCCCCAAATACTTAATTTGAATTTATTTTAACGTCAAAATCGAGTTAGTCCTTAAATACTTTTCGTGGCAATCAGGTAACGTTTAATTTGCCAACAATTTAGCTAGATATACCTTCTAATGCAAGAAAACTTATATGCTTGCTTTGGTGGCGCCTTACAGTCCTTATAAGCAGTATGCCTTTTAAGTTAGCTCGACCTTTGGCTAACTGCCATTTCAAGATAGTTGATGTATACCCTTTCACTTAAGACCACACCTAAGGCGAGGTCTTCTTCTACTGATGCGTTGTCCCTCTGGGTTGAAGTCCAATACTCTTCTGGCCGAAGCGCGTGTGACGCGTCCATTCGCTATAAATGTTCTCAGCGATTTTAGATGAATAATGCTCAAGTTTTTGACTAGGTCGATGTCGCAACTCACGTTCATCGTTGAGTCTACTAGGTACTCCAACGCAAATAGGACCAAACATTTTTTTTTCTAGATAGATACCTACCTATATGTAGATAGATTAAAAAAAACCCGGACCAGGATGATCTGATCTCATATAAAATTTGCTCATTTGTTCTATCCCTAATACTCAATTGCCGTCTCAGCCCAAAGAAACTGCGGTGCGCAAAGGGGATTCTTTGTATAATTTTTGGTGAGATGTTATTATAAAAGAATTTAGCACAGCCGAGGTAGACAAAGTCGGCTCCCTGAAATTACGCCAAAAGAAATTACGCCAAAAAGTGTTTTGGAAAAAAGACCAAAATAATTGCGGCGTAATGGTTTTGGCAAAAACGCCAAAAAATGAAAACGAAAATTCACCAGAATGCCAGGAAATTACGCCATATTTTTGGAAAAATAGCCAAAAAGTAAAATGGAAATTACGCCACAAAAAGTTTTTTTTTTGGCATAATTTCCAAGTTTAGTTTGGAAATAAAACCAAAACACAATTTTTTTTTTGGCTTAGATAATTTCCAAATTTAATATGGAAATTAGCTCCAAAATTCGTTGTAGAATAAATTACCCGCTCCGATAGAGTTCTTTAGAGATACAACTAATGATGCGGGAGGGGGGGGGGGGGGGCGGTAGCGCGCGCGGCCCGTCGCGCCGCTCGCGTAGCCGCCAACCGGCCGGCGCGCGGTCGCGGACAGCGCGCTAGCGCGGTCAACCTTTTTTGGACAATTTATATTTCATTTATATTTCAGAGTTTAGCCAGCTAACACATTTAAAACAAACCAATTATAATAACTTTTTTTTATTTAGAGTCATGAATGTAATTTATATGTACATATCACTGTATTAGACGTACACCTGAAGAGTATCGGCGACAATTTCCCGACAGCACGGACATTTATAATTGTCTTCTCCATCAGCCACTGACTGGGCTTGTAATTTGATGTTGCACTCTGAACATACCTTTATATGTTTGCATGGCAACATTATAATGTTTGGGTGTAGCACTTGACAAACTACACATAAAACAACGGTTTCCAACTCTGCGCTTTTCGTCTGGTTTCCTACTTCGTCATCGTCATTATCATCCGAAAAATCTTCACTTTTGTACTGATCACGCGTGATCACACGTGCTTCAAAAATGCTCTTGAAACTAGGTAAAAGCATGTAATGTTATGTTATTTTGCGAAAAAACAACCATACATAGAGGGAGTCAAAGAATGCAACCTTTTGGCGCTTTTTTCTTTTCTATTAAAAAAAACAACAACTTTTTGGGCGTTTTTTCCTTTTCAATTTTGGAAAAAATACCAAAAAGTTTTTTGGTGTTTTTTCCAAAAATGTTTTTTTGGCGTTTTCTCAATTTTCTTAAATGGAAAAAAGCCCAAAAGAGTTTTGGAAAAAATGCCAAAATTAGCGGCACTTGTGTCAAAATATTTGGGCGATTTTTCCTAGGAAAAAATGACACAAATTTGTATGGAGGTTTTTGGGCTTTTTTTCCATTTTATTTTTTTGGCGTAATTTCTTTTGGCGTAATTTCAGGGAGCCACAAAGTCCCTTAACAACTCTAAGTTATTACAGCTATCGTACACTACCAAACAACTGTAGTATTTTCTAAGCAGAGCTATGTCAATTGGCGATGGCGAAGCCGATGAACTGCTGAAGGTGAGATCGCTATCGATTTCAGAAATAGTTAACTACACGGACAATGAGGTACCTAACCATAAAATCACTCAAATTCGAATTAACAATAATACGATCAAAATTGGTCATGCAATGTAAAAAATCTTTAAATGAGATCTGGGATAGGTGCACTTAAATGTTGTATTGACATAGAGACAAATCTACCAGGCGCAGACAACCTATAGACTAATCAGGGACGGCACGAGAGTGCAACTCTCTACTGCTAAGGGTGAAGCCCAAATGTTCTATAGAAACGGCAAGATACATCATTCGTCAAGTCGTCAAATGATATGAAAAAATAAAAATAAAAATGAAAAATCTTTGGGCCCACGTAGCTTCAGTTGGTGTGGTGGAGCAATTGCCTTGGTCATTATTATTTCCTTAGTCACTTTCGACCTTGGATCACCTCAAGGGTCACATTTACAGCACGAGACCTGGTAGCGCAAAACCTAAAAAATATTTCATTCTGACAGATGCAATATATTTTCACACTTGTCAAGAGTGTTGAACAACCATCATTATCCAACTTACATAATAATATTATGTGCAACTTAGTGCAACATGCTCATTAACATTCCTTAAAGAGTTTCATTTCCACATGCCATCAACACTGTGCTGCTTTTTTTTTTAGTGCTCAGTGACGAAGTAATCTTCAGAGGTAATGTGTTCTCATATCCTTTTATCAGCGGAAGGCTGAGGCGCCACATATGCGCTGCTTAATCAAGGGTACAACGCCAACATAACAATCATCGTCACATAAATCGGTCAACATGCTATATATGCGGGTAAAATTGTTGCAATCTTATGACTTGAAAGCTGCCTTTCATCAGCAATATTTGGCCGATGCCGCCGCTAATGCTGAACTTTAATCGATTGTGACAGCTCATGATAGGTTCGATATAGTCTGTAAAGAATACCAAAGCGATGTGTGCGCGTGCGTAATGCACCGGCATGCATCTGTGGTGCTTCCTTCTCGAAAACATCAAATTTGCCAGGGCTAAAACAAACAAAAGATCCTCGCCATCATAGAAATTTAAGCCTCTCACAACAAAAACATCAAACATCCTTACATCCATCTCCATCGTTCCTTGTCCAGAGAGTGCATTGCACCCTGGGCGCATCCATTCTCTGCTGCGCGTATACACAAAACACGATGCATGATTTTGTGACTGTGGTTCCTCAGATTTCGAATTTCGGAGGTCTCCCTAACACAGAATCTAAAATAAACGAAAACAAGCTCCGTAGATTATTCACGTTCGTTTCGTGGTTTGTTGTTCGTGTGTCGCTATACGCTGCACAGAGTGCAGCAGTCAATAGCCTCTCTGTCGCTCTCAACACAACTCCAAAAAATGTTATTTTGGCAGTGCCAAAAAAAAAGACGCCCAAATACCGTCAACAAAAAGAATGAACCAGGGTTGGATTTGGAAGGTTGCCAATTCTGTGGTGTGCATAGCCAACCGACTATAGTCGGTCTTTGAACTGGCATCACACCAGCTCGTATTAGGAACGTACGGCCTGCTTCATTCTAATACATTCTTAGGAGTAAGAAACATCATCCCATACCAAGCCAGACTTGCAACTACCACATGCAGGAGAGTTATTATATTACCCACACAAACTTAGCAGGAAATTTCGGCAAATTGCAGTTAATCATCGGCTCGTCTCTGTATTTGTCAAATGGAGGGGTAGCACTCTGTTGGTATTAGTCACGTTTTTCGACTCTGCGATCTTCATTTGTATGGGTTTGTTGGATCTTCAATAATTTGTCTTCTATGTCCCTGCACTGCTCCTATCTTGACTTATATTTTATGTTGTTCCCCCCTCAACGGCTTCCCTCGCGCAGCTTTGTTTGTTGAAAGCTGTGCATTGCACGTTGAAGCCGTTAACCTCGGCAGAACGAGTGGACCTCGGGAAGATTAGGCCTATGAATGTGCGCATGTGAAGGAGATTAAATTAAATTTTATTTCATAAAAAAAAGTTCGTCGCTTCGGAGAGGGGTTGGGCACTGCTGTTTGCGGGGGAGATGATCGTGAGGAGTTCATTACTGATCGCGAATGCGGCGCGCGTGGGAAGTGTGGAGGGTTGTAAAGTTGTGAAACAATATTATGTGCGCAATGCACTTTATTTGGTGGCAACACTGAGGCAATGTTTTGAAGAGGGTTAGCGGAGCTATAAAGCTAAATTTGGCTTAAAACTTGATTCGTAAGAGCGACTGTTTATTTGTTTGATTTTGATGTGCTGTTGGTGTGTGCACTGGGATTTGCAAAAACTGATTCCTAGGCGGATGTTGGCTGAGTATACTGACATTAAAGTGAACAAGAAATTTGTGACTAATACTCGTATACATTCGAGTCGAGGTTGGTTGTATTGAAACGGAGATAACATGAATTTGGTGGTTAAATTAAGTTTTGATGGGTAAGGTAAATGTGGTTAAATAGATAATTACCTAAATAGACGAACGGTACTCCAAGGATTTGCAATATTTTTCAATCTTATAGGTGGGCCAACAGTTGTCACCGTTCTTTCGCTGCAAATTTTTACTTTTTATGAATGAAAGACATTGGTTCTGCTTTTGGATTACGTTTATTTGATGTCTTACTTTTTTTTCGATTAAATCGAGAAAATGATATCGGTTAAGTTATCATCGCCAGAATTAATAGATACTCGTTCCCGATTTATAGCATTTTTCATCGCTACTCTTGCCAGAACTTCCGATGATGGTAGGTAGGTGGGTAGGTAATTGAGTGCTCTTGTGGCGGTTACAACTGCTTCACCTAGACCATCAGTTTGGTCCATTGTGTCCAGTCACGGGAATCTTCCATTTCATACCTGTTGGAGACAAAGAATTTACCGCTTTTATTTGAGTCACCTAGATTTAATATTAATCACAGGCATTCACAAGCTCTTGTATCCAGAATTTTAGCTTGTTCTAATAGTAACCGAAGGGGTTTGGAATTTGTTGATGTACTGGAACCACCCCGATTTAAGTATGAATCTCAGGAGTGCCTTAAGTTCAACTTTCTCCAGATCTTCTAGTTCATCGAAGAAGAAGCTATTGAGAATCCTCTGTCTACTGTTTTTAAGGGCTGGGCATTCGCAAAGCAGATGTGGAACAGATTCTATTTCTTCAACGTCTCTGCAGCTTCTGCAAAAGTCATTCTGCAGTATGCCCACCCTTTCCGCGTGTAACTCTATCGCACAGTGTCCAGTAATGACCCCCGTGAGTACGCGGATATCCTTGCGGCTAAGTCCGATAATGAATTTGGATCTCTTTTTGCTCATTTCTGGTAATAATTCCTTTGCATGCCTGCAGGTGTTAAGATTGGTCCAGCGTAGACTTGTTCTATTTAAGGATTCAATGTCAATCTTCCTAGCAAGCGTGCTTAGCGGGGTTCTTACAGATTTTAGGGCCATTGATGCGTGCATCTTTGTTCCGCATCTTTGACTTCCGGCGATAGGTCCTCGCATTCTTGACGGGCATATTTTCTTTTTGTGGCTTTAGGGGCCTTAGGGTTGTTGACATAGATTCGTGACTTCAAAAACCTCACAAAAATAAGTCTGCAATGGTTTAATCAGGCGATTTTGCCGGTCAGCCAAAGCGAGGTGCGTATTAGCTTAAATATGGCTTGAGGGTAGGTTACTCAAACTCAACATTTAATAACTGCTGCACTGTCTGCACTTTGTAAGGAAATATCTTATAGTCTTTCACTAAAACTATGTCGGTCGATATTCCGGCAGTTACTCTCAGGAGAATATCTGCTCCGGGATCTGGCAGCATCTCATGTTGTCCCAAACTCTTCAAGGCGAGCGGCTAAACGTCGTATTAGTGTTGCCTAGTTTATTTCTGATGACCGGGAAATCTGCGCCCAAATTTACGCTGTGCCAACACCACCAAAGGATTATTTTGTTCCTCAACAATTATTCTGTGTTATTCAGAAGTATAACGATTCGGTGCCATGGAATAAAGTCAACGGACATTATTACACTCAGCTATTTAAAAGAAAGTCGAGCAGGGGTGTTGCAGGGGGCAGCATACCCCCACATACATATTCTACTGTTTATGCATTGTGGATTTTATTTACACTTCGATTTGGACTTTATTAAAAGGCGGGTGACACCCAAGGCCTAGCTTCTCGCAACCATTCGTTTTGTGTGAGTTTCTATTTTTTGGGACGAATGGAAGGGACCTTCAATTTTCTGCCGAGTCCGAACGGCTGAATTGAGAAGCTTTTTCATGACAGTCATACTCTCGGATGTTTATCAGACGTTCGCGAGAGGTGGCGCGGTAGAAAAAACTTTAAGATGTAATTTGTGTTTTTCCGGGGATCGAACCAGGGATCCCTCGCACAGTAGTCCAGCACACTAACCACTGCGCTACTGCGCCCCCTTTTGAAAATGAAATAAAGTCCAAAAATCGTATTGCAATTTCAAAAGTGCAATAAAGTCCAAAATTATGTTTTGGACATTTTTGATTAAGACTTTATTTCATGGCACCTAGCGATTCATGTCCTGTTGACGTGTATTTTGTATCTTAACAAATGGCAAAGTATTATTGAAATTTGCAGCCAGTTGTACAAATTATAGCATCTTCCGATAGGGTGATGATTTTTGTGCCACTTGTATGATGAATAGCAACAGGAACGTATAGACACCGTAGACTCTCCGTTTGTGTGAGTTTTTATTTTTGGGACGAATGGAAGGACTTACAATTTTAGGCCGAGTCCGAACGGCTGAATTGAGAACATCTTTCAGGACAGTTATACTCTCCAATTTATGTCAGACATTCGCGACCCCGGCAATAGGTCCTCGCATTTTTGACGTATATTCTCTTTGGGGGCTTCAATAGTCTGGCATAGACTCGTGACTTCAAGAACCTCACAAAAATAAGTCTGCAATGGTTCAATCAGGCGATCTTGCTTAAGATTAGCTTAGAGATGGCTTGAACGTAGTTAACAGCAGATACCCTGTTAGCTCTTTGTAAGGAAAAATCTTACAGTCTTTCATCAAAATTCTCTGGTCGATACTCCGGCAGAACGACTGCTCCGGGATCTTGCAGCATCTCCTGTTGTCCCATACACTTCTAGACGAGCGGCTAAATGTCGCGTCGTATCGTAGTATTTGTCCAGTTGGTATTAAACGACAGGGAAATCTGCGACAAAATTCACGCTTCGCCAACACCACCGACGAATTATTCCGCAAAAAATATCGAAACAATTAGTCCGCGTTCTTTAAGAGTATAACGATTCATCATTCATGTCTTGTAGACGTGTATCTCGCAAATGTCAAAGTAGAAAATACATTGGCCGCCATTTGCAAAAATTATAGCATTTTCCTTCGAGAATATGCCAAGCAATAGTTTTTTTTTATAAAGAAACCCCGACCTGAATATGTAGGTATTTTGAAATAGAGGGTGTGGTTGAACCACCCTATGAAATGGGTGGACCCATTGGAATAATACTAATAAAATCAAGTCTCCTGCACCTTGAGTACGTTATCTAATAAATAACTTCCAAGAATTAGAGGAGTAATTGTTGCGCAATTTTTCCACGATATTTGTTTCCATAAAAAAGGAGTAGGTACCTACACCATTTTCAGTGGACCTTTCAACAAACGAGATAGCAATTTTTCGGCAGCCGCTTAGCAACCGCACCTTACCTCTGTTACTAAGCAACATTTTTATCTGATTACTCCCTTTGTTGATGTTTCGCTTCAATTTTTCCTCTTTTTCCTTTGTCAGTTTATTCTATACATACCGATTGTTAAGGTGCACTTCTTCTGTACATGAGATGTAATTGCATTTTTGTGTGCAACAACAAACGACCTCATTAGGTATATACAATTTTCTGTCCAACCCTCTTCCCTCTCATTACGCTAACAACAATTTATTGCCAAATAAACCATCAGCCGATATGTTCATAAGGCCAAAATGGGTCATCATCAACATCATCGTCTCCATTTGAGAGCAACAGGCGACAAATACCCACATTTAACACCAAATCACTTTGCGACCCTTCAATCAACCGAAAGAGATTGATATCAGAAGATTTTTATGCGTGTGACACTTCCTCGAAGGAAGCCCCCAAGGTCAGCATCTAAATTTTATCCTAAAAGAGTGAAACCATACCGGGATGTGTTTAACCCTTGTAAAGCGAAGGGATAATGTACACATAAACATTTCTTTCTCATCAAGCAATCCGCAAAATCGTCTCAGCATTTTCTCAACCCACCAGCGCCAGCGGTGGTGGTGGTTGTTGGGAGGCAGACATGTCTGGGACTTTTCGAAATTTTTCGCACCATGTAAATGGTGTGCGTGCTGCTCCAAGAAAATATACGAAAAAAAAAAAAACCAAAACGACATCCCTTTCACAGTCATCGGCAAGTGGGACAGACATCCTTAATTCTCATCCCCATCGCCGTTTAACCTTCACACCATTTAACAATCAGCAAAGAAAAAAAAAAAAAACAACACAGAAACACACCAAAAAGGACCATCAAGACAAATTTCAATATGCTCGCTTCATGTCGTGGGCCAAAACGGGCCATGTGCTAGGGGTTGGGGTAGCAGTGTCCCGGTGGCTTGTGTGAACACGGACAACTTGTTTCTGTCACCACTTCGGAGTAATCAGTTTACAGACAATAAAGTTGGGCGCTGTAAGTTTGGGGTGGATTCCAGATGACAGCGAGGACGACGACGAAAAAGGGTCAGTTGGGGTGGGAAATTCTCAACCATGTTGTGTGTGTGTGTGGGTTGAAAGAAAAGAAAATCATACATACAGCAGAGCGTATGCATGACCTACATATTATTCAAAGCCCTCACTCCAAGCCCCTGGCGACCTCCGAAAGGTTGGTCTGGCGATCTCCTTCTCCGTAAGTGAATTCTCCTCAACCACCACCGACGCCCGCTCATCCGATAAGAAATACACGATATACGTTTGTATGTGGTTATGGGACACCCAAACAACTTATCTTCCCAGCCTACCCCCAAAAGTGGTCGGTTTCTGTCTGACTGACTGACTACTGGTGGGGGGGTGATGACGGCACCATCGCCACCCTTCACCATTCATACACACGCACATATGTGTGCGGGAAATGCCTTGCCGCATTGCCAGTTGCCACCAAGAACAAGACACGTACGGCCAGAGCAAAGTGGGCATAAAATCGCTCTATGAATTTATTAACTTCGAGCGAGTGAAATTTCGGATTTTCTGTCGGCCGGCGCTGGGTGCGAGGTGGGTGGGTACAGCGCCTTTTCATGCCTTTGGGGTGAAGACAAGAATTCCACTCTGGGCTGGTTCGAGTGTAAAGTGATTTTGTGGAAGTTTGTCTGCTTAGTCGTATGAGGGATATTAATTAGGACAGGGCGTCCCAAGGAAACCGAACCCACCACCGTATACGGACCGCCACCCTTAATGAATTCCTTCACGTAGTGGAATCACTTGTGGTGGTTAGTTTTATGGGCTACCCTTACTCTCGGCGATGGTATTCCCATGAAAACAACACTAAAAGGATCATTGCGCCAAATTAGCATGCTTACTGCTTCGTCTAATCGGATTTGGGACGCTCGATGACGTGTATACGCTTATGTGTTGTCTATACTCTATATGGACATGGGCATGTGCCACTTACCTAACTGGAGTGGGGTTAAAGGTGAGCTGACCTGTTGCTCGTGTATCTTTTGACAGGACACTTAACCCTTTTAAACTATTTAACATTTGTGTTGTAATAGGATAATTTGCAAGAAAAGGGAAACATAAACCATAGGCTAGGGTTGAGTGGGTTGTTGTATTATGTGCTTGCTGAGATTGATTTGACCTCGGGTCTTGGAATGGCATTAAAGTTGTGGTGTGGTGCCTGTGGGGTCATGTGTTAAATATGTTATAATTGAAGGAATTAGTGTTATGGGATGGTCCGAGATAAATGGGCTGATAAAGATATGTAATTTTTGCCTTAGCTGAAGGTGGTAGGTTATATATGGGATTAGTGTTGATTGGGGTTGTCAGCTAGATGACTATTTGTCCGTTGATACCATTTGTTATGACGTATAAATTAATGTCGAAACCTTATGTACGAGTATGAAATGTAACTTTAGTTAGGGAGGTATTTTTCGATTCCATTAGGTGCCTTAAAGGAGGCAAGGAACAGTAGATTTTTTATTCCATTTATACATACTCGGCCGAGACTTTGGTGCAGATAGAAACATCGAGCTGACACTATGTGTAGCTTCTTCAAAAAGTTATGTGTATTGTCAAGTAATGACCAACGGATCGTCATACTGGAGAAAAGTCTTTAAAGAGCTACAGTTTGCATTATCTAATACAGAAATATTGGCTAAGCATGTGCCTTTATGGCCTCATGGTTAAGGAAACATTAAAATCAAGACAGCAAACTGCACTGAACCTTTACCGAACGTGCCTCTTATAATGTCGGCGTGCTCGTTAAGTTGTGGCTAAAGTTATTTCATTGCCTGTAAACTGAGCAAAGTTGGTCCAAACTATCAGAGACGTTTTTATGGTTCGTAGACATGATATGATGACAGTATCATACCGGCATTGTTATACTCGAAGACTCGACTCAAATTAAGGACAAATATAGTGGCAGATTTTTTTTATAGTGGCAGATTCCTCCAACCTGAATGGAAAGAGCTATGGAGGTCCTTAAATTAAGAACTTCGGATTACCCCGTAAAAATAAGTCGAGTTTCGTGCTAGAGTGAACTTAGGGCTTGATGTACATTTCTAGTCTACAATTAGAAAAGTGCCGAACATAATGCCAAGATCAACGGAGATCTCGTTATTGGGACTAAAGAATGCGAAGGTATTTACGTACAGTAATTAACAAACAGTTGCTCAGACATATATGACTGGCGCCCGAAAGAATAAAAGATTGTCTAGGAGGCATGAAACGGCGAAAGCTCCACTCAAGGACAGTTGAACAGTTGGGGATAGCAGTCATGTCATACAAATTGGTCAGCATTCATGTATATTCCCAAAGAACATTTCAAAATTCATATATTTTTGTTATTGGGGGACCGTATTCGATTACTGAAGCCATTTTTTTGAAAAGGCCCTCTTTCATCTTTCACTATCTACATTTAGTACTATTATTCAGAGACTTGCTATTTTTCATGGAACTGAATGCTTGCAATAAACGATTCCTCAACTAACAAGCCTCTTAAGTTAGCCCGCTCCTTAGCTAACTGCTTCGAGTTGCTTATTCCAAATCGGTTGAAGTCTTCTTTTCTAAATGTTGTTCCTCTGGGTCCGGGTTAGACATGAAGAATCTATACGGGCAGCATTTGCTTTCATTTGGTCTACATGTCATAGTCATGTTATAGATGATTGATGATCAATTGTTTGATGCCGGTTAATAAAAAATTAGTTTGATTTAGTTTTAGGAGTTCCATCAATTTTTTACTCCTAATGCTGGGATTGTTCATGAATGAATTACATCAGCCGCAGTTACTAAAATTCGAATTTGATGATTTGATGATTTACACTGTACAGCTTGTAGGTATAGCTCATTGAATCTTTTTCCTCCAAAGCTCGTCAACACTAACGCGACCGAACATTTCACGAAGAGACTTTCTCTTGATACTATACCGAGGCATGAACATTTTCATCCGCTTTATATACCTAGTCTAGCCATAAATACTGAAACAACTTGATATTGCAATAAAATGAAAACAAATTAATATTTTTTTTTGTTGACCACAATTCATAATCCAGAGGATTTAAATCGGGGCTAGATGATGGCCAATCTTTGGCCTTTATGAAGTCTGGTTTATTTTCTTCTTACCATTTTTGAGTGGCTTTGGCTTTGTGACCAGGGGCAAAGTCCTGCTGAAATGACCAGGGCTTATTTTGAAACAGAGAATGGTTTAGTGGTTTTATCACGGTCTCTAAAACGGTATTTTGGTACCTACACTCTAGCCGAAGTTTTGATGCCTTTGTCGCAGAAATGCAGCTCAGTGACCCCGTCATAAGAGACACCCCACCAAACCATTACGTACGCTGGGTGGTGACCTCTCTGAACTCTGGGAATAATTTGCGATGCTTCTTTAGAGTTACGACTACGAGCATACATTTTGTCGTTTTGTAGGTTGAATTTTCCTTCAACGGTAAAAACTTTCTCATCGGTGAACAACATTTTTCGGTATTTTTTCCTCGCGTACCGTAATAGCAGCTTTTTTGATTTTCGTGCTCTATTTTTTTTTAATGCCACTGTAAGCAGATGATCTGCGGAACGCTCCAAGTCCAAGGTCATCTTTAATGATTCTTGAGATCGTTCTGGAAAAAATTGCCATCTCACGGGACAACACTTTCTGCTTACGAAGGGGATTCCGGCGAATACGAGCACTTATCGCTTTGACCACATTTTTTGTTCGAACTGAACGCGCAGAACCTGATGTTTGGTGGTCGTTAATTCCTCCAGTTTCTGCGAATGTTTTGATGGTTCGATAAACAAAAACACGGCTAATTTGCAGCAAGGTTTTTAAAATTGACTTCGCATCCAGTCCACATTTATGCAGCGCAATTACTGCAATTCTATTCTCTTTATCTCCCCATTCCATGTTGACACCTCAAAATTTTAGCTTTTACTGAATTATTATTGCAAGAAGAAGAGCTACTTCACAAATTACTGAAAAAAATACAGGGTGTTTCAGTAATTATGGCTAGACTCAAAATTTAGCGCCATTAAGCCGGTATGAGATTGTATTATGACCGTGATTCTCTAACTATAGAGCCAGGATTTGGGATACATTTTGTTAGCTAATGTACTTTCACATGTATCTTCTCAAATTTCTAAAGGTTGGAGGGCGGCATTTGTACTTTTAAAAATGGCGCCCTTAAGATCGAAGACGTCGGAGAGGTTGCGGGTAATACTCTCGTTTAAGCCTCTCACTTCTCACGGGGTTAGTTTATGTCCCTAAACTCTAGATACCCTACATGGAAATCTTTGGACGACCTCTGTTTCATGCAGGATGGTGCGCCATGCCACACATGACACAGCCATGCCACAATCGATCTTTTGCGCACCAAATTCCACAAATCGTGCGTTATCAGCCATCTTGGCGATGTCAATTGGCAGCCTCGGAGCTGCGATTTGACCTCTTTGGGCTTTTTTTGTGAGAAACCCCGAAGGACGATTCAAGCACTTAAAGCCAATATCATCCAAGCAATCCGTGAGCTACAGCCCGATACCATTAACAAGGTCTTGAAAAATTGGAGTGACAGAGTGCGGTACTGCAAAGCCAGCCGAGGCAGCCATAATCCATAATAATGTTTGCTCTTACTAATAAAGCCATAATACATAGGGCTAACTTTGATTTTGTTAATTTTATTGCATTTTTAAAAAGAAACTTGTGCATATTTGGCGTACCGTATATTTCAATTTGTTTTCTTATATTACTCCTATGTTTTATTTTAATTACAATACATTGTCCTATGAAGACTCAGTTTTCTAAAAAGTTTTCAACAGAACAGCTACCATCCGTTCACTGTAGGGAAAATATTTTCTTCAGATATACAAATAACAGTGAAAGCAGGACTCCCTTTTATATAATGTAGTTGCTTATGATGCTAATAAATTGATTTCTTTAGATTTTCAGCTCCAGTGCGACTACATTCCAAATCTTCTGATGATCTTTGCCATCGAAAGCCTTTAAAAAAAAAAAAAATTGCAAACGATCACCCATTCCACCTTCGTCCCCCCAAATCATCCATCATCCGCATGCATTATTTTGAAGCAGATTTCCCCGCTGATTATGACCTGGTCAATGCAGTGCATTTCACGGTGTATTCCTATCCACATCAAGAAGGTGAGCCCATGGCCATTGCCCAAATTCCTCGTTAATGCTGGTTTGGTTTACCTTTTCCAGCCCAACAGATCAACATCAGTGTGCGCGCTCCAACTCTAGAGCTGAACATAGCAACGGAACGGCCGCCAGTAACATTGCCAAAATTTATATTACGACGATACGTGTTATTTTCGTTTCGTTTGCTGAAAGTGCATCTCATCTATAACAGCGAAATCGTGTGGCCGAAAAAGTGGGCATACACCCCCCTCCGCCTTAGCCCACGAAGTGATGGCAAATTTAAAACCCTTTGCTGCTACGCAGTCTTTTTTTTCGGCTGAGTGCGCCGGTGCACATAGCTGGGCTAAATCTACCACCAAGGGAAAAAAAACGAGTTTTCCTGTTTAATTCCTAGACGGGTGCTGACTGAAGAGGGAAGCCATTGTAGATAGTATTAGTATCCGTATGTATTCCGCTCGTCGGATCCATCCTCCATATGTCAAAGTCACGATTGAGCGAACGGAATAGAAGCACCAAAAGGGCGGGAGGAGGACCCATGTCCAATGCATTTTTGGGCATCGACGATCTCTCGTCGTAGCATAGCGTCTATGTAGGTCGATGCAATTTAATACAACGCGCGGCTTCCTTTTTTTCTGTTGCTCCATCCATAGCAGTTGAGTATAGCAGGGAATGCTATTCGAGAACTAAGATGTTTTCAAATCCTTATCGGGACCGGTTTTTATATGTTCAGTTTTTATTTTTCGGGCGACTGGAGCTAAGTGCATACTCGCTTGGATATTGGATTATTAGTTTTTTTTTTTTTTGTGATTGGTGCTGCTCGGCGCAGCGCATACGTTTTCGTCAGCGATTTTGGGTTTTGTGTTTCGAGTTAAATTGGTGAATCTGACCCCACCATTCTGGGCTGGGCGGACAACAGCAAATGGTGAAAAATGCAGATGTATAGATGTTCCATAAAAGTGCATATGGTGCAAAGGGCTGTTATAGTTGTAGTGGTGAATGGCGACTTTCGCTAACGATGTTCGTTGTTCGCTTAATTGATTGCGTCCTAGATTTGCGATCACGGATGTGCGGTTCATCGATAATGGGACTCTTCGATCGAGAAAGTTGTCAATTGGGATTGTGTGCGAAGGTGGAGGCTAACAATTTTTGACAGTATGAACAAAATGGATTCTGATGTTGTATAAATGATGGTACGACTATTTAGCCTTGATATTAAATCAATATTATATGCAAGCCTAAGTTCCTACTAAAACAAAAGTTGTACGTATACCTATGTATACACAGAGGTTGAACATTTTTTATTAGGTATGTACTACATAATGCAAGTAAGTGGTAGGCATAGCTTGAACGTTTTTTTTTTGTGCTGGGTAACTTGCTTAAGCTGTTGGAACAAACTTGCAATTTGTTTCAAGATAAGTTGTTCCTATACCAAATGATGACATATAATTTTTATTATAAATATTTATTATATTTTTCAATAATTCCAAGTGAAATTGTTGACCCAGCTTTTTTAATGGCGCCAATTAGGCTTGCAGGATCATCAAATTGTCCCCTGTCCTCATATATTTTCTTGGACAATAGTCCGCAAACGTTTTCAATAATATTTATGTCCGGCGAGTATGGCAACCACTCGCGCAATTTCACATTTTTGTCCTTTATCCACTGTTTGACAACCCTCCAGAAGGTATGAATGTGGCCGTTGTCCATGGAATCCGTTAAAAAATATTCAAAACATTTGGAAAAGCATTTTCTAGTATAGTTTTGTATTCCTACATTCGCGTTCGATGTAACAAATTGCAGCTCCAAACCCTATAATATGATTTGTGCGGAACATCGTAATGCCCCTGCACAGGTGTGGTGACTACCTAAAACACATTCATCTTTCCCAGGTAGTGAATGTAATAGTCTTAGCCATCCGGTCCATCCAGGTTGAACTTCTTTTCATCGGAAAAAACGACAAGTTGCCACTCCTTGTTTCACGTCATATGCTCTCGAGCAAACTGAAGTCGTGCAGCTTTGCACACATCATTGAGATGTGTTCTTTTTTTACGTTCAGTCTCTTCAAATGCTTGGCACTCCGAATAATGCGTTTTTCAGATGCCAGACTTGCATTAGCACAGCATTCTTCCTTGATTCTAGCAGAAGAACGTTGGGAATTTGAAGCAGTTCAGATGATAAGTCTTCTAGCTGTTGATGTTGTCGCATATTGAGCCCCTCCTTTCATATTGATATTATAGCTTAATTCATTCTGAATAAAATTACCAACTACATTTTGACCTCGGCAAATCTTCTAAGCGATTTGGCCCGGCTTTATGTCGAATATAAAGGGTTTTCCAATGAGAGGTGTTATTGTAAATGGCCCGCTATTTCGGTAGCTGTCACTTTTGAAGCTTTTATTCTTTGACATTTGACAAGTAGAAACTACGCCATTACTAAAAATGGAAGGATACACGCTTCAACAACGCATTGAAATTATTAAAATTCACTACAAAAATGGTGAAAATCTTGCAGTCACAGTTCGCAAAACTAAAGCATTTTTTTGTCGTCGTGAAGCACCTTGTCGGACCGAAATACAGAACTTGGTGGAAAAATTCGAGCTGTTGACAAGTTAGTGATGTGAAGAATAAAACCCGTGCACGTCGCTCAAGAACAACTGAGAATATTGCTGCTGTAGCCCAAAGTGTTGAAGAAAACCCAGGTTTGTCAATTCCTCGTCGTTCTTTGGAATTGGGCATTCCACAAACGTCATTACACCGTATTTTGCATAAAGACTTGGGTCTTAAGGCTTATAAAGTTCAGTTAACACAAGAACTCAAGCCGGCCGATCATCAACAACGTCACCAACAGCCCAGCGTCGATTCAAGACCTCAATAAGATAAAATTCGTGAGGCTATCGAGGACATAGAGCAGCCACTTTGCGATTTGGTGCTCGTGGTGGTCATTTGGCTGATGTTGTATTTCATTATTAACGGCATACCTTCCTCTTCATTATGAAATAAACATCCGATTATTTATCTCAAAAAAATGGCATTTTTCTTTGAATACCAAAATAACACCTCTTATTGGAAAACCCTTTATAAAGGTATCTGTTTACAGGTTTACATAAAAATGCACTGTAAATAGTCCTTTTTAATATAGGAATATGTACTGTGCTTATCTGGGGTCTGGTAACATGTCTAGGTTTATCTACCAATGGATAATGAAGCGCACACGATACCCAAAATGACAAGACGAATAAAGCAAGTCTCGGATATTGCCAAGGCTGCTGAATTCACTAACCACATAGAACTAGCCCGCCGACTTCCGTGCGCCTACCCGATTCCCCCCGGAATAAATTCTCCTGTATGTAAATACTTGTGAAATGTCAAAATCAATGGCGGCAATGATTTTCCATGCTATACCATGGGACTAGGATTTTTCAAGTAAGCGTGCGTTAATGGCGCTCCATTGATTTTGTACAGCACCAATACAAATCCAGGGAAACTAGTTCTTTGTTACATAGCATAGACGAGATAGGCCTTGTCGACTGATGGGCCCACTAGGGTACCTGGTGTCTTGTGACTGTTCTCCTCACAACTATTCCTCTGACATAACCTAACCTAACCTAGGATAGGAATATCGAACATCTCTTCACTCACAGCAAAAAAATCTGGAGCATTTATAACGGAGTCGATGCTGACTATATAATTGGTGTCTACTCAACAAAGCAAAGGGATATTAGGAGGACTGTGGACTTTGCTGGCAGGCAGAGTATTGGAGGGAATACCATAAAAATTCAGAGTTGTGATCTTAAAGCTCGAGCTTGGAAGGTCAAATCTAGTCTAGCTCTATGCAGGGGTAGGCACTGAATTTGTAGTCGGAGTGCCTATCTTTCTAAGATGAAGTTGATGAATGATAGGGAGAATCGGGAACCCCAATTATAATGCGAGTGGAGAGAAAATGCTGGTGTTCTGATATGCAACTGGCATGTCCGTAGCTTCCACACAAGGATATCCATAAATATGCATGGTACCCTCGTTTTTTGTCAATAACTTCGTTAAAAAAATTTTAATAATTTTTTTAAAAATTAAAAATTTTAATAATTTTTTAAACAAAGGAATTGTTTTTTTTGTTGTCGTTTACATTATAATATATTTTTTCTGTCTTAATCGACTTACTTGGGTATTTAAGGGTTAAACAAATTAAACAAAAAGTTTTTACTTTTCAACAAAAATGTAACTTACTGTCCACCAAGCTGCGCTTCATATGCACGCTTTCGTCATTTACAGCTTGTTGTACGCTTGCTTGCAGCTTGCATATAAATAAACGAAGCTCTGATGTCCACGGAGCAGCAAAGTAGCCCTTGATGTCAAAAAAATGCGACTATACAAGGCATGTAGGCCACTACACCATAGCAGGTAACTTGCCGTGCACTTTGCTCTTGGTCTTTGCGAGGAGGACGGTGAAAAATTATAATTTTTGAAATACTTTGGTTGATTTATAGATATTGCGAAATGCACAATACATCATCAGAAGTGATTAAGTGAATGTGTAAATATTTCGACAGCCAATTCTTCTTGTAAAAACCAATTTTACTGAGTGACAATTATTGTCATGCCAGCAACTTACAATAATTTTGTTCAACAGAACAAAAAATATGTATTTAGCTGTTTCATAGGTACATCTAACGCTCATCTCTATCTACGAGCTATATAAATTAATTTAAACCCCAAAAGATCAAGTTACATTGGCCATCGCCATCATTATCACCTGTAGCAAAAAAAATATATATACAACTTCCCAAAGTCCTTGTTGTCATCCTTCCCCGCATACACGCATTTAATCTCTTTTCCTGCTTACATACTAAGATTCGACTGGGAACACAAACCAAAATTGAAAAAAAAGTCCTAATAACAGCCAAGCCATCGCAGTATCATCGGTGAGGTGACTGAAGAAGAGAGATTCACATTCACATAAAAAAAACGAAGCTAGCATCATAGGCTACCACCAGTTGCCATAGTCACAAGACCCCCCCAGGCGGCAGACACATCCACTTTTTTTTTTCTTAATTTCGAAGACTACCCTGTGTGCGTCGGCTTCGTTGTGTGCGTATGCAACAATTGGCTATTTTGCCTTCCACAAATTGAGGTCATCCACCAGCAACTGTATTCCTAGGATGAGACGAAACAAATAAAAGCAAAAGTCCTTTAAGTCTATAAAGCCACCCGTAAGAGTTTTTCTAACTGACTTAATAATTATTTTCGGATATTTTTTTTCTTCTCTACTTTTCTTCATATTTTTTCTCGATGTCCATCCTTGGACCGACCGACACATATGGATCCACGTGTAGTCGCCCATACCCACCTGGATGGGGTGGCCCCGGCAACTTACATCGGCTCTTACATTGTCGTCTCCATAGTTTTTGGATTTTCACTCAGTCCATCCGGCTTATAGGTGATGATGATGATGATGATCATGATGTCGGCATATACCTACGTCTATCCATCTGAGCTCGTTCTGTGTATGGTGCCTAGGGATAATAACAGATTCAAGAGGAAAGTGCAGACAAATAACAAAATTCACCTATGGGTAGGTCAGGGAGAATAGAAGAATCCGTACTCCATCCAACCACTCGCACCACGTGGCGAAGGACGGTCGAACGGTAGCCATGGATATTTCAATTTGACATATGGCAGCATATATACCAATTTATGTGTGCACAGGGGAATCCAGAGAGAAATTCTTCGCAATTGTAGGCAGACAATGTTATTTTTTCCAAGTTTTCTCTGATGGTTCTCGAAAAAAAAGCACAACCCTCCTCTTGTTGTTCACATGTGCTAGTATATAGACATACCACATACCACCCGCTGTCGGCATGAAAATGGCGAAGGTCATTCGAAAAAATAACTAAAGTTGTTTGTGGTCCTTTTTCGGATTCTTGCAAAAAGGGAGAGAAAAACTTAAAAATAACTGTTGCCCGGCGCTGAAGTGAACCCTGGGACAGAAACTATATAGAGCTTCATATGATGCCGTGTGATTTGGAGGGAGGGAGTCAATGTGTCGAAGGAAAATAGTAAAATATCTACTTTAGGACCTAATTGGGATTGGATATCTTTTAAAAGTTTTGTATTGACACGTTTATCGAGTTGTATCGACTCACGATTATTTGGTCGTCTTTTTAAACTTAATGAAATCCACAACGAGTTCCGGAACACCGGAGTTCTTTTGTGTGGAACCTATGTGTGGAACGAATTTGCAATGAACCGATTTAGTTGGGGTAGATTTAATTTATCCTTGTGGAAACCTGTTGCTAATGGTGGCCGTGAAAGTTCCACATATATTTATTCCACCTTTTCGAAGAGGTCACCCACAACACGTCCTAAATTTGGCAATATGACGGTGGTAATTCTGGCTTGCCACCTACACAAGTGAATGAAATAAACTCAGCTGTTTAATTTCACATCAAAGTGCGAACGGCAAACAGTGGAAGGAGTTAAGAAGCTCCTGAATTCTGCACCTCAGTGCTCCTCGTTCAAGGACGTATAAAGAAACGGATAGATTTTCTTTTATTTTCCCAACAATTCTTCGGTTTTTTTTTCTTCGTTCGTTTTCTTTTCGTTATTTTTGTTGGTTTTATTTTTCCGAATCGTCGTCCTTGTGTATTCAAGGAGTGCAAACGAAATCGAAAGTCCCGCTGAGCCTTACCCAGAAGAGGTTATAGTAGAGGAGCCGACTTGGTATGGCGAAAGCAGCAAAAAAAAAAAAAGGACGAAAAGCGAACAAAAAATGAAGAAAAATTGCGCGTGTAGGGTACACAGAGTGAGAATCTACTTTCTCTCCTGTGTGGCTGACAACAGCACAAGTCGAAGAAGAATCAACCGAAGGACCTTCTTTTCTCCCCGTTCGTTAGTTGCAAAGTCGATATGATGTGAAGTACGAATGTTTTATATAGAGCTGTGTGTTTATGTCCTGCTGTATGGCACAGCAGGAGGTAACCCCAACCCATTGGCATTCAACGAAAGAGAAAGCTTTGATACACGTATGGGGGACCGAGGTGAGGGTCACCTACCACCTAGCGCAAATACATATTCACAGATACATCCATATTGCCAGACACTTCTCCTTCAACTTGAACCTCGTTGTGCTGCAGCCGGTTCCTAAGTTGAATGCGAGCAGGTCGAGGGCGGACTATATATAGGGGATGTAGGTGGATGGTTATTCAGGAGAAAAGCATTCTTTTTGCTTTTATTTTCGATTACCATTGTGTTGAGATACCATATACCTATAGATACACCATAGAAAATGTTCAGAAGTGTGTGTGTCCACGAACTTTGGAGTGCTCAGAGTCAACAACGACGAAACCCAAAAGAAAACTCAAAATCGAAAACTTTCTCTTTCGAAAATTCTCTCCACAGGAACATACACACGAACCTTGGTGGATATGGATCCCTGGCGCCATTCATGAAATTCTCTATGGAATTGAGATTGGAACACCGAAGACCGAAAACAAGACGAATCGTCTGTCCGGCTAACTAGCTACCAACGAAAGCTGTGACGACGGCCAACCTGAAGAATAAAAATGAAAGGATATGCTCTTGCTGACAGGTGAAGACTGTGTGTTTGTGTACTCTACTCGGGAATATAAAGCAAAAGGAAAAGAAACCTCAGAAAATTGTTGAAGAATTCCACAGGTCAAAAGTTTTGAAAACGGGACAAAAAGGATGTGCTATATGTATACTAAGATCGCATTTGCAATTGCCGGTATGGTGAGTTATATTTCTTACGGCTGTATATAATGTATTGCATCTGATCGAATTTGAAAACGTGGCAAGGACATTCGTTACGATTTCTTTGGATTTTTGTTTGAATTGTTGGGGCTGGTTATGGACCCAAGAGAAAGATTTTCCTTGGCGAATATAAGCTGTTCTCGCTTTTGTTTGCGGAGGGCCTTCGATAAGATTAGTCTCCTGGCCAACTTGTGCGGAATTTCGAATGTCATCGGCAGAATCGTGTTTTAAATGAAAATGGATGTGGTATATGGGAGAAAAACGAGAAGATGGTAATCCATTTCTTAGAGTTAAAAGCTTGAGACAAACAACATGATTTTAAGGTAGATATTATTTTCTCGTATTTTCCTATTGGTAGGGAAGGGAATGACTACATGGACAGGATATTTCTAATAAATTCTGAGCTTCCAAATAATTAAGACATTTTACTGTCCAAATCAGGGGGTCTAGCACGTAACTTGATACAATCGAGTTCAGTCGATACAATCGAGCTCTGGCAGCAACTAATTTGTCTCAATCGATTATTCTCGATTGATTATCCTCGATTGTGACAAATTAGGTGCTGCCAGAGCTCGATTGTATCGACTGAACTCGATTGTATCAAGTTACGTGCTAGACCCCCAGTACATCGTGTGATTTCTTTTAGAAATTTATGGTGTTTTATTCTAGAGATTGTAAATTTTTTTTACGAAAAATGCAAACGAGATCGTTATTTTGCTACTGATGGAAAACTTTACGAAACTGAGCCAAAAGCTTTAATAGTAAACTTTTCTTAAGCTCAATATAAGAGAGGATACATCTTGGCATTGGTAGGTACCTCCTACCCTGAACGAAAAAGAAGCTTTTCAAGCTGTTAAATAAGTACATGTCTCAAAAGAAAACACTCACCAAACTACCTACTTCATGGCCACCGACAGAAGTCCCAATTCAGAAGCACCTGGAAGGTACGAAATATATTAAGCCGCCAATAACTCGGGCCTCAAACTAAATTTCTAATATCAGATAATTTTTTTTTTACATAGTTTTACACAAACTCAAGTCGATCGGATTAAAAATGAAAAATAACAATTTGTCCATTCAAATAATCACCCCTTTTGAAATTGCCCCACATCCCATATTAGTGGCCAAAAAATTAGATTTCTTTTAAACCTAAAAGTTCCCCGAAAAATCAACTTCCAGCTCGATTAACTTAACAATGTTTACATACATTGGGTGTTATTTTTAGAGGTTTGGTTTTTCAATTGGCAACACTGTTTCTACAGGTTGTCAATTTGACAGTTGAAAGTTAATTTGTGGTTAGTACGTTTTGCCACTTTACGTTGAATAGATTACCGCCAGAACAACGCGTGCAAATTGTGCAAGTGCAAACTGACAGTACACGCTCGGTATAATGAACCTCTATACAGTGAACTATCCAATGTAGTGAACCACCAAAATTTCTAAATAGGTAGTGCGAACTATGAAAATCTCGATATGGTTAGGTTAGGTTAACGGGTTGGTGAAGCTGAGTAGCCTCCTCTTCACCCCACTTAGGTCCTTGTGGACCCATTGTGATACCCTTCGAAGGGGTTAGCCGTGTTGTACTGGCTTTATATCATCCTTCCCGTGGTTACTCGACTTTGTCCAACCATCTCGCTGCCCTCAGAAACCTGTAAAGATTGGATATTGAGACGTTAGAGAGTTCTTGGATATCCTGGAAGCAGTAGCTTCCAAGTGTTCTATTCCTCAAGTGACAGAGACTCGGGCAGTGACAGAGAAAGTGAGGGGTGTCCTCGTGGGCCTCCTCATCACCGCAGCCTCTACAAATGTCGTCATTCTTGAGATTTAGTTTCATCGCGTGGTTTCTTAAAAGGTTGTGACCAGTGAGGGCGCCAACAATCCTAGACAGCGATACTCTATCGTATCGCAGAAGTTCGTTGGTCCTGCTTTTGTTGTATTCTGGCCACATCTTCCGTGATATGTCACAGGTGGTTAGTGTTTTCCACCTGATGTTGGCCTTCATTCGGATCTTGTATTCCACTCGTTCTCTGAGACTGCAGATTGGTGGTTTGATCGACTGAAGTGCCTGGTCTAGGTCCATTGCAGAACCTTTTCTTGCCAGTTCGTCAGCCCTCTCATTGCCGGTTATGTCCTTGTGTCCAGGAACCCAGCAGAGATTCGTATTATGCTGCGAGCCAAGAGCCTTGAGCTCTTCGCGACAACGGCGAACTAGTTTGGATTTTATCTCATTATTAGAGATTGCCTTGATAGCCGCCTGGCTGTCAATAAATATGGTAATATCATTCCGCGGTACTGCCATTATTGACACCATGCTTGCCACTTCCGCGACCGCCAGTACCTCAGCTTGGAAAACACTGCAGTAGTCCGGAAGCCTGATTGAACTATGTATGCTGAGTTCCTCTGAGAATAGTCCGGCGCCAGTTCCACATTCCATCTTTGATCCATCAGTGTAGATGGCTATCGATGTCGTTTCCGTGGGTTTGTTGCTGTCCCATTCTTCCCTGCTCGGAAACTGGCAAGAGAATGGTTTATCGAAATCTAAGTAGGGTGACATGTAATCAGAGTCGACGTCACTCCCTACGTGTTCCTTGAGGATTCGCGCGTGTCCACATATACTGGGGATCCAGCATTTTGTCTGGCTTATCCTCAACGCACTTTTGGCAGCCGATTCTTGCACGTATAGATCCATAGGTAGCAGGTTAAGAAGCGTTTCCAACCCAGCAGTCGGTGTTGTTCTCAACGCACTAGTTGTTCCTATACATGCCAGTCTTTGTATTTTTGTCATTGCCTTTAGATTGGTTGCCTTGTTTGTGGCTTGCCACCAAACTATATTGCCATATGTAAGTATAGGGCGGACGATTGCCGTATACATCCACAGAATTATCTTCGGGTTAGGTCCCCAATTTCTGCCGAAGATACGGTTGCATGCATAAAATGCATTCGCCGCCTTCTTAACTCGTTCATTGACATTTAGTTTCCAATTAAGTTTTCTATCGAGAATTATTCCCAGATATTTCGCGCTCTCTGCCACCTGCAGGGGTATTCCCTCAATGGTTGGTGGTTCAAAGTGCGGTATGCTTCTTCTGTTTGTAAACAGCACAAGTTCGGTCTTCTGGGGGTTCACCCCAAGGCCACAATGTTTTGCCCACAAGTTAAGTGTTCGCAGTGAACTTCCTAACAGTTCATTTATAGTTGGTAGAAATTTTCCCGTTGCAAGCAGTACTACATCATCCGCATAAGCAACGGCTTTTACCCCACTGTTTTTGAGTTTCATTAGTACTTCATTGATGACGAGAACCCAAAGTAGGGGAGAGATGACTCCTCCCTGTGGTGTGCCTCTGGAGGCAGTTACTTGTAGGTCAATGTCACCTAATCTCGCATTGATATTCCGTTCATTGAGCAGACTCATGATCACCTTAGTGAGAGATTGATCAACGTTGGAATTCTGCAGCGCCCTCTTTACTGCACATGTTTTGACATTGTTGAACGCCCCTTCAATGTCTAAAAACGCAGCTAATGTGTATTCTTTATCTTTTAGTGATTTTTCTATAGTGCTGACGACGTCATGCAGCGCTGTTTCGACTCCTCTGCCCTTAGTGTAGGCATGTTGAGCAGTGGAAATCACGCTGTCATTTAGCCGACCGCGAATATGTATGTTCACCAGTTTTTCAAAGGTTTTCAAAATGAATGATGTTAGACTTATGGGTCTGAAATCCTTGGCAGTGGTGTGGCTAGGTTTTCCCGCCTTAGGGATGAAGACTACCTTCACTTCCCGCCAGGCTTTTGGGATGTAGCCATATTCCAGGCTGCTTATGAAAAGCCGTTTGAGGACCGGTATGATAATGGTCTTTGTCTTCTGTAGCATAATTGGGAATATCCCATCACCTCCAGGGGATTTGAAGGGAGAGAATGTGTCAATTGCCCAGTGTATTTTGTCGTCAGTTATGACTCCTTCTGGAACTGTCGAAACTGTTGCCGGAACATTATACATAACCTGTGTGTCACTCTGTTTCGGGATACAACCCGGGAAATGAGTTTTCAGTAAGAGACTGAGGGTCTCTGTACAGGATTGTGTCCAGTTTCCGTCGCTGTCCTTGAGATATCCAGGGACTGCAGGTTCTTTGGATAGGATTTTTCTAAGCCTGGCTGATTCGGTAGTGTTTTCTAAGTCATCACAGAACGAACGCCAGCTCATACGTTTAGCACTTGTGACGGCCTTTTTGAAATTCCGCTGACTGGTTTTGTATGCATCCCAATCTGTTGGGGAATTAGTGACTTTCGCCGCATTGAATAGTGCTCTTGTCTTCTGCCTGATCTTATGGAGATCTTTTGTCCACCACGGTGGAGACTTCCTGTTCTTTATTGTCCGTTGAGGACAGGCTTTATTGAACGCGCCCTTTAGAACTGTGTTTAGAGTATTTGTGGCTACGTCGATTTCTTCCGGTGAGCTTAATGTCAGCCGTTGCAGTTTTTTAATATGTTTGCATACTTCTTCAGAGAACTTTACCCAGTCTGTTCTCCTTGGATTCCTGCATTTGCTTAACGGGTTCGTCTTTTCGTCAATTAGGAATTTTATAATCCTGTGGTCTGAGAAGGATGCTTCTGGGGAAACTTTCCATTCTCGCACAGTGAGAGTTTGTGAGTTGCTGTATAGTGTTATATCTAATACCTCACGCCTATTCCTGGTTATGAACGTTGGTTCATTGCCAATATTTGCTATCAACAAGTTATTTTCAATGATAAATTCAAAAAGGGACTCACCTCGCACATTTGTGTCAGTGCTTCCCCACTGAGCATGATGGGAGTTGGCATCGCAGCCAAGAATGACGTCCCATTTTTTGCGCTCTGCTTCCTTCACCAGTGCACTTGTGAGTTCGGACGGTGGACTGTCTTGCGAATCGGACGGCATATAAATTGCCGCCAATATCAATGTGGCCTTCCCTCGTCTTTCCCATGTGACCACTGTTTGGTCTGTATTGCTGTATCTAGATAGGAGAAATAGGTTAGTCTCTTTTCTAGCAACAATACATGTTCGAATCTTACTATTATTTGGTTTGCTGACGTTATACACCAACAAATCCTTGTTATTCAGCCCTTTTATTTGACCCCGGTGAATCCAGGGTTCTTGTATTAGGGCGACATCTATTTCTTGTTGCTTTATAAGCATAACAAGGTTGGCGCTGGCCGCCTTACTATGGTGAAGATTTAGTTGGATTATCTTCATGGCGGCCAGGTTTTTCTTCGCCCTTCTTGCCGTGTTTTGCCGACAGTAGCCTAAGCTTACACCGTGTTATTCCAACACGGACCTTAAAATTTTGCTTCCTGAGCAACGGCAGCGATTTGTGGCTGAGAAGTACAAGGACTTCCATACCACTTTCGGTGTGTTCTCCCGTTTCCAGAACCTTCCACTCCCTGCTTTGTAACTCCGGGTTAAGGAATTGCAGGTTGCGCTCGATTCTTTCCACGGGTAAATATGGTCCCTGTATGTGGATGCGACCCTTGGGCCTGGTGAGGTTAAGGATCTCCTTCCTGTCAACGACACGCAGGTCGGCATTTGACCAAGGTGCGTCTGTGTTGACAACGAAGTTCTTCAACCAGTCCAGGGTCCCTTTATCGTCACACTCCATTATTTTGAACCCTTTAAAAGTGGTTAGCTGCCCGAACAGTGGGACTGTGCTACTCGCTTTCAGGATGGCTTCGTTGACGCCATCCAGGATTCTAAGTTCTATTAGCTTCCATTGGTCTTCGGTGAGCCTTCGTTCTGGATTTCCATGGTCGATGATTGCGACACGAAGGCCCTCCTTGACCTTGTCAGCAAATTTGGCCTTTTTCGCCTGCCTGCCTACTACCGGAGAGAGGGTGTCGTCATGCCGACCTCTTTTCGAGCATCCTGGAGTCATCTCAGGTCTGGACGTATCCTTACCTGGGACACCTACAGGGCGCTTCGGATTGGCCGCTTTCGAGATGAGAGGCAAATGACCCTTCGACCTCGCTGCGGTCAATCTCGCGCTGACTCCTCCAGAGGTCCGCGCCTGTGATGTACTAGGCCCTACACTATCTTTTGGCAGAACTTTCTTGGAGCATCCTGGCGTCTGCTCAGCCATGGACATGTCCTTGGCTGAGCCGTCACCTGGTTTTCCGGGTTGTGTCCTACTCAAGGCGAGATGCAGTTGGCCTCTCTCCCTTGGTCCAGTCAGCTTACCCTTCCCAGTCTGGTTCTGCCTCCTATCACTGAGGCTGCTGCGCCACACTGTTTCGGTCGATTTTATGACCGCTCGAGCCCTATCTACCTTAGCCGCTTCCTTTTCCGTGAGGGACTTCGGGTCGCGGCTCCTGAACCTTCCTAGCAGTCGGCGCGCATTTTTGCGTTTCTTGAGCGGGTCTGTTTCCGCTGCGCTCGACTGCGTGTTGATTCCTGCCGGGTTCGCCTTGACCGCTGGGGCTTCGGTGGTGTCCGAACAATAGCTGTCGTTTGGCTTGCTTGGCTTATCAACAACAGTGCAGATGCTGTCTAGTGTCGAGTTCGCCTCTCCCGGTGACAAAGTATTTCCTGCGTCTGCTTCTTTAGTGGGGACAGATGCGACAGACCCTTGCCCCGATATGCTGATGCCCATCACAGGCATTGGTGGTCGCATAAGTTCGCCCTCACTCAAGGCTTTCGGAGAATCAGTCTTTGGGGGAGTGGTCGCACATGGCTTTCCTCCCTTCAAAGCCTGGCCCTCCAGAAAGTCACGAGCCATCTGAAGCTTCCGTCGTTCGCCGTCCTCTAGTTGCAGTTTTTTCCCTAACCTCCTAATCGTCTTTTTGCAGTTCTGTACTTTGGTCCTAACAGATGCGCATGACGAGATAGAGAATTTGGATGAGCTGGCGATGGAGCGGTTGTCATCATCCTCGATAAAAAGCGTATCGAGGTTGATGTCAACCGTTCCCTCACTTCCCTCAGCCGAAACTGCCCTGCCTGTTGACGGCTCATGGAGTAGGAAGTTTTCTTCTTCCTCCGTCATTTCCGTCTGAGAATCGGTTGTTTGAAAGTTCTTGGTGCCCGATTCATTTACACCAGTCCCTTTGTTTGTTTTTGTGTTGTTTGAAATGTTGTTCCCACGAGTAAGGGGGTAGGAGATGTCATTCTGTACTCACCCCCTGTATACAGAAAAGGGGAATTACTTGAAACTAGAGGTCCCCAGGTATCTAGAGTCCACCGTTAGAAGACACCATAACATTGTGCCATACATCCCATGGGCACGGTTGTTCACACCCGGGATTACGGGTTTTTATCGAGCTATTCCGCTCTAGATCCGTCATATTCAGTATAAGCAGTGGTACCTCGTGCAGGGTGTGGTTCTTCACCACGTATGACGATCTTAGAAACAATATCGTTTGGTTCTGTTACGCTGATTTGGTGTCTGCTCGGCCTAAGACATGTCCTAGTCCAAGTTGGCACCAATTCACCTGGATTATGACCTACTCAAAGCGAGGGGCAGATGCCCCTCTCCCTTGGTCCAGTCACATTCCTCACAACGTCGGCCTTGGAAAATGTCTCTCTGATTTCCTTTCAGTAATCTAATGTCACCTCAGCCTGAGACGTGTCTTTGGCTGAGTTGTCACCAAATTTCTTTGATTCTGACCTACTCAAGGCGAGGTGCTGTTGCCTCTCTCCCTTGGTCCAGTCATCATCTTTACAGAAACCTTCACCAAATCTCGATATAGTGAACTCAGCTTTTTTCGCATAATTCGACGAAAAATGTTCCAGTTTTGCAAAGCATCTGGATGTCAACTATTTTTCAGAACAATTTGCAGTTAATTTGTGCTTTTTTGATATTTTAGTTATGAATGTTAGGTTAGGTGGCTGTCTTAAAAACAGGACACAGGAAGTGGCTAGAACATTACAGGTGGGAGTTCTATTGGTACATACGAATTTCTTTTAAAGAGAGATATCTCCGTGCATCTTACTGTGCGAGAAGGTCGTAATTATGGCTGAAGCAGTCAACTCAGTTGTTTAAAAATGTTTGCATTTAGCATCTCCTGGTGGCGGTTTGTCTTCGGGTATGGACGGAGGGTAACCGTAGCAGTCTACCCCCTGTCTATTGCCTCTGACAGTCAACCACTATGAGGAGAGAGAGAGACTGATGCATGGCAGAAATATGTGGTTGAATCCGTTCTTCTGCTTGAAGAGAAGTCAGTGGCGTAATTGTCTACTGGAAGAAAAGAATGGAGGGTAACCGTAGCACTCTGCCCCGGTTTATTTCCTTTGACAACCCGCCCACGAGATAAAGATTGGTGCTGATGCTGACTAGTAGAGCTTGATTGGAGCAAACAATCATACTGCTTGCTACCAAAAAAAAAGTTTAGAGTTTCTCCTTCAGGGAGAGCACAGACGAAGGGTGAACGAAACAGTTTAACCACCGTCTATTGCCTCTGGCGAGGTGTTTAGAGCAGAGGTTTTAGAGTGTCGAAATGAAGTTGACTGATGTAGTCGGCTCCTACAGGTGGCGGTTAGTCTTTGTTGGAGTTTTAGTATTCACTTAGAAAATTAATATTATGTTTTTCATGTCTTTCTAGTTTTTAATAAAATTTAAGTCATTACTATTATTCATACTGACCTGTTTTGTTATTGAAGAAGATACAACCAAGCGTCTTCCACACTCTTTATAAATTAACAGTCCTCGACGAAGGTGAAGAAGTCAGAAATGAAGGTGACAAAGAATTTTTAAAAAATTAAATTATTGAAAAAAAAAAAAAAATTATATTTATCTCTATGTTCCTCAAAAAAATATCTTCATCTCTGTGTTTTTTAAAGATTAACTCAATTTTATTTAGTGTTTTGAAATAAAAACGCTGGGATATTATGTTTATTTATATCAAATTAAGCTTACTTGAACATTTAAAAACTTCCGCTCGAAATAGTTAACAATTTCGATATAGTGAACAGACCTGGTTTTTATTAGTTCACTTTATCGAACGTCTACTGTATTTTGATTGACCATGATTGTGCGCTACGTCTATTTTACGGTCGACATAGTAGTCCATCTGAGCAAGTGTTTCGAAATACGGTGAATCGTTTTCACACCACGTAGGTACGCATCCCCAAAGACGACAAACAGTGCCAACAGAAGAAGTTATTGCCGTTGTGAAGCGCAGGGTTGAGGAGAATCCCGATGAGCCGATTCACTATCGCGCACAGCAATTGGAGCTATGCCCATTCAATTTGTGAAAGATTTCCGGAAAGATCTTGACTTGAAAGCTTATAAAATCCAGCTTTTGCAAGAGTTGAAACCGCGTGATGTGAACATTATACGCGTCGTAAATGTTTATTCCTCAGTTGAATGGCATTGACGTGATTTTAACAAGATGGCGCAACATGCCACGCGATACCATCAATTTATTGCGGGAAACATTTGCTGAGCGCATGATTTCGCGTAATGGACCTGTGAACTGGCCTCCACGATGTGAGTTTTTATTTTTTGGGCCCAATGGAAGGGACTTCAAATTTTATGCCGATTCCGAACAGCTGGATTGAGGTAAGAAGCTTCTCCGTGACATTTATACTTTCGGATGTTTGTCAGACGTTCGCTAGAAAAACCTTTTTCCGGGTATCGAACCTAGGACCCCTCTCACTGTAGTCCAGCACACTAACCACTGAACCACTGCGTCCACTACTTCCATACCATTCATTATATCGCAGCATCATCCAAGAACCATGATTATAGGCGTATTTTTTTGAGAATCTATGGCTCCTCACTTTAACTTTTACGTGCAAAACTTGTATACTCACTTTTGGTTTTGTTATACTCACTTCCCAAAAAAATACGCCATAATAAAGTCCAGCAATCACTTGAAGATCATAGCACATATCATTAACCGACTGAATTTGAATTCCTCACACTTTGCTAGGGGTCAAGATCATGTTAATGTACCCAAATCGTTCACTGTCTAGACTGAACAATGTGTTTGCTTTTTTGCTGTTGAGCTGTGCTCCGCAGCTCCGCGCCTAGCCTCTGAGCAACGATCACCAAACACACCATAGTCACTCATAGTTCCTGCATTAGATCAGTAAAACTGCCAACAGATATAGCAGGAGGCTTGTCGGCATATCCAGCACGACATCGATCACGAATTCCTCTTTGGAGCAAAATGTTTACAAACTGACTCATAGATATACAGATACAACCTCAACCATATTCGTGGCATGAAACTCTCGCCCCATTGATTAGAGATGTGTGCTTTTCTGTTTGTTTGGTTGTGTTTTTCGCACTCTGAATGGTTTCTAAGTATTGGGCCCCCATGCACAAAGCAATCGCGCGCTTTACCGGGCCGGGAATAGACGGGCCATTGAACGTAGACAAGGCCGTTTAGTCATACATAGTTTGTTTTATTTCACAAGCCAATATGTGTTGAGTTGTCTGTTTACAAAGTACTCGTCTCGTCTATTAACATTCGAGCACAAATAATGGGAACAGAGTGGAATGGCCGATAGTGGAGCTGTTGGCTCATGACATAGACCTTCAAATTGTTCTTATCGTTTCTATTGTGTACTGTAATGTATATAATAATGCGTAATGGTTTGTACACTGCGAGGGAACTGAACTTGACGGATTTTGATAGCATCAGAAGTGTATTGTGAAATTATTAAAGAGAATCGTTGTTACTCCTCGCTTCCCCACTCAGCAATTAAAGATTTAGCTGAATGACGCATAGTTGATTTATAGAGATGCATGTCAAAAGAATTTGTACGAAAATGGTATAGGACTCGTGTCAATTTTTAACATGCTGACATCAACACACGCTGACGTCAGATTTTGTTCTAAAGTCGTGTGTAGACAGAATTTGACCATGTCACAAATTGACACGATTTTTGATGACGTGTAATCGTAGCTTAAATCTTTACCTTATAATGGTGAGAGGTTGAGCCCACCAACCCACGCATTTTGAGTTGAGGCCACTTAAATGTTTAATAATAGGTAAGAGCGTTAATGTCAATAATGTCAACATGTCCTGCAGCGTTTATAGGGAAATAATCTAAAACAATACTTACTTACTTAGGTGGCGCTACAGTCCGGGGTGGTCTTGGGCCTCAACCAACACGCCATTGTAGAAGCAGTCAAAGAACAGTCTTGGAAGGAGTTTGGCGAAAAATTAGGCCATGAGCACTTGTCTGAATTGTTCAATCCAATCTAGTGTATTGACGATGACATATCCTTCGCCTTAAGCAGGGCGGAAAATAATCCCACGGTCACCTTTGCAATTAAATCGCTAAAAACTGGCAAATCTGGCGGAGTGGATGAAATCCGGCCAGAAATGCTCAAGGTGTTAAAAAGTTATTCACTCACAGAATGGTACTTGGAAGGCTTGGGAGTATGCTACACCTGTTTACGCGTTCTTCGTAGGTTTGGAGAAAGCATACGACCGAGTCCCTCGAGGTAAACTTCGGAGTGTATTACAGGAGTATGGAATTGATGGTTCTCTCTTGAGAGCCATTCAATCTCTTTACACAAACTGTAAAAGCTGTGTTCGGGTAAACGGTTAAATCAGTACCTTTTACTGTGGGTGTTGGACTCGCCAGGGGTGCGTCTTGTCTCCTCTCCTTTTCATTACTTACATGGACTGGCTGTTACAGTGCAGTCTTGGCGAAGAACATTTTGAAGTGGGAGATCTGAATATAAGTCATCTGCTCTTCGCTCATGACTTGCGGTCATCCTTGGGTCCTCTCAGACTGAACTTCAGCGCGCACTCGATCGGTTTATAGCCGTTTGTGTTGAAGCTGAGATGAATGTAGACGTGAACAAATCTGAAGTGATGGTCGTCTCCAGAACGCCTGTTCAATGCACTCTGCATGTTAGTGGAGTCCCATTGAAACAGGTGGAAAAGTTAAAGTATCTCTGAGTCTTATTCATGAGTGATGGAAGGAGCAATGCTGAGTTTTCCAGGGGATTGGTCAGGCTGGATCAATTTTGAGACAGCTTGGTCATTCTGTTATTAGGAGGACTGAACTTGGTGTCAAATCTAAGTTGTCAGTCTTTAATTCAGTGTTTGTTCCAACTCTTACCTATGGTCATGTCATGACTCATGAGGTTTGGGTAAGGACCGAAACAATAAGATCGCGAATACAAGCTGCCGATATGAGATTCTTCCGTTGTATTGTTGGTGTGAGTCGTAGAGAAAATCAGAAACGCCAGAATACGTGAGGAAGTCAATGTCGAGCAGCTTCTTCGGACGGAGCGGTCGATGCTTCGATGGTTTGGTTATGTTAAACGCATGTCCCCAATTTGGATCCCACGACGTGCTTTGGAATCCGTATACCCTATGGCAGGTGTCCTCTAAGTAGACCCAGGATGAGATGGTTAGATCAAGTTCAAAATCTCTTCTAAGGGGATTGCCCTTGATGATTTAGAGTCGATGGCGGAGAATCGAGAGCTATGGAGGATCCACTCACACCCGCGACCGCGAACCACTTCAAGGATAAGCGGGCCATATGTCTTACCGTTCAACATGGATGTGTTTGGTTAGGTCTGCTGTCAAAAATGTGTACCCATCAATCAGCTAGAAAACTATCTTTCTCGCTTGTTGGACTTGATTTTATCAGTCAATGCTGAGAATCAAATTTCATCGATCCATGAAGCTGCAAAGTTGAAAAGAATTGAAAAGAATTGAAGAAAATTCTTTTCAACTTTGCAGCTTCATGGATGAAATTTGATTCTCAGCTTTATCGATCCATGAAGCTGCAAAGTTGAAAAGAATTGAAAAGAATTGAAGAAAATTCTTTTCAACTTTGCAGCTTCATGGATCGATGAAATTTGATTCTCAGCATTGACTGATGAAATCAAGTCCAACAAGCGAGAAAGACTTACCTATCGACCTTGGACCCTTATTTTGTTTGAATTTGTTCAAGAAAGCAGGCTCAGCACTCTCACTGAATATATTTTGTAAATAAATAATTTATTTTCTTCTCTTTGAGAAACACTGGATTATAGGAACTGCAAAATTCAGGGCTCTAATCGCGTAATTTATCAGACTATCGTCGTTGAGACGATTGAATACAACGACCTCGTTTTTAGTTTGCTTCATATAACATCACAGTCTCGTCGTTCAATCGAATCGTTCATCGTTTTCATTTTAAACAGTTTGAGCAGGACTGTAAACAAACTGTGACAACTAAAAACTAATAAAATGGTTATATAGTTTGTTTGTTTTGTTCCCTTTTATGTGGAAACATATGGATACGTTTAAAAATAAGCACTGATGCCCAAGAATTTATATTGATAAGGTTTGTAAAAGAAGAAAAAGAAGAAGAAGAGGATCTGTGAATGCAATTCAATGATAGCACCCTTCAAGGAAAACACAACTATTGGTTGAACTGCCGTCAAATATGAAGGGAATGGATATTTTTTTTTTATTTCTTCACATTTTACCACAAAAGTGCTCATGCAGTGTCCTATTTGTGAATATTAAAAAGGTTTTTTGTTGGATAATTGTTCCTTAAATATTTCTTTTGCTTTAAAAAAACCTAAACAGAAACAAAATACACCAAAAACGACGAAACGATTGCAAAATAGCTATCGTTCAATCGAATCGTTTGGACGACGCCATTTGACAGATGATTTGTTTACATGAAGCAATAAAAAGCGATGATCGTCCAATCGTTTCGACGATAATCGTTTTTGGCTTGTTACACGAAGTGGAAGTGTCGTCGAGACGACGTCGTTCGATCGTTTTAGCCTTACGCGATTAGACCCCAGTTTTCTCATTTTTTTTTCTGTAATCGGTCCCTTTGTACGTCTGTGGGTGTGTTTCAAGTAGCTGCTGGCTAATGGCTGAATGGATTTGTCAAAAGTATGTGGGGTTTGTGGGATCATAGTTCCGGACACGATCGGATCACAGAAGTGATATGGTATGTATGGTATGTATACCCGGCGGTAATACCCTGCTGCAGAATAGCCCGGTATCAACATCAGTACCCTCAAAATTTGGAGTTAGAGGAGATGGAGGTTTCGGAGGACTTTACAACTACCCCACTAGCAGATCTTAGATGTCAGAATACTAAGCCCAAGATAAATTTTATCCTGTTTGGTTAAGACTCAACTTCAATCTCGTCTATCGGTGCTTTCTGTTGCCTCATTTGGTTCAATTGAAATAATCACTCAAGGTATTCGTCATTACGTAGTGTTCCAAATGGTTCAGGCAATAACCTAAATATTGCATGAGATGGAAGGCAGATATACCTAGTGCGTAGACAAAATCGCAGCTCCTAATATTGCCATCAGTAATCCTCTTCCACCAGTACAGTTACTTTGTATAGTTAAAGTTCATAAGTTTTCGTTACAGTCATCCACCAGCAATCACCTTATATTTGGATGCTTGTCGAGTGGGCCATTTGCCATTTATAGTAACGCAAAACTAGGGAAAAATAAATGAACTCTCTGTGGTCGTTTCCGGACATATCCTTATATGCATAGGCATACCCTTGCTGTGTTGTTTCTCGAACATCACATCTCGTTAATAATTGAATCTATGTGCACGAGTCAGAGAAGTTTTCGACACTGAAATAGCGACCTTGTGAGCTCCCCTCGCTACCCCTTCCCAATCTGTTTCAGCCGAGAACTCAGTCAAACGGAAGGAAAATGGAATTTGTAAACAAGAGTAGGCATGATGTTCCACTAAATCTATCCGATATCCTTAAATATTTGAAACAAGACATCACGAGCCATTCCAAGTCAACGGAGAAAGCGAAAGGATGTACTCGTTGCCATTGCACGGCGGGCAATAACCATAAATGGGCTTAGCAACGAACCCTCCAGGATAAAACTATACACGCACACACACTGACTTTCAGCTCTCTGAGCTCTGACTATATATGTACGGTACGGGGGGGCCCCCAGACGAAATGCCGTTTGTTTGGTGTGCCCTTGGCAATAGCAGATCTCTGTTTTGTTGTGTATTATGCTTGCTTGCTCTTAGCTGCCAAGGATATTATACAAATGACATGGAATCAGATAAGGATAAGTGCAAATTGGCTTACAAGCTGGGATTTCTTTGTACTCTATCCAGGATGATTCCTTACGCTTTTTGGTTCGCGGATTGTGTTCGCGCTCTACTGCGTGCCTATGTGGTGCAAACGTATGTGTCAGGATATTATAGATCGAGTGAGTCCATTACATAACACATAACGCACATGGTTTCCATGTTCCCAGTGCCGCGCGCTACGGCATTTGCCAATTCGAAGGATGTGCCTGTTGAATATTGTATGGATCGAAAGTGGGTATTACTTCTCAGCAGTATGTGCGTGGTGCAGCTCTCGTTCTTTAGGCTTTGACGGAGGAGTATGAGCCAGGAAGCAGGAGGTTATCCTTTATTTTTGATTTTTATTGCTATACATGGCGATGGAATGTGTTGTGTATATACCGTAGGAGAGTACGGCACGGCGGCGGCGGCGGGCGCTTAAAGGATTCACACGGATGGAAGTAAGTACATTCATTCTCGTTTGCTCTTGTTTGGTGAATGGCTGTTTTATGGTCTCGCAAAATGGTGTCAAGGATTTGTACGGCATATCCTTCTAATGAATTTATACCATTTTTCGGCAGGGAACATTTGCATTTACCAAATACGAGTGTGAGGGTTGGCGCAGCTAGAAGGAGCTGAATTGAGATCAATGGTTAGATTGGTAGGTAGATTTTGGTCTTGATGGGCTTGGTATAGGCTCGCTTAATGGGATTTTATGCACTGGATGGACCCATTTTTGCCGTTAGGTAATAATCAAACAATGTAATGTAATGCAGGCGATGGCATGTTGTTCAAATTGATCGAAGGATGCGTTGTGTCGTTTGCGCAAAGTAAACAAACCTTTAGGTGTTTTTGTCTGTGGTTAGAGAGATGCAGTAGTTCGAGACGACTGTTATGGAAGTAGGTAGGTATAAAAGTCAGTGTCAAGTCCAGATGTTGTAAATAAGACACAGTAGATACTGGAAAGGCTTCTTGAAAATTGGGGTTTATTAAGTTCCCAAAATCCAAGCAAACCTTGAAGAAAATAGGGCATATTTTTCTAAAATATTGCCAGTCGTAAATAAGCTTAACATATTTGCCGTTCAAGAATGTAAAGATAAAAAGGTTGGAGATTAACCGCTTGTGGATAAGTCGATGGTACAAATTTCATTTCTTAACCTGTTGCATTTGAACTACAAAAAGTTGCTACTGCTATCGATACCAGCTACTCTAAGAAAGTAGCTTGGACTACTGTGGTAAGAGGAACCTGCAACTCATCGTAGGCTGTGACGCTAACTCACATCACACGATCTGGGGCAGCTCAGACATCAACAAACGGGGTGAGTCTCTATTAGAATTTATAAATACACACAACTTAGAAATTCTTAATCAGGGAAACAACCCCACTTTTATAAACAGTATTAGGACAGAGGTATTAGATCTCACCCTATGCACCACATTTATAAAAAATTTTATTAGTAACTGGCATGTCTCATCAGAAACTTCGATGTCAGATCATCGCCATATCCTTTTCAATCTTGAACTAGGTACTACTATCTCTGAAAAATATAGGCAACCCAAATCCACAGATTGGAACATATACTGCCAAGAACTCATGGATAATCTGGGCATATGCAATACAAATATCAGAGACATTGACAATATTGAGCTAACCTGTGAAAATCTCAATACAGTAGTCACGACCGCATTCCACCAAGCATGCCCAGAAAAAGAAAAAACAGGCAATCGACTTACTCCTTGGTGGAACAAAAAACTAGCCAAGCTTCGAACAGAGACAAGAAAGCTCTTCAACCGGGCTAAACGCAATGGTGAATGGGAAATATACAGAAACACACTCACCATGTACAACCAAGAAATTAGAAGGGCCAAGAGAGAATCGTGGAAAAACTTCTGTCATACGATCGATGACACCAGAAGTGGTGCACGCATTCATAAAATACTCTCTAAGCAGCACACTAATCCTATTGGTTCAATGAAAAAACCAGATGGCACATATGCCGAAAATGGGCTACAGACGCTTCAGCTCTTAGCCGAAACACATTTCCCAGGATCTATAATTCCAGAATCCCAAGAAAATCCTCCCCAGAGAAGAATAAACAGACCCCTCAGAGAGGACTGGAATAGATCAAAGGAAATTTTTCATGAAGGCAAAATAGTTTGGGCAATCAACTCATTTCAGCCCTTCAAAGCCCCTGGAGAGGATGGAATATTTCCGGCTCTACTACAAAAGGGCATCCCGCAACTGCTGCCTGTTTTAATTAACCTATTCAGAGCTAGCTACGCGTGGGGATATATACCAAAAAAGTGGAAGGAGGTAGTTGTCAAATATATACCCAAGGCAGGACGCAGACCGTCCGAATTACCTAAGTCATATAGACCAATTAGCCTCACGTCCTTTTTCCTCAAAACCATGGAAAAAATCCTGGATAGACATATCAGAGACGGGGCACTTCAAAGAAACCCCCTTCATAAATATCAATATGCCTACCAACCCGGGAAATCGACCACATACGCCTTGCAAAACCTTACCTCTAGAATTGAAAAATCTCTCAGAGACAAAGAAGTAGCGGTCGGTTGTTTCCTCGATATAGAAGGAGCATTTGACAATACAGAATTCTCACAAATATATAGAGGTATCCAAAATATGGGAGTTGACGACACTACATGTAAATGGATAAAATGCATGCTGGAGGACAAAACAATAAAAACCTCACTAGGCAGCACTAAACTCAGTATGATAGCCACGAAAGGATGCCCACAGGGAGGAGTACTCTCACCCCTACTATGGTCCATCGTAGTGAATGAACTACTGACGATTCTCAGCAATGACGGTTTTTATGTCCAAGGATATGCAGACGACATAGCTATCCTAATCAGAGGCAAATTCGAAGACACAATCTCGAATCGCCTACAGAGGGCTTTAAACCTAGTTGCTGAATGGTGTACAAAAGTTGGCCTCAAAGTCAATCCTAAAAAAAGCACCATAGTTGCATTCACCAAGAGAAGAAAGCGAGAAAGACTGAGAAATGCTACACTCTTCGGCGAAATAATAGAGTTCTCAACGGAAGTTAAATATCTAGGAATTACACTAGACGAAAAACTCACATGGAACTCTCACCTTACCAAAACTATTGACAAAGCCAGGTTATCCTTATGGACCAGCAAAAGTCTACTCGGTAAAAACTGGGGACTTAACCCCAAAATGACACTTTGGATGTATACTGCAATAACAAGACCTATCATCACGTATGCAGCCGCCGTGTGGTGGTATAAAGCAACGCAGAAGTCAGCACAGGCTAAACTCAATAAAATACAGAGACTAGCATGTGTCTGTGCAACTGGAGCAATGAAAACTGCACCAACAGCTGCGCTCGAGGTTATCCTAAACATCCCACCACTTCATCTAGAACTCATGAAAGAAGCAATGGTTAACGCCTATACGCTCATCACAGAAGATGAATCAAATTCCAATATAGTCCACACTGATATCCTACAAGAATTCAGACAAAATGAACTACTTGGAATACATTTGACTGACAAATGTCTACCACGCTTTAACTTCCGACACAACTTTAAGGTTACATTCCCAGACCGTTTAAACTGGGAACAGAATAAACCAACATTTGCCAACGGTTCACTTGTATGGTATACAGATGGATCCAAAACAGATGAAGGAGTTGGAGCTGGAGTATACGGTCCGTGCACTAAAACGTCCCTATTCGCCAGTATGGACATAAATAGTTCCGTATTTCAGGCTGAAATACATGCAATAGAACTCTGCATTAGAGAGAGTATAGACAGGGCTATAACAAATAAGAACATTTATATTCTTTCTGATAGCAAGGCAGCTCTACTTGCAATTGACGCCTTTGAAATAACATCAAAACTGGTATGGGACTGCCTCCAAATATTGCAAATACTGGCCACCACAAACAAAGTCCACCTGATCTGGGTGCCAGGGCACAGCGGATATGAAGGCAATGAAAAAGCAGACGAACTAGCCAGAAAAGGATCCGCATCCCAATTCATGATGCCAAGACCATTCTGCGGGCTACCAATCAACACTATAAAAAGTAGTGTGAAAACTTGGCTGAACGAAAAAAAGCTTCATTTCTGGAGGAACACCGAAGGAAACAGACAAGCCAAAATCTTCATGCCAAACAGTTCCCATAAAAAAACGAAACAACTACTACAATTAAGTAGAAGTCAGATTCGATTGGTCACAGGCTTTCTCACAGGACACTGCAGAGTCAAAAAACACCTGATGACAATGGGCATAACACAAGACAACACTTGTAGGCTATGCAACGAGGACGCAGAAACAGCGGAACACATATTATTGGACTGCAACTGTTTAACCAAAACACGTCAACGTTATCTAGGTAAATTCTACCTCGAAGCAGCAGACATAGCTGCCAGCACACCCAAAGAGCTAGCCGCCTTTATTACAAACTGCGGCATCATGGATGAGCTATAAATGGAGGACATCACAATAGGCCCACTTGTGGCCGCAGTGATCTGGGATTTACTATACCACCTCCCCTCTACAATCTACAATCTACTCTAAGAAAATGTATTCCACAATAGGAAATTAAGTTGCCTAGGTACTGAGTTTCAATACTTTTGACCGATGACGAAAAATATTTGTTAAAAAAAATAACAATTGATGAAAAGTTGTCAAATACGAACGTTCTTTTCAAACCAAAAATGATTACTTCTACGAGGAGTTCGCCAGATCAGCCGAGAACATTTCTGCCGTAAATATGTAGGTACAGGAGAACCCGAGGTAATCAATTCGTAGCCGTGTACAAAAAGTCGGCCTTTCGCAGTTTTCAACTTGTCAAATATTGCTTTGGGCCTTGGGCCTACACCCGTACAAGGTCATACTGATCCAGGAGCTCATTGACAACGCCCGAACGCCGTTCCTTCGGTGCCTGGGCTTCGGAGCGTTTGGAAAAGGACCCAATTTTGACCGAAAACTCATCTTTAGCGACGAGAAGCGATCGAGTACCAGATTAGTACCAGCCGTAGTACATCATATTTACAGCATTGTTCCCGAAGAGAAAGAGAGAGAGAGAGAGAGAGAGTACATATTAAGTTCCACCCACCGAACATAAACAAACCATTTCTCCCACTGAGCCTGTAATGTAAATAAATAAATTGTTTTTACACAGCCATATATAATTCGCACTGGCTTGCTGAACAAAATTATATGAGAGGAAAGAAAAAATGCGAAACTATCGAGCAACCTTTAGAAGGAAAAAAGTACCAATCCGGTGTACTACTGAAAGTGTTCTCCAAATAGCATCGTCTATTGGTAAATTTTTTGATACTGAGAACCTGCGGGTACTTACTTAGTCTAAATTGCCAAGTCTACCCCCTCGTAGACTTGTGAACCGCCAGAACTGTCGCAAGAGGGACCTGCGAGACCGCCAGGACTGTCGCTAGACGGACCTGCGAGACAGCCAGCACTGTCGCAAGACGGACCTGTGAACTGCCGGCCGAGACTGTCGCAAGACGGGCCTGTGAACCGCCAGGACTGTCGCAAGACGTACCTGTGAAACGCAAGGACTTTTTTTTTTTTCTTTTTTTTTTTAAATACTTCTCCCAGGAAAGGCAAACCTATAACGCTTCATCAGCGCCTCGAGATGCTTGCAGATGTTTGAGTTGTTTGAAGTCGTTTTGCATGAAAACACCACAAAAACGACATCCAATCGTTGGGTTGTTGAAGCAGACACACATTTTGCAACATTCACTCAGCTCTATCGTTTCAACTAGTTTTTATAGGTACCTCTACAGGAAGAATTACATTTTGTGTTAGCACTTGTTTTTACCGTCGGTCGTGAGGTTGGTGTAGAAAATGGTCTCTCTGTCTGTTACAAACAAGATAGCGTCCGATCGACTTAGGCGAATGCAATTTTGTGGGAGGACTTCTTTTCACGGTATAATAGTATAAGGTCTATCATCACTGGAATGGAACGTAACGGTCAAATACATTTTAGCATCAGTCTATCTATATATATAAAAATAAGTTGTATTGTGTTTGTCGCCAATGTTCTCTGTAATGCGTGAACTGATTTTGATTCTGGAAATTTCCCATGAGTTCAAATTTACTTAAAATCTTAGATATTGGCCCAGAAGTATTCCTGTGAAGATTGGTCAAAATTGGACAAAGGGGCGGTGGCACTGTCCATACAAAAAAAACATTCAAAATCGTATATATCGAAAACCACGGGATCGATTGAGTTTATATGTACAGGTAATCTTAGGTATATTATAAAGGGGTGTGGCGCTATTTTTCGACAGTCATGGGAGCCAAAGTTTGTAAAATTTGTAACCTTGATTTGTCCTGTTGGACAAGAATACTATCTACGCAATACGATTCCTGGAAAAACAAAAAATGTGTACCACGGAGCATTATAATAAAAACTGTTTATCACTGATTTAAATGAATTTGAAACTTTTTTAAATGTTGGGTTTTCTCGTTGTTTCCCTTCAAAAAAATCTGAATTTATAAAATAGTATTTAAAATATTTAAGATTGTTTCAGTTGAAAGATATACATATCCTATTATATCATATCTCTGTATTTTAAATTGTGTGATGGCTCTCCTTTGTAAGTTTATGACGAAATAAAAATCTATCTATCTATCTAAATGAATTTAAAACTGATTTTTTTATTTTTCTATTTTGCACTACGAAGTGTGCAGGGGTTTGCTAGTTTTGGATATAAAAATATAACATAGATTCAGTCCCATCCGTTTTCGTCATTGTTTTCAACTGACAGAACAACAATGTTTCTGCAATAATTATTAGCGGAAATATTTGTGTTAATTATACCTTTGTATTCCGTCTCCATTCCGTAGCCTATAGTTTACGACATTATAATTAAACAAAATAAATACAAGGTGGCGCAAAAATAATCTTCCGATGTTTTTTGGCTGTAATTTAAAAAAAAAAATGAAAAACTTTGATTCTTCTTGTGGATTATTTTTATTTGGTCTTTTAATTTTTTTTACATCCAGTCGAGAATATGATGTCATGTAAATGGCCGCCGCCACAGTTGATTGCCATTTGACCTCTTTTTATGGCATTTTCCATCACTTTGGCCAAAACTTCCGGCGATAGGTCCTCACATTCTTGACGGATATTGTCTTTAAGAGCTGCTAGAGTCTGAGGCTTGTTGACATAAACACGCGACTTCAAAAAGCCCCACAAAAAGAAGTCTGGAGCGGTCAAATCTGGCGATCTTGCTGGCCAGTGCAAATCGCCAAAACGGAAGATTAGGCGCCCGGGAAATGCATCCTTCAGCATATCGGTTGTGGCACGTGCAGTGTGTGGCGTTGCACTGTCCTGTTGGAACCACATGTTTTCCAATCCCAATTCATCAAGTTGCGGCAAAAAGAACTCGTTGATCATTGCTCTGTAGCGCTCACCATTCACAGTAACCGTTTGGTCCGCGACGTCTTCATGTCCATGACATCTTCGGCTACAGCAGCAATATTCTCTGCAGAACGGCTACTCCGGGGTCTGCCACGCCTGGCAGCATCTCGTGTTGTGCCAGTCTCTTCGAGGCGAGTGGCTAAACGTCGCAGTGTTTCACCAGTAGACGTTGGACGGCTAGGAAATCTGCGACGAAATTCACGTTGTCACGCCAAAGTCACCGACCGATTATTGCTCAAATAAATAGTCACCAATATTCCGCGTTCTGGAGCAGTGTAGCGTAACATTGTTTATTAACGTGTATTTCGCATGTGTTTACTACACAAATGTCAAAACAGAACTTACATTAGGGGCCAATCGCAAAATTTATAGCATTTTCTGATAGGAGGATTACTTTTGCGCCACCTTGTAGTAAGCGCAACAGGTCCATATGGTACTATAGCCCTAATCTTATTGATTATATTCTTTTGAACTAGCACAGTGGAAACAACTTTAAGACGTAATTTGTGTGTTTGTTTTGAGTTGAACGTGGGATTGACGTTAGTAGTCCGGAAATATAACCACTGCACTGAGCCACTTAGAAAAACAAACTGCTATTCATTTTTACCTATAGTATTCAGAGAAAGGTTCTGTTTGATGTGGGCGCAGTAGCGAAGTGTGCGAAGGATCGCAGGTTCGATCCCCGGAAAAACACAAATTACATCTTAAAGTTTTTTCTACAAACATCTGACAAACATCCGAGAGTATGACTGTCTTGAAAAAGCTTCTCAATTCAGCCGTTCGGACTCGGCATAAAATTGTATAGGTCCCTTCCATTCGTCCTAAAAATAGAAACTCACACAAAACGAATGGTTGCGCGAAGTTAGGCCTAGGGTGTCTATCCGCCTGTTGCGCCACCTATTTATTTATTTATTCTGAGAAAGGCCACATAATTAGAGTGTATCATAAAGTTTAGCTGCTGACTCTGTTATCCTTTGGTGAAATTGAAAATTTTATTCAAATCAAATGCAACAAATGTCGCAGTTCAACGCGCAACCTGTGTTGTTGGCACTCAATCATGTCGTGCACATGTCGTAGACATGCTGTATACATTTGTTGGGTCATGTATGGAAAGCCATAACATTTATCTTCAAGCAACTTGGGGATCTCATACATTTAACCTTCCTAAGATGAGTTAATTTGTTCTGCATGGGACATGTCTAGGCTCAGAAATATTTAATTTAATACTTCTTCGCTTAAGTTATTTTCTAATATACTTTATACATAATAGGCAAATGTATAGTTTATTGTAATTTTTTTTAGCCGAACGTTCCTTAGAATAGGTACCATAAACTAAAATGTTACTAGACAATTTAAATCTTGCTTTTAAATCAGCATATAAAGTATTCGGATCCTTAATTTATTGAATTTTTTTTTAATCTCCTCCTCTCACCTCTAATATAACCCTGAGTACCTCAGCATCACCACTTGACCATCTCTTCGGTGCAAAAAAAAAATATTTATAATCTATATAAATATCGTAGAACTCTTCCACCGTAAACTCAACTTAATCAGCGAATATTTGCCTCCGAATGATGTCCGGTTGAATATCAAACCCTCGACAATGTGCATCCAAACATAATCGGAATGGACTCCACCGACGCTCTTCAATGTGTGCACACATGACCAGGCGCGTCCTCCGCTAATTTTGTGTAAATTATATTTTTGTGCTGGTCTGTCATTTTCCTCCCCAAAAAACAAAAGGAAAAACCATACATAAAAAACATACTTTTCCTTTTTGTTTCTTTCTTAAAAAAAAAAACCTGGCAAAAACATCCACCACCCTCACCTCTAACCATAAAGGAAGTGCATCCGGCATATATACACACACGTCAAATTGATTTTGCCGCTTTTCGGCCATTGCCAAAAATAAAAATACATAAAAAACAGCGAAAAACTCTCTTTGTCCCGATACTCAATGATATATACCGAGGACCCCATCCATACAAGTGCGTTGAAGGTGTAGCATGTAGTATCGCACCACCCTCCCCCCACCGAACCGATAATCATTCATTGCAATGTACAAGCATTCGCTGTGGTGCGCTAGGTGAAATGCTATGACGAGCATAATCGGTGCATCCAACAATAATTATTATTGCATCCGCAGACGTTTTGGGTGGTGGTGGTGGTAGGTACTTCACCATAACGCCCGCCTAGAAAAAAGCTGCCATAATTTATTTTTTTATTTTTTGACTGCGTGTATGCGTCGTCGGCTACCAAAAAGAAGCCCAAAAACAAGAAAACCAACGAGAACAAAAAAAAAGGTTTTATCAGTTTTTTGCTAAATGTTTGCGCTCATTGGAACTCATTTTTCATCCCCAAAGTGTGAGGGATGGTGGGGTGGGGTATCGTTCGATATGCGCTATGCGTTCCTGTCACATCAGAATACATTACGTGAGATAAAAAGCCTGACCGCGGGTATGAGAACTCGATACTCATGGCTCATGCACCTGAGCTAAGCATAACAATAATTAAACAAAAAAAAATATTTTTTTGCAAGGATATACCGTGCCCATTCTGAGGGACACTTCCGGAGACAGACTGTTGTAGATCGGAAGGTAAATTGGCCGCAAATGCAGATGCATCATCGAATGGCATACTAGAACCCGAGAACCGATGCGACCGACGCTCCAAGGCAAAACCTCACTCTGTCTGAATATGGTGTGGTGGCTCAAACTTAATTTCGACATAAAGTGATTTTAGTTCCCGATTTAATGGAATTCCTGTTGGTAGTGTCCAGTGCCTCTTTTTTTTAGATCGAATTTGTGTGGTGTGTTTGAGGGGCATCAACTGGGCAGATTCGTCATATTCGTGTGGCAATTTGTGAGGAAACCAGGAAGCAATGGAGGCAAAAATAAAATAAAAAATAATAGGTAATATACGTTATGTAGGTATAGAATGTCCCATGGATTGATGATGCTTATGCAGAGTTTATTTATTTTGTTTTTAGTGTTAACACTCGTTTTTTTTTTTGCTAGACACGCGGATACTTCTCGAAAATATATTCAGTATTGATGTGATTTCAATTTTGCAAATTGAGTAGGTAGGTACTTCGTGTCTACATCGTTTTATTCAATAATAACTTTCAATATAATGAAGATAGGACATGGTTTCGAAAAGTCAATTGGTATTTATTCAACCAAATTATATATTTAAAATAGGAACATTGCCTGAAAGGTGCGGGAATACTTAGATGTCAAAGGCATTTGATGATGTACTATTTTTTTGAGCACTTAAACATAAACAATGTTAGTTTAATTGTAAGGCCAACTGTACACACTTCGTCGCTGTTTAAGAAAACTGGCATAAATTAAAAAAAAACTCGATTTTTGAGTTAACCCAAGAATGCATATGGGGTGCGTTCGCAGCCCACTCCAAAATTAAAACGGTTATATTTTTTAAGGTAAACGTAGTTATTTTTGAAGAGTGCTGTGGCTGTAACTTTTATTTGCCAGGTGGTAGACAGGGTCCCAAGCAGCTGAAGACTTCGCCATTTGTTGCAATCTCACTAAGCTCGTTGACTAGCACACGCGAATTCCAGACAATCCATCGAATTACGGAACACTTCAGATCTGTTTCCCACAACCGAACCAGATAATTATAAAATAAAAATATCTGCTCCCTTAGGGAATTCGGATCATGCTCTAATATCTGCTATCCTCTCTTTACCGACACCAATAGGAGCGAACCAGGATCGCCATCGTCTGATTTGGAATTATAGTAAATCTAACTGGGGACAAGCTGCGTAATTTCTTCGGTTCGTTGCCATGGGCTGATATGTGCTTTAGAGATACCGATGTCAATATGTGCGCAAAAGCCGTGACCGAAATGATTTTACTCGGTATGGAACTTTATATTCCACATTGCATCAAAAAACCAGCATCAAATAAACCCTGGTTTAACAAAGAATGCAAGCGAATTACCGCAGCAAGGCTTTCCGTAATGAATGGCGGTCAAACCCATCGAAGCAAAAAAGATCAGAATTCATAATTCTTCGAAATAGATGCAACCTAATTATTGAATCGGCGAAGACAACTTACAACGAAAGAGTCACTAACAAAGTAATTGGATGTCCTAACGGCTCACGCGCATTCTGGTCCATGGCAAAGGCAATCACTAATGACTTTCTTTCCACATCTAGTAAAAGAAGACGGCACGCTAGCAACAACAACTAAAGAAAAGTCAGATTTTTTCGCTAGCATGTTTTCAGAGAATTCCACCCTAGATTCTGCACAACTAGAGCCACCAAATATCCCGAGGGTGCAAACATCGATGGCAGAAGTGAAATTTCGGCCTCGAATAATTCAACGCATCCTTAAGGAACTAGATTGCAATAAGGCAACCGGACCAGACGGAATTCCGGCTATAGTACTCAAGAGCTGTGCTCCAGAACTTGCACCTGTACTATGTAAGCTGTTTAGCATGTCGTACTCCCAGAAGACGTTTCCTTCTTGCTGGAAAACCGCTCGCATTCAACCTATACCAAAGAAAGGGAGGAAATGTCTGCCACAAAACTATCGTCCAATAGCGTTACTTTCAATGCTCTCAAAAGTAATGGAAAAGGCAATAAATGTCGAAATAATCAAATATCTAGAAGGTCACCGATTAATAAGTGACAGGCAATACGGATTTCGGAGCCGTCGTTCTACTGGAGACCTGTTAAGCTACGTAACCCACTTATGGACGCAAGCAATTGAACAACACGGCGAATCCAGAGCCGTAGCCTTGGCATATCAAAGGCGTTTGACCGAGTCCGGCATAGAGCCCTATTAGACAAGTTGGCATCTTATGGATTACCACAACAACTCTGCGGATGGATGCAAAATTTTCTTCTGGGAAGATCGATCCAAGTTGTGGTATGGTGTATGGTGTATCATCTAATTCGTCTGCTATAAATGCAGGAGTGCCCCAAGGATCTCAAAACAAAAAACTGTAACCTTCAAAAACGAAAAAATTTTTTTCTGAAATTACGTTCTTGTTTTTTTAATTTTATTAAACATAAATGACGAGTAAATTGCCGTGAGATTTTTTTTTAAATCTGGAAAAAATTAAACTTTTAATGTAATTAAAAAAAAAAAAACCAAACAAATTTTATTTATTCTTTCAAATCTGAAATTTTAAAATAAAATTTAATTTGTACCAAGAGGTCATTTTAAAAACTTTAAGCTTGTCTAAAAAACTGTAATTTACAGTTAAAACTGTGAATATGGCAACATTTCCCGAGAGTAATTATAGCTTTAATTATAACACAATCGACTCTAAACTCTATGAGTTGATTCCAACGCCTCACGACAGCATCTATATCTAAATAGCAGATCCAGCTATTGCACAATGTACTCAATTGGTTTCTAATTTTGGGGTGTTTTCTGGTTGAGATTCAACTCGATTCCACAACATTGTACCAACTCTAGCCAGTCTCCGTACCAACTAGGCCTAATTGTCCTTAGTGTAACTTTTTTTGTAGACGATGGTTTTCCATTTTAAGAACCTTGACGTAACCGATTTGTATTTTGAATATATATATTAGGGTGGTTCTTATTTTTCGACTTTTGAATTATCCCCGGGGCACTTTCTCATTTGATTATATACCTCTAAATATGAAATAGGTTTTTTTTTTTTTTTTTTTTAAGATTTAGAGGTCGCTACCAGCTGTCAAAGTTTTTACAAAAAGCGTTGAAGGACAGCTTAAATGATGGTTTCATTCATGTTTCATTTAGGTGTTAAATTGTTTATATTACATTTAACATGCAAGTGAAACTCGCATAGACAATCGGTTCTTATCCCTTCCGACCCACGACCTCTCTTCTGTACCGTTATATACCCATATAATTATGACCTAGTTTTAGTTCTAGTTGTTAAGCTACCAAAGTGCGTTAAACGGTATTTTGGTTATCTAGTAGAAACGGAACAGCATCGTTCGATGTTGTTATTATGTACCATGTTCTTCTTGATTTAAAATAAAGTATAGCCAAGTCAGTTTCATCTAGGCTATGTTATTAGCCACGCGTCTTTTTATTTCGCTCCCTAAGAGGAAAAACTCACGTGTTTTATTTGTAAAAGTCATAGTAACGTGTTTCAACTTACAATGGTGTCTGCAAGTAGCGGACTCAGTAAAGCTACTAGCTAATTACAACCAATGAAGAACAAAAGCAATATTTGGGTGGGAACATTTTTATATTTTTCCTCCGATTGACTTCAAACTCGGTTTGTGTACTCTCTATGTGAAATAAAGATAATTGATTTGTCCGATTTTGGAAATTTTGCTTGAGCTCCGAGTTATTGGCGATGACCCCTTTTAAGGGGGGTCTTTTCTTAATTCACGAACCGTTCGTCGTATCGATTTGAAACATTGTAATGCGTCCAAACTTCATAGCTGTTGAATATGCTGATCGCTTCATCTAGCTCCATCGTACGTACTCAAAAGACATTCAACCGGAATTCTGTAAGAATGGGGTTATACTGCTATAAAGTGGTACACACCCTCTCGATCTTTCCGGTTGCATATGTTGCACAGTGCAGGAAGATGGGCAGTGTGGAATATAATTAAGGATTGGCTAACTCAGAAATATGCTGTGTTCCATAGATAGTGGCTCAGTCTTCTATAATGTGATCTTTGTTGAGATTCCCGTGCTTCACAAACTAATTGATCATATCTATATTGTTGAAGTGTTTTCACCAATAGGGCGTTAGACATAATTTTAAGAAATACTAACTGCTCCTTATGTACTTTCTTAGGTAGGTTTCCTGTGCGTTATATTTATAAAAATGACTGTGAAGGAATTTCTGTGTGTCAAATCCTGAGGACTGCGCGAGCGAAGTCGCGGGCAAAAGCTAGTAATTTATATTGAATATGTACATCTCAAGTACGATTTCGATGGCAACTGCTCGGCAACTGTTCGGAAACTGCTCGAATTGCTTCCTTGGAACTATTAGGTTATCACTATCACTATTTAGCCACAATGTGATTGGATCATAAACAGAAAAATCAATCTTATCCGAATCTCAATCATTTTTATGTGACGAACATATGCGTGATAAAATCGAAAGTATTCCGGATCCGTCTGAGGCTATGGCCCGTTCACATACGATTCGATGTGACTCTTATTTGCTATAATTAGTTCCCATGATATTTTGTAGCACCGTCACCGTGAGGTAGTTTTTGAATTTTTGAGACTCTGCTAAAACCATTTTGAGTTATCTTAAAATCGTCATCTATAAAGAGGTATATACATATACTCAACACAACCTGGAGAGCTACTCAGTTCGTAATTTTTTTCTGAGAGCCGGTTGAAAGACACAGAGTAAATCTAGTTTTTAATGAGCATGAAGGAATGGACCTACTAATCAAAAAACACTCTTGATTTTCGGTTGATGTATATAGGTATAAGAATAACCAATAATTATTTCATCCCTACGGGTCCAGATATTGCCCTTGTCATTCCTGCGGTAAGTTGCTAAGTTGCTCTTGCAGATAAGCTAATGGAATTCCTCAAATTTGTTGTAAACAATTCCAGTTTGGAGTATCACTAGCAAAACGGTTAAAAAACTCTTACACAAATATGCACATTTATTGATGCGTGCAAAATACACTAGCCGCTTACAATTCCAAAAGGCACCCCTTCACTCTGTTGAATAAAATCCAATCCAACAAATATCCCTGCACTTAAACGGTTGTCCGAAAAAATAAAAAGAAAAAACCAAACCTTCCCCAAAATACGTTTCCTCAGCAATGTCAACAGATCGCCATATTAAGAGCCCAAAATGTGTGTACACATATGCTTCCACCCCACAAAAAAAACCCTTCAACGAAAACCGACTTTCCAAACCCCCACCCCCACTCTCGAACTTCCCTTCCCCAACAAAAAACCTAAATGACATATCAATTGCAACCACTTGTTGCCACAGCAGAAAGCACATCGTCCTATCGCTTAATCAAATCCATGACGGAATCTCAGCATCGACGAAAAAACGGCCAACTCACCCCCAAGCGCAGAGAATTCGGGAAAAAAATCCCATTCTGATACACTAACACCTCATCAGTCTTTAGCGTTCCCTCTCAAAGTGGGACAAAAATCGTACAAGAAAAAATCTGCCCGCATTGTCCCGAAGTTTACATGCGAAAAAAGGAAAAATCCTCAGCGATTTTCGGAAGCGTCCCTTGCATCAGCCGCCCCGATAAACCAATTGTATGCTGTGTTACCAAAGATGACCTAACCACACTACACCCAACCGCATACCAAATCAGCGTACAGTGCCGGCCGCTTCGGAATGGGGAGCCGAACCAAACACTCTTCTGCATCTTTTTGTTGGGCGCCAGAGGAGGTCTGCGGCGATGATGATGATGATGGCATTGGCACACTTTCCACACAATCGAGTACGTGGCGAAATTCTACAAGGATCACGTTGGGAAAAAATCCTTTGAGTAGAGTACTCACTCCCCAAAAACACACACAACACAGTGCATTAATCCCTCCAACAAGCCAAAGTGTGACGACTGATGCGGCGGGGGGGTGGTTCGTCCACTTTCTCGATTATTCACTTTCCTGGGTTGCCCACTGATTTTTCCTGCGCTGCACTGCGATGGCAGTGGTGTTTGTTTTTGTGCGCGCCTTGTTTCTCATCGTCCCATCGCATCGCCAGAGCCAGACCCTCATGAGGCGAAGCGCCAGCAAAAACACGAGAAGGCCGTTATTTTTTTGTCTTCGCTCGGTCTCGCTGTGTGGTGTGGTGATTTTCAGGTGCAAAGGAGAATTTTCCGCAATATTCCCACAGAGCGTGGAAATTTCTTTTTTGTGTGTTCGCGATTGCATGCTTACATTGCGGCTACAATATTGACAAGAAAATAAAACGGATAAGGCATAGGCACACACCAAACGTACACGCTTTGGAGCTTTGTGGAGCTGCACGTGATGGATGTAGTGTTATGACAGAAATTTAGATCAGCTGTCAGAGCTGGGGCTGGAAGTGAAAGGACATTTTTGGTGGAGTGCTGTAATCGTTGACTTTTATTAGTCGGCATTATGGAGCTCATTAAGGTGCAGCCTGAAATGAGCTTGTCAACTGGAGGAAATCACTGACGAGGTGAAAAATTAACCGCCCAGGCAAAAAGTGCTTTTGATTACCTCAATGTCAAACATTTTGTTTTAGCTTTCCCACAATCCATGAATTAAGCAGTTGTTCACGAACTTGTCAAGCCTTTCTTTCTATGGTTCATTATTTTTAAGACCTCGGTGAATTTGGTAATAGCTCGTAAGGAATAGATGCCCTGTCCTTTTAACAAAGTGAAAAGTAAGGAACTAACTAAGCTTCAGCAGAAAGTTCTTTAACAAAGTCAATACTATAAAACTTGGCATGGATTGGGAGTCCTTCAAATTATCAAAATGTCCTCTAGAGCTCCCTCATCACCGCAGCTCCTACAAAGTTCTTCTTCCTTTAGGCCCATTTTCTTCAAGTGGTATACCGCAGAGTATTGTGCCTCGTTATAATTCCTAGAGGGCGGACAGGGATTTCCTAATTCCGTATAATAGTCTCTGTTATGGATGGCCAAAGCATTCTTGAAGTATTTCAAGTACCTAAGGTGGACCATCTTGAGTTCGCCTCTTTTGTGGGTTTTCTCCCTGCTTCAAGCTTGAGTGTGCACGGCGGGATGTTCACAGAGGGATGTTCAGCTTGTTTTGAAACAGCTGTCGAACCTTGTCTTGCTAATTCGTCTGCTTTCTCATTGCCTGGAATACCTTCATGTCCCTCAACCCAGCAGAGCGATAGCAATTCACAAGCCTCGATTTTATTTGTGGTGCAGTTATGGATTTTATGGCTACCTGGCTGTCAATAAAGAAGATAATAACTAGGTGGTATTGCCCGTACGATTTAATTTTTTATTTGATAGTAATACCTTTCCACGTACCGGAACGATAGGTTTAAATGGGGGGTCTATACTTACAGTTGAAATCTGCAGCTCCAATTTTGATGAGTTCCGTTCACTACATTCTCCATCTGGTTGCTGGCGTTATTGCATAAGGCCTCGATGTTCTTGTATGTCTGTTGTCATCTCCATCTCTAAATTTATTTTCTTCTATAAAAGGCAAAAGATTTATTCGAGACTGAAGTGAGGCCAGAATGTCATTTCTGACTAGCAGACAGATCTTCCCTATTTTTCAGGAAGTATTTTACGAGGAAATAACCACAAAAGATGCAGTTTAGTACTTAGTAAAGCCGGATAATGTGATTGTCGATGTGACGACTTTAAAATACGATTATCATATTAAAAACTATATCTTCTTTATTTAAACCTGAATATCAAAATAGTATGTCCGCAAAAATCGTACGTACTATTGCACTGATTTACAAATTTCTTTTTTAAAAATGTGTGAAATTAATATGTTGAGGTTATAGACTACTTTAAAAAAATATATAACTTTTAACTTAAGAAAAAATTATGTTTTTGCGCATATTCATAAACGCATTCTTATTGATTACCGAGTCGGGGTTGTAAAATTGACAACTCCTTTCTTCCTATTAATTACCGTAAATTTTAAATTAAAAATGTTTATGTTGAACAATCGGGTTTCAATTACTCTTCAAGTAAGAGCAGTATATACAGTTTCCAAGACGAGGACATCATTCCATAGAAGTCATCACGACGCTTCTGTGTTCACTACTACATAAATTCGACTGTACCTACATATCAGGACAGGAGGCGCTCGTTCGTTTATATTGAAAAGTTTTTTTTTTTACAAAATAATACAGAGCCAATATCATATCGACTTTTTAAACTGAAACCTAGGCCAAGCGCTATAGCTTCTCACTAACTTTCGGTTTTACATTGAAAAACTTTCTCAGACATTATGCAACTTATTATTCTATTGAGAGGTGAAGCTTCAAAGACTCAGAGATTTTATCCAAGCCGGGCCAATATTGCAATTCACTTTGGTTTATAAATATAGCCCCTAAGCAGCTACCCAAAAATATTCTGTGCAGTGGACTGCACCCTTTCTTTGAACCATTACAAACAGTGGTTCCCCACAGTATCTATACAGCTTTGCATTACCAGGATATTGACTTCAAAACTTCCTCGTTCCGACTTTTAAAATAACAATTTTCGCGGTCGAAACCCTTCTTACAAGCGTTGAAAATATGCGGGTACCGATCAATATTGTCAAATGTATCTCTGGTGTATTCTAACACTCAATTTGCATTTCTCTGAAAGATTGGTGGTCATATTTCCATACTTTCATACCCCGCCATTTGTAACCAGTGTGTGCTTAGGACAGTTTTCTAAAGTCTTATTAAGACGGATCAACGCGTATAATGTAATTCTTTTTCAACTCTTTTCTGTGGACTAACTCAGATCAATCCTTAACTCAAATAACAAAACATAGACTGCGGTAGCTTGACTACGCAATCCGAGTCTTTGGACTTGCCAAAAATTGCATAGCTGGCGATCTTCAAGGTTTTATTAAACTGAGTCTCTGTTAAAACAATAAGAACCCTTTCAAAATAGTATAATCCGGAAAATAAAAATGTTCGTAGTAGGTTGCCTTAAACAAAAACCCCTACGGCACAATCTGGATAATTTATAGCTAACAGATAGTCTGGGACCCGAAGACGGACAAAGGCGGCTTAATAAATATGAGAGAGATTGAAAACAGGGCGTCACACCTTCCATATACAAGAAAACTGTTTAAAACACTACGTCTTGACATTTATGGGAGCATTAGCCTTTAAATTTGGTAAATAGACGAATATTGGCTTTCGGAGACATTTTATAAAATCTAGAATTAAGGGATTGGGCAAAGGGGCGTGGTACCTTGCATAGAAAAAAAAGAAAACAAAACCATTGCAAAGGATGTGAGCTAAATTTGTTCAATTTTATACATTGATCTTTTTACAGGGTCCTGATATTTCCACTGCGGGCTCGACGAAGGTCAGCTAGGTACAAACCAAACTTGTTAACTATATAACTAAGGATAATCTAAGATACAAATTCCAAGTATGTATATACAAGCCTCCCTCTGTTGACATTCTGCTGAGCTTTTCAAAGCTAAATAAACACCGAAAACAAACTGCTAGTCACCAAACTACCCTCAGCCATCTATCTGCATCAAACGCAATCCATACTGCAGCAATTCCCCGAAGTGTAGTTCCGCATTCCGAGTGGTTTCCCCAAAATAGAGTAACTCAAAGGATATACTATCGTTTGGCTGCACACATGCAATTCAATTGGCCAATCCGCCCATAAGTCGAGAGGTGAAATTTATTCATTTCCTCATCGTTTTGCCATAGGCATCATAGGTACAAAAAAGACGATACCCACCCCCAACTACGTCCGCCCGCTAAATTTTCCTTTTTCTTTTCATTTTCATTCATTCATCCATCCATCGCATCGCAGCGGCAACCGCACCGTCAACTCGTACTAGTAGTAGATGCCCACACTCTAGCGCGAGTTGGGTCCTCGCTCTAGAGCTGTTTGTGGCTTTTTTGTGCAGCGCCACTGTGATGCTTCTTTTCTAGTGTCGACATGGAGTATGGGATGCACTGCTGCTCGTCGAAGGACGTTTGTTTTGTTGGCCCCTTTGGCTTGCACGATGATTTCACTTAAAACGTGTCGGTTGAGAAAGCCTTTTTCGTCAATTTTTATTCTCGCTGGTTGTGTGCCGTGGAACGTTGAACTGCGGTGATGCTGGTGGCCTGCGTCCCCGACCCCGCCGAGAACCTTTTATTATTTGTTTACCTATCCGAAAAAATATGCATGATGATGCCTTTTGCGCGGAATGTGGCGACGAAAAAATCACTCGGCACTCAATTTTCATGATCCGCCAGAGGAGTGAACTATGTCGTTCGGACCGGAGTGCGGCGGATTGGGTAATAGGCCGGGCATGTGTTATGCACCGTTAGTAGTTTGTTCTTGTTCCTTGTTCGCCTTTTTTTTTTTATTATTTTCCTTACCGGGATCTATTGAGCGTGCCGGTCGGCGATGGGTTGGGCTGGAACATTTCTATGCGCGCGGTCGAATTTTTTTTGCCGAATCGTCGATTTTTAGATAGTTGGACGAGTGCACGCCAGGCATTGATGCGAACCAGTGGGTGGGGTGCATGGCATGGCTGCGTGGTTTTTTTTGTGCCGCCATGGTGAGTTGAGGGCTTGAAAAATTGGATTAGTACCGGGTTTTTAAGCATTTAGCAGATTTTGTTACCATTTTCGGCAGCAATTTGTGTTTTATGGTCTTTGAAACGGTCCACTGGAGAATGGGCTGTGCTTCTGGCTCAAAAGCCTTTTGTTTTGTGTTGTTAAGTTATGCATTTTTTTTTCTGTTTGCAATTTTCTTGTGTTTTGGGGGAATTCTGGTTGGGCTTTTCGACTGTTGCTGGATGGTTGTGGGCATAAGGCAAGTGGACCAAACTCATTCTATTTGATGCTCGAGATGGAAACATTATTCACGCTAGGATCAAGTGGGACTTGATGAGTGTACTTGGTTTATTGACAAAGAGGAATATTTAAATTGAGGTAAATATTGCAAAAAAATTCCTATTTAATTGCTTGCCTGTGCGAGAGTATTTAAAAATTGGAACCAAAGCTGGATTAGAACAGGTGAACACTTTAGCCTTGTCTTAAGAAAAAAATTTAAAAGCTATTAATTGCCATAGTAAGTCGTGCCAAAAATAAAATTCTCACACACGATTGGTTCTGGGCTATTTATGATCCAGACATGACGACTGAGCTCCTTCGTGAAAACATTCCAATAATAGATTTTTAATCCTTGGTGCACTGAGGGTTAATGACAGTTACATTTACACAAAAGCAAGAAGAGGACGAGTAAAGTCAAAGTTTCCCTTTTCTTTCTTTCGCTTTGCGCGTGTTTATTTACACACCTGATGAGGCGGCTAATGGGCAGTTATGTTTCAGCATCTTACAATTCCATCTTTTTATAGCACTATCCAGAAGCTCATTATTTGATTTTAGGAAAATACTAATTAGCCCTTAAATTGTATCGCTTTCTTTTGGGAAAATACAATACTCATTATAGGTATAGCAAATGTCATCAAGTAAGCAATTTCCAGTGAGTTGTGCTTGTGTATGATCGAAAATCGGTCGGAAAGGTTGTGGCCTCATCCTATAGTGATTGTCAGTTTATATTTGCAGTCCATTCTTGCACATCTTCTAAAGGAAATCCTGTGTTTTCTCCCATGAGTTAAATTGCACTATCTGTGTCATTCCGCCTTGCCAATCGTGTTCCAGGCGGAAATCATGGCGATTAGGGAGGCCCTGTCGTGGCTACGGTATAATGTAATATCCGCAAGGGATATCAACATATTAACCTACAGTCAAGCCAAAATTAAATCCCTGGAATTGGTCATCTTCAAATCCAAAACTGGCCTCAATTGCCGCTTATCTCTTAGCGAGATGGAGGAAGAATTTAAAATTCACCTTATATGAGTTCCGGCCCAAACGGACATTCTAAAAAATTGCAAGGCCGGCGAACTCGCTAGGCATGGCACAATCATGTCAACTCTCTCGGAAAAGGAGAATCTTTGCTTCTCGTTACGTGTAAACTTTCTAATCGCAGGAGGTCAAACTGTACAGCGTGGCAAATGCTGGATTTCAACCGCTCCAATAATCTTGTATCACAACAAAGATCCACGATATAGGATAGGTACACTAGCTGGACCCGTGCTCGCCTTGCCCGCTCGCACAAAATTATATTTGGTTATGTGTATGTATATATTTTCACTTCAAAAAATACATTTTGGCTAAAAATTGTTCCTTAGAACGTGGCTATAAACGACATAGCCTATAGCAGTCTCACGGTGTTAAGGAACATTTTAAAAAAAGTTTCATTGAAATCTGTCCAGTAGTTTTCGAGTTTTTAGCTGACAACGCAAATTGCTACAGTTTTATTATATGTATAGATTAGTAGGTGTCTAGTCTATATACCTATTTACGGTAGACATGCTTTCAGGCTGGGCCTCCGTTCCAACGATTTCTGTAGAAGCTGCATGGACGAGGAGGAGAAGGAGAATAATCTTCACCTTCGACAATCTAGGCGAGCTCGATAATACATATAAGCATCAGCTGCCGCCAACGCTTTATCATTAGCTACTGCTGATTCAACAGAGAGGTAGTTGAGAGATCAGATCTTTAGCCTAATTGTGGCTACAAGTGTTGCGCCTCCGTATAGCCACCATAACCCAAACAAACCAGATACCGAAATACGACTATATATACCTAAGTAAGGTTTTATAACTGCGCAGTAATCTTGCCATATTCGGATTACCTACGTAAGAACTTTCTGAGTTGAGTAGAGGTAGGTAACTAGTAATCACTTGTGATGGACTGTCATTGGTTTCAATAAAATCAGCTGTCAAAGCTGCTCCAGAGCTCTCTAAACCCAATATCTAATAATTGATTTATATTGCCCTGGAAGTAGAAAAGTCCCAGTTTACGTATCGTTGAGTTCAAGGATCAAATTAGAAGCAGTCGCCGATATTTTGTTGACTACTAGGGGTCCCGCCAAACGTTGGTCTGGACTTAATCTGTTTCTTTACCCCGTGTGCTTCGACCGTTATTTCCTCAGACATGTGTCTAGGAATCCCACCCACACTTCGCGCGGTTGTTTGTTGGACAATGCACATCAATGTCAACAATTTTACAACTTTAGCTCCCACGGGTGTTTTGAGAAATTTATGAGCTTCTTGATTTTATTTTTTTTTATTTATTGTTGAGTGATTATTATTTGAACTTTTGTATTATCAGATCGCAGCGCCACCTACCGGGTCCAATTGTGAATCTAAACCATCCTTAGACCCATTCAAATACACACTCAAAATTTAATTAAAATCGGTCCAGCCGTTTAGGAGGAGTTCGGTTACAAACACGTACAGAAGAATTGTCATTAGATTAGTCGGGAGAGCCTTCATGAGATTTTGGCATTGCGTCTTTTTTTACAGGAGCCGATTTTGCCTTTCCTGGTAAGGTCCAAGTCCTGTGCCATATTTTTACTCCGGAGTCCGGACACAGTCAGTAACGATTTCCTCGCCAAGGTTATACTTTCTGAGACGAAAGAGAGCCGCGGACATTCCATGGACCATGAGTATGTCAAGAGAAGATTAGTCACTCTCAAAACTGAGTCTACCTACATTTAGGTATAGGGAGAGGTAAGACGCCAATTCCGTGACGATATTTCTTCATGAGGCAATCGACACTAATAATTCTTGGGTATATTCTCAAGTTATTTTTGTCCAGACTAATGAGGGAGCGAGAATTTCTGGAGGAACATTTTAAGAAGAATTTTCTGGTGGAGTTCTGCCCAGGTGATTGAAGCCAGACTTCATTGGATTCGATTCGAGACAATCTCTTGATGTAGTTTCTGATATGTTTTTTGCTGACACCACAGGAGGGTTCAGGACCGATGAGTGGTATTGGCGCACCCACTTTAGTTATAGTGAATCAGCTGTTTCGTTGGCACCAAAGTTCTTGTGGGCTGGAATCCAGTGAAGAATGGCAAATGAGTCAAGAGCTGTGAGAACTGCTTTACTGAGTAGATAACTATGGTTTTGCCGCGAGTATTAGAACTTAGATTTATTCTAGCGCAGTGGTTAATGGAATATGGATAAAGTTTTCAGAACCGTCTGTGCACCAGACTAGGTCAAAGTCCTCAATGATTGGGTTTGTGTTTTTCCCGCCGAACAATGATGGAGAAGTTTTTATGGAAGTCATATTCCAGTAGCATGTTACCTAGAATATGCTTCTTAATGGGTTTTCATGCTTCAAAGCTTCAAGCAGAGATATGGTAGAAATAGGGGTTAATGTTGTTTGAATATAACAGTTGGGTCAAAATGAATGCGGTGTCAGTTCCCTGCCTTTAGAATAGATTAAGTGGCCATATGACATAGTCATCCACACTCATATTTTTCCAGATGAGTTGTAATTATAGGATACGCAGAAAACCCACTTTTCTGGATAGTTCGGAATCTTCAAAATGCTGCTCGTACACCGATATACTGAGCCACTAACAGGACCCACCACTCAAATACTAGCAACATTTTCAGATGGATAATTTTGCCCAAAAACGTTATTTTTGGAACTACAGCTTTATTGAATAATATTAGATATTCATCGTCAGGCTTGATACGGAAACGTTTTCTATCATGGACTCATGAATGCGGCAAAAAATGAGCGCAATTTTCAATTTACCAGATTACTTAACAATGCACAAATTGGGTCACAAGAAATATATAAGTTTTTATTTGGGTACTGTACCAAATTCTCCAGTTTTTAGCAATTTGGTCAACAATTGGTGTCCTTAAGTGATAAAAACCGAACCGAAATTTGCAGCTATACACCAAGTGAATAAGTAAATCTGTTTAGTACCATACCGAGAGAGAGGTCACATTTTTACGCTGTTAGCTGTCTCAGCAACATTTAAATTCCAGTGTTGCGTTACAATCTTCCAAGCTGTTAAAATAAAAACAACACAAGCAAAAAAAAAAAAAATAAAAAAACGTATATACTTCAGCAACAAAGTTAGCAATAACATCGACTTGATTTTAGCCCTTGTGCCATTAAAAGACAGCTTATAGTTTGTGTAATGGTTCTGGCCCCCACGCGTTCGTGTTTCCTAGAACGTCATTCAATAAATTTATGCAACATGGTCTAACGTAAAATATTTTAGCACTCCCAGCAGCATCAGCGGCGTTACGACAAACAAAATTACACATCGAGCTACTGCTGCTCGGAGGATTTCCATCAAATATCTCTACGGCGCGCTGGCTTTTATGTCCCCCTCGAGGCGATGCCCGAAGAACCCCTGATCCGCAATAGTTTCCAGTTTAGTCCGAAATAAATTCAAAAACGGTTTTTACGCTAATTGTTTTCCCAGTTTAATGCAACTTTTTATTTTATTGAACCATTAAAACGCACCGTAGTACTTGTGTATCCTTGCGCGTATATCTGGTGTGGCGGTGCGTCATTTTGTCCATTCTGGGATGAAGGGTGGTGCGCTGAATTAAACTTTGCATTGAAGGCGGCTGTGTCTCTCTAAGCACGGACTGTACAAAGTTCTTACATTGCTTGGAAGATGTTACATTACAAAACCATCGATGTGTGTAGCCACCCGGGACTATGGAGTGGGAAAAGAAGGGGGATATGTGAGGAGGAAATAGCGAGAGCGGGTCATGAATTTCCCATTTTTACAGCCTCATATTTTTCCGGGCGTTTTTACCCTAGAAAATAATAACGGTTAAACTTTTTAGTGTTGTCATTAAATTTTTCCGTGTAGTACGTTGTATCCACTTACAGAGAGCAGCAGTAGTAGCAGTAGCAGTATAGCATCAAACAACCACCCCTAGGACCGCAAAGCGGCATCCTGTATCCTGTTGTTGTTTACTTGTCTCTGTAGATATATAGTATATAACCTGTATGTGTGCTGTTATTTCAAGTTATTTCAAGTTTTAATATCGCTTCGCCCCGTTTGCGTTTGGGGCAGCAGCGCACCAAAAGATGCATGGGAATATCCATCCGTGGCGGGATGGATGCGCCGCGCCACGACGCTTATAAAGCATCCATCGAGAAGGAACAGTAACAGTGGCAGCGGGAGAGGTCTATAAATTCCGATATTTCCTTTTTATATTGCAGAAATTTTTCTGCTGAAATTACGGAAATTAAAACCGAAATGACGACGTTGAGGATGTTAAGGATGTTAAGGATGACGACGAATACGACAACAGCAGAGTAGGTGAATCAGAGTTTATACGGGCGGCAAAGTCTTAAAGCGGTCCTCGCCATCACAGCTACCGCTCTTTTGGGTTGCTATGCTATACTGTTGTGTGATCAATGTTGCAGGGACCATAAAATCGCAAGGCTCACCCTATCCATGATGTATTTTCTTCGGTATTTTTTTTTTTTTTAATACCAAGGGCTGTTTCGCTCTTTTTTTATATTTAATCGTAAAGTTTAGAAACTTTGTAATGGGATTATTTCGACGGGTAATGGCACAGCGAGCGCGCTCTATTCGATTTTAACTAGAAACAACCAGAGGTCATCAGTTTCGGGGAGCATGGTTTATTTTTTCTTTTTATGTACTCGTAGCGTAGCTACTTGATTTGTTATTTTCGGCAAGCAGGCGGTTTAAGAATGGTATGGTGGATGGATGTGATTAGCTGCTTTATGCGCTAGAATTTATTATTCTCGGCAATTCGATTATATATAAATCCCATTTTGATGGATCTCTGGATTTAGAGTTTCGATTTTCACTAGAAGCCGGAGAATTCTTCAGTTTTAGTGGCCGATTTGGAGGTATGGGGTTTCATCTTATAGCAGGACATTGGTTATGGTGCATAAAATCAAAATGTGGTTTTGGACTAAAAAATTTCGGAAATCCTATTCGGAAATTTTATGGGCAAGACGTGACCACTAAAGATTCGCAAGTTAGAGCTATAAGAGTTTCCTATTTATGTTGGGTTTTCTGTTATTTATTTGGTAGATGTGAATGCAGAAAACCTGAAAGTGGTTAAACCTAATTTAGATTTAAGCCTTGGTAAGGAAATTTGAAAAGATTGCGGCACTCGAAGGTAACAAATCAACTAACTAATTCTCAGAAGCAACCTATCGGACACAAAAATAAGGAACATGCTGATTGTTTTCAAGTACCTACTACCTACATAATTATATGGCAACAAGGTAAACCAATCAGTTACCTAATTCTGCTGAGTTATCGCAAATACACGAAAGCTGACTGATGTGAAAGCTAGTCTGTCAGATTGTTTACAAAAATTCAAATTCTCAGTAAGGATCAGTGCGGTAAGTGATTGAATTACTTACCGACTTATATGGCGCTACAGTCCGGGGTGGACCTGCGCCTCCAACAACACGCCTCTCCAGTTAGCCCGATCTTTGGCTTACCGCCTCCAGTTTCGCACTCCAATAAGTTGGTTTAGGTCCCCTCTACTGCGTTGTCCCTCCGGGTTAAATTCGAAAACTCTTCGGGCTGTCCATTCGCTCTACATGTCCTATTGCTTTTAGTCGCGTAATACGTATTTTCCTGATGAATAAGTAGATGTCTCTGTACAGCTCGTAGAGTTCGCTGTTAAATGTCCTCCTTCAAAGCCCATTAACGCAAACGGGATCGAAAACCACTCGAAGAATTTTGCTTTCGAAACAACCAAGAAGATCTTCATCCGCCTCTTTTAATGTCCATGCTTTTGCTCCGTAGAGTAGGACTGGGATGATGAGGGTCTTATATAGAGTCTCCTTAGTGTTCCTTGACAAGGCCTTACCAGTCAGTTTGCCTAAGACCAAAGAAACAGCGAGTGGCAAGTGCAAGTGCAATCAACTCTTCGCTTGATTGCTAATACTCTTTCTTTTTGATCCTCTCGGGAACCAGACGAACAAAAATTAAAGTCAAGGAAATAAAGTCTCCACATAAATTACAACTTGTGCATTTTAATTAACATTTTCTAATTTTCTTAGAAAAAGTTGGCTAACAATATCTATTTTTGGTAGATATTGTATAAGGACACTTGGTCGAACTCCCTATCGTTAGGATGGAAAATTGTTAAAGATTTTTAAGGATTCACATCCAACCATAAGAATGATGTCTTTCAATCATTGCTTTAGACCAAAACCATCAAAGATTCTTCGAGAGCTATCCGTGACCTCCAGGAAAAAAAAAAGAGTTAGAAACACGGACTTCTCAGAAGGAAAAACAAAGAGCATGACACAATGTTCGAAAGTTCAACAAGAGCTTAAAAAAGAACAGAGGAGAAGACGCACCTACAAAGATGAGCGGGGGGATATGCTATAGTCCTAAGTAGGTCCACTTTTGATGCTGAGGATTCGGACTCGGAGTATACTTTCAGACTGCAAAGGCAGTTTAACATTTTTGAAGCAATTAGTTGCCGTTGAATTTATATATCCTGATGATATTGGCATTTTCGATGGCGAGCTGTTAGTGGTGTGCTTGCTATACATATATGTGAAAAACGATCTGCCTGGTACTGAGGCGAAAACGAAATATATTAAGCTGTGATCTTCAAAGGACTCTCAACATCAGCGACTTAGGCAAAAACATTGCATCGCAATGCGCGACAGTAACACAAGATCACCCGTTCCACCTCTTATTATGGTCTTGCTTACTTTGCGACACCATGCAAAAGAACCCATCAGCTCGATTCAGGTACCTTCTGTTTAATTTCTAATTTCGGGTGAGGAATTGGGAGCACGCCACCGGTGTCGGAAGGGATTTTATTCGCTAAATGTTCATGTTTTAGTTAATTTTAATGGAAAAATATTGGATATTGTTGCACGTTGGAGAGAAAGTGCACATGATTCACGAATTTATAGTTGTTCAAGCATTAAAAGAATAATTGAGGAGATAAATCGGATGGGATGTATCATATATCTACTCGGCCTTGCGGATATAAACAAGGCAGAAAAATTATGACACCGTTTAGACTAAGGACAAATTTAATTGCATCTGAACAATCTTACCAACGACATAATATTCTTGCAAGGGGAGTAGTTGAAAGAACCTTTGTACAGTTTAAAAACTGCTTTAGATATTGCTTTAATGGATTCCAATGCAATTGAAATACAGCAAAGAATTCAATAGCTGCCATTGCAGTGATGCTCTGTAATATTGCCAAGGCTCGAAACGATTCCCTGACAGGAGAGATACATCTCAAATTAGTAAGTAAATTGAAACCATGAAGTATAAAATTCACTTATAATGAAATATTTTTATTTCCCTAGGTCTTGATGACGAAGAACACTTAAACCTGCCGGAAGAAAATCACAGAGGAGGAAGACAATTTAGAACAAGTTTTATCACCACACATTTCTCCAACAATAACTGAACAAAATAGGCAATGTTAAAAAAATAAATAGGTGGTGCAACAGGCGGGTAGACACCCAAGGCCTAACTTCTCGCAACCATTCGTTTGTGTGAGTTTCTATTTTTGGGACGAATGGAAGGGACCTACAATTTTATGCCGAGTCCAAACGGCCGAATTGAGAAGCTTTTTCAGGACAGTCGTACTCTCGGACTCGGATGTTTGTCAGACGTTCGCGTGAGGTGGCGCAGTAGAAAAAACCTTAAGATGTAATTTGTGTTCAGTAGTCCAGCACACTAACCACTGCGCAATGTTACTAATTAATAAATATTTACTATATTTTAAAATTATCAGACTTTTTAAGTTACATTTTTACAATTAACTTCATAACAATTATTCAAGAATGCTTAAATTAGGTAAATCTTTTTTTTTTTTTTTCTCAATCTGCAAACTGATCAGCTCCATTCAATTTGTTTTATATTAATTTGTTTTTGCATTTCGAACAACTCATTTTGCTGTGTCATTTCCATTTCGATTTGCTCAACCTTTTCTGCATGTCCAGTTTTTAATTCATTTTTCTTCGATGTTGAAGTATGTTTCGCCTTCGGCGTCAAATCAGCTGCCGGAATTTGCTGTTCCTTGAAATAAGCATCGCTGTCGAAAACTGCGATATCGTCGTCAAAATCCTGTGGCAACAATTCTTTGATGGCATAGTCGAGGCAATCTGGTTCCTTGGGCTCGACTCCGCCACCAGTTGCATGCGCTTCTCTTCGATAACTATTTATATAACTAGATTGGAGCGTGGTAAAGTTTTCATCCTCATCCAATGTCCCTTTAATTTCGGAATTGGCAAATTGACACCAATACGACAATACTAGTCATTTCTTCGGCAATTATTTTCCACGAATGTCTTTTTTTTGTTATCATTGTGGTGTTGTTGGTTTTTGAATCCACGATGAATCAGCGTTCCCACTTTCACTACGATGGTAATGTTTCACTACGATTTTGCCTCAGTTCAGCAAAATCATTACGTCACTACGCAGAATTTGGAAACACTACGATTTTCCGTTAGACGTTGTATCCATGTATTTCTTGTATAAAATTCCTTCAGTAACTAATAATATTGATTTCTAAAATGTTTTCTCTTGGAAAAGTTGGCTAAACGCATTTACAACAGGGCGATTAATTGAACACATTCACTTTTCAGCCAAAAATGGTGGTCAAAAGGTCGATTTCCGTTCTGCGATAGTGTGAAGTAATAAAATAATGTAATTTATGTAATTTGCAACTATCGAGGTTTATTTAATTTCAAGGTATAGAATACTTTTCACTGGCCAAATCTGGCTGTGATAAAAAAATTATCAAATAAAAAAATCTGACACTTGTTTTCACTTTTTCATAGACCGAGAATCGACCCCCCAGTTCAGTGTATTGCGTCGTATAGTCGTACTAGGCTTAAAACTAAAAAAATATGGAGATTGCAATTATTTTTCATATTTCACTACGATTTAGCTCGAAACACTACGTTTTCTTCATCTCGGCACTACGCTTTCATAAATTTGAAGTGGGAACGCTTCACATACGGAGCGATGATATCTTTGAGAAATTCTTTTTCCTCAATTGTGGAATTACGCTCCCTTTCACGTTTCTAAATATGTATAATAAATAAAATAAATGAATGAAAGTGTAATTTATTATTAATGAACTTACGTAGCACATTCGAATGTGCCATTTCAAACGAAAAATCAAATTTGCAGTTTGTTGTTCTGTCAAAATCAGCTCACTATAGCGAGTGGGTAAATTTGAGTCACAATGATTACGTTAAATTCGAGTTTTGTTAAAACTGCTTTATTACTACGAAAACGTAAAAGCACCCTAGCTACACCTAACAAAATTCGACTTTAGGAGCGACTTTACGAATTTCTATTACTAAGGGCCATTGTCCCTTTGAGCTCCACCATAACCTCGTAAAATCAAGCGAAGGATATTATTCTTGCCAATGCAATGGCTCTATCTCCCCTAAGGATGCATTTAAGAAGTTAATCCTTCAGAAGCTTGAACTTGAAACATGGAAAGCGGACTATAATCCTTTTTAACGTTTTGAAAGACCTATTATTGTGGCAATATTCGATACAGTTTCTTTTGATAAAGTGTGGAAGATGAGATTCAATGACGAACTTTAAGCCCCGGTGCACACATGCGTCATTTTAACGCGCAGCACCGCAGCGTTACCGCTTTTGCGTCTTACAGTACCTACTCACAAATAAATTGTGTGGTGCACACACACGTGCGGTGACGCTGCGGCTTAGCCCTGGTGCACACTTGCGTCACCGAATTTGCGCCTTAGCGGCAAAATGACGCATGTGTGCACTGCTCAATAACATACAATGCACTGAAATGGTCCCCTTTGCCCCTTTCACAGTATGAATTTCTCCAAATAGCTAGGTACTAATTAATTACTTTGGAAAAAATGGGTTTAGTTTCAAAATGTCAGATTCCTAGCCTTTCTCTTATTGCATTGGCTCTTTTTTCTCCCGAAACGCTACTTATTGTTCTTTTCTTCTTTGCCTAAAGGACTCAGCTTCAGGGCCGTAGCCAGGATTTTGGTTCGGGGGGGGCTTGATCCAAATTTTATGAAGCAAAAAACTAAGAATATTCCAATTCATTGAGTCGTATTAGTTTTTAAATCGTATGTACTTAAACGAACCTAGGTACTTAAATAATAATTTTACACACATTTTTTGAAGCAGAAGACTTCTTGATTTTTTTTTAACATGAGATCAATAAACTTATTTAGATCCACAATAATTTCCGAATGAACAGATATCATAGCAAGTTACCTTAACCTTGCATTCTCTATAACGCTTCGGGACATTGTTTTAATCCTTTTCATAGCTGAAAGGGTTCTTTCAACACTAGCTGTGGTCACTGGAAGCGTTGCTAAAACCGTAAGCAAGAAATTTATACCTCTAAAGTAAGTCTTGTCACATATATCAAGCAATTTCAAAACTTCGGTAGAAGTATCACTCGACGATTTTTTTTTCGCACCAAAGAATGTACTCAGCTTTCACAGCTGACAGTGAAATTGCATTATCAAAGTAACGGGTTAGCCTGTTAGCTTTTCCATTTCGTTCACTCGCTCAACTGCAGCAAAACCTGGGAGAAGAGCTTGAAACGATGGTAGAACGTCATCGTTGACCATGAATCTGTCCGTAAGATTTTGTATTAACGAGATTGTGTAATGCAAGGAAATAGTATATCGTATTTGTAGACACTTTAAACTAGGCTTCAGTAGAAAGGTTTCTGGATTGGAACGCGTTGTTTATTCCAATGAAGTTCTTGGAGCTCTTAATTTAACTTAAAATAAGTCCTCTGCAAGTTGGGATGCGGATTGAAAAGTCTCTCTGCAAAAATCTTCGGTATTTTCTCTGATGTTCTTAAGAGAATTCAGAACTTTTTTTGTGCGGTCAATTGCAGAAACGAAATCTAAGGAAAATTGATAAGGGCAGCGTTAAACTGAACAGATTTTCGCATGTAATGAGGCTTACTAGGAAATTACTTTTTTGGACCGCTGGCGCTGCCAAGACATCGTTCTGCTCGTTATTTCTTCAAGACTTATTGAGATGTATTTTCAATGAATCTTGTTTTACAAAGGCGTAGAAGTCGAGTTTTTTAGCTCTCTGGTGCGTGCTTTGTAATGACATTTTTGAAAGTTATAATATATGTAATGCATTTGAACAGTTGCGGAAGAAATTTCACTAACAGGTGTATTTTTTTTAGAATCTAAAGCTAGGTCACTTTTACTTTTCCATGCAAAACTTTTCTACTCTCTTTTGGTTTTGTTATACTCACTTCCCCAAAAAATACGCCAAACTACACAGAGGCAATTGCGAATTGCAGGAGTTGACTTGGCAGAACCAGGTTAAAGATATGGCTTGCACAGTGTACATACCTAGTGTTTGAATACTGTATACCTACCGGGATAGTCTTATTTTTATAGATTTGAATTTAGGGCTTAAAGCCCTATTTTGACAATCATTTCAGTTTTAGTTCAGTTAAGCTTTCAGTTAAACTGATGTACTGCAGTGTATTTAGACATCAGTCTAGTATTCAGTTGAGCTTTCAATTTACTCGTGATTAGCCTAGGGTTAGAAGATTTATCTACTAAAACTTCTGAAAACTTATGGGAATTCCATCAGTTTTAGTCTCAGTTTTAGTTTTAGTTAAACGCTTTCATTTTTGCATTTAGTCATCAGTTTAACGGCCGATTTCTTCTGATACTCGGTACTAACGAGAACTTAGTACTTGTGTATTTCTTCAAATTGCTAGTACCGGAGCTAAATTTATCAACCGCACTACGACTAATACGTCTAAAAACTGGTCTAGTACCCATTTTTGACTGAAATGTCATAACGGTGACATTTTTATGCTCATTGGGCGTCAAACATCTTGCAGGATGACTGATTTTTATTCACAAGAGCAAGTATTTTTTTTAAATATTTTTGTTGCTTTCCTGCTGTAAAATAGTGTGTGTTTAGGGGTATCCAGCATTGGATAGCATTTGATAGCGTATATGATTGGTTGTTTTTTTTCTATTATTGCACATTATGGAACTGAACTAACCAATTCGGTGTTTGCAATTTAACATGAGTGCGGTAGGTTGCACTGATTGTTCGTGGAGACTATGCAAAGCGATAAAATGCAGCAGCGGCCACCTCCTGTTCTTCCAATGTTGCTGACATTTGAATAAATTTGTCCAAATGGCGTGTCAAGGCCATACATCATACTTTTGGCAGTGTGCGACATACACTAGCGGCTGGTCGGCAACCACTATTTACATCGAATCGATCCACTTGTCATGAATCGTAGAGTGATCAGCAATTGCTGCTCAGGCAATATCTAACGATTACTGGTAAAATCGTGAATAAAAACGATTATCGACTAAAACTGAAAGTATATAAAATATGTTAACCGTACTGCAATTCGTCCACATTCGAACGTAAAAAAACGTTACTCTGGACAACTGAAATTGCCAAAAAAATCCACATCGTTCTTAGTATTTACTGTATTCCATTGTATTCCATTATGGTAGATGCGCCGCTCAGATCAACGAGTTGCCACCCCTTCTTCACCATTCTCAGTCTCAATGTCGTCATCGAAATTATTGAACCAATTATCCCTATCGAAAATGAAATCCATTTTCTAATCAACTGCATTAGACTTAAACCTACGATGTATTTACTTTTTGACAAAAATAGGCAAGAGCGAAAGCAATGAAATCGATCTAATTCAGGTACTAACGACGTTAGACTGCCGATTTTGAGGGTCAAGCTCATACCGAGTACTAATTAATACTCGGTACCAAATTCATCTTAGTACTTCGTGAAGAAATGACCTGATACCTAGGTATTTGAGTATCAACTTTTGGTCTAATACCGGTACTAGCGCTAGTACTTTGTGAAGAAATCGGCTGTAACAAGCTTAACTGATAACTCAACTAAAACTGAAACTGAAATGATAGTCTTAAATTCGGCTTTAGAAAATTTTAGTTTTATGTCTAGACTTTCGGGGGGGGCTTCAGCCCCTCAAGCCCCCCCCCTGGCTACGTGCCTGCTCAGCTTACAGTGTTCCCAGATGAAAAAGTTAAAAATCTTATTTTCCAATATAAAATATCTTTTTTTCAAGATTTTTCCAAAATATAGAAAAAACTAACTAGAACGGAAAAAAAAAATTTTTAGTTAAGTACAAGTGTCAAAAGGCACTCCGTTTACAAGTTTCGGAAGAACTGTTTACATGTTAAATTTTTAACGTTTTATTTAATTTTATTAAAAGACTTTGTTATGGCAGTTTTCCAAATACATATCTAATAGGAAACATCAAATTGAATATCCTTAAAAATAGTCAAAGCAAGAAATTTTGTGAGATGACTTTTTTTACCGTCGTCGTGTCGTTGGTATTGAAAATGGACTATATCGGTCGACTAGTTTTGGTACCTCCCACTCCCATACACATATTTTTCAATCATTAATAAAACGTAGGTAGTATACTTATATGCGCAAATGTCTAGGGACGTGTCACTAATGACAAATAATGCTACTATGAAAGAATATATATTTTGCTTTACAAATTACAACATGCTGCAATCAGCAAAATTTTTCACTCGACCGATATTGAGTTCCTTTGATGTAAGACCTCTAATTTCATTGAAAGTAAAATAATTGTGAGCGATAATATTGCGTGTTTCCTATTGCCATGCCAGTTGCTTATTGATTATTACCTCAGTATGAGAGCCGGCTAAGGTATCAATAATATTTGTGCATGTGCACTTAGGTCTTTTTACCAACGGAGGTGCAAATGGTGCATATTTTTAACAATGGCAATTGCCTTGGTTCTGCTATACAAGTGACTTCTTCCACAATTTTTGTGTATACCTTTAAGTCTGCAATTAGATGATACAATAAGCCACATAGCTATTTAGGTAGGATCATTCTTATTCGTAACTTCCTTGAGCCAATTTATCATATGCCACAAATAGTTTCCAGTGCATAACAGAAGTAGGGCATGAGTATTTTTTTTCACTGACAATAATAAGGAATAGAAAACCACTTTCTTCCATAGAAAATGCTTTTTTAAATTGTTAGACATAGAAATTATAGTTCAATATAAAAAATCTTGAAATTTAATGAATTTAAGGTAAAAAGTCTTGCACATATTTTGAAGCTTAAAAATCTTGAAAAAAAAAAGATATATCTTGTAATCTGGCATCGCTGCTCAGCTATTCTTTCAGCTCTTTGCCTTGGTTGAAGCTTTGCGAGATGTGATTCTTTCTTATCTGCGTGTGTTTGTCAGTCGCTATTTGTCATCGAACCATGGTGTTTCTTCTTGATGCATGAGTGGCAGTATTTCTCTTTGCTTTCTGGGAGCGCTATCGCTGCATCGTCAATACTTCCCTGGAATTCAATCTGGCCGCACAGGGCTCCATGAGAGAATGAAGGAAGCGTGATCGGTGAAGTCTTTGTGCAGCGCAAGACTACTTAAAAATAGTTTCTTGTTGCTGGACTATGTTTACAAGCGTACCCTGAAGTCGATGTTGGCACTGGAGGCTTATGGCAGTGGTTCGATTGTAAGAGTGCGGAACTACTTGGCGACGAATCACAGGTTGAATTAGCGAAAAATGCACAAATTAAGGATTTGTTTAACGCGATACCTATCGCTAACATCTGACAAAACTTATAAATTCAGCCGCTTGGACCTCGCTTAAATTGTAGGGCCCCTTGATTACTCCCAACATTAAAAAAAACTCACACAAACGAATGGTAGCGATAAGCTTATCCTAGGTATAGGTACCTATTTCTATATGGGCAAGGCCATGTTGCTTCAACTATTTATTCTTTTTTTTTTTTTATGTCTCTCGTCGATCGTATTTTCATCATCATCTTCAGCAATCTTCTTCTTCGCATTCTTATCAGGGGACAGATATTGAAAACCTATATGTACCTACTTGCTAAGACTGTGATTCCTACATCGCCAAGTCACTGTATACTAACTGGAATCGTTAGTTAGCATAGTAAGGTTTTAATGTCGAACATAGCCCGCTGTGCTCATAGGTTCTCTTCAGGAGCTCGTTAAATCACTCTTCGTCTTGTCGGCGGATGAGCGCTAGGCTTACATTACTGAATTGGATACGGATCGTCATTAAGCATTCGTTCTAATGTCTAAGACTCTGCATGCTTAAGACTGTTTGCCTAAGTCTACAGATGAAATATCTGTATCCAAATTGTTCCCTTTTGAAAAATCTTTCTAATTCGAGGTTATTTTTGCTTAATGGCGATTTTGAAGATGCTTTCAGCGATTTATTTTTCCAACACTTGCCAAAAATGGGAATCATCAGTCTGCAACACATCAGACAACATGCTCAAACTCGGATGACCAAATGCAACTTTTAAACAAAATGACCACGAATGTCATTTTTTTACAAGCAGGATAGGCATATGATTTTTTTGTACCTTTAAAAGTCGATCTTTAAAGAAGCTTTTGTTGCCAATGAAAGGGACAAATATTTCCGCCTGCTGAAGCAAAATAAACTGTCGACTAGACATCATTATTATGACCAAACACCAAACTCCAGGCATGTAGTAGGAGAAGAAGATTCAAATGAAGAACTTAACGGACTGTACAAAGACAATAGCTCTGTAAAAATTTCGACGTCACTTGTCTTCTGCCACGGTCTGTCATTTACCAACGACCCAAATGTTTCTTCCCAAAAACAAAGGGTTGGTACCGACATTTTTCCTTGCGCCCCATACTAAATATGTGGATTTACTTTTCAACTCATGCAAAAGGGTTTGCGTGCGGTCTCGGACTAAGACAGATCCCTCTTTACGAAACGAAAAAAAATTATATTAAATTAAAAACTCCATTCCAAATGAGTTGCACGTTGGTGCTCGTAGCTGCTATAATTCTGCGTAAGTTGGGTGGTTCGGGTGGTGCGTCATCTTCGTCGGTGTCTGTAGGTGAATGGTTTTGCTTCGGAGAGAGAGTCCTGTCCAACAGCACATTTATTTATTTTTTTCTTTTTCGATTTTTGGTCGCAAAATATTTTTACCCATTTTGTTTTATTTTGCTAGTAATTGTTGGAAGGTGCGGTTGGGTGGTTGTGTGATTGGGTGTATGGGTGGGGTAGTTGGGTGATCGGAGATACTATACATATATCCTTTGCCGCCGGAGATACTGTATACCTAAATGAAATAATTAATGACGAGGATACAACTCGCCCTCGCTAGCGCTCTCATATGCTCACATTTGGGATTTTTATTTTTCTTCTTCTTTTTTTTTTCGTGTGTTTGGTTCCTTTTTTTTTTTTGTTGGTTTTGGTGTTCTGCGTGAAAATCACAAGGCCCCACCTCTCGTGTCCTGATTTATAATATAAAATAAATCTACTAACGAAAATGGGGTAAACACAGTGAGGTACTACCTTATTTTACCATACCTCTGCCGACCGGTGTTGTTGTTGCTATAAAGGACGACTGCCTCTGTCCCGAAAAAAAACCCTCATCATTGGTCGGTTGTAGAGGTTGTGCTCATTTTTTCTTGATTTTTTTTTAGCTGATTATATATTTTTTTGTACACTAGAACGCTACCGTGTTCGCCTTAAGTTTATGCATTTTTAAAATTAATTAACAGTAACGGTGCACAACATTTTTGGTTGGCTTCTACTTTATAATATTTGCGAATGCAGTGAGCAGGGGAGGCTAACCAAACTCTAGGCTTTATATTTTTGGCCACTAAGTTTGGTGGTTGTGGTCAAAACTGAGTGTGCATTATATGGTGCATCGGAAATAAATAATTCCTGAAGGTTGTCAAAAGTAACTTATGTTCCTATGTGCAAAATTGATTTGCCGCAAAATTGGATTCGGTGTACTGTTTGCCAATGATTGGCAATCAGTTTATGTTTGGCAGCCTTCAATTGCATTTTTAATGAGATCCGCCAATTACAGTTGACAGAATAAGGACAACAAAACGATCTTACAAATGCATTTAGATGCACTGATGTGCAGTCCAAGAGACTTGTTTGCATTTGGGGGTGTCCTCTAACGAAAGAGTTTAACAGAAGGAATTATTCATTTCAGTAAATTTTTTGGTTGTTACGGATTTGACTAGGGAACAGATCAGTAAGGAAGCAAAAGACATTCTTCTGCAACTAAAAAAACATGTCTTTCTCATTCATGCCGACCGAAATGGCCAGCGGCCGGCGGTTCAGCAATCAGCAACCACAAGGACACGAGCATACCGAATTTAATGTGTTTTCGGTACATAATATATTCGATGAACGCCCACTATCCCGAAAACATAGTTACAATGGAAAACAATCGTTTTTTCACATTTAATCAAATAACATGTCTTTAAATTTATTGCAGTTTAGCTTCAGGATGGAGTAGGAAAATAAACAATAGCTCAAAACACTAACAGAAGTATTGCCTAAAAACCATTTCAAGCCTTTTTGTTTGTATTAATTTTGATTTATGATTATGTGAATGGATATTTATTAATGTACCAAATTCATATACAAGAAGGAAACAAGCTTGCAGTTTTAAGCTAAGAGTGTCCGGTTCATAACGCTGATTTTCATAATTAGCTACACGATTGTAAAATAAAAACTCATATAAAACATTTCCTTTTTATAGAGTAGTAAGAAGTAAGGTCCAATGATTCCTCCTGACCAAATTGCACACTTCCTTGAGCAGAAGTAATGTTTACAGCCGATCTTGCAGTACGCTGCGGTCCATGCTTGGGCCTATCACCTACAGACCCTCTTTCTCCGAAATAATTCACTACACCAGGGGTTCCCAATCTTTTCCATACTGCGACTCCCTATACAGGTTATAATATTTTTGCGACGCCCTTCTAAAAAGCCTTTGTTTGAAAGGCCCATGTATGATCATATTATTGTATGGAATATAACACCATGTCTGCCGCAGCTCCTCGCGTTCTCAAGGATGTAAGTCGTCCAATCTGTCGCATAGATCCGGCTGAATTGAGCGATGGCATTGGTTATGTTGGGTTTAAGGACATCGGGCAGTTGCAGTTTAATCGCATTAAGCTATGGCTTCACGCAACCCCACAGGAAAAAGTCTAGCGGGGTTAAATCGCACGATCTTGTGGCCAATTCACGTCACTTCTGCTACAGATAACCATACCCTCAAATCGTTCAAGCAGAATGCCCATCGTGGCGACTGCTGCATGACACGTACCCACATCTTGCTGGAACCACTTTTCATCAACCTCCATATCGTTCAATTTGTGCCAAAATAAATCGGTTAACGTCGTTCTGTAGCGCTCGCCGTTGATGGTAATAGTAATAGCCTTAACAACGTCATTTTCAAGAAAAAGTAACAATGACGCCGACGCGACGCACCGGTCTAAAATTCACACCAAACAGCTCCAAAAATTGGCCTTGCCTTGGCCGTCTGCCTTAAATGAACGAAAAGTTTACACTGAAAAACACTCATTTTAATAGTTAACATTTATCATTTGGACGGTCTAATCCTGCAACTTGCCATGGTGGTTTGGTATCAGTGACTGAATATAGTAAACACCCATATTAGACAGACGCCTCCACAATGACCAACATCCGCCCGACATGACATTTTGTTTTTCAAGTCGAGTTCAAAGCTGATGGAACGTCATGTGCAGGCGAACTGTATACCGTACTGTCTTGCGACGCCCCTAGGATAGCCCCACGACGCCCCAGGGCGTCGCGACGCACAGTTAGGGAACTTCTGCACTACACGATAAATAGTGCGTTTTGTTGGTACGTTGTTTCTCCCAAAAATTTCACGTAACTTTCTCATCGTCACAGTAATCGATGATTGATTTTGATAAAATGTTTTAACGATTAAAACACGTTGGTTTATCGAATATTTTTCCATAATAAATTTGCCACGTGTCTACTTCACGACTGCCAAATATGAACTGTCAAGACTAATGTTTACCAAAATGGCGGCAAAACAAAGTAGTATACCTTCCCGGCGGACACCCTATATATTCACTTTGTCCTTACGTTTGTAACGCCAAGATGGATTAACCGGAGACCCTATTAATGTATATATATATATATTCTGAATCCGGATCACATTCTGAATCGACTTAGCCATATCCGTCTGTCTGTCTGTCTCTCCGTCTGCTGAAATCACGATAGCGTCAGTGTTGCCAGGAAGTTCTGATGGAATACCCCAGATCAACCGTTAAAAAATCTCTTTTCGATGGACTTTATCCCTTTTTGTTAGAATACTAGAATACCCCCGCTAACAAAAAAAAAAAAAACAAGAAAATAAAAGAGACGCATTTCAAACAAAAATAACGTTTAATGACTTCATTTTTCCACTTGGTCTTTTCCGAGTTTTCTGGAACCCTCGCTATCCAATCTTTATATTTGTCGTCAGTCGTCCAACTCGAACAAAATCGAACTCGAACTGGCCCGCAAGATCGCCCGATTTAACCGTTCCAGACTTTTTTTGTGGGATTTTTTGAAGTCCCGTGCTTACGTGAACAAGCCCGAGACCCTAGAAGCCCTCAAGGACAACATTCGACACGAGTGCGAGAATCTGTCGCCCTAAGTTCTCGCCGAAGTGATGAAAAATATCATAAAACGAGCCCGTATGGCAATCAATTGTGACGGCGCCCATTTGGCCGACTTGACCAATAAAATTCTAAAGGTTCAAATAAACATTATCTGAAGTTTTTAATTTATAAAAAAAAATGAGAGCCAAACAACATCGGATGACTTCTTTTGGCCCACCTTGTACAACTGACCATAGCACCCACTGGGAAAACAATTCAACCCTGTTGTGAAATGCGTTACAGCTAAATAATACCGCATGCAATACCCTACTTTTTTTTGTGTACCTATTTACCTAAACATATCATTATCTTGAATTTACCATAACGGCCTATGCGCCACTCATTAGTCTTAAAATTTGTCTATTTTGCCGTTGTTCTAATGCACAGCAAGTGCATTGGGAAAAATGAATCGCTCTTTTTGCTGTTGACCGTGATCGAGGTAACATCTTCTGGAAAAAGACTCTGCTAAGTAATACCATACACATCGCACATTTTTTATACAATAAATTAAATTTTATAACGTTGTTAGATATCATTCGTTTTATTGTTATATCAATATCATTCGCGCCGTGTCAATTCAAACCCTTTTCGAATTTTTTTGTTTGTCGTGTCGCACAATCGCAAAAGTATAAACATTCATTTGTAGCAAGGTATGTAAGTATGTATTATATTTTCACTACAAAAAATACATTTTGGCTAAAAACTGTTACTAAGGACGTGGCTATAAACGACATAGCCTATAGCAGTCTCACAGTCTTAAGGAACATTTTAAAAAAAGTTGCATCGAAATCTGTCCACTAGTTTTCGAATTTTAAACAGCCAAAGAAAATTCCTATATAAATTTGTATGTATAGATTCCGTATCTGTTTTTTTTTTCGCAAAATAACATAATCGTACATGACTTTACCTAATTTCAAAAGCACTGCTGTAGTTTCGCTGCGATCGGGTTATAGGAGATTCTCCTAACCGGTTGAACCGATTTTAATGAATTTTTTTGTGTGTGTTTGACTAGGTTCCTGGATGGTTTAGATTCACAATCCGACCCGCTTAGGTAATTCAAAATAAATTATTTGCAAATTAAATGGTAATCAAATTAGAATCAGAAAATGAAAAAGGCAAAAAAACATACTAAATAAAAGATTCTGATATGTACAATTTTCACAGTAAAAGTATGCAATGTCAACTATACTGCTTACTACTTGTTTAATGTTTTCAAAGAGAAAGAACTCTAAATACGAAGTTTGAAGATTTCAGAGCTATGGGACAGACAGACATACGGACGGACATAATTGCTAGACCCACTTTTTTGAGTTCACCTATCATCGTAATATCAGAATTGATCAAAATCTCAAATTTTGTACGAAAACAATACAGTAGACGCTCGATATAGTGAACATCTGTATAGTGAACTATATCCAATATAGTGAACCACCAACATTTTACACATACTACTCTAAATAGTGAACTATGGAAATCTCGATATAGTGAACTCAGGGGGCCTATTCCCAAATGCGCTGCGGATCGCTTTTCATGGCGGATTGGTATTGTTTTATTTCCAAAAGCGATTCGATCCATTCAAAAGCGATAGCTATTGTGAGGATTGCTGGCAATAAATCCGCCAGCAATCCGTCACCTGAATAGCTATCGCTTTTGACAACTTTTGCAAATACAAAAATATCAATCCGCCATAAAAAGCGACCCGCTGCGCAGTTAGGAATAAGCCCCAGACTTTTTTTTCGCAAAATACAACGAAAAATGTTCCAGTTTTGCAATTGGCCTGCATGGCAATATTTTTCAGAGCAATTTACCATTCATTTTTGTGTTTTTCTGATATTTTAGTTATGAAACGCTTACAAGAAAAAGCTGTGCAATTAAATTTAAAGAAGACACAAATGAAGGTGAAGGTTAGTATTTTCTTAAATTGTTAATAATTTTGGTTGTCGATTAGAGTTGGGCCGCATCTATTTGCGAGACTGACGAAATTGCATATTTTTTTTATGGGTAGGTATGACTTTTATTTATTTATAATATAAAGTTCCATTTCGATTAAAATTGCTTCGTTTGCAGATGCGGCGCACGCTTTGACGCCCGTTCCCCTAAAACATACATGTGACGCAAACAATTTACCCAACTTAAGGTAAAGAATCTTCAGTGGAATATGGGGACATTTGTTCACAGTACTTCATGTAAACTGTACCCAAAGGAGAAGATCCCATTGTCCTATTTCAAGTGGAAATTTGTTTATACATATAGTTTTGTCTCGAAGGTGTCGCCTTAAAGACTCCATTATCATTCCGTGCAACGCTTGTCAAATTGGCCCCATTTAAATGTTGATGTTGTCCATGAATCACAACTGATTTGTAGACAAACCCTATGTCATACTGTGCAAACCTAAACTTGCCGAAATTATCCAGATTTTCTGCGATAAATATAAATGGCAGAGTAACTTTCCACCATTCAAAACCACAAATGTAAACATTGACCAAGAATGACTAATATCTCTTGAGATGCCTCTTGCAAAGAATTGCCCTACGGAATAAGCATTTTCCACAATTCCCAACTAAGGAGTAAGGAGGTGACCAACAAGTGAAGTAACCAATTCCATCTTCACAATCAACCATAGAAAATTACAACACACGCTCATATCATTCGTCTATTTATGAGGTTGTAACCCTGAAAGGATCAACCGAAGAGGACTATACCTACACAAATCGGAAGGATGATTTCTTTGGTGCATTAAATTCGCCCTCCCTCATTCTTGAGTGGGGTTGCGATTGCGAAAGCGAACATCTCAGTTCCACCCCATATTGTCGTCCCAAGCGATTTTCTCGAAAATAAAACCCGCATTAAGCGGCAAACTTTGAATTCTTTTATCGGCCGATAAAAACGATAATCATCGCACGAAATAATGAGAAATGCGAAAACAAATTTGGGGTTAGCCCCCTGCACAAGTACCCTCTCGCCTCAGTGGATGGATGGTGGTCCATGACCATATGTGGGTGGTGGTTAAAAGAGCTGCATGGGCAGTAAACTCGTACGTGATGACCATTCTAATTCGGGGAAAGCCAAAGGATTTCGAAATTTTCTTCCACTTTCGGTTTTCGTTTTATCATTTTTTATTGGCGCACAAATACAATTCGCTTAAAAACAAAATACTGTTAACCTAAGAAAGAAAAGTAAAATAAAAGAAGGAGTGATTCGCGTGATGACTTTAATGTTCCTTTGAAATTTTTGGTTCCTGTTTTTGTTTTCGTTGTCTTTTTTTTTTTTTTTGTTGTTCTTAAGTTTTCGGCATTTTGATGCCGACGAAGTACAACAAAATTAGTTGCTGTTGTGTGTTTGGTTGACTGACTGTTGGCTTAGAAGCATTTACGGTGAACAATGCCTGGGCCGGATTCGTCGTATTCCTGCTTGGAAATCCACATCTGCTGGAAGGTGGAGAGGGAAGCCAAGATGGAGCCACCGATCCATACGGAGTACTTGCGCTCTGGTGGAGCAATGATTTTGATCTTGATGGTGGATGGAGCCAAGGCAGTGATTTCCTTTTGCATACGATCAGCAATACCTACGGAAAAGGAGAAAGGAAGATGGTTTTTACAAGAGAAGTTATTTCGAGAAGGCAGTCTTCCTAAATTATCATCTTTCATTGAGTAGATGAGGATTTATCAACAAATATTCTTACCTGGATACATGGTGGTGCCACCAGACAACACATTGTTGGCGTACAAGTCCTTCCTGATGTCCACGTCGCACTTCATGATGGATTGATATACAGTCTCGTGAATGCCACACGACTCCATGCCCAAGAACGAAGGTTGGAACAAAGCTTCTGGTGTGCGGAAACGTTCATTACCAATGGTAATCACTTGACCATCGGGCAACTCGTATGACTTCTCCAATGAGGTGGACGCGGCAGCGGTGGCCATTTCCTGCTCAAAGTCCAATGCGACATAGCACAACTTCTCCTTGATATCCCTGACGATTTCCCTCTCGGCGGTGGTGGTGAATGAGTAACCCCTTTCGGTTAAGATCTTCATCAAATAGTCGGTCAAATCACGACCAGCCAAATCCAAACGAAGGATAGCATGTGGCAAAGCATAGCCTTCATAGATGGGCACAGTGTGTGAGACACCATCTCCAGAGTCCAAGACAATACCGGTGGTACGACCGGAAGCGTACAGGGAGAGTACAGCCTGGATGGCAACATACATTGCGGGTGAGTTGAAAGTCTCAAACATGATTTGAGTCATCTTCTCGCGATTGGCCTTTGGATTGAGTGGGGCTTCTGTCAAAAGGACGGGATGTTCCTCAGGGGCGACACGCAATTCATTGTAGAAGGTATGATGCCAGACTTTCTCCATGTCATCCCAGTTGGTGATGATGCCATGCTCGATGGGATATTTCAGGGTGAGGATACCACGTTTGCTCTGAGCCTCATCGCCTACATAGGAATCCTTTTGACCCATACCAACCATCACACCTTGATGCCTTGGGCGGCCAACAATTGAGGGGAAGACTGCGCGTGGTGCGTCATCACCAGCGAAGCCGGCCTTGCACATGCCGGAGCCATTGTCCACAACGAGGGCTGATGCTTCATCGTCACACATTTTGCCGCGAGATTAACTGTGGAATGGAAGCGAAAAATTTGAAAAGTATAGAAAATAATTGTTTACTATGCAAGAGAACTTATTTTGAAATTCGACGGAAATCAGCAAGAATCCATGCCATCCCAGGATGGGATGGGGGATGGTTGGATTAAGTTCATAATCTCTCCTTATGGGGATTACCCTTGATGATTTGAAGTCGATAGGGGAGAATCGAGAGCTATAGAGGGTCCACTTGAGCAACCCACACCCACGACCCAATTAATGGATAAGCGGGCCATTGAAAATGGGCCTCCGCACACGAGATTAATTCTGCCGGCAGAAAACCGGTTTTATACCATACTTGGAGCGCACACGGGATGATTTCTGCCGGCAGAACAAATTATATATATGAACCCCCTATTCACTGTGTAGTATTATTTTCACAATTGAAATGTTTTATTACAGCAGTATGGAATTGATGGTTCTCTCTTGAGAGCCATTCAATCTCTTTACACAAACTGTAAAAGCTGTGTTCGGGTAAACGGCGTTAAATCAATACCTTTCACCGTGGGCGTTGGACTTCGCCAGGGGTGCGTCTTGTCGCCTCTCCTTTTCATTACTTATATGGACTGGATGTTACAGCGCAGTCTTGGCGAAGAACGTTTCGAATTGGGGGATCTGAGGATAAGTCATTTGCTCTTCGCTGATGACTTGGTCATCCTTGGATCCTCTCAGACTGAACTTCAGCGAGCACTCGATCGGTTTGTAGCCGTTTGTGTTGAAGCTGAGATGAAAGTAAATGTGAACAAATCTGAAGTGATGGTCGTCTCTAGAACGCCTGTTCAATGCACTCTGCATGTTAGTGGAGTCCCATTGAAACAGGTGGAGAAGTTTAAGTATCTCGGGGTCTTATTCACGAGTGATGGAAGGAGCAATGCCGAGTTTTCCTGTAGGATTGGTCAGGCTGGATCGATTTTGAGACAGCTTGGTCATTCTGTTATCAGGAGGACTGAACTTGGTGTCAAAGCTAAGTTGTCAGTCTTTAATTCGGTGTTTGTTCCAACTCTTACCTATGGTCATGAGGTTTGGGTAATGACCGAAAGAATAAGATCGCGAATACAAGCTGCCGAAATGAGATTTCTCCGTAGTATTGCTGGTGTGACCCGTAGAGATCGCATCAGAAATACCAGAATACGTGATCAACTCAATGTCGAGCAGCTACTTCTCCGGACGGAGCGATCCATGCTTCGGTGGTTTGGTCATGTTAAACGCATGTCCCCGACCAGGATTCCACGACGTGCTATGGAATCCGTACCATCGGGCAGGCGTCCCCTACGTAGACCCAGGATGAGATGGTTAGATCAAATTCATAATCTCTCCTCTACCCGTATGGGGATTGCCCTTGATGATTTAGAGTCGATGGCGGAGGATCGAGAGCTATGGAGGGTCCACTTGAGCAACCTACACCCGCGACCCACTTAATGGACAAGCGGACCATTGAAAATGAATGAAATGAATGAATGTTTTAAAAGTTGTGTATGGATTAGTTTTATGCCTTGTTCAACCGCTCAAACTCGGCAAAACATTTTATTCCGTTTTTTTCCCTTACTTCAGTCCCCTCGCTTACAAAATCGATTTTATGCCGGCAGAATTAGTCTCGTATGCGGAGGCCAAATCAATGAATCAGCAAAAACTGTTTGTTTGTCCTTTAGCCAAAAATCGGCAACAAATTTTGTATGAAAAGGAGGAAAAAGTTGCTAAAATATTCGTTTTTAGCAATTTTCAAAAAATCATAAAAAATATTAGCGAAGAGAATTTTGAAAAAAAAATGTTTGCAATCACTATGAGAATTGTTTGAAGAAACTTTTTGCATCAAAACATTTTTTTTTAGACCGAGGAAAAAAGTCAAAAAAGTAGACTTCTACAAAAGTTCTAAATTTTCAATGGGTACTTAATGGGTTAAGGAAAGTTTTGTATCATTCAAACGGAATTTAAATGACCTTTTCATTGATGCCAAAATTTGCAGGAAGTAAGTTCAGACTTATGAGTATAATTAACTTTACTTTTGTGTAAATAATTATGCCGACGACTGTACTTTAGAGGTGGAACTGCATTTTTTTTTTAACTTGGAGAGTGAATACCTATTCCATACGAAGATATTTAAATATTTTTTTTAAGCTGAGCGAAAACATGAAGTTCTGTATTTTAAGCCCCAGTTAAGTGCAACGGACAAAATGTTTTTCCATTTTTTTTTGAGCACTTAAATTTCATCGTTGAACACAATCTTGTTTTAAAATATTGTTTTTGAATTATAAAGTTAGTTCATCAAACAAAATTAAGGAATTGATCTCAAAAACGTATTTATTATTTTTTCCGTACCTACGAAAACCTTTTTCTGTTCAACCTCTCAGTCAACTTTAGTATTCCACTCAATTCCTATGATTTTCTGGGGTTAAATGTTTCGGTTTTGTTCTGTTTCGTCTTTTTACATTTTACTAATGGCTCATGCCTTTTATTAGGATACACGACCATTAATTCACGTTTGAATGCTTTATGATTTTTGCTAGTCAAACCATAAATATGTGGAACAGGAACATGATATGTCCTAGCGAAAATTTGGTTGTTTAAAAACGTAACTTGTTAACAATAATTTATTAAAGATATTAAAAAATAAGGCAGGAAAGCGAAACCTCTTCATAAAAAACTAAGTTAAAAAAATACAATTTCAACACTTTTTAAAAATTAATAGAGTTCTCAGAAAGCTGAACAGGCGAACACAGTTTCAATTTAGAGCCACACTAAATAGAGCTATGTGTTTTTAGTAGAGTTGGGCAATTTAGTTCATTTGAGTGATTGATCAATTTAGTTCAAATCAGGCTACTGAACTAGTTCGCTCATTTTAGTTCAGTTTAGTTCAAAATAGTCAAATTCACAGAAAATACAAAAAAAAAAAAAAAAAAAATGTGTTAAAAATATAAAAAAGATACAGGTGAGTGAGCTGAGCTGTTCTCTCATGACATGATTGTCTTCTGGTTCTGTGCACGCTTGCCAGATTGGGCTATTTATCGGAAATTGGGCTATCTTTTTTCTAAATTGCCGACAATAATTTCAGTATGATAGTCCAATCGTAATTGGGCTATAAATCGGTTAAAAGTCTAATCTTGGAGCGATCATTTTGTTCGTCTACATTTTAAATACTGAAAACTTTTTCCCCCGATTTTAATTATCTTCTATACTGATTGCCTTAAGGCCTTTGTTGAAACAAATATCAGATTTAAATAAACTGTTTCAAAGTACAGATCTTGACTTTTGTCAAGCCCAAGGCGATATAAATCTTCTTGTTATTTTAATGGCGAAAAGCATTCTTAAAAGCCAGTTTTTTAATCCATCGGCAATGTCATCCTCATCTCAAGTTAACAATATTTTTGAAATTTTAAATTATTCAAAAACTGAGACTAATTTGAACAAGTAAAAGTGTTATCATCGGCCTGGCCGATGCTTTGATACCCTCCACTGAATAAAAGTCCTGCAAAATGTTTGCCACGCGAGTTAGTATGTGTCTAACATTAGTTTTGTATGGGAGGTAGCAGAACTACTTTACCGACATAGACAATTTTCAATACCAACCTGACGACGGTTAAAAAGAGTCCTTTCATAAAATTTCATTCACCTAAGTCGATTCGTTTGGACGCTAAGGTGTTTTCAACAGACAGACAGATACATGAGTCGAATATTGGCTTTGTATGGGAGGTAACAGAACTACTTGACCGACATAGCCCATTTTCGATACCAACCTGACGACGGTAAAAATAAGTCCTCTCACCAAATTTCAATCGCCCAGGTCAATTCGTTTGGACGCTATCGTGCTTTCAACAGACAGACAGACAGACAGACGGACAGACAGACAGACAGACAGACAGACAGACAGACAGACAGACGGACATGGCTAAATCGATTCAGAATGTGATCCTGATTCAGAATATATATACTTTATAGGGTCTCCGGTGAATCCTTCTTGGCGTTACAAACGTAATGGCAAAGTGAATATACCTTCCTGTGGAGGGTATACAAATATAAACGAAATACAACAGAGCTTTGAATTTTCTGAAATGGAAACAAACTACCCAAATGACGATATACTTAAAGTAAAAGCTTCAATCAAAGAATTTGTACATACGTTTTTACTTGAAGTAGAGAAACAAATCCCTGAAAACTATAAAATTTTTAAGAAAATTCGATTTTTTAGTCCAACAGTGTGCCTAAACGAAAATCGTCCAAATTTTAAGGATCTGCCTTTGGAGATTATCCCAAAGAGCAAGAAAACCGTAGACAATATTAGAAATTTGGAAGAACACTGGAATAAGCTCCCACTGTTTGACTGGTAGTAGAAAGGACATTTTCTTTCATGAACAGTATAAAAACAAAACCGAGAAATCGATTAACAGCATCGCTCGATGCAATTATGCGCTTGCGTATTGATGCTACTGTTAAAAAAAAAAAATTGTTAACTTTCCTCTGTGATTTTTTTTATAAAAGAAATATTTTATTTTCTGTTACCTATTTTTTTAAATAAAAATGAATTTTAATTGAAACAAAAAAAAATTTTCATTGGAATTGGGCTACTATTTGGGCTACTTCTTCGGCTCCGATTTTGGGCTACTAAAAATTTCAAATTGGGCTATCGAACTAGTTCAAAAGTTGGCAACCCTGCTTCTGTGTAAGTATCCGTAGTCTGTTTAGTTTGTAAGAACACAGATATGTTATAAAGAAGAAATCATGGATACTTTTCATTAAGCTAAGTACCTACCTACACACAATTGTGTCCCAAATGTCGTACAACTGTCTGAACTGACAATTTTGTCTGGCAATATTGTCAGAAAAGACTATGAAATTGTCAGGTTTGTGACCATCGTCTGAACAAGTCCGGAAACACAATTTTTATCATTGCAGACAATAAGGACATTGTCTGACTCATAAGAAATTGTCAGATGTCGTTGTTTATGGAAGCTGACAATTGCTTACAATTTCTTCATTCTCAGACAATATAACCAGTGGTTTAGGCTAAATCGAAGTTTGCTTTTAACCGATGGACAATAATTCAGAAGATATTGATACGAAAAGCAGTGACAAATGGAATTTAAATTCCAATTGAAATTAGAAAATTCGAAACTCGACACCCGGATTTGAACACCCTGAGGTCAACACCGACAACGATACATACTACGAGTATGAATCTGAGAAAACATTCACAATTTATTTATGTAAATCAAATTATTTAAAAAAAATCATTGTAAACCGTTGGGCCCCTGTTGTTGAGCCAACACACAAAATATTAATTATTCATCAGCACTTGTAAACTAGCCTTAAGTCAAATTGTATAAATAAAAGTTCAATAAAAAAATTAATGTAATGTAAATGTAGAAAGTTCTAAAAAAAAAAAGTGAATGAGGTTGTTGGATGCGCAGAGTATAAACTACCCAAAACCCTGAGGTAAGAGATTGCCGACGCGATCTACATTCAAAAGCCACCTCGACAAACACGGAAAAAATGTTGATTCAAGCTGCCAATGAAACCGTGGATGCTCGCGCGCATATTGGTGTCTTGATGTGTGGAGTCACCAAAGCTATAATTCCATCGAATTGTGTTCAGTACATTCGCAAAAAATTGCGATAAAGTTCCGCCTTCTCAGCTTGAAATTTGGAGTAGGTAGAATCCTTCCCGCTGACAACGGGCCACCCATTCCTTTGTCCAAACACTATGTCGTTTTTGTATCAATTCATCACCCTTGAGTCTTTCAAAACGTAGAGTTAAAATAGTCTCAAGTGCAATATTTTGTCCCATTATCCGTATTGCAAAGTTTAATTTGTCTGACAATGTCTTACAACAAATAGACCAATTTTTCGTATTCATCTGACCACCATGTGAACACACAACCTGACAACGTTATCAGAAAAGTTATTTGGGACAAAATATTACAACCGTATGTGAACGGACAATTTTGTATTGTAAGATAGTTGGCTATTGTAGGCCAATCATCATTGTCAATCATTGTCAGAGGATTGACAGAGCTAACAATCATGTTTACTTAGCTTTAGTTTATTCCATAACAACACCCAGAACTCGGTTTACACTTTCGCTCAGTTTTACAAAGACACACTTTAAAATTGTTAATTACATTAAAAATTAGCTAAAACTATAAACAATATCACAACAACAACGTACACTACTGATTGACACGAAAGATGTAAAGGCTATAAATCTTCGAGACGGACCGCACTCCTTGTGAATTCCGTGAGGGCAGCGACTAGAGTGATTTGATGCTGGTCCGTTTGTCGTCTTTTAAATAAATTATTTGTCAGTCATTGCAGTTTTTGTCTATGCATTTGGATTTCATGTCATTGTCTCTTTTTTTTTTGTCAAAAAGACAAGAAAAACAAAAGAAAATCCCAACAAAGTGTGAGATTCTTGAGTGTAATTAAAATTTTTACAAGAATTCGTACATTTTGTTGTGCCAAAAAGAAGCCTCTGTGTGTCTATGTGTGAGATTTCGAATTTTGATTGTTTGCTGTGGGCGCGCAGGATTGATTTGCTAGCTGACGGGTGAGAGGGGCGTTCCGCCAAAGGGAGTCGAGAGCACCATGCACATTTGTATAGTTTTGACAACCTTAAAATAAACACTCATTCGATAGTTTCTGTGTTTGTGAATGATAGGAATAGCCATAGAAGGACCGGTGGACGGACGGATGCTGCTGTGTAAATTGTTGCATTGTTTTCCTATCGGTTCTGTGCGCGAGCGAACTGAGCCTGTGGTCAATTATGGTAATGACCGATTGGTTGATTTACATCGGCGCAGTGTGGTAGTTTTGACAGTTGTCTTAAAAAAAGATGTAAATTGTCTAAGATGCAAGTGTCGTCGTCAGCATCGTCGCTTGGAAAACGTTTTTGCGAAATTGGCGTTGTCACATTTCACATTTATTTGACAAAAATTGTCTGACACAAGTGGGACAACTTGATGTGAAGTTCTCTATTTTTGTATTTTCTCAGTGATGAGTCCTGTTGGCAGGCATGCTAAAATGATAGACATTATTTCGATATGCTTTGTAAATTTTAAGTTCAGAATGCCATGAGGTGTTTGCATGCATTTGGGGAATAGAATTTGATGAATTGCTAATTGCTTTGAATTTGATCTATGAAGTGCAGTGCTGTCGTAAATCCAACATTCCGCATTACTTGTCAGTTAAAGGAAGAAATTTGATTGACAAGCTATTTTCGAATTGGTCTTCAACGTTTAAGGGGTTTAGTATTTATATAGGGAGGCATGGATAGTACCTACAATACCTACAAAAGGAAGATTTAAGGTCAAAAATGATGAGGTAGATACTAGTAAAATTACAATCATTCTGTCACTATCTCATTGATGGCAAGACCTAGGTAGGCGTTTTATATGGCGTTGGAAAGAGGAGAACTTGACGCTTCGTTTGAGGGGTAAACGATTCCTGTGGCTCGAAAACTGTTGCAGTGGTGCCAAGGATAGGTGCAGCAGTCTCTATTATTTAGTTTGTCAAATACTAGTAATAAAACGAATATATATTTGATTGCGCAGCAAATAAGGCAGATAAACTTCAAGGCTTCGGAGGTACCTTTGATTATAAGATGAAGACATCGATAAGGTATACCTATTTTTTTATGATTTCTGTTCTAATGGGGATCGCAGAAGATTTACTAGCCCCCAGTTTCACAATAAAAGTTTAAACTAAATTTGAATTGAACCTGAACTTGTGTTCAAATCAAAGGGTACGGTAGTGCCCCAACCAAGTTCTCTAGTAAAGGCACTTCCCCTTTTTACAGAAACAAACTCAGGCTGTTTTCGACCCTCCCTCTAACTTCGGAACCGATTGAGCCAAAACCTTCAAGCTTGAGACATTTATCAAACTCACTAAAAAAGTCCACCTTACTAAATTTTATCTCTATAGTATTAGTGGTTCTCAAAATACAGGACTTCAAAAATCGCAAAAACCGTAACTGACACACTCACTCACTCACTTAAGCTACGATTACACGGCCATTTTTTTGAGTCATTTAAGCTACGATTCGTCATTGGAAAAACGGCGGTCACACGAAATGACTATCATCATTGTATATAGACACTAGCGTGTATATACAATGCTATCATCGTCATAAAATCAAATCAAATGACGGCCACTGCGAGTCATTTAGAATTTTCCGTTGGGATGCCATTTAAATGACGAGCGAAAAAATAGCGATCACACGGCAATGACTTGCCTCATCAAAATGACAAATAATATCACCTTTCCTATTATCACTCAGAACGACATTTAAATGACTGCTTTGTGACGTGATTTTTACGTCACAGCGTCATTTAAATGACCTGAAAAAATGGCCGTGTAATCGTTAGCTTTAGATGATCATTAAAATTATTAAGCACTTCCGGCCATCCTAGAATCGAGAAATTTGTCAGAATGCTTCATCGTGTGGTGCATACACTGGGAAAAGTCTAAAACTTGAGATTTTCCATTCAGGGGGCGTGATATACGCCCACTTTTGAAAATTGGATATTATTTATTTGGGCCACTTTCAGTTGCCGATGAATGTTGAAATTCTGTACAGCTGTAGGAAATTAAAAAAATTAAATTGTCCATTTAAGGGGCGTTGAATCTGCCCACTTAAAATATGAATAGAATTCAATCTACCTACTGAATATAATTTTAATGAATAGTTTATAAGAAAGAAAGCCAAAGTGATGGTAGTCACTGTCTATTGACATATTAAAAAGCGAAGACGTTTCAACGTTGTTTGTGAAATCTAATAAAAAAAAACTTTGCACAAAGTAGTGAAATCACACCAAAAACATAAATGTAAAAAAAAAGAGCCAAGTTCTCTTATATAGAACAACAAAAATTAAGCGCGTAACTAGTCAGCCACGAAAATGAGATCTAAATGTACGCCAACGCCAAGTTCTTAGTTCAAGAAGGTTAAATGATTAAAAAAATTGGTAGGTTCAATTGTCAAGTTTTCAAATTCTAATATATTGTACAATATAAACGAAAAACTTGCCAAATAAACCTACCGATTTTTTTTAAACATTTAACCTTCTTCTTCTGGCTGTATGCTCGTCTCTTATGATGTATGCTGTTAAGTATAGGTTAAGTGAATGTTTTGTGACCGAGCTTCGTGGGAGCAATATTTGAGGCCAGGGCCCTATTTCACCAACTACTTTTCACTTTGCACCTTGCAAGTTTTCAAAAAACTTAATTCCTGCCAAGAAAAAGTGGAATGCGTTTCCCGCTACATAGCCAAGCCAACACAGGGTATAGCCTTTTGGATCTGGAATCATTTACCTGACACAGTGGCGAATGTTACTTAAACTATTATTCAATAAGTGACATCTTAAAGGTAGAATAGCGGATAATAGAAACTTTCGTGGTGGGCGCTTTATTGGACATAATACATACATTATTGCAGTAAATGCTTTACCTCACGAAACCTCAGAGCCCACAGTTTGGTACAACTACTTATATAAAACAAGGCTTAAAAACTGTGATCATAAGATCAGAAAACCGAAACGGAAAATGTATCTGCACGCATATAGTAAGCAGAAAGAAAGAAAGGATGAGAACCGTTATACACTGCCAAGTTTAGGTACATACAAAAAACCCGACATAGTTAGTAAACGGAAACTACAATGACCTGCGAGTATAGTTCCGTCGTCTATGAATATGCTTGTCAGGATCGAAATTCAGAAATATGTTCCAGCAATGATTTTTAATGTGATGTTTTTGAGGGCATAACTGTACTCCATCTCTTCTGCATTGGCACTGCTTAACAAAAGATACTTACTTTTACTTTAGATGGCGCTCACAGTCCGGGGTGGACCGCTCGGTCTCAACCAACTAGCCTCTCCAGCCAAATCGATCCCTAGCTAGTTGTTTCCAGTTATGCACATCAAATTGGTTGAGGTCGTTCTCCAATTGAGCGCCACCTGAGTTGCGGTCTTGCTCTGCTTCGTTGTCTCTCAGGGGTAGACTCGAGGACTCGTCGGACTGGTGCGTGTTAGTCCATATGCTCCACGTGACCCAGCCATCTCAGTCGCTGCAGATTTTGTAGAATATTTCCTTGGTTCTTCGGAAAAGGGCTGTACTTCGTAGATGCCTTCTTAGCCGAAAGAAACAGCGATTAGCAAGAGTGATTCTTCGCTTGATTTCTACGCCGATTCGTTTTGCGAGGTAAGCCTAGGTAGACAAAGTCTTTAATTAGTTGAAAGTTATATCTGTCCACTGTGACGTTTTGTCACCGACCCAGTCGCCGATATTGAGTTTCCTATGAGTTTCAATGCTTGTAAACTCGCCATTGACAGCTCGCTTGATAATAGGTACATATCAATATCATCTCCATATATGCAAGTATTTGAAAGTACTTTTTAAAAGTTATAACTCTGAGTTTGGCTTGCAAGTTCCGTACAATTGCTTCAAGAATGACATCAAAGAAATTGCACAATAGCGCATCATTTGTCTTTCTTGTTCCTTCCCACTTTTACGGAACAGCGAGATTTCTCACTCGTCATCCTGCGCAGACGGACAAGTTTGACAGAGATACCGAAATTTAACATGGCTTTGTATACCTACTCCTTCCCAAGTCATCTCCCGTCGCTTTGAACAGCTGAACAGCCATCTGCTCCAGCAGCCTTGTTGGATTTCAGTTCTCTTAATCCTTACCTCATTTTGGACATTTTCACTGTTATCATCCGGAACGAACGGATCGTTCTGCCTGTTTAAGTGCGTATTCAAAAAAAAAGTTTGCCGAGTTAATGGTATTCTGGGCACTGGGCAGAATGAACTATTTTCGGTATACAAGAGTAGATGCGTGTACTCTATCATTCTGATCCTATTGAGAAAATTCTAGCCAACGCAAGGCTCACTAATATAGCGTTGGTGAGCCTAGCCAGCATTTTTCAATAAAATATACCTGGCGCATAGTTAGTAAAGAAAAGCCAAGAAGGTATTTTAATGATTAATATATCTATGAAGAGCTAGCCTATGGTCTAGAGCTTGCTAGGAAGGAAGGGAAAGGAGTAAGGAAACTTATTTAGTGCCTACAAAATTTTCAAAATTGACGGCACTTCGAGTAAAGACTGAAGAATACATATTTTGCGCAACAAGTCCATATAGGACAGAATCGCTTCTCTAAGCCATTTGATTTTTTAGTCGAGTAGCTGTAAGTATAGGGAATAAAAATAAACGAATGCCTTGTTCTTTTCGTATCTACCAAATAAAATCATTTAGGTACCCAAATGTTGAAACTAATAGCACACAACCTAAAAAGATCGCAATCTGCAACACAAAACAGAAACATCGTCAAACAATTGCGTCAATGTGGCTTCTACAATCTACGAGGTAGGTAGGTAGGTATTATTTATTTTTTGGTAATTTTTTGCTCCTTCGTTAGGGTAGATGCATTCAAGATACCTACACCAAAAAGAATAACAAAGCGGTAACACGAGTCAGTGCCTTAAAATTGCACAAAGCCCACTAGTCTTCTGTGGTTGCACACTTATGTGAGCAATGTGTGCGCAATTGAAGCCCACTTTGGTTTTGTTGGCCTCATAATACTGACGCTAGTGCTCTGCTCAGCTCATGTGTATTATTCGTGAATTTTTGATCTTTTTTCGCGTATTTTCGGTCAGGTGAACATTTGGTTCTCTTTTTCCTGTTAACAAATGCTTGTTTTGATCTAAGGATGAATTGAAAAGGTGTACACCAGTGCACAGTCCATCTGCGGGTCAATGACTGCTCTTCTCACCTTTCGTAGATCCCTTGCAGTTGGATGAACCCATTGCGCGTGGCTCATCCTTCTTCTCGTCATGTGAAGTGAATATCGCGCAAGCTTAATTGCCTCTGCGCAGGCAACCTTAATTAGTAGGGTGATTTAGGAAGAAAGGAAATGACTGTCTATTTATTTTGAGGTACCTCTCTCTGAGCTGAGTATGTATGCTGTGGTAAAGTTGAGCGTGAATTAAATATCTGCATGTTTATAGATACATTTTTATGATTTCAGTTAACATTTTTAAATTTAACAGAAACAGTTTTAGAATTTGCAAAAAATGATTATAGGGATTCGGGGGTACTGAGGGAGGTTTCCTAGATGAACATTATGTTCCACGATCAGTTTTATAAGCTTATAAAGTTGAAATTCAGTTCTTTGAGTGCTCTTAATTCGTATGCAAAATCGAAATCCCTACATTGCAGTTGGGGAATAAAAGTAATAGTGGTGACTTACTTTATTCTTAGCACATAGCTCCTAAATATGTAAATTAAATCAGGGATAGATATAACAATCAGCCACCTACACGATTTAGGTCGATTCGATGTAAATGAATTGCAAATCCGTGTACGTTCTTATCGCTGGATCGCCATGTTATTCATATTTGACTAAAGAGCGTTGAAAACTTCCCCGGGGCGACAAACATTCAAAATCCGTCAAATTTAAATTACTGATATAGGTATACCTATGTAATATATATTTTTTTTAAATACGTCTCTCAGGAAGGCGAACATAGAACACTTCAACAGCGCCCCGAAATGCTTGCAGATCTATGTTAGTTCTGCACTTAAATAGCTGCAAATTGTAGTCTTCTGGATATATATCTCTAAGAAGCGAGTTTGCTTGACCTGTAACAGAAGGAGTTTTAGAAAGTTGATGTCCTCGCGTTTGTCAAGTGTACTGTATGATCATGGGCATTAGCTGTCTGTCTTGTGGGGCGCCCAAAAGTCGAATTTGGAAGAATAATGTCTTTGTCGGAACATCTACCATGGAAGTACCTATAGAACAAGCAAAGTATAGCGACTTATCTTCTGTGCAGTAGTTTCGATGTGAGTGTATGGTCTCCAATAAGTTGAACTGCTCGTCTCTATATGCTGGCCGAGTTCCATATACGGGAACAATATTCCAGGCCTGGTCTAACCTGTGCTTTGTAGAGAAGGAGAAGTTGCTTGGGGCTAAAGTACCTCTTTGCTCTAAATAGATAGCTCAACTTAGCGGACGCCGATCGATCTTGCGATATAGGACATGTGGTCCTGCCATGTGATTCCTGAATTAACTGTGACTCCTTGTAATGGATTGGATGGTCATCCATTTGGACCTGAGGAACTGTATATTCGGTTGTATATTTTCTCAGCTCTCTTCAAAGTTAATTGGGGATCCGAATTGGATCACCGCCCACAAAGTTAAGTTACCTTAAGTTACCTATGCAACATATTAGCCCCCTACAAGATAAACAACCAGTGCAAATCACCTATCAGTATACATTTATCAACCACGAAGACATTACAACTTAGGCTAGAAGTAGATAAGCTTCGGATCTCGCTTTATGCGGATATAGAGGACTATACAAATTAGAATAATTTAAGTGCTGAAGTCAATTTTCTCTGCAAATATCTCGGGCGGTATGAGTTATAGATTCATCATTACTGACAGAATTATTAGGCCAGGCTGTAGTAGAGTACCACTGAAGCAGGTGAATAAGTTTGGGTATTCTCTATCTGATTCATGTATAGAATTTATTCAAAAGGCTGGGTCCATTTTGAGACTGCTAGAGTGCTAGGTGTCTGTTCCAATTATTTATTACCTTTGGAATCATAAGATTTCAGAACTTAAGAACTGAGAATTACAAGAACTCATATTTCTTCGAACACCAGAACACATGACATACTCAATCACGAGCAGCATCGTCTCCCATCGGCGCGCGTTGTTCATATGTCCATACAACTCGGTTTCCACTAGGCAGACATCTTTAAGTTTCAGGTAGATGGTTTGATCAAATCCAACATGTCTCCTCTAACCGTCATTAGTGCTCTTGATTTTACCTGAAAGTCTACTTTTTTGACTTTTTTCCACTGTCTTAAAAATAAAATTTTTTGATGCAAAAGGTTTCTTTAAACAATTCTAATAGTTACTGCAAAAATGTTTTTTTTTAAAATCTCTTCACTAATATTTTTTAAGATTTTTTGAAAAATGCTAAGAATGAAATTTCTGAGATGTTCCCATTAAAAAAGTATTTAGGTGTAAATTTTGTTAAGTACTAACAATTTTTTTAATAACACCATAAAACAATGTATTCTTACACCAAATTTCCAGGAAAAATAAGTTGAGAAACTGGAAAAATATTGGGGTAGGAAAAATGAGGTTGACCTAAAAATTGACTATCTCAGCCGTCCCTCAACGGATTAATTTTATTTTGCATTTAAAAGAAAGGCCTATATTTCCTCTTAAAATAAAGTCCTGGCTGACCTCTTTTCAATTATTATTAGAAAAGAAATTCGTACTTTTTTAACATTACCAAAGTCAAAACCGTGTTTTTTATAGTCTAAACCAGCGAGACTAATTTATACACTACGTTCAAAGTGGTCTCAAAGGGGCTCCAATTCTTTCAAAAACAGTTAGCTGAATATTGTAGCTTTCTAATAAATGTAACCGCTAGACGGAGCTTAGTGGAGCTAAAACTGTAGCTCAAAGGAAAGAACAGTAAAGTATTAATTTTAGGGCACTTGGTACTAACCCTTATAATTTTGTTTTTTTTTTTTTTTTGTTCTCTCTTTTGGAAAAATTTAAGTTTTAGCAAACGGTTATAAAAATGCTACTTTTCTTGTCAAAGATTTATTGCAAGAAAATACATGAAATCTAAAACTAAAAGAAAGGGCAACTTTGGTGCGATGTATCTCGAAAATTCTCTGAAATAAATTTCTCAAATTTTGGTAAAACATAGAACAGATATATATCTTTAAAAAAAAATTAAAAAAATAAATATTACGAATTTCATTTTTAGCATTTATTTCCGCATTTTCCCCACTGTGCGGCGGCGGGTGTTATAGGTAGTGGGAACATGTTATGAAGAGGATGTTTCATTACACGTTGTAGGTCACTTTTAATTGAACGTATTTTCAAAAATACGTACCTCGGTTCCTTTTTCTTAGTCGTGTCTTCCTCTCTGTTCTATTCAATAGTTTGGTGGTAGTGGTATTCTGTTCATCGATCAATGGACCCTTGTTGGCCTGAAGTCAACTTCCAGGAAAAGCTATGACAGATATGTCTTTCTCCTTATGCTTAATTCGTATATGCATGGAATTGCGGTTGCCAACATTTTCAGACAGCCCAATTATGCCTTAGTGGTATTGTATTTCCAACAAAGCGATTGCTGTTGTTCTCTGAACAAAAATGCCTTCGACCCTCCCTGAAGATCTAGAAAAGTAAGCAGTGATGGAATGCTTTCTTTTTGCTCAGGTTTAAGAGGGTGACTTGACTATCTGAAAAAGACACAAAGAAGCAATGAAAAATAGTAAACACTGTTGCGATAGGCTTACCGTTTTTATGATCAAATTGCTTACTAGCTTGCTTACTTAACGTTATTCCATTCATTCCACGCGACGACGTGCTTTGATTCATATAGAGAACAGAACCTAAGTGGACCTTGATTTATAAATTTGTAACTATAAGTTGGACATCAAGAGCCGGTCTTCAAACGAAGCAAAATAAAACACACTTCCGAAAATCTTGGCAATCATAACACCCAACCAATAACACCCCTAAGACTGAAGCCTTTAGATTTTAGATCCTCGTGGCTAATAGGCTTAGTGAAAAACATTACATTCAACTCGGCTGCTTTTCACTGTCCGCAGTTCTCTGTCAGTGTCAGTCACTTTGACATCTGACACTGCCGCTAATACATGCAACCAAAAGGAGGGTGACGCCTGATCCCTCAACCAAATATAGGAAGTCATTTCCTCTGACGCACTATGTAAAGTGCATACCAAACGCATTCTTAGCACTCGCGTTCACTCGCTCGCACCCACCTTGCGCACACACATCACTACATCAGCTTACTCTGGCGCCCAACGCCAGGCCAACAATCGTCCATCCGCACACTACCACCGCAATATTATACATTATAAATTAGCACACATTTATTTAGCGCGTTCAGTCAGCGAGCGGACCTCAACTTTGTTTCGGTTCTTTTTTGTTTTTCTGTTTTTTTTTTTTTTTTTTTTTTTTTGCCGCATCACGTTTTTTAGTTTTATTAGCTTTTTTTCAAATAATTTTTTAGGGCGGAGTTTTTAATTTTTATTTTCCCACCGCCCCACATGTATGCATCGCGAAACACAGTTCCGCGCGACGGCGAGGACGACTGCCAACAACAACAGTATAGGGACTACCTAGTTTGATTTTTTTATATAACGGTTTTGTGTGTCTCTTTTCCCAATTTCCCGCATTTTTTTTGTATGTTTTGTTTTGTACGAGTTTTTCTTTTGCCATATTTTTTTATTTCAGTCCGTGTGCTACTTTTTTATATTTATTTTATTTTAATATAATGCATCCCCCCGTTAGCATGGCATGAGGTGGAAGTTTAATGCTGTTTTACAGTGCAAACACGCTGCAGCCGCCTACTTAGCCGACCATCATCCATATTATCATAGTGCATTCGTTGCAGCTCGGTGTTATTGCTGCAATTGGTTGCGGATGGTGGGGTTGAGTTGGATGGTGCTCGCACGAAAAACACAAAAAATCCACCAAAACAAGGACAGCGAGTAGAAAAAAAGTAAATCAACCGGCGAGCACTGATGTAGGTATAAAAATTCTATTTATTTGGTTCTCGCGGGCTCATTTTTAATTTTATATGCGAGAACGGGGTGAAAAAAAACGCATTTTTCCTATACACATCCTCATGCTGCTCCTACTATCCACACTACTGAGCCGGAGCACCTAGGAGAGGAGTATATGTATAGTTGTGCTGAAAGTGGGCTCATCTGCCACCGACCTCGAACCCCCTACTATGGCAATCGTTGGACACTTAGTTGGCATAAATGTGCCGAACGGATAAGTCCCATTATAATAACAAAAGTACACGTGCTCTGTCGTTCTTTTGGGGGCGCACTGGCACTGGGTACTCGCTCTCTCGCTCGCGAGCGGGGTATCTCCACTTCATCCTCTCCGGATGAAATTTAGGATGGCAATTTTTTATTTTTTTTTTTCGGGGGTGCACCCGGTCCATTGGAGGCGCCCCACAAGTGGGTGGCATTTTTTCCAATTTTTCGTATTTTTATGCGTAGAGGTGCTTATAGTTGATTTTAACTCCTTTTTTGTGTGTGTGGTGGGGGTGGTGTTGTGTTTTGTTTGATTTTTATTTTCTGCGAAGTTTTTTTTTGTTCGTTTTTAGTTTTTCGTGTTTTTATTTTGTGCGAATTTTTTAATGTAAAATCGGCTTTGGGGGTGGGGGATGATGGTTGGAGCCGCGATGCGAGAGAGCTTTATAGCTTGAATAATGACTGCATTTTTATTGGCTGATTGAAAACAATGTACTAAGTAGTTCCCCCTATTTTTGTGTGTTCGAGGATTTTTTTGTTTTTTTTGTAGTGCCCAGCTGTGTAAGCGAATTTTTATATTTTTCGTTGCTTTGTGCGGAGAGAGTTTTTAGTTTTTTTTTTTTTTTTTTTTTGTGGAGGGGTTTTGTTGCACATAAATGCGAAATTTTTACGTATGTGCATTATTATGATGATGCTGTGCTGCTGCTGATGATGATGATGAGTTTTGTGAGTGTACGCGGGTAGGTCGGGGGTGGGTGGGTATTTCGGACGCCGAATTATTATAGATTTTGTTTTTCGTTTTTATTTTGGGTTGTTGTCGTCGGTGTTTTTTTTTTTTTTTTGGAAGAAAATAGGATGATTTCATTTTTTGCACTTCTTTTTAGCCATTAAATGTGTTTCGTTATAATAATGCTGTAAAATGAATCTGGGAGGAGGGTGAATCTTTTTTTTTTTTTGTGGGAGAGGATGGTCAATGCATTTGGTAATGACGGGTCGTAGGGCGCGTGTATGCTGGGAAGGGTTGCATTCGTTTCGGGGCCGATGAGGCACTTTAATGACCATTCTTTTTGGGTGTTAAGTTGGTGTGCATATATATAGTTTGGGGGATGATGCATGAAGAAGATATACCTACATGAAGTTGCACGGCGCGAAAAATAATTACCTGGTGTATTGTGAACAATTTATGCCAGAAATGGGATGAGAAAGTTGTCTGGTTTGCATTATATGCCTTTTTTTTAAGAAAATAAATCCTGACAACATTCTAAAATGTTATAGTCGTTCCTCAAATGTAGCATTGTCTATTTAGAAAACCCTCCGACAGTAGATATTCTTAAGACCGACGAACATGTCTCAAAATTTATTGATTTACACTTTTCTCTAAAAAAAAAATTAAATGCACATAAAGAAACAATGGAAATAGATAGCTACGTTATGTCCGGGAATAATAACAGCAGGTTCATACGACATTAATATAAAAACAGAAACAAAGAAAGTGGTAGGTTCCTATTCCTAGTAACTTCATTCATGGGCTCCCGACTGTTAAGAGTCTCTGCATGAGACACTGATGTCTTCTACCTCCTGCTTTCCCGACCTTCAATTTGTATCGTGAATCGGAGCAGCTGAGTTGACAGGCTTTCTCAGGACAGCTACACACTTCAATTTTTTTTTCAGGTGTATGTTTAAAATCTGGGGCCAGATTCCGTAAAATGAAAACGATCGAACGATATCGTTTTCACTAAACCTGTCTCTATCATATCTGTGGCAATAGACAGAGACTGCTATTGTCGAAACGATATCGTTCGATCGTTTTCATTTTACGGAATCTGGCCCCTGGATTTTTACAGCCTTATTTATAAACTTTATACATTCTCTATAATAACTCTAAACGCAAAAACATGCAAACATATTTTTGCGTGTCACTAAAATTGTCAAAAAAGCGAAAATAGAATTTTTCATTTCATTACTGTCATTTTTTTAATTTTTTTTCTTATACCTACCTTTTGTTGGACATTCATATCTAGTCAATGTCAACTCAAATATTAAATTTAGTACAAGTTGTTAGAGCGGTTTTATGAAAATCTAGTTTACATAGCTTTTTAATATTGCTTCTAAAATGACTCCAACTCCGTATAATTTGACCCAAATGTCGCTATCCATACAAAATCCAGGCGATGAAGCATAGAAGCCGTCCACTCCACTAATGTGAATTGAGGATAGTCGCATCTAAGCTCAAGTCGACTGATGCTACTGGATCCAGAAAAGCAGTTGCGGCCTTCCTTGTGGCTTCTTAAGATGCTAGGACACGATATGTAGCACGCCTCATATATATGTGGCTCTGACATCAACAGAGAGTGCACAAAGAGAGCTTGTACACGGCATGTACCCATTGGCTCCATTCGCTGACGTCAAAATGACGTCAGTGCTACATATATATGAGGCGTGCTACATATCGTGTACTAGCACCTTTAGCATCTATGCCACTGATCATCTGCATATGACTTCTTGATATAAGCGAATTTATAGCCAAGATTTGGATTGTATGTATGTATGTATGTAATAGAGACATTAGCACAGGCCTCGGCCCTCATTGAAGCTAAGCTTTGGGCCTCCGGGTATCGTAGAATAGCGCCAACGCAAATGTACAAACTAAACCCGTAAATAGGCTGATTGAATAATTACAGAGACGCAAATATTCAAGGTTCTTACATATTACCATTTGAACTGAATTTAGGAACTTTCTCCTGAGGGATCTTATCAAAGTAGCGCTGGACCTTTGACGATGTCATTATACCTGGTGGCTCCCAGGTGGAACCCATTGTCGTGGATCTAATTCCCATTGTGTTGGCGAAAAACTCTTGAAGCCGAGGCGTTCACGAACCGATGTGACCTGTTCCTGGTAAAGCACATGCGCTTCGCGCAGGCACTATCATGTTTGACACGTTTTTTCATTCGCACTCGAACACTTGCGATCACAGCATAACTTTGGCCATTATTTGTTGACTTCTTCCTTCGAATCGCCATGTGATGTTCCCGTGTGGGAAACTTTGGTGTCTTTCGAATGACAATCTGTTGAACTTCGAACTCGTCCATTGCTTTCTTCAGATCTAATCCATTATTCGACCGATATCGTTCCAATTGTGTTCCATTACACCGGCACTTATTATTATCCTCAATCAAATGCATTTTTCGCTTTAAATTATTTTTTCGAAATTTATTTATTTATTTAACTTTTTAACTTTTAAATTCATTTTTATTAATTCATTATTTAAACTTACTTACTAGACAAAAATGACTAAATCTAATTTAAAACTATCGTGTATCTTAATCTAGCTTACTGGCTCTTAACGAGCACTCTAAACATAACTATTGCCTTTCGGCCTTATTTATTTATTTATTCACGTACACTTTCGAAGGCTACTCCGCTTGAACCCAAAATCAATAATCATTTAGCCAAGATTTGGATTATCATAAGAAATGTTTCAAGCTTAAGGGACAGTTTGAGAGGTTCCTGATAACATAGTTAGGTACATGATACATAACGCTATCCAACAGATAAAGGTTGCTGATATTTTTTTTCTATTTCATCGTCAAAGTCTCTGATAAACAAACTGCTTGAAAAATTAAGCCACAAATTACATCTTAAGGTTTTTTGTACTGCACCACCTTTCGCTAACGTCTACCAAACATCCGCGAGTATAATTGTTCTGAAAAAGCTTCTCAATTCAGCCGTTCGGACTCGGCATAAAATTGTAGGTCCCTTCCATCTGTCCCAAAAAATAAAAAACTCACACAAACGAATGGTAGCGAGAAGCTACGCCTACGGTGCGGATCTGTAGCGCCATCTAAATTTATTTATTTATTTTATTGTTCGCAATTTAACATGAATAAAGCTAAAAGTTTCAAAAAAATTTTGTCTTGAGCAAAATACTCTGTTTATCAAATTCGTCTTCAAAAGATTCAAATAGCTACATCCATGTTTAGGACACTTGTGATATACGCTCTTTAGCAAAACAATGTTCTGAAGGCGTTAGGTCTGATCGCCCAAAACCATAACGTCCGAAATGAAAATATCATAACGCCCAAAAACCACCACATCGCCCAAAATTTAAAGGAATAAAGCGTCGCAAAGCCCAAATAGAATGACATATCGCCCAAAGTAACACATACACCCCAAATCTGACAGTAAACCCAAGCAGGGGGTTGCAGGGGGGCAGCATGACCCTCATACGTATTAAACTGCAAATTCTTTTTGGCGTTTATTTTCATTTTGTTGTTTGTTTTTGGGCGTTAGTAAAAATAATGCCATTACGCCCAAAATCAATGTCCATCACCCAATTTTCAGTAAATTTTACAGCAACAAATTCTTAAGAAAAAATTAGAACGTTATGACATTTTTAATGACATTTTTATGACCTTGGGCGATAAGACCTAACGTCTGTTCTGAAAACTATATTTTTTTCAGCCACTTTAAACAAATAGTTTACTTATATCTTTCAGACAAAGGCCTTAACAGCCACTTAATTCGGCTGATAGGCTATCAGAGACTTTATCTGTTAGATATTACTGTCCGAAGCAACTGACCGCACAACTCAGACTCAACAGAGATCAATGTTGGAGACCCGTTATTAACTGAAGATAAGGAAAATATTTTCTGTTCCGAAAAGAAAAAGTCACACTCCATCTAATGTAGTGAACGAAATTGAGCATTCTCTGTATGCGAAAGAGTTTACTATGACAGCGTTCAATAACTCAAAAAAGGACTAAATTTTGAAAGCTGTGAAAAATTATAACAGTAGATGTCATAAACTGAGCAGAAAACATGCTTAATTGCAGGAGCATGAAGTCTTCTATCTATCGTCTTTTAAAGAGCTCTGTGTGTGGGCACAACAGAATCGTTTGCTTAGACAATGGAGTCGTCTTCTCCATTAGAAACAGGATACCTGACTTCGCACAATCAAATCTGGATGGGACCACAATAAATATCTAGTCTGAGACGAAATGTTGGCATTATTCTAAACTGCTACCTTGGATAGAAGTGTTGAAACCAGGACAGAGTTGGTTATTTTAATATAACCACAAATCATATACTGGTTATTATTATACATGCAAGTGGCCTCAACTGTGGTGGGTGGATATACAAAGAAATTTTCAGATCCAGAACCTTTTATGCGTCTTCAGTCTAGCTTACACTCATACAGCAGCCGGTACAGATGACATATATGGAAAACCTTTACAAAGTGCATAAGCTTTCATCATTTTCCTTTTTTTTAATACTTCTCCCCGGAAGGCGAACCTATAACGCTTCATCAGCGCCTCGAGATGCTTGCAGATGTATTTTGGTTCTGCACTTAAATTGCTGCTACACAAAAGCTTTTAGATTCAGAGAATTCAAATTCAAAGCTGAAGTCCTGACTATAGAAAAAGCAAGGTGCAAAGGAGACAGTCACCTTTCATCGTGCGTCGGATATAACTATCTTACTTGGCAGTCAAGTAGATTTGAAATCGCTTAAATTAAAACAAGGAATATCTTGACAAGGAATATCTTTCACTGCTTTGCTTATTGTTATAAGACTTCTCGAAGGCTTCATCGTCAGTCATGAGGTTCCCTGCACAAAATTTACTTTGGTTTTAGTATGATTCTTCGGTGTGTCTGATTAGGTATAACTAACTAGTCGTGTTCAAAGGGTAAATGCAAGTCTAAAATACTCCCGACCTAAAAACGTACCTACTCTCTGGAGTCCAGCAAGGCTCAGCTTTTGGGGCCAATATTTTTTGTCTTTTTATTAACGCTTTACCACAAGTGTGTCGAGATATATCTGACGACCTGGGCTAGTGGAAGATCTTGTAGCTAGATTTAATTCGGACTTGATATTCATTGAACAATTTCTTAATGCACAATCTTAAAATTTATTTCATCATAATAAAAAAAAAAAAACAGATTTTTTGGAAATAAAAAATCTTGACTTGCGAAAAACATTTGGACTTGGCAGTCAGTGCCATTACATCTAGGTCAGATTATGTATTGTAAAGTTACAGTATGTGTCGAAAAATTGGTGACACCCTTTTTCTTGCCATGTATAGTATACCATACAAAAATTGTGGCCAAAGTACTTAGGTACATAGTTAATCCCCTTGGTCTTATGGATATGCCGTCTTACGCAATGACACCAGAAATCTTACTGCGACAAAACTACAACGTCAACTTTCCTCAGGCAACGGAATGGCTTCAGCCAGACTCTGAGCCAGGAAAAGAAAGCCATCTGGTATTCACGGAAGGCTCTAAAACTGGACAGGGGTCTGGTTTTGCAGTCTTCGTGGAAAGCAAGAACATTAGACTACACTAATATCTTCCAAGCGGAGATTGGATCGCTTTCCTTAGGGCTGTGCGTTATATTATGACACACAGGTGGAGGGCTAGAAACATATGCGTTTGCAGTGATAGCCAAGCTGCACTAAAGCTGCTTAACCCTATTACCTCGTCCAAGTTAGTGCTCAAACTCAAGATTTCTCTGAACTTGGTTGGTAGGCTAAACACGGTCGAACTTGTTTGGGTCCCAGGACACAATGCGGTATCTAGGGGAAATGATATCGCTGATGAGCTTGCTAGGCTGAGTTCAGAAGAAGTTCTCTCAGGAACTGAACCTGCGATAGGTCTGCCTGCATGTGCGGTTAAGTCATCCATTGATACTTGGGTTTCTCGTGAACACGAGTGTCAGTGGCGTGACTGTTCTGGATGTAGACAGACCAAACGACTGCGTCCGGATATCTACAAAAGGTATCCGCGTCTTTCCTTCTGTCTCTTAGGAAAATCGACTGCAGACTGCTTGAGGGCGTCCTTTCGAGCCACCAAACATTTTGCCAAACACATAAATGTATTGGGCTTAAGTGACACCACCATCTGTCCTGTTTGTGGAGAGGACGACGATACAGCGGAACACTTCCTCTGTAGTTGTCCTGCCTTTGCTCGCATCAGGTGGTAGATCTTTGGGGCTGACGTGCGGTGAATGCCGAATATCTAAGCTCTTGAAGCTCCTTCTTATCTTTTTTCGAAAGACGGGAAAACTAAGTACAGTAAAGTAAGGTGTCTGTTTGGGAGTACAGTGGACCAGTAATTCTGTCTGAGTGCTCCATCGGATAGTAGCCACCTCCGTCAAATATTTGACAGGAAAATAAAGAGTTTCGTTTAATCAAACAAATCTGCCTGCATGGCTTTGAAACAACAGCATTTCAAACAAACATGTACAATGTACATATTTTCAAATAACCTTCACATATCACTTGTAGGTTCATCCTTCTCTACATAGATATTGCGTCAAGCCTAATTTCCCTGACAAAATAATATATATATCCTCACTGTAGCACACTTCCACACTCTAATGCATGTTAATGCCATGGGCATGTTATGGGAATCTTTTGAAATGAAACCATAAACTTTACAGTAAAAGGATTGAAATAAAGATACCGAAATCGCCTCCTACCATCCCTTATAATAATGTAATTTACTTCACGAGCTCCTTGCGATCGTCCCCTACCCCAACCACTGCACACTTCTCTATCTCCTTCGAAACAGTGCAAGTAGGCCAAATAATGTTACGATATTAATATGATGTCGTAAAGAAAACACGCTCATAAAAAATGGCACATTTCCTTAAACATATGCCGCGTGCATGCTTCGCTATGTGTTTTAACCCGTATCAAATTCGCATCAGGAAAAATAATAATTTCCCTTCACCGCACCCCGCCATCCGTTTGCGAAACGCTGAAGAAAATGGAAAATTTTTATTACTAGTATTTTCCGCATTTTCAACAAACATCTTCTTTTATCTGGTAGCCCCGTGTCGTCGAGCTCTTCTGTTTTAGCTGTGCCTCTCTGTGCCCTATGCGCCCTTTCCCCACACCCGCGCCTTTCAAACAAATTTTTTTATGACACATGATGTTCGCTTTTATTAGATTTTCCGATACAAAAAGATGACATATTCAGCTTTTATCGGCATCATATACAAGTAAATAAGTTCCGCAAATTGGTTTTTGACCAAGAATATGTTTTTATGGCTCTCCTCATCCTCACTCCTCCACCTCTGCAATTTAAAATCGCAAAAAAGAGAAAAAAAAACCCATCGCGATGTTGATGACGAGCAAGACGAAGATTGTAAAATTACCTTTCAGTTCCGGCGCGCGAAGGTGAACCGTGTTCGATAGGTTAATGGGTATGGTATGGTACTCCATCGATATTTAGAAGAAAATTTAATATTTCGAAACGTCCACTAGCTTATTCTTTAGGGGATTGGAGGGGCTGAGGGCATATCTTTCCGCGGATGAAGGGATTATGGCATACTTCGAGCTGAGTGTAATGCCTTTTGTAATAAAATATCTCATTTCGTTTGGATATATGTCCAGAAAAGGTCTTCAGAGTTCTGATTCAGGAATAAAGAGAACACGTGGCATAGAAAATAGATGAGAGAGAGCAAACATGCCAAATATGGCATCCACGCTGAAACAATGAGAGAGCTAGGGGATGAAAATAAAAAATGAAATTACACCACTATAAAGTGGATACCAGGCATGAGCTGAGGACTCATGTTCCACCAGCCTTAAACTTTTTTTTTCTTTTACAAGATGGGCGATTGTTGCTCCCCAGCGAATGAAAGCGGTAGGAACGCAGCCCGCTCCCATCGCGATAGCTAAAAATGTTACTGCTAAAAAAAAAACACATAACTGCCAGAGTATGAAAAAAAAGGATAATTTGATATTCGGTACGAAGCAGTAGCAAAAAAAAAAAATAGTTAAAAAAGGATATAACAATGTTTAATATTATTTTTATGGAAGGACATAATACACAAATACGTGTAGGCATGCTTATCTCCCGCTTCGCAATAAAATACACTCATAAAAATTGCTGTAATACTCGTATATTAAAAAATGTGTTTGTTTGGCTTGGAAAAAGCCCCGTGCCCGTGGGAGGGGGCGCACGAAATAGCATCCACCTCCCATCGAGAGGCGAGAGCATCTGCACAAAAATACATTTACACACACACAACACAATACGCCGCCGAAGGATGGGGGGAAGGTGTGGGGCGCGAATTTTTATTAAAAGTACATTCAAATTTATTTCACTGTTGTGTGGAGTCCTTGATTTGCCAACTACCCGAAATAGGAAAAGGCACGGAGGGGGGTGAGAGGCGCAGAGGAAGAATGTCAAAAGAACTTGAAAAATTATTATTAATCCTGAATAATAGAAGAACTTGTCATGTTGAGGAATTATCTGGGATAATGGTGGGAGGCAGTGGATGGAGTTTCTATATCCGCGAGTGTTTGGGGAGTTCATAGGACCTACGAGTAAATCTTACGAATTATTTTAGTAGACAAACACAGTCGAGTCGGATAAATATGTTTAATGGGAGCGAAAGACCTAAGAGCAAAAGATTGTGCGAAATAGACCCATTCGTAAATATTTCGATATTTCACGAATTGTTTTTTATATTAAGTTTTAACCTCTACTTTTGGAATCGCTTTACCCATAATTGCCCTTCATTGTGTACTGGATATATACCCAAACGGGCGTGTGGCAGTCGTCAATAAAGAGCACATACAAAGAAGCCCGAGCGAGATGTGAAGTGTCGCATGTAACCCTTTAGGTTAGGTTAGGTTAAAAAGGGGTATGAGATGTCTCATACAACACTAGGCACCATAAGGGCCCATCGCGATCCCTAGGGGGAACCAATTGCAGTGACCTACAATGGAAAAACACCTAAACACTTGCCCTTGAGAAAGCCCCAATTTCCCTGCAAAAACCAAGTAGTCCCTTGAAGTTGGTATTGTCTATCTCCCCTAAATGTTGGAAGAAGTACCTGCCCAAAAATTTTCTTCTACTGCGACATATTGCCTCACATTCGCACAGTATATGTGTTATGTCCTCTTCGGCTTGCAGGTCATTGCAGAATCTGCAAGTGTCCGAGTCTGCTAGCCCTAGTCTTTTGGCATGTTTTCTAAGAAGACAGTGCCCTGATAATATGCCGATCAGTGTCCTAAGCTGTTCCCTGCCTAGTTTGAAGATCTTTTACGGTCGTATTGCGGCCAAAGTGCCTTAGATACTGCGTGACCAGTGAGTACCTCCCACCTCCGGTCGGCTTCGTTATTTATTATATTCCTAATATCGCTTTTTATGATACAAGGAGGTGATTTAATATCCACATCTCCTCCGTCTTGCAATTCCCCCCCTATCTTCGCAAGCTCATCCGCTTGCTCATTTCCAGCTATACCGCAGTGTCCTGGTACCCAGCACAGTCTCACTCGGTTCTGACTGCATAATGCCTTAAGCATTGTGCGACAGGTCCTGACTAATTCAGAATTGATGTTCGTAGATTCCAGTGCCTTGAGTGCAGCCTGGCTATCGATGTAGATGGCTATATCCTTTCCAGATATAGATTTCATCCGCATTAGCTCTGCCGCTTTCAGAACAGCCAGAACTTCTGATTGGAAGACACTGCTTGTATCCGGTAGTCGTATAGACACTTTTAGATCTGGATCTAGGCAATAGATTCCAGCACCCGTTCCTTCCGCTGTTTTTGAGCCGTCCGTGTATACCGCTATTTCGCAGTGCTTAATTACTTTATCCCTTTGCCATTCATATCTTTCCGGGTATGACACTTCGTACGGAGTGTCGAAGTCGACCAAAGGGTGTATTTCATCAGTTTGCACCTGTACACCCGGGAGTAACTCCGCTAGTATTGTACAGTGTCCAAAACTGCCCTCTCTAAAGTAGCCCAAGGTTGTGAGCCGTAGCGCACTATTCCCCGCAAGTTGCTTTATGTGCAACTCAAGTGGCGTAAGGTGTAGAAAGGTGTCCAGCGCTGCCGAAGGGGTGCTGCGAAGTGCACCCGTTATTGCTACGCTGGACGCCCTCTGCACCGACGCTAGTTTGCCGATTGTTGTTTTCTTCTTTGTCGCCGTCCACCATACTAGTGCGCCATATGTAAGTATGGGTCTAACCACTACTGTATATAGCCAGTGCACCATAGCTGGTTTTAGGCCCCAAGTCCTGCCTACTATTTTCTTACAAATGAAAAGAGCGTTATACGCCCTTCTAATTCTTTCCTCTACATTTGCATTCCAGTTCAGTTTCCTGTCCAGAATAACCCCAAGATACTTTGCCTTGTCAGACAGAGGCAATTCCACTCCTTCCAGTTTAGGGAGGTTAAAGTGTGGTATCTTGTGCTTTCTGGTGAAGAGTACCAGTTCCGTTTTGGAGGGGTTGACGTTAAGTCCACAGCCCTTTGCCCATAAATTGACTTTTCTTAAGGCACTGTCCATAATCTCACTTAGAGTGTTTAAAAACTTTCCCTGAATGATAATAACTAGGTCATCAGCATATGCTGTGGCACTTATTCCCCCGGAGCTCAGTTTCTTTAAAATGTCATCCATAACAAGCACCCAAAGGAGAGGTGAAAGGACTCCCCCCTGTGGTGTTCCCCTGGTCACCGACATTCTAATGGAACTTTGTCCCAGGGAGCAGTTTATTTTCCTACTCGCAAGCATGTTGCAGACCCAAAAAACTGTGCTGTGCTCAATGTTCATATTTGACATGGCACGCTTTATAGCCTTGCCCTCTACGTTATTAAAAGCACCCTCAATGTCCAGAAAAGCTGCAAGAGCAAACTCACCCAAGTGCAAGCTTCTTTCTATCTTCCCTACTACATTATGCAGAGCTGTTTCTACTGACTTTCCCTTCATGTATGCATGTTGCGATTCGCTTAAGAATCCTTTAATACATTTGCTCCTGATATGAACTTCTAATAGCCGCTCTAGGGTTTTTAGCATAAAAGATGACAGACTGATTGGTCTGAAATCCTTGGCTGCTGTATGTCCCTGCCTGCCAGCTTTGGGAATGAAAACCACCTTCACTTCCCGCCATGCTGCTGGTATGTACCCTAATTTAAGACTTTGTCTTAGAATCTCCGTAATTTTTTGTATCGCCCTCTCAGGTGCTTTTTGCAGCATGATCGGCAAAATCCCATCTGGGCCAGAGGATTTATACGGTTTGAAGGACTGTAGAGCCCACCGCACTTTTTTCCTGTTTATGAGATCAACTATCTCCCCCCTCGTAAGAGGGTCACAGTTGATATCCGTACGACCTTGCAGCTCAGAATCCTCTGGGATAGTAGCCCCGGGAAAATGAGATTCCACCAGGGTTACCAGAACCTCCTGACTGCTTTCGGCCCAGTTACCGTCTTTCTTTTTGAGGTAGCTAGGCACACTTGCCTCTTTTGAGAGTATTTTGCGTAGTCTCGAAGCCTTATCTGTATCCGAGATTGATTCGCAGAAAAGTTTCCACGAAACTCGTTTGGATTTCCTGATTAAGTATTTGAATTGCTTTTTGCTTTCGGCATACTCATTCCATGTGGTATCATCCCTGACCAACTTTGCCCTATTGTAGAGTTTCCTTACTTCTTTTTGTTTCAGCCCTATCTCCCTATTCCACCATTTCGGCTGTACCCTTTTTGGTGTCTTGTTTTCCGGGCACACCTTTTCAAAAGCCGTTGTTAGTGTTTTGTTTATCAGCTCAACCGCCCTATCCAAGTCCTTGGCAGTATTGCCAGGACCGAGCTGGGTGTCAAGATGCTGATTTACCACTACCGCATATTTAGCCCAATCTGCTTTTTTAGGATTCCTGTGAAAACTACATGCCCTACTATGGAAGCTGATTTTGAAGCGTATCCATCGATGATCTGACATGGACGCTTCTTCCACAACCCTCCAATTCCCAACTGCCAACTTATCTGTGTTGGAGACAAGGGTAATATCTAGTACCTCCTCCCTATTTCTAACTACAAAAGTAGGTGAATTCCCTCTATTACATAGTATGAGGTTGGACGATATAATAAAATCATAAAGACACTCACCTCTTGCATTTATGTCGCTGCTGCCCCATTGAGAGTGATGGGCATTCGCATCACAGCCCATTACGTGCATCCAGTTTGTCTGACCAGCCAGCTTCTTCAAATTCTCCGGGATCACTACCTCAGAGCAGTGTTACCGATGGGCGACATATGTCGCCAAATGGCGACTTTTCTACTGTCGGGACGCGTGGCGACCACATTTCGAAATAACCTTTTTTGGGACCCCTTTCACAAATACTGGCGACATTGGGACGCATTTTCAAAGCTTCAATTTATTTCTCAAATAACACCCAAACATTTTGAAGTATACATAAGCATTTGCGTGTTTTTTCTGCTTTAATAAATCTTCGCATGTTTGTTGAACAGATGTAGTAGGTACCAAACGGAATACAGCGTAACACTTTCCATTCCAAACGTCGACACAATGCCAGCAAGTCTTTACATACTAAATAACCCGGTGAAGTTCGTACCACCTAAAATTTATTTATTTATAACTCTTTATAAGCGATTTTGAGTCCCAATCAACCTTCCAACTCCACAGTTTAAGTTTCGTTTGGTGATTAAATGAAACTCGTTCCTATAATTCAAATGAATTCAATGTCTTTTATTTATTCTACATATAAAAATTTAAATCAATTTAACTACCAAATTTCAAAGCTAAAACTATGGTGTTTTAAATTACTTTTATAGGTCGCGCCATTCCCCGATTTAGAATATCACCTTATTCCAATTTTTATGGACAATGCACATCAATGTTAACAATCTTACAACTTTTGAAATGCATAATTTTTTGGTATGGGAGGTGCCATGTCACTTTATACAATTTTTATGAAATCTCGCCAAAACACCTTCGAGCCAATAGTAACGATTTTCTCAATATGTGAGCTCAATTCACTCTGTGGTTTTTGAGATATAGAGATGCCGAAAGATTTTCTTAAAAATGGCGCTCGATCTATTGTGTGGTTTTCGAGATATAAGATTTTTAAGAATTTTTTGTGTGTCCAATTTTGACCAAACTTCACAGAAACTCCTTCAAGTCAATTATAAAGAGTCTCCCAAAATTTGAGTTCATGGTTCATGGTGGTTTTCGAGTTTTGCGATTATTGGTGGTGTATATTCCTATTAAAAGTGGAAATTTAAATTTTATATTGTTTGGGACGCATTTTTGGGCTCGGGCGACCTTTTTTGGCGACATTTTCAAATTATCCATCGGTAACGCTGCCTCAGAGTCATATGGGAGGTAGGCTGATGTAAGACATAGCGGTTTACCGTCTTCCCTTTCGCAGATTACTGCAGTCAAGTCTCCTGAACTGTAATTATTCAAAAGAAAAGCCCTTATATGGTTTTTAATTAAGATACAAGTCCTGATTTTACCTTTTCCCTTATAGAACAACGTATAATTCCTGTTCTTGAGGCCTTGGATCACGTTGTTCTTATTGATCCAAGGCTCTTGTATCAGTATTGCTGCGACGTCCTGCTTGATGATGTACTCCAACAAACAGGCCGTCGCTGCCCTACTATGATGCAGGTTTATCTGCAGCGCTTCCATCATCTTTGACAGGCGGCTCCTCCTCGTCCTTTCCCTTAGTCGTTTTGACCATAATCCTTCCCATACTGTATCTAACCATACCGTTGGATTTCTCCAGGTATGGAAGACTTTCCTTATTTAAGGACATGTAACCCTTTAAGTTGTCTAAGTCTTCTAAACGAAAAAAATAGTTGCCGCAAAAGATACATATACTTAGCTCCCAAGGAGACTTTTAACCAAGAAAGTTTTGCAAATAAAACGACCACCTGCTACAGCCTCTTCACAAAGAATTCTTCTCTACTTTTGATTTTTTTTCTGCACTAATCGTCGAAGGGTATTATGCTCTTCTCTAACCTTCAGCGGTGGCCTGGCCATGGTGTAGTACTTTGTGTGTCACTTATGGGACAGTAACAGTAGTAAGTTACTGATGATGACAGTCCTGATTAGAGTAGGGGAAACCGGGGCTAGTTGGCAACAGTGGCAAGTTGACTCACAGCGATTTATTTTGAAGAGGAGAGATGAATCGCATACCCATTCCTGTTTTTACATTCAATACCGATACCTGATGCTTCGTCTACTTTTGTATCTCGTCGCTAGTGCATGCCATTCAAGAAATATTAAGGAAAAACGATTTTTTGCTACCGTAAGTAACTTTTTTTGTTTCTATTAAAATAACAAAACCAGCCAAAAACAACAAAGCAAAAAAACACAGAAAGCGAGGAGGAAGCCAACTTTAAATGAGTCTTGACGAGGAAACTGGGTTTTTTATACCTGTCAAAATTGTAATACATACGCTGATGACGATTAGATAATGACTAAGCAATATTTGTTTTACTGGGGTTAGTTGACACAATCGAGGTGCTCTAGTAAAGTTAAGGAAACATTTTCCTCATTTTTTTTTTTTTTTTTGGTTATTGAATAACTTTATTTAGAAAGAACAAATGATGTTTTTTTTAATGATATTTTAACTGTCTTGATATCAGTCTTAGTTCAAGAGAAAAAGGAAAAAATGTAAATTTCAGTCAACTAGCCCCGGTCTCCCCTACCTAAATCAAGTTGACCGCTACGAAACAGTATCTTTAAAACAGATTAAGACCACTATCCGATTGAAATACCTTACGATCTTCGTATTGATAAATAACTTTCCAAATAAAAGTCCGCGTCTATGATTCTGACGTGTAGGAATAAAAGAGTCAAAATTAATTGACATTTTGCCTCAAAGCTCGGTCCCAGGTATGTGTTGATTATAAGCGAAGCAACAATTACCGGCTTTGCGAACAACATAGCAATACGACGGCTCAAAAATGATAGAACATACCGAAGTTTTACGGGTGGTAGATAGGGACCCATCCACCTGTCGCCCAGTGAGATACCATAACATAATGCTATAGGCTCCGTGAAGTAGTCTTGACTACGTTTTGGAGTTTGGCAGATGAGCCGGTGCAACACGGATGGGACACAAAAGCCATGATGCAACTTCCTGAGATAAAGACTTCCGGAGGCAAACTAGTCTCCCATTCGGATCTCCGGGGATGAGGGACTATCTCGGTGGGTTCAACTTCAACATGCAAATAATCATCCACAGGACTTGCAACACGACCGACAACAATGAACACAAGGACAAAAGAGACAAAAGACGGACACTAATAGAAGAAAGATAGCAACAGATTTCTGCAACATTCGAGGTCTAGGATTCAACAATGTCAACGTCATCTGTGTACACCAGCATCTGCAAGAAAAATAGCCAGACGTCATAGTCTTAACCGAGACCCAATTAAACTCAAACAGTGACTACACATATCTTCGCTGACCAGGATACGAACTACTTCCTCGTTTTCGATATAAGGGGGGACTATGTGTGTTTGCTCGAACAGATCAGCCACGTGAAAGAAAAGAAAAGATGGAACCTGTCGATCTCGACTTAATATGGCTAAAGGTCGTCCTATAAAGTTGTACGTAGGTACCAAATTATTTTGCTGCCTGTACAGCTCGCCAAACGATAACCATCTAAATTATTTCGTCATTTATCCGAAAAGGTAAACTGGATACAAATTCATCATCCAACAGCTGAAGTTATTATACTTGGTGACTTCAGTGCCCATAACATAGAGCGGACGAGGCAGGTATACAAGCTGAAGACTTCGCCATTTGTTGCAATCTCACTAAGCTCGTTGATTGGCCCACGCGAATTCCAGACAATCCATCGAATTACGGGAACACTTCAGATCGGGAATTCGGATCATGCTCTAATATCTGCTATCCTCTCTTTACCGACACCAATAAGAGCGAACCAGGATCGCCATCGTCTGATTTGGAATTATAGTAAATCTAACTGGGACGAGCTGCGTAATTTCTTCGGTTCGTTGCCATGGGCTGATATTAGAGATACCGATGTCAATATGTGCGCAAAAGCCGTGACCAAAATGATTTTACTCGGTATGGAACTTTATATTCCACATTGCATCAAAAAACTAGCTTCAAATAAACCATGGTTTAACAAAGAATGCAAGCGATTTACTTACTTACTTAGGCGGCTCTACATTTCGGGGTGAACCGAGGCCTCAGCTAACAAGCCTCTCCATTTAGCCCGGTCCTTAGCTAACAGCCTCCAGTTGCGCACTCCTAGTCGGTTGAGGTCGCTTTTGACTTGCGCGCGCCACTTAAGGCGAGGTCTTCCTCTACTGCGATGTAGACTCGAAGACTCTACGAGCCCGGAGCATTTGTTTCTATCCGCTCTACATGTTCTAGCCATCTTAAACGACTTACCTACTCGCAGTTTTTTGACCAGGCCGAAGTCGCTGTACAGCTCGTATAGTTAGTCGTTAAATCTCCTTTTCCAAAGCCCGTCAACGCAAACGCGACCGAACATTTTACGAAGATTTCTTGCTTGCAATAATGCAAGCGAGTTACCGCAGCAAAGAAACAAGGGTTTCCGTCAATGGCGGTCAAACCCATCGAAGGAAAAAAGATCTGAATGTATAATTCTTCGAAATAGATGGAAACTAATTATTGAATCGGCGAAGACAACTTACAACGAAAGAGTCACTAACAAAGTAATTGTATGTCCTATCGGCTCACGCGCATTCTGGTCCATGGCAAAGACAATCAGTTCTAACTTTAGTTGCTCTTGCTTTCCACATCTAGTAAAAGAAGACGGCACGCTAGCAACAACTCCTAAAGAAAAGGCAGACCTTTTCGCTAGCATGTTTTCACTGAACTCCACCCTAGATTCTGCACACCTAGAGCCACCAAATATACCGAGGGTGCAAACATCGATGGCAGAAGTGAAATTTCGGCCTCGAGTAATTCAACGCATCCTTAAGGAACTAGATTGCAATAAGGCAACCGGACCAGACGGAATTCCGGCTATAGTACTCAAGAGCTGTGCTCCAGAACTTGCACCTGTACTATGTAAGCTGTTTAGCATGTCGTACTCCCAGAAGACGTTTCCTTCTTGCTGGAAAACCGCTTGCATTCAACCTATACCAAAGAAAGGGAGGAAATGTCTGCCACAAAACTATCGTCCAATAGCGTTACTTTCAATGCTCTCAAAAGTAATGGAAAAGGCAATAAATGTCGAAATAATCAAATATCTAGAAGGCCACCGATTAATAAGTGACAGGCAATACGGATTTCGGAGCCGTCGTTCCACTGGAGATCTGTTAAGCTACGTAACCCACTTATGGACGCAAGCAATTGAACAACACGGCGAATCCAGAGCTGTAGCCTTGGACATATCAAAGGCATTTGACCGAGTCTGGCATAGAGCGTCTTAGGCAAGTTGGGGTCTTATGGATTACCACAACAACTCTGCGGATGGATGCAAAATTTTCTTCTGGGAAGATCGATCCAAGTTGTATTAGATGGTGTATCATCTAATTCGTTTGCTATAAATGCAGGAGTGCCCCAAGGATCTATTCTTTCTCCAACTCTATTTCTTCTTCATATCAACGATTTGCTTGGATCGACAAATAATAATATCTACAGCTTTGCTGATGGCAGCACTCTTATATCCTCTATCTCGAACAGTGGGCCTGTGAATGCGGCTACATCACACAGTCAGAGATGTGAACAAATTAGTTCTCTAAATGGTGATCTGGAAAAAATCTTAAAGTGGGAAAAAGACAAATTGGTTGTATTTAATGCAAACAAGACACAGCTCACAACATTTTCCAGGAAAAATGCATCAACAGTTCCTCAGGTCCAAATGGATGACCATTCAATCCATCCCAAGGAGTCACAGTCAATTCATGAATCGCATGGCAGGAACACATATCCTATATCCCAAGATCGGCGTCCGCTAAGTTGAGCTACCTATTTAACCCCATGCAACTTCTCCTTCTCTACAATGCACAGTTTAGACCAGGCCTGAAATATTGTTCCCATATATGGAGCTCGACCCCAAAACATTCACTTAACCTACTTGACAGCACACAGAGACGAGCAGTTCGACTTATTGGAGACCCTACACTCACATTGAATCTACAACCGTTGGTGCACAGAAGACAAGTCGCTGACCTTTGCTTTGCAAGCATCTCGGGGAGCTGATGAAGCGTTATATTTTCGCCTCTCACGGGAGAAGTATCAAAAAAAAAAACAGAGATTACTAAATTTAGCACACTATATCGGACGTCAAATAACCTTGCTTGCATCTGGTAGCCTGGAACAAGCAAATTCCAAATCCGTCCCTGCCCACAATGTACTCGTACAAACTCAACTAGGTACCCATATACGAACAAGTGGTGTAAACTGCATTCCTGCAACTCTTTTAGCCACACCACCTGTTGATGAAAATGTATGCTCTTTCTCTATTGTATAGGTATGTGTATGAGTATGTGGCGTGGCAAGGCATCCATATCATCGATAGTAACTCGTACCCGGAACTGAAAATACGTGACATTTAGAAATGATAAGCATATACACATTTTGAAAGTTTCTTATCAAAAGTCACTCTAAAGTGCCCTTCAGGTACTGGTTCCGAAAACGTCCAGCACTCTTTCTCTCACGATTGTGCTCCCAAAAAGCCCATTCGCTTCCAATACTACCTAAAACTAAATATTCATCGTTTCAGCTATTAATTCTTCGAATGGTCTTCCTGGCAAGACTATGATTCGTGGCATCAAACGGAATCCCCATGTAGCCACGTTGGATGCCAAAACCTCATTGATCCATTGGGATCAGGGGGTACCAAGTGGTATACATTTTAAGAATTCTAATGGCATAGTAAAAATTGTATGAATACCGCCCGAGTAGCAGTTGGTGCGTCATGCACGTACCCATGCCCCTCCAGAGCTTTGTGTATAGTTTGTTGGCAGATCTCTTCTGCACCGCCCCCCCCCCTAGCCATTGTCACCAAATTTAAATACAAGAACAGGGAAATTCATAAAAATAGCGCGCGGGGAATATACCTATCTGCCGTAGAAGGAAGCCAGGTCCTGCCTGCGGCTGTAACCTACATATCTCGCGAGGCACAGCTACTGTTACTGTTACAGTAGAAAGTAATAGAAAAACATAAAATGAAAAGTCGTAAACACACATTTTATACCTTTCGTGAGCGCGCGGGGGAACGCCGATTGCTGCAATGAAACCGAAAAGACAAAAAAAAAAAAAGTAAATCCCTCAGCACCATCACATACTTTCCCCAGTTACAGTACGGCTCCTCTGACAACTCGCGCGCACAGAACTTGTTTTTGTAATTTCTTCGCGCGCGTTGTCTTTCATCTTCATGGCGAAGCTTGGGCTCACTTTTCTTCATTTTATTTCGTTTATTCTCGTTTTTATGCGTACTTTGCTCATATCGACCCTCATGCCCAACTCCTCCGCCCTTCAAACAACCCCTTGGAATATCTCAAAAATTAATGTGATTTTTCACTACCCCTACGTACGCACATCATCATAATGTGCTGCTCTCGCTACACTCTGTTTTCTATTTGAAGAGGAATGTGTCCTTGAGGCACTTGGCTTTTTTTTTAGTTTCATATTCACCAGTGTTTTTCATTCTAATCCAGGTGAGCCATAGCCATCGCCCCAACCTGCTGCTTGGTGTGTGGACCGTGAGTTTCTAAAAACAACAAACGAATCGACCCTACACACATCCATCCATTCATCCACTCATGCATCTCTAAGAATTGCCTAGTTTGGCGGTTGTTTGGTTGGGCGATGTGTGACGTGGGGGACGGGCTGGGGGGAGATACATCCTAACCAAAGAGAAGATTATTTTAGGAACGGATTTTGCGCTTATAGAGCATAAGCGCACAGCACACATCCTCTCGATATATTACGGTTACCACCGCATGGCATAACACAACTATGAACGACGAGTTTAGACGGTTGGCTCCGGCTTCATGCTCCACAACAACCACTATGCCAGCCAGCCAGCAGAGCACATATTTCGGTGGCGCTGCCGGGTTGTTATCCCGTTTTTTAGGTCTAATCAGATTTCTACTCCAGTCAACGTACAGAGATTGTTTATGGACGAGCGTGTTCGTGTACAAGTGTGTGGGTGGTATGCAGGTCGTATGTGTGCTGTGTATGCTTTCATTGTCTATGCCAATCGCACACGCCCTCTGGAGCCGTTTCGGTGTGTGTAGTTTTTGCGACCCTCGTTCGCTCTTTTTCGGTGGGTTTTTGGGGCTTTTTTTTAGTGCGGGGTGCGCCAAAAAGGGCTGTGCTAGAATTTATTAAAATAATTTGCGATAGTGTGATTGGCTTTTCCGTTCGTGACGTTGCCGTAGAGCCTCGTAGTCGTTGTTGTAGTTGTACGAGGATAGGCACCCTCGATGAGTGGTTGTAGGCATCTAGTTAGGCATCATGGTACGTTGGTTGATGTGTGTTCTTCTCTAAATTAGGCGATGAAAATGGGTGTGGAATATAGAACACAAGGCAATAAACATTTGAAGGATTTTTACTGGTTGTGCCACTGTTGGTGTGCGAGTGTGTGTATCTGTGAGGAATTTAGATGCAAACAAGCAAACAAAAAGTTTATGTTTAGTTTTTTGCTAAGTGAGTGGTGGTTATTGAGGTTTTATGCGCGGAGGCACGAGGGAGGTTTTCTAATATTATGAGAAATTTCAACAGATGGGGGCAGGGTATGGTTATTTTTAATCGTTTTTGTATATTAGCTAAGAAGGGAGTAGAGGGACAGAATACTGGGGTGAGGGATTAGCATTGATTCAGTGGGACTATGCAACAAGTGTGTATAGGTATAGGGTGTCAATTTAGGAACTGATGATTATATAGAGTGTATCTAAGTAGGCAGGAAGAACAAGTGCGATTTAGGTGAGTATGTAGTTAATAATATAATATTGTAATAAAACGTCGATTGATAATAGTTGATTCACTGCCTTAGGTTCAACCACTAAAAAATTCAAGTGGAACACCTATGTTTTTTTTCGCTGATTCACCTCTTGCGATCGTCTCACAAATACGCCACCCATGTAGATGGTGCCTTGAAAAAAGACTCAATTCACCCCTTCCAAACCTATATAACATTGTTGATACCTTCCACTCGTCCTTTCCTTATACAACCGAATGGTTGTGATAAGCTAGACACAGGGACTTGTTGCACCAACCAACCAAAAAAAAATCACAGACGACTTCCGCCTTATTAACCATTTAAACCATTTAAAATAATCCAAAAATAGCCTACATTAAAGCTCATTTATATTTATAAGATAGACATGAATAGCAAAATAAGATAAGGCGTTGACCCACTGACCGTAAGACGCTTGTTTCAAAGCCAATCTAGATTAACATGCATATATCCGCGGTAGGTCACAGGCGAATCTTTGGAGTAGTCGAGGATGACGATGGCACGGCTATCGCTCGTCAGATGGGGTATTTCTTGTCACCCTTCACTTAACACAAAACCACCTACTCAAAACACAAATAAAACCGTGCCAAAAGAAAACTAAAAAAGGACAAGAGGAAAACTAAGGTTAAACAAGACTGCAAAAAAAAAAAAACGCAAATGAAGGAGAAAGAAGAGAGGGACAGGAAAGCAGAAGAAAGAAGAACATACAACAACCTTTGCCCCTACTAAGGAGATAGGCCGGAAAGTCAGAGGTGCAATCATCAACTAAGGTAACAATCATAAAGCTACAACTATGCTAACCTTAATTCTTTCGACTTTATATATCTATCCCACTCTATCCCTTTGCATCCACTTCTTTTCGCGATCGCTCCCAGGTAAGCTACGTTTCGCTCCAGAGACTGTGTCAAATGATATTGACCCACTGGTTTGCCCTGCCCTTCCTATCTTATCTATCTGGCCGAAGTATTTGAGAAATAACGCCATATTCCTGTCACTCGTCTACAAACATATTCCTGTCACTCGTCTACGTAGAGGAGAGTTCGTATTCGTATTCGTAAAATTCGTTAAGTCCGCACATGTGCGAATAACTAGAAAAATAAAGCGGGATTTGGGATTATCACAAGGTGCTAGACTATACCGGCAGGTGAAATGAGATCCTTTTAGGCTCGGGCCACAACGGCTGCGACGGTCAATAAAAGCGCTTATGACTTAAATCGAATAGGTACATATAGGCAAATCGCAGATGGGGAGTGTCTGTTCGAAGGAGATGGGGCTCAAGCTGGGGAAGGGAGTACCGGCTCTAGTAAAAGCTTAAAACAAAATGACAATTGAGAGTCCCTAGACTAAATTTCATACTATAAAGGAGAAGAAAAAAAAAACAAAAATTCAAAGACTGTAGATATCTAACTAGCAACTGCAATCAATGCCATAACCATAATACACCTAATACGCGGCAAGAACAGAACCAGTTCTGACTTCCAACATTAAAGAGGTCTGCTTATATAGCTTAAAATAAGCTTAGGAACCACAAGACAGGCTGCTCTGATGGTGTATACCAACCTAGCACTTCAAGTAGGAATATTACGTTTTGGTGGTGCAGAGGCACCAAAATAGCATCGAAGTGTTGGTAAAAAGAAAGCATGCTCGAGGACGGACCATAATTCACATCTACAAAACTGTATGGACAATAAAGAAACGCTTCAGGCTGAAATACCTCGTTGCTGTAAAATGCTAACTTGCTTTAAAGGACTGTGATGGATCTTGCGATATTGCTTTCCGATATACTTTCGGAATTGTCTGTGACTGTGTGACTCTAGGAAGGTGCATACAATGATTTCTTGGGATGGATTGGATTGGTCGTCCATTTTAATTTGCAGTAAAGCCGATGCATTTTTCGCATAAAACTTGGTCGTCTGCATTAAATACAACCAAGGGTAATTTTTCCATTTCAAGATTTTGTCCAGACCACTATCAAGTTAAGTTATCTGATTGACGGTCCAATTACTGACCGCTAAATCTGCCATTATTGAACAAAATGTTTTAGGAATATATATGTAGTACCAAATTTTCTAAGCCCGGAATGTCTGCATTTACTCCTGAATATATGCTACCTACTACATTTTCTAAACACCGAAAAAATAGATTGATTTTAACGTCTAAAAAATCAATCCTTGAAAACTGCTCCAACTATAGAGGTATCCGCCGTTTCCTGAACATAGCATACAAGCCGCTGTACTCAGTGAACGCCTGAAAAAAAACCTGTGTTTTACATCCGGTAAGTCCACAGCCGATCAAATATTTACACTACGACCGACACTGGAGAAAACTCAAGAAGTGCAGATCCCTACCCACAGGTTTGTTTATCCATTTCAGGCCCGCATATGACAGCATTTATAGAGACGAGTTATATGGGGCCATTTCTAGTTTTCTCATCCCTATCAAGCTCATCAGATTGTCCAGAATGACGAACACTCACTGTTCGATTAATTGGTATCATGTACTTTTCTTGTCCTCGAATCCAACAGATTTCACCTGTTTTTCAATCGCCGTGAACGCATATATCACATCACACTGACAACGACCGATGGTGTCAATAGGCGTGTGTTTTTTAAACCTCGCCAGCAAGCAGTTTGGACAATTGCCAGCAAGCTAAAGCTAACCAAACTTTTATATCGTCAGGATTTCCTTTGTGCATGGACACACGATCATGGGCATTACTTTCATTCCCATAAGGCCATAAACGATTTGGCTACACATTTTAGTTAAGTTTTAAGGGCCGATGTTGATTTTGAAAAAAACACAAATTATTTAGGAAAATATTGTCATTTCTTTTTATTATGATAATATTGGTATGGTTCAATTATGTATGGAACAAAATATCGGCCAAATGGCCGCCGCGACCTCGGCGGCACACCTCCATCCGATGGTCCAAATTTTCGATCACACTGAGGCATAATTGAGGTTCTATGCCGTTAAACCGCACCAAACGTTCTTTGTGGGTGCATTGGTTTTTCGATAATCGCCCAAATGCGGCAATTCTGATTATTGACGAATCCACTGAGGTGAAAATGTGCCTCCACTGTTGCCATTTCTTGCCACCATTCTGACCATTGACGACGCTTGAAATGGTCAAGAGGCTTTAGTTCTTGAGTCAATTTCACCTTGTAAGCGCGTAAATGCAAGTCTTTATGCATAATGTTCATCAACGACGAGCGTGAGAGGTGCAATTGTTGGGCACGACGACGAGTTGAGGTGGACCCACACTATCGCGAACAGCAGCAATTTTTTCTGCAGTACGAGCTGTACGAGTATGCACTGGTGTTTTCACATCTCCTACAGACCCGGTTTGCTGAAATTTTTGCACGATATTTCCGATTGTACGCACATTTGGACGACAAAGTTGACCGAAAAAATCACGAAGTGCACGATATGCATTTCGATTTGAACGCCCATTTTCATAATAAGCCTGAATAACTTTAACGCGTTGCTCGATTGTGTATCTTTCCATGGTTCAAATTGAATTAGTCAGAAATTGAGAAATGTCAAATGAAATGCAGAAAAAAACTTGACGTTTAGGTGTGGTTGACATTCAACATCGACTCTTAAAATTTAACCACCCTTTAGAAAGATGAGGTATATGGCACAGAAAATTGGCGGTCAAAATTTGGCGTCCGCTTCTGCTTTACAATAGAATTTTGTGTTTTCAATTTCACTATTCCTTTATCTGCCAAATTTTATTTCATTGCAATAGAGTAGCTCGCAAAAATGTCAGTGTCAAAAACAAAATGACGGATAAAAAAAACGAAATTTTATGGCCGCCTATAATATTTCGTTTGTTTTCGAAAGTCATTCATGATTATGAAAGTCTTGCCCATGACAGTATGTCCATGCACTTTTTGGGTTGTTTTCCATTGCGTATATGTCAGTGAAACTTCATAGTGACACCAACTGCTTTCTGCGCCACTTGCTTGTGATTTCCTAGCCAGGTACCAGGCAGCAGCGCTCCTGCTGGGAGAGATAATCAAGAGTTACAGCTAGCAGGTTGTTGATTTATTTAATATGTGAAATGTGCCTCTACTGGCAACTACTAGCTGGCGAAGTTTCAGAAAAACACGACCATTTAATAAAGCAAACGAATTTATGAGGAAATAAGACATTTTTTTTTTGCTCTAACTTACATTTTTGGTGATTAATAATAAACGTTTCATTTCTTGGCCAGGCCAACTTATTGCAGACCGACAAATTATTTGATACAGCCTAAGACTAGACGATTATTTTGTGATATTTGATATAAGAAAATTCGAACGGGCTTATGTGTACTCGTAGGTGTTTTGAAGTTCTCCTCAAAAACAAAAGAGTTGTTGTGCAAACTGTGGTTTTAACATTTTCAAAAATGCTATCTAATTGTGGACGAACGGATTCGCCGATGGGAATAATTTGTATCTTTCTCTAGAACGATTAAATCAGTAATATATGTGTTCAGATCCACAAAGTCTACCACTTCCCGAAGAGCGAAAAAATCGTTATTATTAGCAATTAATTCAATTTGCCCTTGTTTGTTCCAGTGTACAAATGACCATATTCTTATTGCGGCTAAATTCAGAGCTCAACTGTACAACGAGAAGAAACTGCGAACCGCTCAGAAAAAGACGCACGCATACTTTAAAAATCCTAGGCCCATGGTATAGCATCGGAAATCATTGCCGCCATTGATTTTGACATTTCACATGTATTCACAGACAGGGGAATTCATTCCGGGGAGAATTGGGTAGGAGCACGGAAGTCTGCGGTCTAGTTCTATGTGGTTTGTGCTGTAGGGTATCAGAGAAAGTTAAAGAGCTCGTGGTATGATGATGAATGCATGTAGAGGAAAAAGGCGACAAAAGATGCACACAAGAAAACGCTTCATCGCAAAACAAGGGCAGCGAAAAAACGGTATCGAGTCAAGAGAAGGGAGGAAAAGTAGACCGTACTATCATCCGGAGGTTTTACAAAAAAAAGCCAAGCAACTGGCTGATGGCTACAAACCTGGAATGCAGGCTCTTCGAGACAGGGAAGGAAACCTTGTCACTGAAGCGCAGGGAGTAGTAAATGTATTTAAGCAGCATTTCCAGCAGTTGCTTAATGGGTATCACGTAGAGAGAGTGATAGGGTAAGAAAAGAACCCATGTCCAGTCAATAATGGACCAGTACCAAGGTTCAATAGAAAAAGTTGGCTTAGCTATACAAAAGAAGCTTAACAATAACAAGCCCGCAGGCTCTGATGGTTTACCGGCGAAGGTCTTTAAATACGATGGTGACGTTTTGGTAGGCAGCATGCACAAAATCATCAAGTATGGGTGGAAGAAAACATGCCCGATGACTAGACTATCAGTTCCATATGACCCATTTAAAAAAGAGGCGATCCCATGTCTTGCAAGAACTATCGAGACATATCTTTGCTTAATGTCGCATATAGGATCCTATCCAACGTACTGCTTAAGCATCTTAAACCATTCTGTAACACAGTAATCGACACGCACAAGTGTGGCTTTTGGCCCCGCAGATCTTTCGAGTACTGAACGATAAGCAAGAAGAGAGAGCTGGTACTGGTACTGGACTCCTTCGAAAGAATACTTCGGCGGAATTTTGGTCCTGTGTGCGAGGAGAGCGAATGGAGTTGTTTGGCAAAACAACTGGGTTCAAAACTCCTAGCTCGAAGGACGAAATGCGTGCTCTACAAAACCCTTATCCTGCCAGTTCTACTTTATGGCGCCGAATGCTGGACGATTAGCAAGAAGGGAGAGCTGATACTGGGGCTCCTTCGAAAGAAAAATACTTCGGCGGGGTTTTTGGTCCTGTGTGCTAGGAGGGCGAATGGAGGAGAAGATACAACCGCGAACTGTATGAGCTGTACCAAGATGTGGATGTAGTCCAAAAAGCCAAAACACGTGGACTAAATTGGCTCGACCACATCGGATGAATGGACAATAATGCTCCAACTAAAAGGATCTTCGAATCCCAGCCCCCAGGTTCGAGAAGAAAAGGAAGACCGAACCTCCGTTTCAAAGACCAAACCATCGCGGATGCCAAAGCGCTTGGTCTTCACAACTGGAAGCAGCATGCTCGGGATCGCAAAGGATGGAAGTTTGCAGTGAGGTAAGTAAAGTAAAGAGTTTTCCAATAAGAGGTGTTATTTTGGTATTCAAAGAAAAATGTCATTTATTGAGTTAAATGATCGGATGTTTATTTCATAATAAAGAGGAAGGTATGCCGTTAATAACGAAAAACAACATCAGCCAAATGGCCACTACGAGCACGCTTACAGGACCATATCCTTTTCATAAAATTTTCCATAACCAAATCGCAAAGTGGCTGCCCTATGTCCTCGATAGCCTCACGAATTTTATCTTTGAGGTATTGAATCGACGCTAGGCTGTTGGCGACGTTGTTGATGATCGGCCGGCTTGAGTTCTTGAGTTAACTGAACTTTATAAGCCTTAAGACCCAAGTCTTTATGCAAAATACGGTGTAATGACGTTTGTGGAATGCCCATTTCCAAAGAACGACGAGGAATGGACAAACCTGGGTTTTCTTCAACACTTTGGGCTACAGCAGCAATATTCTCAGTTGTTCTTGAGCGACGTGCACGATTTTTATTCTACACATCACTAACTTGTCCCAACAGCTCGAATTTGTCCACCAATTTCTGTATTTCTGTCCGACAAGGTGCTTCACGACGACCAAAAAATGCTTTAGTTTTGCTAACTGTGACTTCAAGATTTTCACCATTTTTGTAGTGAATTTTAATAATTTCAACGCGTTGTTGAAGCGTGTATCGTTCCATTTTTAGTGATGGCGGAGTTTCTACTTGTCAAATGTCAAAGAATAAAAGCTTCAAAAGTGACAGCTACCGAAATAGCGGGCCATTCACAATAACACCTCTCATTGGAAAACCCTTTACAATTTGCAGCAATTTAAATGCAGAACTAAAATACATCTGCGAGCATCTCGGGGCGATGTTGAAGCGTTATAGCCTCTCTCGAAAGAAGTACATATTTAAAAAAAAGTAGGATCCAGCTTTACCCGCGTGACTGACGCAATCATATGCGAAGCCTTTATCATCCGAAAGCTGTTGAAAAACCTTTAAAATTAACCCTTGCCGTTTATCAATTTTCACAAAAAAAAAACTTGGGTCGACTTCTTGTCACTCAACGTTCTATAGTAGGTTAGGCATAGCAGAGATAATCGACATGTCCTATACTGAAATCGCATCTGACAAAGCCACTGCCTATTTGCATACTGCCGAAACCAATCAGAATTTATTTTTACTTTGCCATTCTAGTTTCAAGTCGTTATAGTAATTGCCATTCGGTAATTCGATTTTGCACTTCAATCCTTCCCCCTTTACAAACAATATATGTACATATGGATATGTACATACGTTAGCTGTCACTGCTCGTAGAGCATTAGCAAAATTAAATCCCAGTTTCAATAATTCCATTAAGATCAGCACTTTGAGTATCCACATATCGCGCATTGCTGCTGGGGTGGCTGCCCTCACCTCCCACCATTTCCACCCACATGTTGACATGCAAGAGCACGAGCACAAGTTGAAGAAGTTTCGTCGAAAAATTTAGATTTGCATGTCAAACAACGATGCCATTGTTCGCTTCTTTTTTTTCCTGATTTCCTTATTCTTTATCTTAACTTAGTGCTGAAGTAAATTTTTCATCTTCACTGGGACAGATACTCATCCACCTACCGCACACCACAAAGTATGTGTTGTATCGCGAAGATTGATTAAAAGAATTGCCTATGGGGTGAGTTAGATGGCAGTAGCTGACGCGCTGCCGAGAGGGGGGTGAAATCCTATATGCATTAGGCATGGAATTATTTTAAATTGAAAATATTTTTTATGCGTAGCTTGGAGCTACTTAAGTTCTTTCCTACTCCGGAAGAGATATACCTACACGCAGCACACCTCACCCCCACACCGATGGAGAATGTAAAAAGATCTTCTTTCGTCAAACACACGCACAGTACACACATTTACCATATGCTCGGAGGCACGATGCCTTTGTCCTATATCCTCATTACTTGACGCGCGGCTGTGTTTTGATAGGAAAGAGAAAAGTTTTTCATCTCCTCGTACTGTTTTCTTTTTTCTTTTATTTTGCTTTTTCATTTTCTAAGAAAATTTCCATGTACAAAAATTGAGCTCGTTCTTTTCTGTTTTCGAGGGGTTTACTGTTACTTAGCTTCGTCTTGGTTACGTTTACGTCCCGGTCCCGCACTGCTTCTCTATTGTAAAAACGAAAGTTTGTTGGTTTATTACACAAACTCGCATATATACAGATACACCGCTGCCAAATAATAAGTGTACCCGCAATACACCCCTTCACTGTAATTGTGTAAGCTTCATTCGTGGATCTCTGTTATCTTTGAGCGCGCACAAAGGATATACATCGGAATCATGTGTGCGGCAGCCGCTGATGGCAAAGCAAGGCAAGGACATGTGAGCAGCAGCAGCAGCAGCACAGTTTGTAGCGTGGGGGGCTTTGCATAAGATAAAGAAGCGAAAAGTTGTTGCGGTTTCTTAAGCAATATTGCGTTACACACAGCTACAACGCCAAGCCGATGGAGGGCAACATATGATTTTTTTAAACTCGTATTTTGGCTAAATGGAGAGCACTGTGGAGGCTAAAAGGAGATCATAGATAGAAGCCGTTTGCTCATATAGATTTGCCTTAGATACCTACATATAAGACACCCTTTTGATGTAGTAAACTGAAGACTTTTGTCTCGATAGTGAGACAAGCGAGTAAAAAGCAGAGATCTATATTTGTTGCTTGACGCCGTTGATCACCTCGTCGGACTGTAAGTGCCATCGAAAGTGCCCCCGATATCCAGGATGGCACATGGGGCTGTAATAAAAATAGTGGAGACCATTTATTTCATTTCTCGGCCTTACATGCACATCTTTCAAACATACGAGAGTAATCTTCTGAATTCAGGATACCCTGGAAGTCATTCTTTCAAAAAAGGTTACGTTAGGTTAGCTGGCTATCCTAAAATAGGACACATTAGAATAGAATCATCTCCTGATTTCCTGGTGGCGGTTTGTCTTCGAGTAGGGACAGAGGACAACCGTAGCATTCTCCTCCGTGTCTATTGGGAGGGAGACTGGTGCATGGCAGCAATGGGTGGTTGAATCAATCCGTTCTTCTGCTTGACCAAAAGTCAGTGGAGGGATTGTCTATACTGGGTAAGGATGGAAGGCAAACGTATAGCAGTTGGCCCCCCGTTTATTTCCTTTGACAACCCGTCCACAAGACAAAGACTGGTGCTGAGCAGAAAACCTTGATTGAAGCAAAACATCTTTACTGCTTAAAAACAAGAACAATAAATAGTTGGCGTAACAGGCGTGTAGACACCCTAGGCCTAGCTTCTCGCAACCATTCGTTTGTGTCAGTTTTTATTTTTGGGACGAATGAAAACCACCTACAATTTTATGCCGAGTCCAAACGGCTGAATTGAGTTACTTTTTCATGACGGTTATACTCTCGGACGTTTGCGAGAGCTGACGCAGTGGAAAACACCTTAAGATGTAATTTTTGTTTTTCCGGGGATAGAACACGGGACCCACCGCACAGTAGTCCAACCAACACACTAACCACTGAGCCACTGCGTCCCATCCTACTGATTGGTAGGTACAGCAAAGACGTAGGGTGCTCGGAACAGTCTATTGCCTCTGACGAAATTTTCAAAGTGTCGAAATGAGGTTGACTAATGAAGTCAGCTCCTCCAGGTGGCGGTTAGTCTTTGGCGAGGGCGAAGGAGTGACCGAATCAGTCAAACCCCTCCGCTGGTAACCTCTGACAGTCCGCTTGTAAGGAGTATGTGAGTTGTTCAGATCTACTCTACCTACAACTTGAAGTCGAAAAGTTGACAATTTATCTTTGGGAAAGACGGATTGGTATTTTGTTTCAATAGGTAATTGCGTGCTGATGTTTCAGTGAAGCCAATTGGACTTTATAACGAACTTGCTGATGCAGCAAATATCGGTTCGAGACAGGTCGCTTAGGCGGCAAGAGCTGGACAGGCGCAAAGGAGAAGAACGGTGGTTTTCTATTCTTCTTCGTCCATGCAGCTCCTACATAAACTTATAGGGTACTCCCTCCCATTCTGCGGGCATGCCTGCCGGCGACACGGTCTGCGTCCGGTTAATGTTCCCACAAGGGAGCTATAGTTTTGTTCCTATTAATACAAAGAAGATTTCTAGTCCTTCTGCAGTCTAATTTCCGCCAAATTTGTCTGGATGGAAGGCAGGCGCTAATACAGTTCCATCTATTGTTAGAGATTTTTAAAGCTTCCCCGAGAAGCAACAAGTTTACTGATTGCAATGGAGCTTGCGGACCTTCGCTGATGTTAGTTATGTGGAGTCCGCAGCCTTTTCAAAAAGTAACTCAAAAGAATCTTCTGTGATAAGCTGGACATTAAGCTCTTATAATGGTTCTTTTGCCTCACGAATTGCGAAAATGTTCTCTAAAATACTATATATATAACGCGCATTTTCATGTTGTCGCCGCATGTTGTAATATTTGGCGACTAATAACTGTGCTTGTGTAATGAGATATACGAGTAATAAAATATATGAGGAAAGTCATTTTATAAGTCTGTCGATATCATATAGTCTTCTTATTTAACCTCGCACAATCCACCTAAAATATTTGCACGAAGTTTGTATTATCATTATTTTTGCATTCGCATATGCTTCTTCTAGATACTCGTGTCCGCATTTTGCTCTCCCGCGTGGGTTTCGGCGAATCGCAAGTGCTTCTTCGGCCGTCTTTCGCTACGTAAACATGGACGGATTGCCAGATAAACTCGCCGGCAAACAAACTCCTCTTAATGGGATCAAAACGAACGAAATACGAACATAAAAAATGGCACGGAACTAAAAAAATATTTAAATGTGCAGACATTTTCTGAGTGAAATGTGTTTACATTGGTATCACCTGTCACGTGCAATGTTTCTATTTTATGATGATCTTGTTGAAAAGGTTAAGTTAGACGACAATACGATCGGCCGCAAGTTTCGAGTTTGATCCAACGTATGCAAGGGCCAGAAATGCATTCGCAAGATCGTCGGCTTTTTCATTGCATAGAACATCCATTATACCGCGATACCCAAGTATTCCTTGCACTGCTTTACACATCTCTTAATTCTAATTCTCAAATAATTGTTTTAAATCTTGGCTGTCAGAGTACATGGTAATGGTTTTATTGCTTGCGCCCAGACGGTCCCTACAAGTTTTCATAATTTGTATTACATATCCTATTACTTGTCTCAGTTCAGCCCCACTGTTTAGAATCGATAAGAGAAACCATACCATTCGCTATGATGGTGACGGGCACCTATGTGTATTAAGGCCCAAGTCGTTTTTCTGTTCACAATTTCATTTTTTCGTATCTATGCCATTCACCCATTCTCACAATGCTGCCGGAGGGACGAAATGTTACTCTTCTTTGAAAGTTTCTTCTTCTAATAACTCTGTACACACAGTTTAAATAGAATTTGTGTTCTGTTTTTGAAGAGTAGTAGGTGGGGGCCGGTAGGGATAACTGAGTTCCGGTGGCACATCAGAAGAATAAGAGAAGACTAAAAGGCGTACCCGATAAAAACGGCGCGGAGGCAGACGCTGTTTCATTATTAAAAAAGGGAAAAAGTTTATAAAAATGGGAAAAACTTGAGTGTAACTAAACATAAATTTGAATTTTGTGCCAAGGGATGGTGTGGCGGTGTGAGAGTGTGCCTTCAGAGAATGAGAAGTTTATACTTATTTCCTTGTCGTCGTTAGAATAAGGCTTCGGGTTTTTTTTTCTTTATTCGTTTGCAAACAAAAATTAATTTAAAACACACACATGTGCGGGAAGAACGAATAAACATTCAACTCGAACTTGGGGAAACATCCTTTGAAAGTTGCTTCAAGGTTTTTTTTTGCGTTTTTTTGAGGACGTCCTGGTAGGTACTTATGGCGGTTTTCTGGAGAAAACACAAAAACAACAAGAAGAAAGTTTTCAATTAGGCAATAGATGTTGTCGCTGATGGGGGAATGAGGAAAAGAGATTAATAATAGATACACAGAGAAAAAAATTAAACTCATACGTGTTAAAATCAAATATAAACACCTATGATTTGGCGCCAAAATGGTTTCTCTTTATTTTAAACACGAACGTATTTAATTTTATGAAACATGATTTCACATGGATTTCGATTGAATCGAAGTATTTTGTAGTCGAAATAAATATGTTCAATTTAATTTCTGCGAATAGGAACCTATTTGAATCAAAATGTTTGCTGTTTGAAATGAAGATGTTAATTTTATTTTTTCTAAATAGAAACTTATTTAAATAAAACTGTTTTCTTTTTGAATTGAAAATGTTCGATTTAATTTTATTAAATAGGAACTATTTCAATCAACATTTTTTTTGTTTGAAATAAATACGTTCGAGTTAATTTTGATAAATAGAAACCTATTTGCATCAAACTCTTTTTTTATTTAAAAGCATAACCAGTTTTTATAAAAAGCATATATTTTAAATTAACAAAATTATGAAAATAATTTGTATGACAATATTAGAGGCCAAAGAAAAAATTAAATGATTACCGATCCTTTATGGGTAAAGAGAAAACAAAACTTTAAGATTTACAATTTCCCAGGAACTAAGTCCATTGATGAACTCAGCTGCGAATTGAGTTTCAGCTTCGAACACATCCAGTATATCAACGATCCGAAAATAACAATTTTTCAAAATCGGTCAAGGACATTATACAAACTGAAAGATGGACAACTTTAATCAAAACAAAACATCCGAATATAAACCCATTACTTTGCTTACTATTTTGTCTGCGTCCTTGCTTTTGGCAGTGATGATACAGGCTCCTTCATCACATATAATATTCCACCTTGAACTCGTACCATGCTGTAGCAACATAAAATTTAAAAAAAAATGTATTAAGTAGTATATAGAAGATTTAACTTACCGACAACTATACAGGAAAGAGTGAAGATAAACTCCACTTCTCCAGAAGAACTTGCAAATCTTCATATATCGAAACGTAATCACGTGACACTACCTCACTGCACATATTTTGTAATGCGTAAAATATATTTCCTTTAAGCGTTTATAGTCAATTCAAATAGAACTCTGTTCAAGTTTTTCATTTTCAATCGATTTTACTAGAACTCCGTTCACAAAAAACTCGGTTGTGATTTTATTGATAATATCAAACATGAAATGAAGTACATGTTTGACTTAAACTAATCGATTATGTTTAATTCAAACACGTTTAGGTTTGATTAAATACAAATCTATTGGAATATTTCATTTTCAATTAGTTTGAATGGAATTATTTTTCAAATTACCTCGTTTACGTTTTATTAATAGTAAAAACATGAACGAGCTCAAACCAAAGACAAATATATTTAAAATAACCATTATTTCAATATAGAACATGTTTTAGTTTAATTCTACCAGATTTTGGATTGAATTTTTTGTTAAGGCGACATGTTTTAATATGGAAAAATGAAATATGTTCCTTTTTGATTTTTTCGTTGCAAATTATTCTCAGTGTAATATGTATATGTACTTTCATTATGATATTAGATTTTTCGAGATGTGGTGGCGATTAAATAGGGAGCAGCTGGGACTCGATATAAAACATATAATTAATCCCTGAAGTACACATTTTAGCTGGAGGTTAAATTCGCATTTCAGATAGGGTTATGTCTAGAGATAAACCGAGGATTAACACTCACTATAACCCTTTGACAAACTTGTGTAGGGTAGTCATGTATAGTTGAATTTAATTTCTCGTTGAAAACTATTACTCATCGTTTTCCCACATTTAGCACTACCAATAAGAGCTACAGCTATTCTTCTCAATAAAAATTAAAATAAACAATCAAAATGTCGATACAACAGGTTCATATGGGTCCTATATACGCCTAGTATCTCACAACCATTCAATTACGTACGCCAGCTTCCCTTTTTGGGAACAAATTGAAATAGTTGCTGGCCCAGGCTGAGCTGAGAATCTTTTTGTAGGTAGTCATAGCTGAGGTTATGTTATGTTTGGCGGCTGTTTAGGAAAACACAACTGGACCATTCAGTCCAATCTACCACAACTACCACTGCACCCAAAAATTCTACCACGTTTTGTTATTCCAGTGTTAAATATTTTATAGTTCTCTATGCTTTCATATCGATAAGAAAATGAAAGCGAGGCGCACTTTTAATGGATATTTTTATATCATTCGTGTCGTCATTAACATCTTCAGTCTACAGTTTAATATCCCATCAGCAAAACAGGCAATTTCCATTATTAAGATTAAGAATTTCGAGCGATAGATTGACATTTGACGCCCTGGACATTGAGGCCCTATGTTCGTGTCTCCAATTAGTTTTGTATCCTTTCTAGTAGGTGCAATCGTGCAATGTGGTTTTCGGCGCACCCGACCAGATAATGAGAAGGGTACTCAAGTTTGGGGCGAATGAAAGCTTTTATATTGCAGCTAGATCAAAAGGGGTAAAATATTTCTTGCACCGTTTGAGGCAACCTAGACATTTCGCAGCGTTCTTGAAGACTTCGTGTATATGGTCGTTCTAACGACGTGTTTCATTGACACACATTATACCGAAAATGAAAAATCTTTCGGGCTCGAAAATATAAGGGCCATTCATTTATAATGGCTGATTGGCTAAACCTTTTTTATAATGCTATCAAGGTCAGAATTTAATGAGCTTAACATATGTTGCCTTTTATGGCCGAAGAGCAAGTACGTGAGTCCTGGAATGAATATGAGAAGGTAAGTCTGCTGTCATCAGCGAACGAAAAAATTAGATTAGAAGTTGCAAACAAAAGATCATTTATAAAAATGAGAAAGAGAGTCGGAGACAGAACGAAGCCTTGGGGAACACCAGCATTTATATGGTGAGTTTCAGACGTGAAACCATCGAAAACAACTTGAATTTAGCGGCCAGAAATGTAGTTTCTAGTCCATTGAATAAAAGTCGCATCGATCCCATAAGCACGCATTTTTGACAAAAGAGCTTGGTATCAAACTCTGTCAAATGCTTTTATATAATATATCAAGCGCAACAATCTTTATTCCACCAGAGTAGTGGAGAGATTGTTCCCGCTTTCCGGTGAGATAAGTCATCAAATCATCAGCGGATCTGTTGCCACGAAAACCGTACTGCCGGTCATTGAGAAGTTTCCGTGATTCAAGATATTTCATAAGCTGACAATTTGGCAGCGTTTCTATGACTTTAGAAAAGAACGGACGTAAGTGCTATGGGTCGGTAATTGGTGGGAGAAGAAGAACCGCCCTTTTTAGGGACGCGCTGGAGTTGTTTTCCACTTACTCGGAAAGAGTCCAGAAGAATACGACAGATGATTATATTATTACCAGCTAATGAGAGTTCTAGGAGAACTTATCCGACCAGTGATTGCTGGGATCGCACATTCCCTATACACATTTGCTGATTCTGTGACTAATTGTAATGGTGCATATAAACTTCAAATCTACCACCCATTTCTTAGATCTACCACTCTTTTTTCCTTCCAATCTACCACATTTTTGAAATCCCAAGTGACAGCACTGGCTCAGTCCATTGTGTCCATAATGTCTCATTGAGAGGCTCGAAGAGTGACTTGATTTAAGTAGTCAAGGTAAATTCTTACATGTTTTATTTAGGAGGTGGAGGTGGCTGTTCGAGTGTTCCGGTTCGCATTTCCGGTTTGTCTTCGGGAAGGAAAGCTGATCGAAACAGAATTTACCCCCTAAAGCCTCTGACAGCCCATCTGCGTAAAATGAGACTGATGCAGAGTAGAAAGAAGTGATTGAAGCAATCTATGTAGCTAACGGCGCCGGCGCTGTGAAATTAAGCCCGAGGAAATAAGACCCCAAAATTATGTTCGTAAAGCAATAACAACAAAAATATGATATATTTTGGGTGTAATTTAATTTTTTTGGCCTAATTTCATTTTAGGTGCTTTTTCATTATGTAATAAGACCTCAACTTTTGAGAATGAAAGCTGCAATCACAATTGAAATGAAGGTGACTTTGACATTTAAATTGACACATCAACATCGACTAAAGATAAATTATCAATTAAATGTTGCTATTCAAATGCTACCAAAGTGAGAGTGACTATTTTTAGTTCTCTCAACTTTTAACTGCTGACACGCAGAAGGTGCAGCAGCGTTACCAGATATACAATACCCCATTAAATTTCAAAAGTTTCGAAATTATTTTTATGTTAATTATTTAGAAAATACTGTTCAGATCTGCTTTCTTAAATTACAACATGCGCGATTTTCCTTGTTATTGTTCTAACATTGTGCAGGTTGTCCTTAACATTTAAATTATTAGCATTTTTATACCCTCCACAGGAATATATTAGGTTTGTCATTAAATTTGTAACGACAAGAAGGAGTCTCCGGAGGTTTTATAAAGTATATATTCTGAATCAGCATCACATTCTGAATAGATTTAGCCATGTCCGATGTCTGTTGGAAACACGATAGCGTATAAACGAAAAGAGGACAGACACAATTTTACTTCACATATATTCGATTCCCTTTCACCTTCTACTGCTATCGTGGAATCCGCCGGAAAAGTTTTCTTATCGACACGTTTTTGGGAAAGGTAGTTTCACTGTCAAACGGCTGTCTTTCATTTGTCAATACAAATCTATGTAGCTGCATTCGTCGGAGGTATATGAAATGATTTAAATAAAAAATGTTCGCCTTAATAAAGCAGCTCTTTTATATGAACATTTTCTTAAAAAATATAAATATAATATAATATAAAATACGATAGGGGTGAATATAAATGTCAAGGTCTTAGTGACATTTTTTAAACGTTTTTTTTTGTAACAATTGTATGAAACTCACAAACCAACATCAGAGGTAAAATTTTTCAGAAGTCTGTTCAACTGCTTGCATATATGCTGACGACATTGACATTATTTGAAGATCGCAGCAAGCTGTCCAGTGGCGCATTTGCAAGTATTAAGGACATGACAAAGTATAAGCTATCAACGAGAAAGGAGTCTCAGCATAGACGACAAAACGTAACGATGGACAGATACAACTTCGAAATAGTCAACGACTTTGTGTATACTTGGGCTTCACTATCACCTCGCAAAATGAAATCAGCTCAGAGATCAAACGAAGAATCACTCTTGCCAATCGCAGTTTTTTCGGGCTAAGAAAGGCGCAGTAGCGCAGTGGTGTGCGTGTGCTGGACTACTGTGCGAGGGATCCCATCAGGTTCGATCCCCGGAAAAACACAAATTACATCTTAAAGTTTTTTTCTACTGCGCCACCTCTCGCGAACGTCTGACAAACATCCGAGAGTATGACTGTCATGAAAAAGCTCCTCAATTCAGCCGTTCGGACTCGGCATAAAATTGTAGGTCCTTTCCATTCGTCTCAAAAATAGAAACTCACACAAAACGAATGATTGCGAAAAGCTAGGCCATATCGGTGTCACCCGCCTGTTGCGCCACCTATTTATTTTATTTATTTATTTAAGAAGGCATCTAAGAAGTAAAGCTCTCTCTCATAGAACCAAGGAGATATTAAGACCGTAAACATCCCGGTCTAGCTGTATGGTGCAGAAGCATGGATTCTATCGAAATCGTATGAAAACCTCCTGCGATGTTTTGAGAAAAAGATTCTTCGGACGATATTCGGTCCAGTTTGAATCGAAGGAGTGTGGAGGAGAAGATTTTTTAAACAACGAGATTTATGGGCTATACAGCAACGTTGATTTGGTCAAAAAGCTGAATATACAGTGGTTGACATAGCTGGAGCGTATGGACAGCAACGCACCAGCCCAACGAGTCTTTGAGTCCACCGCTGAGGGACAACGTAGCAGAGGAAGACCCAACCTAAGGTGGCGCGCACAATTAAAGGACGACTTCAACCAACTTGGTGTTCGCAATTGGAGGCAGCTAGCTAGGGACCGAGCTGGCTGGAGGGGCTTGTTGGTTGAGGCCGCTGTCCACTCCCAACTGTATAGGCACCCCCAAAAGTAAAGTAAGTCATAGCGACAGTTTTGTTTTTAAACGTGGATAGAGTCACATGCCATAGGGCTGAAGAAATCATGTGGAGTTGTGGAGTTATTGAAGAAAGTATTCAATGGAAACATTATCTCCAGAAGTGGACATCTAGCCTGCACTCCAAGATCGTTGGATTTAATCCTCCTGGACTATTTTTTATTGCTATATGCGGATGTGTCAACAACAGCCTAGTTCGTTGTTGCACGAACAGTTTGAAGTTTATAAACGGCCATTTTGTGCTTGTGTCATAAAATTCAACCCGCAACATTCTCTGATCCCTTGAAACTGAAACATCTGACGTGACGGTTCTATGCCATATATTAAATCAGATTCATTTAGCTGTTAAAAAATTAATAAGTTACAACTGCCAGCGATATAACGTCAATTTGTATTTTTATTTAACGCTTTTAATGGTCTAAATGAGTTTATAAGTCGCAGTTTAAATTTACTTATATGATAATAAAAACAAAACAAGATGACGGTCTATAACAAAGAGTTGATGTTTCATCCATCATAGACAAAAACTCAATTTTCTTACAATACCTACTGTGAGTTATTACTGCCTTAAGCATTAATTTTATTTCCATTTTGCTTGGCAAATTGTTTCGTTAATGCCATACTTTCGTCTGCACTAAATGGCCGGATGTTTTATAATTTTCAAAGAGTTCCGTTTCACACACTTTTGCCAATTAGGCCACAGAATGTGTTCTATTGTTAAATTCTTTTATGCAGACTGCTGCAATGGACTGATAAAGCGCACACGTAAGGGTATACATAAATACATAACAACCATAATTATACTATAATCATTGTAGACTACTTGTAATTGAAGGAACTTGGTTTTGTTTTTTATTTTTTTATTTTTTATTTTTTTGTTCTATTATATTTCTTTAAATTAATATTTTAATTGCCCACTGAAAGCACTTATTGTCTATGCAATATCACTCTAGGTTTTATTTCATCCATGTTTTGTAGATGTTAAGTGTTGTATCTGAATAGGTTTAAGCTTGTACAATGGGATGGAGGTATAGTGCACATATAAGGGAGAATATACATTTCAATAAATTTTAGTATATTACATGCTTATTTGTCGTTACAATAATACAGTAGGTATCCCTGCCTAAGCCTAGGCCAAACACATAGCTATTATCATTTGTTTTAAACTGGCTACTAACATTCAAAAATAAATGTGAAGATTAAACAGGATTATCTATACATATAATGAAACTGTACGAATTTTCTTTGGCCGTTAAAAACTCGAAAACTAGTGGACAGATTTCGATGAAACTTTTTTTAGAATGTTCCTTAGGACTGTGAGACTGCTATAGGCTATATCGTTTATAGCCACCTCCTTAGGAACAGTTTTTGGATTTCAAAGGAAGAGGGAAACAAAGAAAAAAATGCAGTATTACAAATAAGTAGCAAGATCTAGGAGAGGAAGGCATTTTCTTTTTCTCCTAAAGCGCGAAAACTACTGCACATATTTCAATGAAACACTCAAAGTGTAATTTTAAATGAACCAAATATAATTTTGTGCGACCGGACAAGGCGAGCACGGGTCCAGTTGGTTTAGTATAAGAGAAAAAAAAAATAAAGTATGGAAACTGTATTTTGTTATAGAATAAAACAGACGCAGATGGATTGAACTGTCAACTAATTGTGTTATAAAATAAAAGAAAACAAACTTCCTGACGACCTTCATCATATCTTTCTGGCGTTAGGCAATAACACCCAATGAAAAACCGACCGCCCAAATCAATTAGAAAATAATGACCAAAAAAATCTCGCGTAGTTTATCAAAATTGCTCTACGTACAAAAACGGCCAAAATAATACGTGGAAATTCATAAACTGAAATATGTATGAGAGAGGTTATGCTGCCCCCTGCAACCCCCTGCTTAAGGTCTCTGCTTTGATTTTAAGTAGGTGCCTCACTACCTAGGAAGGAAGATACTACTTCCATGACCTAAAAGAACTATTCGACATCTTACTTTCTCAATATCCCATAGCTTTCAGAGGACATCATAATGATCGCAAGGCCTATTTACCAACGAGCATTAAGGTGGCGCTACAGTCCGGGGTGGAGCGGGGCTTCCAGCCAGCAGGATCTTTGGACAGCTGTCTCCAGTTTCGCGCGCTAAGTTGGGTAAGTTCCACTCGTGTGCGCTACCTGAGGCGCGGTGTTTCTCTAATGCGCCGTTCCTCGGGTGTGGATTCGAATATCTTCCGGGCCGGAGCATTCGCTCTACATGACCCAACCACCTCAGTCGTTGGACCATTACTCTTCTGGGTAGGTCGATGTCGTTGTGCAGTCGGTACAGTTCGTCGTTGTATCTCCTCCTCCAATCACCATCTATGAAAATTACTCGAAGAATTTTCCTCTCAAAACAAAAAAGAGTAACCGCATCCGATTTTGATAGAGTCCATGGCTCTGCACCATAGAAAAGAACTGGGATGATTACGGTCTTATAAAGGGTCACTTTAGGTGTTCGAGAGATGGCTTTGCTACTCAGTTGCTTTCTTAGCCCAGACAAACATTGATTGGCGAGAGTTATTCTCCGTTTAATCTCAGCGCCCGCTGGTGTCATAGCTTGAGTTCATAACCGAGCCTAGGTAGACAAAGTCCTTAACCACCCCAAAGTTATATCTGTCTATGGTGGCATTCTGTCCAATGCGTCGGTGTTGGATATGTCCTTTCCTAAAGACTGCAAATACTTTGTATTGCCCTCATTGACCGCCAAAACCATCTTCGCCGCCTCCTTTTCAATACTCACGAACCCACCAGTGATATCACACTGCGTTCTTTTTTTTTTTTTTAAATACTTCTCCCGGGAAAGGCAAACCTATAACGCTTCATCAGCGCCCCGAGATGCTTGCAGATGTATGTTAGTTCTGCACTTTAATTGCTGCAAATTGTAGTCTTCTGGAAATATATCCCCAGGAAGCGAGTTCCAAAGATTGCTTGTCCTGTAACAGAAGGAGTTTTGGAAAGATGATGTCCTCGCGGTTGTCAAGTGTACTGTATGGTAATGAGAATTAGCAGCCTGTCTTGTGGGGCGCCCAAAAGTTGCATTTCGAGGGATAATGTCCTTGAATTCCTCGGAACATCTACCATGGAAGTACCTATAGAACAAGCATAGGTCAGCGACTTGTCTTCTGTGCACCAACGGTTGCAGATTCGATGTGAGTGTAGAGTCTCCAATAAGTCAAACTGCTCGTCTCTGTATTCCGTCAAGTAGGTTAAGTGAATGTTTTGGGGCCTAACTCCATATATGGGAGCAATATTCCAGGCCTGGTCTAACCTGTGCTCTGTAGAGAAGGAGAAGTTGCTTGGGACTAAAGTACCTCTTTGCTCTAAATAGGTAGCTCAACTTAGCGGACGCCGATTTTGCGATATAGGATATGTGGTCCTGCCATGTGATTCCTGAATTGACTGTGATTCCTAGAAGGTGCATTGAGTCCTTGGGATGGATTGGATGGTCATCCATTTGGATCTGAGGAACAGTTGATGCATTTTTCCTGGAAAATGTTGTGAGCTGTGTCTTGTTTGCATTAAATACAACCAAGTTGTCTTTTCCCCACTTCAAGATTTCGTCCAGATCACAATTTAGAGAACTAATTTGTTCACATTTTACTGTGTGATGTAGCCGATTATGTCGATATCGTCGGCGTAGGCGAGTAGATGGACGGACTTTTGAAAGCTAGTGCCTCTGGTGTTAGCGTTTGAATTTTGTACTATTCTTTCAAGAACGATGTTGAAGAAGTCACATGACAGCGCGTCGGGTTGTTTAAATCCTTTTTTGACATCGAAGGTCTCGGTGAGTTCTTTGCCGACGTTGATGCGGAGCAGCGTGCATTCTCCATTATCATGGAGGGATGCCAAAACTAGACATTGCTCTGTATAGGTCGTCTCCATAAATGATGTCATAGGCGGCCTTAAAATCTATGAAAAGGTGGTACGTATCCATTTGGTCTTGCTGGTTTTTTTTTCAAGATCTGCCGCAGTATGAACGGTCGATGGTAGACGAAAGGCTTCGGACATCACATTGCCCTCACAAGGACATAAGTGTGATGAGGTGGATCTACTTCCCAGCCATCAACCCACCTATCTACTACCTACCTAGTGTAGTATTACGTACCTGGCGACAGTCCTGGCGTAGTTCTGCAAGAATCGAAGTTAGGGCTATCCTATGCAATATTATATATGATAGGATCTAAGAATTGATATCTCAATTGATGCAAGAGTTGCCCAGAACAGAAAAGAGAACTAGTGAGCCTGAGCAGCCATAAGAAAAGAAATATAATCATTTTTAGAGTATATATACGAACTTATAACTGCCGGCGGGCGGTTGGGAATAATCCGAAAGTGGATCAATGATCTGTGTAAGCCAAAGATATAGTGCTATTACTAACCTTAAAAAGCAATATCCTTACAGAAGAGTGCACACCTTTTAGTGACACAAAAATAACTTTCCCTAACATTCTTACACTTTCATTCATTTATTCATTTCCAATGGTTCGCTTGTCCATTAAGTGGATCGCGGGTGTAGATTCCTCAAGAGGACCCTCCATAGCTCTCGATCCTCCGCCATCGACTCCAAATCATAAACTTTCTTACACTACTTACTTTCTTACTTACACTTACACTACACTTCTTACACTGACTTTCTTACACTAACAAACCGAAACAAAAAGAATTTGCATCCAGCACTGACTAAAATGCAAATAATTATTAATCGTTGGTTGAGTAAGGCCCTCTCAACAACTAAGCTAAAATTAATTCATGTGTGATAAAGGCTACACTCTTATTACTTTACGTCCCAGGTGCGGATCTAGTTTCGTTCATGAACCTCATGGCGTCCAAGGGGCGGGTTGATAGGAAACCTTTATTTTGAAAATTATAAAATTTAAAAGTATTTTAAACCTTCAAAAAGGAGAATTAAATTAATTACCTACAGTTTAATAGCCCTTTACTCCAGAAATGCATTTAGCCCCACTTTTATATAACTTTACTATCTCAAGGGGTCGGTCGTCGGCTTTGGCCTTTCAAAAAATGAATACCTCTTATAATAATCGATTGTGAAAAGCCTGCCATAGGACTCAATTATGCCCTATCCACAAAAAAAAGGGCGATCGTAAGTCTTGCTAATGTCACATAATGACTAATCTGCAGCATATTATCTGCCAATCCTTTAACCGACGGCGACGGTTGTATTTCGATTCGAGCTCATCATCTCCTCGACTTTAGAGCCGCATAATTAGCATTCAGTACATAAAGCTATTGTATGCCGAAGGCCACATTGAAGATCCCGGTAGAACTAGTACACCTGTGTCGCATAAATCTGGAAAGTTCGCAGTACCTACTAGAGGCAACTTTAACGGACTATTTCAAATATTTAATTAAGAGTAATAATTTGGAGCAATGCGGAGCTATGAATAAATCTATAATTTCAAGCCCAGTTTTTAATTCCAGGAGTTTTAGTTGATCTAGACACGGCGAACTAAACTAGAACAAGACCGACTGAATAATACAAATCATCCGTCCACCATGTTTTGACAAGACGTCACTACTTTAATGCAGTAAACGCCAACTCCTCGGAATGCCAACTCCTAATGTAACCCTAGAGAATCGGTGCTATACTTTAGTTTGACAAAAGAAATCGGTCAAAAAATCCTGTCTCGAATGATGAACTGTGCGCTCTAGAAAATCATTACCTTCTGATTTATTGCAATAAGTTCCAATCTATAAGCAGGAAGGGAGAATTGGCACGGAGAATTGGAAGAGAAAATGTTTTGAACCCTATGAGCTGTATCGAGGTGTGTATTTAACCCAAAAAGACTAAACACCTTGACTACATTGCGCTGATAATAATGGTTTTTGAGAGGGTTTTCGACTCCCTATCCCTAGGTTCAAGGCTACAAGGGAGACTCGACCTTCGTTTCAAAGACCAAGCCATCGTGAATGTCAGGGTGCCTGGTCTTTATAACTAAAGCCAACGTATCTTGGTCTCGAAAAATGAAAGACTGGAGTGACTTAGATAGAGACTCTTTACAGAGCGAAAGGTCATTAACAAACTTCTATGCACGATGTATTGGGTCCCTATAACAGATAGCACTTAAGTCTCATTTCAATTACTAGGAAAAGGGGCTTATCAAAGGCGATTCTACCTATGGCTTGCTAGAATTATTGAGACATACCACTAGAACTGAAGTCAGTCCTTTAACCGAAGCTTGAATTTCGATTAGAGTTCATCATCTCTTCATCGACTTTAAAGCCGCATTATTTGCATTCATTACAAAAAGCCTGTGCCGCATAAATTTGGAAAGTTACCAAGTTCGAGGTAAGGTCACAGGAGTAGAATATAGCTTCAAATCGAGATCAGAAAAAATCGTTTGATACCATGTGGCAAATTTTACTAAATATATCCAGGCAGGCAGACGAAGAAAAGATAATTATTGTGCCAGAAGAAGTCAACTTCATAAGTCCACAAAATAAAATACTAAAGGACCAATATTTATACCTTGGGGGACTCTAGAAGAAGGTCTAATAGAACAGCAGAATCCGTCGACGTATACAAATAAATATATTATTGTCCGTCTTCTAGTTATAAAGTAATCCATTTTCTAAGGCTCCACTCGCAGCCAAGTTTGTCGAATATGTTTGCTAATATGTACATGTCGCCGGTGATGCACGTAAGGTACCTATCTAGAATTAGTTCAGTTTATTTGGTGAATGGTGAAGGTCGGTAGCTAGGTTTTAGAAAGTTATGAGGACTTTCAAGTACCTAGCCTTTATGATTTTAAGTTTGAAATGATCGGTGGTTGGAAGACGATCGGTGGTTCATAAGAGTGATAAAATTGGGTACTACTGATATTGCATTGTAGGTGTCCATTTTTAATTATGAAAGGAGCAAATACAGAATTTATGAATTATGTGCCTGCAGCAGTCATACCAACAGTTTTTATTTTAAATCATTGGTGCAAGGTCCTATTAACCTTGAAGCATTATTAACTAAGGGCATTCGCGGAATATCTCAAAAAACCCTAACCGATTTTACCTAATTAAACGACCAGTTTCCACAAAATCCGACACAACAGCTGAAGCCCCCCGTTAGCAGCGCCAAGGTCAAGACCACGGCAAAATGTCGTCAAAGGACAACACCAGCAACAGATTTAACCCTCGCATTGTGTCGACACAAAACAAATTGAGAAAAACACAAATTAACACATGTTTCGTCGACTTGCCCCGGTTTCCTTGCCCGTCTCTTCCAATGCTCCTTCTGGTGTTTTTCTTTACCATTTTCTCCAAGTGAAAATATACATTTCATTGTTATAATTATTCCGTATGCCGGCAAGCAGATGAGTGGGTGTGTACCCTCTCGAGCTGTCTCCACGTGCCGGTCTTCTCCAGCTCCAAGATGAAAATTCCACCGTGTCGTCACCCCCACCCTGGGAATCCCTGATTTTTCACCTATTTTCATCCACTCCGTTGAAGAATGAATGCCTTCGCATTGAAGGATAATTTTCTCAGAAATTTTCTCGATTCTCTTCTCTTTCTCTCTAAGGTGAGTGGCAGGCGGCAGTCGGCAGGCGGTGGTGATTGCCGAAGTAAGGACGGTTTTTGTGTGCAAGGTTATTTTTGGTCGAAGAAAGGAACACAAAATGTGTTCGTTTGCCTGACCTTGTAAACACAAAAAGAGAGACTCCCACATATGAGCTGGTGATACCTCCCGTAGCCGACAGAGCCAGAGACAAAATTCAGAATCGTTCGCTGTTGCCATCGTGTCGTAGTCATCATTGCCGTTGCTGTTGCTGCCGTCTTCGTCCTTGGATCACGGCCAGACAAGACAGAGAGGGTGGCATTACCAGTGGGTGGGCGGCTGCTGGAGTTGGAGACCGGTTGCGTGTTTTCTCTGTTGCCTCAGCTACCCGAACTGTGAAAGTGGGTAAGTAGCCTGTTCTTATCCAAAGAAGCCGTATATAGGTACAACTGTGCGTCCGTCACAGGATGTCATACATCGGTTGGTATAAAAATAAATCAATTACGATTGCCTGTGCGCCCCGGGAAGAATGATGTGCCAGGTAAACTCTGGCAAATGACATAATGAAATGGAGGACCGCCGCTATACACATCCACCAACCACCACCACCGCCACCCTTTGCGTGCAATAATTTATAATTTCACAATTTGTGTGCAGAGTAGGAGGAGAACACCAAAAATGTCCTGTTTTACTATTTCTCCGCACTTTTGGCAACTTTTATTTCCATTTTTACCCAGTGGGAGGGGATAGGACACACATCCCGTTCCCAGACCGTCGTCGTCGGTCGGTCGGTCGGCGGAAGTTCACCCTCATTGGGCTCATTACGAACGCATAATGTGGGGTCCGAATCAGGCCATCCGCTGCACAAAATTGCATCCACACTCGTGGGAGGAGTTTGACGTTGATTTTTATAAAAATACATTTTTCTTTTTTTCCTTTTTTGGGCCAAAAAGGACACTAAAAATCATTGGAAAACAGGAAAGGGAAAAGTATACCTGCCATATAATCGCATAGGCCCATCTCATAAAAAATCATTTCAACTAGTTCCGTGCCATAGTCCTGGACTGTGTGTGGATGGAAGCCCCGCCTGCTTTTCGTGTGTTTTGGTTGCGAGCCTTCGTTATCCTTTTGTTTTTTTTGTGTGTTTTGCTCCTGTTGGGACTCTTTGTGTATTTTTATTTTTGCAGAATTTTTTTTTTGCATTTTTGTGGACTTTTTTTTTCTGTTTTTGGGTCCTTTTTTGGAAGCGACTGGTGTTTTTTTTTTATTCAAGCAGATAATTACATTTAAATAAAATAAAAATTTTATGAACGGCAAAACGTTGTAGCTGAGTAGGTGTGTGCCATGAGAGGGGCGGCGGTGAGGTTGATGGTTAACATACCCGACCGGTATAGTCGTGTGTGTAGATGTTATTTTATAATTTATTCGCATTACGGTATTTTTTGGCAATTTTTAACGTTGTGCGTTGCTATGGAGTATGATCAGGCGATGCGGAGAGAAGAAATCGTGGGTGGGTGTGAGCCACCCTTGTCCCCCCGCTCTGCATCGCACAAATGTGTAGACAATTAATACTGAAGGTACATAGTGTGTCCGATTACCATTTGTCGCAATCAACTGGGAATCCTTCGAATGTCGGATTCCTTGCCAAATGCAAAGTTCTCGGTACAGCTGCTGCATTGTTTCTTTTTTCCCTGAAACCACTCGGCTTTGCTATAGCAGAGATCTTGGTCTTTGGAGACCCAAAAGGGGTTAATTGTCTCAACAAACTTTACCAGTTTTTTTTTTTTTTTGCTGCCGTTTTTAGTGGTAGGTGAATTAAAATCATTTTTAGCACACATACACAGAGAGAGTGGGAAGGATTTGAATAGGGAAAAAGGAACTCTTTCTATTTGCTTTAGAATTATAAATTTAGGATTTTGCGACATTTCCATTTGGTTAAGAGGTGAGTCCTTCACTTTTTTTTTTCTCTGTTAGGTTTTGGGTGGATACATGGTGATTGTGAGTTATAGAAGCGAATGTATGGAGGCGAATTATAATTGTATATGCATGAGACGGGGATTGCGGTGTGTGTTTCCTGAGGACATGTTGAGTAAATCTCGACTAAAAATGGTGGGTCCAGCGGGTTTTTTGTGTTTTAATTAAGGCATCCCAAGGGAATTGGCAACGAAAGTTATTTGTTTTTCCAAAATTGGGAGATTTGGCGACTAGACGCACTACGCAATGTTTGTAGAGGAATTTTGTACCAGCAGCGGTCTTTCTATATCAACAGAAAATTTAATTTTCCATCTACACAGTTCGAAAAGAACTCACTCTAGACTTTTAAATCCAAAGCCACGTCCCACACGAATATCAATGTAAGTACTGCCCATTATAGCACATCTATAGACCATTTATTCAAGATAGATTTTAGGTAGGTACACATTTATATCCACCTATTCACTATTTCTTTGCTGCCTTGGCAACCCTATAACCAAGTACTTTGAAATGGAGTCTTAAAAACTAAAATACAGGTACCTACCTACTCAGGGTGACTGACTAGGTATAGCCTCTATACTTATTTACTTGCTAGCCTGCTTTGCCTTGTTTTACCTTTACAGGGTGCTAGGATTTATGATACAGTCTCTCCAACTCTTTACCAAATTGCTATTAGCCAAACCATACTTAAATTCCTCAATTATTGTCATGCTGAAGGTAGACGCATGGAAAGAGAGAGGCGTCAGAGTGAACTTAACACAATATGATTGATGATTGTAAGCACTTCACTTAGTGCTATTCGCTACCTAAGATGCCAAGACGGCGGGACTGTAAGTATCGGGAGTGGGCGCGGGGAGATATGTTTAGTGAGTAAAAATCCAACTATTTTACCTTCCTACGCAAAAAATTGCTCAATACATATACTTTTTGCTCGGTAGACCTTAAATTGTATGCCGCATTCGAAGGGCTAAATGTCAAAAAAAAACTACATATTGAGACAGTCGAAAGCATTTTCAATATAATGATTCACCATTCACAATAAAGGATCAAGTGTATTTACCCAAAGTTTACCTATTGCCTACCTACCGCAGAGAACAATCAAACTGTTTTCCACCCATTCCCACTATTTTTAAACTACCCCTTTTCCGCTAATCCAGAAAACTCTTCACCTTCCAAGTTCTTTCTCTATCTCACTCTAAAGTCATATAATCTTTTCGCCTTGTTATACTCAAGCAGTGCCTTGATTACTTCATTAATTATTTACTTGCAGTTCCGGTATACCGTAAAGGGACGTATGTATTCGAAAATCTATTACCTCGAGCACCTTGGACTGACTTTTGTGTAAGTCATTGCCATTGGTGAATATTCGACTTAAAATCGTAGCGCTTTCCCATTTACCTAAGCTGAATCTAATCCAATACCTATCCGCTCTTAAGGTGCTAGTACACGATAGAAGCACGCCTCATATATATGTAGCACTGAGAGAATGGTCCCAATGGGTACATGCCGTGTACAAGCTCTCTTTGTGCACTCTCTGTCTCTGTTGACGTCAAAGCCACATATATATGAGGCGTGCTACATATCGTGTACTAGCACCTTTAGGATGATACTCTAAAGACTGCTCCCAGCTTTCCTTGCTTCTCTGTGTGGATAATGGGCCTACATTATGCTTACGTTTCTCATGTCACAATAGCTACGCTTCCCTTCACTCATCCTCACTTGATATTTTGAAACAGCCGGCGGTGCAGTTTTGGATGAAACAAGGCCTCAACTAGCAAACATCTTCAGTTAGCATTGCCCTTAGTCAACTGTATCCAGTTAAATCGCATAGCCTAACTACGATTGCGATCGTCTAAATCCACAGATCCCCTGTTGAAATCTTAAAAGGGAAAAAGGGATACTTTCTGTTTTCCATCAGAACAAACAAAAGGGAATTTTTGATCTTTAAAACTTTACTTTAATTTTCTTATTCAACTTCAGGAAGACTATTTATTTTATACACCTGACTACGTCCATGACCAAGTGCTGGTATTGACATAAAAAGAAAGAAGACCTGGGGCCAAATAACGTAAAATGAAAACGACCGAACGATATCATCTCTGGTCTATTGCCACAGATATGATAGAGCCTTTTTTACTGTTTAGTAAAAACGAAAGCGGTTTTCGTTTCGTATTTTACAGAATCCCACCCTTGTTTTTTGCAATAACTAATGAAGACTGATTATCCTATATCATAGCCTTTTATCCTAACCGATAAAAGCGGCACGTCGACCTGATTAAGATCTACATATTGTACCATACATTGGAAAGAGGTTTTAGGCTAGGAGCTGCTCCACTTTTTTTTGTTGTACTGATACTGATATTGATACTGCTGCAGAGAATTTTTTCAAATCTTTCGGGAGGGAGCGTATCGGAATCCCGCTTTTTAAAATCCCGCTTTTCAAAAATCCCGAAAAAAAATTTTAAAATCTCGCCTGCTAAAATACTGCCTTTTTAAAATCCCGTCTTCTAGAATCCCGCTTGTACAAAATCCCGATCTATTATAATCCCGCTTTTTAAAATCCCGCCAATCCCGTTTTTTACAAAACATTGTTATCAAAAAAATAGATGTTGGTTATATGCGCTTTTTTATTATATTATTATATATCTAAAAATATTAAAAATACTCGACCGGGTTGGGGTCGATTAACCGCTTTTAAAAATACCGATTCCAAAAAATCGATCAACAAAATACCGAAAAAAAAAATATCGATTAAGAAAAATCTCGACTGATAAAAATATCGACTGAGAATAAGTTGATTTTTTAAAATGTCGATTTTAAAATGTCGAAATAAGACCAAAGTGAGATACGTATGGGGGGACATGCTGCCCCCTGCAACCCCCCTGCTTGTGGTCACTGTAGGATTTGGAGTGGGTGCAAGTTTGGGTATATGCAAAGTTTATTTTACGTTGTTTACGGACAGTCGACAAATACAGTCGATATTTTAAGTGTCGAGGTTTTAAACTTTCGATATTCTTAAAAGTCGATACAAATTTTGTCGAGATTTTAGCGTGTGACAAAATCGACATTATTAGTAGTCGACATTTTTTTTATCGGCAATTGGTACGTATCCCTACTCGACCAAAAAGAAAATGCATCCGAATGTTTTTAGTTTTTACTGTAAGCACGCATTTGTTTTTGCTTACATATTCTACATTGTTTTTACGCATTGCGAAAATAGTATATAATGCTTGCTAACGGTTTTACCCTTATTATTTACTGCTGTAATTGTGTAGTATTGGATTGAGTGCGCACGCAGAACTATTGACCGCGATGGGTAATATTATAAGTGAAGTAAAATCAAACAAAGGTGGCAAAAAATTAATAGTTGGCGGCTACGATTATCACCTTGAAAAACAAGTAGGTGCAGTTTTCCGATGGTGCTGTTCGCAGAGAAAAAATAAATTTTGCAAGGGAAGAGTCATTCATTCATTCATTAATTTCATTCATTTTCAATGGTCCGCTTGTCCATTAAGTGGGTCGCGGGTGTAGGTTGCTCAAGTGGACCCTCCATAGCTCTCGATCCTCCGCCATCGACTCTAAATCATCAAGGGCAATCCCCATACGGGTATAGAAGAGATTATGGACTTGATCTAACCATCTCATCCTTGGTCTACCTAGAGGACGCCTACCCAATGGTACGGATTCCATAGCACGTCGTGGAATCCTGGTCGGGGACATGCGTTTAACATGACTAAACCACCGAAGCATGGATCGCTCCGTCCGGAGAAGTAGCTGCTCGACACTGAGTTCCTCACGTGTTCTGGTATTTCTGATGCGATCTCTACGGGTCGCACCAGCAATACTACGGAGAAATCTCATTTCGGCAGCTTGTATCCGCGATCTTATTCTTTCGGTCATTACCCAAAAAGACTGACAACTTAGCTTTGACACCAAGTTCAGTCCTCCTACTAACAGAATGACCAAGCTGTCTCAAAATTGACCCAGCCTGACCAATCCTACAGGAAAACTCGGCATTGCTCCTTCCATCACTCGTGAATAAGACCCCGAGATACTTATACTGAAGATTCAATACAACTTTAAAAGACGGCGAACATATCATAAAAAAGGCACCATCAGAGCATTGCCACACTCCTGATTCATGTGTTAAAGAAGTTTGCAAAACAAATAGCAACATAAAAAAAGCTGCAGAATCACTCTGTTTTAATCGCAGATTATACGTGATAGTGTAGTGGAATGTGAATCTTCTGTGAGACCATGCTTATCCCGCTTTTACAATCAAAAGTAGTTGCTTTATTTTAAAAAATCGCGGCGATAATAAGAAACGGGATTATAAGAGGCGGGATTTTAAAAAGCGGGATTTTAAAAAAGCGGGATTATAAAAAGCGAGATTTTATAGCGGGATTTTAAGAATCGGGATTATAAAAAGCGGGATATCGAACCCAACCCCTTTCGGGATCTTCCGTCTAAATTCACATATAATTCTGAATTGGCTAGATTTATTTAGCACTCAGTCGAATCTCGGTCCTTTGTACTACCAAGCAGAAACCCCTTTTTTGGTGTAGTGGTGGAAAAACTCTGATATTATTCGTTTCTCTTTATGGTCGGTGGCAGAGTATTGCTGTCCCCCACCGGGGCTCGAACCAACGCCGCTCGGGTCACAAGCAATGACTCTAACCACTACACCATGGCCATCGCGTTTCGGAGCCTATTTTGGCCAATTCGTCTGCTTATTTGTTTGCTTCGAAGCCTTCATGGCAACCCACCATAAATTTGGTTCTGTTCCCGAAGCTAAGGCCAGTTTCAAGACCAGCTGATAAAGTCTCGAATAGCCTATCGGGAACTTATCTGAAAGATGAACTTCAGCTTTTGGTTTCAAAGGTCTCGGATAGTGATATCTAACAGATAAGTCTATAGGATAGCCTATCAGGCGGTTCAAGCGGCTGTTAAAGCCCTTAAGCAAATAGCTGAAAAAAATATAGTTTCAGAGCATTTTTTCGTTGACGAGCGTAGATTACAGCCACAACATGGATTTATTTGAATTTTTAGAAAACAAATTTCTACAGCAGTCAATTTTATCATGAACACTAATAAATACTCATAATACATAAACGCTATGAACGGGAAGTTCTAAATAAATAATTGACAGACAAGAATCTTTAGAAACTAGTATCACAGTGATTTTACTACCACACTCCTTTAGCTGTCGGATAGCATGTGTCGAATAATATTATCCGAAACTTTTTCCGGAACATTTTAAGCTGGCCCTAGGCCTTTGAAGGATGTTATGAAATAATCATGGTGTAATACTGATTTGGATTCAATGGTAGGTAAGCTAAGGACCCTTATAGCTGCTTGACTGTCCGGGACTACCTATATAAATGTGAACGGCTTGATCTATTTTTTTTTTTATTTGGTTGGCTCATTCTTGAGTACCTATAGCGTGGAGCTTTGCCTGCAATACACTATTTTTCCCTATAGTTATTGAGTCTGTTTTTTTTTGTTTCGTTAATTTTTTGTTTTCCTTTTGTAAAATATGTGTGGAAAAATCTGAGGTACTTTTTCGAGCCAGGCTAGGAAAAAAAAAAGGATTTTTTTGGCACTTGCATGGGAATTCTTATGACAAAACACTGGCAACACTCTGGAACATCGACACAAGTGATTCTTTTTGTATCATTACACATTTAAATATTAGGATACATTTAAAAAAGGAAAATAGCTATTATCGTCTAAAATAGTTAAAGCGCCAAAGAAGAAAGTAGATCTGTTTAAAAATAAAATTATATACCAAGTTTAAATTTTTTTTTTGATTTAATTTGTGTTGTACTCTTACTTACAGCCTAAATATTATATTAATGATAGTAAAAAATAAAAAAACTAATTCTTGGCTTAAAAACGTTACAACCTTATCACTGTCACAATCAAAGTCAAAATTAAAGAAGTACATTTTTAAATTTACGGACTAGTCGTTTTGTGTTACCTGCACAATTTTGTACAAGTTGTCGAAGCTCACTTCTCCTACAACTACTAGTCGCGTTGTGTTATATGCCTCTGGTCTTAAAAGTGGCCCTAAATCGCGTTCCTGAGGAATCAATATTTTTCCATTTAGGTCTTTTACTGATTTAATAAAGTAGGTACCATTAACTTAACTTGATTCGTTCTGCTTGATAATGTGACTATATGCTATCTACTATCAGGTCCCTGTCAGGGGCCTTGTTGAATTGGTATCTTCCTTTTAGATTTCTGTGAAACGTCCTAATTATTCCTTGAGTAGAACTCTTTCTTCTTCCGTAGAAGGGGATGTTGTTCTCTACTAGCTCATAGAGCCGCTTTAATATAGCGGGTTGTTATACAACATTTTGTGCTTGTCGGAATAATACTTCATCTAAGGGTGGTTGCGGTTAAAATTGAACTCAACAGCTCCAATGCTCCTTTTGACATCTTTTCATCGTTGTCGCGTTGTCCTTGGCCCACACCACCTCCACCATCACCATCAATGGTTGAATAATTCTCAAGAAAGGGTTTTATTCCAGTTTATTCCGTTTTCATTCAAATCGACTTCTGAGATATCTGTACTGACATAGACATAGCCCAGCTATACAAAAAGGTAGTATTCCGAGTACATGTATATGGTAGCAGTTTTGAATGTTTTGTCATCTAAAATATTGGAGGGCTGCCTACGACGATCGCAATATGATCGATTTGATTGACAATTTGATGATCTGCTGACCTTTGATTCTTTATGAAAATTGAGGTGTGGGACAATTTTAATGTCATACTGAGGACATTGGCCGCGTTCAATGTGCTTAGGCACCTACATTATGCAGGTGACAGTTTACCATAGAACTAGGCTGAAAATCTTGCCAAACACACGAAACCTGCCTAGATTCGCAGGTCAAATCGACCAATCAGGGGCTGTTGACTAGCTAGGCAAAAGCGTATTGAACGCCCCCATTGATCACACAAACCCGTCCACAAATTCAAATAAGTAGATGACGCTTATGTTCTCTGTAGCAATCAAAGTGATATATGTAACTGTCCTTAACCATCTTCATTCTGTCCCATCCCTTATCTCCGTCATTGTTTGAAGAAATGAAGAATCTTAATGTAAGCTTAAACTTAAATTTGGCATCAACTAGACTTGGATATACCTACAACAAACGTTTGTAGATTGCTTTCCATTTAAACTAACAGAAAAAAAAAGGAATACAACAAATTCCTTTGAAAGTTTTCACTTCTACCACAAAACACACTCAAAATAGATTTCCCTCAACAGGTGTTTGTGTTGACAACATTTGCCGAACAATACTGAGAGACTATACACGTCCAATAGAAAGCTTTGAAGAGGACGTTTGAAAAAAGCATTATCCTCCCGTACTCTCATATAAATCAATGCACTCAAAGGGACCTAAATTTATCCATACACTGTCTGAATGCACTTGTCGTGACAGTATTTGCGCGCAGCTTTGTGCCCATCACAATTGCTCTGACATTTTAATATTTTTTCTCCCCGCACAAAAACACTTTATACCATTTTCAGCGACTGTTGTTGTCAGTGTAGACCATAGTGTATCGTCACAAAAAAAAACAAAGAAACCAAACAAACGTTCTCAACTAGAATCCATTTCGGTCGCACGCGAGAATCCTTTGTCCCACATTAAACGGTGCTGTTCCGGTGCCGCTTGCATTTTGTCAACTGTTTCGCAATACAAAGCGTTCTAACATGATTTTAATTACAAAAAATCACCCTTGAGCTTACACACAAAAACACATTTAAACTGACACACAGAAGCAACCGGAGGGGGTGCAGCTATTGCTGTTGATGCTGCTTCTGCCACTGCCGCTCTAAGCCACCCCCTAAGCCTCATCATAGCTCCATCGCCAAACGACTATACCTCAGCAGCACATCCTCAAAGCGGATCCACATAATAATGATGAAAATTTCGTTGATGACTCTGTGTTTTCTTTGCCATTTCCAGAGCCGGCTCTGCCTGTCGGGTGGGTGGAGATGGAGAGGCAACGGCAACACAATATGTGTGTAGAGTTTTATTTTTTAGGTTTTAATTTAAACCCTTTCCACTTTGTGTAAGTGAGTAAGTAAGTAAGTATGTGAGCAGTACAGTACAGTGCCCGAAAGAAAATTCTTTAAAATTTTCATTTCTGTTTCTGCTTCATACTCCATAGAAGTGTAGGAAGGAACACGTCGTCGTCTAAAAGCTTTTGTGGTCTTATTCGTCCTCGCAAATCTTGTATACATTTTCTTTTCTCCTAACAGAAGCACACAAAAAACAAAACCCGGATTCGTACACTTGTATCGTATAACCGTTAAGGCAAACTGCTAGTACCCGTTCCCCTTGTTAATGTATAGGTAAACATGAACGCGCCGTTCTGTGCGAGGCCCCGCTAACAAGGAGCAACAAATACAGAAAACCAACGAAAAATAATTTATAAATTTTTCAAACAAAGTGAAATTTTATCCGGCAGCCCCCCATCTTGTGTTGGGAAGGCTTTACATACCCGCTCGTGCTGCATGTAGTGTTTGAGAACTTTGAAGAATATAGCGAAAGAAAAATTCTTGTATTGCCATCGGTACCGGCTTTTCTTGTTCTTCATTTTTTTTTCTCTGAGGGGCTCCCTCCCAACTCCAACCTGGATGTCAGCTAGAGTCTCTTAGAAGTTTGCCACCCATTTGATGGTTGGTTGGATTTGGAACTTTCTGTCGAGGCCGACTGTTGAAATACACTTAGAAGGGTTATGTTATAATTTCTTCTTTGGAGTTGTCGAGTCTTTTTTCTTCTTTTTATTGTCGCGTTCGAAAAAAAAAAGAAAAAATCCGCAAAAATCCTAAAATAATTAAATTTTTGTTAAAAACAACACAAGGAAAGAGTTTCTTTTGAACTTTCCGAGAAAGTGAAGGTGCATAGTACCGCACTTGAGGAGACCTTCAGGTGGCTAAGACGGTGAGAATAACGATGTGAAGTTTACAATGGAGTATGCACGTACTTAGATGTCAGAATGATAACCTTAGTCAATTGAATGAAATTTTGTTGCTAGGGTGAAGTTAAGACCCAAACCCAAATAAGGGAATAGAAACTTCATGTATTCCGCAACTGTATTTAAGCCTCATTGATTTTTCTCCAGGGCATTTATAATTCAAAAGCAACATTTTAAGACCAAGGTTGAGTTCAAAAATTAAGTTTAAGTTTAAGTCCTCCGAAAAAGGAAAACAATTTGTTTTTGGTTGCATTTTACTATGAGCTATAACAGGGGCCATAGATGAGGTTTTAAGAGTGCCACTTTTGTAGGCACTTTACCTAATGAGTTGTGTCCAATAGCTCTTTTTTGGATGAAGGGTAGTGGGATCTCCCATAAAATAAAAAAACATACAAAACATACAAAATTGTATAGGTATTACGAAACCCACTCAACTTTTCATCATCATCATCATCATTTGCAATGGTCCGCTTGTCCATGTCCATTAAGTGGGTCGCGGGTGTAGGTTGCTCAAGTGGACGCTCCATAGCTCTCGATCCTCCGCCATCGACTCTAAATCATCAAGGGCAATCCCCATACGGGTATAGGAGAGATTATGGACTTGATCTAACCATCTCATCCTTGGTCTACCTAGAGGACGCCTACCCGATGGTACGGATTCCATAGCACGTCGTGAAATCCTGGTCGGGGACATGCGTTTAACATATCCAAACCACCGAAGCATGGATCGCTTCGTCCGGAGAAGTAGCTGCTCGACATTGAGTTCCTCACGTATTCTGGTATTTCTGATGCGATCTCTACGGGTCACACCAGCAATACTACGGAGAAATCTCATTTCGGCAGCTTGTATCCGCGATCTTATTCCTTGGGTCATTACCCAAACCTCATGAACATAGGTAAGAGTTGGAACAAACACCGAATTAAAGACTGACAACATAGCTTTGACACCAAGTTCAGTCCTCCTAATAACAGAATGACCAAGCTGTCTCAAAATTTACCCACCCTGACCAATCCTACAGGAAAACTCGGCATTGCTCCTTCCAATTTCAATCAATTTCAAAGTTTACTTATACCTAGATGGCGCTAAACATGCAAATCTCAAAATTATACTATAACTTACTATATCTTGACAGTTATGTCAGTCTTAGCCTTTGAAATTTGATATAAATAGAAGTTAATTGCCTTCTATTTATTTCATTTCATAAAATGTGGGCGGGATCGGACAAAGGAGCTTGGCAATTCCCATTTACTTCCCATTTATCTACTTATGGAAACTAAAGTTGCAAGTACAATTTGGAATTGCATTGTCTTGATAGACAATAACAATTTTCTGAAGCATTTTGTGTGACAAAACCTCCTTACGAAGCTGTCAAGTCCTCCTTCATTGTGAAATTTTGAAAGGGATTAGAAAAAATCCTTAAATTAAAAAAAAATGTATAAAATTAGAAATTAATGATGGTACCTACCTATACTTTGTTACTAGAATGACAGTTTAACTTATTTTAGAATTATAAATTTTAAATTATATTATGTATTTGTATCCAAAAATACATATTTAAGAGAAACTTCTAACGTATCAAATCCTCCTGCAGTCAGAAGTTCGTCCTGCGCGAATTCCCGACGCATGTGCTCAAAGCTGTTCTTTCGTTTCAGCGCGTTTCTCAAAGATTTTATTTGCACGGCGAATCTCCGTGCAATCTGACTGCGTGCGCCAATCGTTGATCTTCTGGTAGGCGGCTTAATGTCCCCCTAACTCTGAAAGTGCAATGCCGAAGAATTTGAGTCATCCGCGAAGCAAAATTACTTATTCACAAATGCACTGAAAACACTAAAAACATCGAATGTCATCACTCCATTTAAATTTGAACTTAAATCACCGGCAAAATGATAAAACGAAAAATCAATAAATAAATTTGAATATAGCTAATCAACTATAAACAAATAGGTAATCAACAGGGAACGGATTTTGTTGACCTTGCCTTTTTTTGCCTTTTTTCCTAATATTGGCTTTTTCTACCTCTTTTGGTTAAAGTTGAAATTCATGTGCACTTTCTTCTTACAAGTAGGTACAATTTAAACAAAATATCGCTAAAGCATTACTTGCACACGTTATTTGCGAACTACCGACAAACATCCGAGAGTATAACTGTCCTGAAAAATCGTCTCAATTCAGCCGTTCGAACTCCGAATGAAAATTGTAGGTCCCTTTCATTCCTAGCAAAAAAGCTAGGCCTATGGTTTCTATATACGAACCTGCTGCTATTTATTTATCTTTTTTTGTGTCCTGTGTGCAATTGATTTTAGATATGTACTTTCAATATTTTAAGGGGAATCGATGAGAAATGGGAAACAGCAAAAGGACCAGCTGCTGAAGTTGTTCTTTTCTTTAAATGAAAGACTCAAGACCATCAAAAAAATAAATAATGTAGTAAATGGCGCTGAAAAGTTCAAATTGCCTCCAAATATTGCAATCGATGACAAGACGTCTTTTAAATGGTCTCCACTTCTCTCTGCCCATGTCCTCTCTTCAGCTCTTTCAAAGCTTTTCTGAGGAACAATCGCAGGCCTTTGTTGCCAGCAAATTCTAAAATGCTTATATGGTTGTATAGTGTCATTATAGGTCTTAAAAACTTTTTTTTTAAATAAAAGGCATTTTTGCCTTTTTTGCAGTTTAGTTTTGCCTTTTTTTTTTGATTTTTTAGGTCAACAAAATCCGTTCCCTGGTAATCAACGTTTCACAAATTACCTAAGGCTAAAACTCCAATTTCAAATTAGACTAGTTTCCGTAAAGAAAATCTCCAAAATCAAAATGAAAATCAGGCAGAACTTTTGACAAATACGATCACACTCACGATCAAAATTAAAAAAAAAATGAAATTCCTGGTACAAAATTGTATTGAAAATCAGGTGCTAAGAATCCCTTTAAAATGTTCCAATTTTCTCGCCGTATGTAGTTTCCTTGGGTGGAGACATAGGTACACAACAAAACAAACAAATTGGACGATCCGTTCTCGAGATATGGGTGGTCTTGCGTATACAATCTTGTTTTATATACAGTGAGCATCAAAAGTGAGTGAACACCAGTGATGTTTTCATTTTACTTTGGAGTTCAGAAACTATTTTTTTTAAATGTCTATAAAGTATTTTATTGTGTCAAAATTAAATACGTTTTGTTATTGTTATTTTGTTATCAAACAGATGGTTTTTTAAGATTTTTTTCAAGACCCAAAAGAAAATTGGAACAGATCATTTGTATTTACTCTCTTAAATAATGAAAATAAAATCTGATGATTTCTCTCTGGTGTATCTACATAGTTAAAAATCCAAAAAATTAACAGTAACAGCAAAACCGTATTTTTCAACAATCGCCAGAAATACTCAGATACAGAATTTTGTATGTTACGAGTACACGACAAGCCAAACTCGACATACGCATGCCAGTCTGACGTCAATTCGACGTCAGAATATCTTAGAAAAGTGTGCATATCATGTACTCGGCATATTTTTGATGCTGACATTATGTTTGCAATCCGCCTCAGAATGGCATGTGAATTTGCCAAAATATGCATGTCGTTTTGCATGCCAGAATTTAATGGCATGTAAAATGAATATGTCACTACGAATTGATATGTCAAGGCGCGAATTTCAGACACGACATACCTATCCTGAGTGATAAACGTGCATGTCGATGAGAACGTATTTTGTTTTGTTTGGTTTGTTTTGAAATAGTTTGGGTGAATTTAATTAATTTTGTTTTGAATTTCAAGCGTGCGTGATTAGATTATATGGAATAGTCTAAACTTGACGGACCATTGGTAACGGCCAATCGTCTTCATCAAACAGTTCCATACGTTCATACAGTATCTACAGCAGACAGGAACTATAGTCTTTCAGACTGTCTAGTCTATTTAGTCATTTGATGGTTTCTTACCATCGATGCCTCTGGTCTTCACCACTTAAGGCTGTTTGCATACGACTTCGGAATACGTTGAAGGACGTGCTATCCCATTGCTCATTATAGCTTATCAGTTGTAAAATGCTATTATATCAAATTGGAGACGTCGGATTTCTAGTTTTGTAAGTCCGATAGCATTTGTATCTCTTTTGGTAGGACTAGATTAATCAGATTACGAAATATTCAATGAAGGTTAAAGGAGGCGTATCCGAACAACTTAGAAAAGCTCCCGTATTCTGTGGTTCCTCGCTAAAATGATCTCTCCGAGTTATCATAGCAATACAATGGAGAAACCTTAATTTCAGCAGTGTATATTCTTGATCTTATTCTTTCGATTATTTTACCTTTCCACTATTTTTTGGAGGATAATTTAATAATTCGTGCTCCAATTTGCCCGCATATTAGTCATTTTTATAATTGAGCTTACCTACACATTTCAGTAGGCATCTAGATTAAGAGCAGAAATCCGAAGATTCTTTGGAAATCCAAAGAACTTCTTTTTGTTTTCGCTTCTTCTCTTTATTACCATCGCTGCCAAATATCACACCAGTTGCCATTTAATTTAATTCATTTTACTTAATATTCCACGAAATAATCGACATCACAAAAACTTGTTTCTCCATTTGCACTGAAATATCAAAATTGTGCGACACACGTGACGTATTAATCTGCGAATGAGATACGATGCGGACATTCTATATACCTTGGAAAGCCTTGCTAAAGTTTTCGTGGAAAAAATTATATTTTTTAATTATTAAACCAAATTTTTGATTCCATCTGTAAATGTTTGCCCATAAGGTGTCAAATTGGCTAGGCCCAGCTCTAGGACTTCACACTTGGTCAATGCATATTCATTTGAATCCGGATTGATTAGGGATTAGGATTTACATACCTAAAGACGAACATGTTCAAACCTATGAACTTATAAGCTTATCGCCTGGCGTCTACGATTTTGTGGAAGTCAGATTAACACTCATGTCATAGTGATTTCTATGTCATCAAAGTAGGATTATCTCTGTTTGTTTGTTTGATGTGTCACATTTCCATATTAAATTCGCTGCTACTGGTTTTCCAAGAAATCGCCTATTTTAGATTAAAGGGTGGGATCTACTGAAGTAGCTACCTATCTGTCGGATTTAGCTGAAGGAATTATCCCTTCCTTGCGGAACTAGTACCTAAGTTTCTTTATTCCCATGTCCCAGCACACTACTTTGTCTGGACACAACAGAGTCTTAAGGTGTGTCCACAGAAACCAAACATTTTTGAAATATTTCAGAAATATTTAAAAAACATTTCATAAGCAAGGAATCTTTTCTTAATTTTTCCGAAATATTTCTAAAATGGATTTTGGCGAAACATTTCTGAAAAGTTTAGAAAATGTTTCTGTTCTTTCCATTTCGAAAGGAAAACTTTATCTGTTTCCAAAGCATTTACATTGGAGAAGAGTTAGTATTGACGATCAAAAATGTAGCGAAAAGTTTGGGGTAATGAGAATGTTATGTCGTTTTCCATTGGGCAAAAAGAAGCGTCCGGTAGCATTCGGAATCAAGAAAATCACTTCTGAAACCGTTCCATTGGCGCAAAAAATACTCTTCTGTTGATTCTGAGGAGAGAATTTCGCTTCTCGACTTGAGGTCACTCAGAATCCACTCAAGAAGCACTTACACAAGTGCAATTTGTGTATTTTATACAAGCCATACAAGCAGCAGCCATACAATAATTTTGACGTTTCACCAATGCGTGAGTGTAATCGGCCAGAAGCCGTTTTCTTGTTCCATTGGATTTCCTAATGAGTGAATTCTCGAGTGAAACCAATTGAAAACGACATTATTCAATCAAGTTTTTCCAATAATTTCAAACCTCCAGAATTTATTTCTGTTTTTTTAGGAAACTTTTTGAAATATATTAAAAAAGTAGGTAGGTATTTCAAAAGTTTTTAAACAAGAAAACGTTTTTTGAAGAATGTTTCCTTGGTTCGATAGCGTTTTAGAGTTTTGAAAGAATTTCCAAAACAAGTGATCGTCTACAAGCTGAGCAAGTTTGCAGCAAATGGTGACGATTTCAACTTGTTGTCCCACTTGCATGTTGTGAAACTCCTTCCATAGGCCCCAGTTATAGCTATTAGTAAAATGCAACCAGAAAAAAATAGTTTTCCTTTTTTGGAGGACTTAAACTTAACCGTTGATCTCAGCCTTGGTCTTTAAATTTATTTTTTTTTTTATTCATTTTTCCGTACGTAAAACTTTTCCTGTTCATGTTCCCAGTCAATTCCACAACATTATCCACTGAATTCCTGTGATAATTGGTAGTGCATGTTACATGTTTCAGTTTTATTCTGTTTCGTGTTTTTACGGATGCATTTTACGGGTAGCTATAAACGACACCATAGTCAAAATACTCGAAATAGAATTATGTCTAACCTTAAAGGTTTGAAATCGTCTGGCGATTGGTAGGCTCCGCGAATACTGTACAAATTTTAGTTTGCTTCTCTAAGGTTCCATTTGTTGGCTTTTACTTGATGTTGGCTGGCGTCTTGCAAATTCCGTTGAACCTGAAATTGTCCCCCCTTAAGTACCAAAAAAAAAAAAAAAAAATTTGAAAATGTCTAAATCGCAGAGGGTCTCAAACCCAACTAGTTTTTTTATATTTGGCCACATATATCTATCCTCTCGTTCCTGTAGAGTGATATTTATCTTCAAACATAAACGAATCCAATGAAGGCACACATGACTAGATTCTCTCCACATAAACGTCCTCCACCTCATGTAGTAGTAAAACTCTATAACACACACCTATAAGCACTAGAAGACTCATTCATTATCATCACAACACATCCCCGCATTTAGTGGAACCAGCACTGTCCCCCACAACCTCAACTTTACATGATTTCATCTAACACAACCCTATCTGTGCATCTATCTCTAAGGCTATTACAAAAGTAATATACAACCCCACCATGTCCAGCTTAAAATTAGAAGAAAAAAAAACACAACCCATTGTAGCTGTATTTGACCAAGCAGTTTCCACTGACTCTTATCCTGTCTCGGTTATTATTGCTGTTTGCTTTGCTCGTATATATATCCTGTGGAGAAACCCTTTTTTTGTGTTCGCCACGAACTTACAACCCTATATGCACTGGTATACATCAATCATGGCGGTCTCCATTGTCACCCTATCTTCGAATACTTAGACTCATTATTTTAGAGAGTTTAGAGAGCTAACTCCATGAATCTCCCCTAGAGGCAGGGCGTCTTGCTTTTCATTTCGTATTCAAGCCGCCCGCCCGCCACATAGACAGCACTAGCAGAGGAGCGGTAGCAGTATAGCACTCCATGTGCCACACGCACACATAGCTCATGTGTGTAGAGACTTGAGGCAATTAGGGTCTAATGATGCCAGCAGGGTATGGCATGGTATGAAGCTTTGTCACAACTCCCTCTCAACTACTAGTGGTCGTTGGGTTGGGCTGGGTGTAATATGAATACAACGGACAAGTGCTTAGATGGGGGATGACGTGTCTTTATGGTAGGCGAATGGTTTTTATATTTTTTTTCTGCTTAGCCATCGACAAGGTACTTCTTGTTGAACACGGACAAAGCCATGGACGACCCAAGTGGAAGTTTGCAATCATGACGATGGCGGCGATGGGTGCCATAGTGGTAGCGCTGTGATAGAATAGCAAATCCACCCTTCACGAGATTAGGGATTTGAAAGCGCTGCTGGGTCAGTTTTGATTGTAATCATAGACGCAACTAGCTTTGGGTTCATAAATCTGTCAGAGCAACTTGGGGTTGGCAGCACCGCTCTACAATCAAGATAATTACATGAAAAGGGTTTTGTTTCGTGGTGGTCATTAAACGCGGTGAGGTTGCTCCTTGCTCCACCTGATTACACAAACACACATATGCGTGTGTGTAATCCTAAAATAATAATAAAAATACAAAATTGGTACTCCTCCGCGTAACATTCCTCACGGTTCCCCTGCCGCTGCCACATCTGTGAGACATCGCGGCGTATGTGCAACTTTATCTCATTGTGACACGTACTTCTGCCATTATAGGTTTTTATAACTTGTACACATCGATACGCATTAAAATTTAACGTCGTTTCAATAGCACATGCACAGCACACCCCTCACCCCGATATAGCAAGAAGCCAAGTTCTCCCGAGTGTACCACTCAACTTGAATATCCCGCGAACAATAGCTGCGAGAATAGTCCTCCACTCAACGACTGTATCGGTGTAGGTGGGTGGTTAAGGGTAGTATTAGTAGTGAACGAAACGACCTTCGCGCTTCCTTGGGTAACTTTGAAATTTTCATTTATGCGCGCGGCACAAAAACTGCGTGCTGCGTCGTAGCCTGTAGATGGCGAAGCGTCAGCCAAAGAATAGCTAAGGAGCAGAGGTGGAGGGTCATAAATGTACATAGAATCCTTTTTTTAATGGCACTCGCGGATGTACGAGGCAGCATTAGTGCGTGTTCTTAGAATACACATTTTTTGGCGTAGTAGTAGTGGCTGCGAGGCATGGTGGCGTGGGCGGGAGCGTATATCTCTAAGGACATTATGAATCGTTTATGATGCTGTGTTCGCATTGGCACTGTGTATAGCGAATGGCCCCATCTGGGCTAGCTACAAAACTACCATAAAAATCCCATTTAAAATATATGTAAGAATTTATATGCACGCTGTGACATACGCACACGGCGGCGTGCATGGACTAGAGTTGTAAATAACATGAATAGATATCATTTTAAAATTGATATGGATGGGCTTGGGGGATAATCGCAATTTTCTTTTGAATGACTGTATGTATGTGTGTGTTTGTGTAGGGCTTATCTATAGAGATATAAAGTTCTACTGCGACAAAGTCAGAGATAGAAGAGGGTTCAGTTCTAGATGAATGTACGCAATTATTTCGTTTGTTCATTTGGAGCGCAGCCACAGAAACTAGCCTTTTAAAAGGGTGGTATGCAAAATCCTACTGCATCTGTGTTAGAATTCAAAATATTGCCGTTGCCGGCCAAACAAATAATTTTCCTTACCACTGTGACCTATCTGTAAAGACGGCTAATTAAATTGCACATGCAACCCCTGACATTTACAAAAATCCAGCACCGACTTCAAAGAGAATGAAATGTCTGCTACTACTGTCCGAATTGTATCCCCTGTGGCGTTGTTGTGCTGTATGCGAAGATGGGTGTTGCTCCTATGCCTGGTGTCGCTATGTACTTAAAATTTAATAAACTGCAAAAATTAATAACAAAAACCCCGCTGGTATGAGTTGGGACTGTTCTCCACTCACAAAATAAATTGCAGGGATAATAGAAGCAAGCCGTTACTCGCCCCCAATAATATTAACCTATACGAATCCTGCGTGTCGTCTAGGATGCAATTTTATGTAGGTAAGCAATTTATTTTCCAATAACACGGATGCAGTGCTACTTTTTCGATATTTGATGAAAATTTGTTTTATGGAGAATTGACTGAAAGAAATCAAATAATCAGTCAATCAGTAGGTATTAAAGATTCTGATGGTTGAAAAGTAGTTTGGTTCGAAATAACCATGATATGATTCCACACAAAGTTTTTGTCTGTATTGTTTTGGGGAATATCCAAGACAAAAAATTAAACACAGCTGTTAAGAATATAAAAAACATGACAACAAAGGTTTGATGAAAAACTGCTCTAAAATTGTTAAGTTAACTACAAGGGAGTAAAGGACCATTGACATGAAAGCGAACGAACGAATTGATGAAATGCGAATAAACCACTTTTTATGCATTTATAAACAGAAAATTGCACATTTTACTACTCCAAGATGAGGATAATTAATTATTCCATCAAAATTTATTAAGAAAATAAGTTTATTAACAGTTTTAATAAAGAAATTTCGAAATCCAAATTTTTTGCCGCGAACGAAAACACCCTGGCGCAAATTGTCAGTCTATTCACAATCCACATCATTTAAATCGCGTTCCATAAAGTAGCGAATAAAAACTCGTTCGAACTTAACCTTATTCCAAGAGGAGGATATCTTGGAATAATAAAATGTGGAATTTTCTGTTTATAAATGCATAAAAAGTGGTTTATTCGCATTTCATCAATTCGTTCGTTCGCTCCCATGTGAATGGTCCTTTAGTCCGCCGAGGTAGAGATTAAATAAGGTGATCAGTTCAATTGTTCGACTTAAAGGAGCGATATCACCAGCTTTTGGCAGGATGTAAATGGGCAGACATCAAAACCAGATGCAGCTCTACACTCTACCTCCATAGCAAGCCCACTTTTTCTGCAATTTTAGTTTATAAAGGAGTGAACAACGAGTGTACTCATGGACAGCGTTACCACTTGTACTACTATTTAGTACTGTGCTACATATTTGCTTGATTTTTCAACGCTGTACTACATACTACATCGTTACCCTAAAGTACTACATTTTTTAAGCTCCGCCGTTTTACTTTTTTATGAAAAAATGTTCTTTTGTCTCTGTCTATCAGCAGAATGATAGAAATGACAGTGAGATCGGTCGAAGTTTGAAATATTGTCGGACAAAACCAACTTCTCTTGTCAAAACTTGAATTGGTGCTTTGACATTTTAAATGCAATTGGTTTTTGCTCAGATAATGCCTTAGTAATGCGGGTTGAGTGAAAAACCGTCCAATGTCTGCCCAAATCTATTTTCAAAAGGATGCAGTAGCCACAACCTTCATTTATGTTCATTGGCTACGTGCAAACTCTTGTCATTAAGTATACTAAGCTCTATTAAAGCTTCACATGTCCACTTTTTTCATAGCCCTACGCGACAAAATCAAAAACAAATATGGTACTACATTTTGTTCAAAAATGCTACATTTTGTTGGCTTACGTACTACATTTGGTTTAGATTTTAGTGGCAACGCTGCTCATGGAAGCTGCATATATAACAAGCATCTCTAGAAGTGGATTATGCTACCGGTCCGTTAGACCATCACCTTTTTGCAGAGCCGGACTCTAACAAGTCGATTAATCGCTACCTTATTTCTGTCTCCAGATGGGGTAGTTCTTGTCAAACCTCTCACTTAGTCACTTGCTTAAAGCAAACTTGAGAAACACAGTCGGAGATCTAAAATGAACTCACTTTGGATGGACAAAAAAGTAACGAGATGAGAAAGAATTTTTTTTTTTTTTTTTGAAGTTCGCTTGGAGGTTCGCTGGAAAGAAAAATCAACGAAAGACATTTTAGAGCTAGTACGTGAGGGACTTTAATAACTCGATCTAAAAAAAACCTCCCGATAGGACCGACGTTCGTTCGACTAATCTGCAATTTAATTTTGATTCATCTGAAAAAATTGAGAAGAAAAATCCATTGTTTTTCAGATTTCTAATTTGTTTGAAAATATTACCTACTTTCTTGGTCTTAGCTAACTCTTAGGGTACGTCCATAGTGGACCATAGCTTTTCGCTTTTTCGCTTACCAGCTTTCTGGCGAGATTCATGCCGGCACTCAAAGCCAAGCATGATTCTATCAGGTGATGGTCACAGTGAACATCGCGCCAGTGGCTACGGTTTTTCTTCAATCGATATCATGGATTTTCAAGTGATTAACTTTTTTCGCGACAGATAATTATAACCTCCAAAATTAAATCACTACGGTCAAAAAAAGAATGAAATTAACAAATCTAGTGGAAAAGAGATTACTACATATTTCCAAAAAGATAAAACTCATTTTGAATATTTCCTCATGACAGACAAACTTGACTATATTCCATATATTTATATATTTCAAAATTAGAAGATTATTTAGAGAAAATATTACGGTAATATGTACCTATAACAAAAGACCCTTGAATACTCCGTACAAAGTATACATGGAAAAATCAAAATAGTATAAAAAACCTAAACAAGACTTGAAGGCTGGTTACCGGCGTCAACAAGAATTAAAAATTCATTGCGGTAAAAGCTGGTTAACGCTTGTTAACGGGTTCACTATAGACGCCCCCATTCATTACCAGTTTTATTTTTAACCATCGTGAGCCAGAGGCTAGAAAGCGATAAAGCTGTAAAGCGAGAAGCGAGAAGCTGGTTCACTATGGACGTACCCTTATAGATCAAGAGGTTTTGCCCGCTTTAATCTCCTGATTACATTGTCAGTATTTTTAAGTTAACATTGTTAAGAAGTCTGCTTGTGTGCCTTTGAAGAACTTTACCAACTTCATCTTTAACCATTTCAATATTTAGTTTATTATGTAGATAAGTGCTGCGTATGTGTCAATACCAAGGTGCATTAATTAGGTAAGTTCCTTGGTACACTTGATTTCGAAGACTTGGATTTTTTTCTGTTTGGCAGGTTCATATGCATATGCCCACAATTGGAGCCCGTAAGTACCTACATACATTTCAGAACTTGCGTGTTTAGAAATATCTATATTTTACTAGCGGACCCGGCGAACTTCGTCTCGTCCCAATTTAATGCCTTCAGTACCTAGAGTGCTATTAAAGCACAGATAGCTAGTTCAAATTTCAATGTGATTATTTATTTGAATGGAGCCAGTAGGTAGCGATGATAAACAATGTTTTTCGAATTGTTTTCCGGCGCCAAATCAGACGCGGAATAAGAAAGAGAAATAGCACATTTGCTCAATAGAAAATGACAATGCGAAAAGTTCACCTGGCGCCATCTATTATTTATGTCGTTAACTTCTCCACCCAAAATGCACTCAAAACATCTTTTTATCACAATGATTTTCACAATTATCCGAAATTTTCCAAGCTTCACAACGAATTTTCCACCTTTACACCGTTCAAAATCATCAAATCATGCGATAAAATGCAATATCCAAATTTTTCGCGTTTTTCCAGAATTTTGCACTAAGAATTTTCTATTTTTCCACACGAATAGCCATTCTGGAAGAATTGCACACAAAATTCCATACACAAAATCAATTTTCGATTTTTCCAATCTCCCCACTTTTCGAAAGAGGTTTTCCCAAAATTTTCCCAGCCCAGTCGTTCTTAATTGATGAATTACTACCTATACATTTTTCACGTCAATTATTTTTTGCAGACGTTGAAAAACGACAACATTGGTAGTAATCATATTAGGCTATATAAGGCCCCGAAAATGCGACGGAGCTTCGTTTGTTTATATGCAAGTTGCAAACAAGAGTAAATGACGAAAGTGTGCGTAAGATGCGCAGCTACGCGGACAGTAGGGCTAAGTTTAATTCGCTACGTACTTCCGCGACCTTCCACATGCTTGGCACATAGCTTAACTTATAATATGCATCAACATTTACAATCTGCGCTTTTATTTTCCTTTTCGAGGAAATTGAATCGAGACCTGGACCTTTTTTATATTTATGCCTCCTTTAAGCTCTTTGGCAAGTTTTGTAGATGATTCCGACTGGAATAAGTCTATCTTCTTCGCGTCTTACTCCCATTTCTTAATAGCCTTTGCTTGCTCTTGGACTGTTACCTACTCTGGTTTTTAGTGGCAGAATGTGAGCTATTGGCCTGTTAATTTTCCACCTTGCTTTCGAGAGTGTGTAGTCGTTACTAGCATCATTTGTAAGTCTGGTAAGATAAGTGTTCAAAGACTCATTATTAATTTCTCTTATAGATTTTCTGAGCTTTTTATTTTTTACTTTTTTGACTCCGTTCAGCGTGGAATTGTCCTTGCTTGTTGCAAGCGTTGTTAGATTTCCTTTTTTAGGGATAACTTAACATATTTCGCGAAACTGATATCAGTATTTCTAATAGACCGATGATCACTATAAATTTTCCAAATTCATTTTCAAGTTTTAGCTGTCGCATCCTGTGATGTACGATGTTCCGTACGATTTCCGATCGCATTCGTGTTTTTGTGCTCTTAGCCGGTTTTGTAAAATTAGCAGCAGCACAGAAGGGCCGAAATCGCCGTTACGGGTGCACTTCGTTCAACACCCACGGCGGCCTTGGATACCTTTCCCAAATTACTGCCGCTTGATCTACAGATACAGCTGAGAGTAGTGCGCTCAGACTCACAAATTCAGGCTCCATTATGTGTACAGAACCAAGTCAGCTTATGCTGGGTCCCAGGTCACTGCAACATAGAAGGAAACGAACTCGCCGACTAATTGGCAAGAAAGGGCGGGGAATTGACGAGAAATCAACAAGTTTACGTCAACCCACCATTGAGTATCTTCAAGAAAACTATCAAAAGTACTATATAAAAACAAGTGGCCCGAAGATGGGCCAACATTACTGACCACCGTGTGTCCAAGGCCCTGTGGCCAGAAACGGACCACAAATGGACTAGAGACATTCTTAAACTTAGCAGGGCAAATCTGAGAATATCGATAGGTATCCTGTCTGGCCACTGTCTTCTTAGAAACCATGCCAAAAGACTAGGACTTTCAGAAACATACTGTGTGAATGTCATGGCATAGCACGTGCTCGTTTCAAAGTTTTGGGAAATTACTTCTTTAACACCATAGAAGAGATAGGGCTTATCGACCAAGCGAAGATATTTAAATTCTGTAGGGAAATAAAATGCTTTGGGGAAAGTGATTAGGTTTTTCCATCTTTTTAAATGATGGTTCTCCCAGGGATCGCGATGGGCCCATCAAATTGCCTAGTGTTTTGTGAGGTTCTCCTCACAACCCTGAATCTAACCTAACCTAACCTAGCCGGTTTTGTTGGACAATCAGGATTTGTCTATAACAAGCCTTTACCAAACAACAAGTAAATCAAAGTCCAGTTCCAAGTCATGTGACTGAAATCCAAAGACCAGAAATTTGGACAAATCAGAAGTTCAATGGCCCAGTAAGAGTGAACAGTTTTGATCGTTCATAAAAAAATCTTAGGAACTCCATACGTCGTCAATCTCTACACACGTGACATGTGACTGAAATCCAAAGACCAGAAATTTGGACAAATCAGAAGTTCAATGGCCCAGTAAGAGTGAACAGTTTTGATCGTTCATAAAAAAATCTTAGGAACTCCATACGTCGTCAATCTCTACACACGTTTTCAGTGACACTCAACCAACCTGGTAGCTCCATAGAATAGATAAGGCAAAACTGCTGGCAGAGCAATTCGTTTCTAGACAGTAGGGTTATGTTATATAAAACAAGGGCTGACCAATGACCATTCGAGGGAGGTCTAACCGGCTTAAATCAAATTTTCCCACAGCGGTAACTCAAAAGTGCCTTATCGGATTTTAAAACCAACCAAATGGTTTTTAGCAAATTAGTCCCCGATTCATTTGAGCTATAAACTATTTTTCTGCTCAATCCATAAAGCTGAGCTACATTGAATTCAAAACACGTCGTATTTTCCTAAATATTAGCCTTTTAAAAAAGTCAGGCCAATTAGATTGATCCGTAAGAGCATCACTGGGGACGTCGACAAGGACCACTTTTATGGTGATCCTTATGTAATAGCAAGGAGTAAATTTGACATTATCCGTGACGAAGCTTATTTTTTCTCTTGCGATTCAAAAATAAACCCATGAATAGTGAACGTGAATAGACAAAATAAAGCGTCCACAATGGGCACTGAGCCATTTAACAAAAGACCTTCCGTCTGGGGGTAACAGCCATCAGTATTCTCCAAACTTTGTATGACCCCATCAGCCTTTTACCACACCTAAAGAGCTGTATTATTCTAACAAACGTCTATTCGCACAACCCCTACAACGCGGCATTCTGATTCCATCCAATTACTCCCTTGGGCTGCCAGATACAGCAATGTCATCTAAAAACCGTTAATTGTGACAAATGCATATGACATTGTCTAACAACCCCATAAATGACTCGAAATCTTGTTTATACAATAAGCACCAGCCACATTGTGCACCCCTAATCCTTGTAGCCCAAGCAAACAATGGATTATTGAAAATTGCACGGCCGATAGGCAACTCTCGACAGAACAAGAGGAAGAACGCAGCAATCTCTAAAGCGGCCGTCATCGCACACACAAAAGGAACCCATACCTATCCGACTAAGCTCAAGAGTCCCACAAACGATGCCAAGAATTCGTGTTCACATTCAGATTCGACGTCAACCCCGCATTAGAAAGAAAGAAATAAGCGCGCCTCCGACAAACCGACGCGACGAACACAAAAGTCATCTTCCTTTGCAAATCATTTCACTTTTAATATAATGTATGTATCGGGAGGAGCGAGCGACGAAATGAAAACTTAGCTGAGGACAGGCATACACAACACAACCCCCATAACCACTTCAACTAACTATTAAGTATGCTATGGAATATATAAAAAAAAAAAATCTTAAACATTCATTGCCTTTGTCCGTAACATCCTGTTAAGCATCCTTTTCATCTTTTCCATCATCCACCCCTGGACTTGTATTTGCTCGGAAAAAAAAAGAAAATTTTAGGAATCTCAAGCGGAAGAAAAGAATTTTCACAACACAATGTGCAGAGAGCAGGATGAGAAGGTGGATAGAGCAGGAAAACACAAAAAAAACGAAATCCTTAAGTGGGTGAGTCAGTGAAAGCGGGAAGCACCCCACCCGCTCTCTCTCGTATTGCATTCTTAACCAATGTCAATGTCGTACGTGCACATTCGTCGTTATGATGCACGAAGTTGTCGCCATCCCCTTCAAGAAGTCCGACATACGGCTCCGTTGCAATTCTATATACTCTGCTGCACGTGGTGGGTCACATTCGCATAGGTTACGAGGGGGAGTTGCTCCAATCGCTGCATCTCTGGTGGCGATATGTTGATGACGACGACAACAACAATCAACCACCATGCCAACCAGCCGCCAGCCAACAACTTTGATGAGGTCGCATTCACGTTCACATGTCGACATGTCCCACCCGACTGCATCCTGTTCACCATCCAGTTGGAAGTACTTCGAACATATCCTGTATGTCGTTGGTGGCATGGGGGGGAAGGTATCGTGTATGTGTGCTTCTTCGTCTAACATAATATCTGGGGGATACATCGCAACGTATACAACATTCGCCACTTGAATCAACAGACAACACTTTCGTTTCGTACCTATACCTTGCCATGCCACCCATCATCATCCTGGGTCGCTCCCCCAGTGCTCTGCTTAGTGCATTAGAGAGTCAAGTGCAGCGCCCGCCCGACTGTCGGTGATTGTATGGTGCTCCGAGGTATCAGCAATAGCAGCAGCCACCCCTAATGCTCTGGCTGCACACCGGCAACGAAAGTGAAATTGTGTAGCTATTGTGCACTACTAATAGACTGGCTGCAGCTGGGGGTTGTATTCGACGAATGAGGGTTGGAGGGGTGCACCGTATACAGTGCACGGCTTTTTCCTTTATTCCACTGCATCATTATCATCATCATCATCATCGTCATGGTATCACATCGTCTACGAAGGTGTCTAGGTGAAGGAGATTCCGATCCCGATTCCGACTCCGAGGTAGTGGTAAGGTTGAGGTGGTCTGAAGAGCGGCAGAACGTTTTTTTTTTTCACATTTTGAATGGAAACACTTTCCACGTGACTTTCTCTGAAAGGCGACGCGGCGACCGTGGTTAAGATTTGCTTTGCGAAAAGTGTGAGCTGGGCATTCAGCTCAGACACTCCGGCTCCAGTCGAAGGGTGGCGCATTTGTCAGTGTGTGTGTGTGTGGGTAAGTGGTGTTGTATTCATATTGAAGTATTAGAACCGACCAAGAAGGGATGATGGATTTGATGCATAACTTTAATTAGAACGCAAAACGGAAACATGAGGGTGAGCTGGTTCGCTAATGGGTTTCTTAAAAAAGTCACCCTTCCTGCAGGTTTGTCTGACGGGGATATGTTGCAATATGGAAAGGTTTTTTAATAGTTATAAGACGAGCTAAAATTTAGAAAAATTATGCACGTCAGGTATTAACTCTTCTCGAGCTTGTAAATTAAAATACTTTGCCTGAAAAATGTCAGATTGTATAACAAAAATGAAACCTCAAATGGATGAGAGATTTCACTTGCTGTCGACCAGGACCTTTTTTTAAGGGTTTGCATATTTCGAAAGCCAGAGAAAGGGTTTCATGCTTAAACGCCTTTATTTTTCATTGAGAGTCAGAAGCAAGTGCCCGTGAATGAGGGTAGCTTGAGTTTTTTTTTAAGTTTAAACAAATAAAAGTGTTTTTTTTTCCACTGCATTCAAGTCATGCAAAATGTTAGGCATGTGAGTTAGAAAGTACAGGCATGGGTCTAATATTGGTTTTTATTAGAGGTACCAGAACTATTCAATCGATATAGCCCATTTTCAATACCAACCTGAAGACCGGCATGACGGTAAAAAAATCTTCTCACATTATTTGGTTTGGTTAAAACATTTTCGTTTGAAAAGAAATTATTCTCATCTTCTAATTTGTTCATATTCATCTGCTAGTTTTTGTCAGCTTTTTTTAAATATTCGTCTGAAAAACTTGAAATTTCGTCTAAAAATCCAAATAAATCGTTAGCATTATTTTTGGATAGGTAGGTAGTCTAAATTCCTCTATGAATATTCCATTTTAGCTCAAACTAATAGTTTTAAAAATTGTTTCAGAAGTTTCCAATACCTGATTTTCTGATGATTTCTTTTTATTTTCAAACGATTTCTATGAAATTTCAGACGTTTCCTCGATTTCTGCCGACGTTTCCATATTTTTTTTTCTGAAAAATAGTATTTATTTGTAGACGAAAAAATTGTAGCCTATTTGATTTGCCTAAAGCTACGATTACACGGCCATTTTTTCGAGTTATTTAAATGGCGCTCTGACATAAAAATCGCGTCACAAAGCAGTCATTTAAATGTCGTTCTGTGTGATCGCCATTTTTGGAATAACATTTTCAGCGTCATTTAAATGACTAGGTAAATGTCGAACCAAATGACATGTATTTAGTGCCATTTAAATGGTGGAAAAAATGGCCGTGTGATCGCTCTTCAACGACGCATAGGACAAATGACTAAACTTTTTGGCTGTCGCGCCATTTAAATGGCAGCCTCCAAAAAATGGCAAGGTTCCAAATTCTGGCCATTTTTCTACGCAAATGACGAAGAATTTAATACGATATCTGTGCTTTCATTTTGATGTTTGTCTCGTGGCGAAAGGACGTGTTGGATTAGATTATATTAAGTCGGGAGAGCCTTCATTTGGCTCTGGCACTGCGGTCTCTCTAAAGGGGCCCATTGGGGGTCCTAGAGCAATCATTTTACTCCGGAGACAGTCAAGTCAACACAAAATCTACTCTTCTCGCGACGACTCAACCACTTCTTTTGCCAAATACTCCGCTTTCGACGCGTTGGCTCGTAATCTAGTTCTAGATCGTCTTCTTCCAGCACACACGCTTGAACCTTTGATCCTTATTTTATGGGGTCTCTGATGTTGATTCTTTCTTGGAGTTACAAATCTTTATTGGACCTTAGTCGCAGCTTCTTAGAACCATTCGTTCGTGTGAAAAGAATGGAAGGGACCTATAAACTATATCAGTAATTTTGTACCTACTCTCGGCCCTCGGGTGTTTGCAAGATACTCGCGAGATGCCGATAGTATGAGTAATTTATGTTATTCAAAGGTATTGAATTTGAGGCACCTCGATCAGTTGTCGAGTTGACCCAACAGCAACCACCACGCAGTATACAAATAGTTGTATGACTCTCTACAGACTAGCAGCAAACTGTCCACAGTTTGACAGTTTATTGTGAAAGCTGAGAAAATCGCCCTAATTTCAATTCAGGTAGTGACCCACTCCCGATTATGTCGTAAGTTACACGCCTAATAATGACGGTTAAGTGGGGCATGGACGGCAATAAGAAAAATCGTACCCCTAACGAAGTCCAACGCCCATTGAGAAAGATAATAAGTTAACGGCGCGCCGCTTACCCAATCCCGAGAGGATTGTCAATCCCATACCCCTGCCATACAATTTGGAGGTCACCTTAATCGAGTCGGTCGTATGCCTTTTCCAAGTCTACAAAACACAGTGATGTGGCATACTCTCAAGTCTCAAGTCTTCTCAAGTTGGTACCATTCTGATAGTCAATAACCGATTGGTTTTGCTTCTGCCCGGACAAACTTAACTCAAACTAATTGATTGGAAATTTCATTCATCATCATTTTGAAGGTGGGTGGAGGTGGGTGTCTCGGTTGCTTCACTTGCAGTTCCAACAAAGTCTTAAAACTTAAGTATAATTTTGCGACATTTTTCTGTAAAATAAATTTAGACCAACCTTTTGCCGAAGAGCGTATACCTAACTACCCACCCATGCAACTAAAGGGTGTTTTTTTTAGAGGTATAGCACTTTGAAATGGAATGAAACAAAGATAATTTTTCTAAATTGACATGAAATTTACATTATTCGTAAGATAATCTTATGGCATTATAAATTAAATATGATTTGTGGCATATAACCGTCACAATTGGCTCCGACGTAGTCTAATCTGGAGGTCCAATTTTCGATTACTTTTTCCAACATTTGTGACCGTATATCGGCAATAACGCGGCGAATGTTATCCTCCAAGTGGTCAATCGTTTCGGACTCATCGGCGTGGACTAGCGACTTCACATATACCCACAGAAAATAGTCAAGCGGCGTTAAATCGCACGATCTTGGAGGCCAATTCACGAGTCCGCAAAGTGAAACCAAACGTTTCCTTCAATAAATCAATTGTGGCACGAGCTGTGTGACATGTTGCGCCGTCTTGTTGAAAACACAGCTCCTGCACATCATGGTTGTTCAATTGATGACGAAAAAGTCAGTAATCATGGCTCTATTGCGGTCACCATTGACTGTAACGTTCTGGCCAACATCGATTTTAAAGAAGTACGGACCAAATTATTCCATCAACCCTTAAAGCACACCAAACAGTCAGTTTTTGTGCATGTAACGGTGTCTCAACATACACTACTTGAGGATTATCATCACTCCAAATACGGCAGTTTATTGACGTTTCCATTCAACCAAAAGTGAGCTTCATCGCTAAACAAAATTCGCTTATGAAAATTGAGATCAACGGCAATACGTATTTGGAACAGAACCATGATTTTCAAAGTAAATTTGCACAATTTGGGAACGTTGTTCAGGCCAGGCGTCAGTCTATTCATTCATGTTCAAATGGCAAACCAAACTAAAAATAAATCACATGACAGCTGACAAAATGGCCGCCAGTTAAAATTGTGTTGCCAACTCAAAGTTCTATACCTCTAAGAAAACACCCTTTAGATAAGCAGTAGTATGGCTTAACCCGTTGTGTCCTGCAAAGCTCTAACCCTATGCATTTGTGCTATCTTCCAATTAGGTGGGTACTTTAACATTTATGTTATGAGTAACTACTAATACAACGAAATGCAATTTCATGAAATTCTCCAGATCAATTTACGAACACATTTCTTCAATCAGAAGAAGTTTTCAATTTTAGTACGTGCGTCGTTGAACTATTGAAACTAAAATCAAATTTCGTTCGCCCTCTAGTTGATTTTCCTTGAAAGATAACGGTTGCAACATTGAATCAACAATTTTTTTTCAAATTCCAAGAAGCTTATTTCGGATTCGGATATCAGCTAAAAATACTTATCGAAACATTTTCCAACTTTTAACCCTAAGCTTTGTAGTGAATCTGGCAAAGTGTACTTGGTGTGCGACTTTAAAAATGTATTCATTTATCCAAGACACTAGTGTGGTAAGAATGTATTTATGGGAATTGATTTAGCGCTGTCATCTTTATAGGAACAATAGACTCGTTGCATTGACTAAGTTAAGGCAGTAACCAAAGACAATATTTCTTTCTGGTTTGGTTACCAACTGAACGAAATTGTTTATCTACTTCTTTCTCCTTATTTGATGAAGTAGTTTGTGGATAATTTTGTTTTCCTTCTGTTGGTTGACTGATTCCAATGAGGATACGGAAGTACAAACAGTAGACGCTCGATGCAGTGAACTAATAAAAGCTTTTGCTAAATTTTATAAAAATGTGTACACAGTGGAACTCTCAAGAAAATGTAAATTAAAATTTTAGATTATTTACTTTTAATTATTTTATTGTAAAGGACATTTATAAAAAAAAATTAAATATTTCGACTGCATATTATTTATGTACGTACAGTCAGCGTAAGGACTGAGTAAACACCGATCCTCTTTTGATTTTTCTTCTAAAAAAAAACTAACAATCTGTGATATAAAAATAATATAAACAAAACGTATTTAATTTCGACAGGATAAAATACTTTATAGATGTTCAAAAAAAAGATAGTTTTCCATCTTCTAAGAGAAATTGAAATATCATTGGCGTTTACACACTTTTGAGGGTCAATGTAGACTTGAATTAGTTCGGTTGTAGTTCTTCCTCCTCTTCATTTTCGTCAGTATCAAACAATATCTGATCTTCGTCATCGTCATCGTTCCAATAATTGCTGTCCCCCGACGCGGTTCGAACATCCGCCGCTCGAATTACAAAGATGGAATTGGCCGGACCAGTCGTTATGGTCAATCCTCTGCAGTTTTTACCTACAATGATACAAACATCATATTGCAGACCCTGGTACATATTTAAAAATACAAAATCATCAACATCAGGCACACGATCTAGTCCAGGGCTGGGCAAACGGTCGATCGCTGTCGACTGGTCGACCGCAAGCCCATATTCAGGCGACAGCGCAAAAACTTTAATTAAATGTTTTTTTTTTTTTAATAAATAAAAGCGAATTTTGTTCTCCATCATTAATTTTTATATAAACCAATTCTTTCTTCAACATTCAATTTTTTTTTTGTAGAATTTCTATATCTGAAATAAAAAAATGCACTCTCCAAATTCATTGTTAAACTTAAATGCTGTTCACAAATGCTAACATAATATTAAAACCTTCTTGCGTAGGTACATATAGTTGCTTGCCGTTGATGACATTTTCGCAGTTGTCACGCTAATTTTTAAAGACCTCAAGCTACTATTTCACACTGTCAAAAATCGTGTCAATATTTTACAGATTTTGTCTACACACAACTTTAGTACAGAATCTGACAAAATTGCTAACATGTGTAGGTAATAAAGGGTTTTTCAACAGGGACGCTACAAAAGTAGAGCGACAGGGACAGCAAACGACGCCGAATTTCTTGCCGCTCTTTTGACATTTCTCTTCAGTAAGGTTTGCCATTTCATGATGGAAAGATATACGAGCCAACAACGAGTCGAATTTATTAAAATTTACTACCGAAATTCGGAGTCAGCAGATCAACAATTAAGCGTCTAGTGGAAAAATTTTAATCCACAGGCACAGTACAAAATGTTCCCGTGCCAGTGAGACAAAGAAGTGACCATAGAATATTCCTGCCGCTGAGACTTCAGTTGAAGAAAGCCCAAATCTGTCTCTCACACGTCGTTCTCAAGCGTTGGGCATCTCTGTGAGGTCGTTGTGGCGAATTTTGCAAAAAAAGATCTTGGCCTACATCCTTACAAGATTAAATTGACGCAAGAACTGAAGCCGCTTGACCACCAGAAGCGTCGTATGTTCGTGAATTGGGCTGAGCAACAACTTGAAAATGATTCGGATTTTCATCGAAAAATCATCTTCAGCGATGAGGCTCATTTCTGGCTGAATGGCTTCGTCAATAAACAAAATATGCGGTATTGGTCAGGCAGCAAATCCACACGTACTCCATGAGTCATCATTGCATCCTGAAAAAATTACGGATTGGTGTGGTTTATGGGCCGGCGGCGTCATTGGGCCGTACTTCTTCCGTGATGATCAATACCGGCACGTTACTGTGAATGGGCATCGCTACCGTTGAATGATAACCGAATATTTTTGGCCCCAATTGGATGATATGGACTTGGAGGACATGTGGTTCCAACAGGACGGCGCCACAAGCCACACAGCGAATGTCACAATCAATTTATTGGAAACCAAGTTTGGAGAACGTGTTATCTCACGAAATGGTCCAGTCGCTTGGCCGCCTCGGTCGTGCGATTTGACGCCGTTAGACTATTTCCTGTGGGGCTACGTCAAGTCTATGATCTATGCCAACAAGCCAGCGACGATTGATGAACTTCGTACGAATATCGAACGTGAAATTGCAGCAGTATCGGCCGATTTATGCTTGAAAACCGTCGAAAATTGGGTTCAGCGTCTGGACTTCTGCAATCGTGCCCGTGGTGGCCATGCAAAAGAAATCGAGTTCCATACATAATGGCATCGAACGTTCTTTCACAGGAATATAGAATTTCATTGGTATCCAAAACCGTTTTTGTTTTATTTAAAAAAAACTTTTGTAGCGCTCTTATTGAAAAACCCTGTATTAGTCTAACAGCAAAAGAAGAATTATTAACATTTATTTCTTCCTATTAATAAAAGCGAAATTAAGAGGTAAACCAATTTATGTTGGTTTTAAAAAATTAATTCCTTTAAAAAAGTAATCCAATTTATAAACTTAAATGAATCACAATAGATTGTGAATGACGGAAATAATGGGTTCGTAAGATTGAGTATGAAAAGGGATGATGATTATTTCCAAGGTTTCTATCTTATCTCTGTAATCAGCAGGAAGCTCTCTGATGTTCTTGATAAATGCAATAAAAATTGTTGGTAGAAGACTTCAAAGAATACTTTTCAATTAGAAGAAAACGAGTTCGATCATGGGTACTGCTTTATTACCCTGAAGTTCGACGGTTAAGTTGGTATCTGTAGTTACAAGGATTTCGGGACTTAATGGACGAAAAAAAAATAAAAAAAATAAATAGGTGGCGCAACAGGCGGGTAGACACCCAAGATGTTTCATGTCATACTCTCGGATGTTTGTCAGACGTTCGCGAGAGGTGGCGCAGTAGAAAAAACTTTAAGATGTAATTTATGTTTTTCCGGGGATCGAACCTGTGATCCCTCGCACACTAACCACTGCGCTACTGCGCCCACTTATTGGACGAAATAAAATATTTTCTAACATTCAAACAATATAAATACATCACGGATTTGATAATCAAGAGTGGTTAGCTATTTTTCCACATACGATACAACTAAAAACCATAATGATTTGAATCTACAATTGCAATAAAAGACCAAAGACCCACTTTTTTGAGTTGCCCTATCCCCTATTAAAATCTTGAGCTTCAGTTCGAAAATTTTTACGAATACATAGAAGAAGGCCGTATCAGAAAAGTCTACTCCTTCAAAGTGATGTTGACTGCTAGGCTCACTCATAGTTCGGATTCCGAGGTATGGTTCTGGAAGTTTATGGGCGACAAAGAGTATGCGAACTTAAAGAAAACTATCACAATTAGTGTTGGCCTCGACTCCAGTAATGCGGTTTCGCCCCGATGTGGTGGGTGGGCTCATCAGTAGACGACCACCACATCTGATCTAGACGCACTAGTTTGCTCGATTTTCACCGAGACTATATGATTTTTCAATCAACAAGTGACTGTGAATCTACTTTTCATTTAAAGTCATTTCTCTGTTCAACCAATTTATATTTATACTAGCATAGCCCGTGCACACTTCGTAGTGCAAAGTAAGCTCTGTGGTACAAAACATTTTTTGTTTTTTTCAGAAATCGTATTGCCTAGACAATATTATTGACTTTCATTATTTATATCAATGTTACAAATTTTAAAAACTTTGGCTTCCAATTCAAAGACTGTCGAAGAAGCTGTACCCGCCCGGCTTTGCCCGTGCACAGGAATTGTATTGCTTAGGTCTAAGGTAATAATGTTCTTTCGTAAAATGCGAGAAATGATAATAAATCGACTTGGTGGAATTTTCTTTCTGCCTAAACCTGAAATACAGCAATACGAACAAAACAAAAGAAGAATCATGAAAATCGGCCCAGCGGTTATCGAGATATAACGTCATCGAGTTTCACCCCATAGAAGATGTTTTTTGTATAGGAGGTATAAGATTTTGAATAATTTTTTTTTGTATGTAAAGTGCCGCTCCCCTTTGACCAAGTTTGAGCAAACTTCACAGGACCACTCCAGGGCCAATAACTAAGATTATCTGTAAGTTTGAGCTCAAATGGTTTTCGAGATATACGTTTTTGAGTGTTTTTTTGTATGGGCGGTGCCACGCCCCTTTGTCCAATTTTGACCAAACTTCACAAAAACCGTATATGAACCAATACCAAAGATATGTGAAAGTTTGGTTAAAATCGGTAAATGCGTTAAGGCGTGAATCGACGACAAACATTTTACGGCTCAATTTTTATATATATAGATTTTTAAGTAAATTTTAATCTTTTTGTTAATTTTTTGAATTAAAAAAAAAATACCCACTATAATTTTATTTCTAAAACAAAAAATAAAAAAAAAGAACTTGAATGAGGTATTGTGACGAATATTGCCAAGTGGACCTCGAAGTTTTGTAAAAGGTTAGTAGTAGTCCGTCACCTGAAAAAGTTTGCCCACCCATGATATAGTCAATCGAAGTTAACTCTAGAGCGTGCAGCAGGATTATGGATAGTTCCATCTTGGCAGCCATTCGATCTCTTCAAACAAGCTGTATATAAGCTGTAGGTATGTTGCAGAAAAACGTCTTGAAGTTGGACAAGTACTGTAGAATCGAAAGGTTTGCAGCCGTCTGCTGTTGAAGTTGATGTAAAGGTTGTGAAAAAAGTTGAAGTGATTATAATTGTCTCCAGAACGCGTGCATATTACTATGGTGTCCCACAGAAATAGATGGAGAAGGTTAAGTATATATGGTACTCGGGGTCTTATTTACCAACAATACAAGGAGGAATTCCGAGTTTTAGCTATGATTAGTCTGACTGGATACATTTCGAGACAGCTATGTCACCCTGTTGTCAGATAGGATTGAACTTGTCAACTTAGCTTTTGGTTTTTTTTTTTTTGTTGCGCCAATGGATGTGGACATGTGGTAATCTTCTAAAGATGCGGTAGCCCGTGCTGCCAACATGGACGATTCGCAAACCCGAATAATCGATGCCAAAAGTGCCCCAAATCGTACTAATCCACATCCGATATATTTTCTTTAACCACTCTCCCCGCGGAATTGCCGTATTTTTTTGCGAGGCTGGTTGGCAACTCATGATAAATCCTCTAGGTCCGCCATTTCGGCTCTTCTAAGTCTTTCAAGTCTCCTTAATTCTTCGTGTTTAAATGAGCATACCTCCAGCCAGTCATCTTCTGACCCCAACATATGGCTTATTAGACTTTGCGGGTTTGGTAAGTTCGTCTTCCCCCTGCAAAGCGCCTACAATGGAACATTGCGTGCTCTGTATCTGCTTCTTCGTCTGGGCATTCGGTAAGAAAGACAAGCTATCGTGACCAAATCTGTGAAGGTACTTCCGTTAGCCGCCGTGCCCCGATAAGAACTGCATAAGGTGGTAGTTGCAGTCCCCGTTTTTTTTTTCTTTTTATCCAGACCTCGATAGTGGGGATCAGTTTGTGGGTCCTGTCCATCTGCCTTTTGCCGTCTTATCCCACCTGTCAACTTAGCTATCAATCTTTAAATGGTATTTGTGCCAACATGGTAATAAAATTTGGCTGATGATCGAAAAAAAAATAAGATCGGAGATACAAGATGCCTTCAAGAAACTGATTGTGTGGTTTAAACTGCAAATACAAAAAGTGCTATTGAATCTGTGTCATCAGACAAGCGCCATCTTGTGTATAGGCATTGGGTGGTAGTTGCAACATTTGGCCCGACATCTCTTGCTGATGATTTAGATTCTATTGACCGTTTTAGAACACGTAAACTTCATTTCTGACTTAGGTACCTTATGATCACGAAATTCTTAATACAGCTATTAAAGGTTGGGTAGCTCGCCATCTTCTCGGGTTGCGTTGAAGTAGTAAAAGTGTGATGCATCGTTGTGGTAAATCCAATCAACAAATCATCCATCTATCAATTATGAGGTTGCATTGAAACATTGAACCTCCTCTTTGTGCTTAAAGATGCGATTATGTGCAATAGCACAAAAAATACCATATTACTCCTTCTCCACAGACTAATGGCAACATTTTAACAACGGCTTTAAAACTATTTCGATGAGTTTACCGCAGTCAATGTTGTTCTAGTTAATAACTAAATTACTACCAACGCATTCCCGAAGGAGTGTATCTTCCTCATCTCAAGTGCGTGCTAGTTACCTCATAAAAGGACACACACTCAATCTCGTTTCACTTTTAATTAAAATGAAGACATTAGCCGCATTCCGAACCCCCTTCAGTAGATACGACCCAATGAGGTTAGTTTCACTGCTGTCAACTGCCAAGACAGATTCCACTGCACAGTATTCCAACTGTATATACAAAAGCTTGGCAGTAAAAACTCTGATTCCAAAAGTATCCCCTCCCCCCCCAATGAAAGTGCCAACACAAACAACGGTAGATATCCCATTAACCACAGCCAGCGGTATTAAGTCCCTTTATTTCCAAGTTTTATGTCCACTTTGCACCACCAAACACAATCACATTTTCATCCCTCGATTCGTTGGCGTTCGCGTTTACAATCGTCTTTAGTCCTTCTTATCTTTATGGGCGGCTAACTGCTGCCGGTGCTCTCAATCCCTTATCGTCAGAAACAATATGGACGACACTTAAAGTGTCACTCTTGCAAGCACGAACACGAAGTCCTACCCAAATTCGTGGATATTGTCGTTTCATGCCTATTCAAAAATATTTGGATGGCTTAGGCATAAAGTGCGGAAGCCTATGTCCCGTTTTGTCGAATTTAATTATCACCAGCAAAAGTTTAAGGCAAGATATGCCCTCGACATAGATGAATGGATGGGTGCGTTTAGATGTCGATGTCGCATGTTCCAGCAGCATTTTAGCTTAATTAAGGCAAACAAAGCCATTAAACGGTATAACTAACATCCCCACTTGGAGAACGATTCCTGGAAGCATAATCAAAGAAAATTCAAAGGTGCTTACAACTAGTGTTTTTATGAAAGTTAATCTCACCACCCCCAACCCCAGTTGACCTTGCAATCTACAACAGTGTGACTCATGATACGGTTGTGCTACACTTTCCTCCTGAATACACCATAATTACTGATGATGCCTTGTTGACATGCCGACTTCGTCCCTGTTTATGCTTGGTGCAGGTCCTCCCATCCCAGCCGAAGCGGCAAATAAACAAATCAATCCTTGCGTGCTGAGTGACATCAGGGTTGCGGCAGGCGATGGCGAGCCCGCAGAGAACACAAAACATAACCACAAGCTTTTTATGCTCCTCATCGTCATCCAGTGGAAAGCTGTGCGATGGATGGAAAAAAAAACTGCGCGAAAATATCCTGCGTAACAGCAGCATCCTGCAAAAAGCTCATTTCCCCATGGTTACATCATACAGAAGAAGCGCCCATCTCCTTATCACGAAACTTTCGCTGCTCTCACATCGACTCGGCGTTCAGGAGGACCACTCTGATACCGTTGTCCATTCCAATCAGTTCCAATTCGGTACTTGAAGCGTTCACAAGCAGCCAGCAAGCAGTTTCACAATTCTCGGGCGTTTTGCATGCGAAATCGGCGCTTTGCTTTCAACACAAACAGAAACAAAATTTAATATCCTGCGAAGGGATAATTAAATGAAATTTTTTTCTTTTTCTTTCGCTTCTTTGTCGCGCTTTGAATAAGGGACGCAAAAGTTCATCAGAACAGTTTTATGTGTGCTCGTCGTGCTCTATCGTTTCATGTTTTATTCGCTTAAATTTTGCGCTATATCCTTTTTATCCTGCTGCGGGCTGATGAAGGCGGGGACGGCGTGTGTTCTGCGAAAAGGAATATAAAAAGGAAATTCCTTCCCGTTTTCCATTTCCATTTCGATTTCGGAGGAAACGCTTTATTTGTTGTTGGTTTAGTGCGTTGTGAAAAGGATGCGACGCTGTGCATTTTACTAGAGTAGGTCAAGACGAGGAGTGCGCTGTGCGCTGTGTGTGTGCGTGTGCTCTGCGTGCCGAGCAACCGGGAAATGTATATTCACTCGCGTGTACACGATGTGTGCTGTCGGCAGAATGCCTGACTGCGTTGTTTACACATGTACATATATTTCTTAAACAAAGTCCTTTAATTAAGAAAATTACATATACCTACATATATTTAAAGAAGAAAGAAAACGTAACCGAGTGCAATTATTTGTAATTGAGTGCGGTACAGTTCTGTTCGCGAGGATATTTATTTTGTGGATTACTGAGGATAATAATTTGCCGTGCAAGGATATCAGTGTGCAGCTAAGGTAATTGTGTTCTGTATTTAAAATCATATTTGTTTGAATTGTTGAATGGGAAGTAAACTGCCACCGAATTTCACCATTCGGGTAGATGTTCTTGTGCGCCATTGAGAGGCTGTAATTACGTGTCCCCCGCACGCAATTTAATTTAATCAGAGCGTGACGGACAGGCGGCCATTATTAAGGATGGAGGTTATGCTGATCTCAGCATTTCAGCAATTGAGATGGAGGGAATTAAATTGTTGGCCGGGCTGAGAGGTTGGACGCTAATTGCTTTTGACTAATTCAGAGTGAGAAGAATAAGAGTCCCGGTAATTGTTTCTTTTGAACATCGGCTTTTCAATTGCCTTGAACTTTGTTCCAAATTGATTAGCTTTGCTGGCAGTTTTGTGAACTAGATCCGCATTGTTCCCGGTTGAGGAAGGTGTATATACGGCAACTTGTGGTAGCAAGAAGGTACATGTGCAGTTGGTTGTAGATGTATGCTCAAAGTCTCATTGTCAATTCAAGGCAGATTTTTTAAGACATCGCTATAAGTGTAGGACTTGGTTCATAATTATCGATATCGACTGCCGGAAGGAAGGCGATGCTACCTATGACGTACTTCTTGCTTTCTTGATTCCGATTCAACTGGCTGTATGTATTTCCCTATTGTTAGCAGGTGCTTCCCTCAGTTGTTCAATAAAGGATTTAAATTTTATGTAGCGCGCAGGACTGCCATCAATGTGAAAGCGTTTTGACTCTGTTTTAGCTGCTTGTACAGAGGATGATCCCTCGAAGGATTTACAGAGGTTTGAATTATAAATCCTGTTTCTTATGACCGAAAACAAAAATCCATTCGGCAGTCCCTGGAAACTGTTTTTTTTTTTTCAGAATTTTCGTTCACATATAGAAATGCACTACTTACTTCTGGGGGTAGTTGCCGTTTTCTGCTATACCTACTGAGGGGTGCTAACAAATTGATCGTGTAACGGACTGTTGACGTTGTTCCTAAATTTTTCCAAAATGTGCTTAAAATAGATTGGTTGCAAAGTGAGCTCTCCAGCAGCGCCATAGAGTTGTAAATTTGTTATTTTATCAAAGCCGGCAGTTGTTGTACTGACTTACTTAGATGGCGCTACAGTCCGGAGTGGCACTCGACCTCAACAGAAAGAGCGTTAGCAGTTGTTCAGAAGACAAAATTAGGCTAAACAGGGCATGAGGACATGATACAAGACAAATAGAACTTGTAAGGTTAAAAAGAGTGAATCAGGTCCTCTACCAACACTCTTTTCGGTCGAATTCGTTAGGGTCATCAAGCAAAAGTAAAAGGTCTTAATTTTCTGGGTAGCCCCAGCTTCTCTGTATGGAATTCGAAAACATTGCTATCTTTACTAGATCCAGTCAATGCAGCCGAAGTGCTTTGCCTTTTTCGGCTACTTGCACTGAGCTGAAAAAGTTCGGGCTTGTATCTTCTCCTCATTCCCACACTTTCCCATCCTCGCACATACCTATGTATTGTAGAGGACCAAAAATTCTTCGAAGAATTTCACTCTTGAAGCGGCCTAGATCAGTTCCGTCTGCCTTCATTTGTTCTACCATTCGCCGCCATAAGTCAGAGCGGTTTTTCTTGGGCATGTCACAAGATCATTTTTTTTATAAATGGGGCATAATGGGGCTGATAGTCCAGTCTTGGGATCATGCTTTCTTCTACCCACAATTGATTGAGTATCTGTGGCAACAACATCAGGATCAGGATATATGGCCTTGTTTGTCTTAAGCTTTTTTTAAAAGCTTAATCAATATAGAATATTGGGTAGTTTGATTGGTTCTTCATGGGCGGGATATTGATCCTTTCCTTCTCCTATATTCGTAACTTTAGATGGCGCTTACAGTCTTCGACCACAGCCTCAATCAACAAGTTACTTAATAGCGCCGTGTCAACTTGTATTAAACACTTTTTCGACATCAAAAGGTAGTATTCCTTCTGACTTTGACGGAGTAGCAAGATTTCTACATTTCTACATTTCGCCAGGAATTCCTTGTGCCATAAGTTTCTAGATTTACATATAGAATGCCATTTTAGCGTTTTAACCTCCTCGGTTACTAGGTAAGTTACAAAGAGCTTGTTATACCTAAACAATCTTAAAGCCTAAATCTTGGCTTTCTTACAATAATTCTAGATGAGCCCGTAGACTCCTTAATCTCCTTCTGCGATTATTACGTATAGCTGCCATCTCCTGAAACAATCATCTCCCTCTCCGACCTTATTTTGGGTTTGAGTGCTTTCACATGCGTATCATCAGACATCGTCAGACCTCCGGAATATGTTTCTCTGTGTTCATTGATTACCTATAGTACTTTCGGCTACCTCTTAAATGATATCGTGAGCGTAATACTTGGATAGAACCACTGATTCTTTAGGTTTGTAGTAAGTGAATTCATAGTCGAGAATTTCTCAATAAGTCGCAGACTAACGCAGGGAACACCTTGAATATCTTTGGATAAACTCAGACTTAGTTTCAGGTTAGCGACCCTTGCCAACGACTTTGTTATAGGTATAGAAAGCTATAAGTACATATGGGCTTCAACTATTGGCATTCATTATCATAGGGGTTAACTGAGGTGTATACACTTTGTATTGAATATTGCAAGTAAACCTGAACCCTGAATAACAATTTAAAGTGAACAAGCATAGCGGTAAGGGCATAACCTTGTGTCACACCATAGGTTTTGAATTTTAAGAAAATATTTACCAAATAAGTGGTTTCGATCGAAATAATGCATCAACTTCTAGGAGTCCTCTCAATTCAGGAATCACATGGCAGGACCACATATCTTTTATCGCAAGATCGGCATCCGCTAAGTTAAGCTACCCAAAGATGTACTTTAGCCCCAAGCAATTTATCCTTCTCTATAAAGCACAGGTTAGACCAGGCCTGGCATATTGTTCCGATATATGAAGCTCGGCCCCAAAACATTCTCTTAACCTACTTGACGAACAGTTGGACTTATTGGAGACCCTTCACTCACATCGAAACTACAACCGTTGGTACACAGAAGACAAGTCGCTGACCTTTGCTTGTTCTATAGGTACTTCCATGGTGATGTTCCGAGGAACTCAAAGACATTATCCCTCGAATGCAACATTTGGGAGCCCCACAAGACAGGCAGATAATGCACATGACCTTACAGTACACTTGACAATCGCGAGGACATCAATTTTCCAAAACTGCTTCTGTTTTACAGGACAAGCAAACTTTGAAACTCGCTTCCTGGGGATATATTTCCAGAAGACTACAATTTACAGCAATTTAAGTGCAGAACTAACATACATCTGCAAGCATCTCGGGCGCTGATGAGGTACTGTAAGTTTGCCTTTCCCGAAAAAAAAAAAAAAACGCTGCCGCTACATGAAATCTGAAGTGAAGAAAGACAAGATCGTGGGATTGTGATGACAGTTGATAATAAAGGGTGTTTTTTTTAGAGATATAGAACTTTAAGTTGGCAACACTATTTTAACTAGCGGCCATTTTGTCAGCTGTCAAGTGATTTATTTTTAGTTTGATTTGGGATTTCAACATGAATAGACTAACGCCTGAACAACGCATCCAAATTGTGCAAATTTATTTTGAAAATCATGCGAAATACGTATTGCCGTTGATGTCAATTTCCATAAGCGAATTTTGTTTAGCGATGAACCTCACTTTTGGTTGAATAGATACGTCAAAAAATAAAACTGTCGTATTTGGCGTGATGATAATCCTCAAGTATATGTTGAGACACCGTTACATCCACAAAAACTGACTGTTTGGTGTGCTTTAAGGGTTGGTGGAATAATTGGTCCGTACTGCCTTAAAAACGATGCTGACCAGAACGTTACAGTCAATGGTGACCGCTATAGAGCCATGATTACTAACTTTTTCGTTCATCAATTGAACAACCATGATGTGCAGGAGCTGTGGTTTCAACAAGACGGCGCAACATGTCACACAGATACAGGTCGTGCCACAATTGATTTATTGAAGGAAGCGTTTGGTAAGGGTAACCGCATAGTTTCACGTTGCGGACCCGTGAATTGGCCTCCAAGATCGTGCGATTTAACGCCGCTTGACTATTTTCTGTGGGGATATGTGAAGTCGCTAGTCTACGCCGATAAGCCCGAAACGATTGACTACTTGGAGGACAACATTCGCCGCGTTATTGCCGATATACGGCCACAAATGGTGAAAAAAGTCATCGAAAATTGGACCTCCAGATTAGACTACGTCCGTGCCAGCCGTGGCTGTCATATGCCAGAAGTCATATACAAATTATAATGCCAGAAGATTATCTTTCGAATAAAGTAAATTTCATGTCAAATTAAAAAAAATCGTCCATTTCAAAGTTGTATACCTACCTCTAAAAACAACACCCTAATATAAGTTTCCTTCGCGCTCAGCAAATAATATCCTGACCTAGAGCATGGCTATTTGGTGTGGTTTTTGGAGCGGCATCATAATTGGCCCAATTTATTTCTAAAATGAAAATGGTTGTTAAGAGGCACGATAACGGTTTTCTTCAATTAGGATTTGAGCTCTGTCTAGTATTTCGTTACGTGCAACAATCGATCTTCTTCTTCGTTCAAATGGCAGTCGTTTAATCGACCGTTTTGGTGACGTCAAATTGCAAATCTGCGGTTAGATTTTTTTGTGGTAGTATACTGTTAAAGATCGATGTAATTTCGACAATCCGGTAAAAAATGTGGTACTAAGGCATGACATTAGTAGAGCTATTCATGAAATGGTGCTGTATACCTTACAAAAATGTTGGTACTGCAAAATTTAGTTGACAGGATGGGCTCTGGTACTCTGTCAAGTGGACATTGGATTAGTGCAGAAACGCCTTATAAAGCTTCTCTATGTTTGCCACTTTCAATTGTCAGCGCAGTGAATCGTCCCTTTTGATTTCGGTGTGGAGTTATATCTTCACCATCCCTATCCATCCACCATCTATTACGTTATTATATTTTAGCCCTTATTGCAAGCCAGCTGTCTTCTACTGTAGGTATACAAACCAATTTGGAGGCACATCAAATCAAATGTCAGATATTTAACCCTTTAAATGAATTCTATACAAAACTGTGGTTGTTAACGTCAACGCTGAGGCGGTAGAACCACTCCCTGTTATCGAAACCCACAAAATAGGCAGACAAATAAGGCTAAGTTGCCTGCCAAGGGTCGGATCTATCGCATCATAAAGTGTTACGTAGCTTTTCGGGTGAAAGCAATTAATATTAAAAAACTGAATATATGTAGGTATAGGAGCAAACTAGACGATATACAAACGCACACCAATTTCCGGATTTAGTGGGCTTACTGCAAGATTTCCCCATCACAGCGCTGATGTTTTCAAAAATTCCCTATACCACTTAGGCAGGCCTTTCCGAATCGAAATTCATTGCAACTCAAGCGGAATAGATCCCCAAACTCACAAATTTCCCATCAGAACTCATTCCCTTCTCCAGACTCCTTCCTATGCTTGTATATTTTAAATTACGCTCTTCAGGTTCGTAAGCATGAATTTAAGTCCCAAGTTTCCCTCTATACCCCTTGTATATGAGAAAAAGAAAACCTCCTAAAGAAAGGAGAACTCCCTCCGCACTCCAATTTAATCAGGCCTATAACTAACAACAACATACACTCACTTGAGACATCCATTGTTGTCAACGGAAAATCCGCGTAATGAATGTACTTCCTACATCCTGCATCCGGAATCATTCTCCATAGCGCTCGTCGTCGTCGCCTCAATGGATCCTTTAGCTTCCTGTGGTATTGTTATAGAAAATAATTTTCCACGAAACACAATGCCGCACTGTGAGTGTGAAGTCGCTCCACCGTAATCTGGAATTGTGCTGTGCAGCACTGCAATCCATAACCAATAATTCCCCAAACCACTATCGTCGGAATGCACAAGCTCGAAAGCAAAGATTCGTGAATTCTTCCGGCACACACCTGCGAACATAGTTGCGGCGCGACTCCGATGGGAGAGTTGCAGACAAAAAGCATTCCACCGTGTACTCCATTTATTTACAATCATACAGCAATAAGCCACCGTCGTCGTCGTCGTCGTTGTCATTCTTGCTCGGTGGTGGTAAAGCTCCTCAGGTGGTGCAACTAGAACAGAAACCCCTCCTGCGGTGGCTTTAAGGATGAAATGCATTTGCAATGCTCGCAAGAATGCTTCAATATGCCATTTGGCAAATCCCTGCAGGTTGAAACAGTTGGAGCACATCATAGTTCCAATACACATAAGCACCCTCGTGTTTGGGGAAATGCTTTTAATTTGCACCCCATGCCCGGGAGCATCCATTGACAGTTCCATTAAGAACCGTCAGCTATTCGCGCGGCGCGCAGGGACAAAGTGAAGTTGAGTATTTAGGAGCTGGGTTGAGTAATGAAAATTCAACGAGATGCCTGTCAAAAGGATGTATAATAGAGCAGTTCGTAAACAGTTTGGTTTTTTGTAAGAATTATAATTATTACGCTTTGCCCTTCTGCATCGTTGGGCAGTAATTCCCTGTTGGTCGTCAAACGCCGGCCGCGCCGATTACAACCAACGAGTGATCGTCGTCCTTTACGAGGGTATACTTGCGGACTGACCCTTCAACGTCGACTTATTGTTGTGTCGCACGTAATTATGTTGGGAATAAGTCTCTGAAAGAGGACCACAGCCACAATTTCTTGCCATCTCTGTAAATATTTATCTGGGGATATGAGGGTCATCTTCGTGATGGCCAGCAATCGACCATCCCTCGTCCGGCAAGTATATATAGTCAACTTTATTAGTCGGAGTTATTACCCGTGTAACATTTTTTTGCCCAAGAGTACTCGTCACAAGAACTTTGGTTTGGCCACTCTTGCTGTTGCTGATGATTAATTCTGGAATGGCCCTCCAGATCCACTCGCCCCCCTCCCCCCACGTCCTTCATATTAATTTGCGCGCACAAAGCAACTAGATGGCAGGATAAGAAAAAGGCAAGAAGTTATACCCAGCGTGATGATGGTGAGGTTGGTTGAGCTAGAGATCTGTCGCACCCACCCCCACTCTCATGGGGATTGTGCAATTCCATTTTCGGTGAAAGGTCATCCATTATATAAGTACACGGTGGTAACGTCAACTTTTCTTTTCATCCCCTTTCGCCTTGTGTTTGCTTCTTTGTTTTCGTGGGGTGTTTGTGCGAAGAGCGAAAATTAATTCCCATTAACACCGAGGATTTTGTACGTTTTGACAGGTGGGCTGTGGGCAGGACCAAGAGCAAGAGTGTTAAATTGATTTTACCCAGTTTATCCATTTTATCCACCAAAAGTGCGTCAGAAGTGAGAAAATCTTTCTTTAAATTGTTGGATGAATGGTGCTTGAGCAAACTTGCGGAGAATGCGAACGGGGGTTGCTGCGGAGTCCATTTGTTATGGAGGCACTCGTGCCAATTGGCAAATTGGATTCGAGTCTGTAAAGACGTTGGTAATTAATTGATAAGAACGTAATCGATGAGGTATTGTGTTGGGCGGCAAGAATTTAAAGCCAGGGCCAAGATGTGTTCATATTTTGCATACAAAAAAAAATCGAAATGTAATCCCTACGAAGATAGGTCCTTGAATAATGAATGCTTCTACGTTCAGGAAATTGGATTAAATCAGGGAGTGGATTTAATTAAGGAAAGCTTAGCTATCTAGTCCACCCCCTTACACTGTCGACTGTTATCAATATTTAACGCCAGGGTAGGAAGTGGATTTTATACTAACATCCTTCGAAATAGTAGTTTAAAGTAGTTTCCTTAGGAGGAGTGCCTCTCTAATCTTGAAAATGCCAAAGAAAATAGAAACATTATAATGCTCTGTCGGAGATTAATGGCTGATTGAGTCTCAGAAGTTCAACACAAACCGTTCAGAAAGCGACCTTTAGGCGGATGAATTCACATTTCTAACATTTACCTTACATAAGCTACTCCGTCATATTCTGAGCTAAGGTAAGTGGAGATTTTTCACGGCTAGTCGGAATACTGTGAACAGAAGACGCAAGTTCAAATATCGTGGAAGCAATAAAAACGTTTGGTTCTGATTTATGAAGCAACCAAGAGCCAGCCGCACATTATGGTGGATTTACTGTTGAATACCCTTCAAAATCGAAAGATTTGGATTTGGACGTAGAAGGATCCTTTAATCGGCGCGTATAGCCAAAGTTCTATCCTCAAGTACAGACATTAGACATTAGCGTGATGGAAAGAGCCTGGCAGAAAACATGTACTATGGTGACTGTAACCTTAAAATGGGTTTTTGGGTGCGGATTTGTTGTAAGCGGTAAGATGTAAGCTTTCGACATATGGGTCAACTTCTAATGGATATCCGAATCATAACCAAATTCGCTTACTTCAGCCTGATATTCGCTCACGCTCCTTGAGAAGAAAAATATTACCATGTATGATACCATCATGTCTGGCAAACGGACTTATGCTAATTGACCTTACTGCGGAATGTATCATTACTGTAACCTGCATACGGCTTCCTTGTCTCAATTGTCAAAATGTAACAAAGCCGCAACCAAATTTTCGAACCGTCTACCAAATTGATCACGTTGTGTTCGATTTGAGTTGTCAAAACGTACTTTGACCACATCCAATGTACGCCACAACAGCAAAGAAATATTGTGTGTATTTTTAACGCTGAACGGCTTCAATCGCAACAAGCCACCAGAACCCTTGCTGATTATTAATCCCTCAACATATCACAAAGTCACATGCAGCCAGCATCAAGTTTTCCCGACCAAGACAAGAAGCCATCTGAAACGTTGTATCTGATGTACTCGGCATTATCTGACCATCTCAATGAAATCAACTCGTCTATGCAAAGAGGACTTATCGAGGAGGACGACATCGACTCGTTAGCTCTATAAGCATAAGAAAAGGGAAGACGAACAACATCGGCTGCACGAGGATCGTTCGAAGCGCGTTATCGAGGAAAGAGGACGATATTTTGTCGTTCATCTGCCAGATTGAATTCTTCTGCCTGACTGCAGAATTTGGAGGATAGTCCTCGCCGTCTGAAGAAGCGATTTTTCCACATTCTCAATACCGTACCGACTCCGACTGTGATTCAGCTATATTTACAAGGCTTTCCTGATATCTATTTTACATTTTAGTAAAACTTGCGAGCTTTGCTCCTGGACTTGTCGAACGGCGACAACTCCGGCGGTGGCCATGGTGTAGTGGTTAGAGTCATTGCTTATGACCCGAGCGGGGTTGATTCGACCCCCGGCGGGGGACAGCAATGCTCTGCCACCGACATTAACAGAAACGAATAATATCAGAGTTTCTCCACCAATACACCAAAAAAGGGGTTTCTGCTTGGTAGTACAATGGACCAAGATTAGTCTGAGTGCTCCAGGATTTGGAATCCTCTTTAAAAAAAAAAAAATAAATAAAAAAAACCCTCGTCTCCAAGATTTTTCCGTAAGAAAATCAATAAAACCTCTCTCATCGGTTGCCCAGTGATCAATAAAGAAGATACTCTAACCTGCACCAAAAAGGGGCATCGCAGTCTTTTCAACATTTCGAAGGACTGAAACCATTTGTCAATGAACTGATGGGCCCCTATATCTGCCTTTTTAAGCCCCTTAAGTCCACAACCGATCGAGTAGTAATTTCCTGTGACATATCCTAGAGACAACTCAAGAAGTCCAAGACGATATGCACCATCTTCATTATCGATTTTAAGGCCGCATTATGTCAGCATTCATAGAAGCGAGTTATATAGAACCATATCTAATTGGGCTTCCCTGTCCAACTCGCCAAAATAGGCAGAACTACGATGGATAACACTCACTTCATTAAAACTATCTCACTGAAACCTTTGACGTCAAAGAGGATTTGGACAGGATGTATTGTATCTTCTTCATCTCCTGAAATTGGTGCGAAAGTTGCAAGCCAATACCAATCTAAAGTCCAATGATAAGGAGGATGTGGACTTTCGCATATCCTAAAGAATAGAAGAGTACAAGTTTAGTTGAGGGGCTTACGCCCAATTCACAAACAATCGTGTCATTTTAGCCCGGCGCGCGTCCCTCCAATTCAAAGGAGCCATCATTCATCATTAAGTTTCACCGATGGGGAAGATAGGATTGGACGTTGACTCCACTGGCAGATGTTATACCCAGGTTTGGGTTCTTAATCATTGTATCGTGTTCCAGGCGGAAATAATGGCGATTAAAGAAGCCCTATTATGGCTCAAGAAGAAAGTGTTATCTACTAAGGATATCCGTATCTTTTCAGATAGTCAAACAGCTATCAAGTCCTTGGAATTGGAATCCTTTTGCAATCATTTTCCAGAATTCTAGTTCAACATTCGCCTATTCTGGGTGCCAGGCCGGGGCATAGAGATATTCCAGGGAATTGTAAGGCTGACATACGTGGAACAATTGTACCTTTGCTACCCGACAAAGCTAACTTAGGTATAGCAATATGGCTATATGTAAACTTATATTGAAGCTAGAAGCCTTATGTATGTGGTATATCAAGTCTAGCGACAAACGAGATTAGGCCAAAGTTGGATCTGAAACGCTTTAAGTGTTTGATCTCTCTAAATAGACTTCATATTAGCGCTTTTATAGGTATCATCACTGGACACTGTCTGACAGGTAGGTACGCAACTAGGCTTGGTGTTTCATCATCATTTTCAATGGTCCGCTTGTCCATTAAGTGGGTCGCGGGTGTAGGTTGCTCAAGTGGACCCTCTATAGCTCTTGATCCTCCGCCATCGACTCTAAATCATCAAGGGCAATCCCCATACGGTGTTTGGTGTTCCCTCAACTGATTTTTGTAGAAGCTGCAGAGATGCAGGTGAGGAGGGGGAGGAAACTGCCCCCCTTCTTTGCTTCAGCCCTGCTCTCTCTCAGAAAAGGAAGCTTTTTTCTTTAACGATCTATAAGTTTATTACGCTTCATTAAAAGCTCAAAGTGATTTTAACGAATAGACTTGGCGAAATACTTATATGATTCAAATGGTATCACAACGGACCTAATATTGGTCTAAGTATGCTGGCGTAAGCTGGCAGCCACTTCAACCTAACCTAACCTTGGCTTGATAAGTCTGACTGACTGACCAATTCCAAGTACCTAGCTTTTATCAGATATTTTGGTTCAACTACAGATTTCTTGAGAAGTCAATGTCCAATAATATTCTTGAATTTTGGCAAAAAAAGAGCCTCCAAAATAACCGATGGAATTTCAGGACACATCTCAAGAAATTCCCTGGAATCTTTCACCTTTGAGATTGTTTTGAAAAATACCAGAATACTTGAGTCCTCAATGTCGAGCTCCAACTTCTCCGAATGGAATGCTTCATGCTTTGATGGTTTGACCACGTTAAACACATATCAACTACCCCAAAGATGGTCGGATATAGTAGGTTTGGCTCTCAAAGGCTCTGTGGTCTAGAGTAGATCGGAAAAAATCTGTAGAATTATTAAAACTCAGCAGATCAAAATTACGGATGGCAATAGTGATACTCTCTGGGCACTGCCTTCTTAGGAAGCATGCTAGGAGATTATGTTTAATAAATACGGACTCGTGCAGGTATTGTGAGGACCTACATGTCGCAGAGGATATTACTAATCTTCTCTGTGAATGTCAAGCTATTGCTCGGAATAGAAGGAAACAGCTTGGAAGGTACTTCTTCGACAATTTGAAGGATGTTGGGCTCTCAAACAAAATTCAAACCATTTTTATGTTCTGTAGGGAAATTAAGTGTTTGGGCGAATTGGATTGAACCGTGAAGGTTCCCCAGGGATGGCGATGGGCCCAATATGGTGCCTTGTCTTCTATGATGAACTTACACCCTATTCAACCTATAGCCTAACCTAACTATAACTACCCTTGTGTACATTCTATGCGGATAGCCCTAATAGGATATAGTTGGAACAAGTATAAAAATGTGACATCTCCTCTCTATCCTTGTGGAAAACGTGAGTGGCTTTACACCGAAATGCGTTTTGCTTCTCATTTTCTGAGAGAGTATTCAGCATTGTTGGTGAACTCCATGTTTAACTGAACGGAAACTCGAACATTTATTTAACATAATACCTAGCTGTAAAATCCCACTTGTGTTCCATTGTCGGCAATACCATTACGAACGCCTGAATCCTTTACAAAAGAAATCCAAGACAAATGTGCTTCACACTCGGTAATTTCAACCGTGCCAAGCTCACCCATTGTTCGGCGACGTTAATGACTCTAAAAAGTTATGATGAATTGTTCTTGAAGATACTTTGCATAATTTCTACACAATAAATTATCATAATTCGTCAACTGAGTTAAACCTGAGTGAAAGCGTCCCTCATACACTAACCGACCACCATTCCATTTCGCTTCGAGGACAATTTGAATTATTGCATAATATCCCCACTTGGTGCGGGTAATTTGCTCGAATCAATTGTATGTGTGCGGTTAAACTATACCTGCCCGACCTGCACCCTACACGATGATGTGGTGCGCGCGGTGCGCCCTTGTCAAACACATAATACACTGTTCGTTCTCGATTGTGCCCCCAAAACCACTTTCACGTTGATTGCCAACTCCCACCAACTTTCGCAAGATAACCCACTTTTGTGCTGAATTTTCTCTCATCCGCCGACGTCATTAGGTTGACGGAAGTCCTGTTCCTCGCATCCGGCGAACATGAAATTGCAAATTTTCACCAAAAGTGAAGTCTCACAAGTATACGTATGTATACTCAGCAACACGCAGGAAAAGAAATATTAAATTCAAATGTGATTCCCTCCGGAGGACAAATATCTTTCGTTTACGTGCTCCGAGTTCCACCGCATCAGTATGTGTGTCTCTCGCTGGGTAGTGGGTATTTCATCTCAAACCCTTAGCTAATGGCTCATGCATATGCACGAGGAGCACTTTGCCATACAATTGACGCCGCGAAGCACTTCCGCTCGTCGCTCGAGATAATCCTAGAGAAATGTTCCGTTGGAGACTTTCGCGCACACAGTCATTGCTCGGCAGAAAGGATACGCCGCTCCAACCTTGCTCCCAATATCACACCGTATATACGGTTCCAATGGTGTATACAGTATACACCACTCGAGTATTTGAAATTGAGGCATTTTCTCTGTGTGTATATGCGATTGTGTAACAAGGACACTCGGGATGTGTTCGCACAAATTAATATTTTATAGCAAATGCGTTGCGTGGTGGAGCGATGTGCTCCCCTCTGGAGCGCCTCTATATGCAGATTGGTTAGACTTATGGCGTATGTACCAGGCGATTACATATTCCAGGACATAGATTATTTGTGTCAAGGCGAAAAGACCCTCCAAACCTCTGGTGCTCCTTAATATGGCGCACTAATTACTTTCTAAATTGTCAATTAGGAGTGGGTCTCTCCAGCGGAACTAGGCCACCTGCGGAGATCAATGACGATGAGTTGTCTTGGATGTCCTTTCTTTCCATGGCAATGATCTAAAAAAAAAAAAAACTTATCGATAGACGGACACATTTAACGAAGCGAGTAATAAAAAGTTTTGATAAGGCAGTCAGTTCCGGCAGGTGAGCACTTCGTGTCTACTTTGAGGAGTGGGCCGTTTATGCGAAAAACAGGAAACGAGGATAAAAGTTATTAAGTACAAAAGGTTATGGCCGGAAGGAATTACTTTTGAAAATCAGTGAAATTTGTTGATGTCCTTTGTTGGGGTGCCGAGAGATGAGGTGCAATGGCTAATGGCTGTTGGGCTCAACTTTTGCTTAATGTTTGTTTGTTTTTTGTTTCAAGGATATTGCGTGAATGGACATTCTTCTGATGGAATTGAGTGGCAAGGTTTGTTTATCAAATTTCCTTGGAAGTGATTACTTTTCAACAATATCTGTATCAACCTACGACAACGGTTCGTAGGCATACGACGAATATTTTCTAATTGAGTTTGGATGTTCTTTTGGGGAGAGCTAAACTTTTTGTATTTCTTCGATTGACTAGTCAATCGTGTACAGATATTAATTAAATATTTCGTGAGAGACGTCTACGAGAATCTTTAGCAAAATGATAGATATTTTCGTTAATTGCTTCTTTGAAGAGGTGTAGGTTGGCGGAAAATTGATTGATATCAAGTGCGGGGAATGAGGAATGGCGCGTGGAACTTAGTAATTACAAGGCATCCTTTCATCTTGCTATTCGTTTGAGAAAACTTAACTCTAGATGACGCATGCGGCTATACTAATTTAGAAAAGGTTTCAAAAAAAAAATGCGCCTTTATAGAATATTCAATTAAGAGACTAGGTAGTAGTTTCTGTTCAGGCTCTGAAGTTTGGGGAAAAATATAATTGCCGTTGACATGATAACGTTCATTGATATTTGTCAATTTGCTGTAGAGGCCGATAAGTCTTTAATTTTGAAAATATTTAGCATTTGAACAAGTTATAGGGAAATTTATAATGAAGATGTCCAAAGTGACCTATACCTATTTATGATTTTTGTTTTGTTTACCGAACGAAATCCATTCCAAAGCTCCATCTTCACCCATCTTAGGGATATTTACTTTCGATGCTGACGTGACCGTCTCAAGCCTAAGATCAATTATTATCAATTCAACAATTTTACTGTGTTCGGAAAACAAATACCTAGATAGGTACTTCAAATACGGTGATCGGCATCGTATTCGAAATTTATTTACATATTTCGGAACAAAATTTCTTTGAAAAATGTTCCTTAACGGACTTTCGAAAAATATTTTATTTGAAAGACCTTATTTTTGAAAAAAAAAAGATAAAGGGTTTTCCAATGAGAGGTTTTATTGTTAAAGCCCGCTTCGATAGCTGTCACTTTTAAAGCTTTAATTCTTTGACATTTGACAAGTAGAAACTACGCCATTGCTAAAAATGGAACGATACACGCTTCAACAACGCATTGAAATTATTAAAATTCACTACAAAAATGGTGAAAATCTTGCAGTCACAGTTCGCAAAACTAAAGCATTTTTTGGTCGTCGTGAAGCACCTTGTCGGACCGCAATACAGAAATTAGTGGAAAAATTCGAGCTGTTGGAATGGAACAAGTTAGTTGATGTGAAGAATAAAACTCGTGCACGTCGCTCAAGAACAACTGAGAATATTGCTGATGTAGCCCAAAGTGTTGAAGAAAACCCAGGTTTGTCCATTCCTCGTCGTTCTTTGGAATTGGGCATTCCACAAACGTCATTACACCATATTTTGCATAAAGACTTGGGTCTTAAGCTTATAAAGTTCAGTTAACACAAGAACTCAAGCCGGCCGATCATCAACAACGTCGTGTCGATTCAAGATCTCAAAGATCAAATTCGCGAGGCTATCGAGGACATAGGGCAGCCACTTTGCGATTTGGTTATGGAAAATTTCATGAAAAGGATATGGTCCTGTAAGCGTGCTCGTGGTGGTCATTTGGCTGATGTTGTATTTCATTATTAACGCCATACCTTCCTCTTGATTATGAAATAAACATCCGATCATTTAACTCAATAAATGACATTTTTCTTTGAATACCAAAATAACACCTCTTATTAGAAAACCCTTTATTTCGATGCCACCACTATTTCCGGTTTATTTTGAGCCTGAGAATAAAAGCCCAGCAAGCTATATATGAGTAAGTGAGCTTCAAACTACAGTGGTTTTACAATTTATTTTCAAATTGTAAAAAAATCCGGAAATGAATAGTTAAATCTATTAAGACCAAAGTTACAAACGTAAGGCCGCCCATAACTCGAAAACGGATCGTCCGATTTGAGCTACGTTTTTTTTTCTTGTGTTTGTCTCCGCCCAAGAAAACTACCAACGGCGAGAAAATTGGAAAATTTTAAAGGCAAATTTTAAAAATTCATAAAAACTGATTATTCCTACAGTTTGTGCAAGGAATTTACTTTTTTAAGGTTCCGTTCCCACGGGGACAAAACGGAACCTTATTGTTTTCGATACGATGTCTGGCGTCTGTTCGAACCCACTGAACCAATTTTGTACCTACATAGGTCTATCTCAAGAACTAATTGACATAGAAGTCTGAAATTCGCACACAACATCAGGTATAACCTCTATAGTTTGAACATCCATTCTTGAAATTTTTGTAACTTTGGGGGCGTGTCACGCCCAAACTGAGATAATCGCAACAACAGATTTTGTTGCTATTTGACCTTGAATAACTTACGACGTAGACACGAGATTTTATGAGACTTTTGAGGCAACTTTTAGAACGCCAAAATTAAGGTGTAGGTATACCAAAATTCAGCTTATTATCTCTCATTCCGAGGTTCATCGCTAATTTGACTTTTATTAGATAGATATTTACAAAAATTGGTCAATTGCCATATAAAATACGATCCAATTGGAACTTCCATGTTTCACTTCCATTGCATTCTCATTGGGTGGAGCCGATGGATTTTACAAAGAAATTTCTTGCTCGTGTTAGTAGGGGGTAGGTCAGCTTAGTAATGTAGTGTGTATGTAGGGATGTAATTAAAATGATGTATCGAAAATTGAAGTAGATATAGACTTACGAGCCAGCTCGATCCAACGCTAGCTGCCTCCAGTTGCGCACGCCATTTTGGTTGAGGTCCCCTTCCAACTGCGCACGCGACCTTAGGTAAGGTCGTCCTCTACCTCGTTGTTTCTCTGGAGTAGAGTTGAAGATTCTCCGGGCCGGAGCATTGATGTCGCTCTATATGTTCCAACCATCTTAGTCGATTAATTCTAACCCGCTTGATTAGGTCTATATCGCTGTACAGCCCGTACAGTTCTTCATTGTACCTTCTCCTCCAGACTCCTGAGATACAAACTGGATCACCGATCACACGGAGAACTTTTCGCTCGAAGCAGCTGAGTGTGTTTTCATCCGCCCTTGATAGAGTCCATGCTTATGCGCCATATAGCAGGACGGGGATGATAAGGGTCTTATAGAACGTCTGCTTAGTTGCTCGGGCTTTGCTACTCAATTGCCTTCTAAGCCCGGGTACTCAAAGTCTTTCACTACCTCAAAATTATAGCTGTCCATTCTCACGTGCTGTCCAAGGCGCCGATGTTGAATGTCCTTTCTTGTGGACAGCATATATTTCGTTTTGCTTTCACTCACCACTAGTCCCATTTTCGCCGCTTCTGACTCAATACTCACAAATGCACCACTGACAGCTCGCCGAGTTCTACCAATTATGTCAATGTCATCGGCGTATGCGAGTAATTGCAAAGATTTTGTAAGATTGTAACGGGGTTGGCTTGTGAGTTTCGTACAATTCTTTCAAGTATGATGTTAAAGAAATCACATGACAGCGCGTCACCTTGTCTAAGACCTTTTCTGACATCAAACGGTTCGGTGGTGTTTTTACCGACCTTAACAGCGCACCGAGAGTTCTCCAGCGTCATCCTGCATAAACGGACGAGTTTAGCGGGGATGCCAGAACTAGACATGGCTCTGTATAATTCTTCTCTATACAAGCTATCAAAGGCAACCTTAAAATCGATGAATAGGTGGTGGGTGTCGATTTGAAATTCCTGGGTCTTTTCCAAGATCTGGCCGTAGTGTGAAATTCTGGTCTATGATGGACTTTCCAGGCCTGAAACCGTGCAATGATAAGGGCCTATCAGGTTGTTGACCATCGGCTTAAGGCGTTCACAAATTATTGCAGACAGGATCTTGTAATAACTTGAAAGTTAAGGGCGTGGAAAATGTATAGGCCTATTTATATAAAAACATTGTTCCTGTATAGTTTGAAAATATGTGTTTTATTAAGTCATAAATAAACCGAAATGTACCTACAAAAAAAAAAGCTTAAAACACTCGAGTAAACATTCATTAAGACCTTTAATTCAGGTGACTTCCTTCGATTGTCTATACTATCGATCCCTAATCAATTCTGCGTGGAAGACTTGTGCTCCGGTTAGATGAATCCCACTCAGCAGAGTATACGTACAGTTTAAAAGGTCCAACTGGTATCGTAGCATGGATCAATGGGTGGATAACAGGTCACAACGAGTACCAGGCACACTAAGGGGGGAAAATGCACATATTGTGGTAACAAAGATCGAATGCATCGCTTAATGCTCTTAATTCGTTTGCAGATTCTTTTGTAACAACTGTTTAAAATAATATTGATCAATTGGTTGCTCACAATAAAGTTAGTTTCTTCTGGTATCTGGTCTCGAGGAATTCGAAAGTAACGAAAAGGCGGGTAAGTTAGCTCGCCACGGCTCAGCAACTCACTATTTGAGACAGAAGCTTTTTTTTTGGGCTGTCATACAACAGCATCTAGGCAGAGCTACACTATTTTGAGCTTCAAATTCCGCTTGTGAATTCTGGAACTCCTTAGAGGGTATGGCTACATGCTAAAGGCTTATTAGCTGTGCTAATAAAAAATATATAGTGCCTTATAATAATGCTTTGCAACTCTGGTTGTTGCTCGGCAGCTGTTGAGCAGACCTTTCTCTCGTGAGTATGGTACAACTCTTTCTGGTATTGTATGCAAAAGAAATGCGCATCGCCTTGTCTCAGGCATTTTCGAACATCAGCGAATTCTTTGCAATCAGTGAGATAGTGAAAAAAGGTTCTGCAGCTTCATCCTGCACAAACAAATCGTCTCTATATATGCGATGTCAAAAGCAACCTTAAAGTAGATGAGTATGGGTGATAGATTTTGACGAATGTTATTTATATGTTACTTCTCGTTTAGAAGATCTGAGGAAGTGTGAACGGTGAACTTTTCTAGCCTAAAATCCCACCAATAAGAGCTGTAATTGCATCTCTTACGATCAGTTTTTAGGCTTTCCCAGACAGAATCGTTTAAACGCCATGGAGATGATGGCCTCTGTAGTTAATTTACAACTCAAATATTCTTTCTTAACGACTTAAATGCTGCTTAGATTTATTCGTCTATCTCATTTTCAACCGACACATGATTTCCTACAGATTTTACAAATAATCAGCAATTTTTAGACATAGCTATACCTAGTACCTACCCTAATTTTATTTTAGTCAAGTTAAAAGGTTTTCAGTTTATTTTCGCTCATACCGTCCAGCAACTTCTTCAAAAGTGATTCTTACAAATTCTCGGCTCTAGTGGTAAAATATGAAATTAATATTAAATTGTAAAAACTATGAACAAAAAAACCAATAACTACATTAATAATAAATTAGTTGCGCCTCGTTCCGAAAACCCCTAATCTGTTGACATACAGCCATTCAAATGTTTTCATTACATTATCATCAACTGAACTATGAAAACAATTTCCACCCCCGCCCCTCCTTCATCACAACAACTGCCACAAAAGCAGAACCAACAATAGAAGTCGAACAAAACTAAATTAAAACGATAACTTTATTATTGCAGAATCCAAACAAAATATCCGTAACTCGCTCGGCAAACTTTTTTCCCCTGGTTTCCTCGAAGAAGCAACAACATAACCCCAACCCACCCACTGTGTTAGCCAACAAGCTCGCAATAAAACACTTCACCATCAGCGCTAGAACATAATATCCTCCTTCAACATCCTAATACTAATTTAATCTTTCCTTCCGCTACAGAAAATACAATATTAAATATTCGTTATGATAACCGTTATCTCAGGGCAGTCAACCATTGAATTGCTCGCTATATCCCTTCCTACTCAATGCCCCGCTGATTTTAATATAGAAAAAAAAGGAAATCAGCAACAGCCAACATATACCCTCTGACGTCGTCATTATGCGCCATAATTCTATGAACCCACCAACCACCCACGACCCAACTCCCGCATACTTTTCCCTATAACAAAACAGTCACCGCATGCGATTCAATTCCCCGCGTCCAGATTTATGGATACCACACAACAAATTTATATAAATTTATTCAGGTGCATAGAATGTGTGTAGTTGTGGACTACTTTGGCATAAGTATGCAAAAAAAGGAAGAAAACTCCACCACAATACCGTTAAATTGAATTTTCCTTCGGCGAGAGTTTCACTCACTTTTGTACTTAATTTGAATTTTTCTCTTTACCTCATTTCAGGACTGCAAGGATATACTCGGCGTGCAACGCAAAAGTCAGGACTATAACCAACCCACCTAAACAATACGGACATCCGGTATCCACCTTCGCAACTATACCAACAGACGAAGACGGCTACGACGAAAGGAAAAACTTTTATTTTCTATTTCGAGTTTTATTTTTTTTTATTGTTTACCTTCTTCGTCCTGGCATCAGTGAGAAAGAGTGCATCAGAGAAGGAACTTCGTTGAGACTCGATTTAGATACTCTGATTGTGTGTGTGTGTTTGAGTGTCTGTCCATAGATAGTTCTCAAAGAAAACTTTCACAAGGACGAAGACAAGTCTGTTGTGAGGTTCTTCCCTGAAGCTGCACATAAAGTGGACTTAAGTGCAACACATTTCCTTTATTTGTGTCCATTGAAATCGAGAAATGGGGACAATAATGCTGTTGGACCGTAAAAGTTAACTGAACACACACGAACAGACAAAGGAAAAACCTACATACGAGTCGTCCCATTCCGATGGGAATTTGATCCCTTTGACCATACCGCACTCGCACATAGCAGCAAACGAATTCGCTTTCTTTCTGTGCCCAGGATGAAGTTCGAACTATCTACCATGATGACGCCAAGAGCGTTGCTAGCCATCGTCTGTGCGGTTCTCGTATACGGCACAGGAAAATCGACATGTGCACCTACCGATTTTAGCAACAAAAATTCGTCTGTCGAAGTTGGCGCCAATCCAGAAGCAACAATAGCGCCGCCAACTATAGTGCCGTCTCTTCCATCGAACGACGACAAAACTTGGCCGCTGCAAAAACCATCTCGGAGTAAACACATCATAAAATCAAGTCTCTATAAAAAGCCATCCAAAGATAAGGGTGGTTTGGCCAAACTCAGAGATGAGAGACCCCATTATTCTCCAACATTAGCTACGGCAGGTTATGATGAGAAAAAGGATAATTTAAAGGAAGCACCATCCACACCATCCACACCATCCACAGTCAATACGAATCCCATAGACACTGTTGTCGACAACGTCAATGGACCGAACGATTACACTAACAAAATCACTACTAATTCCTTCACCCTGCGGCACTCCATCTATGGGGAAAGAGCAAAAAGTGTCTTCTCGAACATCGATGACGATGTTGACGACGACGATGCCAATGCCGGCAAGGATATTGACTTTATATCCATCGTTCCTGGTAGGACAACAAAAGCAGATAAAACTTATGCAAGCGGAGCATCAACGACCGAAGGATATCATGCCAAAGCAGGAGTAGCAACAACCGCAACAATGCAAACTGGTCTCGTGGAAAATCCCAATTTCAATGCGGAACCCATTCCGAAGACATCATCCTCAACAGAAAGGAAATCGATATTCCGCCATAGAATGACACCCACACCAGAGCAGCAGAACAAGTCATTACCAGTGCATGCATCAGTGAGTTCGTCGTTCTCACAATATAGTGTCAGTACGACAACAACGTCGACTATACCCAAGCTAGACGTCGGCCATGATGGCGTAAAAATAACAAAAAAGAAACAGCTGTTCGATAAACATTTTATTGCGGCGACAGGTCCTTCGAGTTCATTGCATCCACCGATAAGCAAGGATAATCCATGGCCGCTGTCAAAGAATAAACTAACCAAGGGCGGCAAAAAGTTAATGGAAGTCCCAAATGGATACTTGGGACCGATTATTATGAAGGAGAAAACATTTTCGGTATCCCATCATGGTAAGAAGCCGAAGCCATCAATTGCGGAGCAGCTCAGAGATAAGAAGCTCGTGGAAATCATAGCTCCCACGGCACTAATGGAGCCGACGATAAAGGTGAAAAGTTCGACAGTCCCACCACCGCCGCCGCCGCCGGAGTTTGTCCCAATTGATAGCACATCAGCCGTAGCTACATCAACGACAAGCACAACAACTGAGGGTACCAGAACATTACCTCCAGTTCCAACAGTGCTTACAGCGAAGCAGGGAATCGAATCCGAAACGGCAACTACTTATTTTTTGGTAGTTACACAGGATGCCGATTCGACGACTTCGAAGGAGACAAGTAAGCCAGCGGTAGGGGAAGCAATGAGCTCTGGGGAGATGGAAACAACACTGAGGGAAATATACAAAGAGGTAATCAGTGCGATGGAGGGGGCGGCGAAGAAGCAAACAGCTAGTACCGAGTCTCCGCTAAGTCCAGTTATAGGAGGATCAAGTATCAGTGATGTAGAAAAATCCGCAGAATTTCTTCTAACAACAGCCAGCGATGACGTGCTCGTTTCAGTTACCAATCCTTCGCTATCCACTGCCGGTGATCGGATACTATCATCAGGCAAAGATAATGAAATCTCCGATCAGCAGCGATCTAAAGCCACTGATCGGGTGGTATCTACCGACTCATTTGTCGTTGCTGATCCTTTTCCAGATATAACCATCGATCCCCAATATACTACTGACTTTTTGACATCTACAGTCATCGATCAACAGCGATCGACGCCTGTTGACCATTCACGATCCTCAGCAACAGATGAGAAATCAGTCAATCGTCAACTGCAACCTACCACAATCGAGACATTCAACGATCACCAAGAGCTCAGCGATCATAAACAACAGGAATCGACAACTGAAGACCATATAAGATCTTCCAGTGCCAACCTCGAATCAATAAATCACCAACTGAAGCCCACCCCAGTTGTGCCATTTAACAACTCTCGACCCCTTCCTGATCATCTTACATCGGAAGCGACGCCTCCACCCACTGATGTACAGACATCGACCACTGATCGTGCTATAACTGCAACTTTCGACAACTTTAGATCAAAGGCAGGTCAAACAGTATCCGATGCAACAAACCAGGCAACTCCGGCCCCTATTACTAGCAAGGACTCTACGATACAAGACACCGTAGCGATCAGCGATCATGTGTCAATGATAAGTGATCGCACATCAACATCCTCACCTGTGGATCTTTATAACTCTTCAACTGGTGCAACCGCCGAATACGATTCCGATTCGATTTTAACGTTATCTCGACTCATGGGTCACGCATCAACCGTTGCCCCGATTTCTGAAGATGTTGCAACAATTTCTGATGGTAGCACCAAACTCTTATATCATGATTCTAAAAATGCGAACCACGTGTCACCGATCGTTAAGGAATATGCGCCAATATCTGATCCTTCCACACCTTTCACTGAAAATATTTCAAGCACCACTGATCGCAGTTCGACGTTCGCCCATCATGATTCCTCGCTTAGAACAAGCTCCACAGTGTCCCCGATAACGAGACACGATATGTCACCTATCGCCGAGGATCTTGATCGCAGTTCCACATTCTCTCACCACGATTCGTCCGCTGGAACTAGTTCCACACCTTTCACTACGATACACCATTCAGCGATTGCTGACCATACCACTGAAGCCATACCCATCACGGAGCAGTCCACATTCCTTCCGATCACGACCACAAGTCCAACTCTAGTCGCCCAACACTTACTCAAGCCAACCCACGACAGTGAGCAAACAGAATCCAAAATCTCAGACATTCAAATCGAGGTCTACGACTCAACCCTGGAGCCAATTCTAGCGTCCACCAACTTCAAAGACAACGTCGACGTCAACTATCTCGCATCACATGCCACTACAAAAGAGGCCCCAATAATAAGCCTCCCTCAGGAGCGATTCACGCAGTACGTCGTTGACAAGGCAACCGATTTCGCAACACCAGACTCCAACGCTGTAGCTCGAGCTTCAGGGAAGCCCGAACCGGCAGCCATTGAAATCCACATCAACGTCTCCGAGGGCTTTGGCAACGAGAGTGAAGACCTAGAGTTCTCGTACCGCCAGTCAGACTATCGAAAGGTGACTTCCAAGAAGCCTGCGAACTCGAATTTCATCACACTCAAGCCATTCGATGCGGTTCCACAAAATGAAACCAGTAACGAGGCAGCCGAGGAAATTGTCGTCGAGATCATCGACGGAAGCTCGAATAGCACCGAGAACTCGGCGAGCAGAGAGAATTTGAATGTTAATCCAATTTTTACGTTCCGGTCCGACGACGACTCCCAGGTGGAGATAAAAAATGTCAAGTACTACCCAGAGGATAGGCCTAAGGAGCGAACAAAGTCCACTGATGACTTTTTTGTCCCCCATGTCGGCCAACAGCCACCAGATGCGAAAAAGCCGTCAATGGACAGGGACTCGGACACGATATTCTACATTTCCAACACCGAAGTCAAGGTTGGAGAGTCCCTACCCACCACGAACACCTATGACGCCCAGATGAAGAAGTCTCGCCTCGAGAGTCAGTTCTTCCCAGCGAACTACGAAGAACGAAAGGTAATGCCTCCCCAGAGATACGAGGAGGACATCATTCTTTCTCCCGCCAAGAACAGGCTATCGGATCCGCTGAAGGTAGTCCGACGACCTCTGGACATAAGCTATGTCGGCGAGTCAGTTATGGAAATCGAACAAGTTACAGTAACCACAACCGTGTCTCCTTTCATTTCTACACCCGATGTCATCATACAACCGGCTGTCCTGCCAGAGATGGCGATCGGGGTGCCTGTCATTGGAGAGCTTCCGCCCCAGATCGAGCTGAAAGAAATCGACTTTATGCCAAATTTCGACGGTAACAAGGAAGAGTCATCCATCCAATATGGCGGAGACCTCATCGACGAGGGTGGTGCTATGGGCGCCGGCTTTGACATGGACTCCTATCCGCTCGGCAACATGGGATTGGGACAGAGGAGCAACGATGCCACGTCTTCACAAATGGTCCTCAATCATCACGTGAACCACTTGAAAAAGGACGAACTCTCAGCCGATTTGGCTGGCTCTTCGGAGACCGCTGATGGTAATGACTTAATTCGTCGTTCAAATGACTCGGCAAATGGGACCGTAATTGGTGAAAAGATGGGCAACGCAACCGCATACTCTGTTATGGATGAAGCGCCAGCTGGCGATGGCGAGTTCCGTAAGTATACCCTCAGTAGGTCGGTAGATAACCACAAATCTAATTCGGTTCTTCTTTTCTCTTACTCTCCGACAGACTTCTCCGACTTGCACACCCTGTTTACAGCATGCCTTGCTACGCTGCTGCCACTCATTTTCTCGGTCGCTTTGGCATTTGGACTGCGGTAAGTACCCCTAAAAGCCAAAATGGTATTACACGAAAACAATAACCCCCAACGTGTTCGGTTCTAATTAATGGAATTACTCTGGCCACGTTAATGAGTAGAGAAGAATAAGGACTCTGTTGGCGAAACCGCAGCAACTTTGTGTAGGTATTTTGGACATAATCCCGCCCGAGTTAGGATAATCCTTCTCAATGTCGGTGCGCGCATATTGTTTTGCCATATATGTGCATGGGTTTAGGGTAGGCACAGCACATTTGTGGCATTTAGCACAATTAATCCTGACGGTGTGGCGGCATCGGCAGTCCGGTGTAATTTAAATTTCAAATTAGGATTTCTGTTTTCGTTTGCAGATTTGCTCCTATACATACCGGCAAAGGAAAGGAAACCTTTTGGCAGGCATGTGAAGGGAATTCCTGGAAAATTTGCATTTTTTTGTAACATGTGCCAGGGTGACGTTAAAAGAATGTGGTATTCCTATTCGTATTCGTATTCTGCTTAGGGGACAGTAAGTCGCTGTCGTTAGAGAGAGAAATGGATTTTATTTGCACGTGTTGCCACCCGGGCAGGCTTAGAAGACAAATTCAGCCGCAAATTTCTTTTAAGGGTAGTTCATATATGCATTTGCTTTGCATAAATATGGCTGCGTAGGGAAATTAGGGATTCATTTTATTTAATGGTATGTTTTCCTTTCATTTGACATTCTCAGACATAATGTCTGAAATGTTAGTAGACAACGGTGGCGCCATTTGGCTGCTTAAGTGTTCATATTTTATCCGGAAATGTTACCCATTTGCCAGTCCCTGTATAGCAATTCATCGAAGAGGCAGATACACCACATTCGCAGTAATTTGGGTTTTTTTTTTATGTCCTACAGTTTTACATTATACGGACTTAAATAAAAGGAATGTTCTCAACCTAGTTCTTGGAACTGGAATGAATATCATTACTGTAGAGGGAGTGCTTATAACAGGACGAGCCACTCTACTTTATGTGAATTCGAAGAACTGAAGAGTTTGTAACAGAAGTGGTAAAGAAATGGTTGTAATGGTGTAAGTAAGAGCCCAACATTCTTAAAGTTTAAGCTATATTATTTGTGTTGACCACATTCTGATGACAAAATAGGTTTTACGACTTGCGAAGCAATTTTAAATCAATAAATGAGGTGAACTTAAGCAAGACAACTCCAAGTAGCGCACCCACGGTAAGATGCTGCAAATTTTGGGGTAGCCAACATTTTTTTTTTAAATATTGATGCAGCCAAAGCTTCCAGAACCGTGCGTCAGCTATAAATCTTTTTAATTTACAAAAATTCAAAGTGATTTTTCGAATTGACAACACTTTTTGAAAAATACAAACAATGCGACAGTTGATCCGTGTTCACTTTGTAAATTTGGCCGACACCGAAAATGCTATTGATCCTAAATTTCAAAACAAAATTTTTTATAAGTTGTGTTTTTATGAAACCTCGCCAGATAGTGGTTGCCGCAGTAGTTCCCAGTTGAGGCACATTTTACATGCTAATCAAAACAACAACCTGCTGGCAACTGCTGGCAACAACTGCTGGCTAAATTCAATTCGCAATTCGCAACAAACAGGTGGCGCTGAAAGCAACAAGTGGCTTAGAATTTCCGTACAATTTGCTTAAATTATAATTGCGTTCTTATCTCATCCACACAACATTCCAAAGAAAAATGAATTTATCTAATATTTCTACCAAATGTATAATTTTATACGAAATGCTAGTATGCTTTTAGGCTTATTGCCTAAATTCATTCGGCTGCCTTCGTCTTTCTGGCAATTGTGCTAGCAACTGTCAAAATGAACGGCTGGCTGGCAAGGTTTCAAAAAAAAACATGCCAATATTCAACTATTAGGCTAATTTTTGGTTGAATATAGCTACTTACGCAAAACTGTTACTAATTTCTGGAGTTAAAGACAATCCATCAAAAGTGTTTTGCTTTTTTGAAAAGGGTAGGGTAAACTGGGGTGCATTTGAATCTTAATTTTCAAGGACTCTAATTTCTAAAAATGTTCGATAAATTTGAAAATTTGTTACTGTTTTTTTGCAATGAATATTTGAGATCAAATGTAGAAAAATCATTGTAAGTACTAAAAACAATTGCTTCACCCCTTTTCGAAAATTTTTCCAAAATATGGGGTAACTGTGACAAGAGTCATATAGCTTCAGAGTCTTTGCTAAATTCTTTGTACTCGTGGATGTATTTAGTAGCTTATCGGGGTTAATTTAAATGACTAGAATATTTAGTTTGACAAAAAAATGTCTTCTTCTGGCAAACTGTCTACCAAAAATGGTTCTTCTCCAAAAACCGTATATCGGGAAAAGCTCTAGGCATCTATTTTGAAATTGCAATAAAGTCCAACACGATTTTTGGACTTTATTTTATTTTCAACAGTGCAATGAAGTCCAAATCGAAGTGGAAATAAAATCCACAATGCATAAACAGTAGAATATATTTGGGGGGGCATGCTGCCCCCCGCAAAACCCCCCTGCTCGTCTTTCTTTTAAATAGCTGAGTGCAATAATGTCCAATGGCTTTATTGCATTTTCAAAAATGAAATACAGTCCAAAACTCGTTTTGGATTTTATTGCAATTTCAAAAGTGCAATAAAGTCCAAAAAAGTCCAAAATTACGTTTTGGACCTTTTTGCATAAGACTTTATTTCATGGCACCGAAAAAGAGTTTACCCAGAGCTCGCTGTCTAGTCCTAGCTAGTACCGGACAAGCGCATAGGTAGTGTATGAGGGTTTCTTTTTCGGTTGCATCGTTACAACTGCGACAGTGTGTATTATGTGAGATGCTTAATCTGACTGCATGTTCCCCTATAGGCCAGTGGCCTGTGGTAATAGCTATTATTCTGGCTATATCTTTACGTGTTCTACTCAGGAGGTGGGTTGTTTTTTCCCTGCTTTTATTTGGCCACATCCTTCTGGATATGATGCAATTTGTTAGCCTCCTCCATCTGAGATTGACTTTTGATAGGAATTCTGCGGAAATTTTTGTTTTGACTGCTCCTATTGGAATGTGGACCGATTCCGCAAGTGAACAGTGGAGGCTTGAACCTCGCCTGGCCAGCTCGTCAGCCTGTTCGTTTCCATAAACGTTACTGTGGCCTGGAACCCAGATCAGGGTAATCCTGAACAGATCAAGCGAGGCCAGCTCCTCTCGACATTCTAATACTTGTTTTGAGGTTATATTGACTGAGGCGATAGCTTTGATCGCAGCTTGACTATCAATGAAAATGTCTATCTCTTGCATCGGAACTATGTCCATGTGTAATTTGATTAGGCGGCAGGCCTCACAGATAGCATGTATTTCAGCCTGAAACACACTGGCTATGTCCGGGAGCCTAAAGGAATTAGAGATGCTCAGCTCATACCCCACAAGTTCTTGATAATTATTTTTATTTTTTTTTATTTATTTATAATATGTATTGTTCAATTTTCACAAACAAATTTATGCAATCATTAAAAAAAACACTTAAGTACCGATGAACAAAAATTACAAGTATGACATTAATGTCATAAATGCACAAAAGCACGTGTACTCCGAGAAGAGCTGCATTTCTTTCAATCAATTTATGCTTCTTTCTGCACTTAAATTTGTAGTTTCTTAGGCCGTAATCATATTGAAAACAGTGCCCCGTGTCGAATGTTCCTCAATTTGTGGTACACTTCCGGATTTATTATTTTAAAATAACTTTTCATCATCAGGCGCGGATAATTTGATCGTTACTACCTGTAAACCCAATTAGGTGTGTTATAGTTCGACTCCCAAGCACAAATATAGGCCAAGTATAACGAAAGATATAAATGGTTCCGCCAATTCATTATATCGAACCAGTTTTTTCGACCTTAGGTTAGGTTAGGTTAGTGGGTTGGCAAAACAGGAGAAACCTGATGTGGATGCCACACTTAAATCAATGTAGATTGGTAAACCAACCCGATGTACTTACAAATTTAAGTGGGTCAATAATGGAACTGTCTCGGAAAGTTCTTCTAAATCGTCGAAAAAGTAACTATGTACATACCCAGGATTATATTTCTCACGTGGTGAAACACTGGGCAGTGGTAAATTAAGTGTGGGGTGCCCTCATGCTGTCATGCACTTCCTCATCATTGAATCGTCTGCACAGGTCATCTGTGCTGATTCCCATTCCCTTGTTTTGGTATTTCAGGATATTAAGTCCGATAATAATACCCACAACCCCGGACAAAGATTTCTTGTTCAATTGTAAGATTCTCTCAGTTTTCTATTTGTTATAAATTGGCCACATTTTCCTGCTTATGCCACAGTAGTCGAACTTGCTCCATCTTTCATTTGTCGCCATTATATTACTTTGTTCCCAATCGTCTGTCTGAGGTTACAGGGGGGATCATTAGTATGGTGTCGCCGTGTCGGCCTTGTTTAGTTCAACGGAAGACCCTTTTCTGGCCAACTCATCAGCTTTTTCATTTCCAGACACACCTCTGTGCCCGGGAACTCAGCATAGTCTTACGTTGTGCTGCACGCCAAGAAAACGTAGCTCTTCGCAACAGAACTGACACACATCTTTCTCATCTCTCTTTCCTCGCAAGTATTCAGTACAAAAAGCGCCTATGTCCTTCTTCAGGTTCCAGACTATACATATGTATTACCCAAATAACACTACGTCTAGGTTTGAAGCAGAGGTTTAGTCGTGAAAAGGTCATCTCCCCCCACAATCTGATCTAATCTAAAGTGCCACCCAACCCAATTTTGAGGTTAATGGGTCCTGTCTTGAAATTAATTTAGTACGAGTTTCCTATAGAGTCAATAAAAATGGTCAGTCAGGGACACTTACAGCAAATCTTTAAATATTGAGCTCAACATTTCGTATAGTGACTCATTCCCAAACGGTTTGTATAATGCACTACCTATAATGCAAACGACGTATGTTAGCAGTATCTACTTAATTATTGTGGTAGGATACAGTCGACAGGAGTTATAGTTATGACGCACGTTAACAACCATCGTTACTACATATTCTGTAAACTAATCAGCCAACATGATGTAATTTCAAAGCACTTAAATTATAAAATTTGCCAACCTTCTCACGGTATAGACCTCAATTTGGCAACACATCCAGAGGCAGTGGGCCCGTCCAATCACCCCCATGGGGGCAACACTACTTCATGTTATTAAATAAATAAAAGCTTATGTTAAATTTAAACACCATACATCCCCTAAGTGGCAATTTCTTGCATGTTGAACGCACCTGACTCGCTTTATTGTCTGGTCCCTCGACAACTTGTCAACCCCACCCGTATACGACTATGACAAGACATTTTCAAATAAGCCTCACCTTCAGGCTTGTCCCTTTTTGCGAATTTACACTAAACGTAACCTTCAAACTACCATTAACCTAATTAGTGTGTGCAAACAAACAAGGACTTGGCACTTTAATCCCCCTTAACGTGCCCCAAAATATGTGAGCAAACACAGCCCAGAAAACACCAATTATGACACCAAATTATCCCATGACACATGACTGGTGTCAGTTAGGGTGGCAAATGGTGGCGCACCATTCTTATCCTGTGAGCTTGCGGACTTTTAATTGAATAAAATTCCTCTGCTCATTTTTCAAAGTCACCGGCCACCGGCCACCGGCGACCGAGACGGCTCTGTCAACGTATATCCCCAGACTTGTCATACTTGGCCGCACACACAAATCCTCGATTCAACTTAAATAAACCATCCAGTAACGGTCCGTAACTTTCGACACGGTCACACCGAAAACTTTCCCCAAGTAACTAATCCTTTCTACGACCTTTTCCTGATGCTGTTGCAAATCTAAAGTCTCATCACGTCCGCGCACAACACCAGAGCCGAGACTACTTTGGTGAAACTTTCGTCCATGGCAGGGCTTATCCACAGGACGTGCTTAGTGTGAGAAGGAGCGAACTAAGTCCAGTGCTAATTAATGGCGTCCAGAATGGGGCGAAATTATTATTAATTGATGCGATGTTTGCCATGTTGCATCTTGGGTTGTTGCAGCTTTCCAAATGGACATCGAACGGAGGGTTGGCAAACTTTTAAGTAATTTAAAACATTGTAACTGTGCAGCTTGTAGAAAGTTATCACCACTCAAGTGGATGGCGTTTTAATGCTCTTCCTTCATCGTGCACATGCTGCATTGTTAGTCGCGCGAATGAGAGGAACTGGAGCTGGATGCGTTAGTTCCATTAAAAGTTCAAGGTCGGCGGATTTATTTTTCTCTGAAAGGATTCTGAGGAAATTGACTTAGTCAGAGGCTTACATGACGGAAATTGCACACCCATCAACCGCATCCGGCGACACTCCTTATCCTTCTCATCATCATTATCCTGGTTCATCGCCATTGTCGTCATCTTCACGATTACGACTCAGTTTCACGGATTCCCATTTGCCAATGGAATATTTTATTTCCCCAACCAAGCAGAAACATAATTTCGCAGCACACCGCACACACCTGGGAGGCTGGTGCGGTGGAAATAGTTGCACAGTCATTGAATCGAAATTGAAAAGCAGGCATAAGCAGTATCTTACTGCTCTAACGAGTCATCATCGCCGTTGTTGCAGGTACGGATGGTAGCAACTTTTATAGATGTTACCATAGAGGCTCAGCGCTCAGGGCTCAGGGCTCCTTTGGGGTAATTTCCTTTTAGGAAGCCGATTCTTTTGTGTGCCGGCGAGGCAATGGCTTTCAGTTCATTTGGCATTGTCGAAGGATATTCAAAAGGATTCCTTGCGGGTGATGTTTTTGGGACCTGCGCTTTTTTCTTTTCTTTTTGTTCATCTTTTAATTCGCTGCAGATGGTCACGAATTCATCGTTCTCGTCGTTATCTGTGGAATTTTTAACCTGTCGAGACCCCTTTTTGGTCGATTTAATTTTTCTCGGCCATTGGCTTTCGGCAAACTGATGGCTGATTCATGGCGTTGAGGCGTGGTTCGGATACTGAATAAGCAATTAAATGCGCGATAATAAAACGCGAAGGGAGGGGGAGAGATTTTGTGTTATTTTCCCTGATTTCAGAGGGGGGCCAAGTAATAAAAGTTAAAAGGTTCGAATTAATGAGAGGGAAATTAGATGATCGTGATGAAGCTGAATTTATGTTAAGGACGATAAGGCATGCTTCAGGAATAGAGCGATAAAGGGAAGCAAATGTTAGTGTAGAATAAGGTTGTAAAGATGCAAGATGGAGTTCAATCTGGGGATAAAATTGATGGGGGGATTTGATTTTGTTGGTAGTAAATCCGAGGTAAAACAAATTAAGTACAGAATCATGCTTAAAGTTGATGAGTAAAATGTTATAAACGTACTGGTTTTATTCTAGGCACGTGGGATAAGGGGTGACACAATTAGACTACATCCTCTGCAATCATAGATAGTCTCCTAATGACGCAATTGGCATTGTTACTGATGTGTACAGAATCGTCTAGGAGCTGATTGAAGCAATCGCTTAAGCCGTACTATTTTTGTCGGACACCCTGTTTAGCGGAAAAGATACATTAAAATGTCTGAATTTTGTTAGTATTATTCAATAGCTGACGAATCCGTTAAGCGAACGTGGTCAGTATTGTACTGAATTGTTTAAGCAATTTTTGCTTTAAGCCTAACAAACATCTTTCTTGTCCCGCTTCTTCTTCTAGAAATATCATAGGCGAGTTAGACAGAAAAACAAGAGTAGCAATCACCTTCATTTTGTTCATCAGCCATGGTGGAAAACTAAGCATAATTTCTGTTTGAGTCATTTGTCATTATATTCGTTACTTTCTGTTAAAAATTCAATACAACAAACTCATTTTTAGCTGGCAAAAACATTGGTCGCATAGCTATCCGCTTGTGAGAGCCTTTACTGTTGATTAAAATAAGGACGGTACCTACCTCCATGTCCAAAGTCTAGGTCAAGTAATAATCTCTTCAGATTCTGTAATGAAGAACAACCTAAGATGAAAAAAGACTGATGAACAGTGTCATATAATATACCTATAGATGGGTGTAACTAACCTCCACAAAGGAGAACAAGAAAACAGATTTTTTCGATTTTTTTAAGAAGTCTCGAAGAATAGTATTCATTCATTCATTCATTTTAAATGGTCCGCTTGTCCATTAATATAAGTGGGTCACGGGTGTAGGTTGCTCAAGTGGACCCTCCATAGCTCTCGATTATCCGCCATCGATTCTATTTTGAACTTGAACTAAACATCATTCCAGGATCGTGGGATCCTGTTTGGGGACAGGCATTTAACATGACCAAACCGCACCAAAGCATGGACCGCTCCGTCCGGAGAAGTAGCTGCTCGACGTTGAATTCCTCACGTATTCTGGCATCTCTATTAGTATTATATAATAATTAATAATGTTCTTAAATTTCACAGGTTTCTCTAGAATTTCTTCTTCAACAAACTTCAGATGAGTTGTGGTGAACCGCAGAAAGTGCTACTTTCAAAATATCCCAAAAGGTTTAATATTCACTTTTCAAAAAGTTAATACAAACGCAAGGCCCGGCAGATTATGGTTTTTAATATCTCTACCGGAAAGGTCTTCAATTGTTTAATGTTTTCTTAGCCCGAAGAAACAGCGATTGGCAAGACCGATCCTACGTCCAATCTCTGTGCCGAGGTAATTTGTTGAGGTGCATATTTGAATAGTTTTGGAAAATTATATAATATGAAGTTATATGTGTTCATCGTGACGTTTTTGCCTAGTCACGATGTCGAGAGACATTTGTTGATGACAGCTTTACTTTGTTTTTGCGTCTATATAAGTCTTCACAGCCTCTGTTCCAATATTTGCATACGCGCCATTATTAACTGCGGCAAGTTGTTAATGACTATAATTTCAATAACAACATCATTAAATTAACCTCTGGTGTTGACTTGTGAGTTGGAAGCTTAAACAATTGCTTCACGAATGATGTAAGGGGGTACATGATAGTTCGTAGCCTTATTTCAAAACTTTTTCGACAGCAAACTATTCGCTGCTGAGTGCTGTTCTTACCGACTTTGGCGAAGTATAGCTGTATCAAGGGAACTGTGGATGCTTTGTAGATTGTGGTAACTAATGACACTACTCCTATATGTTTATTGGGACGGGTCAGTTCGCTATGACAATACGCGCAATATTTTTCCTTTGAAATATTTTTAGCGGATTGAGTTAGTTGCAATCCACGAATATTCTGGAAGTCTAACAACTTTAATATCTCCTTGATGTCAGGTACAACTTCGATGATGTCCTGATGTCCAAAGCGGAGACAGCTGGAATGTAGTTATCACGGGGTTTACGCTCCTCTTCTTAAAGCTTAACGTCGCTGACGTCCCATCAAATTGGTAACATAACCGGCGATCTTATTTCTGAAGGGTTTGGTTGGAATAATTACTACCTCCTCACAGATCCTCTTGTTGGTGTGCAAATTCAAAGTGAGCCGGGTATAGTATTTCTCAATAATGACCTTAGTTTTTGTTCTGACGCTTCCCATGGCAGACAATATTACCGGAAAGTCTGACACATAATCTCAATTGACTTACAGCCGATTTCTTCACAGAGTACCTACTAGCGCTAGTACCGCGGTATTAGGCCAAAAGTTGATACTCAAATAGGTATCAAGTCATTTCTTCACAAAGTACTAAGCTGAATTTGGTGTTAGTTAGTACTGGGTTTTAGCTGGACCCTCAATATCGGCAGTCTAACGTGGTGAGTACCTAAATTAGATCGATGTCATTGCTTCAGATCTTATACATATTTTTGTGAAAAAAGTAAATACATCGTAGGTTTAAATCTAATGATGATTAGAAAATGGATTTATTTTTTGATAGGGATCATTTTTGTTCAACAATTTCGATGACGACATTGAGAACGAGAATGGTGAAGTAGGGGCTACAATGGAATACAGTAAATACTTGGGACGATGTGGATTTGTTCGGCGATTTCGGTTGTCCAAAACAACGTTTTTTTACCATCGTCAATTAGTAGTGGACGAATTGCAGCACCCACACCCACAGTTAACATTTTTTTTATATACTTTCAGTTTTAGTCGGTAATCGTTTTTATTCAAGATTTTATCAATAATCGTTAAATATTGCCTCTACGATTCATGGCAAGTGGATCGATGGAAATAGCGGTTGTCGGCGTCATTCGCGTATCAGCCGCTAGTGTATGTCGCATACTGCCAAAAGTATGAGGTATGGATGGCTTTGACATGCCATTTGGACGGATTTACTCAAATGCCAGGAGCATTGGCAGAACGGGAGGTGGTCTCTGCTGCATCTCCACGCACAGAAAAAGAAAAACAACCAATCATATACGCTATCATATGCTATCCCATGATGCTGGATACCCCTATACAGACATATTTTACAACAGGAAAGCAGCAAAATTATTAAAAAGAAATATGCACTTGCTCTTATGAATAAAAGTCAGTCATCCTGCAAAATGTTTGACGCCCAATGAGCATAAAAATGTCACCGTTATGACATTTCATAGTCAAATTTGGGTACTAGACCAGTTTTAGACCTACTAGTCGTTAATACGGTTGATAAATTTAGTTCCGGTACTAGCTATTCGAAGAAATACACAAGTACTAACTTTGGTACCGAGTATCAGAGCTAGTACCAGGTCTAGCTAGATCGGGTACTAGTACCAATGTGAAGAAGTCGGCCGTTAGCTTCCTGTGAATATTTGTGTCTTGGGTGTCTTGAAAGATGATCGTGCTGCCAGAATAACCTATTTTCTTGTATTGGTAATTCTGATTGGTATTTTGGCCTTATTTTTTTCACGACTTTTGCCAACAGAAATTGCTTACAATCAGCTTCATCAGATTTGATTAAATATGGTACAAAAGTGGGAACTACTTCAACTTATAGCATTACCATGTCCTTAATTCTCTTAGGATATACCGATCTCTGCAAAAGTCTCATGCGTAACTGAAATTTTCTCAAATTAAGAATTACATTTCTTTTCAATTACAAATGTGTAGGTATTCCCCCAAAGGCCTATCAAGTTGTCATGTTCGCAACATTTCCTTGTACAAGCGTTAACATGTTGACCTTTAGTTGCTGAATAAACATAATTATGTAACAAGCAACCCCACTCTTCTTAGTGAAAGTCGTCTACTAGCCTGAAGACCATGACCAATATTTTATTTAAAAAAACAAATACCACCCACTTAAAGAAGCTCTTTTCTTACTGGGGTATAAAGAGAACCATCGTAGGTCTCTCCATCTCCATCTATCACTTTGAAATACAAACAAATTAACACAAAGTTTTAGTACATATTTTAGTTTGAGTGTTAATAAGAATTCCCTCAGCATAAACAACAGATATAAACAAGCTTAACGAAAACTTTTCACTTGTGCATCTCCACAGACAGCATTGTCCCCAAACTAGAGGCAACATCAACAGTGACAGCACAGCGCACGAATACGCACACTCGTTCTTTTCCATTGAAAATTGCTCCCATTTCCATGTATAGTGCGCCGGGGACTAAAAGAAAACTTGCCTACAAAACACTTCATCACGAAGTCATTTCGTGTCATTGTTTACATGACGAAGTTTCAGACAAAAACAGTCGTCTGCCCCCCGACAACGTCTACCAAGCGAAAACGTGATTTTCGGTATCGTCCGCTTTACATATACCCGTATCTACATCCAACTCCAAAACATCAGTCAGCAACTGCAACTAAACAGTTTTCTGTCATCCGTCGTCATCAGCCTCAGGCCTGGGAAACAGCTCATCAACATAATTAGAGATTTACATTTGTCAGTGTCTCGCCCGACATTCTTTGCCATTAGTCCTTCAACTTATGCTTCAGCTAAAACGCGACGCGCATGGAAGCTGGAGGGAGCTTGTTTTGCTTTCATTCTTTCGTTCCTTGGAGGCACTCACCCTTGACGCCGCAATAAATTCAATATAATGGCAAATACATATATTCAAAGTGGCAAGCAGCATGGAGCACCCAGTATACGGATGGGGAAGCCAGCCACAAGGAATTGTAATCAAGGCACATCATGGTGAACCAAAGAAAGTTTCGACTTCTTCGTGCGAAATATAGACCCAAGTTTTCGTTGGAAATGAGAAAGTTTTGTGTTTTATATCGAGGAGAATCCATCCAGTGGCAAATTTATTTGCCAGGAAACATTTGAATTTGTCACCCTCGTTGTGGGTGGATGGATGAAGCATGTAGGCAGAAAATATGGCCTTACTTAACCTCAAGCGCAAATGAAGAGGGGTTTTGGTTTGAAAATCCAATTCCAGATGCAAATGCACAAAGGACGAAACGAAACGAGACCGCAAACATGTTTGTTCCAAGTGGATGCTCAAATGGAAATGGTATCGGATCATTCTTATCGCCCAGAGATCTGGGATTTGGCAAAATTCATCATAATTTCGCGGAAATTGTCAGCATTTGCCAAATTTCCATAATTCCGATTTTCTGACGAAATTCACAATAAATCCTCTTTTGACGAATGGATACAGTTTTCGTTTGAATTTTATTTTCTGCCTGATGCCTATACATAAGTAAAGTAGATACATGTGGGCAGTGGAGATGGGTATACGTGGTACTGCTTAGGAAAAGAGGATACACTTTGCAACCTGGTTGGTGGCAAACGATGAAAAAATTGTCGATATTCATGATGTTATGTGCTTATTGTCAAAGACTCCAGTAAGTTCATTGGATCAAATCAATTTGGAAATAACGCCCAAAATAATCTTGTCGAATTTGTTGTTGCAAGATTGCGAAGACAAATCGCGACATCTACTGTCGGTACCATGCAGCGGGCTGGAGTGCTTCAATCAAGCTTTTCTGCTCAGTACCAGTCTGTGTCATGTGGACTGATTGTCAAAGGAAAATAAACGGCAGGCAGACTGCTACGGTTGCCTTTTTCCAACAGACAATCCATTCACTGGATCACCATTCACTTTTGGTCAAGCTGCAAAGCAGACTGGTTGAATCAGCCACCTCTGCTACGCACCAGTCTCCCTCCCTAATGATGGCCGCGTCAGAGGAAATAGGCAGTGGGAAGGCTGTTACGGTCGCCCTCCACCTTGATCCGAAGACTAAGCCGCAACCAGGTGATGAAAACTTATAAAAGATTTGACTGCCTCAGTCACCACCTAAAACCTCTCAACGAGGTAGGATACCCAAATTCGCAAATTGCAACAGAATTCGTAAGGTAACGGCCGGCAAAAAGGAGTGTTTAGGAAACTTACCCCACCCTCCCTATAGTGGTATCACAATGAACTAAAAATGATGGTCTAAGTGTGTCCCCTTTGGGACAGCCACCTTACCTAACCTAACCTAACCTGTTTGTCATTTTGAGTGTTATTTACTCGCCAGGGTTCGTTTTTATGACAAGTTATAAGGCCCAAAATAACAAGTGGAAATAAGTAAAGCAGAGGGGTTGTAGAGGACCGGCATGCCCCATACGTTTTCCACTGCAACAGCGTTGCTTTTGCTTTTGTAGCTTCAAAGACGATGGGGCCGGCCAAAATGTTTAAGTTAATGGACCTTTTCATTCCTCAGTTTAACGCACTTGGAAGAACTTTAGTTTTAACAAGAGGGTGCAGAATGCCATACAGCAAGCGCCATTATTAAATTATTCAGGGAAACGTTCGATGTGTGCTTAATTTCTTATAATAGACCTACGTACTTTAATCCACGACCTATGGACTATTTTTTGTGAGGATATTGTAAAGTCGCTAGTCTACTTCGAAAACAACTGACGTTGTACCACTTGCAAGTCAACACTCGCTGCGTTATTGCCGATACATGCCTCTATCTGCTCTATATATTAAGGGTTCAAAAATTGGACTTTGCCACAAAATTCATTCCATTCCTTACCCAACTTAGAAGAGGTCTTCCGCTATGGCGATTAGGTACCCTATGAGTAAGAATTTAGGACTCTGATGCGGCCCGAAGCGTTGATATGCATTCGCTATAAATCTACCACTACCGGCGTAGTGGGTCAGTAGTTAGTGCGATAAACTGCTAAGCTGGAGGTCGAAGGTTCGATCCCCGAAAAGCGAACCGTTGGCTTTAACAAAGCTTAATAACAATAAGGCCACAGGCTGTGATGGTTTACTAGTGTGCCGTGATAGAAGCGTTCCATTGGCCTTGAAGAAAATGAGGAGGGACAAGAATATAAGTACATGCCATCAACAAATAAACAAGGATCTGTCCACCGCCTAGGACAAAACGTCATTACTGATAGCAACAATTTCGAAATTTCGAGATAGTAAAGGAGTCCACTTACCTCGGAGTAAACATAAACTAAATGCCACTCTAATGGAAATCAGGCAAAAAATTACCCTTATGAAGATCCGTTGCTACTCCGGTTTGTCAAAACAACTGGGTTCAAAACTCCTGACTCGAAGGACGAAATGTGTGCTCTACAAAACAAACAAGGGAGCCAGAGAGGGACAGCTGATACTGAGCTCCTTGGGAGGTTAGGTTAGGTTAGAGTGGCAGGCCGCATTAAGTGCAGCCTCACTTAGGCCAGAGGAGGCTCATTGTGATACCACACGATATAATGATCTCACAACTACCCGTTGAGGTAGTTGTGAGATCATTAGCTCCCGTCCAAAGAGGAACTGAGAATGAAGCGTTGGAGGCAACTTATGCTTATATTAGCGAGTTCGCTATAAGATTGTCGAAGAAGTATTCTCCAAAGTATACTTTTCTACGAGTTGAAAGGGCTGGGTACGTGCATAGGAGGTGAAGAATTGTCTCTTCCTCCTCCTCGTCCATGCAGCTCCTTCGAAAGAAAAAATACTTCTGCGGATTTTTGGTCCTTTATGCAAAGAGGGCAAATGGAGGAGAAGATACAACCGCGAACTCTATGAGCTGTACAAAGATGTGGATGTAGTCCAAAAAGCCAAAAAAATTATTATCCATTCGCTATAAATGGAATGGACAATAATTCTCCAGCTAAGAGGATCTTCGAATCCCAGCCCCAGGTTCGAGAAGACAAGGAAGACCGAACCTCCGTTTCAAAGACCAAGTCATCGCGGATGCCAGAGCCCTTGGTCTGGACAATTGGAAGCAGCGTGCCCGGGATTGTAAAGGATGGAAGGCTGCAGTGTTTCAGGCAGAGATTCTACAGGGGTCGGGTGCCCAATAAGTAACTATACGTAATAAGAGAAGGATATGTTTGTCCCATAGGCCCATAGCCTAAGGGCTTGGACGGATTTAGCGTCCAATTTTTAACTAAGTCGATATCGCTCTAGAGATCGCCATTGAATTCTCTGCTCCGGATTTATCGAGATCTTGTACAGACCTAGTTTTCTTAGTTATTTAAAGAGGGTATTGAAATAAACCAGCTAGCTAAGAAAAAACGACCGACTTCGAGATAGAACAGAATGCAACTGAATTTATTAACGAATAAGGAAAAGAGAATAATCCAAAAGCTTAATACTAACTAAGTGAACAATATTTCCAGTGAGAGCATTGCCAAATCAAATTATTCAAACATACTTCATTACTTTTAACACTCCCACTTTTGAATAAGGTTAATTGAAATAAAATTAAATTTAAAATGGATTATTTACAACTCCAATTAAATTTCTAAATTTCTCAAATTTAGCTTTGCACAAGGCTCTAGTAAATATATCCGCAATTTGATGTTCAGAAGGAACATAATTTAATGAAAACTCTCCTCTCTCAAATCTTTCACGAATGAAGTGATAGCGCACATCAATGTGTTTTGTGCGCTTATGGAACTCCGGGTTTTTAACTAAGCGGATTGCTCCTTGGTTATCCATGTTTAGTTCAGCCGCGCAAGATCTCTCTGGCATCAGTTCTGCTACTAGCTGCTGTAGCCACACCATATCTTTCACAGCTTGAGATGCCGCCACGTACTCAGATTCAGTGGTTGACAAAGCAACACATTTTTGCCTCTGTGATGCCCAGGAAACAGGTCCACCCCCAAACGTAAAAATGAATCCAGAGGTAGATCTTCTTGTAGCGATGTCGCCAGCGTAATCGGCATCGCTGAAACATAATAAAGATAAATTGTTAGATTTTTTAAAAAGTATACCCATTTGCTTGGTGCCACTGATGTACTTCAGTATTCTTTTGACTGCATTCACGTGCATTTGAGTGGGCGCATCCAAGTAGCGAGATACCACTCCCACTGAAAATGCAATGTCCGGCCGAGTAGCGACCGCCAAATACATAAGGCACCCTACTGCCTCTCTATATGGAAACTTTATATCCTTCTGGGATGAGTCATCTGCACTCAAAGAGTTTTCAGCTGGAGTCGAAACTCCCTTACACTCGTTCATGTTGAATCTTCTTAACACTCGCTCCGCATAAGTTGTTTGGCTGATATGTATCTCACCTTTTGGCGGACGTGATAACTGCATATACCCAGGAACCATTCAGCATCCAAAACTGTAATTTCAAACTGTGTCTGTAGAAACTTCACAAGCCTCATACCATCTTCTTTCTTCTTTGCCGCAATCAGCCCATCATCGATGTAGATTGTAAGTATAAGACGATTATCAGAATCGTTTCCAACGAAGACGCAGGGATCCATTGCGGAAACTCTTAAATTGAATTCCTTCAACACTTTCGTAAACCTTTCGTTCCAGCAACGTGAAGCTTGCTTTAAACCGTATAGGCTTTTCCGCAGCCTGCATACTTTTCCAGAGCCATCATCGAATCCAAGAGGTTGACGCATATAAATGACCTCTTTCAAATCGCCATTTAAAAAGGCTGTTTTGACGTCGAATTGAACTAGTGATAAACCTTCGTAAGCGGCAATAGCAAGCACCGATCGAATTGATACGAATTTTGCAACAGGACTGAACGTCTCAATATAGTCCACCCCATACTCCTGAGTAAAGCCGCGAATCACTAACCTAGCCTTATATTTTCTTCGACCATGAGCATCCAAATCTTTGATTTTGAATACCCACTTATTGTCGATTATCTTTCTATTTGTTGGCCTTTCAACCAAGTCCCAAGTGCTGTTTTTTCGAAGACTATTCATTTCGTCTGCCATAGCTGCTTCCCAGTAACGTCCATCCCTGCATGATACTGCTTCTTTGTAGGTAATTGGTTCACCTTGAACAAGAAATGCATGTTTTTCTGCAAAATTGAACATACCTGAACCAGTACATTTGTTTCCACTGCGCAGGCGACTTCTCCAAGAAACTTCTATATTGTCCTCTTCTGGATCACATTCACCTTCAGAAGCAATGCGATTTCTTGCACTACGCAAGCGTTCTCTCCATGTACGTTTGTTAACGTTGTCTTCAGCTTCGCCATCCTCATCTGCCGATTCAAAGATGTCGTCTATTAAGTTGATTTCAGGACAATTTTCTTCACATGCACTTCTGGAACCCTCCGGCCCGTCATGGGCAGCTTGATCATGCAATTCATGCACATCATCACCCAAATCAACATGCAATATTTCATTATTCGCTTCTAATGTTGGAAAGAAACCCGCTGGCTGAAATTTGCTTTGAACATCTTCAAGATTGTTCTGAAGTTCACCATCCTTAAATGTGACGTCCCTAACGATTTGGATTTTTTTCGATGCTGGAGTCCAAATTCGATACCCTTTTGAGTTTTCCGCATAGCCCATGAATATACCCTTTTCAGCTTTCCTATCGAATTTTTTTCGCTTCTGTTTCGGTACATGAATGAAGGCCTCAGTTCCAAATGTTTTAAAACCTGTAGACTTAGACTCACTGCCCCACCAAAGTTCGTACGGGTTTTTGTCTTTAACTGGACTAACGCCAGTCCGATTCAGTATAAAAACTGCAGTGTTCACTGCTTCTGCCCAGAATTTCTTGGATAGGCCACTTCCGCATAGCATCGTCCTTGCAGCCTCAACAATGGTGCGATTCTCGCGTTCAACACTGCCATTCTGTTCCGGCGTGTAGGGCACTGTAGTTTGATGCCGAATAGAGTATTTGTCCAGCAGTGATTTTACATTTTCGTTCACAAATTCCGTCCCATTATCCGTACGAAGTGTTCTTACCGCATTCCGACATTCACTCCTAGCTCTGCTTAAGAAATGTTCAATGAATGAACAGACTTCGGATTTATGTTTCAGAAAATATACCACCTTATACCGTGAAAAATGATCTTTGAACAACAGAAAATACCTGGCACCACCAATTGAGCTTTCTTCCATTGGTCCACATACGTCAGCATGGACGAGCTCACCCGGTTGAGATGCCTGAAAACTACTCTGAGGGAAAAGTAATCGATGCTGCTTACCATAGACGCAATTGTCACAAGAAAAGTTCTCAGCATCTTTGAAATGGATTCCTTCTTTCTTCAGCTGATTGCGAACCTGTACGATGTTCTGATGAGCCATCCGCTCATGCCAGATTTTTATTGGCAATACCTGACCCGCAACGTTCGCTACTTTGCATGTTGGCATCTGCACTTTGAATCTCATCTTGAAGAGCTGCTCTTGCCGATCTCCCACTGCCACAACTGAACCGTCCTTCTTCATAAACTTACACTGATAACTATCAGAGATGATGCTGAGGCCCTTATCTAAAGCGTGAATCTGTGAAAAAAGATTCATAGATATCTTTGGGACATAAAGAACGTTGAACAAATGTTTTTCCGTCCAAATCTTCCCATTTGATGCAAGAATGTTTATGTCACCAACGCCTAGTGCGAAGATTTTTTCTCCGCTCCCAATTTTAATTGCGATAGGATCAGTAAAATGCTTGTAACAAGCAAACCATTCTTTCCTGCACGTCATATGGTCACTTGCACCAGAATCCAAGTACCAATTTTCATCCACCATTCCATTAATTGCAGTTAACGCATTGCGATCAAAATTAGTTTCCCCTTGAACCTCACTTCTAGTTCCAGTCCACCGTTCATAATCACTCTTCACCATTGAATTGACTCGTCTCTGCACCTCACCTGAACTTCCAGTCCATCGTCTGTCAACGTTGTCCGCAGGAAAAACGTTTTGCTCCTCACTTGCAGTTCCAGCCCATTGATTTCCATTTGCTACCAGTGCGTTGTTCCCTCTTTCCGCCTCACTTGAACTTCCAGTCCTACTTTTTTCGTCAACGTAACATATTAATGCATCGCCCCTTCGCTCTTCACCTTTGTTTCCAGTCCACCTTTTGCGATCAGCTACCAAATTCTTCTTAGGACACTCTCTTTTCCAGTGCCCAAGTTCATTACAAGTGAAACACTTTCCAGGCTTAGAAGACTTTGGATTTCTCTTCTTTGTCTTTTGCTTTGCCACTAAGGCAACGGATGTACTTGGCGCATGCGATGACATGCGTGCCTCTTCCATTACCAGTCGTGACGTTAGATTTTCCAAAGTCTGCTGCTCTTTAGCTGTAGACTCCCATGCACAGAAAAAATGTTTAAAATTACTTGGAAGCGTCATCAAAACTTTCGTAATGATCATACTTTCAGAGATTACCTCACCGATATCTCTTAATTGGCGAACGATATTTTCTAACCGAGATATATGTGTTGAAACATCGTCATCCGGGTCTTTTTCGAAGCCGTAAAATTTCTGCAGCAACATGTGGACATTTGCCTTTGAAGTTTGTTCATATACCGACTTCAATTTTGCCCACATTTCCATCGCAGTTTGGCAATTAACAATGTGTCGAAGCGGAATACACCCAATGCTGGTTGCAATTATCTGCTGAGCTTTGCTATCAAATTGCTTCCAAATCATTAACCGATTATCAAAGTTGCTTTGGGTCTCAGCTTCACTTTTGATCGGTGCCGTAGTTTGACCGTTAACATAATTAAATAGCCCAGACGCATTAAGCAAAATTGAAGCTTGGAATTTCCAAACCGAATACTGATCAGCAGTTTGCAGTTGCTCAATTTTAAACCCGCTGTTCTCCATAATTCCCGAAAGTCCGTTTTTATCTACTCTATATTACTACTAAGTTATTCTAACTAGGTTCCCAGACTTAAAGCGCGCAACAAAGAAATTAAAAAAAATTTGCGTTACTATTTGCCCTTAATTTAACCTTCTAATTCTTTCCGCGTGTCCTGGGCCCGTAACCTATTGAAATAAACCAGCTAGCTAAGAAAAAACGACCGACTTCGAGATAGAACAGAATGCAACTGAATTTATTAACGAATAAGGAAAAGAGAATAATCCAAAAGCTTAATACTAACTAAGTGAACAATATTTCCAGTGAGAGCATTGCCAAATCAAATTATTCAAACATACTTCATTACTTTTAACAGAGGGCCTTACTTAAAGTTACCTTTTCAGCTCTAAGAAAGATCGATTGGCAAGAGTTATTCTTCGTTTGATTTCTGATAAAATTTTGTTTTCTGATATTATAACAGAGCCTAGGTAGACAAAGCCCTTACTATCTGAAAGAAAGTAAGGCTGTCTAAAACTTGTAGTTATCTGTTGTGATGTTTTGCCCGATTTTTCGATACTGGATGTCCCCTTTTGTTGACCGCATTATACTCATCCGTTTTCTAGGCCCATTTAAGCCACTACTGTTTCTACTTCTTACTCAAAAACTTACCAGTAATCGGTTTCTCTCTGGGTTCATTAGCGGCTAAAACAGTGGGAGCGATAAGTGGTCAATATCTTAAAAGGTTGATCGTTCATTTGGTGATTGGACTTTGTCTACCTTGGATTTGCTATAAACTCAGATAGACAGATAGCACTTGCCAAACGCTGAAGCCAATTTGGTAGACATAAGCATTTCAAGTAGAACAAACGAGACTCTATCTTTCCCTTACTGCTCTTTGGTTAGGTATAGGTTAAAGTGGCTGATGTTGACAAAAGGCCGACACACTTAGACGATTATATGCACTATGCACTAGTGTAGAATGGGCCGAACAATGTCCTACGTGTTTCTCTCATCAAGGGACATTTTTAACCTAACTTTTAACATAGACCATTCATTATAAGGTCCCTTGTGATACCAAATGAATGTGGAAGAAGTTTCGCCTTACTCGTTAAATCAGTTTGAGCTTCTAATGAAGCATAGGAGAGAAAGTCTTGGTTTTGTTAGATCGTTTAAATCATTGTCATAGAAGGTTTCCAAATGGAGTTTCGTTTTCGGGAGAGACCAGAATATATACAGATAAAGTTGAGAATGGTCTCCTCCTCCTCTTCGTCCAAACAATTTCTACAAAAATTCTTTGAGAATACGGCAAGCCTTGTTGCATTCCTACTTATAAAACGATGTCTAGTAATGACACCTATTGTCATTCTGTCTAGCGAGATCAAATTTTTAGAACGTTTAAGATCTAGCTTCGACCAAATCTGTTTTGTGGCTAGACATGTTGTGCCACTTGTCTACCTGAGGTTTGTTCTTTCGATAGCATTCACTATGAGTTTACATGTAGAAATCGGAATACCTAAAGAAGTATAGTTCTGAGATGGACAAGTTCATCAGCGTTACAGTTCCCTGGAATATCTCTATGCCCCGCCACATTCGCAAAGACGTTAATAGAATTGTTCGAGTTATTTTCCATCCGGTTGGGTTCTTTTTTTTTTGTGTTGAAGAGCTTTGAAAGGACTTGAAGTGCGAAACTGCAGGCAGTTATAGCAAAGGATTGCTGTCGAGATTTATTGGATGAAGTCAATGTCCACAATGGACTGTGCCGTGGAAGAAATAAACGCGCAACAATTCATGTAATGTCTGAAAAACTATTTCGGCCTAAAACACGAATGGAGAAAACTTTCAAAATTCCTTTTGAATTCGGAAAAGAATTGTAGATCTCATGCTTTCTGCTAGAACTGATTGCTCTGATTAGAATCTCGCATAAACTTGCCTTAACTTGGGTAGGGAAGCCCAAAGTGTGGCAAAAAAAATCTCATGGTGCGAAAAGTTAATGAAATTCCCCCACTCAACGGCTAACGTCTAAGACTCCTTGAAGCTAAGCCAATTTGCATGCAATAATTTTGCATTTTTTTTTTATAAAACAAAACAACCAAAGGAAGCGAAGAAAAAACTTTGCGTTTAGCTTATCCCCGATTAGTAGAAAATTCAATTCGTGTCCTGGGAGTCCATGGACATAAAAACACGAAAAAATCGAAGTGAGCCACCGCCACCAATCTCCTGACATTTTCCTCAATTATTTTCGAGGTGTTTTTTTTTTTTTTTTTTGTGTAGTTTCGTGTGGTGCTGGCCCTGGGGTGGAGGGGATAGGAATTGTCCTCTGCCGCATATCCTTTGATGTTATGTCCTACAATTGTATATATACGTATCGTCGTATCTACCTATATATAACACACAAACTGTCGGAGAAGGAGATTCAATTTTGAAATGGTGTTGCCGCAAGGGTTGTGCTATCCAATATCCGCCACAGCTACTGTACTCCGCAGCACTCCTCTCTCGCGGGCGGACACCATGGAAGGAGTAAACCAATATCATTTAATTAAAATTTGAGGCGGTTTCTCGGGGTAACATCACAGCCACCACAGACTCCCCAACCGGTCGTCCGGATGGGAAGCAATTAAAAATTCACTTCAAGGACATGAAATTACATTTTTCGGAGTCGAAGGAGTGTCGTGTGCGGTGTTTTTTGGCGTCGCCGGTTCCAATGACCAATTACTTTGTGGTCTCCTCTTCTTATTCCATATACGTATAAGAATATTTACATTAACCTATGGTCTTTCTCTATATTTTTTTCCAGACACTTATACCGGAAGTACCGAACCAACCCGTTTAACGTGATGGGTCGCAACAGTAGCACCGATCCCTTGGACGCTGAGAAGGGCACCGGTGGAGATGGGGACGTTGACGGAATTGAAACACCCGAAGAGGTGAGTACGATTATTGTGTTCGGTGGCACGGTTCCGTAGCCACAACACAAATCCAAGCAATTTTTACCAAGGGATTATAAGGGTCGTGCTTTTTTTTTTTCTTTGCTGTGTGTTTGTCAGACCGGGATACATAAATTTGGATTTGGACAGCCAAATGTAAGTGTATTGCTTTCATTTGGCGGTATTTACTCGGTATCTTGATTTTGGTGTGAAAAGGCCAATTACCCTATGAACATTGTGTTAGGTTTGTGGTAGGCTGTGTGTGGGTGGCCGTTTTCACTCTGTTTGCGGCGGTACCGATTTGAAGAGCCTTTTTCCTGTTGGCAAATTTACGGTCTGTTGATTTCCAATTTTGGGGATCAATCGGCTTTGTCATTGAAGCCAAATCAACAGACTAAACTGAGCAATGCAAAAAACGGAGAGAGCGAGAAAATAAAATGAAATCGCATACCAATGCAAGGCGCCCCCAAAGGCGATTGTTTAATGTCGGTCGGTCGAGATAATGCTCTTTGATTTGTGCTATGTCTAAGAATGGCTGCAAGGAATACGTTTTTTCTACTTTTTGCAATTCACTTTGTAGTCGAGAAAATGTTATTAAAGTTGAAATCAGATAGAAATGGTGAAGAGAGGATAATTTTCCTTGTCTTGTTCATTAAAATTAAATTTTCTGGTATTAAATTGTGCAACTTCGTGCCATATACAATACACTCCACGTGTGCAAACAACTTTTACATATTTCCAAGAATAGATTTGTTTTTCTTCCTTGGAAATTAGGACTTACTGCCTGTGCACAAAATTCAAAATATTGCCTGCGCCTACGTCTTAACCGAATTAGGGAAGTTTGCTTGCATATCCTTTTTTATCGTTTCTCGGAATATCATTGGGTAAGCGGGGTTTATTTAGGACCATGTATCCTATACAAATAGATAATTCTATTAATGCTCTATCAAAGGGTGCCACATTCAGAGGACCGTAAGTTTCTAAAGGTATATATTAAAAACAACTTTCTATATAGACGCTGAGGAAGTTTGCCTTTTGAAATATGTACAAGGAATTGGTTTTAGAAAGAAATTAAAATGGATACGTTTGCTTTTAAAATATAATTAAGGGAAGTTTATACAATGTGAATTGGTAGGAGTAACTTCGAAAGTCTTTGTGGAAACCGCTTTTCCTCGGATGCGAAAAACTGATACAGATTCGGATAGTATAAAAAAGTTGGGTTATAATCCCACAAAAGGCTATACTCTGTTGTTGAAGGATTTTGTTTTGCTGGAATTGTTGTTGTAGGCTGTTTCTATTTCGGAGGCTTCGCCACAATTGTCTATGCTATCTATTGAGTTTGAGACAAAAGAACACTTATTGTTACGGGAAAGATAAGGATTTTCCATTATCGAAAGACGGCATTAATTAAAATCTAATTACTTGATGTTAATCAATGCAAATGCAGTAGGTATACCAATTATACTCTCGGATGTTTGCCAGCCTTGGGCGAGAGATGGCACATGCAAATTGTGTTTTTCCTGTCCTACAGTGGCCCCATCATAAGTGAAGATGTTAAAGTGGACTGGACATACACCTTCGAGTTAGACAGTATCCAGCTTTTGTAAGCCTACCGGTCCTATATGGACCCTCCCTATATTTACTGATTTTTGGTATCTTTGCGTTCGTATTTTTTTGTCGAACTACAGCACTTAGATACAACTACTCATTGCTTCGCGCCAATGATCCGCCACCTGTAAGGATATAGAAAAAGTTCCGCTGTATTGTCGCATTCTTCGCAGGAATCGGAATTCCTAGATTTATTTAAGCCCAACGAGTTTTGGTGTTTGGCGAAACTAATCCGTTGTCCACCGTCTTTCATACTGAAAGTTTCAGATTTTGTTTTAGGCATCCGGTCATAAAAGCTTTGCATGTCTGCATTTTACAGAGTTTAAAACAGAATTCCTAAACCCCGATTTTAACCAGCTCACTGTATGTTTGATCTTCTGAAACCTCGCCAGAACCTTGTCTTGTAAATTAATCGGCAAATCCAATTCTCCTGAATCTCAGTATGAGTTGGTACTCAAATCAGTTCCATAGTTGCATAGTAGGTAGGTTTAGTGTTTTTTTTTTGTCGGAGGTTGCTACTATCCGTTGGCGCACTAAGACACAACTATACTGGTCCATTGCACTGCCAAACAGATACCTTACTTTATTGTTCTTAGTTTTCCCGTCTTTCGAAGAAAGATGAGAAGGAGCTTCACCTTCAGTGATAAAGAGCTTAGATGTTCGGCACTCGCACTCACCACGTCAGCCCCAAAGATTCGCCACCTGATGCGAGCAAAGGCAGGACAACTACAGAGAAGGTGTTCCGCTGTATCGTCGTCCTCACCACAAGCAGGCAGATGGTGGTGTTGCTCAAGCCCAATACAAGTGAAAGCTTGGTGGCCCAAAAGGACTCTCACTAGCAGTCTGCAGTCGATACTCCTGAGAAACAGGAGGAAAGACGCGGATCCTTTGCAGATGTCCGGACGCAGTCGTTTGGACTGTCTACACCTAGCGCACAGTCACGCCACTGACACTCATGTTCACGAGAAACCCAAGTATCAATGGATGACATAATGACAGATGCAGGCAGACCCAACGCAGGTTTAGGTCCTAAGGCCCTAGTTATAGCTATCATTGAAATGCATCATTGAAAATTTTGTTTTCCGATTTTAAGACAATTAATCAAACAATATTGGCTTTAGTTATGGTATCAAAATAAAGGTAATCAATTGTGGAATTTTCTTAAGAAAGAAATTACTTAATTCTGACTAAAACTTTTCTTTAAATTAAATTTTTCTATTTCACTGATCGAAATCGATTTCAATGAACAGCTGATTCTCGTTTCTCCAATTTGGAACCCAATCGTTTCACTGATGGGTTCGATTCTCTTTCTATTCTCAGCTGTCAGTTTTGCTTTCAATGATCAACTCTAACCTCAAAACCTAGACTCGTTTGTTGAAAAGTCACTGACAGGAATTTTTCAATGATTGCTATAACCGACTTGTCAAAAAAATTAAACCACCATTCCACTGATTTGTTCCAATGATGCATTTCAATGATAGCTATAACTAGGGCCTAAGAGAGCTTCTTCTAAACCCAGTCTGGCTAGCTCATGATCGATCTCATTTACTTGGATACCAGTGTGACCTGGGACTGGAACCCAAACAAGTTTGACCGTGTTTAGCCTACCGAACAGATTAGGACGAGGTAAGAGGGTTGAGTAGCGCTTTTAGTGCAGCTTGGCTATCACTGCAAACGCATATGCTTCTATCCCTCCACCTGTTTGTCACAATATAGCGCATAGCCATAAGGATAGCGAATATCTCCGCTTGGAAGACACACGCATGGTTACCTAAGGGGTAGTGTAGTCTAATGTTCCCGCTTTCCATGAAGACTCCAGAACCAGACCCCTGTCCGTTTTTAGAGCCATCCGTGAATACACGATGGCAATCTTTCCTTAGCTCAGAGTCTGGCCGAAGCCATTCCGTTGCCTGAGTAAAGTTGACTTTGTCACAGTAGGATTTCTGGTGTCATTGCGTCAGACGGCATATTCATTGATATTATAAAAATCGGATTCACCCAGATTGCGCAGATTAAAAGTATTGAAAAAGACGTCCAATCGCTTTGATAGTGAAATTCAGAGAGAGTTTTATTAGTTCACAAAATTAGATAAATCTAATTGACAGTTGTCAATAATATATAAACAATAAAATGTAATAGATAATATGTTAAGGTAATAGCAGAAGGCTTGAAAAGTGATGGAACACTCATCACAACAAAATAATTACAACATTCATAAAACAAGGGTCAAAGGATAATTCTCGCACAAGCTCTTCAAAATTCCAATGCGCGTGGTACCAAAAGCCGAGAGATGGTTTTCAGTGTACACTCTATGATAAAATGTCAAAAACCCCTTCTTGGGTTTTCTGTTGGATTTTGGAGTACGTGAAAGTTTGTACTGCAAAAAAAAACCTTCAATATATCCAATTTCGCGCATACTCCAAATCTGACAGTAGCCCCTGACGGTTGCATTTGCATACGTATTAAACTGTTAATTATTTTGGGCCTTATTTCCAACCTGTTGTTTATTTTTGGGCGCTACTTCCAGATAGATTTGGGCTCTATTTCCTTGGGCGTTATTGCCTAACGCGCGCCGTCAAACTTATCTATTTAAACACAAATAGGCTCTTGGCTTCGGATGAGGGACTAACACGTGGTCACATTTTTTGGTTTGTCCTTAACAATAACTATAGGTTTGTTTTGTTGAATATTTTTTTTTATCTGAGCGAAACAAAGCAAAGTGCAGAAGACAACAAATTAGGCAAATTAGAGTGTCTTACTCTGACTCAGCCCACAGGTATGCAAGCATTTCTGATAAAGTGCTGGGTGCATGTCTCGACTTTAGGTTGGAATTCGGCGTTCCTCTAGTCACTAGAGCCAGGGACTAGACTGCCTGGGTTCCGAACCTGGGGGTAATTACCCCCGCGGGGGTAAAACAGCTATTATGCGGGGGTAATAATGGCAGGTAGTAGACAATACATTTTATAACCATTATAATTACATCAAAATTTTGAACTCATCGAAATCAAACTAAAACTCGTTTCTTGTCCATAATTTTGAAACCCTTTGAATTGGTGCAAGATTTTCTTTAAAAATATAAATATTTCCTGAGATTAGCGGAGTCAAAATCAAAAGTAAACTATGTATTCGCGTCTCTGGGGTGTGTAAATGTAGTTTGAGCGCGGCAGGAATCCGATAGGTGGTTTCTATTTTTCTTTCTATTCGAGAAATTGTGCTATCTAGCGAAGCAGCAATGCCGCTCTTCCGGGCCAATAGCAGAAGTGGCTGAGAGATGTGAGGGCGGAAGCCGGTAGGCCGAGCAGCGGAGCAGCGGCGAATTTTGTTAATTTTTTCAGTAAAAAAAAGTTCGTAATTTTTCCAAAATATGGCTTCAATAATATGTATCTCGCATTTCATACGTGCTATCGGACGTAAACAAATTGGCTTTGGAAAGATTAGATTTCTTACAAAAAAAATGTCTGATAGTTTTCTTTTTCGTTGACAATTTGAGCACGCGTTAAACATGGATAGGCATAAGAGAAAATACGTCATATTTAACAGTTTTTCTTCGATGAAGGCAACAACGCAAGTTAGGCGGCTAAAAATGTGAATAGTGTTTATAACGGTCCATGATTTCGTTGGAGGAATTTCCATGTCAAAGATGCATCGCGCTCTGGAAGGCCAATTGTCGAAAATGTCGATAAAATCGTCGAGTCTGACCGTCATTTAAGCACTGTTTCCACTGCCCAGAAGCTAAACATTCCACAAAAAAAACGTTTGGAACCATTGGAATAAGGATGGACGCTGGATGCAAAAAGAAGCTAAATAAAGCCTTGAATTTATGCAAAAATAATGAATTTCTTTCTATTACACCTAATATGACGAACATCTTCAAGTTGGCGATGTAGATATCGATGTTTATACAACTGTCTGAGTAATTGGTAAATGACGAATCTGACAAAATAACATATAAAAATTCCGTGGTGCAATATAGATAATATCCTCATCAGTCATATACTCACTGAGGCAATATTTTTCGGACATGGATAATCGTCAGTCCAAATCTTGGATATTACTACCGTTTGGTAGTAATGAATGATGTAATTTCTAAAGACGAAGATGTGGCAACCAAAGCTGAATTTCTAGGACTACGCGAGGATAACACTTTTAAAGCACATTTACAAAATTATGGTACATTTTGGCAAAAGTGGGTAGGTACCGAATATCCTACTATAGCTGAAAGAGCTCCAAAAATCTTAATACCGTTGCAACCACCTTCAGATGCCAGAGTGGTTTCTTAAGTTTACAGTAACAGCTAAAATAAAGGACGGAAACCGGTTCAATGTGAAACATGACTCAAGATGAGCTTTTTAAGTGAAACTAAACCTAACGAAGAATTTGTGAAAGCCAAACAATACCAACATTCGCACTGAATATCATTCATTCACTCTTTTTAAAATTCTTTTTAAGGTATATTTTTGTGTAATTTATTATAATGTAATTGATAAAGACAATATTTTGCATTTTCATGTAGATATTGTTTTCTTTGATGATGCCTTAAATTTAGGGGGGGGGGGTAAACTATTTTGCGCTAATAGGTCAATGGGGTAACAACATTGAAAAGGTTAGGAACCAATGCTCTAGTCGTTCGCTAAAATTGAATGGCGCCAAAAGCAGTTTACTATTAGTTTTGTTAATTGAAATATTCGATATAAGAGGAGATAGAAGTATAGAACTCCCTTTTTGTGGCATCCGCTTAATGTTTCTTTTTTTTTCAATCGAGCCTGTAGTATCCAAGCATATACAATATACATAGTGCTAAACGTCAAAGTCAAATAAATAGGAAATACTTAAAAATAGGATATACTTCATAAAATAGCATATACTTCGAGATTGTTCCTTAAAATAGGCTCTACTTCATGTCCCCACTGTATAATGAGTTGTACAATCACAGCTATTGTTCGAATTGTTCGAATAGAGGGGCGTGTCGTTCGCCTTTTGTAACATGGTTGGTAAAATACCAAGGGATTTAAGATTCCGTGCTATTTTGCTTATCCGAAAGTGATTGGGGGTTAGATAGCCCACCTATGTAGCCTAGAAGAGAAACTATAAACTTTTCTTTTAACATGCAAAAATGGAAATACGCCTACTCAACGTATTCAAATAGTATAAACGCACCACTGACATCAAGCCAATATATACTGACAAAGTGGATAGATTTAGCTAATATTGAAGCGAATAAGAAATCACGTATATAACCAGTCGTTAAATAAAACCAATAAAAAGCAACGCAACCATAAATCTCAATCCTTATAAATATTCTACCAGCTTAGCAGAAAAGTGTAATTAAAGCCAAAGCGGTGTTTTGTGTATACCCACTCAATGTGTTCCAATCGACCCCACTGTCAAACATTAAACCAATTCTCGCTGACAAATCCAAAACGAGAAATAAATTCGAAAACTCACTGGGAAAATTTATGTTCACCTAGTCGAGCCCATTCACTCTCTCTCTTTCTCCCTCTTTAAATATATGGGCGCAAAATTGATGCTATCTGTTGCAAGGACATTTGCGAGCAATGTTCACTCATAGTAATAAATTTCTAAGTCATTTAAAATGATATATCTCGCAAATAGTTGGGCTCCATTCACAACTACTGGCGCCCAACGGAAGGCCCAACGAGGATAACCCACCCCGAACGAAGGGATATCCGGAGAGGCTGATAGTTGGATAGCTGGGAGTTGGGATTGGGACTGCTGCATTTAATGGAGCGGTAAATTTGTAAATTTGCCAGGAAGAGCGACATGCATCCGGTATTCATGGTACTATACGTACGATGCGAGCAATTTTAATGGTCGCCTCCATTTTAATTAAAATGTTGATAAAAGTGATAGCCGTAAACAATTCTCCACCACCAGCACCATGAGTGCAGCGAATCCAAGTACATATTTTAATGAAGTGCATTTAACGACGACTAATCCTTTAAGTGGCAGTTTGCACTTTGGCACACATTTAGCTTGAGAACAATAGACCCATTTACCGCTTGGCTAGGTTCTATCCTAGGTGAGAGTGTGCACAACACATTTGTATTGGTGTGAGCGTTTTACTAGAGCATTGGAGAGTTTGTCGATACCTATGCGGTGTATGTGGCCAATTATAGAAGCACAAGGATACAAACAGGAATGCCAATTAAAATACTTTTTGTCTCCTCGTTCTCTTTCATTTGTATATTTTTGCACGACTCTAGAATGTAGTCGAGAGACTCCACTAACACTATGTCCGTAAGTAAAATTTGTTGGGAGGCCGCCGACAACGATGACGGAGACAAGGATGATGGGAGATTGACCGAAGGGTACTCACAAAGCTCATCACAAAACTTATTGCAAATGTTAATTAAGTTTTCCGGAGATTGTCCTTCGGAGGGAGGGAAGCCTGCCCCCAGAAACCAGAAACAAGACTCTGCACTAAATTAATTCCGGAAAAAGGAGTAAAAACAGCATGTGCTGCGGTAAGGGATGAAGTGGAGTATCTACTAAGCTGGGCTGGCAAAAAAAAACGAAAAGAATCAGCTTTGGAATCATGAGCGTTAAACAACCCAACTTTGTCGCGTTTTTTTTATGCAAGGGGCAAGAGGGAGTATACAAAGATCTGAAGTAGAAGAATATCACAGAGGTTCACTGTTGGAAGGTTCTCTGTGTTGGGGTATATACCGTATACACCATAGTTTTAATTAAAGTTTTTTTTTTTTTGTTACATAGAAGAAATATTATCCTGTAGACATACGTTGGAGGGACAGCAAGATTCCATTAGCTTAAATTATTTACCACAAGCTGAAGAGCAGCTCAGATTAAGGACTTTAAGTGATTTGAAGCGCCTGTCATATTGAGGATTTGGGGAAATAATTAAAAGAAAAAGTAAAATGAATTCGGAGAGGTTTTTTTGGGCTCAAATTTTATTTGCGTAAGATGTTGGTTACAGTTTTTAATGATGAAATTGGGGACCCGGTGTTGTACCGAAAGTTACTCAATTATTTTTCTGTAACTAATGGAGAGCACAGCTGAGTAGAGAATCCGACAATTTATTGTTGTTGTTTTTTTTTTTGCTTCTGTTTTCGGGACACCCATCATAGAAATTTGAGTTGATGAATTGATTATACTGGCAATGAAACAGCAGTCCGTGCCCTGCCCATGTCTTCGCCCTCTAATCATAACAATGATACAAAAATTGTCCCAGTCTAGGGACTTCTGGGTATCCTATAAGGTAAGCGGCAACTTCTAGGGTAGGAAGGTTCAAGCCTAGAATACATGGAATATGGGACACATCACGTATGGATAGGCGTCAGACTCTTTAAGATGGGAAAATATTAGAGAACTGTATAGACTATTCAAAGAAGTTGGCGGTCTGAATGCGTATACTACGCTATACTGAAGAAACATGTTTATGCTCCCGTAATGCCGATTCCGGCGAGTCAGTTTCTATCGACAAGTCTAGTTCTTTTGGGGATATTGAGATTGACACCATCAAACTGCGATGAGTCTCCTTAAAGCCTATAAAGCAGCTTGACTTGATGTCATGATGTTGAGTTCCTGAGAGTTACACAATGGCTACTGTTCTACTTCCGTTAATGTAGGCCATTTGCGAAAATGAAACAATTAAAATTGCCAATTAAAAGAAGATCAGGCAGTTTAACTACCAGGAAGTTTTGTTCCATCTCTTCTATATATACCTTTACAATATGATGCCCATTAAGGAGCTACTGGAAATGCTCTTTAAAAAATTCCTATTTTTTAAACTTCGATAATAGGTTGATTTCAGTCTTTTCCAAAGAGCAAACTTTCCGGACATAAAGCCGGCGAAGAGTTGCATACTTACTTACTTATGGTGGGTTTCCACTTGTCGATTTGAAATTGACAGTTGACGTATTTTTATGCCAATTAAACAATTGGCAAGTGGAAATAGCGAAAAATTGCTTTTGTCAATAACTGACAAAGAAACCACTGGACAAGTGGAAATAGATGAATTTTCAAACAAAATGCCACTTTGTCTATAATTGACAGTGAAAATTAATTGACATCGAGTTCATAAGTTGGTCAATCAACTGACAAACGACTTTTGCCAATAATTGACATAAGTGAAAATGAACTGACTGTGGTGTCGTTCAATGACATAAACGCGAGAGTTGTCAAAAGTTGTCAATCAACCGACATGTGGAAATCCACCTTAATAGGTTTCACTACAGTCCTTGGTGGACCTAGGCCTCAACCAACACGCCTCTCTAGATAGCACCATATTTCGTTAACCGCCTCCAGTTTCGCACTCCAAGTTGGTTGTGGTCCCTTTTCACTTGTACGCGCCACATAAGGCGGGGTTTTCCTCTACTGCTTTGTCCCTCCGGGTTAGAATCAAAGACTCTTCGGCCCAGAGCGTTGGTGTCCATTCGCTCTACATATCCTAGACATCTTAAGCGACAATTGCGTACTCTTCTGACCAGGTCGATGTTGTACAGCTCGTAGAGTTCGTTGTTAAATCTTCTCCTCCAAAGCCCGTCAACGCAAACGGGACCGAAAATCACTCGAAGAATTTTCCGTTCGAAGCGACCAAGCAGATCTCCATCCGCCTTTGCTAACGTTGCGCCATAAAGCAGGACCGGGATGATGTAGGTCTTATATAGAGTCCCCATGGTGTTTCTCGACAAGGCCTTACTAATCAATTGCCTTCTTAGGCCAAAGTAACAACGGTTGGCAAATTCTTTGCTTGATTTCTGGTGTGATGTCATTTTCAGAGTCAAAAGCGGAGCCGATGTACACAAAGTCCCTAACCACCTTAAAGTTGTAGCTGTCTATCGTGACGTTCTGTCCGAACCGTTGATGTTGACAGCATATATTTTGTTTTGCCCTCATTCACCACTTAAGTCATTTTTGCTGCCTCTGTGCTAATATACCTGCAAACGCACTAGTGACAGCTCGCTGTGTTCTGCGAATGTTGTCGATGTCGTCAGTACAGTTGTACAGATTTTTGGAAGAATGATGTTGAAAAAGTCACATGACAGCGAATCACCTTGTCTAAATCCTTTGTTGTTATCATGGGTCTAGGTGAGACTGTTTTCGACCTTTATGGAGCAGCGAGCGTTCTCCATCGTCAATCTGACAAGTTTGGCAGGGATGCCAAAACTAGACATGGCTCTGTATAGCTCGTCTCTATAAATGCTGTCATAATATGCGGCTTTAAAATCGATAAATAGGTGATGAGTTTGGACTTCTTGGGTTTTCTCCAGGATCTGCCGTAGTGTGAACATTTGGTCGGTTGTGGCCTTACCGGGCCTAAAACCGCACTGATAGGGTCCAATCAGTTAGTTGACAAATGGTTTCAAGCGTTCACACAGTACGGCAGACATCAGGATCTTGTAAGCGACGTTAATGAAACTGATGCCTCTATAGTGAATTTAGTGAATTTTTAGTAAGATCATCTTCACATATCTCTGCTTTTATAAGGGCGTCGCAAAAATATTTCAACCTCTCTAGGGAGTCGCAGTATGAAAAAGATTGGGAACCCCTGGCTTAGTGGATACTACGCTAGACTACTGAGCGAGCGGTGGTATGAACGCCTTCAGTTGATCGGAGTCGGTATAAGATTATAGATCCCTTCCATTAGTCCCAAAAAATTTAAACTCACACAAACGAGTTCTAGGTTAGGTATGAATTTAAAAATAAATGCTCCGCATGCTTGTCTATAAGATAGTGCCACAGTGTAATGTCTAACAGTGCCTCTGAAGGATTCTAAATGTATTAAAAAAAAAAGAGGCGTGGCCAATTACTTTATTGGTAAAGTTGCTTCAAGGCGAACAACTGCGGTGGTTGCCATTTATAAATTGTCTAGTGCAGCGGAAAGAGAGGTTGGAAGTGCTTCATGGGCGGTTTAATACTGCTTTTTTTTTTTTTTTTTTTTAAAGGGGATTCCAAATCCTTGAGCACTCAGACGAATCTCGGTCCATTGTACTACCAAGCAGAAACCCCTTTTTTGGTGTAGTGGTGGAGAAACTCTGATATTATTCGTTTCTCTTTATGGTCGGTGGCAGAGTATTGCTGTCCCCCGCCTGGGTTCTAACCAACGCCGCTCGGGTCACAAGCAATGACTCTAACCACTACACCATGGCCACCGCCAAAATACTGCTTGCTTTCGGTACCCCTCTCGCGCTGTGTCCCTGTGCTTATGGCAGTTGACTAGTCTTTAAAAAAAACCTTAAGCTCAACTCACCTCACAGAAACGAATGGTTGTGGAAAACTAGACCTACGGACCTGTTGCGCCAACTATTTGCTTATTGTATAAGTATATACTGACCTGAGCTCTAATGGTAGAGTAGTTATCTGTCATTTTGACTTTTTAGGATCTAGTGATTTTATGCGCCGCCGTAAGTACGTAACGGCGTAACTGACTAATGTTTTCGGAAAGTCATTCGCACTCGGTCAGTCATTTCTGACAGACTGGTTCAGTACAAATATACCTACGAAATAAAGTCATTAGTTTTCGAATGAAAATTACCTCACTTTCTTGATGGGAATTCTTGTCCTTAAAAATCGTTCTTAACAAAAACCAAAACGAAGCCAGACCCTACCCTGCACTTTTGCATTTACATTAAACCATTCCAAGCTGAACATACTGCACTGCACAACCAATAGGCGTGTTTCCACTGTCCATAGATATCAATCTCAATAACTGGTGTCTATTTATCATATCCAGATGTATATCCTATATCTGTCAATGCTTGGCAGCAAAATTTCCGGGGTAAAAAGAGCTCTTAATCTAAACAATGCTCCACCTTTGCCATGTTACGATATATATCTCCATTAAGAACCTATCCTTGCAATCTACCTCAATTTACTTCCAAGACGGATGTTATTTGTTATTTACTGTCCGTGCCTACAACAGAAACGTTTTGTCAAATTTTCGATCTCAGGTTTAATAGATACTTGGTCGTAAAATGTTTCATTAGATTGCCAACAGCTCCATAGTCTATGTAGGCCATGTGCATTTGATTTGGCTTACCTTATAGTACGTCCATATTTATTTGATTTGACATAAAATCCAATATTACTGCCACGTTCCTTATATACCGAAGTTCACTTCATAAGAAAATGATAAACCATTCGACAAACCCCTTCGGACTACGTGCAATCCTTGTGTGTATAAATGTTTCATAATCAGCAACTAAAACTGGAGCAAACACATATAAAGGTGGAGATTACGACAAACCTTGCCCTTACCAATGTCTTAACACATAACCCCCAACAGATTCGAGGGTTTATGCGACTGACAGATTCATCCATACAATCGGGGCCGGGGGTTCATTTCAAGTGTTGAAACAATATTTACTCATAAATGGAATTTTTCCTGCCGAAACGAGGAGAGGAAATAAATGAAATATTTTCAAAAATTCACGTTACACAAGTTACACTACGGCAGGCGACAGGACCTTATACGTGAACCAGAAATTCCCTTAATAAACCTTACTTCGCGTATATACAACAAATTTCAGAAAAATGCAGGATGTCGAGTATATTGTGCCACCGCCATTTGTCTGTTTTCGTCAATTGTATACCTGTAGGTGTACCTATAGACATGGACGAACAACGTGAACATTATAATCGACAAAGGAGTTCCATGTTACGCAACGTGACAGCCAGCGCTTTGATGCTTTACGAAACGCTTCAATGCAGTTCCTCAATTGAACCAGATTCTGTGCGCTATCAGCTCTCGATTGTGTCCATTGAAGTTTGGCGCTGCAGGGAACAACAGTTCGCTCGGCCTCTGGGTTATCGTTGGACGAAAAAGTTCCATGGAATTGTTTCGTTGATATTTTGCGCGCGTGTAAAACGACGGGAAAAAAATTCACAATGTCCTTGCTCGGAGGATGTATGCCACGTGTGTTTGTTTACTGCGCTGTTGGAGGTGCGGCGTCATTCAAGTGTATGGATTTGCCAAAACGTTATTTATACCAAGCTCAACAATGCAGCCTATATGTTGTCTGATGCCTGAAAGAGATGCTGAATCGTTGTCTTTTTTTCTCAGTTGATATAGGGAGAGGATTGTGTTTTGCAGGACTTTTTACAGCAGACGAGATTGGCAGGTGTAGGTGTAGGTGACTTTTTCAAGTGGAGTTCATTGCTGCAGAGATATGTTTATTGCCGCTATTTACGGTGCTTGCCTTATTTTTTTATTTTTAAGGGAAGCGGTCGAAAAAAAAAAAACACGAGCACGTAATTTATAGGGGCAATTTAAAGTCCTTTATCTATAGGAAGTGGAAGAAGGCTTTAGAGGGATTATATTTATTTTGTTGGTTTTAGATACTCAATCCATAGGGAGCGAAAATATGTTTGGGAGAAGAGTGACGGTAAAAAGAAGCCGATGTTCGAAAACAGTTTGATTGCAACTTTCCAAATTTAATGGCCATGCATTTACAATTAGGTCTACTATATATTGATTCAAATATTGCTTATTTGGAAGAACTTATTAAATACTAGCTGTACTCGCCCGGATTTGCCCGTGCACAGAAATTGTATTGCTTAGATCTTAGATAATAATGTTCTTTCGTAAGATTGTCGGTAAATTTGAGCTCAATCAGTTCAGCGGTTTTTGAGATATGTACCTATAGGATTTTTTTTTTCCGAGGGTAGGTGAAAATCTTGCATAGACACTATGAGAGCAACACGTGCTCATAGTAGTGTTAGATTCTTACTGACTAAAAACACCACCCTTCGATATAAATTGTAGATACTGCAACTTAGATATAATTTATCAAGCAATTTTTCTATCACGAAATGAAAACTTTTGACAGGTTACTCTCCAATGAAAGATCCTGCATGTTCCGCAATTTAGACGCGGTTAATCCCTATATCGCCAAGTCGAAAGGTTTTGTTCTTTGTAGTCGGCGCAATAAATTGCTATCATCCAAAATTTGTAGGACTGTATTGTTCGATCCCAGGAAAAACCCAAATTACATCTTAAAAGTTTTTTCTACTGCGCCACCTCTCGCGAACATCTGACAAACATCCGAGAGTATGACTGTCATGAAAAAGCTTCTCAATTCAGCCGTTCGGACTCGGCATAAAATTGTAGGTCCCTTCCATTCGTCCCAAAAATAGAAACTCACACAAAACGAATGGTTGCGAGAAGCTAGGCCTTGGGTGTCACCCGCCTGTTGCGCCACCTATTTATTTATTTTGTATTGTTGGTGTGTCCGATTAGTCGGTTTCTATGCTTTCGCGCAAAGCTTCTCGTTTCAGCTTCGATTGTATGTATTCCGAGATCCCTGTGGATATCGTCGTTTCTAATATACCACGGTGCTTTTACAATTTCTCGAAACACTTTATTTTGAAAAGATTGTATAATATTGGCATTTGTTTTCTTGGTGCAACCCCCAAGTTGTATACCGTAGGTCCACACCGGCTTTAGCACTTGCTTGTATAAAAGCAGTTTGTTCTCGGTACTGAGCTGGGAATGTTTTCCAAGAAACCAGTACATTTCTCTATATTTGAGTTCAAGCTCTTTGCGTTTCATTTTCACGTGTGAATTCCATTTCAGCTTTGCGTCGAGTGTCATTCCCAGGTATTTGGCTTCGTTCGCAAAAGGTATTCTGGCCGAGTTTAGAAAAATTGGCAAGCCATTCATTTTTTTATATGTGAAGTTCACGTGAACAGATTTAGTCTCATTGAGGGCGATTCGCCAGACCCTCGTCCATTCATTTACTTTATTTAATGCGGTTTGCAGTTTTGCAGTCGTTTCTTTGACTGTTTTACCTACTAGCGGTGTCGTCGGCAAACGTAGCAAGAATAGTGTCACCTTCCTTTGGTATATCACGAGTATATAACAGGTAGAGAAGCGGACCAAGAACGCTTCCTTGCGGTACACCAGCCGAGATTTCTTTTAGATCCGAGTATGCGCTTCCATGTCTTACACGGAAAGGTCTATTGCCGAGATATGATACGAGAATATCGTATAGACGTTCGGGAAGAACTTGTCGTAATTTTAGTTTTAAGCCTTCGTGCCACACCTTATCAAAGGCTTGCGAGACATCAAGGAATGTATAGGATTTTGAATATTATTTTTTGTATGGGCAGTACCATGCCCCTTTGTCCAATTTTGACCAATCTTCACGGCAACACTCCCGGGCCAATACCTAAGATTGTCTTTAGGTTTCCACTCAGTCGATTCGGTGGTTTTCGTGATATAAGATTTTGAATGTTTTTTTTGGATGCGGCGGTGCCACGCCTCTTTGTCCAATTTTGACCAAAAAAATCCCGTATGTTGCCCATTGTTAAGGCCTACCAATCGGGTTAGTAATTCTTAAGTGATTGTGGAACAAAGAAAAAATCTACAAATTTATTATATGTATAGATATAGATGCAAGTGGCGTTCACTATACGAAGTTCGCTGTGGCCCGATGAGGGGGATGGGCTCATAAGTAGACGAACCTAATAGTAGTTGGAAAGACGCCATTATGAATGACCATCAAGATCGTCTCTTCCATCATAACTTTGGATCAGTTTCTCAAGACAGCTTGAACTTAAACCATTGACTTAAGATGGACTTCACACGACCATTAGTCACATATGACCGCCACTCCAAAAGAATGTGAAGCAGGACTCAATGTGATAAAAACAACAGTCACCCTTTATGCAGCCTTAAATTTGTGATACTTATTTTGAATGGAGAATTCTCTGAGCTATTTTGGACTTATGTTCGTCTGAATTACAACATCCATTTAACGAACCTAAGTTTTAGAAAAATCCACACCGTAAAAGGCTATATAAGCGAGCACTGTTCAAACGTTTTGTCTTGGAGTTGTGATGAAAACTGACCAATTGTAGTCCTAATGCATATGATTTACCCAAAACGAGTCACTGTTTGGTGCGGATTTTGGTCCAGAGGCATAATTGGGCCATTTTTCTTCGAAAATGAGCAAGGAGTGGCCGTTACAGTCAATGGCGATCGTCATCGGGCCATGTAGAATGAATTTTTGTTCACAAAAATTGAAGAGGAGGATATTGGTAACATTTGGTTTCAACAGGACGGCGCTACGTGCCACACAGCCGAAGCTACACTCGATGTTTTGCGCCCTGTTTTTGAAGATCGCATTATCAGCCGCAGAGCTGATGTCGTTTGGCCACCGCGGAGCTGCGATTTGACACCGTTGGACTATTATTTGTGGGGTGCCGTAAAAGATAAGTGTTACGCCGACATGCCAGAGACAATTGACGCTTTAAAGGACAATATTCGTGAAGCCATTGGTGAAATACAGCTGCGAACAATCGATAATGTGCTTAAAAATTGGACCGATCGTGTAGGCTACTGCATGGCCAGCCGAGGCAGCCATTTGAATGAAATTATTTTCCATTATTAACCGGAAGGATTGTACTTTCAAATAAAAAAAAAGAAATTTGAGAAAATATTCAGTAGTTTTTTTTATGGCATTTTCAAAAAAAAAAAGTTATTTGGCGGACCCTTTATAAAGATAATTATGTACTGTTGCAATGGAATGTTAGGTTAGGTTTATCGATTGGCAGAGCAGGGTCACTTTGATGTGCCATACTTAGGTCTTTGTGGACCCATTGTGATGCCCTTTTAAAATGGGTGTTAACCGTTGATGTTGAGATGGTTAGCCTCATTTCCCTCTTCTTCTGGTGAAGAAGACCCTGATATCCTCAAAAACTTGTAAAGATCAGAAAGTGAGACATCGGAAAATTCTTGTAGTTCATGGAAGTAATAACTTTTAATTGTTCTGTTCCACAAGTGACAGAGAGTTGAGCAGTGAAGTGTGTCCTCATTAACCTCGTCTCCGCCACCTCTACATATCGTCATCTTTGAGATTTAATTTCATTGTATGGTTTCTTAGGAAGTTATAACCCGTTAGAGCCCCTACTAATTTAGACAGCGATGACATGTCACACTGTTAAGGTTTGTTTTGATATTTTGATCAAAACTTCTGTGATACTTTACAGGTAGTTAGTCTCTTCCACTTGTTGTTGGTTTTCATGCGAATCTTATTCTCCACTCGCTCTAAGACTACAGAGTGGTTGCTTGATCGACATTTCTTGATATTGCCAACAATAGCCTCCCCGATTGCCAGAATCTCGGCTTGGATTACACTGCTGCTGTCAGGAACTCTGTCATAGCCAAGTTTTGAGAACGAAGTGTAAAGAATTCAAAAAGCTGCAACGGCAAGATACCGCCACAATTTTTGCCAATCGCGTATACCGTCGAATCAAAATAACGAGCTATATAGAAGACTAGTACCAAAACTGCCAGGAAGCCATGCGCCCGAAGATATACCAATAACCGCTGATCCAATACGATTTGATAATCCTTATTGACACCCAAGCATGGAATATGTTTAATTCAAGGGCAGATAGCTGTTTAAAGGACAGCACACGTTAGCACAACATTGTGCTTCGCTCACTCCGATGTTAATATTACAGAATCGTTTCCTACCCACCTATACATCCCGTATCCCTTTCTGTATTACCATTACCAGTAAACTAAATTTCCATTAAATTACATAAAGAGCAGCTACCTCTGGCTGCAAAATTAAATAATTAACATAACTGGCGCCCCACGCAAGGTCACATGAACCCGCCGAGTAAATCACTAATCTTCGCTCTGTTATCTGTTTCACAATCAATTCTTAAATTCTTTTGACTTCCCAGCGCCAAAAAAAAAAAAATCAAAAATATCCTCGGGCAACTGATACAAACTCCTGTTCTACTCCTATTTCTCTTTTTCTTTTGCAATTTCAGTTGCGTGCATCCTCACTTGCATTTGGCGCCTCAACTACAGACTCTCCAAGTCTTGAAATCTGTACGAATTCCAACGAGGTGAAGCGCAATGCTAGCAATGGTGATGGTCGAGATTGTAATGGTTGTGTTGCAAATGGTAGGGCACAAGCATCCGATATAGACGTCGATTGTATTCAGACAATTATTCCCGACGATGTCCTGGAAGAGAATGCTACATTCATCGTTAATTGCAACATTGAAACCCAACCCATGGCAGCACCCGCACCACCACCAACAGTTCCACCACAATCCACCATCACCACCAATGCTGCTACCGTCAGCCCGCTGCCGACTGCTGGAACAATGCAAAGCAATTACTCTGGGCCAAACGGTTCAATTACCACGATGACCCTTAAAAATAATCACCTCATTGTTGAGACTGAAGAGCGAAATGTAAGTTGAGTGTTGTGTCGTATACCAGTGTGTATGTGCGTATTTGAGTTGAGTTGGTTTGTTCCATCATTGTGTGACTGCACTCTTGTATATATAAAAAGGATATTTGCATATCTCGGTGTTGTAACTCTGTTTAAACAAAACTACACTTAATTTACAATTTATTCATTTTTTTTCCGGCTCTTGGTGTAAATACAAATTTTTTGCTAATAATACTCTCTAATCTGTCTCTTAAGTAGGTGCTTCGGGCACCTACCCTCCTCCTTATCACCGCCTAGATAATCACTTTAGTTCATCTTTACTATTTTTCTGTCTCTCTCTCTGTCTCTTGCAGGATATATCCCGAGATGCCAGGGAGACCAAGATGCACTACAACAACGGCGAGAAGGACGGCGTCTTCGTGGTGGAAGTATCCCGAGGAGCTGACTCAAAAATCATGCCCGGTAGCCCAGTAGATGGAAGCCCTGACAAGCGCCCCTTCAACATAGACGCAGCTGTGAAAATCATCCAAAGCGACGAAGACAAGCTAATGTCTTGCCACGAAGAAGTGCAGGTTCATCCCCCACCTCCGGAGAACGTGAACATTCTTGACGAAATCGAGTCGAACCACCTGCACCAGATCGACGAAGTCGATGAATTCGAGGAAGGTCCTCGCATCGCCAAACATTCCAACACTGGTCTCTCACAGTCCGATTTGAGCTCATCCTCGTCCTTGGACTCGAACAAGCGTTATTCCTATGGTAATCAAGAGCTGTACACCATCGAGCAACAAGACTACACAACTCCGTCCCCGGCTGCCACAAAGGCACCTCACCCTCACACCCAATCGCAGCCCCCACAGCCCGAGAACCACAACGACGACAATGGACATTCCGAGAATAGCCATTGCCCAGAGAATGAGCCCTCAGCCACACCGAACTGTGACACCATCCAGCCGGCAGACACGGACCTCGAAGCGAACGAGCAAGGCGGCGGCGTCGAATCGAAACCAAAAATTACCGCCGCCCTATTGAAGCAAGACACTATTATTGCCAACGAGATGACAAATGGTCTGGGCCACGGGCATGATGAACCAACTCCACACAATGGAGTGGCACCGCCCATAAAGACATGCAAAGCCGTCGCCGACTGCAATGGCAGTGGCGACACAGAGAACGGATTCGATAGCATAATCAGCCTACCAGATCCACCGTCTACCGAGGAGATGAAACAAATGAACGACATTATCCTAATGGAGACGAATCAATTAGACTCCTTGCCGCCGCCACCGCCGCCCGGCGCCGCCGAAAATCACCACCACCACAATGGCAATGGTAGTGCTGCTGCAGAGCCGGATACCGAAAATGGTGATAGCCACTCGATAGTGTCATCCTCGTCGCCTATGAATACGCCTACGAAAGTGGCACCGCCGACGATAACGGTGTTGGCAGCGGCGTCGTCGGCGCCTACCGACATCCCACACACCAATGGCAACTGTATGACAGGACATACAACAACTGTGTCAACTGCAGCCGTGGTCGAGGTGTCTGGCAGTAGTTAATGCTAGAGACCCCCATCAGCACTAACCACCAACGCCAACCCCACAGTCTCCACGAAGAAGAAAGTTGCTGCCCCAAAAAACGTGACACCATAGATAATGACCAAGGCAAAAACGCTTCATGACCACTACACACATGAAACAGCCGAGTTGGATTTAATTTTCGTTTTCATTTTTATCTCATTCCACAGTCGTCCTCTGTGTTTTCGTTTCCTTATCTCTCTTTACTAAAATACGAGTGTAACCTCCGAGATGCTTTTGAAATAATCATAACGGATACGGATATACATACACACACGCATACTCTAGAGGTGGAGTAGGGTCATAAAATCAGAGATTGATTACATCTCTGTTGGTCCTGGCAACAGTGATGGCGGCAGAGGCGTCCTCGTCGGCGGCGTCGTCGTCGACCGGAGACTACATACGTACAACAGAAAAGTTTGAATTCAACAACGGACTGCATAACAAGTACGAGGAAAAACACTTTTTTTTTTAAATTAACTTTAAGTAGTCATCGTATTGCTACAACCCACCAAAGCAGACAGTAATGTCCATTTTATGTAATGCCAAGTTATGAATGCATTTAGATACATAGATACGTAGGTACTGTACAGTCACTCAGAACTTAAGGCGGGGTGCAATTGAATTGGTAAGTGGTCCTGCGGCGACATAGAAAGTTTGAATGGTCCAATAAATTGTAGAACTTAATAGGTGAATTCAATTACCATATCTGTGGTTGAAAGGGACTCGTATAACTGTAATTTTATAACTTTTGAAATGTGGTCCCGTTGGATTATTGACACTAACGAGAAATGTTAGTGGTTTTGCTAACTAGACGATTAGATGGTACAGTCTAGACTTTGTCATAAGTTAGTCAAAACCATGTGTCAGCAAAATGTTGCGGTTTGAAACTACGGATTGGGTTGTAGACTCAACTACAATTTTTCAAATTTACGCAAATATTTCAACCAACGTATTGGAGAAAATTTAAAATAAGCTGAATCTTATAGAAAGACTAAATTTGACAATTTCTTCAGCACGTATCTCACTTAACGTCAACATTTACATCAAGGATTAAAATTAAATTCCTACATTTTTAAAAAATAAAAATAAATATCTAGTTGACGCACAGGTCCTTAGGCACCCTAGGCCTAGATTCTCACAACCAAAGAGACCTACAATTTTATATGCCGAGTCCGAACGGCTAAATTGAGAAGCTTTTTCATGAGAGTTATACTCTCAGATGTTTGTCAGACGTTTACGAGAGGTGGCGCAGTAGAAAAACCCTTAAGATGTAATTTGTGTTTTTCCGGAGATCAAATATGGGACCCTTCGCTCAGTAGTCCAGCAAACTCGCCACTACGCCACATTTCGGGGTTATTACCCAAAATACTACAAATTTCTAGCACTGTGATGGCGGAAAAGTAGCGTCCAGTCATTTAGACGTAACAATCTTCCGTTTTGCAATCACCTGGCCTTTGAAGTAGAGGTTCGGTAGGTATACCTTGTCGTCTCGAAAGTATGAGCTGGATTCGTTTGATGTGGTCCAGTAAATATTTGATGACATCTGGCTTTTTGGTCTACATTATCTGGAGTTGGAGTTGTATTATCTGACTTATCATATGTTTATGTCGTCTCCTAGTTCACTTCAAGCCGAGACTATTGATCTGTTGAATATAATTCCTTCCATGCTAAGACCTGCGTTACGCACTATTAGCTCTATAACAGAATTGAAGAAGTTACTGAAGATCACATCTGCTTGCCGAAGCCCGGTGCATATTTTTGGAAACATAAGAAAAGCTATTCTCAATTATACTAGCGTCTTGCAGCAGTCATTTGCTTGGCTCTCTTTTTGAGCTAAAAGACTAGCTTTTTTTATCTACTTCATTCAGTCTTGTTGACCTTACACAGAAGCCTTTCTTTTGAACCCTCAGCAATTTTAATACCCATCACGACTCTTAACATACTGATGTGGTTTCGACAAGCCTCCTGATGATGCCGTAGTACTATGACCTGACCATGACCAATGGTTAGTTGGATATTTTATAGATGTAGAGTTCGTTACTCATCAGGGGATCTTTGTAAAGACTTTGGCTACTATAGGTTTGCTTGGGCGTCCAATCGAATTTCTTCTTTTCCACAATTCGCAGCATCTTTTCGATGGACAAACTCGCTCTGAAATCTGGAAACAAGAAAATGGTCAGTTGCGAGAAGCTAGGCCTTGGGTGTCACCCGCCTGTTGCGCCACCTATTTATTTTATTTATTTTATATTAGATGCGTGACTCGTATTAGCGCTCACATGGTCAACTGGATTGGCAGTTTGGTAGTTCCCAAAGCGCCAGGTTTCTGGTACCAAATGAGGATTGCCTCAAGTGTTTGAATTTCTTCTGGACTCTCATTTGACGTTCCGGGTTTGGTTGCTGTTTAAGGATTAATTTTTAAAGGCACCTCATACCTCCCCATACCTAGCTTTAACATGATCCGGAAGTCTCCCCCGACAGCTCAATCATTATCGAAGAACTCCAGGAAGCCTTTGCTTACTCTTTTACCGCCAACCGAATGATTTTGTGCATGCACCCTTTTCGAAAATGTTGCCTTTGGCCCATAAAATTTTGATCCGCCACCATCTAATTTCCCGAGAATTACTTACTGACCTCTCCTCAATACCAAGGTAGCACCAAGAGTATGTACCTTACATCTGGTTCTGGAAGTTTAAATTTCGACTAGGTTCTCGGCCATTAGGAGCATAAATCAGCTGTCTAATTTGTAGTTTTTGGAAAAAGTGTTACCAATTCAAAAAAAACGAATTTTTTAAGATGTCAAATTTAAACACCATTCATTAATAGACTTTTGATATTCATTGATGGTGAGTCAAGTCAAGTCAACACTTTTATGCCATTTGTTCGTCATCCTATAGCTAGTTTCCTTTCCATTAACAGAGAATTCTGGATTTTTCTTTTGTTATTCCTTATTACGAAGTCGAACGGGTCAACGATTACAAGACTCTGCGGGCTTATGCTAATGTCAAAGATGCACATAAACGCACTTAAGTTTACTAAAATCATTGATACACAACATCAGTGTTATCAATTTAGACTTTCTCCATTTAGACTTTAGTTAGTTTTAAGTGGCTCTCAGTGAAGAGAAGCACTTAGGCCGTTAGTCGGCCCATTGTGCATACCACTGGGATACGGGGAGTAATTCCTCTATTAGCTACTCATACAAACCATTTGCTGCCGTTTATAAAGCTAAGGATGTTGCGCTCTCGTATTACCTATATCACTGAGATTATAAGGAAAATAGTTTCCTAAGTATCCCCTAGATTATCCAGGGCAGGCAACTGCAAGGAAAGTGATATCTGCAGCTCCTGCAGAAGTCATTATATGGCATGCCAAGCCTTTGTGCGTGTCTGCCTAATAATAATATACAGTGCCCGGAGATGGCATTAACGACTTTTAAGATGTTATTATAGATCTATTAACTCGCAGAAGCTCCTTGGATCTTTATGTATCCAGAGGTGAGCCCATCAGTATCCTAGATATTTTGATCTTTGAGTTGCTCTGACTTCTGCATCCACATGAGTCATTTGTTTAGCGTAGAAAAGTGGTGCAGACTTATAATATCCACGCCAGAGGAGTCTAGACTTGCTAGTTCGTCTGCTGTTCAGCTTCATGGGATCTCATAGTGAGCAGGAACCGAGGTCGAGAGTGAGGTTGTAGGTACTGTCCATAGCTATTTCGTTAAGAGATACGCGGCATCTTCCACTGCCTTAGATCTTATTTCGCTAGATATTAGGGCAGCTTGGCTTTCAATATATATATCGATATCTCTTTGTGATGCTTAATTAATCGATATCCCCGCTGTAGCTTGACGAATAGCTGTTATTTCGGATTGAAAGACACTGCAGCATTTCGGAAGGCAGAACTAGAGGGTCAGATTCAGTTCTTCTGCAAAGACCCCGGCGCCAACTCACTCCAGTGCTTTAGAACCGTCTGGGAATATTGACAGTGATTTTTCGTGTATTTAGACTTTTCTCTACCATCTTCACAGTTTCGATAATTAACCGAGTATTTATCTTAACAATTAATACACTTTCCTATAGGATTAGTTAGTCCGTTAATATGAAGATCGAGCATCATGGTGTCAAAACTAACAAATTAATCCTTGTCTCGGTGTATTTACCAACATTAACAGTGTCATAAAGATAATGTTGATATAGCAGTCGACAGTTAGGTTAGGTTAGGTTAACGGGTTGGTGAAGCTGAGTAGCCTCTTCTTCACCCCACTTAGGTCCTTGTGGACCCATTGTGATAACCTTCGAAGGGGTTAGCCGTGTTGTACTGGCTTGATTTCATCCTTCCCGTGGTTACTCGACTTTGTCCAACCATCTCGCTGCCCTCAGAAACCTGTAAAGATTGGACATTGAGACGTTACAGAGTTCTTGGATACCCTGGAAGCAGTAACTTCCAAGTATTCTATTCCTCAAGTGACAGAGACTCGGGCAGTGACAGAGAAAGTGAGGGGTGTCCTCGTGGGCCTCTTCATCACCGCAGCCTCTACAAATGTCGTCGTTCTTGAGATTTAGTTTCATTGTGTGGCTTCTTAGAAGGTTGTGCCCTGTAAGGGCGCCAACAATCTTAGACAGCGATACTCTATCGTATCGCAGAAGTTGTCCTGCTTTTGTTGTATTCTGGCCTCATCTTCCGTGATATGTCACAGCTGGTTAGTGTTTTCCACCTGATGTTGGCTTTCATTCGGATCTTGTATTCCACTCGTTCTCTGAGACTGCAGTTGGTGGCTTGATCGACTGAAGTGCCTGGTCTAGGTCCGTTGCAGAACATTTTCTTGCCAGTTCGTCAGCCCTCTCATTGCCGGTTATGTCGCTGTGTCCAGGAACCCAGCAGAGATTCGTACTATGCTGCGAGCCAAGAACCTTGAGCTCTTCGCGACAGCGGCGAACTAGTTTGGATTTTATCTCATTATTAGAGATTGCCTTGATAGCCGCCTGGCTGTCAATAAATATGGTGATATCATTCCGTGGTATTGCCATTATTGACACCATGCTTGCCACTTCCGCGACCGCCAGTATACCTCAGCTTGGAAAACACTACAGTAGTCCGGAAGCCTGATTGAACTATGTATGTTGAGTTCCTATGAGAATAGTCCGGCGCCAGTTCCACATTCCATCTTTGATCCATCAGTGTAGATCGCTATCGATGTCGTTTCCATGGGTTTGTTCCTGTCCCATTCTTCCCTGCTCGGAAACAGGCAAGAGAATGGTTTAGCAGTCGACAGTAGTTGGATCCCTAATAAGGTGGCTCGCAGAGATCTTATATGGAACTCCAAAGTACCTATCGTTTTGCAGGTACTTCCCAGAGCTGAGTGGTCTATGCTTCGTTCGGTATTTTATTCACATTAAGTGTATGTCTTCCTCAGGCCTCGATAATTATTTTATTTCTTTTCGCGTCCTAATCAAATCAAATCAGAACTATATTGGTAGATAAAATCTCGCCTTAAAAAAGAAGCCTAAAAGGTGTCATTATAATAATGCCAAAGAAAAATGACAGTGCCTTTTTCACCATACCTGCCTGTCTATGATCAGCTATAAAAAATTATGCCAACGTTCTTAAAATGTGACTAAAAGACTCTCGTGCCGACATTCACTCAAATTATATCGTTTAGCGATGACTCTATAAGTGGCTTTAACGAATTTTTTGGCAACTTGTTTTACAAAGTGGCTTCTATCAGAGATTTTCGTGTAAACAATACGCGGTACTAATAATCATTTTAAGTGTTCAGGCTAACTCTTACGAAGTCACAATGGCGAAAATTTCCATATAAAATTATCCACTGTGACCGTCAAAATATTTAAGCTGAAGATTAAAAATGATTATTGGTAAGGCCGAATGTGTCAAAGTCGAAGCCTATGCTCCTATCGATACATATGTATATACCAAGAAGCAAAAGTTTTTTTTATCACCTTCGTGCTCGGAAATAAAGTTTTGCCCGTAAATGTTCTGTTTCCATATCGAGCTTTAACGACAGAAAATTATTTAAATTTAAATTATAACCAAGTGGTAAAGCTGACTGACGCTTTTATTTGTGACAAAATGAGGACATACATCATATTGTTTTTATTTTTATTTTACTGTTGAAATACTTTTGAAATACTGTCCGCTTGCAACAGCCAGTGATAAAAATACCCATTGACTAATTGCCTAGGATACTAATGAAAAACTCAGTGGCTCTTAAAATACTGTATCTCATTCGTTCGTATGCCTGGTTTTGATGAATGCAAATTCACTGAAGATGAAAATCATTTAATCCTCAAACAAACTTTAAGGGCTGTCGTAAAACCGATTTAAAAAAATAACACCTAATAAAAAATATCCCTTCCCTTTGAACCTTTGCAAAGCCCAAAATAAATGGCATAAAAAAAAAATGTCCTCTCCTCATCCTTGTCTTTATGCTCTGACTGACTGTACAGAGACACAGCACCAATAACAAAACCACAGAAGCAAACATACCTACTAAACTAAACACAAATAAAAAAACATATATCCGTATATACATGCAACCGGATGAAAATATTTTATGTCTGAATAATGCATGGTCACAGATTCTTTTTATTGTCTTCTCGGACAAGGATGTGCGGCTACAAGTGTTGCTACTACGTACAACACGAACACAGATATAATACTGACAAGCGTTGCATATTTATGTAAACCAAAATGAATCCGCAATGTGACGGAAATGTTTACATTTTTTCGTTTGTTTTCTCCTGTGACAAGGAAAAAACAAATTTTCTAGTTTTTTTTATGGCCCATTATATTGTTGTTATGTTATTTTTATACAAGGAAACTTTTTACACTATAAAATTATAAATTCACATGAAATCAACAAAAAAAATATAGATATTAAAAAAACAACCACACATACTAAGCAAATATGTAAATGAAAAGTATGACAACAAATTTATATAGTCCCATTTTTTAGAATTAAGTTAACAAAATAAAAAGTAAATTAATATAAAAAAAACGTGCTCTTAAGAAGATTAAACACTTTTTTTCTCAGTAAGAACAAAAATGTCCTACCACAGCGAAAGTAAGCATTTAGATGTGTACCAATATTATACATAGTATTTACTCTCTACTATATTTAAAGAAAACTTATATATATATTATATATTTACCAACCAACAAAGTGTATACCTACTACTCTTAAAGTGTCAAAATAAAATTTGATTTTCTTCCTATTTTTCCTAAACGAAATGGCCAAGCAAATTAATGATATAACAACACTTGAGCGAATGTGTCAATATATACAATTAAGTATAAATTAATTATAATACATTTTAAAACTAGATAAGTAATAAATAACAAAAAAAAAAAAGAATATTTACAGAAAATCTATAAATAAACAGCCCCAAACACGTAATAAACAAAAACAAAAAAAAAATCAACAATTTTTAAAACTAAAACAATGTTAGATGTCTTATAGCAAAACAAAAAAAAATATTTCAATTATATTCAACATTTAAGTATTCACTAACAAAAACCGATTGTAGAATGTACGTAGATTGTTTCTCGTCCTAAGTAATAATGCATGGAAAAACCTATGCACACAGGCCCCTTACCTATTTCTAGTTACCTACCCGTAAACTGTCTACACATAAAAATATCTATATATGCGTACATGATATATATAACGTATTTTCTCCTGTTGGCCAAGCTACATTAACTTAGAAACCAAAAATAAAACACATACACACGGCGGCGCAAGAATCGCCACTGACAAGGACTTGTGTAGAATTTTTACAGAGATTTTTTGCATAAATTGAAGATAAAATTGAAATAATAAATCCATTTTTAATAATAAGAAGAAAAATTAAATTAAATTTAATTGTAAGTTAAGCTTAAAGTAAAATTAAAATTACTGATGATGAATTAAGAAAGTAAATGGAACACAAACATACGCGGTGACAAGTTGTGAATATTAAAGCTAGGTAATAAAAATTTGAGAAGTAAATGTGATTGTTATTATATAAATAATTAATATATAATAAAAATAAATTAAATTTTAAAAATCAAATTTATTTGAAAGAGTTGGAAGTTTTTTTTATTTTCCCCCGCACTTTGGCAGCAAATAGATGCGAATGGATTGAATAATGAATCTGGGGCAAATCAGTTTGAATAGGCTCCTCTAGGGTCTACCTCTTTGTGAACCAGGTAAACGAGGTTACAATAATTTTATTCATTAGTTAAATTGTAATCCAATACTGTATAATACTAGTAGAATTTCAAAAAGGGCAATATCAGCAATATTTTAGCCATCTACGCATTTATTCAGAAAAAAATTGCTTAAAGATAGCAACAGGCGTGCAGACTCCTTAGGCCCAGCTTCTCCCAGTCATTCGTTTGTGTAAGTTTTTTTTTTTATTTTTGGGACAAATGGAAGGGACCTACAATTTTATACCGAGTCCGAACGGTTGAATTGAGAAGCTTTTTCAGGACATGTTCGGATGTTTGTCAAACTTTTGCGAGAGGTGGACCAGTGGAAAAAAAAGATGTAATTTATGTTTTCCAGGGATCGAACCTGGACCCCTCGCATAGTAAGTCCAGGGGCCCTACTCTCCATTTCGTTCCGAAAGTCAATCCTATTCGAAACTGCTTTTCGTTCCACTTTTGAATACGTACTTTTCCATACTTTCGATTTTCCGTATATCAAAGCTCTTGGCATTTGGAGATTTCATTCCGCTTTCGAAATGGAGAGTAACAAATCTTCGGTTTCGGAAAATCTTTCTTTTGGAACGAAAGACAGAGTAGGGGCCCTGCATACTAACCACTGAGCCACATTCAAATCGTCCAACGTCTCTGGTTTATCGGCATAGAATAGTGACTTCGTATACCCCCCATAGAAAGTAATCTAAAGGTGTGAGATCAAAGGATCGTTCACAGGTCCCTCATGCGAAATTATGCGCTCAGCAAATGTTTCCCGCAATAAATTGATGGTGTCGCGCCCCATATGTCATGTTTTCGGCGAATTCACGGTCACGCGGTTTTAAAACTTGCAAAAGCTGGATTTTATAAGCTTTCATGCCAAGATCTTACCGTAAAATCTTCCACAAAGTGCATGGGCATAGCTCCAATTGCTGTGCACGATGACGAATCGACTCAGACTCACTGCTGCCAATCGCTGTTTCTTCGGGCTAAGAAGGCATCCAAGAACTAAGGAAACTGCAGAACTAAGGAAATATTGTACAAATATCATTCCGGTCTTGCAGTATGGTGCAGCAGCATGGACCTTATCGAAATCGAAAGTTGATGACACGCTTCGAGAGAAAGATTCTTGGAGAGATTTTCGGTTCAGTTTGTAAAGACGGAGTGTGGAGAAGGAAATTCAACGACGAACTTTATGGACTATATAGCAACGTTGACCTCGTCAAAAAGCTCTCAGACTAAGATGGCGGGATCACGTGGAGCGTATGAACAACAACGCACAAGCTCGACGAGTCTTTGAGTCCACTTCTGAGGGACAACGAAGCGAAAGAAGACCCCAACCCACCTCAGCTGGCGCGAACAATTGGAGAGAGCCCTTAATCAATTGGTGTGCGTAACTGGAGGCAGCTTGCTAGAGACCGAGCTGACTGTGTCTACTAGTTGTTGTCAATGTAATTCTCTCAAACAATAATTCATAGACTGAAATTCGACATAATTTCCCAAAAGAAATTGTCAGGGTCAATCCCAAACAAGCGAGAATCGTTGTAACTCCTCGCTTCCCCACTCAGAGCTGACGAGCTGTTCTGGGGTTAGTCTATTCATCGTAAAACTGTCAAATTGACAATTTAAAAATCAAACCTTTAAAAAAACACCCTTTACAAGGTGATCCAAAAGTTGTCAATCGATGTTCTTTGGCTGTCTTAAATATTTTTCCATTAATTGGAGAAAATGATATAGGCTAAGTTACCGTCGCCAAAATTGATGACCATATTCGGGCCTGATTTATGGCATTTTCCATTACTCTAGGCAAAATTTCCAGCGATGAATCCTTGCATTCTCGACAGATATCCTCTTTCAGTCTGAAGCTCGTTGATATCTTATAAACTCGTGACTTCAAAAAAAAAAAAAAAAAAAAAAAAAAAAAAAAAAAAAAAAAAAAAAAAAACAGTAAGACAATTATCTTCGACTATGCCGAAGCTCAAACACCCGGTACTATATTATTGTAAAAATAAAAAAATATTTTAGTATTAAAAAAATATATATTTGTATGGGAGGTATGGGTTGTTCTTATTCGACCAAGCTCATTTTTTGTCAAAAAATGTTTTAATATTATTAAAATAATATATGCAAAGTTTTAACTTGCTATCTTTACTGTAGCTATTTAAATTTAATTTTTAACATAAAATAGCTATATATTTTGTATGGGAGGTAGTAGTAGTTTTCATCCGATCTTGCTTATCTTCGAACTTAGCCTCAGTTTGGTGGATAAAAGCTTACGTAAAAAATTTTAAGTCGATAGCTCTTAAATTACGGCCTTAATCGTGCGGACAGACGGGCCGATTGATGCCCAATTACATGTCATGTCGTCTATAGTCTATATTCCGGGCCCTTGTGCGACATCTTCAGCCACAGCTGCGATATTCTTAGCAGAACGGTTGCTCCGGTGTCGGACAGACCTGACAGCAGCTCGTGATGTCCCATATTCTTTTAAAGGTTGTAGTGTTTGCATAGTTGGCGTCGACCGGGAGATATTCGCCGAAAATCAGGCTGCGCTCGGTGGTGTTGCACCGATGAATTATTCTGCAGAACAATTATTCATCGTACTTCAGGAGAATAACGATTCATGTATTGTTGACAGTTCACGTGTATTTTGTAATCAGCGTTATCGATAAGTTGCGGTGTGGAAACTATCCCACGTATACCCACGTCATGCCACAACGCCACAACGCCACAACAAATGCTTTAGAAAGATCTGATCTGGAGAGGAGATCTCCAGAATGTTTGCCGACAACGAGCGTCTTTCTTAGAAGTACCATCCCGATCTGTTGGAACTCACTAGGTGACCACCAAGCCGATGGTTCAATAAGGATACCCAGTTGGGTATCAAAACTTTGCCACCATAAAGTTGATCTGGCAGTTCCTTCTCTTTGAGTTTGCTCGTTGTATACCAATTCTAATCAACATTCTGCACTTACGTTTCGAAATAAAAAAAATAAATAAATAGTTGGCGCAACAGGCGTGAAGACACCCTAGGCCTAGCTTATCAAAATCATTCGCTTGAGTGAGTTTTATTTTTGGGACGAATGGAAGGGACCTACAATTTTTATGCTGAGTCCAAACGGCTGAATTGAGAAGCTTTTTCAGGACAGTTGTACTCTCGGATGTTTGTCAGACGTTCGCGAGAGGTGGCGCAGTGGAAAAAGCTTTAAGATGTTCCGGGTATCGAACATGGGACCCCTCGCACAGTAGTCCAGCACTCTGAGCCACTATGCCCAGGTTTCGGAATGGCGGAATAGACTCCTTGTAATCTCGATAAATGCACGTAAGTTATTTTTCCTTGGACATTAAAATTCCCTACAATTTTGAGCGGGGGACACTTTCATTTGTCCATAATTTTCTTGTAAAGACTTGGTCACTCCTCACCGTCCCCACCCGTAGCCACGTATCTTTCAGTAAAGAAGCGATTGATGTATTTTCGTTTTAATTTTAAATTCCATGCAAAGTTTGAAAAGTCCAAATGTGGTTAGTTCTGCGACAAATCCTTCAATCGGCTGGTCGGGATTCTTCTAAAAGCTTTTCAGCTACCATCTTCCGTGCGTCGTCAGTGTCGTGTTTTATCACAAAAACGTATCCCATTACCACTGGTACTGGAGTATAAATTCATTGTTGTCAGTATTCCCCCCAAAAGTATCTGGGTTGTCAAATAGTTAATAGCCAGAGGACATCTGTGCTCTTAGTGTTTACTACAAATTTTGCCCGGCACCTACCTCCATGTTGTTGGCCATTATTAAAGTCATCATCCATCCTTATGCAAACAAGCTGCACAAATGCACATGCACACCCACCGGGTCCCGTTTATAAATAGTTTGCGGTGTAAGTTAGCCAACCTAATTCATAGTATCCATGTGAGCTTGTAGGCTGTTGAAGCAACATGTCACCAAGTGTTGTCTCTAATTTACATCAGTCTATGCCCCGCTTAGGATCAAATCACATCCATGGCTTACCCAACATAAACACCCGACCAGAAATGGATCCTCTGTGGCATTAAATAATTGGAATCTACGGTTATTTCGGTATTAATTTGCATTTACAGCCGATGATAGGCTGCTGCTGCTGCTGCCGCAAGACCCAAACGCATTCTCATGTTTCTCATGTTGGCTGGTCTCCATATCTACAGGAAGATAATAATTCCATAGATACACACACAGTAAAGACCAACCTGGATGAAATTTATTAATATATAGCTAGGCACGATGTTTCTACTCCATTCTCTGCCGACGAGTGTGTATGTTCGCAGCTCGAGGATTGTGCTTGCCTGGAATATTATTCCTTTCCTTGGCTGTCTTCATTCTGGCTCAGTGGCTCGATGTGCGAAAGTGTAGTATGTCCACCGAGACCTACTCTTTCGCTCAACCTGCCGGCACACCCACATTAATATATATGGTAATTTGAGACACCACCTCCCGTACAACATTATACCGGGCGTTAGGCGGCATATCGTCAAAAACATGTTTATTTATCTGGAAGGGGTGTTCTTGTATCGCACCGTGTTCATTTGTTTTATTAAAGAGTCTAGAATTATCATCCCTCCGGCAGGCGTGGGAGTTGGAATTACAAAATTGATACTACTGAATTTTTAATATCACCTAGTTCCCCAATCCCCAGCCCCACTCAGGATCGTGCGTCGTCGGTGTCGGAATCTGAAGTCCCATTGTAATTGCTTTGGGTTGCGCCCGATTGGATTTCAAAGTGGAGACGTTGCGCTGGGAGGGTCCTTGAAAATAAATGGAAAAGCAAATAGACAGACCCGATGGCAAACATAATCCGATTGCTCATCATAATCACATTAATTCCGGGTCGGGATCACTATTCTTTGGGGCGAGTTCGAGTATAGAATTTTTTTTTTTGAGTTTCTGCGTCTCTTTGGTCCATTCAGGCGAGAAAGGTTGGAATTACCCATTCCGAGCGATGCGATGTATTCGACCGCGCTACCTATGCAACCGTGCGAATTGAATTCCTTGTCTATTAGGGATGAGCGAGGCGCGTGGTGTTTAACCGCCACGTTAAAGTCCAGAACATGTCGAAGCTAGAGAGGGTTGGCTACGAAAATTCCTTGCGAACATTTATATCCCCTATTCAGGATAATAATCCATTTACTGCTCACCCATGCAACTTGTATCGACATCAGCGGTACTATAGGTAGTCAGTACTCGTTGTCACAACGCGTCCTGACAGAGGAGTCGCGAGTGCAGAATAATCATTTGGTATTCAGCAGATGTACTGCACTCGAGTGGAGCAAAAGGATGTGTGTGCACGTGATCAAAGCGAAACGAATCAATGAAGTGCATTCCTAATTGCAAGAGGGCGTAAGCCCTAACCGCGCTACCGGCAGGCGCTGGATGAATGCGTGGAATCGCTGAAATGTGAAATATGAAAAGGTTGCAAAGAAGATAACTGCATACATCGGGTAAAGGGGTTTTAATGAATTGAATTAGCTTCTACAGCGCTGCAATGGATTCGTATACATGGGCGCGAGTGTATTCCTTCCCGTGAAAGGATTTCCAATTCAATGCAGGAAGATTTGCATGGATTATGTTGGCGCGCACAAGAAGGCGATGATTTAATATGTGTGCACGAAATGAAGTTAAGCAGCGACGCGGCTGAGTGGGAACTGTATATGGTGGGGTGTTGACACCGTGATGAAGCCGATCTAAGCTTGCGGATTAAGGATTAATTTATTTTTCAATAAATGATGAGCGCATTGACAGCTGGATGTAGTCATTGAAGGTATATACTTGTTCGAATTGGGCTGCGGTTTGAGTGAAGAGTCATCTAAGTCAGGATATATTTCATTAGGGAGAGTGCTCCTACACGGTAGTTCAACAGAACATAAACTTTTGTCCTTGGTTGGGAAAGGGCACCTGCTCTTACTTTGTTTTATTGAAACAGTCTGTCTAGTACACATCAGGATGCGAGTCTCTGAACCAACGCTCTCTAGTGTCTATTGTGTGGTGAGTGTAAACGGAGCGACAAAACTGATACATATTTCCATGACGTCTGTCATCAGAAGCATGATAATTGCTTTCTTCAATGAGTGCTCTATTATATATCTATAACCATCTGTAATCGGGGTTAAACTCACTTATGCTGGGGCAAATTTATATTTTGGTTGCTTTTCATATTATCTTGTAAGGGCAGATTCAGGGTTATTACCCTACCACCTACATCGAAAATTTATGGATTTACGATGAACTCCTTCACCAGGTTCATTTGGATTCTGTAACGTGATATTACAGCTTTACTTTCTCTTCATCCCTACAGTTCGTTATAGGCAACTCTCATTCTTCAAGCACGCCTACATAGCTGAAAGTGTCCCGGGGGTGATTTTGTTCCTATTATATAGAAAGATGTCTGCTGGGATGTCTGGATGATGTGCAGGTGTTAATATGATTCTATTGTTAGCTACCAGTCGCTAAGCCTCTTTCATAATTAAACATTTTATTGATTATAATGGAGAGTGCAGTGACAGACCCTCCCTGATGTCATTGTCTGGCTAGTTCATCCACCTTATATTATATAGTTGGGCTAAATGTCATGCGATGTAAAACACGATAGCTCTGCTGTCTGGTCTGCAAGCTGCCTCTCGTAAAACCATCAGTTTTGCCAGTGGTCAGACTCCTCACTTGTACCTTTGGTCGTATAATTTAAATTGCAAGTGTGAGATACATATTATACAAGTTGCGCCATTCTCCCATTTAGATCGATTCGGGATTTTTTTTATGCTAAAGTCTTGAAGAGGAATTTTATAGTCCGTTTTGTTTGAAATTGGACGACCCGGAATTTCATATACAGGGTGGGCCATCTAGTGGTTTCTTTTTAAATCATAAGTTATGATTTAAAGAGTCACTTGGCGTTTGAACAACGTTGGGAAATATGGAAAACTTTGTACCTCAAACAGTGCGTTTTTTGAAAAGAAGGTTTTGCCGAAATGTGGATGCTTCCCACCGCGCAAATTTGTGCAAAAAGTTCGTGAGACTGGTATGCCATCAGTGGACAACACTCATGGTCCGCGTCGTCGTACGGTGCGTACAGACGAGAATGTTATTGCCGAGAAGCCAGTGCATCCCAGAGAGTGACAGTTTGGTGCGGATTGTGGAGTGGTGGGATCATTGGTCCATATTTCATCGAAAATGAGGCTGGGAACAACGTTTCCGTCAACGATAGCTGTTAAGGAGCCATGTTAACCAATATTTTTTTACTCTAATTGAAGATATGGATTTGGACGACCTCTGGTTCATGCAGGGTGGCGCGCTATGCCACACAAGTCCGCATGCCACAACCGTTTTTTTTACACACCAAATTCCCAAATCGTGTTATCAGCCCTCTTGGTGATGTCAATTGGCCGCTTCAGAACTGATATTTGACCCATATGGACCAATATTATGCCAACAATCCGGAAACAATTTAAGCACTTAAGACCAATATCATCGAAGCAATCCGTGAGCTACAGCCCGAAACCGTCAACAAGGTCTTGGAAAATTGGAGTGACAGAATGCGATACTGCGAATCCAACCGAGGCAGCCACTTGAACGACGTCGTATTCCATAATTAATGGGAATGTTTGCTCTTACTAATAAAGCCATAATATATGGAAAAAATTTAATTTTGTTCATTTTATTGCATTTTTAAAAAGAAACTTGTATTTGGCCCACCCTTTACTTCTGATATTTCCTCAGTCTTAAAGCAACTAATTTCCCAAAGATGTCAACAGAAAAAACGATACATATAGCTCCTGATGGACTTACTTACTGATCTTTGTATGCGTTTAATTTTTTGCATTTTTTCTATAACCCCGGCCACCAGACCATTTTTTTTTTTTATAATTCACTATAGTGCTGAAGGGGTTTTTGTTCCCTTAAAATGCTAATGCACAGCACGAGTGGAGGGTTTAATAGGGAGGATAGAGAAGAGGTACTGGTGCACATTGGTCTTAAACAATTGTGGGTTGTAGTGAGAGGGGAAAACCGTGCGAGGCAATGCATTCCACATGCGTGTTGTTCGACTTACAAAAGAATCTCTATATTTTACAGTACGTCCGAAGGTAGGCCTAAGGGTGAACTGATGCGCATTCGATGTGTGACCGTGACGGGTGTTGCGAGAGAATTGTTGAAGGACGGAATGCAGTTAGCTATTTCATCAGAGCATTGGTGGTGAAAATATCGATAAAACAAGGAAAGGCAAGAAACATTTCTGCGATGTTCGAGCGGGTCCATAGACTCCGCTATATTTCTATCGCCTATAAGTTTTATCGCGCGCTTTTGAATTCTGTCTAGTAGGTGGAATGAAGTCTTTGGTGCACCTGACCAGATATGAGCGTTGTACTCAAGCTTAGGCCGAATAAAGGCCTTGTATATTGAAGCTAAGTCGGATTCCGTTGAGCAGAATGGCCTAACTTCTGTAGTGGAAGTAATAAATCTACAACTGCTGGCGGCTTATAATGGAATTCTCATATGCCTTTTTAAAGTATGATCTGAGGAGACTTGTCCCAGAAATGTGAGCGGCCTAACAAGACAATTGATCTTTTTTAAAAAAAAAAAACTCCTTTGCAAACTTTGCAACTCGCTTTGAAGAAGTATGAAGTCGTTTCTAAGGATACTGCGTACATCATCCGTTTTACAGAAAACTATAATAATGACAAGTGTCAGGGTGGTTTTCTGTTCGGCAGAGCGGGCAAATTTTAATACTGAGAAAAAACCATGATCAAAAGCACCGCGTGCAATATGCAATTTGCAAGTATGTATGTCTTTGAGTTATTTCAAGAGAGGCACTATCTTTGACAGGCGATATCGTAATTTTTGGCCGCTGAAAGTGGGCTGTAATACGGGCTTCCGCAGAGACAAAATTGGTTGGAGTTAAAGTAAACGAGGGTTGATTCGTTGGTCGGTTGAAAGTGGCTGTCGCTAGGAAACGCCAACACACTTAGACCAGCAAAAGGTACATTGCGATATCACGAAAAACCGATCATATAAAATCTCCCTACTAGTTGAACCATGTTGGGCTCTTTTTAATGCGCAAGAGGCTCCTGATGTCTGTGTTTGTTAGATCACCCGAATCATTGAAAGGGAAGGCTTACAAATGAATCTTTCTTCTACGGGAAAGGGCTGGGTAGGAATAAGGAAGGTGAACAATAGTTTCCTCCTCTTCCTTAGTTATACAGCTTCTGCAAAAGTCGTTTGCGAAAAGGCCTAGCCTTACGGAATGCTTTCCTAACAGGCATAGTGTGCAGTAATGACACATATTGTGGTGCCGTGCCGATACGTAATCTGTTAAGAAAAATCAATTTCTTAGAGCGTTTTAAGTCGAGCTTAGGCCAAAATTGTTTGTTGTCCACCTCTCGATAGCATCCAGCTTCAATTTTGGTTTCCCAATAGCGATTGGTTGGATTGGGACGCATTAGCGCGCGAGGGATCTCAGGTTCGATCCCCGGAAAAACACAAATTACATCTTAAGGTGTTTTCTACTGTGCCACCTCTCGCTAACGTCTGACAAACATCCGAGAGTATGACTGTCCTGAAAAAGCTTCTCAATTCAGCCGTTCGGACTTGGCATAAAATTGTAGGTCCCTTCCATTCGTCCCAAAAATAGAAACTCACACAAAACGAATGGTTGCGAGAAGCTAGGCCTAGGGTGTAGTATACCGCCTGTTGCGCCACCTATTTATTTATTTATTTATTTAGTAAAGATTGGTACGCCTAGGGTGTCCGGCAGTATGGGTATAGTTGTTCCAATTTTAGCGAGTTCATTGGACTTATAATTCGCTGAATGTCTCTATGCCCGGCACCAAAAAAGGTGAATGTTAAACTGGTCGGCCATTTCCGTAAGAGAGATCGGCAGTCGAGGGCTACTTAAGAAGTTATAGGGATCAATTCTAAGGATTTGATAGCTGCTTGGCTGTTCGAAAATATGCAGATCTCTTTAACGAATATCACGTTTTTCTTGAGCCAAGATAAGACTTCTTTTGTCGCCATAACTTCCGCCTGGAACATGCTAGAATAGTTTCCTAGAATCCCGTCTAGCTTAAGATTACGACTTTTAGAAAAGTAACGTTCCCAACAACTTAGTTTTTGGTTCTCGAGCCGTCAGTATAGAAGTAAGCAAAGGTAAGTATAAATGTAACATTTGTTATCAAACTTCTCTATTGAGAGCAACAACTTCGAGGTAGTTGAAAATGATACCCTAGTGGAGCTCCAGCGAACAATAAACCAACTGCTACTTCATTTTGGCAAAACAAATGGGTTCAAAATGATTGACTCAAATGACGTACGCTCTACAGAACTCATATGATGGCAGTTAACGACAAGTGCTGGGCTCCTTTGAAAAATAAAATTCGATGGATTTTTTGTCCTGTGTTCGAGGAAGATGATGCCGCGAACTGTAAAAGATGTTAATGCATTCCAAAGAGCAAAAATTATGTACACTTGATTCGTGCGCAAATTACGAACAATACATTTTCTAAAATGTACAAACCATTCTAAAAAATGTTCTCCTGGACAGGATGATAAATTATAAGCGCCAATCATCCTATAACTCTCCATTTATTTTTTGTATTTAGGGATAAAAGTCTGTACCTATGTACGGAACGTCCTTTTTATTACTTGAGATATTCATGTCTACTCGTATTATTTTTTTAAAATAAAAAAGATAATTCAAAAGGTAAAGTGTTTTCTAAAGATACCCAGATCAGGAACTTCCTTTTGTTGCTTCTCTGACACCTTTTCTGTCAGCATGTACACATAAAGGATAGTACCCACGTCAAAGAATGGCGGAATAAAAAATTGTAATACCGAGATCATTGCAATCACTTTATAGTTATTTAAGTTTCCTTTCCTACTCCCCACCATAAGTAGTTGCTGCTTTACCAGAAAAAAGAAAAAGTTACATAAATGCACTCAAAGAAATCCTTCTATTCACCTTCTTTAACACATCACCCTGAGAAGTTGTAATCATTCATGAGCCCGCATTCATCATCTTCCCCATCAGAATAAGTACTTTGACCCGAAAAGTATTTGCATATTCTTACTATAGGAACTTGTGATGACTTTTCCTCCCCTAAGTACGAACCCACCTCGTGGGCTCTTGCCAATTGAAACAATCTCTTATCGCAATTCCCCCGCCCGCATCTTATATTCACCCCCAATCGACACGCTTGACTATTAAAAAGTTCATCTTCAACACTTCCAACCGTGGAGTGTGGAACTGAATGGAATTGACGTTATCAGCTCTACAATTGAATTCAATCATCTGCTTAATTAATCATTAAGCGATGTGAACAGTGAACACTTGAGGGCACGCCACACTGCCTCATTAATTTTGTAGCGCGCGTTCTCCTTCGACAGAATTACAGAATAATAAGATCGACCAAAAAAAAAAAAACCTCAATTCTTTAAGCTTTCTAAATATATAAGTCCTCAGAGGCAGAAGTTTGATCTTGATTAATAATTTCCATCTCATGCATGATTCATTTTCATGGAAATGTCACTCATACGCCCCCGAATCAGACCAGCCCTCCATACTTGATTTTGAATTCAATTCATCTTAGTTTCTTGTGGATACAGTGTGCGGTGATAAACCCCCATAAAACTTTTTGTTGCCATTGTGGAGCATCCTTGGCAATAAAAGTGGAACATCTTCGACCGAAAGATGGGCTGACTGTCACTGAATATACAAAGAATCTTATAAAATTCACACATACAAACGTATGCGCCCTTAAGTTGGTGGAATGTATTAAATTTTCATTTCAATTTGCCAAAAGGACGCGACCAACCAGAGTTTTCTTTCGGTTTTTTTTTACCATATATATGTATATCCCTGTCACAATGGCGCATTGTTTATAGTCCAAATGACAACAACGATATGTTGAATGAAAATACCAAAACTTTTGGCCAAAACTCACAGTAGCTGTAGGTATAGCGTGCAGCTAAAGTGTCAGAATAATTTGGTCACGTTTTATGTCTTCCCGACCTTCGGAGCGATCTCAGTGACGGGTTATGGTTAGCAAATGCGTGTAATATTAGTGTTTCCCGCCACAATATTCAACTGAGGTACTGACGCGCGAGCCGTGTCCTGTTGAATAATAAATCATTTGGGTGGATGGCCAAACCGAACGGATTCCTTCCTGCATACCAGTAGTAAGGGCTCATAAATCATTTCCGATGACAGGTGGCTAAAATATATACGTATATGTATGGGAATAAATTAAAGCAGTGAGAAAAAAACGGAAAGGGAACGAACAACAGCAAAAAAAAAATTTCCCACACTGAGACCCGGCCTTCGACACAAGTGACAATGGTCGCGTAATTAAGTGAGAGTCAGCATTCGTTTTTGGCGCTTAATAAATCGCAGGACCACGTTGTGCATAGCAGCAGAACGTGCCAGGGTTGCTCTAGGATTTCTACGAAAAGGCATAAATCGCTTTTAATTGGTTGAAGCGAAGCGCAAAACACAGATGTCGGTGTGGTGTAGGCATCGATTTGCGGAGTGCTCCGATGCGAATGGACTGCCAGTTGTGGAATTTTATGCGGGGATATTTGGCCCCGCTCTTGTGGGTATTTAGTTTTATGGGTTTTTGATGGCAAAACTACAGGATAACGTGAAGTTTTGATGTTGGCAATAGAAACTCCATTTCCGGAGGGACTTTCGTGAAATTAACTGGCGCAATCGTTTATTGTTGCAAGGAAATCTACTTAACGAAATACTTGTTACCCGTACATACGTCACGGAGTGCTAGCCTTCATTGTTGGCTTAATTAAATTGGCAATGATTAACTAAGGAAGTAGTCAGGCAAATATTAATTGGTTACATTATGTAGTGACTGAAAAGAGACTCTTAATCTACTTCTATGCTAACGAGATTTCTCGAAATGAAGTAAAGTGACAAATTGTTCGCAATAGTGTTTTGAATTGAAAAGCTTTTGCCTAAGTCAGAACTATATGATGGTCATGTTGTGGACAGTAAAAATACAGCATTTAGAACTAGAGAGAATTTTACCTATTAGATGGATGTAGGAGCTTACCGGGCCAAGACTAACTATCTGAGGTCAGTATTTGGAAAATGACACTCACAATTGGCCAATAATACCTTTTTAGATCTGGAAATTTTACGTCGTTTTCGGTTTATCATCCAGAACCGTCCGGAAGAACTCTCCACGATTCTGAATTCAAATCCAGAAGCAAATTTCTCTTCTTTTCAGTAGAATAACTGTCAGTTGCGTGCGACCAACCGAAAACGACATTAATTTTGCGCCATTTATTTCTACAGTGATGCCAACGCAAAAAAGATAGCAATGTGACATCTGACAGTTCGAGGTTAGAAAAAATGGGCCACTATACGAAAGGAACAGCGCATTTTTATTGTTAAGCAATATTTTAAAAATAATGAATGCTACAGTCCGCAATTTTTCGAACAAAATCATCTCCAGTAATGAAGCTCATTTTCATCTTGATGGCTTCGTTAATCGTCGCATTTGGGGTTGTAAAAACGAGTAATTGTTGAGAAACAAATGCATCCAAAACGCGTGACTGTTTGGTGCGGATTTCGGACTAGAGGCATTATCTGACCTTTCTTCTTCGAAAATGGAATATTATACTAAATGCATAGTCCGCATTGACAGCAAGCTAAAGTACGTATTGGCCATACCTTTCACTTAATGTTGCAGTTTGCAAGCTTGCTGATAAGTTTCTCTCCAGCAGGAGTCTGCAAGAAGTTGTCCCTTCAAACGGCAACTCCAGTTTAGGTCCACTTAAAGTTTATCACAAACCTAGAGAAAGATGCATTGGTTTGCCTAGAGCTTGCAGAAGATGAGCTAGCTTACCTTCTTCTTATGGTTGATTGCTTCATCGGGCGTTCCACTATAGACATCCCCGCCAATGCACTGTCCGATGCGTCTATGTTTCTGCTGACTCTTCCTTTTTTTTTTGCTAGCGGAGGCATGTTGGTTTTATTACTTTTAACGCTCAGGAAAAAAAAGATCACGAAGAACTTGAAGTCGAGGAGATGCCCAGAGATACTTTAGCAAGAGAGAGGTGCGAAACTTCTATAGAAGAGTGAAACAATCAACCTCGATGAAAACACTGTAGTCGATACGCAGTCGATGTTAGCCATCTGGAGAGACTATTTTAACCAGTTGTTGAATGGCGATAAAAGCCAAGACCCTGCCAATCATCGACCTGTACCTAGATCTAGATGAAAACCAAGAGTTACATCCGCCCGACCAAAATGACATCAAAGTAGCCACCACCAGACTAAAAACGAACAAAGCAGCGGGAGACGATGGCAGACGACGAAAGTTTTTAAAAATTCTAAAGATGACCTGGTCAGGTCGTCAGGAGCATACACCAACTCATCTGCAAATCATGGTCGGAGGAGAGTATGCCCGAAGAATGGAATCTCGGTATACCATCTGCCCGATTCACAAAAAAGGAGATCGCCTACGGAAACCAGTGCTTGATGTCTTCGGCGTAGGCGAGTAGATGGACGGACTTTTGAAAGATAGTGCCTCTGGTGTTAGCGTTTGAGTTTTGCACTATTCTTTCAAGAACGATGTTGAAGAAGTCACATGACAGCGCATCGCCTTGTCTAATTCCTTTTTTGACATCAAAGTTCTCGGTGAGTTCTTTACCGACCTTGATGGAGCAGCGTGCATTCTCTATTGTCATCCTACAGAAACGGACGAGTTTGGCAGGGATGCCAAAACTAGACATTGCTCTATATAGCTCGCCTCTATAAATGCTGTCATAGGCGGCCTTAAAATCGATGAAGATGTGGTGGGTATCGATTTGAACTTCCTGGGTTTTCTCCAAGATCTGCCGCAGTGTGAATATTTGGTCGATGGTAGGCTGTCCTGGCCTGAAGCAACACTGATAGAGACGGTTGTTGACGAAAGGCTTCAGGCGTTCACACAAGGCGTTCTTCATCGTCCAGGTTGAATGGTTCATTCTGCCTGACAGCGGGATTTAGTTCGTCATCGCCGTTAAACAGTCTGCAGAAGTAGTTCTTCCATATCCTCAGCATCGACTGTGATTCTACTACGATGTTCCCTTGTTCGTCCTTGCTTCGGTTCGGGCTATGTAGTCTTGGCAGGTTCTTTTTACCCTTTGGTAAAACTTCCGAACCTCATTCCTGCTGTAGCATCTCTCTATTTCATCGATCGCGATCGATCCTGAGAAGCCGGTGTTCGTCTCTTCTTTTCTGAGCGTAGAGCTCACGAGCAGCTCTAGTCCTTCTTTGCAGTGCCGCTTTGTATGCCTCTTGTTTCGCTGCATGTGCTTGCCGGCACTCGTCGTCGAACCAGGGGTTTCGTTGTGGTGGTCGAGTGAAACCAAGCACATCAGAGGCGGTGTCTCTGATGGCTTTTTGGCCATGTTGCCACTGGTCTTCAATACTTGATGCTGGCTGCATAGAACCTCTTGAGATATTGAGAGAGACTTGATCGGAGAAGGATCTGGTGATCTCTTGTGATTTTAGCCGTCCGACGTCAAACTTCCTCACAGTATAAACTTGTCTTGGCGGTGTTCGGGATATCCGAAGGCGCACCCTTCTTCCTATATTTGCATTAAAATCACCTAGGACAATTTTAATGTCATAGTTAGGGCACTGCTCGTATGTCTTGTCCAAGAGCTCGTAGAACCTCTCTTTGGTGTCGTCGTCTTTCTCCTCCGTGGGGGCATATTAGGCTAATGTTGGCGAATTTAGCCTTGATGCGGATTGTCGTGAGGCGCTCGTTTACACAGCTGAAACTTAAGACTTCTTGCCTAAGTCTGCCTCCAACGACGAATCCACATCCAAATAAGCGCTGTTTTTGTTGCCGATAGCAGCCGCCATAATAAATATCGCAGTCTTGCATTCTCTTCTTTCCCGGTCCATCCCATCGCACATCTTGAATAGCGGTTAGGTCTGCTTTATAGCAGTTCAGGGCCTCCACTAGCTGTTCGGCTGCACGTAGTCTGTTAAGGGACCTAACATTCCACGTACAGATCCGAAATTCGTTGTCCATTATTCGTTTACCAGGTTCGTCAACAGTTAAATCATCCGTATCCGAGGCTTGTTGTTGTTTCGGAACTATTGTTGTTTTCCGCGGGCAGTTACCCCGGCGTACACACCTACATATTGGGCGTTAGTAAATTTGGCAAGTAAAACTGTTGAATTTCAACTTGTTGCGCCATTGTTAACAATAGATGTCACTTCAAAAAAGTGTAAACTTTCAAATTATTCCGCTCCGAACCAAGAGAGCTAGTGGTTATTTTGGAATGGAATACGGGAAGACGTTGACGTTGACAACAACGAAACTACAACGCAATGACAGACAGATGATTATTTTGCATTTGCAAAATTGAAAATGAGTGCATTCATTCAATGAATCTAAATGGGTTGCTTCAGAGTATGCATTTTTAAAGATTACATTCATATATAAGAATAATTTAAAAAATTAATATTGCTAAGCTATTAGATGAAGTATTTCAAATACCCTTTTTGGTTCTGAGATATAAAAATGCCCTTTCGCCCTTTAAGCTAATTTTGAAATGCAAAATGTCCCACGATCTGGCATCACTGGTTTATCTAAACGTTCGTTCAAATAATACTGTAATACACTCACGGTTTAAGTACTTGGCTTAAACTTGCTTGCGAGATTAACTAAACCTGAGTTTAAACTTGCACTGTAAAACCGGTACTAAAAAAGTCAATCGTTTAAACAAAAATATTGTGTGCATTTGATTTAAATAATGTAGTACGAAAAAAATGTATCTATCTATATAAAAAAAAATTAAAAGATTAGGTATGAAACAGAAGACCAGCTTAACTTATTAAAAAAAAGAAAAAAGTTGCGCTGTCCAAATATCTAAAGCATCACTTCGCAAACAAGAAAATAAATAAAAAATTTACTTTGCGAATTGTCTGACTAAACATTATTTGAAAAATGTCATGCCCTGTCCAAATTGTTGGCAAACGCAAGGATAAAATTAGCGACCTCGCAAAAACTTATCTCAACTGACTGGCACTGGCAGCAAGAATTGGTTTATTGTTTTTATCAGCCCATAACTCCACGCTGTGTTTGTGGATATTTTTTTTTTTTATCCAACTTTATTGTCGTTGTCACACTATTTGTCTCTTTTTTGGTAAAATATGCTCAAAAACGCTGACCCATATTTTTCAATGATGACACAATGCTGACCCAATTTATCGCCTAATACGTCGTCCATTCATTCTCCTTTGTAATCCTTGAAAAGAAACTACCCGAAGCACTCAATTGTGTGAATAAGTCCACATACATAATGCTCCCATTTGTTATCGCAAATATTTTGAAATATGGTCGGATTACAGTTTGGCCCCCTCCCGCCAAACGATCGGTGTTAGTACTCGCCCCCAAACAACATTCAAAAGGAGAAAAACCATAAATGGCTTCCCTTCGCAAGATTATTGATTCCCCATCCGCTTTTCTCTCCTTTCACGATGGCGATTTATGACTGGTGTTTAAAAGTTTTCCCAAAAAGAAGAAAAAAAAAAAAGGACACAAACTTTGAAGAAAGTTCTTCCCCCCACCTATTATGGAGCCTTTTAATGGCTCCGTCCTCCGTCATGTCAAACAATATTTCCTCCCTGGCAGCCAGAGTCCGATGGAAATGATGCGAATGGCATTAAAAGTCAGACAAAAATTAGGACAAACTTCTTTGATGTGTCCAAGGGGGTTGGGGGTGGGCTGAAGCCTAAAACTTCAATTAGTGAACGAATATTACTCCCCATTGAATATGGTCCGACTAACTTTGAGTGCAATTGCATTTCTGTAGAGCTCACACAGTCCAATCGTCGTCGTCGTCATCGTCGTAGTCGTGGGCATCAGAGGGGAAACGTCACCCTGCTGTCGGAAATTGTTGTACAAGTAGTCACTGGCGTTCGTTAGAAAGGCTTTTAACGAAAATTACATTTTGTCCATTAGTTGTCAGTTCAATGGTCCCTTTGATGATGCCATGCAGGATATAAGGACCAAACGTGACAGGTGTATACTGTGTAGGTGTCATTGAAGTGGGGACTCAAAAGCCTAATCGGATGCCAAAAATCATTCCCAGAATGTTTCTCGAACAGATGTGGTGTGGTGCCCAAGGCGCCCGTCCACTCAGAAGTTCAAAGTAATTAGAGAACAAAGCCATGGCATTGACAAATCAAATGGAAATCTCGCCTCTATCCCTAAGTCCTTAAAGCGAACAGCAATCGTTGAAAGTGACCGGAAAAGTTGGAAGTTTAAGGCGAAATTAATGGGCAATGGTTCGAGGTAAGCTATTGTGCACCTGTGCAAGGATATTATTCAATCTTTGGCCAAAGTCCGGTGGCTGAGACACTTCACATCTTCTCAATGTGCGGTTATCGTATAATTACTCCAAGGATATTGTATTGAGGATTAATGTGCAATCCTGCTCCCATCTGCAGGTAATAAAGCACATAGGGTAATCTGGTCTAAGAAAAAGGATTCTCCCAACTGGGAGAAGGAGAACAAGAAAATCCCTTTTCGGACCATTCAAATTAATGAGATTTACTGTTGTGATGGATTATGGCACATTCTCCTGTGGGAAATGGAAACCTGAACTCCTCTTGAGTCGTTGCATAATACCTTAGCCGTTGTTGTGAAAAGGTGTTGTGGATCTCGAAACAATGTGCAACTTATGGGGGTTATGAACTACTACGAGTCGGAGCCCGTAAATAGGCCAAAAGTCGGGCTGAGTGCAGAGTGACTTGTTATTAAAATTCTATTGAAAAAAATAAACGGTTGTTGGCACAGCACTCGGATGCGTTCAGAATGAGGGTGTTGTGGGGTTCCACTCGAAGTTTAGATTACTCTGAAGTGTCAACAGTGACAGTAAAGATGCATAGATACGAATGGAGCGCATTGCATTGGAATCGGATGAAAATGTGCCAAAACATCTGCTTTTGCTTATATTGTTCGAATGGTTTGCCAGCAAAAAAGCCTAGTACTTCAATGGCTGTTGTATAGATAGATATCAACAAGTTTGCAATGGAATTGGGATCTGAATTGAGACTTGGCAGCAACAAACGATGCAGGGGGGCTTCAACGTATATCGGGCCATTTAGCAACATCGCTCTGAGATGAGATTTCCATTTTCGTCATTGTTGTTGGGTGGAAGTGCTCACTTAGGAGTTTTTTATTTAGACAAAGACATTTCAGTGGAGTGTTATGAAGGTGATACTGGGTCATGAGGGTGTTGTTTGTGGAATATATTTTGGATTTTCGAAGGCAGATAAAGACCAGAAAGATATTGAGGCTATTAGAGATTCTATACTTTGATTATGAAGGTGACTGTCAGACAACTAGTCTGATTCCTTCGATCCCATTTGTTTCGGAAGAAGATCTTAATTCTAATTTCAAAATTGCCTGGACATTCACATATTGTTTCAGCAATTGTAAGCCCTCTTAAGTCTCGATAAGAGTCATTTTAATTAGGTGGTGTCGTTGTGCCGAAATGAAATAATACGTTGTTCCTAGCACGATTACTTAAAGTTTAAAGTACAGCTGACTGGGAACAAACCTAGCAAACAGAGAAAGGTGTGGTGAGGGTGGATTTTATCACTAAAGCAGGGAAATTTAATAACTCTATATCGCTAACGATTATAGGACAATTGGCATCTCATTTATGTATTTATAATTTTCATTCGTTCATTTTCTATGGCCCGGCTATCCAGTGGGTCGCGGGTGTAGGTTGCTCTAGCGGACCCTCCATATGTCTCGCTTCTCCGCCATCGACTCTAAATCATCAAGGGCAATCCCATACGGGTAGAGGAGAGAATATTGACTTGTTTTAACCATCTCATCCTGGGTCTACCTAGAGGACGCCTGCCTAATTGTACGAATTTCATAGCACATTTTGGGATCTCATCGCATCTCATCATTTGCAAAAAGTACTAGATCGGCTCATTGGTCTTCATATCAGTGGACTGATTAACTCTCAAAACGCATATGAAGAGTAACGTTGAAGGTTAGGTAACTCCATGTCCATACCTACTGTGATTTAAGCATTTTGTAAGTTCAAAAGAATACGATATAGAAGTTTTCGTCGACATTGAGGTGGCTTTGAGTAATGAAAGATCTGCAGTTTTGCCATTAAACGGGTCCGACTGTATCGAAAACAAACGTAATTGCAGGAATATGAACTCAGTGATCGGAACTTGTTCTGTAAGATAAATTACAACAAGGAGGAGTCCCTTCATCACTGCTTTGGCTTTTTACTTATGTACTTACTTAAGGTGGCGCTACAGTCCGGGTGGACCAGGGCCTCAATCAACAAGCATCTCCAGCCAGCATGAGATTTGGCCAGCTGTCTCCAGTTTCGCATGCTAAGTTGGTTAAGGTCCCCTTCCACTTGCGTGCGCCACCTGAGTCATGGTGTTCCTCTACTGTACAGTACCTCGGGTGTGGATTCGAAGTTCGAAAATCGTTCGCGTCCATTTGCTCTACATGACGCAGCCACCTCAGTCGTTGGACCTTTACTCTTCTGTCTAGGTCGATGTTGCTGTACAGTCGGTCGTTGTATCTCCTCCTCCATTCATGCAGACGGGAGCGAAGATTACTCGAAGAAGTTTCTTCTCAAAACATCCAAGAGTAACCTTATCTGTAGAGAAGGACTGGGATGATTTGATAAGGGGCTTATAAAAAGTCACTTTGGTTATTCGAGAGTGGGCTTTGCTACTCAGTTGCTTTCTTAGCCCAAAGAAACAGCTATTGGCAAGAGTTATTCTTCGTTTAATCTCAGCGCTGGTATTATTGCCTGAGTTGATAGCGGAGCTTAGTTAGACAAAGTCCTTAACCACATCAAAGTTATATCTGTCTATACTGACATTCTGTCCGGGACGTCGGTGTTGGGTATTCTTGCCTTGCACTCATTGACCGTCAAACCTTTGCCTTTGGCTTCTTTAAAAACCCTTGTGCCTAACAATTAAAGGCAAATTTTTGTCAGAAATCTGTGAACTAATGAAATCTCTGATCTCAAAAAGCCCTATTTGTATGGGAAAACAAAATGGTTGGGTCGGGTCTAGGAAAAGAATTATCACCTATCACGTTAAGTCTGGTGGCCAGAAAAGGGCTCTAGAAAATACTCCAAAAACTTTTTTACTTTTTTCGTTTACAATTGACACTGCACAATTGAAGTCGTTTCCCATAAATAGAGTAGGGAGTCTACCGATTTGTTCAGAAGCTGCGAAGACGTGGAGTCAACAAGCCACGTACCATGGTAACCCAGGTTCTTCGAAAGTACCTCAGAATGAACAGGCTTCTAGATATCTGATTTCACATTAGGAGTACTCACTGGTTGCCAATCCAACCATTAACTCAATGGGTTTTAAGTTGTTCTTTTTTCCAGTCTCTCTTTAAACGGGCGATTGACAAATGGACCACCGAGTGGACGCGATGAATACTTTTCCGTCACACACCTTTATAAAACCTAACCTAATCTATGAGCTCATCATGGGTGTTAAAACAGTGTAAAACAGCTGACTGACTGCCCGCGATTATATGGATATGAACGCTTTTGGCACCAGTGTTCGATTAATTGTTGGCACTTTCTTGAATTAGGGGTAGCTCTGCCTAGAATACCCTTGGGCTTCTCTTATTGAGACACTCTAGATACTATAGTTCAGGCCCGAGTAGGAGTATCCGTCTAACAAACCTTGTTTGCCAGTTTGGTGGGTTATTGCCGATCCCAGCTTTTTTAGAAATTCGTTTGCTTAAGCATAGCCTTTCTTAGCCAGTCTCTAATCTCGCAAGTCGCGCCAAATTGCGGAAAATCAGAGACAGAGTCATTAAGTTTCGAATGGTCACTAAGTAGTTTGTACCAAACTCGCCTCTTCGTCTCTAATAAAGATGGCCAAGTCATCATCGGCGTAGCCAATTACGTTGAAGTATAAATTACTTAATCTATGAATCAGGTAGTACCTAACCAAATATCAAAGGATAGGTGGAAGTACAGTCCTCCCTACGGTCATAGATATTGGGGCCAGTGAAGCAGTTACTTTTCGACTTACCATCGGCACCATTTTGGTTCATTTTGCAGAATGGGAAACGCAAAACAAATCACAAATTTTTGTCCAAACTCACACCAATCCTGCTTTCTTTCCCCGTCCTACGAGTATAAAAAAAATATATTTCCCATCATAAAGGTCGGGCATATGCCATTACCATAAGCCACGATCAAGGATAGACCAAAAGTTTATTCATAATTTTCCCAGACCATGGTTATAATTATTTCCCATTATGTATCCACAATAACGTCCTTCCTCTACCTTAAAGTGAATATTCCAATTTAGAGAAATAAATCCTCTCACCAGCAAAACCAAACAAATTTCTGATTACTTATAGCCGCACAAAGGATCAACTGCATTTGGAACGGCACCACAGCGTTCGCAGTTGAAATTGTTTGGCTTTTCTTCATTTCGAATGGCAGTGCTTGCGTTCCCAATTCGCATTCCTTTCAACTGATTTCTTCCCGAAATCTGTCTCAGAAGATTTCCCTGCTCCGATCCAATCTATCGGCGAAATTCATCATTCTCAGGATTTCATTCATTTATTGCAGACATCAGCAGCCAACTGAAAGAGCAGGACTTTCGTAATCATGCACAAACACACACACACACACACACACAACACAGAACGAGCGTTATTATTTCGACTTTATGTTATCAAAATTCCAATTCCAGTGCACAGAGAGGTTTTTATATCTAGAATTTGAGTTACACAACGAGTTGCAGTTGCAGTGCTGGATCTGGGATGACTGGGGCTCACCCTCATTTCCTTAACCAAATGGACGAACAAACGTGCACGTCGACGCCCTCTGCAGAATGAAAAGTGGGGCGCAATTCTTTTGCGACATAAATAAATTTGCATCAAAATGAAAATCTTATTATGTCCTTCCACTTAATCCCCGTTTTCCGACCCACTCCAAATCCCATGCTCATGTGTCTTGTGTCCTCCTCTGTGCACTGTCAGGGTGTCTTGTGTAAACAAAACACGCTTCGAGATCGGGAGTAAATGATGCGCACACACAATCGGAAAGGACATGTACAGAATGTGCAACTCTGTTGCATAAGGATATTTTTGCTATGTGCATGTGTTGGATGTGGATGAGGAAGCTGTCAGGACGGGTATAAATCTTCCGGCCAGGATGTGTTGCTGTACCATGCCAAAGCTGCACTTAAGATAGATTATGTGCGAATAAGTGGCTGACGTTGCTAGGGACAACAAATGCCGGGTTAGATGGCAGATAAGAAGGACCTCCAATCAAGGATGCCAAGGTGCACCAGAGGAATAATGATTGCAACATTCAATATGGGATCGGATGTGACATTTTTTTTTTTGCTTCCAATTTAGCTCGGCTGCGAGGGGGATGAGTTGATGAGCGAATAGAATTCAGCAGAATGTTGCATGATATGAGAAATTCGGCATCAGGATATATCTTATTGGTGTCAAGCATTAAGTCTGTGGATTAGTTGTCTGGCGCACAGACTGCGACCGAATGGTAAATGATGTCTTCAGCAGCATATCGTATTATGTAGTTCGAGTGAGTGGATTACTCACTTTTAGGGACGAGCGGGGCGTCGAAAGCAACTAGGACCCACCCTGTTTGTAATTAAGTTTTTGTTGTCATAGTTATCATCCTGGGCTCTAATGTAATGAATTTTCGTATCCCCCCGAAAATTAATTACTGTGCTCTACTGGAGACAATGAGGCGATGACAGCGAAGGGTGTGTAGTGTAACTGTGTACTTAAACTTTCGTCGCTGTGGAGACCGAAATACAATGGCAACCCGACACGAATTGGAATGATACAGGATATGCGGTGCGCATTTCACAGATTTATGTAAAAAAGATGAAAGATGACACGAGTATGCAGCGATATTCGTGTTTTCTTGTTCAACTGAAAACCGACGCATAGTGGTATCTACAGATATAAATATTGATTGATTAATATAGTTTGAACGTTTAGAAAAATATGTATTTGTGGCACATCCTTTCACTATGCTATAAAGACAGTGGCTTATGGTAGCTTAAAATTATTTTATAGTGAACCCCTTCAAGTCATTCGTTTCGGTTTTCTATCGTAGACTGTACTGGCAGATTCTACGAGGGTGGGTCAATAAGTCCCTGAAAATTAACACAAATTGTGTCGTCACCTTAGGTTAGGTTAAAAAGGGGTATGAGATGCCTCATACGGCACTAGGAACCATAAGGGCCCATCGCGATCCCTAGGGGGACCAATTGCAGTGACCTGCAATGGAAAAACACCTAAACACTTGCCCTTGAGAAAGCCCCAAATTTCCCTGCAAAAACCAAGTAGCCCCTTGAAGTTTGTATTGTCTATCTCCCCTAAATGTTGGAAGAAGTACCTGCCCAGAAATTTCCTTCTACTGCGACATATTGCCTCACATTCGCAAAGTATATGTGTTATGTCCTCATCGGCTTGCAGGTCATTGCAGAATCTGCAAGTGTCCGTGTCTGCTAGCCCGAGCCTTTTGGCATATTCTCTGAGAAGACAGTGCCCTGATTATATGGCGATCAGTGTCCTAAGCTGTTCCCTGCCTAGTTTGAGGATTTCCCTAGATCTTTTACGGTCGTATTGCGGCCAAAGTGCCTTAGATACTGCGTGACCGGTGAGTCCCTCCCAACCTCCGGTCGGCTTCCTTATTTATTTTATTCCTAATATCGCTTTTTATGATGCAAGGTGGTGGTTTAATATCCACAGCTCCTCCGTCTTGCAATTCCCCGCCTATCCTCGCAAGCTCATCCGCTTGCTCATTTCCAGCTATACCGCAGTGTCCTGGTACCCAGCACAGTCTCACTCAGTTCTGACTGCATAATGCCTTAAGCATTATGATTGAGGATTGTTGTCACCTTAAATTTATCGTTTTTTTTTTTTGCCAGGAGTCATCGAACGCACCCACATTTTCATACAGATCTGTCAAATAGTTTTCTCGTGGCGGCCATTTTATATTGACGCTTACGAGCATTTTCCTTAAAATGAAAAAAAGTTCATTTAGAGTGTTGTTCATTAAATACTATTTTTTGCGAGAAAAAACTATCAGGCAAACCAAACAAAAGCTTTACAAAAATGATGAGGACTCTTCACCATCGATTGGAACCATTCACCACTGGTTTACTCAATTTCGGTGCGGTCGTTCAAGCATAAGTGACGCCGAACGTTCTGGTCGCCCGAATCAGGTCATCACACCAGAAATGATCGACAAAATCCATGGTTTGATAATGGACGATCGGCGAGTAAAACTGCGCGAGCTTGAAGTGGCCACAGGCTTATCACATATCACATGGGTCATTGATTTCGATTTTACATAAACATTTGGAAAAGAAGAAGCTTTTCGCAAGATGGGTGCCGCGTTTTTTTTTTAAAGACTTCTCTCGGGAAAGGCGAACCCATATAACGCTTCATCAATCATCAGCCCTCCGATATGCTTGCAGAGTATGTTAGTTCTGCGCTTAAATTGCTGCAAATTGTAGTCTTCTGGAAATATATCCCCAGGAAGTGAGTTCCAAAGTTTGCTTATCCTGTAACAGAAGGAGTTTTGGAAAATTGATGTCCTCGCGGTTGTCAAGTGCACTGTATCGTCATGAGCATTAGCTGCTTGTCTTGTGGGGCGCCCAAAAGGCGCATTTTGATGGATAATGTCTTTGAGTTCCTCGCAACGTTTACCATGGAAGTACCAATAGAACAAGCAAAGGACAGCGACTTATCTTTTGTGCACCAACGGTTGTAGTTTTGATGTGAGAGTGGGCTCTCCAATAAGTCCAACTGTTCGTCTCTGTATGCTGTCAAGTATGTTAAGTGAATGTTTTGGGGCCGAGCTCCATAAATGGGAACAATATTCCAGGCCTGGTCTAAACTGTGATTTGTATAGAGAAGGATAAGTTGCTTGTGGCTAAAGTACCTCTTTGCTCTAAATAGGTAGCTCAACTTAGCGGATCCTGCCATGTGATTCCTGAATTGACCGTGAATCCAAGAAGGCGCATTGAGTCCTTGAGATGGATTGGATGGTCTGGTCATGCATTTGGATCTGAGGAACTGTTGATGCATTTTTCCTGGAAAATGTTGTGAGCTGTGTCTTGTTTGCATTAAATACAACCAAGTTGTCTTTTCCCCACTTCAAGATTTTTTCCAGATCACCATTCAGAGAACTAATTTGTTCACATCTCTGACTGTTTGATGTAGCCGCATTCACAGGCCCATTATTCGAGATAGAGGATATACGAGTGCTGTCATCAGCAAAGCTGTAGATATTATTATTTGCAAATTATTATTTGATGTGGAGAAGAAATAGAGTTGGGGAAAGAATAGATCCTTGAGGCAATCCTGCATTTATAGCAAACGAATTAGATGATACACCATCTACAAAAACTTGGATCGATCTTCTCAGAAGAAAATTTTGCATCCATCCGCAGAGTTGTTGTGGTAATCCATAAGACGCCAACTTGCCTAATAGGGCTCTATGCCAGACTCGGTCAAATGCCTTTGATATGCCAAGGCTACGGCTCTGGATTCGCCGTGTTGTTCAATTGCTTGCGTCCATAAGTGGGTTACGTAGCTTAACAGGTCTCCAGTGGAACGACGAGTCCGAAATCCGTATTGCCTGTCGCTTATTAATCGGTGGCCTTCTAGATATTTGATTATTTCGACATTTATTGCATTTTCCAAAAATCAGACGAAGAGTTACACTTGCCAACCTCTGTTTCTTTGGTCTAAGAAGGCAAAATCAGACTTGTAAGTCAAGAAACACTAAGGAGACTCTAACGAGCTGTTCTGCGACATCGACTTGGTCAGTAAAGTACGTAACGTATCACGCAGCTAAAATAGCTAGGAGATGTAGAACAAATGGACACCGATGCTCCGGCCCGAAGAGTCTTCGATTTCAACATCACAGTAGAAGAAGGCGCAGTAGCGCAGTGGTTAGTGTGTTGGACTACTGTGCGAGGGATCCCAGGTTCGATCCCCGGAAAAACACAAATTACATCTTAAAGTTTTTTTCTACTGCGCCACCTCTCGCGAACGTCTGACAAACATCCGAGAGTATGACTGTCATGAAAAAGCTTCTCAATTTAGCCGTTCGGACTCGGCATAAAATTGTAGGTCCCTTCTATTCGTCCCAAAAATAGAAACTCACACAAAACGAATGGTTGCGAGAAGCTAGGCCTTGGGTGTCACCCGCCTGTTGCGCCACCTATTTATTTTTTATTTAGTAGAAGAAGACCTCGTCTAAGATGCACTCACAAGTGGAAGGGGACCTCAACCAAATTGGAGTGCGCAACTGGAGGCGGTTAGCCAAAGATCGGGCTAACTGGAGAGACATGTCGGTTGAGCCCCAGTTCCACCCCTGACTGTAGCGCCATCTAAGTAAGTAATTTGGCGGAAGGCTGAACAGATCCTTATAGGCACCCTAGCCCTAGTTTCTCGCAACGATTTATTTTTGTAGGGACCTACAACTTTGTTTAGGTCGCATATCCTTTCACTCATTATTTCATACCGTACTACGGCTCTTTGCAACTCGAAGTGTCGCTGGCATAAAAATTAAAGTGTTAAAGTGCCGGAGATGAGATACAAACCCTCGTCACCACTTTATACCTTTGAGACACATCATGGCGTACAAAATGTGACAAGACTAAACGCCCCTTAGCTGAGTACCATTGTAACGAGTACCCGCACTCTCGTGTTGACATCTTTCCAAATAGATCACAATTTAGATTCCGAAACATTCAAGCATTCTCACTTTTATTCGGACATTATTCAGCACCATTATCCATCCGCATTATTGCCGCTCTGGTGGCCTATCTCCGACATTTAAATCCTTCACCACGTTGTCTCACAATAAATCCACCTTACGGACGATAGTGTCCTGCGCCTCAGTAGGTACCTTTTAACCAGCCATCCATTGCAACGGTTCACTGACTGCCTACGTTCCTCCACAAAGCATTACATTTACAACCCATTAAGTCACTCTATTGTTTATAGTTTTTATTATGTAATTCATGGGCATCGTTGCTTTCAATGTCCGTCTGCTGGCAGCTGGTGGACTATGTTTTTTTTTAGTCTTGGCATGGGGATGGGGTGAGAAACGTATTTCATTCTGTGTATCCTTAAAGCAGTCGAGTGTAAGACAGAAACTCAAACTCGAAGCTTTTTATAATTTTGCTGTTCTCTCTTTATCCACACTCATTACAACGCAGCCATTCATCTCGATTCATATTCACGGGGAATGCTTTATAGTGTGCGCGCTATGATGCTGTTATTTTTCGGGTCTTTCGCCTTGAAGATATGCCGACCGCAAAATGTTCATCTTTTCGCAGTGAAGGATCAGCCAAAAGGAGCAAATTTTCTTCTTCTAAGTAACCATGGATACTTGATGATATTAAGATAAGTGGAACGACATTTACCTGAGCGCCAAATTATTAGCTTTGCTAGCGTTGCGGAGGTCGTAAAGCATTTCAATGTGGAAATGATTATGTATGGCACTTGCCAACCTGGGGATAGTACATATATTTGGGGTTCATTAAATGACGACCAGGAATTTTACTTTGCAATTAAAAGTGATTTGCTGCTGGTTCGCCATTAGAGCTGAGGTGGATGAGTTGACTGCGCGTCTTCTAGGATAAGGTGGTGGATTTTTGGCTTAGCACAGCCGGATGGCAGATATATATATGTATGAATGTAAAATAATTTTTAGAAGGCAAAATTTAATGCAAAATTCACTAAGGGTTTAAAGTAATTACCTCAATTTTTCATTATAAATTCAATTTGTTTCTGAAAAATGTTAGATGATAATTTATAAGATTTTTATCAAAGAATGCATAGCAGTGACTCCTAATCTTTGTACATCCAAGAGCAGTATTGAAAATTCGTTCTCAGTTTTATGGCCAAAAATATGTCGAAGGATTTTTCTTTTGTCAAAGACCGATACTGCATTTCTCTTTTCTTGCTAATCGTTCAGAACTTGGCGACCAGAACTGACGGACTGGGGCTCGGTATAAATGCAGTTCGTCCTTCTAGTCAGGCGAGAGGAACTCCTGTACAGGTATTTGTTATGATAGCATAATATTATTCTTTTCCTTAAAAGCATCTGGAACACTTATAGTGGCAGATGATGTCTATCAGGTCCTGGAATGACCACGTATGTTGTCTTCAATTAGTTCAATTTAGCCATTAATAAGGGCACTAAAAATTCTTCGACTGATTTTCGGTCCCGTTTGCGTTGACGGACTTTAGATGATGAGATTTAACAGCGAGCTCTACGAGATGTGCACTGTGCAGCCACATCGAATTGGTCGGAAAAGTACATATCACTCGACTAAGATGGCTAGGACATGTAATGCGAGAAACAGATTGGCACAGCAACAGCAACAGCAACTTTGACAGCCACAGCGCACTTTTTAGAGCCCCTGCTTTTAAATGGCTGAAGTTACATTACCACAGCAACATCGACATCGACATCGACGTTAGAGCTAAGTCCTAAATTCAATGTTGCTGTGCAACGGCTACCAACACCACGGTGACTTTTTCAGTTCTCTCAACTTTCGAATGCTGACATACTGAAGGTGCAGCATCATTACCAGATATAGACAAAAAAAGTTTCAGCAGTTTACAAATAATTATTCTTATAATAAATTATTTATAAAATACTATTTTAATTTTTTTTTTGATTTAGATTGCCTTTCATTTTCGATTGGCAAAAGAAATCAATTCTTTTTTGTGATCTGCAGGCGTCAAATTATTTACTGTCGGTGGGACGTGATTTTGAATTCTAGTTTTACTATATTGCAATGTGGAAACGAGTTATCTACTAATTCAATGTCAATCGTCGTGAGTTGTATTAAAATTAATGTTTGACAAGCTATTAAAAGAAAAGTCATGTACCTAATATCATTTTTTTTCGCTTTTACCATTTATTTTGGAAGATATAAAAGGTAATCTGGCAATGCTGCGTTGCAATCAACTCTAAACAAATTTTGTTTTCCTCCCTTGACAAAGTTGCTGTCGATGTTTCCAATGTGTTTCATGCGACTTCTGCTGTTGAAGTTGCTGTTGCTGTAAAAGTTGCTGTTGCTGGTGCTGTGGTAATCTGTTTCTCGCATAAAGCAAATAGAAACCAATGAAGAGTTGAAGAGTATCTTCAGATAGCTAGGTCATTCTGTTATCAGAAGGACCGAACTTGGTGTCCAATAAATGTTTTGTCCCTCTGAAATTCGGTGTTTTGTTCGAACTCTTGCCTATTGTGATAAAGATTGGATAGGTATTGCGCGAAAGATTTAGATGGCGGATACAACTACAAGCTGCCAAAATGACTTTCATTCGCTGGGGCGATTCAGAGAGGGCTAATAATAGTATGTGAAGTACTTTTTTGTTGACTAAACTCTGATTCCAAGACATGGAATCCGTAACCTTAGGTACACTTCCTCTAGGAATGCGAAAGGCTGAGATGGCTAGTTCAAGTTCGAAATCTATAGAATCTATGGGACTTCACTTGATACCTTCCAATCATTAGCGAAAGATTCAGAGTTATAGGGGCTACAATTACTTACTTACTTAGATGGCGCTACAGTCAGGGTTGCACGTGGGCCTCAACCAACACGCCTCTCCAGTTAGCACGATCTTTGGCTAACTGCCTCCAATTACGCACTCCAAGTTGGTTGAGGTTCCCCTCCACTTGTGCGCGCCACCTAAGGCGAGGTCTTCCTCTACTGCGTTGTCTCTCCGGGTTGGATTCGAAGACTCTTGGTGTCCATTTGCTCTACATGTCCTAGCCATCTTAGTCGACTGATACGTACATTTCTGACCAGGTCGATGTCGCTGTACAGCTCGTAGAGTTCGCTGTTAAATCTCCTCCTCCAAAGCCCTTCAACGCAAACGGAACCGAAAATCACTCGAAGAATTTTACGTTGCGGCTACAATTAAGTGTCCTAAAATCGTTTTAATGAATAAGCGGGTATTTAAAATCCAAAATCTTTCACAATAATTTAGCTGGCTACCTTGTAAAAACCCTCAAAATCATCTCTCATGATTGTTCTGTCTTCGCCCTCGTTTGTAAACACAAGATACAATTAAGAACCCACAGTTTAGGGGACTCGGCAAGAGCTTTCAAATTTTAAGAAATACGCTTATTCCTCTCTCATCGCTAAACCCACGTCACTGATGCCATTTATATTATCATGTTCTGCCACCGCATCGGCTTAGAGGGTAAACTACTCAACGGTAAATTACCCACTCCCTCTCGGTGCTGCCAAGTCAATATTCCGCCTTTGTGGCATTCATGGGCACACAATTACCTCGCCAACTACGCACTTGAGAAATTTATGAACAATAAATCCTCCGCCAAGCTGCGTTGTTTGCATGCCTTGATAGCGCAACATAGCGTTCGAAATCGGATCAGTCCTAACTAGTCGTGTGTGTGTGGTTGTGAGTAGACCCGCTTCAACTTTGAATTTGACTTATTCACCCTCAAATCTCCCCATTTATTCCCGTTTTATTAGCCGTATTCCCAGGGATCTCAACCATTTTAAAAATGCTGCGGGAGGTTAGATCCTTTCTTTGCATTTTATTTTGTTTGAATCCTTCAAGTTTATATACCTATAATGTTCGTCATGGAGTCTTGTAAATGGATTACGCTTGGCTGGCTTTTTACTTGTCGTCTTGTGTGTTTAGCGCCGACATTATACGAAAGCCAAACATGACTGACTGACACAACGGCGTCAACGTATTTACCTTTTCCCCGACTTGTTTTCAGCAAAGTTGACTGTTTTTCCCTCCTGTCTGTCAGAGAAAGGTTTCTTTTTTTTTTTTTTGCTCCTTTGGGTCTGTTCACCCGAGTTGTACAAAGCTTTACGCATAGAATTTCCAAGGAGATGGGGGCGGAGACAAATAGGCAGCCTTACCCTCGTTTACAAATTTCAAGTATTACCCTTTAAACTTGAGCGGCATCAAGTGAAAATCTTCGAAATTGAAATCGGCAATGTTGACTCGACGACGCACCAGCGGGAGGAGGGTGTGTGTAGGTGTAGGTTTTCGGCGTCTAAAGAAAAGGTGTGTTGGCATTTTTATGTATAGCTGCTACTCTCTGTGTGTGTCTTTATTATTTCATTCTCTGATGGCAGCTTTGCTTCAAATTGTTTGATTTCCTTTGTGGTGCTGCGAAGCGAAAGCAGAGAAGGAATGATGAAATAAAAATTCCTGACCTCACTTTAAGGCTTTAAATGAAGCCCTCCACGGTTTCGACATGGCTCAGTGATTTAGTACACAAACTGATGGAAATTAGATTAAATTGGATTGCGAACTGCATCGGGTGCAGTGCGTTGGGATGGACAAATCGATTTTGAATACCCACAATGGATAGCGCGTGGCTGAATCCTGTCCTATCAACTGTGGAACATTTTTTGTTTGTTCGATTGCAGTGAGAGGAACCAGATTTAGTTAATCCTGATTTTGCATGGAAAATTAAGTTTTTTTTTTTCAAAACATACATACTCTGCATGAATACGTAGATGGGATCGGGATTTGGCGTAGTTTCGAAAACATTGCTAACTGCAACAAAACATGTGGCTCTCGTTGCAATTGATGGGGAAGATTAAACCATCGCGCTTAATATTCAAGAATATTTAACAAAGGTTGGTGCTGAATAAATGAAAAGACTACGATTTTAAGCAAAGCTTGAATCCAGTTTTAATGCGAACTTGATTGATGACTATCCTTGGAAACATTCATCTCATCCTTCGATACTGCGCCTAGGCTTGCCACCCGTCCTCCTTTGAGGAGGACAGTCCTCCTTTATAAGCTGATGTCCTCCGTCCTCCACAAAAGAAAAATGTCCTCCACTTACAACAATTACTAAAACAAAAAAACATCAAATTCCGTCACTTCTCAAAAAGTAAGATTTCATTTACAAATGTGACAGCAAATACATTAGAGTCAAGTTTTAATATAAACGGCAGCGCCTGAAAAGAGAGAGTTTCATGTTTCTCATCTCTTCAGATTCTATTGACCTCTGCAGTCTGCATCCGCATTGACAATTAAAGCCTATACGCTGCTGCTGCGAAATGATGTCGAAAAGAGGTAATTGTAGTATAATGCTTGGTAAAATTCTCCACTCTCTCTTCGCTTGCGAAATTTAACATTTCTTTTGACGGTGGCTACATGATTCATGGGAATTGGGAATGCATTTTAAATTTTAAGCTGCTCTCCAATATTTCTCTCCAAATAATAGCTAAAAGCGTTAGCGTAGCTAAATTTTGACATATGTAGAGTACGTTGTGGATATAAGTGTCACAGAAAAGAGCTTTTCGTTGAAAAAAACTTCTTTCAAAAATTCACCGACGCGAAAAAGTGTTATATTTTCGTAGCGCTTTCTTTTTCCCTTGTCTGCTATTGTTTGGTCTCAAATTGTTCACTTTCAAAGGATTCCTCATCGAGGTATTTATTGAAAAATCTCATTCTTATTTATTTTTCAACAACACAAAAATACAAGAGAAAAAAACTAACATGATCTGTCAAAATTTAGCTTGAGAAAATGTGACGAACTAATAATGGCCACCGCGCTAAATTTTGACAGATACTGAAATGAAAATTTAAATTTTTAACTGAAGCAGGGTACCGCTCGGCTAAATAGATTTGCCTAAATTTTAGAGAGAATTTTGTATGGGAGCTAAAATTTAACTCGAGCAGCGTACTAAGCTTAAATTATTATTTTATTAGTATTTATTGTATATTAATTGGACAATATGTACACGCATTTTGGTTTTGGACTTTTTAAAGTCTATTTGGGGTTAAAAAAAAAGAAGATATTTTTTTTAAAGTCCTCCACGAGATTTTCTAAAAGGTGGCGCCTATTCAACATTGCAATAGCAAAGAATATTACACATTTATCGAAACTTAATAAGTTTCTGTTGGGCTACCGTGTTCATTTTAAAATTTTCCGCTATATGGGACCAGCGTGGCCGTTGTGCGACTAAAGTTGCAATTTGACACTTTTTTTACCACCTTGGCACAATGATACCACTTTTCTAAAATTCAATGATTTTGCCCTTTTTCACAATTTGGAACAACAAAAATATTAAATTTTCAAACTTTTAAGAAAATTCAATGCGCTGAAGTGGCTCAATTGATACACATCACACCAAAAACATAAATGTAAAAAAACAGCCAAAGTGTGTAACTAGTCAGCCACGAAAAGTAATGAGTTTAAAAAAAATGGAATCTAGCAGGATATAGCATTCTGCCAAATTTCACGCTGGAAGAGCTTCATAATTTTGATGATCATCATCTAAGTGAGTGAGTGAGCCTGTGAGTGAGTGAGTGCGTCAGTCAGTCAGTTACGGTTTTTGCGATTTTTGACGTCCTGTATGTTGAAAACCACTAATGTTATAGAGATCAAATTTGGTGAGGTGGATCTTTTTATTGAGCTTGGTAAATATTTCAAGTTTGAAGTTTTTTGGTTAATTGGTTCCGAAGTCAGAGGGAGGTCGAAAACAGCCTGAGTTTGTTCCTGTATAAGAAGGGTAAGTGCCATTACTAGAGAACTTGGAAGGGGCACTACCGTGACATCTGTCGAAGTTGATTCCTTTAACGAGCAATGCGCCGCCTTCAATTTCAGAATCGGGGTCAGAGCGGTTGGAGAATGGTTCAGAAGATTTTGGAATAGAACCTGCACCGCTTAATGAATTGATTTGTTATGTTATTGAATTGATTTTACGTTTTATGTTTTCTTTATGGTATGTTTTATTCGACAGAATTGTTATAGTTTTAAAAATAGAATATTACCAGTACAATATCTTGTTTGTTTGTTATGTTTACTTTTGTTTTGAAGTTATTACTTTAAATCGCCCTTTTTTTTCTCCGTGGCCCTTTTTCTTGCGACTTTTCTAAATTTATCAACGGTAACGCTGTATGGAACTGATCAATAACATGGATAGCGTTGCAATATTATTTTAAATACGGGATCTATTAGGCATTAGGGTATATAAACAGAAACTCATCTCATTCAGCAAGAACTAGAACCTCTGCAAACATATAATGAGCGCAAAGGGTTATCACGGATACAGAATTTGAAGACATTGGCGCGTATTTTGGCGCGTATTTTACCCGAATTTCGAAGCCTATTTTGACGCGTATTTTCGTGCGTATTTTGGTGGTTATTTTAGGGCATATTTTAAAGAATATTTGGCACATATTTTGGCTCATATATTGAGGCGTATTTTGGCGTATATTTTGAGTCGTAATTTGACGCGTATTTTGGGTTGTATTTTGGCACTTATTTTCGGCGTATTGTTATACGAACAGTCAATTAACCACCATTCACCATTTCCTTCGCGCTCGGATTTGCCTTAAAGAACGACACAATAACGACAAAAACCACAACAGATACACATTTATTAACAAACGAGATAACAATAACGAAGCAGGCATTATCATCATCATCCACCGCAAACCGTTCGGCAGACAAGGCGATGATTCTCATGGCAACAGCCCGTCCTCATCGACCGATCGCCTGTGAACAGAATGCTAACTCATCAGAGTACCTATAACACTATCTACATGACATACCCAATTCTTCTCGTTTCTTTTCGCTTCCTAGGTGAGCGGTGAGCGCTCGATGTAAGGCCCTAGTTATAGCTACCATTGAAATGCATCATTGGAACAAATCAGTGGAATAGTGGTTTAATTTTTTTGACAAGTCGGTTATAGCAATCATTGAAAAATTCCTGTCAGTGAAAGAACCTGTCTGTGACTTTTCAACAAACGAGTCTAGGTTTTGAGGTTAGAGTTGATCATTGAAAGCAAAACTGACAGCTGAGAATAGAAAGAGATTCGAACCAATCAGTGAAACGATTGGGTTCCAAATTGGAGAAACGAGAATCAGCTGTTGAAATCGATTTCGATCAATGAAATAATAAAATTGAATTTAAAGAAGAGTTTTAGTCAGAATTAAGTAATTTCTTTCGTAAAAAAATTCCACAATTGATTTCCTTTATTTTGATACCAACTAAAGCCAATATAGTTTGATTAATCGTCTTAAAATCGGAAAAAAAAATTTTTTCAATGATGCATTTCAATGATAGCTATATCTAGGGCCTAAGTCGACTTCTACCGTTCGCCTATAAATGCCCAACAAATTTGTGTAAGTTACGAGATCTCTTCATCACTGAAGCTCCTTCTCATCTTTCTTCGAAAGACGGGAAAACTAAGTACAGCAATGTAAGGTGTCTGTTTGGCAGTACAATGGACCAGTAGTTGTGTCTGAGTGCTCCATCGGATAGTAACAACCTCCGACAAAGAAAGAGAAGAAAGAGAAGTTACGAGATCGCTGAAATTGCTAGCCGAAGGCCTTTGATGCTCTGGCTATAAAGCTGCCTTATAATTTTAATTTCACTTATAATTTTAATTATAAGTCAGTCATTAAATAAATAAAAATAAATAAAAATACGAGATCGCTGGCTCTTTATTATTCTAGGGGAATCCACAAGACCCTCTGTGTCGGGGTTATTGTTGACACTGTCATGTCATACTGAACGCTAGGGGTAAATCTCTATTACTAACTAATTTTTCCAACCATCGTAAGTCTTCCCTCCAGATCAGGCGGAATTTGATGCCACATCACATATTGCATCATCACCTGTTATTGTAACTAAGTCTCGGACCGTGTGCTGTACGTGTTCCCAGTATCAACTACGAATGAATGAAGGGAAAAATGGAGCAACAGAAATCACTTTCTGGAACGAGTACCAGGCTACTGGGCCATATGGGGGCGATAGAATTTCGACAGACACTAACCCGAAAGATATCGCACAGAAAAGGAACATGGAAAAACAGTAACGGACCAACACAAATAGCTAAACGTGTCGCGGAGCCATATACGTACACAGGCAAATGAAGCCGACAAACAACTGCGAGTGACGTCTTAGTCAGAATCAGCTGGATAATCCCAACTGAGATGCATTCAAGAACATCAGAATAGGTGGAATAACCAAACTGAAACAATAAAAGCGCCATCGGAGCACCGGGTCAACTAGCGCACTGCAGAGAAGTAACTCCATGATGTTTGGGACATATATGACCACCCATTTTGTAAGGAATTTCGCTGGCTTCCCAGATAAATAGACGACAGGATTTTGGGAGGCAGACAGGATTAAAAAAAAATAGAATTAACAGATTTTCAAGATGGCGGTAAAAATTGGTGACGTCTGGTATCTGACAGCCGAACATTTTGGGAATTTTACAGGAAAATAGTGAGATGGCAACGAAGGATGGATAGCTATTAGCTAATGCAAGGGAAATTTTTGAGAACAGCTTGAAACGGATAAAAGAAATGCGTTCAGCAAGAAAGGGATCTGTTCAGTTTTAGTTGGATTAAACAAAAAAGCGACGTTTTTGCTAGAAAGCTGCGGAGATTGATTGGGAGTTGGATTAAACCGGATTAAAGGACAAAGACGGATTTTTTTTTGTCTGTGGACTGCAAAGCATACCTCAACTTAAAATAAAATGTTTCCCACTCGGGAACCAGATTTGTATCATATCATATAAGATATGAGTTTTTATTCTGGCAACTTCATGTATTATCATGTAGTATTTCTAGTTTGGTAATGCTATTTTATTTACACTCTGTTATAATATACTTGTTATTGCAGTCGTAGTTAGAAAGAGACAACTACTGTACTGGAAGCAAGAGGCATTGCTGTTAGTTTTTAGTTTTTAGTCGGGGTCGAAAAGATACAGTCCACTAGGAAAGACCGAGTGAGGAAAAGTGTTAAAGTGGGAAAGTAATTAAGAAATAAATGTTTGGTTTTTATGCGTGAGAGCTTTTTCCAACAGAAACAAATGTTTCTTGTTTTGTGTTTTATTTTAATAAACGGAAGGTAATTAAAGTGGTTCGAGAATTGGAGGTTTCCCGAAAAAGATTTTATGAAATTGAAGTTTTTTTTTGGAATTTGCAGTTCGACGTTTTTGTTCTTTTTTTGGTTTTCCCTTCTCGCATCTGAGTTCTTGCTGCCTCCGTTCTCTAGCGATAAGTGTTGGCTTTCAACTCCCAGGAGAAATTTAAGTGTAGAGCGTATTTTGGCGCGTTTATTAACGTGTATTTTGACGTATTTTGGCACGTACTTTGGCGCGAATTTGGTGTATTTTGGACCTTATTTTGGCGCGTATTTATGGCGTATTTTCGGACGTATTTTCGATCAAATTTTGGCGCTTATTTTGACGGGTATTTGAGAGGTATTTTGATGCGTATTTTGACCTGGATTTTAATTCGTAATTCGGCGCGAATTTTCGCTCGTAATTTCTTATTCCCATCTTCTTTCAGCGGGCACTGCTGTGGCAATTATACAATTATATTCCACTTTGTTTTGGTTCAATAAAATTTGCTTACAAAAAGGAGAAGAATCCTTAACACAGCATCAGAGATACTCTTGCTGATGCGAAACATAATCATTTCACTCTGCGTACCATTCCGCAATCTTACTTCTTCCCGTGTATACTTCTAAAATAAGGATTCGTGTCCAATTTGATGTGCGAGTAATGATCAATATAAATGCAAGTGTACTGCAAAGGGCAAAGAGAATATTACGACAGTAGATATGTTCCAGTAATGTGTATTCTTTGTGTCGAAATGCTGAAAGGAAGCAATCTACACAATCAGTGTGGATAAAAGAAAGGAACTGAATTAAATCCCCACTCTCTCGTCAGCAATGGTTGCTCCTTCAACACTATTCTATAACTACATATACTTCCAACCACACTATACCGGCTGTGACATTATTAGGTATATAGGTACATACCTGCAACCTAGTCCATGGGTGCAATTTAATTTCACCAACACGTATAGCTTTTCAGCAAAAGAGAAAAAAAAGCAAAATGTACTGCAATCTTTAGATTCCACTTCACAGCAGCTGCACCATACCCATCTTAAATAAGTTTAGATACAAATTTTAAAAGAGTTCGTTTATAATCCCCCATCCCTACCTTGCCTTATTCATATTCATACTTCTCTCCACATGTCGCACCGATGCTCCTACCCATACCATATAGAATTTGTTTCCTATTTTTGTTATAATCCACACTCTGGATAAAACCAAAAATATGCTGGGTAGGAAAAGCTCCTTTAATCTCATAATTATTGTGGTTTGCAATTTTGGCAGTGTGTGCAGAACTTCTCGTTTATGACCAGGCCCATGAGAAACATATGCCCTATGAATATATTACGTCGTTGGCTGAAACAGATAAAACATTGCAAGCACAGACGGCAACCATGGCAGACTGATATTACATATTGTCACATATTGAAATATGACATTATGTTACCCTAAGTTTGTAACCTCCACCCATATCACATATTCACCACGCTTGTCGTTTGCTGAGCAAACAACAAGTGTGCAAACACTTTCACTCAATTAATTTCTCTTTCCAACATTATCTCCTTTTGAAGATAACGTTGGAGAGATCGAGTCTTATCGTCAGCGCATATCGTAAGTTTAGTTGGTAAGTTAGTCTTTAAGTATTTTTTAGTCAGTCGATTATATACCTACCAGAATAATAAAACTAGTTCTTGTAACTAGAGCGAATAAAACATAAAAACGTGGTTTTAATTATTCTCGGCTAAAACGACAAAAGTGGCGCAGTCGGTAAACGAACGGGTTGTATCTATTTAATTCAAAAAATTGTTATAAAAACTAAATTTAGTGAATGTGAAAATTTTTTGAAAGAATTCAGGTGCTAAGCAACTTATATCGTATACATGTACTTGTACAATGTCAGTCAGTTACAAAAAAAATTAATACGAGCAAATATAAGAGTTCAATAAAGTGTCTTAAAATAAAAAGTGTATTGTAATACGTACATAAATTGAAAAAAAAGAAGAAAACGAAAAAAGTTGTATTACATACATACTTAACATTACATAATACATTACTTACATAGTACATAGTCTAAAACAGTTAAAAAGACGCGAGCGTCCCTATTAGTTCGTAAACAGCGTTATCGAACCAAGCCTTAAAAGCTTCTTAAACTAAAACGCTATTGGGTCGAACTCAATCAAACCTGAACAAAAACTTTAATAAAACAAGCTCTGAACTTTCACAACAGTAACATAAAAAAAAAAAACATTTTTCTGATCACAAAGCTCACTAACTACCAAGCAAAAAAGAAACTATTTAAATACATACCCACTTCAAACATTAACATAAAAGAGAACAAAGCTTAACTAAAATTGAACCTGAAGCAGAAGCCGAACCACTAACTGAACACTGACGAAGGAACCAGAAGAAATACGCAACAAATCAACGAAAATGGAAGTCCATAATGCTGCAGATAAGTTTAGAATAGTTTTAGATTTAATAAATAAAATTCCCGAATTTAATGGAAATTCAAGTTGTTTAATTGACTTTCTGGACCGGGTAGATTCACTGACACCTATTTTAACAACCTTTAATGAAGCAACCGTAACAATTCTTTCAGGATATATTAGGGATAAAATTGTTGGAAAAGCTAGGTGTGAGCTTCAAAAGCATGGAAGAATAAGTGATTGGGCACAAGTTAGAGACATTTTAAAAAATAATTTTGGTGAAAGACTTTCATCAAATATATTATTAGATCAAATTCGAACAGAACGAGTAAAAACAAATATTGAGGACTATTATAATAGTATTAGTTTTTTATTAAGTAGGATAAATAATTCGTTTCTTTTAAACAATGATCATAATGACCAGCAAGTTATTGCATCAAATAACAGAATAGCCCTGAATGCTTTTAAGAACAACTTACCTGAGCCAACAAAATCGATTTTACTTTGCCGAAATCCGCAATCACTTAACGAAGCCTACAATATAATTCTTGAAATTAACCACCAATCCTATGGCCCCAATAGGTCTTTCCAACAACTGGGGGGAAACTGTTACCAAAACAATTATGCTAGACAAGAAAATTATAGACCACCCTACAGAAGGAATTCCTATTCTAGAAACAATAATAATAATAATAGTAACCAAAACAATTCATATCCAAGAAACAATAACAATTCATATAACTCTTACACTCAAAGTAATCAGAATGGGCGAAATGGCATAAACACACAACAACAAAATCAAAATTACACCAGAGGTAGCCAATCTATGCAAGACAATAATTACGTTCAAAGTGGTCAATCACGAAGGTCAAACAGGTATGGACCACAAAATAACAATTATAATAATACTAATACCAATGAACCCATGGATGTAACCCTTAATGAAGGCAGGAACACATTCAATCAAGACCCTAACCAATACAACCAGTACCCTAACCAAAATCAACAGAATTTTTCGGTAGACGGTCAAAACAACTACCCTATATAATCATTGAAAACAATATTAGACCACTTAAATTCATCATTGACTGCGGTGCAGAGTACAGTATAATTAACAAAAATGTATGCAATCCAAAATGGCAAGTTCCATCTAAAAATTATACATTAAAAGTACTCGATCGCAATATCAATACAAATGTAGAATTTAAGTTTCCTTTATTTAAAGAGTTTAATAAATGTAATTATTTTGTAAGCTTTTTGGAATACCAATTCCACGATCGCTTCGATGGATTAATTGGTAATAATATTCTTCTCGACCTTAACCCAATAATTAACTATCAAACCAGGTCCCTTATTACCGATAGCACAACGATTCCAATATATTTCAACCAAGAAGAGGAAGAATATGCGAAACTTGTTTATCAAAGAGAAGAAGTTTTAAGCGTATTTTGTAGCGAGAATTTCGAATCAAAAATTCCCGAAAATCTATTTGCAAATCATTTAAGCCATGCCGATATTTCCAAATTGAAATCATTGCTGAATTCATTTAAATCTATTATCCATAGTGACGGTGATGCCCTTTCATTTACTAACGAAATAAGACACAAAATCTTAACGAATAATGATGTCCCCATTTTTAGTAAGCTTTACCGCTATCCAGAGATACATTCCAATGAGGTAGATAGACAAATTTCTGAAATGTTGCAGCAAAAAATAATTGTTCCAAGCAGTAGTCCTTATAATTCGCCCATTTGGGTTGTCCCTAAAAAGGATGACAGGAATGGACAGAAACAGTGGCGAATTGTAATAGACTATAGGAAGTTGAACGCACAGACAATAGAGGATAGGTTCCCTATGCCTAACATCGACGATCTTTTTGACAAGCTAGGAAAATGCTGTTACTTTTCGACTATCGACCTGGTGAAAGGATTTCACCAAATTGAAGTGGATCCTCGCGATAGAGCGAAAACTGCATTTTCAACAAGGAATGGTCATTATGAGTTTCTGAGAATGCCATTTGGGCTAAAGAATGCCCCAGCGACATTCCAGAGACTGATGAACCACGTGCTTGGAGACTACATCAATAAGATTTGTGTGGTCTACTTGGACGATATCCTTGTGTTTTCGACCAGTTTTGAGGAGCATTTACAATCCCTTAAGAAAATTTTTCAAAAACTTAAAGAGAGCAACCTAAAGATACAAGTTAACAAATGTCTTTTTGCTGATTTATCTACCAACTATTTAGGCCATGTAATTGTAAATAATGGGATAAAACCGGACCAAAATAAAGTAAAAACAATTACTGATATGAAATTGCCAACTACCGTAAAAGGTATAAAACAATTTCTTGGTATTACCGGTTATTATCGGAAATTCATTAAGGACTATGCCAAGGTGGCGTATCCTATGATAAAATATTTAAAAAAATCAGAGAGTTTAAAAGTGGCTGACCCTAATTATTTAAAAGCATTTAACACTTTAAAAACACTACTTACCTCTGACCCGATCCTAAAAAGCCCCGATTTCAATAAAAGATTTATTCTTACCACAGACGCTTCCAGCTATGCTTTAGGAGCCGTGCTAAGCCAAGACAACCACCCTATTTGTTATGCTTCTCGAACGCTTAACAAGCATGAACTGAATTATTCCACCATAGAGAAGGAGCTCCTTGCGGTCGTATGGTCTGTGAGATACTTTAGGACATATTTGTATGGTAGAAGGTTCGTGGTTCGAACGGACCACAAGCCCCTTGTGTGGCTAAATGGCATAAAAGAGCCTAACATGAAACTCCAGCGTTGGAAGATTATGCTTAACGAATATGATTTCGATATCGAGTATCTTAAAGGGAAAGAGAATTGTGTAGCAGATGGGTTGAGTAGATATATTGATAGATATGAAACTGAGAATGCGTCGATTGCTAACGATGAAGTTAGTTTAGGAAATATCTTCAATAACGAGGTATCTGTTGGCAATGACGGCGACAACGAAGAAGTAATTTCCCAAGTAGCGCCCAGGAGCAATAACGACGAAGTTATGTCTACTGGTGCCACCATCCACAGTGCGATGGAAGATGAAACTCGTTACATATATATCACCGAAAAACCTATTAACCTTTTCAAAAATCAAATTTACCTCTTTTACGGTCCGAAAGAAAAAATTTCTATGAAAATAATTCACAAGAAAGTCCAAAATATTGTCCAAATAAAGAAAGACAGCAGTGACCTTCTTAATATAATGAAACGTTTTTTAATTACGAAGGGACTCATTTGCCTCTATTGCGATGATCTGTCATTGTATCTCAAATTTCAAGATCTCTATGTCAAATATTTTTCTATGAATAAAAAACTAAAATTACTAAAATCTAATATCAAATTGAAGGACATTGTAGATAGAAATGAGTTAATTACAATAATAAAAGCCGAACACATAAGTAAAAACCACCGGGGTATAAATGAAATGTTTTTGGAGTTGAAGGGGTTGTACTTTTATCCAAATTTGCAAGTTGAAATACAAAAGTTCATCAACAATTGTGAAATTTGTAATCTCGCTAAGCATGATCGACAACCACTGCAAGTACAAATGGCAATAACGGAAACACCTAAGCATTTCAATGATATTATCCACATGGATATTTGGTTTCCCGAACGTGGAAGAATGTATTTAACTACGATCGACAAGTTTTCAAAATATGCGACCATTCATACTTTGCAGGACAGAAATTGGATTGCCATTCTGGGTGCAATAAAACAGAGAATACAATTCCTGGGAAAACCGAATAAAATTATTTCCGATGGTGATACCTGTATATTGCACTCAGCTGTGGAACAGTTTCTAAAAGAAAGCAACATAATTTTCCATAGGACGACAGCATCACTTAAGACGGGCAATTCTGATGTCGAAAGGTTGCATGGTACTTTAAATGAACATTTGAGAATTATGAGTGCTAGCAAGGATAATTCTGAGTTAGATGAAAAGTTATTTAAAATAATAACAATTTACAATTCCACCATACATTCGACGACTAGGTTAAGACCTTTAGATTTCATCTCTAAAAACTTTCACAAAAAAGACATTGATTCTCTAGCAGATAAATATCAAAAAGAAAAAGAGACAAGAGTAAGTACTATGAATAAGGATATAGGAGTTCGCTTCGATCAATGTGTAGATATAGTAAAAAATAGGACAGTCATCAAAAATAAACCCAAATATAAAAAAATTACCCAATTTGCGGCAGAGGGAAATTATACTGTTGATAAATCTACAAAACGAAATATAAAGTATCACAGAAAACAATTAAAGCGAAAATATAAATACCAGAATTCGTAAGTCATTTACAGTTTGCAGGTAGATCCATCGTACCATGCTCAAAAAAGTTACAGATTCCTTTTTGAAATAATTTTTATTTGTATCCTCCTCTTTTCTGTGACTTTTTCCCATTTTCCAAATCTTCTATTTTCATTCACATTAAATTTTTCTTCGATTACATTAGTTTACATTTAAAATTCTTTATTAGGTATTATTATTTTTTGTAAATCTGGTTTGAAATCTAACGATCGTTCTATTGCTTTTCTTCAATTTTCTATTTCCTCTCCGAATTTGTAATTTGTTTTGACAAGGTTTGCCGAAATTGCATTTGAAAGGTTGATGGATGCGTTCAGGTCAGTTTGTTGAGGGTTAAGGTTGTGTTTATGGTTCATGCAAAAGGGTGAGTTCTCGATACCTGGTTTACACGGAGTGGTTCGGGAAAATTTGTTTTGCATATTCGATTGGGCTATTTATGCTATTTGGTACATTTGGATAATGAAGTAAAATAAAAATATTATGACATGAAATGGTTCCATAGGGAGGATTTTGAAGTTGTTGTAAAGAAAAATAATTTTTAATGTATAAATGGTTGATCATTATATTTCCCTTGTCCAGAATTTTTTTTTTTTTTTTTAAATCATTAGGTTAAAAAGTATAACTAAGAGTAATAGAAGTGTATAGTAGGTATGTATATTAGGTAAGTGAAAAAGAAAAAATGCTTTATTTACAACTTAATTTAATCATTAACAATTATATAATTACCTACTAGTAAACAAATCCTAAATTTTCTAAATACAAATTAAAAATATGAACGTTAAATATAATACTACACACACGATAAAAATTAATAAATTTTTAATTTTGTATAATTATTGCTAGTTAAATTTTTTTTTTTTTTTTTGAAAGAAACACTTCTTGGAAAATGAATTTATAAACAAAATGAAATAATTGGTTTTTTGATAAATTATTTAAGGATAATTTAAGATAAATATAAAATTAAATTTAATTAAAATTTATATAATTTATAATGACATATTATATAGTGCATAATATAAAAGATATATTTCGAAATTTTGTGAATTATGTAGCTAATTTTTTTTTTTTTTTTTTTTTTTTGAAAATAAAAAAAAATTTTTTTCTCTATTTAAGAAATTAATACAGTTTTTGGAGACCAAAAATACTTAGTGGGGGAGGTGTCACATATTGAAATATGACATTATGTTACCCTAAGTTTGTAACCTCCACCCATATCACATATTCACCACGCTTGTCGTTTGCTGAGCAAACAACAAGTGTGCAAACACTTTCACTCAATTAATTTCTCTTTCCAACATTATCTCCTTTTGAAGATAACGTTGGAGAGATCGAGTCTTATCGTCAGCGCATATCGTAAGTTTAGTTGGTAAGTTAGTCTTTAAGTATTTTTTAGTCAGTCGATTATATACCTACCAGAATAATAAAACTAGTTCTTGTAACTAGAGCGAATAAAACATAAAAACGTGGTTTTAATTATTCTCGGCTAAAACGACAAAAGTATATACAGTCCACAGGGTCATTAAGATAAGCACCTAATGGTGAACACTAGCGGACACCATACGTTGCCCCAAAATGTGTTCCTCTGCAAAGATATTGCCAAGCGTCACCATGGCACATTATCTAAGATAGAAAAAATCCTCTGACATCCTGTGTTTACGACTGCATGTGTCTTTGAAGGAAGTCTTTTTTTCCGCTACGGAAATGGCCCTTTCTTTGCCACGATTTGTGGGTGGACACACGTACATTGAAAAATTCGAGCGAATGGATTTATGATGTGCTACCGAATTTTGTGATGACACAAACAGACTACTACCCTACATACGCCTTGATGGATTGAAGCAGAGCTGACACATCTCAGCTCTGTATAAAGTGTCAGTCATTTAGTCTCGTAAAACTTTTCAAAAGTCAACAAGAGCTGGATACCCGCATTGCCGATGCTACGATGCTATCGATTGTAGCCTCAGGGTTGTTTTTGGTGTCAATATTTGATTGATGTATCCCTTCGTAAGTCGCAGACACACTGCTAAATTATGAAAAGGGCTTTGAAGAAACCTCAGAAGTTAATTAAATGGTCCAATGTATACCTTTAGTTCAGCGGTTTGTGTTGACTTTTTCTAAGGGATAAGCTAAGCATCTGTTTAATATCCGCAGGAAGAATAACCTTTCCTGTGTTTCGGTGTATGGAATTAATGATTTTCGCTTGAAGCGGTTACAATCCCTTTTTAATAAGCCCTACCGACCGACGACCCTTATTTCGATCTCATCGATGCTGAGATGGCGCATAACTTTTCAATATCTTGTGAAATTGTCACACTTGATGGAAGGGTGAGTTTATTATTTTAAAAAATTCCTCCAGGGTGATTTCGTAAAAGCCAATCTTTTGTTAAAAGAAAATTCATGTTTACGAGGGTTAAAAAAAATATTGTCGGCAGTAGGAGACATGTTTTTAAAGCCCTACATTGTTTTAACTATTGCACTCGCTCTACTAATAACTTAGACAATTGCAAACGCAACGCAAACTTAATAGAAGCATCGACCTTTTCAGCAAGCGATTAAAAATCATTCACCTCCTTTTGCCATAAACAGGTCAAAAGTGTAGAAATCGTTATCCCTTTTCTGCGCTAAAATGAATTTATTACTTCGCTACTCTGTGCAACAAAAGATATACGGCCACAAACCGTGGCGTCGGTGTAAAAACCTCACGTTACCATAAATTTAACTTAATGTTCCGCGGAAAGCATATATACAGTAGAGCAGCGTCTAAAAAGATCTCAACTCTGCAGAGCGCAACGCAGGAGGAGGCGAAGAACAGCTTGCCTTCTCAATCGTAACATATTCATTGAAAAAGAAACCGGCACAAACAGGATACCAGAAAATTGCTCGCCTTCCATTTAAGGTGGTTCAACATCGCTTTAGAATCGTTTCAAATTTATTGCACGGTTTAACGACTGTTAGAGCTGCAAACCTAGTAACTGGCAGCTGGAGGGGGGCAGCGATCTGAAACCGTGTCAGAGAGAAATAAAAATGGAAAGCGGCTAAGAAGGGACGTCAAGCCACTAGATATTTACGGAACCAATACCTACCATCATTCACGCTGCAGTTGGTATCCACAAGTGGAGAGTTGCATTTATGGATATCCATTAACTCAGCACTTTAAAAATATAAAGGATGAAAAAAACGTGTGAAAAACTTCCTGACCCCAATGCAGATTCTTAACTTTCACAAAGTTGTTTCGACAGAGTTTCACATCCACCTCCTAACGACCTAACCAGTGCAGCTCTCCCTTGCCTGTTCGCCGACCTAACTGGTTCGTAATTTAAAACGAATTATTCGCCTAAAATTATTTGCATAGTTTAGCTGAACTGAATTTTTAATCATGGTCCCCTTTTGTGTACGGGACGAGAAGGTGTCCTTATTAAATAAACATTGTGTGCGCATAATCCCATTTCCGAGCCGTTGGTGTGCGCTATGTGTCTCTGTCAGGATAGGACATAGAGAGTTTTAAAGACTAATTGCCAGCGAGGTGACGTGTTTTTATGGTCGACTTCTCCTATGTGCCTCTGTGCGGGATAACTATCGCTGCCAAGAATTGCGGTTCTGATGTCGGACGCGCGCTTTCGGTGTCATGCGGTGTGGTCGCAATGCGAAATGAATTTAATCAACTGACCGCAAACAAATCAGACAGCATGCCTGACATGCCGTCATTCAGATAACACAGCGACAGCTCCCGTAGAGCTCATTACTATGACAACACGAAAGGTAAGTAATGCCAATAACCCTGAACGGCGAGCAATAAGCGCAACAGTGGATGACCTGTAAATAAAAAATGTACGAGGACTACCATGGCACGAGGTAGAAACGATGTGTCCTTTTGCGAAGCCGACAATCCGAATCCAATCAATTGCGTGATGTGCGGAATGTGCTGCAGCGGACAACTTCACCGTTCACATGCAAGGAAGGGTGATGGATGGCTTGCATGTCCTTCCGTCATCGGGTGACGGTCGACCCGGGCTGTGTGTATGCACTATGCTTATGCACATAATCTAGGAGTGCGAAACAGTTTATACTTCAATAAACAGGCAATTCAATTAAAATGCAAAACCACTTAAGGTCTACAAACAGTGGAGAGGGAAAGTAGTTTTTTAGCAATACGAGCATGACTTCAGCTGAGCATAATTATTTGGTATCATCTCGTCCGCTTTCGAGCTATAAATGTGTTGGTTATCCTTGAATGGTAGTTTTAAATTAACAAATTTACTGTTTTGCTGAAAATTAGATCGATGATTATTTGGTTCCCAACTATTTAACAAGTTATATGCGATCGGCCTCATTCTGAAAAGTTGACAAGTGACATGTGACAATTTGTGCACTGACAACTGGAAAATTGTCAAATTTTTGATTCAAAAATTATTAAACATTGAGCACGTTCAAGATTCTAGTTAAGCAAGTCGGCAAAATGCCTGGAAGAAATAGAGGACATGAATGTATTCGAAAAGTGAGGCGGTGGATGGCAACAGTTGGTCTAGAACTAGCTGAACATAAAACGGAAGCAGTACTAGTAAGCAGTCGCAGGAAAAGAGAAACAATCACCATTAGGCGGTCATAATATAATGTCAAAATCGACAAGCAGATACCTAGGCGTGATGATCGACGCGAGGCTCACTAACAAAGAACACATTGAAAGCACGGCCGACAAAGCTGCTAGGGTGAGCGGTGCTTTGTCCAGAATAATGACGAATATTGGACGACCAAGGCAGCAAAAGCGGCTAATTTTGTCAAGGGTGGTGCAATCCATCTTAATATACGCGGCACACATATGGGCTAAAGCTTGTAAACGGCATGTACCCATTGGGACCATTCGCTCGCGTAAAAATGACGTCAGTGCTACATTATATATGTGGCGTGCTACATACCGTGTACTAGCACTTTTACACTATGTACTGACTATGTACACTTTTGTCGGTGGCCATGGTGTAGTGGTTAGAGTCATTGCTTGTGACCCGAGCGGCGTTAGTTCGAGCCCCGGCGGGACAGCAATACTCTGCCACTGACCATAAAGAGAAACGAATAATATCAGAGTTTCTCCACCAATACCCCCAAAAAAAGGGGCTTCTGCTTGGTAGTACAATGGACCATGATTCGTCTGACTGTTCCAGAATTTGGAATCCCCTTTTTTTTCTAAAAAAAAAAAACTGTGCTTATCGAACGGTGTCAGATGATGCTATATGTGTCAAGGCTGGAATGCTACCAGTGGATATCTTAGCCACTGAACTGAAAATGACCTATACAAGCACCTGAAAGATATCAGGCTGGAAGAAAGACAGCGAAGCATTAGAAGTTGGCAGGAGAGGATGAAACCAGTTCGCAAAATGAAGATAGACCCATCGTCTTATTTTGGAAATTCAGAAATGGACCTTAGCCAGCTTCTAACGGATGCTTCCGAGCGTATCTGAACAGATTTGGGCCCGATGAATCTCCCACCTGCCTTAACTGTGGAGATGCCAGGGAAGATGCATAGCACGTATTTTTTTTCATTGCCGCGTTTTTGTGCAGAACGTAGAGAAATAGAAGAAATAATTGGAAAAGTACAAACCCCAGAGAACATTGTACACCATTTGTTAACATTGAGCGCAATATGGGGCGGGGTAAAGCAGGTTACAGCGATAATCATAAAGGAACTTCGTCGACTAGAAAGACTCAGGGAGAGCAACCAACCACAATTTGTATCTCGCAGAAATCGGAGAATGGCAAATATGAAAAGAAGTACATAAATTGCTAATTGTTTGAAGGGTGTATCAACAAACATAAGTGAGCTGAATAGATCAGCCTAATCTTGCAATAAGTCCATGGATTCGCGTGCTGTGTAGCATGTCGCCGTCATGTTGAAACCACATGTCGACCAAAAACATCTATTTCATTTTGGGCAAAAAAAAAAATGCCGAAATCATCGCACGATAGCGAGCACTATTGACCGTAACGTTATTGTCATCATCATTTTTGAAGAAATACGGCCCAATGATGCCAATAAACCACACCAAACGGTACATTTTTGTGGATGCATTGACAGTTCTTGCAATATTTCTGGTTGCTCAGCAGACTATATACGCCAATTTTGATTATTAATGGACAAAGTGCTCTTAACACACTAACACACACACACTTAACACACACACACTTAACACATTAACACAGAACGATTTTTGGTAATAAAATTCAATAATTTGCAAACGTTGCGTTGTTCGGGCGTAAGTCTATCCATCGTGAAATGGCAATACTAACTAAGCATTTTTTTACTGTGACATGTGTCACGAATCACGCGCGAATTGTCAAAAAAATTAGACTGAAAAACCAAACAGCAAAAAAATCACCCTTAACCCTAGTTTTATGAACATGAGTCTCACAGACCCTCTCAGTTGATTAATCAGTGATAGCATTCGGTGTGAAGGAGATACAAACACGTACCTTTCAGTACCTTCAGAAAGCTTAGTACCGCGCAAGTTTCGTTGGTGCATATGGGTCTGAGGTACGTATGTTTATGAATAGTGTTACAATTTTTTATAGTTACGTGGCCTCTATGTTATTTTTTTGAAATAGGTATTGAATATGTATCAACTTTGTTGTCCTCCACGTACGTAATAGCAGCCGTAATAAACAAAAGCCATTGACAAAGTGACCATTTGTTGAAGAACAAATTGCTACTTTGGTTGGGTTATATGGTCGCGAAGGTGCCATGAAATAAAGTCTTATGCACTTTTGAAATTGCAATAAGATCCAAAACGAGTTTTGGACTTTATTTCATTTTTGAAAGTGCAATAAACTCATTGGACATTATTGCACTCAGCAATGTAAAAGAAAGACGAGCGGGGGGGTCCAAAAATCGTTTTGGACTTTATTGCAATTTCATGAGTGCATTAAAGTCCAAAATTACTTTTTGGACCTTTTTGCATAAGACTTTATTTCATGGCACCAATTGTCACCTGTCAATGTTTATCAAATTGGACCGTACAAATTTTTTTGCTTCGAAATAGATAATATTGACTATTCTATTGTTAGCGGGATTAATGCATGAACAAAAAACAAACTATTACTTTTCTTTGCGCCCATTTGATGAAGTATGACCACGTGGATGATCTCAGGACTTTAAACGAAAAACCCGGATCCCAGTGACAATAGAACTCGTGTGCGACAGAAAGTATCTGCCATAAAAATGGGCTCCTCCACCGAGCGGCGCAGATGAAATGGTCACATGACAAACAATTTGGTAAAGTCCATAATGTCGTATAAATGTTTTATCATGCCATTAGGCCAATGTTGCCAAGTTTTAAGTTTTAAGTGTTGATTCTCTAGTTTTATCAAAATCTGCGCTGAATTTGAGATGTTGAATGCGTAAGTAAGCCTTGTCAGTAGAACTTTGTTCCCGGTAATGAGAAGGACTTTCTCATCTCAACACTGTATCCACAGTTACGTTGGTCACAAAAACCTTAAAATGGTATTTATGACATTAAATCAGATCTGCCTGATGTCAGTGCTTTTGGGATAACCTCAAGGTTGCTCAAATGGACCCTCCATAGCTCTCGATCCTCCGCAATCGACTCCAAATCATCAGGGGCAATTCCCATACGGGTAGAGGAGAGATTATGAATTTGATCTAACCATCTCATCCTGGGTCTACCGAGGGGACGCCTGCCCGATGGTACGGATTCCATAGCACGTCATGGGATCCTGGTCGGGGACATTCGTTTAATATGACCAAACCACCGAAGCATGGACCGCTCCGTCCGGAGAAGTAGCTGCTCGACATTGAGTTCCTCACGTATTCTGGTATTTCTCTTGCGATCTCTACGGGTCACACCAGCAATACTACGGAGAAATCTCATTTCGGCAGCTTGTATTCGCGACCTTATTCTTTCGGTCATTACCCAAACCTCATGACCATAGGTAAGAGTTGGAACAAACACCGAATTAAAGACTGACAACTTAGCTTTGACACCAAGTTCAGTCCTCCTGATAACAGAATGACCAAGCTGTCTCAAAATTGATCCAGCCTGAGCAATCCTACAGGAAAACTCAACATTGCTCATTCCATCACTCGTGAATAAGACCCCGAGATACTTTAACTTCTCCACCTGTTTCAATGGGACTCCACTAACATGCAGAGTGCATTTAACAGGCGTTCTAGAGACGACCATCACTTCAGATTTATTCTTCAGATTTGAAACTTCTTTAAACTTCTTATAAAACTCACCAGCACCAACCAAATTCAACTTATTCGCAAAGTGGACGTGCTGTGTTGGCGAATTTGGAACAGAGATTTGTGGGTCAAAACCTTTCTGAAGAAGAGTTATACATGCATACACTGCATAGTGCATACCTAATAACCCTTCCTACAAATGTTACCCTAAACCAAAAGTGAACATATGAATTTAAAAAAAAATTATAATTTACATAATATTATGCTCACCAACAAAACCAAACTTTGCTGACACACTGTAAACTGCCTCGAATCACCCCTAAATCAAATATCAAATCCATTTTGTAGCCCCACTCCTCAGATATATCGTGTTTGTCTCATTATTTCGACTGATTCTACTGAAGTGAATTTAATTCGTAATCAGTTCTATGCTCTCAGGGGAGCTTAAGTTCATAATGGCATTGTAAGGGAAATTATCCTGTGGTGTGGGTGCAGTAGCAGGCGAAATCAAATTATTTTGTTTGACACATCCGAGAGCAAGTGTTTGGGTGTTAATCCCTAATGGGAAATGCCAAGCACGCATCTTGAAAACGATGATTATTTGAGGATTGGGTAATTCGTCATATAATCTCCTAGTCTCCTACCTGTGATGTGCCCCTCTGTTCCGGATGACCTTTGTCATTCCACTATTTATGGCTTTCCTTTCATCTCCCCTTTCAGCAAAATTGATTATCAACCGTTGAGTAATGGAAAGTTGTCCCTTTATCAAATTATTCTATAAATATGATATTATATCGAGTTGGTGCAAGCGCTAGGGGACAGGCTTGGTATAATAGCGCACTATGGCAGTAAACCTCTGAGCAAGTTCATGATCCATTAATTATTTTTAAACTTTGTTTTATTTGTATTTGTGTGTTTGCATTTGTATGAGTGCTTTCAGTTTTGCCGGAACTGTAATTAAATTTTGGACCATTGAACTTGGCCACAAAGCGAAAGCATATACAGTATACATACCTGATTGAGGATCGAATTATTCATTGAGTTTGCTGCGAGTAATTGTGTTGATGTTGTTAATGGAATGCAAATTCCGTGTTAATGTGATTACTATTTGAATGGACACAAGTGCAGGATACATATAAATAAATGTTTCAAAAAATACTCGGGCGTATACGCAATATTTTATAGTTAGTGCACTAGTATAGTCAAAGTCAATTACTTTGCAGTGTAACTTTTGTTTCTGAAACTTTGTAACTTTAAACAGCTTTCAATGGACATGATAGGTCTATTGGTTTGGCCCGGCCATACTATATCTACTTGATATGGGATCAATATCCAACAAGAATATCGCTATTTACGCATTGATAGTCAAGCTGCAATAAAATCGCTAGAGTCCTTCATCATGAAATCTTAAGGAACAGGAACATAAGAGCATTATGCGCGCAGAACCATGCCAGATTATATATTGGGTACCCGCGGACATTGTAACATTGAGTGTAACGAAAGGACCAAAAACGGAGCAGAGCTTCAATAAATTGAAACTACTGAGTGCATAAGACCACCAATAGCCGTGGCCAAGACAATTATTCTCGAAAAAAACTGGAAATAGGGCAGACCAAAGATAGTCGGATATAGTAGGTCTGGCTCTCAAAGGCCCTGTGGCCTAAGTTAGATCGGAAAAATTCTGTAGAATTATTAAAACTCCCCAGCAGATTAAACCTACGAATGGCAAAAGGGATACTCTCCTTGCACTGTCTTCTAAGAAAGCACGATAGGAGATTCGGTTTAATAAATACGGGCACGTGCAGGTATTGCGAAGGCTTACATGTCGCAGAGAATAATACCCATCTTCCCTGTGAATGTCAAGCTATTGCTCGGTACAGAAGGAAACGCATTGGAAGGCACTTCTTCGACAATTTGAAGGAGGTTAGCCTCATAAACAAAATTGAAAAAATTTGTAGGTTCTGTAGGGAAATTAATTGCTTGGGCGAATTGGTTTAGGTTTTGACCGTAAAGGTTCCCCATAGATGGCGATGGGTGTCTACTCCACTGTGATGAACTCACACACCCTATCCTAACCTAACCTACTAGGGGAACGAAAATATGTGATACTATTACCAAATGAACATTTCGATGGATAAAGCTACACAAACTGACACGTCGACAGGATACATTTTAATAATTGCTCTTGGGACCAACATTTTATTGCTTCCTTAAGAATATCTGTCCGTAAGGAAATGAAGGCACCGATATGCCCACCATTCTCAGAGGCCAACGTAAAGCTATAGACAGACATATAACCAACTGATTAAAAAAGAAAAATGAGCTTTTTCTTTTTTAAATACTTTTTCCGGGAAAGGCGAACCTATAACGCTTCATCAGCGCTCCGAGTTGCTTGCAGATGTATATTAGTTCTGCACTTAAATTGCTGCAAATTGTAGTCTTCTGGAAATATATCCCCAGGAAGCGAGTTCCAAAGTTTGCTTGTCCTGTAACAGAAGGAGTTTTGGAAAGATGATGTCCTCACGGTTGTCAAGTGTACTGTATGGTCATGAGCATTAGCAGCCTGTCTTGTGGGGCGCCCAAAAGTTGCATTTCGAGGGATAATGTCCTTGAGTTCCTCGGAACATCTACCATGGAAGTACCTATAGAACAAGCAAAGGACAGCGACTTATCTTCTGTGCACCAACGGTTGTAGTTTCGATGTGAGTGTAAGGTCTCCAATAAGTCGAACTGCTCGTCTCTGTATGCTGTCAAGTAGGTTAAGCGAATGTTTTGGGCCCGAGCTCCATAGGTATAAAAAATAAATAAATAAATAGGTGGTGCAACAGGCGTTTTGTGTGAGTTTCTATTTTTGGGACGAATGGAAGGGACCTACAATTTTATGCCGAGTCCGAACGGCTCAATTGAGAAGCTTTTTCATGACAGGCATACTCTCGGATGTTTGTCAGACGTTCGCGAGAGGTGGCGCAGTAGAAAAAATAGGTATATGGGAGCAATATTCCAGGTCTGGTCTAAACTGTGCTTTGTAGAAAAGGAGAAGTTGCTTGGGGCTAAAGTACCTCTTTGCTCTAAATAGGTAGCTCAACTTAGCGGACGCCGATCTTGCGATATAGGATATGTGGTCCTGCCATGTGATTCGTGAATTAACTGTGACTCCTAGAAGGTGCATTGAGTCCTTGGGATCGATTGGATGGTCATCTATTTGGATCTGAGGAACTGTTGCTGCATTTTTCCTGGAAAATGTTGTGAGCTGTGTCTTGTTCGCATTAAATACAACCAAGTTGTCTTTTCCCCACTTCAAGATTTTGTCCAAATCACCATTTAGAGAACTAATTTGTTCACATCTCTGACTGTGAGATGTAGCCGCATTCACAGGCCCACTGTTCGAGATACAGAATATAAGAGTGATATGATAAAGTGTGGGGTGTTCTAATGGCTAATGCACCCTCCACATCACCGCATCCACTGCACAGGTCATCTGTACTGATTTCCATTTACTTTGTATAGTATTTCAGCATATTGTGTTCGGTGATAATACCTACAATCGAGGACAATGATTTCTTATTCAATTTTTAATTTTTTTCCAGTTTTCTGTTTGTTATAGATTGGTCACATTTTCTTAGTTTCCTGCTCATTCTTTCATTTGTCGCCATTAATATTTTGTTCTCAATCGTATGTCTGAGACTACATGGGGGGAATTATTACTGTGGTGTCGGTCTGGTCTGGTTTAGTTCAAGGGAGGAACCTTTTCTTGCCAGCTCATCAGCTTTTTCATTTCCAAACACACCTCTCTGCCCGGGAACACAGCATAGTCTTACGTTGTGCTGCGCGCCAAAAAACCCGTAGCTCTTCGCAACAGCGACTTACAAGCCTTGCTTTAACAGCACAGATCGGAGTATAACACGGCGCCAACGCCGATTTCCATCTTTGATCCATCCGTGTAGATAGGGATGGTTGTTCCGATGGATGGCGGTTGATCTTCGTACCATTCGTCCCTGCTGAGAAAACACGTGGTAAATGGTCTTGTGAAATCTAGACGGGGAGTCGTGTAGTGCGCGCATACATTATTGCCGGTGTTTTTGTTCAGAAGTTGTGCATGTCCCGTCAGGCTGTGTTTTCAGCTTTTGGTCTGGCTTAACCGAAGGGCGCTGTTTGCAGCAGAATTCTATACGAAAAGGTCTAGAGGTTTAAGATTGGGTATAGGCTCTAGCCCTGCCGTTGGGCTGGTTCTCATTACCCCCGTATTGCCAATAAATGCCACTCTTTGAATTTTTGTCACGGTTCTAAGGTTGGCGACTTTTGACAGTGCCACCAGAATAAACTTACTTATTTTAGTATCGGCCTTACAGCCGCTGTGTAAAGCCACATGACTATTTTGGGACTAAGATCCCATGTTCGTCCGAATATTCTACTACGGGCATAAAACGGGTCCAAAAATTACGTTTTGGACTTTTTTGCATAAGAATTTATTTCATGGACCGCCAAAAATCACTATCATTGCCTTTTTGGTTCTTTCTTTAATGTTGAAATTAGTTTTCGATCTTGGATAACTCACAGGTAGGTATTTGGCGTTATCAGAAATTATTAGCAGAATCCCTTCAATTGTTGGCAAGCTAAATTCCGGAATTATGTTTTTCTTGGTAAAGAGAACTAATTCCTTTTTATGTCGGTTTACTGCCAATCTACATTTCTTTGCCCAAATATTGACCGTAACCATGGGTAGAGCTCTGCTTAGTTGTTCACTGATAGTGGAGAGGAATTTTCCTTCACAACTATTATTTGTAGAGGTCTTTATTTTGACGTATAGATACATTAAGTGAGTACTAGCAGGAGCACCTTTTTAACTGCGCGCTCTTCCATGTCGTCGTGAGTGTCATACAGAATAGGTCTACCATATAAATATGTTTGGAGCGGTGGCCATGGTGTAGTGTTTAGAGTCATTGCTTGTGACCCGAGCAGCGTTGGTTCGAGCCCCACCGACCATAAGAAGAAACAAATAATATCAGAGTTTCTCCGCCACTAAACACCAAAAAAGGGGTTTCTGCTTGGTAGTACAATGGACCGAGATTCGTTCGAGTGCTCCAGGATTTGGAGTCCCCTTTTTTAGAAACAGAAAAAAAAATATATAAATATGTAGTTTATTACTTACCTCTTGTCATGCCCAATGATGTAAAAATGGCTCTCTTCACTACCGTGATATATCAAATACGGAATAAAGGAAGCACTTTTAGCATCAAGACATTAAAAAGAAGTAAACTGCTTATCCCCGGTAACCAAAAAAAATAACACCCTGACATCAACTGATATTGAAACCAATTGGAAATGTACAAACAGCCACTTGAATCCCCTTAACCTCTTTCGAAGAGGTAATTGACTTTTCATTGGCATTATTTGCCCTCTCAGAATGACACCGACCCACATATTATGATTGCCGCACGCAACAGTATTTATTTTTACCGAACGTCAGTCCCATCGTACGCTACTGTTATACATACATACCCTTGGTTAAATTACCGAGATTTAATGTCCTTTCATACGAAAAGAAAAAAAAAAACAACAGGAAAGTTTAATGAGGACGCGTCAAAAATATCCTCTCGTAGTTGGCTTCTGCGGTGCTCATGCTGGTGATGGTGATGGTGACAGTGACGCAATCAGCAATGCGACAATGCGACAATGCCCGGAATTCCCGTTGCTGTTTTTTTTGTTATAGCTTTGTTCGCATGAACTCACCTCTTCTTCGCATGGCGTACGACCAACGAGTAAGAATACGAGTACGAGTCGCGCTACACTGGCGCTATCTAGTTGACATCATTAACGGTTCACTCCGCACAATAAAAGATTGCTTATGCACGTACGTGCTGGCGAAGTAATCCAATTACAGTACATACTTGCAATGGTCCACCCGCCCGCCACTGACTCCCACAGTTGGCGCAAAGATATTGTTGTCATATTCCTTGTGACCTACACTCCACCACCACCCTCTACCTCTGAAGCTGGCTCATTTCCAATGCATGCATTAAGTGTCCATAAACTTTCTATTGGCTTCAATTTACTGTTTACAGTTATTATTATTGCTTGCACATACACAGGAGCAGGAGGTGGAATTAACATTTTATGGCGCATTGTTTGGAGATCTCCTTCGTTGGCCTGCCCCATAAAGGCTCCGTATATTACCAGGCTTACTTCATAATGAGAAGCTCTTTAACAAAAAAAAAATAAATAAATATTCTCAGTCGTTATCCACCATCCTCCCTTCCACTTCCTGTGTTCTGTTTGTTTAAACACAAGCTCATGAGAAGATTGGACTGGGGGTAGAGTACGTACTTAATTTGAATTTTATAAAAATGTCCCACAGGATGTAAAATTTATATCGGACAATAGGAATGAACGCCAACGCTAAGGAGTGAGACAAAAATCTGCTATTGCCCATAAATTAGTGATCCAGTCTGGCAGTGTGGTTGTATAATAAATTCGGTAGAATTTATGACCATTGTTAGGCTATTCTGTATTGTGCGGGTGAAGGTGTAGGTGGGGTGACGGGTTTCCGGAAGAAGATTTTGCGACGACCGGAATGTGTTTTGAAGTAACTGTCTTGCAGGGTTCGATAAATTGACAATTAATGCTGTAAAGAGAGCAATTTTCGGCAATTACTTTGTCGGTTAGCTTCTCGATGCTATCGCGGTTGGTTTGTGTGATGAATTTATTACTTGTGAATTGGTTTAGCTTATGGGACATCGGACATGCAGGGAATGGTACATAAAACATTGAATAGCTTAAAGTTCCGGCTATTGATCTTTAGTGGGGAAGTTTTTATTGCCTGCAATTTGAAGGCATTACAATAATAAATATGCCAGCAGGCTGAATGAGAAGACCTTTCAAATCCAAATTCCAAAGCCTCACTTTGAGGGTTTAAAATGTTCTCAGAATTCAGAGGGATAGAAGGCTGCATAGTGATAGATTTTTTTTATTGAAAAAAAAAGTGATTCTAAATCCTGGTGAACGTAGACCCGAATTTCGGTCCGGTACCAATCAGAAACCCAATTTTGGCCAATAAACTCTGATATTATTCGTTTTCGGTGGCAGAGCAAACACAATAGCCACTACACCATGGACAAAGTAACAACGTTTAGTCGTATACTTAATTATTCTACCTGAAAACTTGCAGACTGACTTGTACTAGTAACACAAAATTACCAAAGAAATCCAGCGCAATAACAGATAACTGATTAAATGCAAAAGCGGCGTGATAAGAAATGTTTAGAAGAAACCACTGTTTGAAATATTTCACTTTGCATCGATGACGATTTTTTTACTGAAACTCAGAAACTCACTGCTAGGTTCCACATTTCACTTTCACTCGAAATGAAATCGGAAATGAATTTTTGTGTTCTACATTTCACTGTATTCGATTTCGATTTCACAATTTTCGGAATTAACACAAAGTAAAATTTCGAAAAAATGTCAGAGTTCCCGAATCGCTTGAAATGCAAAACACTCAAAACAAATTCACTCGATTTGCAATTTCGATTTCACTCGATTTCTGGAACTTACCTGTCAATCTCCTTTTTTCTACAAAATTCTAAATTTCCTATTCAGTCGTAAAAAACAAGCAAAGAAATCACTAAAATGTTTGAGCCTATTTTTACTAAATAAATAATTTAATTTTTAAATAAAGAAAATTTCCTACAGAAATTTATGATTTTTTTATCAATCATTTTCCAATACGGCGACTAAATCCTTAGAAAATTTTATAAGACTGGTTGGGGTCAGCATGCCGAAAAGTACACTCAGAAATTTATTAGATCTACTATACAATTTCCTACTAGCTCATATTTGGCAAACCGCATTCAACTTCACACGTCGTCGGCTTGCTCGGCATCTCTGCCACTTGTTTTTCCACCATTTTTGGTCCCCCATTAAAAAAATGATATTTATTTACAGTATTAAAAAGTGATTCACACTTTCTGTCCAATTGAGACTTAGGGTAGGTAAGTTACGCCAAGCCTATGCCAATATCATCTGGCACAGTCTCAGGAACGAAGCGAGCGAGAATTGCGATTGCCGAAAGCAGTGGATGCAAAAGGCTAGAGTAGGATAGATATAAGTTAGAATAGGCTTTTTTTTTTGTCGTCCAAGGTCGTTTAATATTAGTTCTCCGCCTGTCCATCTTTAGTTTTCTTATGGCATGATTTAGTGTCCCATAAGCGATAGCCGTGCAACCGCGAGAGTGTCACCGACCGTCCTCCTCCACTACTTCGAAGATGCTCTTGTGGCATACCTTAACTCATAACAATGGTTCATAAGTCATAGCAATTCCTTACTAAAGCTTATAAGGAAATTGATGACCAAAAGTCAAAAAGAACAGTGCTTTAAATATGTCTGCCAAGAAGTGCCCTAGGTAGTGACATCCAAGTTCCAAAAGAGGTAGCTCAATGATCACCCACAGCACAGTGTGACATTATTTGCAGGAAAATTCAGGGTGGCCAAATGGTAATGTGCAAGTGGAAGGCTATGTTTTCGAATCCAATATAATACCACGAAAAGATAGCTTAACGGTAAGTATAACTTTGAATAAAAAAATAAATAGTTGGCGCAACAGGCGTGTAGACCAGACACCCTAGGCCTAGCTTTTCATAACCACGAGTTTTAATTTTTGGAACGAATGGAAGGGACCTACAATTTTATGCCGAGTCCGAACGGCTGAATTGAGAACCTTTTTCAGGACAGTTATACTCTCTCGGATGTTTGTCAGACATTCGCGAGTAGAAAAAACATTAAGATGTTATTTGTGTTTTTCCGGGTATCGAACCTGGGACCCCTCGCACAGTAGTTCAGCACTCTAACCACTGCGCTCCTGCGCCTGTGTGGTCCAAGTATAACCTTGACTTAGCAAAAATAAAAAAATAGTCATGGAATTATAAGCGAACACCAAAAAATTATATTGTCTATTGATTTGCTGGAAAACTCGTCTAGGACTCCCTAGGAATTTATGTTGGAGACCTGGGTAGTGACATATAGGAAGAGCTCACTCATCACCGCAGCCTTTACAAAGTTCTTCCTCTTTTAGGCCCATTTCTTCATGTGGTACCGCATAATATTGTGCCCCGTTATGATTCCTACAAGGAGGGACAGGGATTTCTTATAGTTTCATTGAAGAACGGCCACAGCATTCTTGTGGTATTACAAGTATTTGGGTTTCAAGCTTGAATGTGCAAGGCGGGATGTTCACAGACTGATTAGCTGTCGCTGTAGTTCTGAAATAGCTGTCGAACCCTTTTCTTGCTAATTCTAATCTGCTTTCTCTAATCAATGCCTTCATGTTTTGGAACCTATCAGAGCGATACCTTGTGCTATGTACCAAAAGCTTTGAGTTCTTCGCGATAGCACTTTACAAGTTTCGATTTTATTTCTGGTGCAATTTTGGCTTTTATTGTTGCCTGACTGTCGATAAAGAAGGTTGTACCTGGTATTGCCCGTGCCTCAGACTCACGGGCTGCTGCTGTTACTGCCAGTACCTATGCTTGGATGCTACTATGGTTGGGGAGGGGTTTTGATTTCGATATACCCAGCGATTCGGACAAGACACCAGACCCTACCCAGTGTCAATTCTAGAACCGTCTGTAAATACGTCAGTGTGCTGTTTGCATGTCCTGATAGACAAGAATATATCTACGAAATCCAATTCCTGGGCGCGAGCAAAGCCGGGCTGGTAGGGCTAGTGCGACAATGAAAATCAAGTAGGTACATGGAAAAGTACTAGCTCCAAAATTCATTAGAGCACCCAGAATATCTTGGGGAATCTAACTAAGTCTAGGATCATAGATTTCAAACCGAGTCTGCATATGATCTGAACCAAGACAATATGTCAGGCTATCAGTCTAATACGTATACATCTGTATACGGCGCTTCATAAGGCTTAAGGCTCATTCTTGGCACTTGGTCTGTGGACTTAGAGCTTTCCTTATAAATCCATTAACAGCAGTGGGTAAACAGGTGACAGTAACTTAAAGAAGTAGTATAGTCTACTCATTACTGATTGACCAAGATTGAAATTTTATCACATACCGCAGCACAGTTGCCAATATGGAAGGGAGAGTGAGGTAAGGCATTCAAAGTAACGCGACAGTTATTTAAACCCCTTTATCAATTCATATTAATTAAGTGAAATCTGGCACCACAAAGCTTGCCCTGGCTAGCTCGTATCTGAATGTAATGAATATAATTAAAGTTGACCATTCACAAAACAACTGAGCATGAGTACACATACAGAGTCTCAGATTCGGTCCATTAATAGATTTTAATTTAAAATCCGACAGTGTGTTCGTCCTATTTCGTCCTTAATGTAGGTATTAAATTTTGTTAAAAGTTTCATTTATGCTACCTCTACCTCATTACATGCCAATTTGAACTTTTTCCCTCCATTACAAAACAATTTCAATATTGCATTGCAAAAGTTTAAACTCATATTTCACAACTTTAAGGCTTACACAAAGACTCGTAGTCGGTAAATCATCTCTAATTTGAATGCTGTCAGAAGTGAAGTTATCCCCCAGACCCAGACCTTGCTCTGAATGGCATAAATGCAAACGAAAGGAATATGTGTACCCTTTGTGGGCACAAACACAAAATAACCTTTTGAAAAGGAACAAGTTTCTAACAAGCGCACACAATCTGCCCCACTATACCTGAGCACAGTCGCATGTTGTGGAGCTTGTAGAACATAACAAAGTTTCATCGAAAACGCATATTTGAACAATTTTCGAAAATGTTTTCACTCAAAATTCAAGTACGGAAAACTACGATTTTTCATACCGCCCTCGTTTACGAATAGTAGTGGGTTGTAACAAGAGGGGAGGGTTAGGTGTTTAAAACTCCTTTGAAGCAGAGTTTGGCACGCTTGCGGATCGCCGGGCTGATACTCGTCGGATGGGGGGGGGTCTTTTCTGCTTCTAACCTCTATACAAAATAATTTATCGTGCCAATTATCCAGATTGGATAAAAGAAAGAGAAGAACTTATGTCGTCAGCCTGTCCTTGTATTAGTTATGAAAGATAGAGATAAGATAACAGAAATTCTAATAAACAGGAGAGAGTAGGTATTCTAATGAAATCATATTCAAACCGCAAAAGACAAAAGAGAAAAAAAAAAGAGGGAGATTAATTTAAAAAAAGAAGAAGAGAAATGTCAGTTGTTGTTGACTATGCAGCGGTTTATGCTCTCGCTGCACATTCGGCTATGCCCACCCGCAACAGCTGATTGGGTCAGCTGCTCCTTGGCTACCCGTCGCCGTATTCTAGATTAGGTAGCCCCTTACGCTACGGTGCTACGCCACTACCTCACTTTCTTTACCCGTCATTGCCGTACATCGCCAAAAAAAAAAGGTTTACCACATCATGATTGTCGAACCAAAGATAAAATTCATTTTTCTATACAGGGTTTATTATCAAACTTAATATCTACCTAATTCGTCATACATTTTTTTAGAGTGCTTCTTCATGAATGAATAAAAATATGAAGCATTATGACTTGCTAAAGCTACGAAAAAAAAAAATCGTATCCAAAATATTCAAACTAATTGTAATAGATCTTATTACCTAATTAGTGATATATTCACTTGACGATGGTAATTCTAAAATACTAATTCAAAAGTTTGTGTATGTTTTGTATGGACGTTTCGTCTTATATGTTGGTAATTTAGTATATGTATATAAGTATTTCAAAAATTTGGTATTGTGAGCGTAAATGTATAAAAAAAAATTCAAAAAATTTAAGAAGAAAGATTAAATAAAAATAATAGGTATTACGTGTTGGCCAAAAGAAAATACTTATGCTTAAGACTTACTGTTCATACCAGTATATAGGTATAGGTACACTTGCTTTTAAGTACCGTGTAATGTGTGTTGATATCTTGTAGGTGTTTTATGTTCTTGTTTTAAAGCTGATTGACTCCGTTCTTGTGCGCACAAAATCGTTTGTCCTGTTGCTCGTGTTCTTATTGCTGTTTGAAAGAATTTTAATTAGATATCTGAATGTGTAAGCATGTGTGTATTGTCTAATGGCATTACCTGTGTGTACTTTCCTGTCTTAAAACTAGAATATGAAATAAAAAAAAATACTAATTGTAAGATTGTGCAGAGGGCTCAATCCAAACAACTAAAACTAAAACTATAACTATAAACTACAATAGATGTGCTGTTGCTTGGGTCACTTCTGGGTTTTGGTGTTAACTCCGGGCATTTTTGGTAGTGCAGTAATTATGCAACTCTGCACTGGTGCCTAGTCTGGTCTAGTCGAGCAAATTGGCGGATTCTTGTAAGGGTTGCTAGTCTCTCAGCTGCATAACTAAATTTACTTCGCCGAAATTGATTCCTTTCCACGTGATGGGTGTTTTTAAGAAGCGATCGCAAGTTAGACGTCACACAAGAATTCCGCCTGGAGTGCCAACGTTATTTCACTGGCAAAACGTGAGTTTTGGGATCGATCTTTTTTTTTTAGCGCAAGATTGATTTGATCCGATGCTCTGGCTATTTTGTTGGTGATGGTCGTTGCTTTTAGAATTGCTGACTTGAGTATCGTGAAGCAAAGCACGTGCAAACCTGGATTACAATGCTCTCCCACCATATATTGGGGACTGGGAGGATTGAATCTTGTTCCGTGACAGCGAGTGGGTGGTGCGCTTTAGTTTTTCGGAGCGCTGCGCAAATGATAGGGGATAGCAGCAGATATAAATCATGCGCTTACGACCGTTGGGTAATTTTCACTAATTATCCCAAGAAGCACTGTACATGTAAAATAAATTCTCTTAAAAGCACTGCGTAACACGAACTTAGGGAATTCTTACCTTTCGTGCGTTTGTGTAGTATTTTTATTTTGTTCACTTTTTATGTGGCTTTTATACTTTATAGCTCGTATAGGTCTATTGAGTTTTGTTAAAGTTTTTAAGCAAAAATTTACTTTGCTACTAACAAAAAAAAATGATTTTAGTCGTACACTTAAAATTGCTGGTTACCGCACTCACTGTCACAAAGGAATAGGAAGATCGTTCGAGATAGCACATGCTTATATGCATATACATATCCAACCTATCTGACATTTTATTCACGATCTATTTCCTTCGTTCAGTGAAGTTAAGAAGGAGTGCAGTGGCCCTGGAAATGCGTGGGTGCCATGTCAGGTTAAAGTTTAAATTTGTCGGTTAATTTTTGTTTTTCTGATGACAAAACAACACAATGAATAAATGAATGAACATCATAAGAGGATATGCTACAAAGTCAGGCATTTGTCACCACACTTGGAGTCAAAGACATGAAAAACAAATCCGTAGATGTTCCTTCATTCATCCATTCTCCCGTTTTATTCTTTTGCAAAGATGGTCACATTCAGTAGGCTATCGACCCATGACCCTGATGTTTGAACATTTCTTGCTAGTATAATTGAACGAGTTGCGGAAAAGAGAAAAAAATATATCAAGGATCTAATGCCGCAAATCCTTGGCATGGTAAACCCCAATGGATTTGCCTTGGCTGTTCTCAATTTCATACAACGATCGTCCAATTTGTCTAACGATTCTGCATTTTACAAATTTTTTGCAAAGTTTTGCATTAAAATGCTTAGATGCATTACTCAGTACGAAATTTCTCCTGAAAACTTCTTCCCCTGGTTTGAAGACTCGTGCAGAGGACCGCAAATTATAACTTTTAGCACTCCGCTTATATGCTTCTAGTAAATTGTCTTTCACTTTCGATCTCACTAATTGCAATGTGTTCGAATTAGGTAACATTTCAACTTCGCCGTCACTTAACGCTTTAAGTTTTTGTGCTATTTTGTAAGCATCCGCATGCATAATCATATGACGACCAAACAAGATGAAATACGGGGACATGCCTGTAGACTGGTGTGTCGAAGTACACAGGGCTTGTTGGATTTCTGACAAGTGAACATCCCACTCCTTTTGATCATCTTTAAGATACGTTCTGATGGCTGATAGTATTGAGCGGTTCACCCTCTCCGAAGCATTCGCTTGTGGAGAATAGACTGCATTGCGTATATGCTTCGTACCGTATTTAGCTAGAAAGTTGCCGAATTCTTGCGAAACGAATTGTTTCCCGTTGTCGCTGTGCAAAAATTCGGGCACTCCAAACTTTTGGAAGACTTCCTTCTCTAAGAATTCAATAGCCAATTTAGAGGTGGCTTTGTGCATTGCCTTCAAAAAGACAAATTTGGACATCTGGTCCAAAACAACGAAAATGAAAAGTTTGCCATTTTTGGTGCGAACATATGGGCCCATAAAATCAATATAGATCTTTTGAAAGGGGATTTCTACTGATTGTTGGTTTCCCATAGGTGGCCTTAATGTGAAATTTGGAGCCTTATTTTCTTTACATTGTTCACACTTTAAAACAAAATTCCGAACTTGTAAGACCATATTTGGCCAATAAAATGATTCTTTTATTCTATCTAGCGTTTTTCGAATTCCTCCGTGCGAGCAGTTTGGGGGATTGTGATACTTTTCGATTAAGGATAGTGTCAAACCAGTAGGTATCCACAGTTTCCACTCAGATTCCCTATTCTCGAGGTCAATGGTACTGGTAAAAACTCGCTTAAATACTAAATTGTCAACGATTTTTAGGTCTGGAAGATTGTCCTGATTTTCCCTAATAGTTGCCAATAAGTCTAAATACTCCGTGTTCCTAAACTCAGGTGATGTTAGATCTGTTAAATTATTAATTTCGTTTACTTCTGAAAAATGTTCCACATACGCCCTCGATAACGTATCAGGTACTATGTTATGAGCGCCTTTTCTGTGTTCAATATTAAATGTGAACGCTTGGAGTTTCAGAGACCAGCGAGCTAGCCTACCGCTAAGATCTTTTAAGGACATTAGCCACTTTAGACTCGCATGGTCTGTGACAATGGTAAATGAACTACCTTCCACGTATGGCCTAAATTTGTGCACAGCTCTTACTGCTGCTAAACATTCCTGTTCTGTAACGCTATATTTTTGTTGGCAGGCGTTCAGTTTTTCGGAAAAGTAAGCAATTGGCTTTTCCTGGTTCTCTTCATCGAATTGTATCAATACTCCACCAATTCCTTTGGAAGAAGCATCGCATTGGATAACAAATCTTTTGGAGAAATCCGGATTGCTCAACAAGGGAGCCGAAACCAGAGCACTTTTTAACGCTTCAAACGAGGTCATTGCATCAGGAGACATCTCAAATTTTTTTCCCTTTTTCAAGGTATCGGTCAATGGTGATGCTATTGAAGAAAAATTCCGAATAAATCTGCGGTACCAACCGCAGAGACCCAAAAATCGTCTCACCTGTTTCTGAGTGGCTGGAACTGGAAAGTCTTGTATGGCCGATACTTTGTCTGGGTTAGGCTTAATGTGTCCTTGACCAATTATGTATCCCAAATAGCGAAGTTCTTTGAAGCAAAAGAACGATTTCTCAACATTGATAGTCAAGTTCGCATTCTTCAAACATTCAGCTACTTGCTTCAGTACCGACAGATGGTTATTAAAATCTGGTGAAATTATAAGGAGATCGTCAAGATAGACGAACACGTTTTCCCTTAATGCACTGGGGATCACTCTATCCATTAACCGGCACATCCTTTGGGGTGCATTACACAACCCAAAGGGCATCACGGTGAATTGATAGAGTGGTCGACCTGGCACAGTGAATGCGGTCTTCTCTCTTGACTTCTCCTCTAGAGGGATCTGCCAGAACGCGTCTTTGAGATCCACACTACTAATGTAATGCGTATCTCCGAGACGGCTGAGCAGACCCTCTATATGCGGTAGCGGGTACGCATCTCTTTTGGTGAGAGAGTTCACCTTGCGGTAGTCCAAGCATAGCCTATTCTTACCCGGTTTCCGGATAAGGACTATGGGAGAACTCCACGCACTTTGGCTCTCTTCAATAACACCCAAAAAGAGCATGCGATCCAGCTCCGCATATATTATCTTTTGAATGATTGGTGACACCGGGTAATGGCGCTGCTTTACCGGGTCAGCGTCATTGGTGTCTATGATATGCTTTTCCAAAGAAGTTTTTCCTAGGCCAAGTCTTGCGAATGAAGGAAAAAGAGAAATCACGGTTTTTAGTTGGCCTTCCTGTTCGAGGGTAAGGTCGTGCATCGGTGGGCTATGTTTAGGCTTCTCAACCCCACTTTCTTCGTTAGTCAAGACAGAAGAAACCTCACTAATCAAATTCGGAGCGATTTGGAATTTGGACCAGAAATCTATCCCTAGATAGAGTGGTTGAATGAGACCTGGAACTAGGTAGAGATCGAGTGGTTTTACGGTATCGCCATACTCAACCAAAACCGATAAACGTCCTACTATCTTCTGTCCATTTCCATCTGCTGTGTTTACCGCCGAATTAAATTTAATGATTGGAATATCCAGTTCTTGAACTAACTCGATACACCCTTTTCCTAAACAAGAGATCGAGGCGCCACTATCCAAAAGTCCTCTAATTTCCTTCCCTTTTAATACGACATTGGCGTAAGGCCTACTATCCTGAATGTTACCTCCAAGGAAAGATTCACTAATGAGACGTTGGTAAACTCGTCGCTTCTTATATCTTTGTCGCATTTTAAGTATTTTATTTGGAATGTCTGGTAGATTAATTTGTTCTAAGTTAAATATTTTGTTTCGAACTCGATTGTAATTGTGCAATCTCTCTTCGAAAGATAATTTATAAAGTGGTAGGCCTTGAGATGGTAATTCCCTTTGGTTTGAGCTGATCCCATTGCCTTTTGAATTAGAAGGGATAAGTTTCTGATTATCAATTATATCGGGATCGGAGTCACATAAATTTGGTGAGGTGTTGGTAGAGGCATCTTGTTTCATTGGTCTGGGGTCGTCTGAGTCGAACGTGCCTGCCCAGAACTCACCACGTTCGGCCTCATGTTTCCCTTATGAGGGTTACACTTGGGACAATCAAGTACAGTGTGGTTCTCAGTACCACACCGATAACAAAAAAGTTTTTGAACTGGTGAACGGCAATGAACAAAAAGATGGCCAACTTGCTTACAGTTAAAGCAAACGATATTTGAGTTTACCTTTTTATTATCGGAATTGGCTGAGCGATTGTCAAAAGAAACAGCTGAGACAATTTCAAACGAGTCTGAACGAACGTCTGATAAATTTTCATCGAAACTATGCAATTCGTGAATACTTCTGTTACCATACATACGATTTTGCATACCATATCTCAACTGTAGCATCTTTTCTGTTCGCCTACACTCATCTCGAAATTGCTCAAACGAATCTATTCTCATAGGATAGATAAAGTTCATGAGTCTTGTATTTATATTATTCCTTAGTATTTTTATGAGATCCTGATCTCGAATGGGATCCCTAAGTTGACTTTTTAGATGAATAATCGCCTTGTAAAATTCATCGAAGCTTTCATTGGGCATCTGCCTTCGATCCATAATTTGCTTAAGAATTTCAAAGTCGTTCTCATGGTGCTTAAACTGTTTAAGCAGGGCCGCACGAAGTAATGGCCAATCACTCCCCTGATTACTCCTCAGGTATTGCCAATACCAGTCCTGTGCGGTGCCTGATAATAAATGGTGAAAATTGCGAATTATTTCTGACCACGGGCAATTGTAGTTGTATTTGAGTACTTCTACTCGAAAAATAAAGTCCTCTATAGACATGCCTTTTGCGTTATCATCAAACCGTATACCCCACCGATCCAATTCAAATCGTCGGTTATTCGGTCTGTCACTCGGATAATAAGGAATTTGATTTCTTTCATCTAGACAACGAGGCAGATTATTATCATTGAAATGATTGAACAACGGCGCACCCGGTGCACGTTCATTTGTGGGAACAGAACGGTTGTTCTCACCAATATCAACTCTTGAACTAGACGAAATATTGCCTGATCTGTCATGATGTTCTCTTGGTAACTGATAATTAGAAATGTCTGGGCGAGCTAAAGGTATTTGTTGTGCCTGGTTGTTATAATTTCTATTTTGTGGAACTTTTTGAACTAACACTTGCTTCATGCTTTGCTCCACGTTTTGTTTTATTAAATTTGGTAGGTCTCTAAATAGTGCGTTTTGCATTTCATTCAAACTAGCATCTACCACTTTCTTTATGTGTGCATGCAGAGGGCTAGTTGAGCACTGATTAATCGAAGTTTGGTGTACATTACCATTGCCAGAGTTTGCAGCCGACCTGTTATCACCGATGTACGCATTTGACACATGCCCTGTGGGATGGAGATTAGCTGACTCGATTGCGCAAGCAGACATAATCGGGAGAGCAGAATTTGCATATGACATTGTTGTCACTGCACTAGTGGAAACAGTTGTAAATATACCACTTGCCAGTGAAATGCCAGATGACGACGCTGTGCTCTCGAGACTCAGATTTTGTAGTTGGTTTAAACTTCTATTAAGAATCATATCATTACCAGGAGATCTAAAATCGGTCGAATTATTTATATTTCTTCTACATGGAGGAGAATGACGTACGGGATTGATATTATTCGCATGTGACATCGCTTCTGAAGTGTCGAAATTTAGACCACGATTGCGAGTTTGCATGTTGTGTCTATTTGAATCAAATACTACTGCACGCTTTTGTTTCGGTATAGCACCTGGGTTATTTTGTTTCTCATTCATATTTAAATGGTTTTGATTGTTTGATAATAAAGATAAAAATATGTGCAATTGTGTTGTTGTTTTTTCTAAAGAAAAGAATAGCGTGTGTAATGATGAAGGTCTTAATAATCATAAATAATTTGGCGATGTTGCGGCGATCTTGGTAAAGTTAGGGAGAAGAAAATGCGGCGTAGCATAATGATAGTGTTATAAAATGAAGAAAGTGAAATTATAAGGACAGACTCTACATTTTGAACATGAATAACTATTGTGTTTTAGAAGGATAATCTTAGGCATCTATCTATGGGCAATTACGATTTGAGCCAAAAGCTGAGACTGTAAGCTCTCATAGATGAACATCCTAAATCTAACAAACACAAACAATCCGACACTAAATCTTAAAATGTCCTAGTGCAACTAGCTTATACGATGTAAAATCCTTATAAAGCCGGACTCCTAAAATACATTGGAAAACTACAGGTTCTGGACGTATGTTATTAAAAAGATACCAAAATGTAGAAAAGACGAAGGATTTGCAGCTATAATTCACGAGTGTCCGCAAACAGACTCGTGTCGCAACTTGAATTAGGTGGTAAATAAAACTGCTATATTTTTTGAAAGATATGAAGTCGCTTTATGAGCGGTACAATGTTTTTACATCGAGCCTCACGTCTTGGGCGCCAATTTTGTAACAAGAGGGGAGGGTTAGGTGTTTAAAACTCCTTTGAAGCAGAGTTTGGCACGCTTGCGGATCGCCGGGCTGATACTCGTCGGATGGGGGGGGGTCTTTTCTGCTTCTAACCTCTATACAAAATAATTTATCGTGCCAATTATCCAGATTGGATAAAAGAAAGAGAAGAACTTATGTCGTCAGCCTGTCCTTGTATTAGTTATGAAAGATAGAGATAAGATAACAGAAATTCTAATAAACAGGAGAGAGTAGGTATTCTAATGAAATCATATTCAAACCGCAAAAGACAAAAGAGAAAAAAAAAAGAGGGAGATTAATTTAAAAAAAGAAGAAGAGAAATGTCAGTTGTTGTTGACTATGCAGCGGTTTATGCTCTCGCTGCACATTCGGCTATGCCCACCCGCAACAGCTGATTGGGTCAGCTGCTCCTTGGCTACCCGTCGCCGTATTCTAGATTAGGTAGCCCCTTACGCTACGGTGCTACGCCACTACCTCACTTTCTTTACCCGTCATTGCCGTACATCGCCAAAAAAAAAAGGTTTACCACATCATGATTGTCGAACCAAAGATAAAATTCATTTTTCTATACAGGGTTTATTATCAAACTTAATATCTACCTAATTCGTCATACATTTTTTTAGAGTGCTTCTTCATGAATGAATAAAAATATGAAGCATTATGACTTGCTAAAGCTACGAAAAAAAAAAATCGTATCCAAAATATTCAAACTAATTGTAATAGATCTTATTACCTAATTAGTGATATATTCACTTGACGATGGTAATTCTAAAATACTAATTCAAAAGTTTGTGTATGTTTTGTATGGACGTTTCGTCTTATATGTTGGTAATTTAGTATATGTATATAAGTATTTCAAAAATTTGGTATTGTGAGCGTAAATGTATAAAAAAAAATTCAAAAAATTTAAGAAGAAAGATTAAATAAAAATAATAGGTATTACGTGTTGGCCAAAAGAAAATACTTATGCTTAAGACTTACTGTTCATACCAGTATATAGGTATAGGTACACTTGCTTTTAAGTACCGTGTAATGTGTGTTGATATCTTGTAGGTGTTTTATGTTCTTGTTTTAAAGCTGATTGACTCCGTTCTTGTGCGCACAAAATCGTTTGTCCTGTTGCTCGTGTTCTTATTGCTGTTTGAAAGAATTTTAATTAGATATCTGAATGTGTAAGCATGTGTGTATTGTCTAATGGCATTACCTGTGTGTACTTTCCTGTCTTAAAACTAGAATATGAAATAAAAAAAAATACTAATTGTAAGATTGTGCAGAGGGCTCAATCCAAACAACTAAAACTAAAACTATAACTATAAACTACAATAGATGTGCTGTTGCTTGGGTCACTTCTGGGTTTTGGTGTTAACTCCGGGCATTTTTGGTAGTGCAGTAATTATGCAACTCTGCACTGGTGCCTAGTCTGGTCTAGTCGAGCAAATTGGCGGATTCTTGTAAGGGTTGCTAGTCTCTCAGCTGCATAACTAAATTTACTTCGCCGAAATTGATTCCTTTCCACGTGATGGGTGTTTTTAAGAAGCGATCGCAAGTTAGACGTCACACAAGAATTCCGCCTGGAGTGCCAACGTTATTTCACTGGCAAAACGTGAGTTTTGGGATCGATCTTTTTTTTTTAGCGCAAGATTGATTTGATCCGATGCTCTGGCTATTTTGTTGGTGATGGTCGTTGCTTTTAGAATTGCTGACTTGAGTATCGTGAAGCAAAGCACGTGCAAACCTGGATTACAATGCTCTCCCACCATATATTGGGGACTGGGAGGATTGAATCTTGTTCCGTGACAGCGAGTGGGTGGTGCGCTTTAGTTTTTCGGAGCGCTGCGCAAATGATAGGGGATAGCAGCAGATATAAATCATGCGCTTACGACCGTTGGGTAATTTTCACTAATTATCCCAAGAAGCACTGTACATGTAAAATAAATTCTCTTAAAAGCACTGCGTAACACGAACTTAGGGAATTCTTACCTTTCGTGCGTTTGTGTAGTATTTTTATTTTGTTCACTTTTTATGTGGCTTTTATACTTTATAGCTCGTATAGGTCTATTGAGTTTTGTTAAAGTTTTTAAGCAAAAATTTACTTTGCTACTAACAAAAAAAAATGATTTTAGTCGTACACTTAAAATTGCTGGTTACCGCACTCACTGTCACAAAGGAATAGGAAGATCGTTCGAGATAGCACATGCTTATATGCATATACATATCCAACCTATCTGACATTTTATTCACGATCTATTTCCTTCGTTCAGTGAAGTTAAGAAGGAGTGCAGTGGCCCTGGAAATGCGTGGGTGCCATGTCAGGTTAAAGTTTAAATTTGTCGGTTAATTTTTGTTTTTCTGATGACAAAACAACACAATGAATAAATGAATGAACATCATAAGAGGATATGCTACAGGGTAATGGGACAAAAAGCAGGGGGAAGGAAAAATCTCTTGCCAAAAAGAAAGAGAGAGACGGCGAGTTGTGATGAAACTTTGAAAAGCGTTTTTTTTTTTCGATTTGCGAATGATAAAGGAGGAGAAACCAACACAAAAGTTGTCGCACAAAGAATAGTATTCGAGAATTTATAAGCACCACTTACACATTCGTGAATGTCCTTTCATTTGTGCGTTGTGTTCTGAGTAGTTTGCATTTCTTCTCGCTTAAAGTGCTGTAAACATTTTGGGTCTTAAGCGGCTGTCAAGTGCAGTGCAGTAGGGAAGAGAAGTATAGAAGTTCAAGTGAAACAATGGGGCCCCTTCGAATCAACTTGTTTTGGTTGGAGGTTAACGACAACAAGTTGAAGTCAAGAAATGACAATTTTTACGGTACAACTTTTGAAGACGATGACTGAATTTATTATGTTGCCATTGGTTAGAAGTTTGATTTGAGTATCGTTCTACCATTCGGAGCCTTTTGATCAGTGTCACTGTTGCCAACTTAGCGGAAATTGCGTCAGATCTGGCGGAATTTCGGGTCTGACAGCGCGTAAAAAATATATTTAGCGCACAGAGCGAAATTTAGCGCATAATGAAATATACTAGAAATTTGTTATGGCTATAATTATGATTTTCCAAATTTTTAATAATATTTGAGTGTGTTTATACATTTTTTTTAATGGACATACATCACCATAACATATGTGGATAAATATTTACTCTTTACTCTTTTGTACTTCAGAAACAGAGTATTCTGGGGCTGCCAGAAATAATTTGAAGAAAGTAGTTATTAATCAGGAAACTTTCCCGGACAAAATAGGATCTAAAAAAGAATACAAAACTAGGACAAAAATGCACGTAGGTACTATTCTTACAAAAACTTAACTTTTCTGCTTTCATTGCGGTAGGTAGGTACCTATTTCGTGTTTTGATAATATCAATTTCTGGGATTTTGGATATTTGACTTGGGATCAACGCAGCGCTGTCAGAAATTTATTTTCGTGTTCAGTAGTCACCACGAACTAAGCTCACAAAGTTACAGCCTTGCGATAATTACAGAGGAGAATCGTTATTCGAATTTGGAAAAACAGGATCCTACGCCTTGGTGGTGTCGGGAACTTGAAAAGCTAAAGAAGGCTGTGAGGAAGGCCTTCAATCATGCCATGAGAAGGGGAGAGCCCGAAGCATGGGATGAATACAAGGCGAAAAAGAAAGAGATGAATGTTACTCTACGACGACGTAAAAGGGAGTCGTGGAGGGACTTCTGCTCGAGTATGAGGAGTACATCTGAAGTCAGTAGACTACAAAAGATTGTCTCCAGAGACCCAGTTTCCAAGATCGGACTCATTCGTAATAGAGCGGGGGAGATAGTGGAAACTCTGGATCAAACAAACGAGGTCCTGATGGAAATACACTTTCCAGGAAGCTATAAGTCAGATCGGCCCTGGGCTCCAAGGAAACAAGGAGCGAACAGGATGGATAGGACGGAAGCAGAACGGATCGTGACACCAGAGGCGGTTAGGGGGGCGATAGCAACATTTTCACCCTTCAAAACCGCGGGACCAGATGGTATATTTCCGGGTCTAATGCAATGGGGAGTAGACGTAATTGCACCAAGGCTCAGGAACATATACGTTGCATGCCTAGCAATAGGCTACATCCCGATTACATGGATTGAGGCAAAGGTGGTCTTCCTTCCAAAACCGGGAAAAAAGGATTACACCGAGGCAAAGTCCTTCAGACCAGTTAGCCTAACATCCTTTCTGTTAAAAACAACATGCTTATAGGGTAGGTATGTCTACAGAGACAGCGCTACACCAAGTGGTACGCGCTGCGGAGGAAGAGCTAAATACCGGGGGTATTGCGATGACCACTATAATGGACATTGAAGGTGCCTTCGATAAGATATGCTTTGAAAGTCTGAAACAAGCCTTGGAAAAACGTAGAGTTAACCCACTGGTGGTAAGATGGGTGGACAATATGTTAAATACAAGGGCGATAAATATACAGACGGGAACCTCAAAACTCCGAGGAAGGGTCAGCAGAGGTTGCCCACAAGGAGGTGTTCTTTCACCTACACTGTGGAACATCACTGTGAACTCTCTTCTCGACAGACTTGAGGCAACTGGCATTCACACAGTGGGATATGCCGACGACATAGCAGTAATGGCAAGAGGCAAATTCATAGACGTCACAGCGGATATCATGAGGAGTGCACTCAAAGTGGTTGAGTGGTGATATCTGGAACAAGGACTCTCCATTAATGCGGGGAAAACAGATCTAATAATCTTCACTAGGAAGAGGAAAAATCTGGAATTTCAGCCCTTAACACTTTTCGGATCGGAACTAACAACGACCAAGAAGGTTAAGTATCTGGGAGTATACCTAGATACTGGGCTTACTTGGAATTATCATGTTGAGGAGAAGGTCCGGAAGGCAAAAAGGGTACTTCATCAGTGCAAACGTGTATGTGGACAGAGGTGGGGACTCTCTCCTAGGTCAGCATACTGGATGTATACGATGATTACTAGACCCATTGTCACCTACGCTTCGGTTGTATGATGGGTGAAAGCCTCCCAGAAGACTGCTAAGAAGCACCTGGATAGGGTTCAGCGTTTAGCATGTATAGGAATTACAGGTGCAATACGCACAACACCAACATGCGCATTGGAAGTAATCTTAGGGATCTTACCGCTTGACTTATTTATTAAGAAAACAGCGGCCCTAACAGCACTTCGTCTGCATCGAGATGCGAAATGGCACAATAGGGGTACCATCTATGGACACAGAAGGATCCTGGGGCTTGTCAAAAACGAGATTAGGGAGCTGAATATGCCTATGGATAGTATAACAAAGGTGCGTGTTATGGAAAGGAATCACAGAACTCGTATTGAGAATGGATTACTTCCAGAAAAGAGGAATGGTGAAATCGTGATTTTCACAGACGGATCCATGATGGATGGCGGAGCGGGGGCCGGAATCTTTTCAGAAGATCTGGAACTAGCCCGTCACATTAGCCTCGGGAAACACACTTCAGTATACCAGGCTGAGATGATTGCTTTGCTGCATGCATTGGATTACTTGCTTGCGAGTCAGGTGGAAGGAAGAAATATCCTAATAGCACTGGACAACCAGGCGGCGATTAGATCCATGGAGCGGACAACCATCACAACATCACTGGCACTGGAATGTGTATTCAAGCTTTCGGCGATGAATAAGTGTTCATCTAAAAATCAGGTAACACTGACTTGGGTACAAGGACACATATGGATGGACGGCAACGAAAAGGCCTTTGCAAAACAGGGGTCAACTGAAAAGTTGCTGGGACCAGAACCATTCTCTCCAATTGGTAGAGGAATGGTAGAACAGCTGATTCGCAAATGGATCACGGCAGAACACCTGAGAAGGTGGTCAACCGTGGAACAATGAAGACAAGCTAAAATGGCAATACAATGGCCGACCTGCTCCACTCAGAGAAAGGTTTTAAGCATGAGTCGAGGAACATTGAAATGGGTGGTGGCGTTAACTACAGGTCATAGTAATTTCGGGTATCATTTAAGGAATATGGGCCTTAGAAAAGATGATACTTGTAAGCTATGCCTGGAGGAATCTGAGACAGCGGCACATATATTGTGTCAATGTCAAAGAATGAGGATCTTGGGAAAACATTGGGTCGAGACCCATGGGATGAAACAGGTCTCATATAAACAGATGCTAGCGTTAACACTAGGAATCGAACTCAGGGAAGGACTCTGGAGAAGTCCAGAGAGTCTCTCTGGGTAGGGTTTATAGTGGTAGGGAGACGAAAAGAGACCCAACAATGGTGGTCTGATTCGAATATCTCTCGAAATTTATATATATACATACAGCCTTGCTAAAATGACTTGAGGAAAAACGTTGCTAGCTTTTACTCTATGCCGGGTGAAGAGAAATCCATCTGCTTTTTGAATGGTATAAAAGTGACTCGTATTCTTTTTATATTTTTTAAGTGATTACATCGACTTCAATAGGATTTCTTCATTCAGTGTTTTCTAACCTTTTTTTTATCGATTACCAAAGTGTATAAGTTAATCACTACACCGAAATAATTAATAAAAAAAATCTTTTCTAGAGCAGTTTGCTCTGACCTTTATTGAGTTTACTTCTTAACTAACTACAATCAATAATTTTATATTCGATTTTACCTCGGTACTTTGCATTCCTAAGGTATTGAATTGAATTGCAACATGAATTTCTGTGGAAATTCGCTGTATCGAGGCAGACGCTTTGTCAGCATTTCCGTTGCTCGTGTTGATGTTAACTCTTCCCCTCTAAAAAACGATCGTCATCGGTCGTCAGAAGTATGGTAGGTTGTTGAACTTTGGGCTGCTTGGATATTGGAGATAGTTGACCTCAGGAACGGAAAGTCTATCGATGATTGTTACTGGTCCATTCGTCTTTGTTGTCGGTTGTTCAATTATGATTTCTGTGTTGTTTCTTCTTGGCAAGATTTTGCATATGATCGCTATTGTAATAAGTAGTCCTAGTACGGAGATGAGGGAATATGTTGTTACTCGTTGATTATCGTTTTCTGTTTGTAGAAGGTGGATCTTATTGGTATTGTTAATATGGAGATCCTTCATCATTTCTAGTGAGAGTAATTCACGGTATTCGTTTTCCTTGGGACTGGTTTGCAATATTGCCGGAAGTGGTTTAATCATTGAGGCTTCTTTGGAGATGTATTGGATTCCGTTCAAAGTGATGGTCATGTTATGGAATTTTACCAAGAATGTTCCATTTAGGTTGTGTGTTGTGTTATCAAATTCAAGGGTGCCGATGAATTGGTTCAATAGCATTATGCCCGTTGATATTTCATCTATGGTCGGAATATGATGATTATTTATTTTGTTGCAAGTAGCTGGTAGACTTTTTAATAAATTAGGAATGCAAGTATCGTTTGTAATATTGACAATATTTTTTGAGTTACAAATGGATAGATTGTTAAAAGTTTTACATTTGTTTGTTGTTCCATATAATTTTTCATTATTTCTTAAAATTACCTCGTACAATGTTTCTGTTACAATGTTTTTCTTTTTAATTGGCTTTATTAACAAATTTTCGTAAATTTCATTCGTTGTTAAGGGAATGTTTATTATGTAGAGGATTGACGTACTATTGCTTAAAACTTTTATATCTGCAAAGTCTAGGGCTTCTTCTATTGTTGTGTAGGGTAATTTTTGTTCATTAAATACTTTGGTGGCTAATTCTATTTCATTTTTTGACAATATAAAAGAGTTTATTGTACCTAGTTTAGCCCAATGAATGGCATAGTTAATATTCTCTAGTTCTTCTTTTACAATTTTGATTTTATATTTGAGATTTGATATAATTTCATAATTTATTTTATTATTATTTTTAAGTAAGTTTTGGATTTCATTCTGGATTCTCGTAATATTGTTTATTCGTTCGTTATACAATTCATTAATAATAACCTGTTTATTGTTGTTTTTTAGAACATCTGTAATTTTTTCTTTTATTGTAACAAAGTCATCGTGGTCTGGGTTGCCAGCAATCCATTTCCAACCTTTGCCTATAAAGTCTAGAGAACGTTTCGCTATTCTGGGTTGTAAGTTATGTAAAAGATTACGGATTTGTTGAATTTCATGTGATATTAAGGGAAAAAGGATTTGACTTTGGGTTGTTTCGAGATTAAGGACTGGTGATATGTCGGAAAGGAATTGCTCATATTGTTTAAGATTAATGCTATGTATTAACTTGAAATGTCCATCTTGAATTTTTGTTTGCCCTGTATGTAGGGAGACAATTTGGGAGTTTGAGAAATCCATGATCTGGATCTCCGCTCGACCAAAATAGATGGTGCATCTGAAAGAGAATTAGTTTCTTATATTACTTTTATGGACTATTTTTCCGGATTCTGTTACTATTGTAGAGTTTCTATTTTCCTTAATGATTTCTTGTCTATACCTATTTGTTAATTTTGAACCTAACCGTTTGTTGTTTTTTACATAAATGACCTGTCCTATCTGATAGTCCTTCTGCGGTTTTCTTTTTTTATTATGATATTTAATATCTTTTTCCTGTTTTGCTTTAATTTTCTCGATGTTAATTAAACGTGTCTTTTCAAATTGTTCCGGGTTTAGTCTGGGTATTCGCCCATAGTAAAGTTCTATGGGCTTTTTACCTGTAGTTGAATGGATAGTAAAATTGTACTCGTTAACGGCTCGCTGTAACAGTTCTTTGAAAGACCGTGAAGGTCCTTCCGATTTGAGACATCTCATAATCTCAGATAGGGTGGAGTGAAAGCGTTCGACTTGGCCGTTCACTTCACTTTTGTATGGTGGTGTTTTGAAAATTTTGATTTGGAGGTCATCTTCTAACATTGAGGTTATCGAGGCTGAGTTAAGAGCCTTTTCGTTGTCTATAACAACGACTTCGGGGACACAAAAGTAGAACAAGATATCACGTAAAGGTTCCTTGATATCTTCGATTGAACGGGATGATATTATTTTAGCCTGTGCGAATTTCGTGAACTTATCGACGGCGGTCAACACGAGGTATTTTTCCGTAGAAAATATGTCTATATGGAGGATGTTACCAGGATAGCTAGGGATCGGTGTGTGATTCAAATGTGGTTTGTTAGGATGCCTGTCATATTTATTCTCCTTGCATGTTACGCATCGGTTAACTAGTGTTCTAATTTTTGAGGACATTTTAGGGAAGTAATAGTTTTCCAACAGTTGAATCCTGTTTTCTTCGGCGTTACGATGTGCTCTTCGATGTATCTTCAGAATTTTTTCTTCTTGCTCTATTTGGCCGGTTATGTCTTCAACAAATTTTTGGGTGAATCGAATACGATAATCTTTAAAATGTAACGGATAAATTTCTTGTACTCGTCCCATCGTCATTTCGTCTGTTAGAAGTCCGTTAATAGTATTTGGATTAAGGTATCTCTTGAAAATGTTAATGATGTCGTTTGTTGAGTAGTCTTGGCGTATCAGAATATGTCTTGTATAGTTGTCAAAGGGGTTCTGGATTTGATAGCTATTTTCATTTCCTATCTTGAGTAAAAGTTGATTTCGAAAAACGTTTATAGGGATTTCTACAGATGGAATTAGGTTTTGCGCTGAACTGTCAGCACTGTGTTCTGTAGGGGTCATTGAGTGTATTTCAGTTTTTGGGGGTCTCGAGAGAGAGTCAGTAACCACATTTTCCTTACCTGGTTTATATTTTAGCTCATAATTATACTCCTCCAATATGGCTTTCCACCTTTTCATTTTGGAGTTTGTATTTTTGTTACTTAGAGCATAGGTAAGTGGTTGGTGGTCTGTGAAAATGTTGACTTTCCGGGATCCGTAAAGGAAGTTTCTCAAAGAATTGAGGGACCAAATAATCGCCAGCATTTCTTTTTCGTTCGTGGCATAACCTTCTTCTGTTTTGCTTAAGGTTCTGGAGAGAAATGTGATTGGCTTATCATCCTGTGAGAGGACTGCTCCAATGGCGTAGTCGGAAGCGTCAGTTGTTAATTGAAAGCTTTTGTCAAAGTCTGGATATTGAAGAATAACTTCTTCGGAGGCGAGAGAGTTTTTTAATTTGTGGAATGCTTCGATGGCATCTTGATTCAACTGAATAAGTTTTTTCTTTGACATATTTGCGGACACATGTCCATCTTCCCCTCTTAAAAGGGATGTCAGTGGTTTTGCCAACTTTGAGTAATCTCGTATAAAGCGGCGGTAATACCCTGACATTCCGAGAAAGGATCGAAGTTCTTTTAGGTTTTCAGGAATAGGTCGATCAACTATAGCTTGTACCTTTTTTGGATTGGTTTTTATTCCGAATCTTCCAATAATAAACCCTAAAAATTCTACTTCTTTCTGGAAAAATTCGCATTTATCGAGCTGAATTTTCATATTTGCTTTTTCTAAGGTGTGAAATACTTTTTCCAGATTTGAGAAATGTTCGGTTTCGTCTTTCCCAAAGATGACAATGTCATCAATGTAAACATAGCAACATTTTCCAATGAGGTCTCTTAGAATGTCATCTAGCGTTCTCTGGAAAATGGAGGGGGCGTTCTTTAGCCCAAATGGAAGACGAGTAAATTCGAACTTGCCATTATTTACCGAAAAGGCAGTTTTTTCTATATCAGAATCCTTAAGTGGGATCTGATGGAAACCACTTTTTAGGTCCACTATGGAAAACCATTGATTTTTACTAAGGTTTGCAAGGATTTCGTATATTTCAGGGATTGGATACTTGTCGGCGATAGTTATAGCGTTTAGCTTACGGTAATCAATTACCATTCGAAACTTCTTTTCTCCTGAAGCATCCATTTTTTTGGGGACAACCCAAACAGGAGAATTGTAGGGAGATCTTGATGGTCTTATGATACCGTCTTCTAATAGTTTCCGTATTTCTTTTTCGACTTCATTTTTAAGTGCCATGGGGTAAGGATATGATTTCGAGTACACGGGGTCTCGAGTTGTGGTTCGAATTTCTCCTTTGACCATGGTGGTATAGGTTAACTTTTCGTTTGGTTCCGAAAAGAGATTGGGGCATTTATGAATAATTTTAATAAGTTCGGAATGTTGTTCTTTAGTCATGTGGTCGGTTCTAATATTTATGTTATTGACAAATTGTGATTGATGTTGTTTGAGCGGAATGGAAATTCTTGGATGAGAGAAACCAGGGTGAATAGACATATGGTTTCTACTTGTGTTAATGATAGCATTCAAATGTTTTAGTGTGTCATGTCCTATGATACCATCAAATGAAATAAGACTAGGGAGAATAAAAAATGTAATTTTGTCAGTTTGGGGGCCAAAAAGTTGAATAAGTGCATGATGGGTTATTTTAATATTTCCCCCCACGGAGTGAGCGTAGAAGGGTTTAGCATTTAGTAGGGGATTCTTTATGTGACGTGGTTGAACGTAATTCTTGTTGGAACCTGTGTCAACAAGAAACTTCAGGGTCTCTCCACTTCTAGAAATGTGTTCGAAATAAGGAAGTGAAGAGGGCGTTAGTCTAAAAAATAGATGTCATCCAGTTCTTCGTGTTGGTCAAAGTTTTCTCCTCCACTCTGTTCAGTGTATTCTTCTAGTGATTCGTCATAATTTTGGTCTTCCTCTGCAATTTCTGTCTCGTAGTCTTCCATGGATTTTTCTTCGTCACCGAGTTGAGCTGTGTGATGGATTCGCTGCATCTTTTGTGGTTGGTGTATTTGCTGCGAATGTTGTCGTTTTTGTATGAATTGTTGATTCCTTGGTCTATTTTGATAGTCTACTTTCTGAGTCCTCAGGGAGTAGTCAATGGACATTGGTTTCGGTGGGAGAGGTCGTTGATTTGGTGGTATTCTTTGTTGTTGGTACCTAGGTTGGTATTGGACATCTCTATAGAGTTGAGGTTGTTGTGGAGCACGAGGGTTGTGCAGTAAGTGGGGATAGAAATTGTGTCTAGGAGCTGGGGCTGGTGCAGGTCCTGGAGGACTGTTCCTTTTAGCGGGAACTGGAGGTGCTTGTTGAGACGATCTGGGAGAACTGTGGGAATTGTTTGCGTACTGGGCGCGAAAGTCTACGTTTTGTAGTTTCAAACACAAATGCAGGGCCTGTGGAAGGTCTGCTGGTTCACGTATGCTAAGCAGGCGAGGCAGATCTCCTTTCAAACCCCTGACGAAGGTATCGAGGGCCTTGTCACGGTAGCATTGAGTCATGTTGTTCATAGCATCTTGACTCATTTCCATTGATCCCAGTTTGTTTAGGATTAATGACAAGTGGTGATAGACGATCTGATAGAATTCAGAAATCGTGCTATTGCCTTGCACTAGCGTTGTCATTTGATATTCAAGGGTTCCTAAGTCCCTTTTATCCGCATAGTGAAGAGTAAGGCATTTCGAGATTTTCTCCCAGTTAAGAGGCGTGTTGTACGACTCTAGCACGACGTCGGCATGTCCTACGATTTTGTTGCGAATTACAGACAAAATGCCATAGTACTTGGGAGTACCCCTAACGTGATCATAAATTTGGATTATTCTCTCAACACTCTTCTTCCATGAATTGAATTCATGAGCTTGCCCAGAGAATTCTCGTAGACTTTTAACTACGTCTGGTATTTTGTCAAGGTCGGCTAAATTATTATCAACTAAGTTGATGGGTTGGTCGACTTCGTTATTGATGTCGGCCGCGGGATTCATTATCGAATTAAATATTTGTCTTCCTTGTATTTGTAGCGTTTCTGCTACTAATCTGGTGATTAGTTGAACTAAATCGTTAGGATTAATACCTTGAGCAAGTTGGGGGGCAGGTTGGGGAGCAGGGCCAGGGATAGGTGGATCTGCGACGTGTTCCAGGCGTGCTGGCCTAATAAGGTTATTTTGATTTGCCATATTGGCTGAAACGTTTCAAAGTATCTAATTTGAAATAAAAGCAAGAGCACGGATGGAAATAGATAACGGCAAAGAAAGAGGAACGATTTTTTCAGATGTTATCTTAGTTCTAATGTAATAAACTTGTTTGAATAATGTTTTGTTAAATAAAATCAATTAATTAATCAATAGGTTTCTTTACACGGTTTTTAAGTTGTGCTTTTAGGATTTAACTTCACTTGTTTACTCTTATTATTTCTCTTATTATTTCAAAAATTGATTCACTTCTTAGAGCTAGACTTACAATAATAGTATGAAGTGTTGCTCCATGTGTTGATTAACGATATTTTTTGTTTTGGTGGTTCTTCTATTCCTATTCAGGCGGCTGCAGCTTTATAGTTGCTCCTTTTTGTCCTTGGTTATCGGGCTACTGGGGGACCTCTTTTCTGTTCCTTTTTATCCTTGGTTATTGGACTACTGATGGAACTCTTTTCCTGAAGTTGCGAATTAATGTTGAACGTGTAAGTTCGAAAGCCACACAATGGGCGCCAGTTAATCACTACACCGAAATAATTAATAAAAAAAATCTTTTCTAGAGCAGTTTGCTCTGACCTTTATTGAGTTTACTTCTTAACTAACTACAATCAATAATTTTATATTCGATTTTACCTCGGTACTTTGCATTCCTAAGGTATTGAATTGAATTGCAACATGAATTTCTGTGGAAATTCGCTGTATCGAGGCAGACGCTTTGTCAGCATTTCCGTTGCTCGTGTTGATGTTAACTTATATTACAGTATTTATGTTGCAGAATTCAGAAGCATCAAGTTACACTACCAAAATTTCTCTTGACGATGAGAAATGAAAAACCTAGATAATCTAGAAAAAAAATATCCCGGACGGGGAACCCGAACAGGTGAAAAAGAGTACATGACTGGGAATGGGAAAACCCGGACGAATGGCAAAGCCTGTATTCACAAAACCTGATAAATTTATGCAGCTCGCAAATGTCATTGCGTTAATCGCATAAATCGACTGTACATCTGGAATCAAACAAACAACTCATACGACTGTCTGTCAAAGTTTGACATTTGTGATTTGTGCGGTTGATTTCCGAGCTTAAATCCTCGTGGAAAATTATGAGGTCCGTGTAAACTATTCTCCATACAAAATCTGCCAGTTGATTTACGAGGTGGTACATTTCTGCAGTGTACGCAGTTTATAGGGCCCTACGCACGTTCAATGTTAGTCAATGTTACTTAAATGACCCATCATGACCCATAATTCAAGTAACATTGATCGTTTGTATGCTCTTCAATGTTCTTGTCAAGTAACATTGATACATTGATGAAAACCAAAACTGATTTGATTTTCTTCAATGTTACTTGTCAATGTTGTAATTTTTTATGGTAATCTTGGTGAAAAGATGTCTAATTTTCACAAATGATCGATAATTGCACGACTGGCCTCTGGAACAATATAACAACGATTCTAAAGTTCTGCCAGTGGTTACAAAACGAATAGGCTGCAAGGAGATACAAATTATTATCCTTTATCCATCCTCATTGACACATCTGAAAAGAATGAACATAATTCAGGCGAAAACATTGTCAATATTTATTGATACGTGTGTAGGCGACTTAAAAAATCGTCAATGATACTTGTCCAGTAACATTAAACGTGTGTGGGCCCTACGCCTTTTGAGCCTTTTACGCGTTTAAGTGAACTCCCTTTAAAAATCTGATGGCTCTCCTTTGTAATGACGAAATGTTGTATGACGAAATAAATATCTATCTATTTATATTTAGCAGAACAAAAATCTAGCGCAAGTTTGCGAAATCTAGCGCTTTTTTGTAGGTTTGTCAGGTAATTTCAACGCAGAATTGTACCTCAGAGTTGGCAGCAGTGATCAGTGTTTTTTAGCTAATTTTCATACTAAGCTTTCTGGTATCTCCAGGTATTTTTAGAGCTTATAGATATGACCAGACCAGTCATAATCTCTGAAGCACGTTTTTGACTTAAAAATAGAAATATGAACTGCCCGTATTTCCACAACATTTTTCAGAGTCTTGCTTCCAATGCTGATTCTAATCTAGTCCGAAGCCGATTCTTTATGGTTGACGCTTGCACTTGATGTACACAATTGTTTTTGGATCAGGTTTACAAACGCGATTTAAGGTTCTTGCTAGGAATTCTCCCAGAAACTCGCCTTTATTTCTTCGTAATTGAAATTTTGATACCTATGGAACTCAGATTAGAAAAATCAGGCGAAAAATTAAGAACCACCCAGATCTAAAGACATTAGTAGTAATTAAAAGATCTACGTTGTTCTAACCCATCTGTTGTTATATAGGACAGAGCTGTTGCCGCATACAGCATCCCTACAGATGTGGGGTCAAAAGGTGTATGCATTCAAGTACTTCTTGCATAATTTTATAGCCCTTGATTGCATTGCATCTGACCTCATAGCTTTTAAAGCCGCTCGACTCTCAATGCTTTAAATACCTGACAGGGGCTAGATTTGTAGATAAATCCAAACACATCTTCCAAAACTCTAGAAACTCAACAAAAACTATACAAGTGATAGAAACGCAATATATGAATCACGCAGATCTGCGTGTCCTGGAATGAAATTCAAACCTCATTTCATGCTGCTTCATCTCCAAATCAAACTCAATCAGGACACAACTGATTACTTCATTTCCTCAGTCCGCAGTCCACCCGAATATTCGTGGGAGATCAATATTAACGCATCCTTCAGGGAATTGGAACTCGTTCACATTTCTGTGTATAGCAACTCAAAGCTTAATCGTCATCATTTTCTCCTGGACCGTTATTTGTTTGATTGAGAAATTTGACTCTGCATTAATTGTTATTATTACGATTATTGTTTCCAACGTTCGCATTCAGCAAAAGGGTCCTTTTGTCCATTCCCCTTGCGGGGCTTTTATTTCCTTTTGTTATGATGACCAAGTATCAATTTTTGTTTTCTTCTCCCAAGGATGATGACGATGATGATGATGATGAGACGATAATAGACTAAACATTCAATCTATCGGCCGTGCCGGCGGCGGGGTCAAACTCAGAACACAATAGGAGAGCATACATCAGAAACACACACATACGTAGCCGTACACTTCAATAGCTAAACAAAAATAAGTCGTTATTTTTCCGTACATAAAATGCACATAAGTCAGAGTAAAACGTCGAGAAAAAACCAGGACGTGCCACCGCCATGGAGGGAAAATGAAACTTCACCGACTGGTAAGCGCCACTCACTGATACACTGCTGTGCGAGCTGCTTGCTACTATTCGTATACTCCCACGATTAATGCGGAAGAGCACCTCAACCCCGACCATCTCTAGATCCATTCCATCGTTTGTTCCACTCCGTGACTCCTTGGTAGTGTGTATCCCATTGCCACTCCGATTATTGATTTGTATGTTCGTCTTAGGGGTCCTTCTCATCCCTATTTCGCTCGGTGTAATTTATTATTTGCAGTTATGTAAGCTGACAAAAATGTTATTCTCCTAAAAAGATATCTCTTCCGCTGGTGCTCTCCCTTATCCTTGTCGAGGAGGGTTCAATGGCAAAAAGGAGTGAAAAATGATTAATTGCTATTGTATGGGATAAATGAACCATTGGAGCAGAGCGCCGGCCGGGTGGAAGAGGACGCTTTTGGTCCACAAGACGACAGACTACCTACAGCTGCAGGGTGGCTCCTCCTGGCTCGAGGACTCTCCGCCTAATGAGGATTAATGAAACGCAAATAATGGTAGATATATAGAATTCAAGCATTCAAACCATCAGATACAGTGAAATATTTCATGTTAGTTATGCGAAAGAGCGATGAAAGACTCCCCCGCCACCCTCTGGCTGGGTATGAAAATAATTTTTCATAAATTATCCTTTTCAAGTCGCCGGAATCGACCTTTCTGCATAACTGAATTCGAACAATCGATGGCATATTTGAGATCTTTGTTCATAAATAATGAATCCAATGCCAATGGTAACTGGTTATAAGGGTTTACTCTGTGTGGGGGTGATTCTTCAATGAATTTTACCACGGAAGCACTCGCTCCGTTTTCGTTTCAAAGCAAATGACTGATCGACTTCCAAATGGCAAAGTTATAGGGAAATTAATTAGGCTTATTGAAGATAGCCAAATGGGGCAAACGAATGAAAGTGAATCGTAATCCATTTCGACAATAAATTCCCATTTGTGCGATTTTCACTGCCAATGACGAATGACGCGTGCAAATGATGAAGTAGGGTCTAATGGATTCCATGGAGTGTTAGCTAAGGGGTTCAATAAGTGAAGACAGTTTGGAGAAGCTGTTAATGATATTTTGGATATCTTAGTGTAGATAATATTGGTTATGCTACTCTTTTGTTAAATAGGTCTGTCATGCAATATAGGGAATATTTAGGGTTGATGTGATGTTAGATGGTTTGACAAAAGAAAGTGTATTGCCCAAATGCGTAACACTCAAACATATAGTGGGGCTTTACTGCTTCCGAAAGCTAGATAATAGTAAAAAAATGCATACTCCGCACATCTGACTCAGCACAGTAGAAGGACAGCACTTATGACTATTTTGGAGGAGCTTTCAATGCAGTGCTGAATAAACATTAGTAACCAGGCCTCTATTAGCAGATGCAGAGTGTTGTCGACATGTTCCTTTTGTGTAAGCAGATTGTTCCCATAAGGCGGAATAGTTTCCGATAGGATCTATACCGACGTAGTCTTCTTTGAATGTATACGCCCAGTCAGAGTACTAACTACTAAGTCACCAAAAGTGAAGCACTGATCCGAGGAAACGCAGGACAATAACAAAGGAAATGATAGGACACTTAAGCCTAACACACTAAAGTTCTTACCAAGAGGTATCCAGTGAGATCGCAAATAAGCTTTCTATAAACAGCCTTTTTATCTGAGAGCCAGCTAGACAGACGTTCGGGACTCGAGAGCAGTCATTTAGTTTACTCACACCTACCCTGGAGAGCCGTGCGATAAACAATTTGTCTCTGAATTATTGTTTGAGAGAATTACATTAACAACAACTTGTAGACACAGTCACTTTGGTTGGAATGACAGCTATTTTCAACTACACCACTAATTCATCATCAGACTCCTTTCTCCGTATATATCCACTTGGGAAGACATTTGTGTTTTCCCCTGTCAGGAAGTGAACTTGCACCTCGATTTTTCTCAATTGACCAAGTGACTACCACTTGCGCTAATTGAGCGACGAGTACAAGCCCGCCAACTGGTGATTAGAACGGAGGAGAAGACCAACATCTGTGCGTTATTGTTGCTACGAGGTGTTTTTGTTTATTGTATTCAGAGACTGAAAACATAATTTCCCAACAGAAATTGTCAGGGTCAATCCCAAACAAGCGAGAATCGTTGTTACTCCTCGCTTCCCCACTCAGCGATAAACAATTGTGTTCGTAAGAACCCCAATGGTCAATGGAAGTCCTGACTAAAGACGCAGGAAGACCGAATACAGGTTTAATTCCCGAGAAATCCTCCTCTGAGCCTTGCTTAGCAATCTCATCGTGACCTACTGTATCTGGCAAGAAGAAAACGAATAAGAAGAAGAACGAGTAAAAGTATCGCTGAAGGAGAATATGATCATGAGCAGTCATAAACGAGGAGTGGTACAAAAACGGAAGGGCGCCACACAAGACAGGTACACTTGACAACCGCGAGGACATCATCTTTCCAAAACTCCTTCTTTTACAGGACAAGCAAACTTTGGAACTCGCTTTCTGGGTATATATTTCCAGAAGGCTCGGGGCGTTGATGAAGCGTTATAGGTTTGCCTTTCCCGGGAAAAGTATGTATTAAAAAAAAAGGAAAGTCGTTGAATAGTGTAACACAGCGGTTTCCAATATTTTTTAGTCGCGGAGCACTTTTCTGTAGGGAAATTGCTCACGGAGCACTTCGTTGTCAGTACGTATCCCATTTTTCGTAGTTATTAAAAACGCAATTACTATTTTCCGATTTTGCTTTTAATTATTGAAGAAATAAGTTACATGAATGTGATGTGACCTTTAGTATTTTATAAAATATTTAGAAAAAAAAAGTAATTCAAACACATTTTTAACTGAATAACAAAAAAAAACTTTAAAATTCCAGTTCCCAAAACTAATAAAAACTACCATTAAATAGGAATAGCCTTTCATTTTTTTTGAAATGCAGTCAATATTTTCTAAAGACTATCCACTAAAATCCGGCATCTTATAAATATATAAATATTTGGCGCAACAGGTCTGTATGGGGCATCGTAGTACAAGCTTCTCACAACCATTCGTTTTGTAAGTTTTTTATTTTTAATGTTTTCGAAAAGCTCTTCAGCATTATCTTGATTTGTTGGCTTTTAATACTCTTTCGATGTCGACCCTCAAGTTTTCAATTGGGTTTAAGTCGGGACATTGGGCGGGTCAATCCAAAACATTAATTTTGTTACCTGTAAGATATTGATGCACTCTCCGCGGATTATGCTAAGGATCGTTGTGGTGTTGGAAATCATAAGCTACCGCTAAGCTAATATGGTTTTATAAGCTTGTCGACCCTTATAAACTAATGGACCAACCCCAAACCAAGAGAATGCACCGCAGACCATTAATTTGTCTCCTCTATAAAGCATAGCATAAAGCATGGTCTGAAGCGTGTACCTACTTTGTTTGGAGGACGCCTTATATACATTTTTCCATGTACTTTTTTTTTTTTTTTTTTTGTGGTGGAATATGCATCCACGAGGATTTTGTTCTACAGCGCCTAACAGCCCTGGCCGTGTATTCTTGTTGGAACTCCGGTGCACAATCTCCCTAATTTTTATGGACATCAAAAATGAATTGTCCGGCAGATACTTTCTTTGGAGAAGTTTTGCGTCCAATCCCCTTTCTTCTGCGGTTCTCAAAACTGCCGGTCTTAGAAACTTATAGTCCCCGAAAAAAAGCATCGTAGAACAACCAAATCTTTTCACTGTCAACGCCATTGATTCGTTTCTATTTGATAGCTCTGGAAGTTCTGGAGGATACGATTTTATTAGGCATTTTTGTACTCAAATTACATTAAAAATAAATAAATAAATAAATAGGTGGCGCAACAGGCGGGTGACACCCAAGGCCTAGCTTCTCGCAACCATTCGTTTTGTGTGAGTTTCTATTTTTGGGACGAATGGAAGGGACCTAAAATTTTATGCCGAGTCCGAACGGCTGAATTGAGAAGCTTTTTCATGAAAGTCATACTCTCGGATGTTTGTCAGACGTTCGCGAGAGGTGGCGCAGTAGAAAAAACTTTAAGATGTAAGTCCAGTAGTCCAACACACTAACCACTGCGCTACTGCGCCCACACTCAAATTACATTGCTGTCAATAAATGGAATTGCTAGTCTGATGGAATTTTAATATTTTTTCCCATCTTTCCGCGGAGCACTTGGATTTTCATGTCGGACCATCAGTTGCTCTGCGAAGCACACTTTGGGAAACTCGGGTGTAATTAGTATATAATAAACTAGCGGGCCCGACAAACGTTCTTTTGCCTGCTTGTACATTTTTTATATGACATTTTTTTTTTGTTGGGTATATATTATTTGAAATTTTATTCATGCGCTTATTCTTGTTTTTTAATTTTTTTTATTGTCGAGTGTTTATTATTTGCCATTTTGTGGAATCGGATCGCAGCGCCACCTACCGGGTCCAATTGTGAATATAAACCATCCCAAGACCCATTCAAACACACACAAAATTTCACTAAAATCGGTCCAGCCGTTAAGGAGGAGTACGGTAACAAACACGGACAGAAGAATTATATAATGTAGAATTTTCTTTTGTATCCATTCTTCTTCACTAAATGGAACAATGTCGGGTCGGGTTTCGTCAATGATCTCAAAGCGGATGCAGAACGACGTCTTCTCTTCTTTCCAAATTTTTCAAAATTCCTTCCTTTTTATTTTTTTCAAATTGTAATTATTTGAACAATCACGTTGCCAGCTCTGATTTCATTTAAGCCACGGTAAACCTATCGTTTCAATGTACAGTAGAATGCTATATTACCCGGTACCTACAAATACAGAACCATATGCTTCGACATATATTATGTATACAGATAACTATAATAAAAGTTGAACTGCGTTCTGATTCAGAAGAAAAGAGAATTGCGCTCGAATTAAAAAAATATGTTTGCATTCCCAAACTACAAGGTTGAGCAAGCAATTAAACGCAGCCTAACTGTCGATCTAGGTGCAGATACGTCGCTCCTACATCGCTCCGATTGGATGTAGTTTTTACTATAATGATCTGAATTTTAGGCTTATTTAAAATTCCTCTACCACTTCTAAGAGCTGAGCATCAAAGGTCTAATTTGCAGAAAGGATAAAAATCAAATGTATCTTCATTTTAAGGCGATTCCACTGCCCTAACTCCACAATGGCTAATTGGTTTTAAAAACAGAAGCGATGATTTTTAGTAAACGCATACCTGATTTATTTAAGCTATTAATCATTTCTCTGGTTAGTCCTTAAGCTAAGCAATGCTCAAAATAAATCCTTTCCGTCAGTGAATATGGAGAATACAGCCATATTTGGAAGTTTTCATATCTACTGTTTTTTCTGTACTCTAACGTTTTTAAAAATGAAACGAACAGAAGCAGCGAAAAATCTCCTCAACATGTAGAATCTTTAAAATGTTCAACCCAAGATAATTTCATTGATAGAAGTCATCGTAATCTATCGTAATGCAACAAAAAATTTATTTATTTATTTACTCGTTAACATAAGTAGATACCTGTAACTAAAAAAACAAACTGAATATCGGGCACACTTTAACAAAACTGAATTTTGACATTTTAATGATTTTGCATCCAGCGTACTGTGTGAACGTCTAAAACCGTTCTGCAACACACTAATCGGCACATACCAGTGTGGCTTCCGGCCCGGCAGATCGACTATAGACCAAATTTTCACACTGAGGCAAATCTTGGAAAAGACCAACGAATTTCAAGTCGAAACTCACCACCTATTCATCGACTTCAAAGCCGCGTATGATAGGATACATCGTCAGGAGCTCTATATGGCGATGGCCGAATTTGGAATCCCGGCAAAACTGATTCAGCTGTGTCGCGTGACGCTGGAAAACACGCGCTGCAACGTGCAGTTTGGAAGCAGCTCTTTCGAACTTTTTCAAAAATGCACCGGATTTCGGCAAGGAGACGCTCTATCATGCGACTTTTTCAATCTCGTACTGGAGCAGATAGTGCGCAGGGCAGGTGTCAACACGGAAGGCACTATCTTCAACAGGTCCGTCCAGCTGCTTGGCTATGCGGACGATATTGACATCATTGGTCGCTCCCAGCGTGCCGTGATAGAAGCGTTCACGGCGATTGAAGAACAGGCGAAATCCGTTGGACTTGTAGTAAATGAGGACAAGACTAAGTACATGCTATCAACAAACAAACAAGCACCTGTCCACCGCCTAGGACAAAACGTCACTATTGATAGCAACAATTTCGAGGTAGTTAAGGAGTTCACCTACCTCGGAGTAAACGTAAACTCCACGAATGACACCCTAGTGGAGATCCGGCGAAGAATTACCCTAGGAAACCGTTGCTACTTCGGTTTGGCAAAACAACTGGGTTCAAAACTCCTAACTCGAAGGACGAAATGTTTGCTCTACAAAACCCTTATCCTGTCAGTTCTGCTTTATGGCGCTGAGTGCTGGACGATAAGCAAGAAGGGAGAGCTGATACTGGGCTCCTTCGAAAGAAAAATACTTCGGCGGATTTTTGGTCCTGTGTGCGAGGAGGGCGAATGGAGGAGAAGATACAACCGCGAACTCTATAAGCTGTACCAAGATGTGGATGTAGTCCAAAAAGCCAAAACACGTCGACTACATTGGCTCGGCCACATCGAGCGAATGGACAATAATGCTCCAGCCAAGAGGATCTTCGAATCCCAGCCCCCAGGTTCGAGAAGACAAGGAAGACCGAACCTCCGTTTCAAAGACCAAGCCATCGCGGATGCCAGAGCGCTTGGTCTGGACAATTGGAAGCAGCGTGCCCCGGGATCGTAGAGGATGGAAGGCTGCAGTGTCTCAGGCAGAGACTCTTCACGGGTCGGGAGCCCGATAAGTAAGTAAGTAAGTAGTAGTGATTTTGCATCTATCCAGAACAAAATTTCTCAATTCAGCCATTCGGACTCGGCATAAAATTGTAGGTCCCTTCCATTCATTCATTGATTAATTTTCAATGGCACGGCTTATCTATTAGGTGGGTCACGGGTGTAGGTTGCCAATGTGGACCTCCCATATAGCTCTCGATTCTCCGCTATCAACTCTAAATCATCAAGGTCAATCCCCATACGGGTAGAGAAAAGATTATGAACTTGATCTAACCATCTCGTCCTGCGTCTACCAAGAGGGCCTGCCTGATGGCACGTCTTATACATGTGTTTGCCATTACCAAATCTACGAAGGATGGATGGTAGAAGTAGCTGCTCGACATTGAGTTTCTTACGTATTCTCGTGTTTCTAATACGATCCCTATAGGTCACACCAGCAATATAACACAGGAATCTCAATACCCAAACCTCATGACCATAGCTAAGGGTAGGAACAAACATCGAACTAAAGACTGGCAACTTAACTTTGAAACCAAGTTCAGTCCTCCTAATAACAGAATGTCTCACAATTGATCTAGCCTGACCAACCCTTTAGTAAAACTTTGCACTGTTCCTTTCATCACTCGTGAATAAAACCCCGAAATACTTAAACTTCTCCACCTGTTTCAATGGGACTCCACTAACATGCAGAGTGCATTAAACAGGAGACGACCATCACTTCAGATTTGTTCACATTTACTTTCATCTCAGCTTCAACACAAACGGCTACAAACCAATCGAACGCGCTCTGAAGTTCAGTTGGAGAGGACACAAGAATGACCAAGTCATCGGCGAAGAGCAAATGATTTCTCCTCAGATCTCCCAGGTCCCTTCCATTCGCCCCAAAAATAGGAATTCACTCAAACGAATGCTTGTGAGAAGCTAGGTCTACCGCCAACTATTTTTTTAGAACCAATATTCTATACAACTCTTCAGAAAACTTTATAAATATCTCATGACTTTTACTTCGAAAAGTACGGAACCGGACCTAATGTTAAATTGTTCAATATCCGGTACAAGAAATGGAAACAAAATCGATCTCTTAATGGAATACTTCTTAGAGGAAATGCATTTCCCCCAAAGTAAAATCGCTGCAGTATTACAACCCCAAAATAATACAACTTCCATGATACCGAAGGCACCCCATAGCAGCCCGGGTTTGTAAATTGAAAGTGTCTTCCGATGTCCAATGATCAAAAGTTAATTTAGCTTCAGCATCACGTTCTCGATGACGACGGGAACCTGTAAAACTACACCCATACTTGAAACCTTAGAATCGTCATTACACGACCGACTGACCCTACACACTCAGTGTTTGTCAAAAATTGTACAAAAAAGCACACGACATCATCCTTCTTCAACTTTCTGAAGGGCAATGTAACAAAATGACTGAAATATGTTACAAATACGCTCAGATAACAGTGCACAGATCCCGAAAAAAAGGGAAGAAAAAATGCTTCAAATGGAAAATAACGATTCCCCGTACCCATCTCATTGCAGTAATTTTTTGGTTCCTTTTCTTCGTTTCAAACAAAAACTTCGAACGGAAAGAAAATTCTTTGAAATGTTATCTTGTGTTCGTCCCTTTCATTGTTCTGAAAGCAAAGAGAATTCCCTCAATTCCCCTAAGCAACCACTCAGCCTCAGCCTCAGAGTAGGAGGGGCACTCTACCACTTGCAACATTGAAAGCGTGTAGCGAAGCTTGACCCTTGGGATAAGGATATGTAGCTACTCAGTTGGATTGAATGCGAACATCCGCGATGTATTTTCATCCGTCCACCCCTTCGCTCATCGGGGGGAGGAATAAAAACGTACTCCCATAACCAGATTGAATGTTACTCCAGAAGACCATAGATAAAGAAGTATATAATGTTATTAAAAGTAATTCCTTTGTAGAAGGAGAGAGAGAGGGGCTTATCCTTGAAGCGGGATTTTTACTTTTGAAAATATTTTGCTTGTTCACAACAAGGATCGCATGGGTGGGGCCGCGTTTTATTACACTCTGACCCTTCGAAATACATATTCCTGGACCTTTTCTCTGCTCGTGCTATTGTTTTCGTTTGAAGACGACAATTCATCCCTTATGTCATCATCAATGATGAAGGCGCACCGGGAGAAAATTTTCGATGAATTCACGTGAAATACCCATCATCATCTACAAGAGTATATTGGCTACGTGGGATTTCGCTTAACAGGCACCCTGGGAAACAGATACCCTTTGTTGATTGTCCCTCACCCCAACCCGAAATCCAACCTTAGTCCTGGCAATAGCAAACTATCTGGGCCAACTAATTTACTATGTAAATTAAATGACATCCAAGTGAACAACCTCTCATTCAATTTGCCGGCGAGGTTCAAATTTGTTTCTCTGGCACAAGTTACGAAATTTTTGTTGGACGAAGTGTTGGCTTTAATTGAAAACTATTCAACCAGCCAGCGAGTGCCAGTGCCAGCAGTATGACTTTGGATGTATACATATCTATGTGTGCGTATATATGGGTTGATTGCATACGACTGCGAAGCGAACGATAGTAACCAGATAACGTGCGAATGAATTTTTAACCAGATTTGCGGATAGGACAGTCTGCTTTATGCAGTAAAGGCAATCTGGCTACACAATATATACAATTCAGAACAGTGCCACTGGTCCTGATTGTTTTCCAGCGAACCCGCGGTGTCGATGGTATAGGCAAACATACCCGTTGAATACTGTTTGTTTCCGGGGTTTCCATTGTTTCGTGTGAAAATTGAAAATGTTGCCACTGCTTGCTTTTTTTTCAAGAGGGTTATGAATGTGGTTGGAGTGTGATTGAGCGTCAAAGACTTTTTTGCAGGGACATCAATTGTCAGGGAAAGCAAAGAAAGAATCACATAACCAAAAAGTATATCGTATCATTAAAATCGTTAGCCACATCATTATATGCAAGTCGTGGTGGCAATTTAGCGAGAGCTATTAGCAATGAACTCCGGTCCTCAATCCGATGCGAAGCCAGCTCGGGCTGGTAATACAACCACTGACAGGGTATCTTATAGCAATATAATGAGCTGTGTCAGAATGGATGTCGTACCATCGCAATTCTCTCATAGTTACGAGCATAACTGGTTTGGATACAAAGGATTATGGACATCATGATTGAATTACGCGATGAGGACGTTAAAACATCTTTCCCGGCATAACATTCTAAGCCGGATGGCTGATGTTGACCTGTGCGGGCGCGATCACTACCTGAAGAGTACTGATAGATCTTCAAACCAGGGTAAGAAAGATGTTCACCCTGAAGCGAAAACGCCAGCTAACAGGCCAAGCGCAAACGGCAGCGAAAAGCCCAGCACCACCGCCGCCGTCACAAAAGTGGACGACCAAAAAAACATGCAGCTATCAGCTCAGCATCCAACACCTCAACAGAAAAAGATGCCAAAAAATAGTGCGCAGCTACCCAGCAACAAGCAGTTGAAGCAAAAACTGTCTCACGAAGACAGGGGAGGCAATAGGGATAGGATGTCGAGCAAACGTCCAAGAAGTAGGCAGGACGGCCTCCCTCAACAAGGTCTCATAAGACACAGAGGCGGTAATAATGCGAATAGAATACGAAACCCTGACCATAATAGAAGACGATGACCTCTCTCCTAAATGTGCTGCACTGCAGGCCAACCTGTACCGCGCTATAGGTGCCGCGGAAACTTATAACCAACGATTTGCAAAAGGTAACATCGCTCTCAGTTTAATCCGGGGCCATGGGCAACAGATGGTAAGAAATTTGGCCCCAGGACATTTTAGATCAAGGGCAGCTATACTAGTTGGGAACGATTTAAGATTCTCTCTCATTCCAGGTTTCATTACCAAAGATCTGGTGGCGATCCTTTTAGAACGTCACAACGGCCGAAAGCTACAAAAAATTGGAGGTATGCGCATCGGCGTATTTTTAACAAAACACTGCCACAAACATTGCAGAAACTTGTCCAATACTGCCAGATACAGCAACTACAAATTATCATCGGTTACGATGCAAACTCACGCAATGGATTTTGGGGTAGCCGTGATACAAACAAAAGAGGTGAGTTTATTAAAATAGATGTATAGCAAAAACCTAGTTGTACTAAATAAGGGCAATAAGCCACGTTTAGAAACGTTTTAAGAGTGGAAATTTTAGACAGTCAATCAGCTATAAAAGCCCTTAGCTCGACAGGAGTGCTGCTCTGCTTTAATTTTCTCCAAACCTACCAGAAAACCAGACTATGGTGGGTCCCATGCCACAAGCGGATTGAAGGAAATGAAAAAGCTGATAAACTGGCCAGAAAGGGCTCCAAAACCCCTTTCATTGGACCTAAACCGAGACCTGAAACCTTCTATGGAATCCCCAAGTCAGCTATAAGTTCGGCTATAACATAAAACATAAAAAACGTAGGAAGGCTACTAACCTAAACATAATTCTGACGTCAAGCACAATAGATAATTTAGGTCGACGTGCATCATATCACTACGGCAAGTCAGACGTTTAAGAAAAAAAAATTCACTTGTAGAGGTAGAGAGTAATTTGTAAGAATACAAGGGGTCGAAGTCGCTGTCGCTGTCTACCGTGCTGCAGGTATAAGTGAAGGCTGGTGTGAAAGCAACAAGGGGGCGATGCCTGGGTTCCTTCGATACGCAGAGTCTGAAAATAATCAAATACGCTGACAACTTGTATATTTTTCGCTAAAAGTCGTTCTTGTTGGTGTGACAGAGGCTGAGGCGCTCGACCGTGCTGTCCACTTCGCAAGTTCAACTCTATTTATTCAAAATTTTCATTGTCTTATACTATTGGTGACAGAGCTTTTATTCTTTGTTGTGGTGATCGGCTGTGGATAAGCTTTCAGAGCTTTCTTTATTTAATTCACATACAGCATTGCCAGATCTTATAATATAATAATATTTTATAGCATTGCCAGAAGGGCTTAGTTTCAATTTAATAATAATATATAATGAATGAAATAAATGATAATAATATAATAAAATAGGTGGTTGCTACACACTCCGGTTTTCTTTTGGGAACTCTGTAAATGTTATGCACGATTTACCTCACTTATAAGCGGGGCTTCACTTTGAGGTAGACCTACTCCTCAAAAAATATGCCTTTGCAGTTAACGCAGACCTTGACAAATTGCCTTCAGTTGTTCAGGTTGATTGAAATTAATTTCACTTAGAGGGCGCTGAAGTTGAGGTTCTTCTTCTACTGCGTTGTCCTTCTATTTGCCGCATCCATATAAGACGACGGTTTTGCTATTTTTGCTTTTAAGCTCGTAGAGTTCGCTGTTATATTTTTTTTGTCCTACTACAAGAAATGGGCGTTACAACCAAGGATATTGGATAAGTCATCTGTGGAGTGGTTATGGTTTGACGGTGCCTTTTGTGTTTTAGATACGGACAGTATCAATTAGATTGCAAAGAACTGGATAGGAGGAATGAGGGAGTTGCATCAAGTGTGGCGAAAAAGATCGCAGAAAAAAATGCTACGATCAAGGCGGCGCGGGCGGTTGCAGCAGAAAGTAAAATACGCATTAGATACTAATTGAAAATTCACATCCCGCGCCAAAAAATTTTCACTTATGGCCATAATTTATTTACATATTTCAAAAAGCTGTAAAAAAATAACGAACTTGTTTGTTAACAGTTGAACTTTTTTTTTGGAAATAGCTTGCCAAACAATAAAAATTAAATCATTTTTGTACAAATCGAACCCATCAGTGGTAACTATACACTCGTTTTATCTCGTCGCATTCTTTGATCTCGTCGTTCTACTCGGTGGCAGTACAACAGCCACAACTTTCGTCGTCGTCATCAAACTGCAAGTGCTGCGCGGTCAATAACCCCTTGCTAACCGCAAGTATCTAATAGAAATTTTGCCGTTCATCAAATTGCTAGCGTTTGGCATTCGGTCAAACGCATCAACTAGGTTCCCACTGTCCATAATCATTTGGGAAAGCAAGGAATCTCGGTTGACGTTCGAAATCTAATCCGTCCGTCTACCGCCATGTGTCCGTTAAGTGGATACTGGATATGATAGTTAGACTAGGGTTAAGTGTAAGCAACATTGCCTTCCAAAACTAAAAAACAACGCGTTTGAAAAATACAATTCGACTGATTTTTGATGGTAAATCTTATCAGACTTTAGAGTCCCTTAAGACGCTGTCTAGCACCACACTGACCATACCAAACGAATAGCTGTGGAGTGATCGTTGGACATTGAGGGGAATAAACGGCGACTTTGCATGGAATTCGAAGGGTGCGCATCGACTTTGCATATACTAAGAGAAAAATGAAGACTTACAGTAATTTATTTTTTAATAAACAGAAAATAGTTTTCCCACACAGCTCAACAACATTGGTACTCAACAGAATATGAAGCAATCCCTTCAAGTGGTATACAGCTAAAGGAACTTCAATTTCATTCAAATGCGATTTTTCCAACGTCATATATTTAAAAACTATATTTCCACGAAGGATAAAACATTTCCTTCTATCCACTGACAGAGTGCCATCAACCAAGTGCTTATCGGATGTGGCAAAACAATTTCACGCCTTGTCAGAGAGATGCATAAGTCGACGACTCAACATAACTAAGGCTCTCCGCATGCTAAATGATATGACACATGTTGCTGATACTCTACAGTCTACACACATGACGTGTCCTTTTGTCGACTTGCTACGTTGTTTTCTTTTTGTTTTATTATAATTTTGTATGTGTGTCACTTCACCACGACGACCTGTCTCCCCCATCCCACCTCAGACATAAAACAATACATGAACCCACCGAGCCTACCCACCGTGAAAAGACTTGTGGTTGAGGCATTATCTTTCGCATAAGCTACAAGCTTCACAAAGAAAAATTATAACAGTCCGTGTATCTCTCGAACAAAAACACAGGACTTTCGGTCCAATTACCTTTTCATCGTCATCCCCATAGACACTTCCACGTGGCAATAAGTTTGTATTGGATTTGACCTGTCTAGATAAATAGGCTAAGCCCCACCTTTGGGTAAACTGCTCAATCGTGGGTTGAGTGTAAAGGATTGTGCCACTTGAGAAAAAATTAAAAGAAAAAAATAGAAAGGACTTCCTCTTCCTGTATGCCAATATAGCCGCAATGGTGATTTATATTCGAAGTGTACTTGACCCCCCCAGCAATCGGGCATAGTTTTCACTTGGGACCAAGTTCAACAGCAACTTTTCGCCACAAACAAAGTCGAAGCCCTTTGAAACGTTCCCAACCATGGTCGCCAATGTTTGCTGTTCTCCTCCAGGGTAATGGACAATGTTTACTTGGCTTTTGTGTCCTTTGGCAAACTTGAAGAAATCCGATCTGATCTCTCTATGATGCCAAGGAATTGATATTGGAAAACATACAGCACGACCTCAAGGCAACTCGCATTCAAAGAAATTACGACAGCAACCCAAAAGTTAAATAAAACCCCACTCGCTGCACAAAATGATTTATCCGTATTGGTAAAGGATTAAAGGATGCGTAAACAAAATTTCCGTCGCTTGTTCGAGCCCACGTTCGTTCGTTGTCGTCGGGCAACTATCAGCATAGGTTTTGGGAAAAGCAAATTACATGTGTTTAGAGGATACGTGACTGATTTTTCCAAAGATGGCTTAGGGTGGGTTTTCCTTTTCTTTTCTTTTCTTTTCTTTTGGTTTGAAGGAGCATTCTCCTTTTTTGTTCATATTTTCGACATTCCTTGTTGTTTACACTTTGTTTTGTAATCCAAAGCAGCAAGAAAAAAAAGCCAAGTACAGAGCCTTTTTAACATCATCATGTTGTTAGAGTAATTTGTTTGGAATTTTATCCGATGGGGGTCTTTTGTAGGGAGGACATGAGGGTGGGTATAAGATAGCTGACACCGTATAAGTTTCTATATGATGACAGTTTTGTTTTGAGTCGATTTGTTGATTTGGCTGGTGGAGAAGTGGGCGGCATTTTGTATTTAGTGCTTGTTTGGATTCGACCTGTCGGCCACTGGCAATCAATCAACCTGATCAATGAACGCAATGTCAGGTTTATCCTGGCGGCGCGCGTGTCTTTAGTAACTGGAAACTTTTTTATAAGACGTTTTATTCTCATTTTTCTCTCAGTGCCTTGACAGCAAAGGATATTTTGTTCTTTCATTAATTTCTAATTAAAATTGGGACAATAAATGTGGGGGGAGAAGGGATGGTATTTTTATATACCATAAAAGCGTTGCTTGGCGACAGAGGATCTATAGCTGGGGAGAAAATTCTTTGAAGGCAATATTAAGGCTCAGTGCGACACCGATATCCGGATCCACTTAATAGATTTGCTTTCAATTTTATTGGGAGCATCAAGGACTGACTGTTGCAAATCATGGAAATGAGAACGAAATTTTTTCGTGAGGAAGAAAAGTGCGACGCCTCAAGTGCTCTGACAACCCCCACAAGGCGGAATAATTGAAATGGAAACAGCTAAAACGCTGTTAAAGCTCTTTTCATCATCAGAATTCACTTTCGACGCAAATGGCTCTAAGCTTTAAAAGGCAACGTAAACGATTTCGTCATATATACTCTGAACGAGTCAGTAGTCGATGTGAAAGCTTAGAACTCGATAAATGCAAGCCTGATCAACTGATAGTGCATTATTGTCCTTGTAAAGGAGCTAACATCTTTAGAGGATAGCCATCTAAGCTAAAGTCTTAGATCTAGAGCAGGGGTTCCTAACTGTGCGTCGCGACTGTCGTGGGGCTATCCTAGGGGCGTCAAAATACGGTACAGACAGTTCTACCGGCTTTCATGTTGGCCATTGTGTTTTGATGGCGTCTGTCGAATCTGGGTGTTTAATATTCAGTCACTGATGCCAAACCACCATGGGCAAGTTGCACGATTAGACAGCACGTCAAAATGATAAAATGAGCTGGCCAGGAAGGGCTCAGCACTACACGCCTTGCTCTCAACGGGGGTCCACATTCCGCTAGGAGCGGTTAAGGGACAAATACATTCGTTTTTTCTGCAGAAAACCAATCTCCGATGGTAGGGGTTGACAAACTGCGTCAAAATATGGCCTACATACAACCAAAACAGAACAAATAACCTACTAAACAGAACCCGCCCAGATATCGCCAGAATCACAGCAATAACCACGGGGCATTGGGCCAATTGGAGACCATGCGGCCAAACTAGGTATCCCATACAACCCTAATTTTCACATTTGCGGTAATGCAAATGCAAAAGAAACTCCCACTCACTTCCTCTGCAAATGTCCAGCTATATACTGAACCAACCATTCTTTGACGACCATCTCGTGGAAATGGATACAGGATCTTATCCGTTTTCTCTACTCCACAGGTTGGCTATAGGCGCCGACCGGACCAAATCCTTAACAATCATCACAAAATAGGTCACACGTGTCGTGGTAACAAAACGGCACATACTTAGTGCTAATTGGGTTCAAGGCGAACCGCCACTGGTACCTACCTACCAAATAATAAATGTTTATTGTTAAAATGAGTGTTGGTCAGCGAAAACGTTACGCGCGTCGCACCCACTTTACGGCAGCCGCGGTAGCTCTTTAAAGCCGACTGTCCAATGTTTGGTGTTTATGAAGACCGTCATGATGATTTTACTCTTGGTTGCTTTGAGAGGAAAATTATTCGTGTAATTTTCGGTCCCGTCTGCATAGACGGTGAATCGAGGAAGAAATACAACGACGAACTGTACGGGCTATCCAGCGACATCGACCTAGCCAGAAGAGTGAAGGTTCAACGACTGCGGTAGCTGGGTCATGTAGAGCGAATGGACGTAAATTCTCCGGCCCGGAAGAATCCACAACCGAGAGACGGCGCAGTAGAGGAAGACCGCGACTCAGGTAGCGCACGCAAGGAAAGGGACCTTAACCAACATAGCGTGCGAAACTGGAGACAGCTGGCCAAAGATCGTGCTGGCTGGAGGCGCTTGTTGGTTGAGGCCCAGGTCCACCCTGGACTGTAGCGCCACCTTAAGTAAGTAAGTATAAGTCCAATGTTTGGTGGCCAAATTCGACACAACCGGTCGTGAAAGTGTGCAGGAGAAAACAGTCAATTCCTTGCCGTGAACAAGAAGTCGTCATCTTGCAGACTTCAACTTGATTTTGCGTCGGGACTTGGGCCTATACCCGTTCAAGATCCAACTGACCCATGAGCTCAAAGTTAATGATAATTACCATAGAAAAATAATCTTCAGCGACGAGGCGCATTTTTGAATGAATGGTTGTGTTAACAAGGCAAAATAGCCGTTTGGCGCAGGTTTTAGACCGGCGGCGGCGACGTCATTGCTCTGTACTTTGCCTTGAAAATTATCTCAAGTCTCTCACCATCAACGGCGAACCCAACCGATGCCCAACCTGAGAGCGTGCCTACCAACAATGCAGTGTCCCATAATGACACCTACTAATGTGCTTTGGCTTTTTTTTAGTGATACAAGATTGTTGGAGCGCTTGAGAAAAATTATGGGCCAGATCTGTTTCGCGACGGAACACGCGGTGCAGTTTGACCACATTCGATTAGTGGCGCTTATTTCGCATTTTGTTTAATTAAAAGACTGGATGTAGCGAGAGGCATATGGTAGGTAGGTAGCAGTGGCGGTTCACCTTGAACCCAATTAGCACTATAATGTGCCGTTTTGTTACCACGACTCGTGTTACCTGTTTTCTGGTGGTTGTTGAGGGTGTGGTCCGGTCGGTGCATATAGCCAACCTGTGGAATTGAGAAAACGGATAAGATCCTGTATCCCTTTGCCCGAGATGTCGCTAAGGTCGTCAAGGAATGGTTGGTTCAGTGCGCGCAGTCTGGCTCTCGCTAGAGCTGGACATTTGCAGAGGAAGTGAGACAGAGTTTCTTTTTCATTTATATTACCACAACTGCGGCAATGCGGGTTGTAAGGGATACCTACCTTGGCCGCATGGTCTCCAATTGGCCAATGCCCCGTGATTACTGCCGTGAGTCTGGCGATATCGGGGCGGGTTCTGTTTAGCAGGTTATTTGTTCTGTTTTGGTTGTAGGTAGGTCATATCTTCCTTGATATGACGCAGTTCGTCAACCCCGACCATCGGAAATTGGCTTTCTGCAGAAAATGCGAATGTATTTGTCCCTTTACCGTTCCTAACGGAATGTGGACCTTCGTTGAGAGCGAGGCATGTAGTGCTGAGCCCTTCCTGGCCAGTTTATCTGCACGCTCATTGCCTGTCACGTCACTATGCCCTGGAACCCAGAGAAGTGTGACCCTGAAGCGCTCGCTCAGACAGGCAAGTTCGTTCCGGCACTCCTGCACCAGTTTGGAGGATATGGTAGCCGAGTCGATGGCTTTGATGGCGGCTTGGCTATCTATAAGGATAGCAATGCTTTGTTTAAGCGTTGTGTCACGCCCTAGTTGCGTGCAAGCTTCTCGAATGGCCAATAATTCCGCCTGGAAAACACTGGCAAAATCCGGTAAGCGTACTGAAATCGATATTTGAGGTGATTTCGAGTAGACACCGGCCACTACACCACATCTCATCTTAGATCCGTCGGTGTATATGACCGTGTCGAAGCCCTTCACTACTTCGTCCCTCTTCCATTGGTCCCTTGTTGGGAAACCGACGTGGAAGCCTTTCGTGAAGCTTAATTTGGGTGTCATGTAGTCGGTTGGAGACGTGACCATGCCGCTTGGTAGCGAATCCAGGATGTTACTATGGCCATACGGCCTTGCAGTCCAGCATCCCGACTCCTTGAGTCTTATAGCACTGCATAATGCGGTATATTTTGTGTGTAGGTCGAGGGGTAGAAGATGCAAGAGCACAGTAAGGGCATCTGTTGGGGCCGACCTCATTGCCCCCGTGGTACCTATACTGGCTGTTCTTTGCAGTCTTTTCAATTTCGTGAGGTTGTAGACTTTGCTCAACGCTGGCCACCATACTAGTGATCCATACGTGAGAATTGGACGCACTACGGCTGTGTACATCCACAAGGTCATCTTTGGTTGAAGACCCCACTTCTTTCCAAAGGTTTTGCTACAAGCATAGAAAGCGACCGATGCCTTCCTTACTCTGTGTTCAATGTTATGTTTCCAGCTAAGTTTTGGATCGAGCATGATACCTAGATACTTAGCGCTGGATGACAGTGTGAGTAGTTGATCGTTTAGACGGGGTAGGGTAAAATCGGGTATTTTGGTTTTGGTAGTGAACAGCATCAGTTCAGTCTTGCTCGGGTTGACACCGAGGCCACAACTTGCAGCCCAGGTGCTTACCTTGTCTAGAGCGGCCCCCATAATTTCACTAATCACGGTGGGAAACTTCCCTGACACTAGTATCACCACGTCGTCCGCATACGCGACAACTTTAACCCGTTCCCTGTCAAGTTTCACCAGAATTTTATTTATAACCATTAGCCATAGTAGAGGCGAGACGACGCCACCCTGCGGCGTTCCTCTATGGGCGAATTTGGTTATATGACTGCTGCCTAGTGTTGCCTGAATAGTTCTTGTCCTGAGCATAGAGACTATCTATTGACTAATAAATTCCTCTATGCCCAGCTCAATCAGAGATTCAAGAATAGCTTCAGTGTGTACGTTATTGAAAGCTCCCTCTATGTCTAAGAAGGAGGCTAGTGTGTATTCTTTATACTGTAGGGATATTTCGATTGTTCGCACTACCTCGTGGAGAGCCGTTTCCGTGGATCTTCCCTTTAGGTAGGCGTGCTGTGATTTGGATAGCAAAGATTCTTCTAGAAAACTTCGCATGTGGATGTCCAGAATACGCTCTAGGGTTTTAAGTACAAAGGAGGTTAAACTAATTGGTCTGAAATCTTTCGCGGTTTCATGCCCACGTTTGCCTACCTTCGGTATAAAGACCACTCTAGCGCGTCTCCAAGAGTAGGGTACGTGGTTTAGTATTAAACAGCTTCTGAATATTGACGCCAGCCAAGGTAGTGTTAAGTCTTGCGTTTTCTGTAGCATGACAGGTAGTATGCCGTCAGGGCCCGGAGACTTAAACGGGAGAAGTTGTTAATAGCCCAGGAAATCTTTTCCTCGGAAATTATTGAAGTGATATTATGTGGAATGCAGGTTGTACTTGCCGAGACCTCTCGGGTTCCGTACTAATATCGCTGCATCCGGGAAAGTGGGTATTTATTAGGAGTTCCAGGGTCTCCGCGCAGGATTCGGTCCATCCTCCATCTATCTTTCTCAGAAAGGAAGGGTTGGAGTGTTCCTTGGACAGAATTTACTTAGCCTGGCAGAGTCCTTAAGGGTTTCTATCGAATGACAGTAATCCATCCAGGCCTCCTTTTTGAATGCCTTTATGGCTTTCTTATAAAGGCTTAAACAGTCCTTATAAGGCTGCCAAAAATTGTGTTTGTGGCAGATGTTGAAAATCGCTCTGGTCATCTGTCTCAGATTGGAGAGGTCTTCGTTCCACCAGAGAACGCATATAGAGATTCTCCCTTTCCGGTAGAATCGATAGAGTTGTACCATGCAATTCCCTGGAATGTTCCTATGGCCCCGGCACCCATATAAGGTGAATTTTAAATTGTTCCGCCATCTCGTTAAGGGATAAACGGCAATTGAGGGCGGTTTTGGACTTAAAGATGACCGAGTTCAAAGATTTAATCGTCGATTGACTGTCGGTAAAAATTACGATATCCTTTACATTCTACTGTAGCCACGAAAGGACTTCCTTTGCACCTGGAACACGCTACAGCGATTGGAATGAGATAGTACTTCGGTAAGTGATGTCAAATTTAATGAATTATTTAATTTTTCATTGCAATAATTTCACTGCTTACATTCGATCTATGAATACTCCCGGAACTATCGGAGTAATAGACGAACATTTATTTTAAATCTCTGGGGGAGTTACCAAACCGCGCCTTTTCGGTCCTCTCCCATCGCAATTCAATTCGTAATAGAAACATTCACATTCATTCCTATTTAGCGAACAATAAATGCGATAATGTATTACAGCAACGCATCTGTATATTTAATGCCACAAACGTGGCTTCATTAAAAGCGTGACGGAATTCCCACAACACAACAACTGCTTCTAAGCCACCACCTTCATCCACATTTTCTTTTTTAATGTTCCGCATTGCGTGTACCGATATCAGACATTTCCATTTCGCAAATCAAAAAATAATTGCCTCCCAAGAAGAAAAACAACAACAAAAAGAGGAAACAATTTATACCTCATATACGCTTGAACAGAATTGCCACTGATTGCTGCGTCTAATGGAAAAACTTCTCCTTTATCGCCATCGGTAGCTCCAAATGCAAAACATCATTCTGTGCGAAATGGGTCCATGTATGTTTTGTGATGGGGCCATCCTCTCCGCCCCTGACAAATAACGCCATTCCCCAATGGATAATAATGACGAATGTATCTCATTTCGTTTCAAGGATGGTGGCTGCGTATTCACCCAACAACTGTTATATTTGTATAGCTGGCATAGCAATCCCCAGCACGAGGACCCATTCATGCGGCATACTTCGTTACATGCCAACTGCAAGTAAGTGTAACACACAAAACACGCCAAAGGACTGTAATCAAAATCAAGTCTCGGCATTAAATACGCGCCAGCAGCTCTAATAGCATGCATAACTTCCATAGTCATCTCATTCTGCCATACACGATACACACCCCTACAACACCACCCAACCAACAATGCGGAGATGCCAACTACCCGAGATTGTCGGTTGTTTGTTTGAGTATACAACGATTGCGGCAACGAGCACGCCTCTGCTTAGGGCTCCCTCTGTTGTGGGGCAAGCATAACTTTCGTTCTGTTTATTATTCCGGATTAAGTTAAGTGCAAAAATAATAAGCGAGTGGTTCATTAGAAAAAAAAAAACGTTCAATTAGTAATTTTGATAAATGGCGTTTGAATAATTTTCAATGCTACGGCCTAGGGATGGTATTTCGAGTATTTCCCCCAAACTCGAAATTGAATAACATAATGAGTGTTCTCCCATTACATATCTACAAGGAACCAAATGCTACACTGTGTAAAAGGTTACAAAAACGACAGGCGGACTTACGAAGGAAATCGCTGCGACACTCATGGTCCCACTTATATAATAATTGAACCGTAAAGTTTCCTGAAAATCCACAAACACAAAAAAAAAAGCAAAACATACCAAAGGGTACACGTAATCTTTAAAAAAAAAGGTTTGCCATCGGCCACACGAGCCAAATACTAATCCAAAGTCCCCCCCGAAAGGGAAAAAATATGTGGTCTTATTTAATTAAAAAAGGTTTGCAAATGGAATGGATTTCAAAATTGTTAATTAAATGAGAGGATAATTGAAAAAGGCTACAAAAGGGAAAGCAAACAAATTGCGCTTACGGGTTTGCACATTATGTATTTTATGAACTTACGATTAGGCTAATCATACATACGGGTTGATTAGTTTAGACTGAATACGATTAATGCAGGCACTTCACCCAAACGTTTAGAAGTGCTCGCTTCAGTGGGGCCCCACTTAGTGCCAAGCAGAAAAGACTGCCCCCTATATCTTCTTTTTCATCTACACGCCAAAGAAACTTTTTTAACAATGTTGTTTCCGATGTCATAGCAGCATTTCTACTCAAAACTTCAGGAATATTTAGAGATCCAAAGAAAACTGCCAATTTGTAAAGTTCCCTAATGTAAGACAACGAAGTACCAACAAAAACTCACAAAAATATCTAAATAAAACGCCCCAAAAAACCACCAATATTAGTAAGTATGTACAACAAACACGCCAACACATGCCTCAAAAGATTGTCAGAAAATGTCCATTCAAAATCACTCAAAAAGCTAAAAAACAAAAAAAGCTGTCCCGTGGCAAAGTCCAGAAAAAAGACGAAAATTACTGAAATGTCCCGAAGATAATAACCGAAAAAAAACCTCCCAATAAATGACCCGCGAAACGTCTCCACATACCCCGAAAAACGACCGAAATGCCCGAAAACAAAGCCCAGAAATTCACTTAAAAAACACGCTTCAAAATGAGCCCAGTCAAATACCGCGAGAATCGCCCGAGACATCCCAAAAATCACCCAGCAAAATACCCAAAAACACCACCATGGAATCTGCGTTATCAAAGATATCACATGGACGGAGAACAACTGTTTATCGATTAACCCCAACAATACTCAACTTATTCTGGGCCCAGATTCCGTAAAATGAAAAGATCGAACGATATCGTTTTCACTAAACCTGTCTCTATCATATCTGTGGCAATAGAGACTGCTATTGTCGAAACGATATCGTTCGATCGTTTTCATTTTACGGAATCTGGCCCCTGTTCACCAAAAGATACAAGATACCAAAATGGGAACCACCAAAATTGTGAAGCATTCGTCTTAATCTCTTACACGAAGCGAATTACCTGAGTATCGTGTTCAATTCCAAATTAAACTGGAAACGGAATACGAAGGTCTGGAAACGTTGATGAACCTACAACCCATCGAGCTAAGTTGACGTGGCAGCCAAAGGTGCTCTCAGAGTACGATGAAACAAAATGTGGAAGCCCGAATCGTTCGGTCACTTACGCATAATTCACATATTTGATCAGAGCGGTCAACGGACTCATGCCACTCACAGACTACAAGAAACTGAGGTTTGACTTTAACATGAAATTTACAGTCTATATACCGGACAGGAAGGACGGGCTCTTCCTTAGTACTGTCATACCCATCTTCACAGATGGCTCAAAGACGGAGAATGGAACGGCAGCAGGAGCCTTCTCAGAAAAATTAAGTATCAGCCATTCATAGTGGCAGATCAGTGTAGCGATTTTCAGGCAGTGATCTACTCGGTTAAGAAAGCAGCTCAAACTGTCTTAGAGCAATGGAAATTATCTTCTGCGTGGACCACCAGCAGCACTTAAAGCGATTAACTCGAATCTGGTAAACTCCAAATACGTAAGCCAGTGCCTCTAGGCATTGAGAGTATTAAACCATCACACAGTAATGCTGTACTGGGTTCCTGGACATGTTGCTGTAGAAGGGAACGAGGCAGCAGATAAACTGGCCAGATGCAGCTCTGAAATGGACGTCCTATTAGCTGACAGGCAAGTATTAGATTAGCTTTTAACGCAGCTAAGGGCGTCACATTAAACTTGGCTAAAGAACGATGGAATAACACTCCCGGTTGTACTACAACTCGTAACTTTGTGGTCAGCAATTGACACTAAAAGTTCAAAGATCCTAACATGTTTTGACTGAAACCAAATCCGAAAGCTCATCGGGGGGCTTATTCCCAAATGCGCGGCGGATCGCTTTTCATGGCGGATTGGTATTTTTATATTTTCAAAAGCGATTCGATCCATTCAAAAGCGATAGCTACTGTGATATTGCTGGAAATAAATCCGCCAGCAATCCGTCACCTGAATAGCTATCGCGTTTGACAGCTTTTGGAAATACAAAAATACCAATCCGCCATGAAAAGCGATCCGCCGCGCATTTGAGAATAAGCCCCCGGGGTAATTACCGGATACTGCATCATTGGAAACATGGCCGAAAGACTTCTGCAGAAGTTGCAGGTATGAAGAGCAAGTAGAATCTGCGGAACATCTCCTTTGTCACTGCGCAACTCTCCAAGAACGCCTCTACTCTTGTATGGGATCACGGTTCTTCAACAGATCTGAATGGTTTTGTTAGTTGCACGTCCTATCAACTGCCCCTCTTACCTAACCTAACCTATCCAAAAATTGGTCAAAAAGTTCTTCAAAAATAACACAAAAAAAAGCTCCAAAGAAACTAGCCTCAAAACGGCCCAAACCACTTCTCATAAAAAAGAAAAATCCCAAGAATGGATCGAAAAATAGAACCAATAATTTCCCAACAAAAACCCCAGACAAAAACCCCGAAAAATTATCCAAAAAAAACAATCCCCAAAAATGGATTGAATAAGTGAAAATGTTATCATCGGTCTGGCCGATGCTTTGATCCCCTTCACTGCATATAAGTCATGGAAAATGTATGCCTGAGAGCTAGTCAAGAACTACTTGACTTAAGGACTTAAAAAGAAGCTCTTTCACAAAATCTCATTCGCCTAGATCGATTCGTTTGGACGCTATCGTGTCTTCAACAGACGGACAGACAGACGGACATGGCTAAATTGATTCAGAATTTGATCCTGATTCAGTATATATATACCTTATGGGGTCTCCGGTGACTCCTTCTTGGCGTTACAAATGTAATGAGAAAGTGAATATACCTGCATGTGGAGGGGATTAAAAAAAAACAATAAATACTACAAAAATTACCTGCAGAACTCTACAAAAAAGTACAGGCACCTAAATTACCCAAAACAAAGTCCAGAAAATACTACGAGAATCGCCGGAAATTACCCAAAAATCTACCAGCAAATTATCGCGCAAAATGCTTCGAAAACACCCCAAAAAATAATCCGAAAAAGTCTCCAATTAATGTCCCAAAAATGTCAATGGAAAAGACCACATAAAATGCACCGACAAATATTCGAAAAATGGCCTAAAAAACGACTAAAAAAATTCTTTAAAAATGCCACAGAAAACGCACCAAAAAAACGTACCTAAAAACACCCCAAGCATCAAAAAATTCCCGAAAAAACACGCAAAAACTCCCCGAAAAAAGGCCAAACAAGATTGAAAAAAACCGTAAAAACCACCCAAAAAACGAAAAAAAATGGGGAGCGGGTCGAAATTCTGCTCTCAAAATTCTGACTTTTAACACAAAAATTCTTCTTTTCAAAATTCTGTTTTTTTTCTGTTTTGTCTTACAAAATTCTGCTTTTAAAATTTCTGACAGGCAATATTTTAAATAAATAAATTCTGCTAATTCTGTTTTTTTTTTTTTAATTTACGAATTTAAAGAAAACAAAAAAACGCGCGCGCTTTGCAGAATTTTTTAAAGCTGAATTTTGTAAAACAGAATTTTGAAAGCAGAATTTAGAAAAAAGAATTTTGACCTCGCCAGAATTTCGACCCCAACCCGAAAAAATGCAATAAAAGAAAATTGCTCCCAAAAAATGCCAAAAACCTAATCGAAAAACGACCCAAATACGAAGACAAAAAACTAAAGCCGACTTTCGAAAATCCCAGATTGTCTCCAATCACTTCCCCTATGCAAATGGACATACTACATGGAAGTAGCATTTCCAATTGCATATCCTTGAACGATTTCATATCTCTCTGCATGAACACGATTAAATAAGATTTGTACATCCCCCAGCCAATAGCAGTCAGGACGAAATGATAATGGAATTCCAAAGTGTCTACCAAAATATATCCAAAAACCTGACACAATCATAAACAGATTAACGCCCAACACCATCCTTTGATAGTAATCAGGCAACGAATTGAGAATAAGCACTTGCTCTACCCGAAACGGAACGTCAAACATCCTAGAGGTCGTTAATCATTTTGCATATCAATAAAATCCAATAAGCCCAAGGACTGCATCAAATATCCTCCTGCTAAATGGTGATTCGGATCGGACGCAACACATAAACACAAGCTCGTGTGGTCACTGGTCAGTCGACCAGAAATTTCGTCCTGAATTCTGCATTGGAATTGCCGCATGAATCATCTCGACTACTAATTGATTTATAAGAAACGCTTCACAGGCGTTAACAGGCATCCAAAACTATGGCCACCATGACATCTGGACGATACACATAACCTAAATTTCGTTTCATTTCGAATTCTGTACACATGGACACGAGTTGGTTGGCCAGGGCCATAACTCGCATTCCTTGGTCGCCTTTATGGTGTCCTCGTGATGAGCATCGCTCATTCAGCATGCATTCTCGATGTCATATGGAAGATGTCCTTATCGTGTTTTCTTCTATCTTTCTTCTTATTTTTTTTTTCTGCCAGCTCTAAGTTTGACTGTCATCTGTGTTAATTTGAGCATTGGACCAAACATTTTGCTGACTCGCCATACACACTGTGAATGTTCTTCTTTATTGTGCTTTTTTTTTAGACCCGTCCAACAGACTCATAGGATAAAAGAGAGAATTCCGGAAATGCTTGAAGACATTTGCTTGTCGTCGAGTAAAATAGAAAAATCTACTAACTGAACTGTGTCCTTTTTTGGAAAACATCCCCTATGCCCGACCAGACACAGACAGTCATAAAAGTGTGCGAATTATGACAAAAACACTAACACAATGGAATTCAAATCACTCCGCACTGATGGTTATAATGGAGACGGAGGCTATCTACATCCAACTGTCTATCGCGCGAAAATCCTTCGCAGTTTGGTGGACAGACATTTTTAATAATGGCTATGGCGCCCTAGGTATTGGTCTTGTTGCCAGACACACAAGGACGTCTTTGTTAAAAATAATAATCAGCGATAGATATTGGCGCGGGTGGACGAAAAATTGATATAAAAACCGGTCTGCGATTGATAGACATTCTGGCATTTTGCCGAAATGCTTCGTGTCGAAGGATACATCTCTCGGTATCCTTATGTAAACTGAAATCATTTTGAAAGGCTTTGCCAGGGAGTTAGTCTAAGAAATAGACAGGTTACGCGCGATAGCTAGAGCAGTGGAAGGTAATGACGTGACCACTTTAATGGTGTGTGCGGTGTTAAAATGGACATGTTGAACTGATTCTGCGATAGAAATATTTTCTGTCAAGTTGACATGACACGAACGCTCTGTTGAAGTTGCCGGAATGGAGAGTTCCATTAGAGATCTAGAGGAAAGGAGGAGTGCCTTTGTTCTGAGACTTAGAATGCCAAAGAATGATGTGAGAGGAATTTATGTGGGTGCAGAATGATTAGTGTTGAAACTTTGAATTTTTAGGGATCAAAGGCATCAGACTTGAGTATTGGCAAATATTTTGGAAAACTTTTGGTTGTTGTCGGGACAGATTTTTTTTCACAATTTTGTGATATGTCCCACTTTGATGACTGTTTAGGTCTTTGGGTACATTTGCAAGGCTACTCGACTTGTAGTATAATAAAATAACTATAAACGAGATAGGTCTATTAGACAAGGCCAACTCCTCACTTGGTCAACTAATCGATAAATTCGAATGAAGAGGAACAATGACGCATTATTTTGGGCAAAATTAATTATTAATTAATTCATCAATCATCTACTTAGTAATCGCAAGGCTTCAAAAATACGCATTATAGCTTGTAACTTTGTTTTTTACAGAAGATTCAGAAATGTGAAAGGTGCATATTATATCCAAATCATTGCAGTCAAATATTCTAGAGGCACATGTAAAATTAATGTCAATCCGTTTGGTAAAACCTATGCTAAGTTGGGATAAGTGGTGGGAAAAATAACGCAATTGGTGGGTTCTATTTGCCAAAAAGATTGTGATTCAGTTATGCTCATCATAATGAAAGTCTCTGAAATTGTTTTCTGTCTGTCGGACCTCTCAATCTGAGAGTCACCTATTGCAGCGACATTGACACTTGATATAGTAATACGTATCATTTTTAGATTGATCTATAGTCCGAGTCAAATGTGGATCTCAACCTTTCCAATTATAGAGGTATTTTGGCTAACTGGCTCTAGTTTCGCACTGTAAGCTGGTTAGGTTTCGCTTGAGTGCTCCACATAAGGAGAGGTCTTGTTCTACTGCATTGTCCCTTCGGCTCAGAATCGGAGATATGTCTTCAGTTTATAGCGGAGCTAATGTTGACAACGTTCTTATGTACATCAATCAATTCCAAGCGGAATTCCACAACAGGGTTCATTGCATTGTCTTGCACTTGTCCTAATACGAGACTACCTTGACTGAATTTTCCAATGACCATATAAGCCAGAGAAGAGGCGATATAGAGTTCCATTTTGAGGAGTACCTATACATACCTCTGTTTGTATATTCTTGGTCATAAATCTGTTTAAATTTGTGCGACTGAACAATTATGTTCCACAATCCATTCCCTCTACACCCAGCTTAGTGAGAGATTTCTGAATAGGGAGAGTAACAGCATTTGATATACAAAGAAGGTGAATTGTTTGTCGCAGATCAATTTTTCAATAGTCTACACTAGGTACCTCATGCACCGCTTCCTTCGTATAATGACCTTTTGGAAGACATGGAAAAACTTCGATGGTAGAGAAAAAATTCCTGATGTGACTGTCCAAGTCCAAGATACGTTCAATAGTCTTCTAAAGTACGCTAAAAGTGCGGTATAAAGCTTCAATTCTTAACCTTTGTGCTGAAAACAATTCGGTCTGGGGATACAGTTGAGTCTTAACCACCACCTATAAATCGCTGTTAGAAAGAGTACAGCCCCCTCCAAGTTCTTTTGGAGCATTATTGTATTGGTTGGTAATATTCCGACAAGTTCTGATGATTTATATGCCCCTGGTTATAGTTTATTTCATATCATAACTAGCTGAACCCCCGCCAGCTTCGCCAGGCATTTTGTTGCTTTTTTATTTTTTTATTTTTATTTTTTTTTTTATTTATTTCCGGGCGACAATGTTTTAATTCTTTTGGAGGTATAGGAGGTGCCACGCCCCTTTATCCAACTTTGACAAATCTTCACAGAAGCATTCTACGGCCAATACCTAAGATTATCTGTAAGTTTGATCTCAATCGATTCGGTGGTTTTCGAAATATACGATTTTGAATGTTTTTTTTTGTATGGGCGGTGCCACGCCCATTTGTCCGATTTTGAATTTGTTTAGCCTATCACCCAATCACCGTAATTACCGACATTTAAGAAAAAATCAACAAAATCGGTTGAAAATTACGCGCGACAGAGGGAAACAGTTTTTTTCCACTTTGTTTTATATAGGTATATGATTCGTGCTGATTCCCTTTCAATAGCACGTTCCTCTTCCGTTTGACGTGCTATGACATTTCGGTGTCGTGATGCATTCTGTGAACGCCGACCAATGTTACCATGACCTCTTTTTGGCATCGTAACAAATATCGAACTGTAAATGATCATAACTTTTTATAAATCGCACGCAGTTTTCACAAATCACTAACTTACCTTTGAAATAGCCAAAATACAGAAAGCAAACGAACGAAAAGGGTGCAATTGAAATTTTGAATACAACTGGAAAAACAGAACAAAACACTTAACGATCTAACAAAACAATAATAATAATAGTAAATTTAAAAATTTGATTTAAAATTAATTTGACTTTCTTTCAAATTTTGTTTTATTTTTCTTTCTTGATTTACAAAAGGGTACAACTTCTGTATCAGTACATTAGTTAATTAATAGTGTCAATGTCCGCAACTTATTAAACGAATGGCACATGTTTTTGCGCAATTTTGTCCGAGTTGTGTTTTCCTACCAAGAATGAAGTTAAAGAATTGGCATAACACTTCATCAACTTGTCTATACCTATAGCCTTTGTGTAGCTATTTTGCTGCGTCGAGAAAACCACGTATTATCAACTTTTAAAGGCTTTATTAAGTGGTAAAACTATTTACAAAACTAACATGAAAGGAGAGAACTATGCTCCAGCACATGTGGTAACTTTACAACAAGACCGAATTCTAATCAACCAAACTACGCGCACACCAGACGAGAGAGCCAAAGTGACAAATGACAATTAACAAGGGAATTTTAAGAGTCGCCACTGAACTGGCGTGCTTTCATAATGACAGTGTTCAGGCAAAGCTAGCGAAATTGCTTTGTTAGCGCTTTATGTTTATTTACTAGCGCGAATGCATTTGCTTTCGAAATTCGATTTTCATTTAATTAAAAGTGCATATCCTCTACATACCTCAAAGGTATAGATAGTTAAAATATTGCTTCCGAGCGTTCCCTATCGCAATTTTTGGGGGTAATTCAGCAAGATTTGCCGAGGTGACGATTTCTTCGCCAAATTCGCCAAAGACTTGCTTTCTAAGATGGAAGAGAGAGGATTCATCACTTTCTAGGCACAGTCTACATGTGGGGTCTGGTAAGACTCCGATTCGGTGAAGGTGTGTTTTCATAAGACCATGGGCAGTAATAATTTCTGTCAGGATTCTTAAGCTGTTTTTATCCAGATTAGTTAGAAAGTAGGATTTTCTGGGGGAGAATTTTGGGAAGAAGTGTTTGGTACAGTTCTGCCCAGGTGTTTTAAGCCAGAGTTCATTAGATTCGATTTGAGCTAAGCTTCTAATGTAGCAGCCCTTACTGACACCGCAGAAGGGTTCAGGTCCGACGAGTGGCGTTGTCGCGCCGACTTTGGCCAGGGAGTCAGCCGTTTCGTTTGCAGTGAAGCCCTGTGGGCTGGAATCCAGTGTAGGATGACGGTTTTTTCTTTGCTAGTTCGTAGATGGCCATGTAAGTTTCTAGGACCAGCTTCGATTTTATAACAGATGAGTTCAGAGCTTTAAGAGCAGCTTGACTGTCTGAGAAGATAAATATGGTTTGACCACTTGTGTTAGAACATAAATTTATTCTAGCGCAGTGATTGATGGCAAGGACTTCTGCCTGGAATATAGACGAGAACTTGCCTAGGCTGACTGAAAAGCTCGCCGCTTGAGGCGATTCTCCAAAAATGCTAGATCCAGTCCCTGAAGCCATCTTGGAACCGTCTGGGTACCAGACTAGGTCAAGTCGCGATGGATTGGGTTTGTATTTTTCCCATTCTTCCCTTGGCGGGATGATGATAGAGAACGCCTGGCTATTTAGAACTGTCTCTACAAATGCAACCTTAGAATCGATAGAAATGTTTCTGGAGATATATCTTGGCCGGTTTTGGACGTTTACCGATGGATGGCAGGAAGAACTTGTTGCAATTGATTCTGTTTAGCCTATCATTTCGTATTATCCAAGCAACTCTCACTTCACCCAATGACGTGTTTTAACAATTTCAAAGCAACCCGGAAAATCTCAAAGACACTGCCATAAACTGCAATCATTTCAGCAGCAGATCCCCGACCCACCATGCTCAGCTCGCATGCCTAATGATACATTTTAGATACAAAAAAAAATAATCGCACAAGCTTTTCGTCCATTTGTCAAAATAAATGACAGCTCTCCTGCAAAAACAAACGAAACTATTTCACAGACCATGCATGCAGCTAAAACTATTTGTCACCCATGATATCTATCCACCATATTGTATTTGCAAAATACCAAAAGCAGAAGAAAACAACAACACAACTGATTTCACAAAAATATTTTCAAACCTATATTTCAGAGCCTCATAACAATTTCGAAAATTGTCTCGCCTAACCACTTGACAGGCGATTTTTATCCCGTACTCGTTTTACCAGAAATAAAAAGAGAAAAATAGAAAATGCCCTCAATCCCGTTTCATGTAACTGGTCAAAGGACTATGAATAACCGTTATCTAATGGTTACCCGTTTCAGTGAATGAACCAAAAATCCATTCGTAGCTGTTGATGCCCTAACGATATTCTGAACTGCTGGTTCTGGTGTGAATGATGCCTTTATTAGACGGTCGGTTATAAAGTAATAACATTGGATTTATGAGTTGTTAAGGGATGGGCGATTTGATGAAGCACAGAGCACTGCTATTTTGTCGCACACAAACAAAAACGTACGTGTATGTGTGTACTTTATATGATAGGGAGTGTATGGGGAGAGGCACGTGTTGGCGGTTATGTTCGTCGGAAATCATCGATGCGGGATAAAAATCGCTTCTAATAGGATCATTTAGGACAACTGGTGTTGGTGCGGTGGAATATAGTGAAGGACATTGCGGATATCGCAGATCATTGATTTAAATTGCACACCATGGTTATGTGATCGATGGGTTGTCTTGATGGCAATACAGTATATTTTATTAAAATAATACCCGTCCTTGGGATGAGGTTAGGTTTGTGGTTAGATAAAATTTCAGTCGTTATTAATAGAATAGAATGTGGATTCTATAACAATGGGTATGGTACGTGAACAGAGAGTTTATGATTGGCAGTGTTATAAAAGTATATATCCCTTTTGCGGGTCTCTGGGGCACAATGCCTCCCTTACATATTGAAGGGCTTGTTATAGGCACAAACATTCCACTTTATTTAATTTATCGTGCGATAATAATACCACAATTCGAGCCTAATGCGATGGGTGGAAAAAAATTCACTCAGAAAAGTGATCAAGGTCGTATTCACTAAACAACATTAGCCAGATATACGCTCACGCCACACAGAGGAAACAGATACCTACCGAAGATCAAAAGGCAGCTAAGTTATCTAGTAAAGGCGTACCCATACACCCTTTTTATAGGAACCAATTCAGGCTTTTTTCAACTCCCAACCATAACTTTAAAAATAATTGAGCAAACGCCATTTTTTTTACATTGAAGCTTCTTAAGCTAACAACTTGACGTCCATTTAGATCTCATTACTTTTCGTGGCTGAATAGTTATGCGATTTTTCTTTTGTTCTCTATAGGACAAACTTGGCTGTTTCGTGCGTTCACTATCCACCCGCTTTTTTTAAAGTGACGATTCTAACATAAGTGCGCGCCAACAATTTTGTTCACGTTACAATATTCGGCGATTGAGCGATGGACTAAGTGAAAATTTGATTCCGTCGTGGGTGTAAAGATTCCGCGAAATTTCTTCAGCTGTAAACCCTTCTCATCCAGGACCCATTAGAAAAGTAAGGACCACCGATAACAATAGACGGTGGAATGAAGTTTGGGTCACGTCTGTCAGTGCGAAAGAGAGCAGCCGGATTGGCACTCCCAAAAGGTATTGTTCACGAAATTCTAAAGAAAGACTTAAAATTTCATTCTTTTAAGATTTAATTAGTGGAAGAACTTTACTTTACTTTAATTTACGCAAAAATTTCTGTGACACAATAATGGCGAGATTTCGGATTTCGCACTGGTTAATTGCAGCTTTTTGAGCGAAGAAGCTCACTTTCACAGTTCCACCTGAAAAGTCACGTAAACAAGCAAACTTCTCGCTACTGGGGCTCCACGAACACGTAATCCACGACTAAAACACCAGCGACCCCTACAGTGCCCAAGAGTTACTTTTTGATGCGCTTTATCGACGAATGGAATCATCGGGCCCTATTTTTTTCACAATTCCGAAGGACATGTGAACGGTAAAAATTATGGACGCATGATCACCGATTTTTGCTTTCCAAATTTGCGAGCATATCCAGCTTACTCATTACACACTTGGTTTCAGCAAGATGGAGCCACTCCGCATACTGCTAGAACCGCCATAAGCCATGATTACTGACTTTTTCGTTCATCAACAACCATTATGCGCAGGAGCTTTGATTTCAACAAGACGGCGCAACATGTCACACAGACACAGCTCGTGCCACAATTGATTTATTGAAGGAAACTTTTAATAACCGCATAGTTTCACGTTGCGGACACGTGAATTGGCCTCCAAGATCGTGCGATTTAACGCAGCTTGACTATTTTCTGTGGGGATATGGGAAGTTGCTAGTCTACGCCGACAAGCCCGAAACGATTGACCACTTGGAGGACAACATTTACCGCGTTATTGCAGATATTCGGCCACAAAAAAAAAAAACATGTTGGAAAAAGTCATCGAAAATTGGACCTCCAGATTAGACTACGTCCGAGCCAGCCGTTGCGGTCAAATGCCAGAAATCATATTCAAATAATAGTGCCAGAATATTATCTTTCGAATAAAGTAAATTTCATGTCAATTTAAAAAAAATATCTTTTTTTTATTCCATTTCAAAGTGTATACCTCTAAAAAAAAACACCCTTTATATCTTCTAATCTTGGGCTACTCACAAGTAAAATTAAAACTCAGCTGAATATAGGAATGACGTCTGAATACACAAAGTTTTTTTTTTTTTACTAAACATCTAAATAAGGCTTTACAGTTTGATGATCTCATGATAGCCATGGACTTTTCTGATTATTTCTGCTGGAAAATATTGTGCTAGCTATACCGAAGGTAAGGTATACCCCTATAATTTCAATATGAATTTCTACGCAACAATAATACGGCAATTAATCGTTGAGCTATAAAAACGCTTAAGAAGAAGAAGGTCACATGCTCTGATGGTTTACCAGCTGAGCTCTTTAAATACGGTGGTGATGTCTTGGTAGGGAGCATGCACAGAATCATCAACCAAGTATGGGTGTAAGAAAACATGCCCGATGACTGGACTATTAACTCCATATGCCACATCTACAGAAAAGGCAATCCTATGTCTTCCAAGAACTACAGAAGCATATCCCTGCTTAATGTTGCATATAAGATCCTATGCAACATACTGTGTAAACGCCTTAAACCGTTCTGCAACACACTAATCGGCACGAACAGGTGTGGCTTCCGGTCCGGCAGATCGACCATACACCAAATTTTCACATTGAGGCAAAGCCTTGAAAAGACCAAATTTCAATTTCAAGTCAAAACTCACCATCTATTCATCGTCTTCAAAGCCGCGTATGATAGCATCAAACATGCACCGGATTTCGGCAAGGAGGCGCTCTATCATGCGGCTTCTTCAATCTCGTACTAGAGCAGATAATGCGCAGGGCGGCAATTGAAGACAGGCGAAATCCATTGGCCTTGAAGTAAGTTAGGAGAAAACTATAAGTACATGCTATTAACAAACAAACAAGCATCTGTTCATCGCCTAGGACAAAACGTTACTATTGATAGCATCAATTTCGATGTAGTTAAGGAGTTCACCTTCCTTGGAGTACCTAAACATGAACTGTACGAATGACATCCTAGTGGAGATCCGACAAAACAATTGTGTTCAAAACTCCTAACTCGAAAGACGAAATTGTGTGCTCTAGAAAACCCTTATCCTGCCAGTTTTGCTTAATGGCACCGAGTTCTGAACGATAAGCAAGAAGGGAGAGCCAATAACGACTGAAATTAGCTGGTAGTCACTTTCAATCAAACCAAACCAATCCCTAGACAATGGGGAAGGCAACCGAAATTGCAATGTCAGGCAGTTTTGGCTAACTATTCAGTCTGAACAAAGAAAGCCAAGATTTCCGTCCACCCGACCAAAATGAAGTGAGTATACCTATAGCAATATCTAATTTCTATGCTAAATAGCCTGCCAGCCGAGGTATTTAAGGCAGCGGGAGATGATAAAAACACGTACCACTAAAATGTCTGAATAGACATGGCGCACGCATCCCCGGTTTAGCCGATGTAAGTTTTCAAAGCGCCACCTCGTAAACGAGCGGAGAATTTTCAGTCTAAGAATTTCCTATGACTATAAAAAGCCATGCACAGTCACGCATCTCCTCTTTTATCTAGAATTGGGAGCGCGTGAGTCAAAGTAAAGTTAAAACCTTTAAAAGGTGTTCTGTAAGTTTTAGCACGAAAAAAGTTGTGAAAATAAATTAACCAAAATCATACCCTGTGATTTATCAAGGAATTTAACTCAGTTTTTATTAAACAATATCCGAAACATAAGTCGTAGGAGGTAAGCTGTAGAATTATAGTTCAAGTGGTCTTATTTTTTTTAAGTTGTGTGTTAATTTATAGCGCCTCGCGTTCTCGGCATATACGAGAATACATAAAACGCTTCCGCACTTAGAAGTGACAGAACCCGCTCTTATATATTCTCGCGTCGTCGTCGAGTCAACCACCAAATATCGCCTCATTTCACTTCGGACTCATCGCCAACCAAAACGCGTCCAGACGAACCAGTGAAACCAGTAGGTTACTGATATCGTTATCCCTCTATTTCTGCATTCAACCGTAAAAAAAGGGATTGCGTACCACGAGTTCTAACCACTTCTACAGAAAGTGCGAAAAAGTGCGTGCACCCAACACGGCGTCCTACGACCATTTTATGAGCCACGTGGATATCAGTTGCCAAAAGCTCTAAGTCGGTGCAGAGAAATATGTCCCCGGGGACTAAGTCCACTTCACGAAAGTGGTTTTATTTCTCACTGAGTACCCACTTAGTTCCCGGGGACTTATTTCCCTGCATCCTCTAAATCATGGTGACAAACACCTTGACTGTGAGACAATACATCGCATCTTGCATCTAGCTTAGCATCTTCGTAGCGGTTTTCAACATCTCGGTCGAAGCACCACCACCACCCACCATATACACGGTAAAACCAATCTCGCGCTGCATAACCTTAACCGATTGACATAGCTAGGATAGCGGCCTAATCTTCGTGATTGCGATTTTCTTTTGGAGAAACATTTCAAAAGGGTTGACAAAATCACTTGAAAGTGACTTCACTTAACAAGTTCAATATCTAATAGATATTTCGGGACGATTTATTTGGTACCAGTGGTACAGGAAGAACCCCCTGTCGACGAGCTTTTGCCCGGCCTTCCGCAAGTGTGCCACCATCTGCTACAAGGAACTATAACAACCCCATCCACCAGGTTACAATCAACTCATCTATAAGATTTTATGGGAGGAAAGTAAGTCTGATGAAGAAAACCTTAGCACATAAGAAAGGAGGGCATTTAGAGCGATTTTACACCAACGATCCGACCGAAAGAGTCATTGATTCCAATATTTCAACCTCGAAACAAAACCTCGCCTTGGCTTGTTTGGTTGGACCTCAACTGCGGCGGTAGGCACAAATTGACTCAGAATACTGCCTCCTTTCTACCACAACTTCGACGTAGTGAAAAAAAAAACTTACCAAAGATTAAACTGAAACAATTCGCATCCGGTGGACCCAAACTCCTTTCAAGAGAGTTTAAACCAACCAGTCTTCCTGGAAATAATTAAATTTCCCTTAAAAGGATTTTCAATGATTATTAAATGCATAATAACAGAAACTTTGAGGAAATGAAAACTTTTTCAAATTTATATAAAAAACTACAAGGGTACGCAAAAAAATTGTAATTATTTTCCCGTTTCTCTTCCTCCACTTAAATTCTCTTTAATCACGGTACGCTGTTCAAATTCATTTTCCAGAAAGAAAGCATTTTTCCCGCAAATGAGAATTGGATTGGCAGTGAGGTTGTGCTGTTGTTGAGTGGACTCGTGGAGGTATCCGTCACGCCATGCCCCATGCGTTGTACTTCATAATATTCATTATTTAACTTCTCGCGAGCACAAGGGCTAGTGCGCACCCCTTCCGGAACGAAGTTGTTATGAAGTAAATTATTTCCAAACACGAAAATTCAATTTTATTGCTTAATCAGTTTCGCGCAGTAAGTGAGAAGAAAAAAATTATTATATATCGTTGCCCGCGACAGTCAAGGATAATCTCACCCGACACTGATCCCGTACCATGGAGAAACACTCGACTTTACGAATTTCGTGTCGTTCAGTTGCCTTCCGATGAATGAGGATAATTTTTCATGCTGCTGCTGCAGCACAAGGAGGTGTTTTTTGTTTTCTTCTCCGGCATTCTGGGTTTTTCTCTCCCGCACACTGTGCATTGACCGGAATTATAGAATGATGAATGGAGGCAACGACAACTGGGAACTAAAAAGTTAGAACAAATGTGATGAGGACCGGCGGCGGCGACACGATGACGGTGAAGTTGACGGATTCTATGGGTGAGAGAACACATCCTAATGTGTGGCAGTGGCACTGTGCGTGTGATATAACCACATCTAGCACAACCTTGACCTGATTTCTCGTTTTGCGACACCGACCATGTCAACAGAGCTTAAGCACTCGTAGATGCCCCTCGGCAAATAATCGATTTTGTCCCCAATTTGAATAACCATAAATACATAAACACATTAGCAGCACACCACCCAGCAGAGCGAGATAGGACATCGAATCGATACAGCACAAAGCTTTTCCTCTAAGCACACTACTCCATCTCCAGCTCCAAAGGCCGGTAATGGATGATGCTGATGGGTGTGCTCTGACGATGGGGCAGCATCAGCGAGCGTCTGCTACAACGCGCGACAAAATATCGAACTGTGTCCTTGGATCAATAACTCAAACGCTTGTTTGCTGGGAAATATTTTCGCAACAACATTACGCGCACTTGAAAACCATGCGATAAGGATAATGAGGCTTATTAACGTTGAACGAGATAAAAATTAATGTAAAGCGATGATGGCGGCGCGGCGAGTGATGCGATTGTATGGGGAACTTCCTTGGAATGTGTCCTTCTTCGTTGATTCTATTCTGAAGCAATTTGAGATGAAACACGATTCGGTTGTGCGGAGAGACAACCGATTTTAGAACTTTTACGACGTCTTAAGCTTTGTTTGGTATGGGCTGCCGTTTTGAGGATAGGAAAACAGAACCTTCGGGGAAGGTGCGTTGATTTATGAAGCTGCTAATAACAGATTTTATTGGTTCTTACAGTCGAGTTTATAAGCATCAATAAAAAGATTTCATAGTCTGAAAGGGGAGGATACAATGTAATGGGATCCTTCAATTGCTCATTCTTGGTTTAGACGATTATCATTGCAGCTCATCGTAGATATGTAGATTCGTGGGCATTATCATAGGAGTTTCCAGATCGCCAGAGTAGTTCGCGTTGTATGTTTATTGCTCGTTCACAAATGACCTGATTCGGCCCGAGATAGGAAGCCCACCATGGACCAAATAGTCTGATAGGAGGCACGGAAATCTCGCACTTCAAAGGTTGGTCTCATTCCTTAATTGAGTACAAAAATGTGAAAGAAAAGCCATTCATCAAAGTGGTAAACAATCGATAACCATTGAACATACAGAAAAGAAGGTAATAGTTGGGGCCTCGCCATATCCAAGTTTTGACCAACCAAGAACAAATCAGTTTAAGACCAGTTCACCAACAGAGTAGAAGAGCACTAGCGTAAAAGTTAGCATTAACATCAGCATCAGTATAGTTCATCAGAGCTGCGTTTATGGAAAAGGAGAAACAGCAGAATGCAACCGCAGTAGAGAGGTTGCATAAAGCCCAATATATCAATTATTGGAGTCATAACAGATTGGTAACAGACCCATAACAGAGAATTGACCATAGCTCACCAGAAGCTAAATAATAACTGCGGTCAGAAGAAGATCATATTTTAGCTATAAATAGTAAACCAGAGTAGTAGCATAATAGTTGAAACCAGTAGTAGAGTTGCAAGAACGAATAGGAAGACCGTAGGCCTGTATAGCAAATATTAGCAGAGTAGTAACAGGACCATAGCAGAGGACCAACTGTAGTACTCCAGAATCTATAAGTAGGAAGGTATTAGTAAAGCTAAAGCATGGAACAGTAGCAGCATAATATTAGAAATAGAAACCAGTAATAGAGTGGAATAATGGATAACAGACCTGTACAGCAAATATCAGCAGAGCAGTAACAGAGCAATAGCAGAGAACCAACTTTTAGCACTTCAGAAGCCAAACAATAGAAGTTACTCAAGAGAAGACCAAGAGAGCAGATGAGTGTATAGAGTACGTGTACATCAAGTAGAATAGAAAAAGACAATAACAGGCCAATAACAGACTACTAACAGAATAGCAGCACAATATATCAAAAACTCAATAAAACAGGGGCCAGATCATGTAAAATGAAAACGATCAAACGACATCGTTTTGACAATAGCAGTCTCTGTTCGATTTAAGGGCTTCCTTGATCGCCATGATTTGCACCTGGAACTCGCTATACAGTGATTGGAAAGACGGAATGAGATAGTACACTTTAAGTCTTGGGAGAAAACCCCGCTCATTCCCCTTCCCCACTCCTGTTTCCGTTTTCGACCCATCTGTGTAAAAGCAGACGGATCACCTGTGAGACACCGCATCACTCTCCCAGTCAGTCCTGGAAGGTATGCAGGTTTCTTATTGAATTGAAACTGGTGGAGGGTGTAAGGAATGCATTCTATTTCATCTAGAATTTACGGAGACGAGTGACGAGTTTGTCGCGACTAGTCCACAGACGGATTGCTTTCATACGGATGGCTGCATTTACTGCCACTTGTTTGCTTGTTTAGAGGTCTAGCGGTATCAGGTGAAATAGTGTGTCCATCGCCGTTGTTGGAGTGGTCCAAGCGATAGCTTTTCAAGTGCATACCACCGAACGACGACGATGCCATACGTGAGTATAGGTCTAATGACGGATACAGAAAGCCAATATGTGATTCGAGGCTGTAGTCCCCATTTGCTGCCAATAGCTTTTTTGCAACAGTATAATGCCGTAGTGGCTTTCTGAACCCTCTGCAATATATTGGGTTTACAGCTCAGTTTGCTGTCTCGAGTGAGGCCTAAGTACTTAGCCGTATTAGAGAGCACCAGCAGGGTGCCATTTAGAATTTTGTACTTCCTTGTGAAGAGAACCAATTCAGTTTTTTGAGGATTATTGCCAAGCCCACATGTTTTGGTCCATTTAGAGAGCCTAGAGAGAGCGTTCTGCATCAGATCCCTAAGTGTATTGCGGTGTTTCCCTGAGACAGCGATAGCAACGTCATCTGCATAGGCAATTACTTTGCACCTTCCAATATTACTAGTAGTTCATTCACCACTAGGTTCCACAGAAGAGGAGAGATCACACTACCTTGTGGCGTACCCTTATTTCCTGAGGAACCTCCAACCCGATGCTTCGCCCAGCTTTGAATTAATGAACCTGTTGGTGAGCAACTGATTCACCCATTCGCCAATCGACTTATCAACTCCAAAGCTCGTCAGTGCGCCAATAAATGCTCCCTCAATGTCTGGAAAAGCTACCAATGTGTATTCTTTACAATCTACAGATTTCTAAATGGTCTATCCAAGAGAGTGAAAGGCCATTTTAACCGATTTCCCTTTACTATACGCATGTTGAGAGGCTGACAAAAGATTTGCGTTATCACTGCAGTGTATATGAGGGTTTAGACTTAGTGCCCTTCTCCTGAACGGTTGGGAGTGGTTTGGGTCTGTTTGCAGCTGATGTGGATGGCAAACGGCTTTCCTTTTTGTTGCTGTCTTCCCTAGTGGACCCCGTAGGCTTGAGCGTGTTGCGGGCTCTCTGCAGAGCCGGTCTTTCCTTGCCCGTAAAGGACTTCGGATCACGCTTACTAAGCCGCCGAATCAGACGAAGTGCATTGCGTCTACGATTCTGTATTGGCGTACTTGTCTTGTCGTCCCTAGTCGTTACTTGTGGACGGGGTATGTCCCGATCCACCTTACCAGTAATAACTAGAACTACTGTCGCGAAGCTACATTTGGTAGAATTCCCATTGCCTGCAGGGCTGCTGTAGGTGGTGACGACTTCTCCTCCAGAGAGTAGCTGCGGCTTGTCTCTTTCGGATTGGCCGTTGCCACATTACTGCCTTCCTTAGATACACTCTCACTCAACTGCGGGACTGGCCCGATCGTCGTTGAGGTCGGCTTCTGCGTTGCCGCTGAGAGGATTGAAGACCCCACGTTAGCTGATGCGGACACCGTTGGTCCTGACTAGCGAAGGCGGATTTAGGTGGTCCCATCAATGTACTCGCGCGCAGGTTACCTGCGGGTGCAGATGATGTCGGGGTGCATTCCATTGGAATGTCCTCCGATAAGGACTGCTCCTGAATGTAGGCCGGTGCGGTTGTGGAGGTCTTTTCCTATCACCTTCGGACATCTCCTCCCACATTTTCATCCCCAGCCTATTAACGGTCCGCTTGCAGTTTTTTGCGCGCCTTGAGCTGGTGGAGCTGCAGGAAAAGAATGAGCCAGCGACGGAGCAAATGTCGCCAGAATCCAGAAGGAGTTTTTCCAGATTTGCGTCAATAGCTCCGACGCTTTCTCCGTCCGAGAAGGGTAGAAGCGCATCTTCCACTCCTTCTTCCTTTTGCCGATCAGTTTTTGTTGAGCTGGGCCTGGTCGGTCCGCACTCTTCGCTTTTTGAATTTTATTGTTATTTGTTGTATTTGACATTTGGGTCCCACGAGTAAGGGGGAAGAAGATGTCCGCCTGCACTCACCCCCTGTATGCAGATAAGGAGAATTGAAATTTAAACTAGAGGTCCCCAGGTATCTAGAGTTCACCGCTAGAAGACACATAACATGGTGCCATACATCGAATGGGCGCGGTTGTTCACCCGGTATTACGGATTTTATCGAGTTATTCCCCTCTAGATCCGTTATATTTCGTTTAAAGCAGTGCCACCTCGTGCAGGATGTAGCTCTTCACCACGTATCACGGTCTTAGGCAATCAGATTTGTCGATAGCTCCTGGTCTCTGGACTGAGACCTCGCCAAGTATAGGGTACCCACTTAAACTAATAGCAACTTAGTATCCATATCAAAGTCTCAATAAAAAAATGCTAAGCATTCTGCTCTTCTTTTTGTTTAAATAATACACAGACGCTAAAAGCGTTTGCATAATGCAAGTCGAATAAAAAAATGTTAAGCGTTTTCGACAACCCACTGCGAAATTTATAAACTCAATATTTTTGTAACAGAATATACAAAGCATAAAATAACACTACCCATTCAAACGTAATGGTTACATTTTTATTCTCTATAGTTGCCTGCCTGCACATATGCATATAAGTTACATTCAGCTTTTGGTATCAATTCCACTGAGAACAGTGTGCACAGAGTCCTGTTTCTGTGTGCATAGCATAAGCGATCAATTCTAGCGAGTTCCATGTATCCAGTATCCAGTATCCTCCATATCCATGAGTTATTTATATAATCCTTTCTATCCAAACACATTTGTATGCTTTAAAACTGTAACCTCCCATTTAGAACCAATATTCCGATTGCAATATATTCCATTTCTAATGAACCCGCTTTCCAATTCGAGGGCAGTGGGGCTGTATTTGTACACCTATACGGTTGCTGGCTGGTGCTACGAGTGTGCATGCATAAGATCCCATCTCCCAAGGAGGGAGTGTTTTCGCTTTAATTAAACTTTTAACCGTTGACCTCATGTGTTATTCCATTACATCCCGAAACGGATATGTTGTTACCAAATCAATGCCACAGTGGCAACAACACTAGTAGATGTCCTGAGAAGCATCAGCAAAAGTAACATCATCATCATCATCATCATCATCATCAGCCACATGAAGGATACTAACCAAATCGGCACCGCAATTAGTTTCTTTGTTCGACACAGAGGTCGCATAGCATACAGATGTAGGACAGTGGGGATGATAAGTATTGAGAAAAAATGTTAACAAGTTCTTTACTTATGCAAAAGTCGTTACGGTTATCCGTTTTATTCTGCTTCGAATATCTATAATGGTTTTCTAAGAGGTAAGCTCAACGGCTTGTAATTAATTGCAGGCAATCCAAGGTCATTCCAGAATTAATGCCGTTTCCTTCTCAAAAATCAATTACGCCCCATTAAAATGTTATCCCACTGCGTACGCACGGAAGACAAACACAAATAACGACGTCAACCGTCTTAATTGTACGAAACCGCTAAACTAGAGCTCAACCTTCGTGTGTCGAGTATTTCCCTGGGTTTTTCTCTGCTTTTCGTAATTTTCCCATCTTCTCCATTTTGGCTCGCTGGTGGGGCATAATCTTATTTCCCATTTATGCATAATTAAAATGGAAAATTATTCGTTGGTGCCGTTGGACTAAGCCGGAAGGTTGCGCTGGCTTGGGGGTCGGTTTTCACTAATGTTAATGTTCATCTGTTGCGGTTGTTCGCGGTGACTGAATTGTAAGTGTTCAAATGGCAAGTGTTTATATGTACTAGTCCCCAGCCAATATGCCGAAGGTGTTTGACGTTAACGCCTGTGTTATGTAATTTGTGGTTTCGAGGGACTATAATCCGTCAGGGTGTAATCAGGGGGGGGGGATTGGGAAATTAAAAACTGCCCGCAGCGCTGTGTGAATAAATTATATACGAGTATAATAGTATACGTATAGGCAAACAGCGAATTATACTATTTGCGTGTGTGTGGTAAAATATCAGTTCAGTTTTGAGTTTGAACAACTAAATTAGGATGGACAGCTTTCGTCCATGTTATATGAGGTGAATTAAAAACGCCACAAAAATCGTGCCAATAGGTTGTAACTTGTTACCTGAATATTAAAAAAAAAAACCATCCTTTAATTTAAAATGTTCGTAATAGAGAAAACTATTCATATAATAAATTAACAACTAGTTGGCGAAACAGGACCCTAGGCCTTTAACTTCTCATATCTCTCACTTCTTCAACTATACAAGTTTTTATTTTTGGAAGGGAGGGACCTAAAATGTTAAGCTGAAGGACTTAATTGAAAAGCATTCTCAGGATAGTTATGCTCTCTTATGTTGGTCCAGACATTCGCTATATACTAGGGCTGGAGTTCCTTAACTGTGCGTCGCGAAGCCCTGGGGTATCGTGGGCTTATCCTAGGGACATCGCAAGACGATACACACAGGTCGCCTGTACACGATGTTTCATCAGCTTTTAGCTCGATTTGAAAAAAAAATTTCGGGTCGGGTCGATGTTGCCCATTGTGTTTTGCCGTGCACAAGAAGTAGGTATTTTGCAGACTTCAGCTTGGCGAATTTTGCGTCGGGATTTGGGCCTATACCCGTTCAAGATCGAACTCACCCATGAGCTCAAAGTTAATGATAATGTAATGGACCATAGAAAAATCATCTTTAGCGACGAGGCGCATTTTTGGATGAATGGCTATATGTTAACAAGCCAAACACGATTTTGGCGTTAGACCGGCGCGCGGTGGCGTCATTGCTCCGTACTTGTTCGTGAAAATGACGTTGGTAAGTCCAATACCGTCAACGGCGAGTGCTACAGAACGACGGTAACAGATAGATGACATGTGGTTACAGCAAGACGTGGCTACGTGTCACTCAGCAGACGGTACGAGTCATTCTGCAGGGTATGGTTATCTCTATCGGAGGTGATGTGAATTGGCCACCAAAATCGTGCGATTTAACCTCGCAAAATTTTTCTTGTGGCGTTGCCTGAAGTCGCAGCTCAATGCGAATAAACCGCAGTCGACCGATGTCCTTAAACCCAACATAACCAATACCATCGCTCAAATTAAGCCGGATTATTTATTAATGTTGAGATCATAAAGTACGAGTGCGAAAATGGATTGGTCTAATGGTAAATTCGACGCACTCGAGTACAGGTGCAGACAAAGCGCAATCTAGGAGCATCGAGCTGGCTGCGAAATGTACAGCCAGCAGATTAGCTTTGTCTAAAGAGCTGACAGCTGGAGTGTCATTATAAATATGAGCGTTGGGATCGCTGACGAGGCCGAATTCTTAAAATTTTTTACAAATAACCATAAAAGTTGTTACCACCCTTGGGACATTGTAGTATTTTATGCCTCAACTTTTGGTCATATGAGAATCTGACACGCTTTATGAGGGCATTGCAGTAATTTCTGCCTCGTTTAAACTTCTTTCGGTTTTCCTCAGATGGGTTAGCTTTGTAAGACCGAAAACTCAACTCCCTTATTCTAATAGACTCTTCACAACTCAAGTCGTACCACGCGTTTTCCAACTTATATCGATAGTTTGTGGAGGAGGAGATTCAACGACGAAAAGCTCAAAATACATCGACTGAGGTGGCTAGATTATGTGGAGGGTATATGGACTAATACACCAGCCCGGCGAGTTTTTGAGTCCACCCCTGAGGCACAACGAAGCCTAGGAAGACCACATCACAATTGGAGAATGACACCAACCAACTTTGGGTAACAAGAGGCAGTTAGCTTAGAATTGGCATAGATATGTGCGTTTTTTTGGGGATTCAACTTGAGATTCCGCAGTACCTACATTTGCTTATACCTACCTATTCCTAATTCGCATAAACTTCTTCCAGATGCTCGCATGTTGTTCTTTAGCATTCGTTTCCACGTGTCACCGCCGATTCTTCCATCAACATTTGCCGCGACGAATGTTAACTTCATGTGTATCGCACAGGATTATTAAATAAATTTGCTGGCGAAGGAAATCTTCTTCCGGGAAAGAGAACAAAACGGGAAATGGGTTGTTTTGTGGTCTGCTGAATTACCATCAACATTTTAGTGTAATTTTCTCATGTAAAGTGTGACTTATATGAGTCTGCTAGGAGTAGCAAAAAAATTTAACTCAAGGACTAGTCAAATCGGTGACACTTCTACGATGTGAAGCATTTGTTGGGAGATGTTTCAAGTCGTATGAAAACTCCAGCCCCATACTGTGCAATCATACAGCGCTTACTACACATTGCATGCTTCACTATCTCTTCTACCATTTCCATAGCTGTCACATAACGGCACAACATGTATCCGTGTGCGCTTCCAAAGTATCCCACAACGTGTGTCGTGTGTGTTCTGCTTGTTCCGCTCCTCGGAAATTAAATAATGAAGCACACACTGAAGCGACTATACCGTATATGCATCGACATTTTGCGGTATTGCCCTCTTCGAGATAAAAAACGATACTTCAAAGCAGAATGGGTATCATTTCTAACCCTTTTCGTCGCCCCGCTTCCTTAGCCTTTATATCCACTACTGTACTGAGTCAGTAGTTATTTTGAGGCACGACAAAAAGGGCGGAACAAGTCTTTTGTGCAGCACCGCTCCCATCTAAAGGTTATCAGCAAGCATCACCACTAGGACTCTCTGAATACACACAAGTATGTATAAATGTAACACGAACCATAAGATCAGGGGATAATAGAGCTTTGCCGGATGGAGTGGATGCTTCAGTTCGCACTAACCATTGAACTTGGTTCGGTATATCGACGATATCATTGTGTCTTGAATACCTACATATGGAAGTGCGAGGGTCTATGGGCGGCGAGTGTATCTGTGTGCAAACACAGGAAATGGGAAAGCACATTAAACGGCATTTTATGGAAATCATAAAATCATTTTTCAATCACAGTTTTCGTAAGTTTACGTTTTAGTGCCACACACACACACACAACCACCCTACGCCTGGGAAACGACGTCATTATCCCCGAAGACGACGACATCAACGACGACCAATATATCGAAGTCATTGTGCTCGTTTCGAACCATTCGATTACACTCATCATCGTTTTATTTCTTTTTCCAAATATAATACTTAGTACCTATTCGTACTCGAATAAGTATATTTTTTGTTTATTTTTATTTATTTTTTTGCTCGTCCTTCGGTTGTTCCTTTGGGCTCTTTTTGGCCCCCACAACTGACGGCGGCGCGGTGACGGTGACGGTGTTAGTGCTGTGCGGTGCCTGAGCCTGTATCTCTACGTATTGAACCCGAAGGAGGAAATATAATATGGATGGAAAATTTCCTTTCAATTGCAATCCAAGTGGATGCGGACTGCGGAGCAGGAGCTGGGAGACAAAACATTTCGACACAGCTCTTGAGGTTTCCAATAGAATAAACGAAATTTTTTCACCGAAGCCATTTGGCGAGATTGTATCCATGTTGTGTAATGGGAATGCTTAGCTGAAAGGATATTTGATATAGTGTGTGAGTAAGTAACCGGTTTTTTTGCTTTGCTTGTGGTTACAAAACAAAGTGGCATAGTGGCATGGAACGTGATATAGGTTAAGGCAATCGTGGGCCACTAAGAGGGTTGGCGAAAAACACGCGTGCCATTTCAACATTGATTCGATAAAAACGTCGCGTTGTATGTTGGTGTTTTATGGAGCAGATACGGACTATGGCAGTAATTTGACCCAGCTCTACCTGGGATACGATGTTTGACAGCTTACCACATTTTCGATTAGGGAATTGAAGGGCTTTCAAAAGTTTTGTGATCAGATTAGACCGGACACGTGGCACGGATTGGTGGGGTCGCTATAGCGCCACACTATAAAATATGTGCCGTTTTATTGGCTACATTTATTTGAAAGGATTTGGGCTGAGTTGTGTTGGGGAAGAAACTGAATGCTCATATCGAACACACGTTGGGATAGCCACAAAATGTGTTAAATCTCCTATGTTATTGCTTATACCTTATACTGTGGTTCATGTCTGTCGTAGCTTATTATTGAACTTAAGGTTCGTGGGTGACATTTAAATATAATTGGAACAAGGTTTTACGAACTTATTACTATAGCAACTAGTCTTGCCACTCGTCTTACCACCTATCATGTAATATACTCAATGGCGGAGCCATACAAATAGATAAGAACCTTTTCGATCTAGCAATTGATTTGCAGATCTACCACATACCTCTATAAGAATCCACCCTTTCAAAGAGTTTAAGCTCGGAGAGGGTTAGGTCACGGGGAACATTTTGATAACAACGCACGAGCCTGACAAGTCTTTACGCACAATTACAGACTTTAAATAACTTGTTGTGCATAACTTGATAAGGAGACAGCTAAAGGCCAACCTAGATAGAGTGGTTTTTCTACATGGTTAAGGTCGCTGTCCCGTTCTCCATCGGATCTCTGTTTATAATGAGGCAATATACGGGACTAGCTGAACCCCCGCCAGCTTCGCCAGGCATTTTGTTGCTTTTTAATTATTTTTTATTTTTTATTATATTTTATTTATTTTCGGGCGACAATGTTTTAATTTTTTATATCGGAGGTGCCATGCCCCTTTATCCAACTGTGACAAATCTCCACTGAGGGCCAATACGATTACCTGTAAGTTTTATCTCAATCGATTTTGTGGTTTTCGAAATATAAGATTTTGAATGTTTTTTTTTTTTGTATGGGCGGTGCCACGCCCCTTTGTCCGATTTTGAATTTGTTTAGCCTATCACTCAATCACCGTAATTACCGACATTTAAAAAAAAATCAACAAAATCGGTTAAAAATTACGGGCGACAGAGGGAAACAGTTTTTTTCGACTTTGTTTTATATAAATAGAGATTTAGCCAATTGTAGGTTAGCTTCGGTTAGGTTTACGGGTTGGCAGAGCAGGGTAAACCCTACTGTACCACACTTAGGTCCGTGTGGATCCATTGTGATGTCCTTTTAGATGGGGGCTAACCGTTGATGTTAGGGATGGTTAGCCTTATGTCCCTTCTTCTATAGTACTGATTATTGCGGACGCCGCGCCGTCCAGACATCCTGATATCCTCTAAAACCTGTAAAAGATCAAAAAGTGAGACTCGCCGCGATGTGGTGGGTGGGGTCATCAGTAGACGACCACCACATCTGATCTATTTTGCTCGATTTTCACAGAGACTTGCAATCAACAAGTGACTGTGAATCATACCTCAAGACGAATCTTTGGTTCAAATGCTATCGCCGAGAGAATTTGGTTTTTGTCCAGGGCCTGGCTTGTCCATTTAATCAAACTATTTTCAAATCATAAACATATTTATGAAATAAATAATGGTGGAGTGTACGATTGTCATCACAGATTTTTAAATTTGAGTTGGCCTCGACTCCAGTGATAGAGACTATGGCAGTGACAGAGTAAGTGAGGTGCGTCCACATTCACCTCTTGCTCTTCGTCTCCGCAGCTTCTACATCTACATATACAGTTATCTTTGAGATTTAGTTTCATTTTATGGTTTCTTGGGAAGTTATGACCCATAAGAGCCCCTACCAAGTTAGACAGCGATGACCTGTCAAACTGCAGAAGTCATATTTAGGCCAAATCTTCCGTGATACTTCACAGGAAGTTAGTCCTTTCCACCTGTTGTTGGTTTTCATGCCAATCTTTTTCTCTACTCTCTCTCTCTCTCTCTCTCTCTCTCTCTGAGATTACAGAGTGGTGGCTTCTTGATCGACTGCAGTGCTTGATCATGATCCATTTCAGACCAGCATTTTTCGCCAGTTCGTCTGCCCTCTCATTCCCGGCCGTATCCAGGGACCCAGCGGATGAACGTGGTGTGCTGCGAGCAAAGACCCCTAAGCTCTTGGCGGCAGCGATGAACTAACTTGGATTTTATTTCAATAACAGAAACAGCTTTAATAGCCACCTGGCTGTCAATAAAAATGGTAATCATTTCTTTGTATTGCCAACAATGACACCTTACGGGCCCGCCTCCGTGATTGCCAGAATTTCTGCTATCAGGAAGCCTGATTGAGCAGTAGATATTTAATTCCTCCGAGAATATACCGGCACCGGTTCCACGGTCCATCTTCGATCCATCTGTGCAGATAGATCTGGAATTCCTTTTCGTGGGTTCATTTGTGTACCATTAATCTCTACTCGAAAACGAGCACAAGAAAATGGTCTATCAAAGTTTTGATGGGCAATCATATATTCAGAAGTGAAAACGTTCCCAACGTATTTCCCTATAGAATCTGTGCGTGACCAAAATTGCACGGGTTCCAAGTTTTAGTTTGGCTAGTCTTTAAGGCACTCTTGGTAGCAGATCCCTTTATGCATAGTCCTAGAGGACTCAGATTGAGAATTGCCTTCTGTCCAGCCGTAGGTGTGGTTTTCATCGCACTGGTTGTCCCTTGTAACGAAATTTGCTATTTCCCTTCCATTTCTCTCGCTACCGTTATGACCCCATGTTTACAGGGTCCAGGTTCCGACAGCTTGGCATGCTAGCTTCAGCTCGTCCTAGCTCGTCGGATGGGGGGGTTCTTGCTATCGGACACCCTGAACGGCTCGTTACGCATATATGTACAGTATATGCAAAAAAAAAATTAAAAAAAGCTTCAAATAATGAAAATGAGGCCTAAATGTCTCTTCAGATTAATTTTTTTTTTTCAGTAGTGGAGAGCGATTGGACAGGATACCCATACCCTCTGCACCACAGCCTATACATGCTAGTCTTTATATATTTTTGCGATTGACTTAAGATTGGTCGCCTTACCCGCGGCTTGCCACCAGACTGTGCTGCCATATGTGAGTATAGGCGTTTGTAAAAATCACCCTTTTGATCTTGAGTCGTTATTACCGTTGGGTTATAGCACTATAAGCCTGGTAGTGTCGCACTTTTGTTTAGTATCTGGATTATCATATCTCTATAGCTTTTAGAAAATTCTTTTGCATCAATCTCACTCCATAGACTGTCAGTATTTCCAAACCATTCCTTGAGGTAGTATTTCGTCACATCAATCGCGACTTCTCCAGCGAATCCTTTGTTGAATGTGGGTCGAGATTGGCGGTTAAATGGATACTTTGGATACTTCCCCAACTTGGTAGTAAATTTTGGGTAAGCTGGGGTACTTCAAGGGCAATATAATTGATTTCTGGAACTTTCATCTTTAATGTGTCACAACGTGCATGTTGATTGTTTATTTTTTTAATCGGGACAACTATACGGCGACAACTTGAACACATCTCTTACTTCGCCGGTGGAAGTTGGAAGAGTTTTGAGGCAAGCGCAACGATTGTATGGGCTGCTATTTAAGTACTGTTCTTCCTTTTTTTCTACAAACAACTTAAGCATAGTTGTTATACCTACAATATACGTAACAACATCTATTTATTTTAAAAAGAAACATCCAACATCCAATCCAACGACGCGAAAAATTGCCTCCCATCATCGCCCATATTTCAAAGCAAAAGAAATATCACTCGTTGTACCTAATTAAAATCCCAACCCAATTTACACACCAAACCGCATTTGCACAGGACACAGTTCTCATCAAACAGAGTCGCATCCTCTGACAACGAAAAGAAAGATAAATCCCAGCTACCAGTTTGTTCCTTCCTCAAGTGTAATTAAAGCGAAAAGAAAAAGATTTGTCAAAACCACGACAAGAGCAGAGGAAGGTAAAAAAAAAAAGCTAATAAAAAAATAAATTCTCGTTGTAGAGATCCTCTTACGCGCGCCCGCCTATATTTCCATAAACAGGATAGGAAAAAAAAATATCACCATGACATAAAAAATTCATGATTCCCTGCACACAGTAACCATCCGGCAGCCGTCATCTCCATAGTAGCGCGCACACACATCATCATTGTGCCCAAGTCTGTGCTCATCTTCAGCATACCTTGAGTTTGTCTTCACTGGTAAATTGGTTCTCGTCATCAGACATCAGGTTTCGACCGACTAAAACAACGAGAAGGCGGGCAATAAATTTTAGATATTTCCATAAATCGGAAGAAATGAAAAATTGACGCCAATTCAATACTAGATCCACTCCGGCACTGCGGAGAAACTCCCGCACAGTCACAAGGATACGCTACTTACGAACATCGTGTTTACATTGTCAAAAAAGATTCCCAATGAAAAATTTAACGCGCACTGCAAATAAATTCGGTAAAACGAAAGCTTTTTCCTGTTGTCAGTTACAAGAGCGGAGCAAGTAGCATTCCCCAAGTCATCCTTACGGTCTATTAAGGGCAAGAACGTGGCACACACTTACTCTGGGTTGTCGTGTATGTAAATGGTAGTGCCACTGGAAATGGTGTCAATTTTTTTCGATTAAATCGGTGGCTCATTGAATTGGAAATTCTGACCTCACTCCAAGGTGGAGCTGTTCATTGGGACCTAATTTAAAGCGAACAGAATGTAGAGTACTTGAGGCTACCTTTTGCAATCGGGGTTATGGTAAAAGAGTTGCCAAAGTGCACACGAGTACTTATGCAGCGTGGGTACATGTCATAACGCACGGTGGGGCGCAATGTCACCTTTAAAAGTGTCATATCGCCGCCAGGCTTTAAGTCACTTTTTTGTGGGCTTTATGACACTCTAGGAAGTGCATTAACGCCCCAAAATGAAATAATACCCGAAACTGCAACCCCCCAGCTTGGGTTTACTGTCAGCGCCCCAGGGCGTTATGACACCGGGCGTTATGACTCCGGGCGTTATGACATGCACCCACGCAGCGGAATTAGGATAAGCCGTTGAAGGCTATATGTCAGCTTTAAATTTTCTAGCACATACTTAGGCTAGCCGCACATAGGATACGAATTTGAATCGTACGTAAACGTATGAATATGGTCGTATGAAGAGAGTGCGCACACTGAATAAGATTTTCTCTGTAAAATAGACAGTGCCCCGTATCCCATATCCCCTTTAGCGTCTATAAACATCCAATTTTAATGTTTGAACGCACGAATGTGTTTAAAAATCCCGGGATTGTATTCGGACGTCGAAACTATACGTACGTTTATGTACGACGAACTCGCATCCAGTGTGCGCGCTCCTATACTACTTGGAAGGTCGGGATTGTTCGTGCGTATGCGTACATGTTCGCATGAGAGAAATTCGTACGAAATCGTATCCAATGTGCGGCTAGCCTTAAGAATATCTGGCGTGCGTTGCTTCGCGTGTTTAGAATTTTTTTTTAGTACAATTTAGCACAAAAACTGCATTTTGGTCACGCCGCACACAAGTTGGCGTGACAAAAGCGATGTATATGCGAAGTGGTGGAAGTGGAATTTTATACCTGAGATAAATAATGGTTTAATAGGTGCAGCAGGTTAGTGTGCTAGATGACTGAAAGATGGCTCTTCGGTTCAGATCCAGGAAAAACACAAATACCGTACAGATTTTGTTCTCATAAACATCTGACAAGAGCCTAACAGTTTTCAATTCAGACATTCTAATCAGGATCACGAAACGCAAACCGTAACTTTGCAGTAGTAAAGGACTGCGCAAGCCTCGGCCTTTTTCTTTTAGCTGAGAGTTCACTTGCGTAGTAGAGCCCCATCCGGAACAACTTAACAGATTCTGTATGTAGCTTTATGTCACTGAAGCTTGGACTCTATCTAAAGCTCGGTCGAGAGAAAGATTCTTCGTAAAATGTTTACTCCCGTTGCGTTGCGTGGACGGGTTTAGGATGAGGAAAAGCAACGACGAACTATATAGTTCAATAAGTCGTCTAAATTGGATAGCACATGTGCCCGTACCCGAAGAGTTTTCAACTCCAATCCAGTCCAGAGAGAGAACGCAGTACAGGAAAACTGCACTTAGGTAACGCGCACGCGTTGATGTGAAATTGGAACTTAAAGTGCGCAACTTTTGGCAGTTGTGCAAAGACCAAGGCAACTTGCTTGAGGCCAGCTTCACCCGGAATGTAGCGCTATCTAACTAATAGCGACATCTGCACGTTTTCCGTATATAAGGTTTCTATGTTCTAGACGTGTTGTGTGCAGGCCAAATCTTCCTGGAAATGACACAGTTCGCAAGATTAGTCCACCTGTTCATCATTTTTGAGTTAAGGTTTACCTTCATATTCATATCTTGGAGGGGTAGGCTCAGTGGTTAGGGTGCTGGACTAATGTGCGAGGGGTCCCAGGTTCGATTCCCCTGCGCCACCTCGCATCTGACAAACATCCGAGAGTATAACTGTCTTGAAAAAGCTTCTCAATTCAGCCGTTCGGACTCGGCATAAAATTATAGGTCCTTTCCCTTCGTCCCAAAAATAAAAACTCAAACAAACGAATGGTTGTGAGAAGCTAGGTGGCGCCAGTTGCGCCAACTATTTTTTTTATTTTATATCCTGGCGGGGCATAGCCTTTCTTTCGGAACTTGGACAAAGTCGTGAATCGAAAACCTGTCAACGGATCTTCTAGAAATTTTCAATTTTAGGTTATTTCCCCCAGCAAAGTGCTTTTAGGCTAATTAACTCAAGTGGCACAACACTACATATTGTAGGACATCGCACACAAAGGACTTGATGTTTGTAAAAGTGGGGGAGGGTCTAAATACACCAACCAAACTATCTTACATCACAATGGTATACATAACTTGGCAACCCTCACTCCTGGCGTTGAACCGTTGTGGTTTCCAATTTCATACCTCACTGGAGACACAGAATATCTCTCGGTGTAGGTTGGCCAGCAACAGCTACAGCACCTTTATCGCGCACAACTCTTTTCTGGTTTGCAAGTGGGCACTCTAGATAAATAGACCGGCAGCGGTCTCTCATTCTCTTTGCTTCGCGTACTGCCGTTTATTCGCTCGCTCGAGCAAATTTGAATAAAAAGCATTTCGACCTGAATGATAGCTACCCGTCGTCGTCGTCGTCCTGTTTCTACTTTTCCAACAGCACTCTCCTATCTATTCATCCATCAGCTCGAATCATGGTTGCGTGGCTCTTAACCACCCTTAATCTCAATCTCTATTTGCTTAACCTGGAATTCTAAATGTAATCTCTGCTTTCGGGATTTTTATTTTTAACGGCTTTCTGTGTTTCGGTTTTTTTTTCTGTTTATCTGGACCTCCCTCTTGACGGTTCGTTCGACCCGTTGGCGAAATGGAGGAGATTCTTCTAAATGATTTTCTTTTTCAATTTCGTTTCCTCCTTTCTCTTATAGCATTGAGTTTATATACATAGAGGAACCACCTCGACGAAATCAAAATAGTTGGTAAACTCCTCGCCAGATAGCGTCTCTATTTGCCCCTGAAAGTATGCTCATTTACCCTTAAGATATGCTTATTTTCAACTTTTCCAACCATGTGGATTCTGGATTGTGGATAATTTGGAATGTGACTTAACACAACCACACTGTGCGGTATTCTCATAAACATGAGCATAAAGGCAAACTACATGTATAAATATAGGTATAGGTTGTTTGAGAGTATGAGCTGAAGAGCTGGCTAGCAATATACGTAGCGTAAAAAAACCAGTTTGGATAAGGATATATGTATCGTTGGAAAAATATTTTTTGAGCACACGATCGAAGATAAATGATTACATAATTCGATTGGGGAAAGAAATTTATACTTCCTATGGAAATTTTAGATATGTAAAGGGTTTGTCAATAATGATGGGTCGATGTTGGAATGGAATAAAACAAGCAGTGTATTAACGAAATTCTTTTTTAATTAGAAGGCACATACCTACATGTATGCCATTATGTATGAAATACCTATAACATCGTTTAAACGTCCGGCGCGGGGCTTATGAGGGGTGACACGGATGCGAGTGGTCCATAATTTTGGCCGAAAAATCATCTTTAGCGACGAGGCGCATCTTCGAGTGAGGCTAAGCTTTTTTTTCATAAAACAAACAAAATTGACAAATATGGGACAAGGTTCACCAGGTGGCAATGCATCCACAAAAAAGTTACTGTTTGGTGCGGATTTTGGTTTTACGTGAGTTCCCCTTGCCTCTCACTGGGGTGCTTGTTTTACGTGAGTTCCCCTTGCCTCTCACTGGGGTGCTTGTTTTAAGTGAGTTCCCCTTGCCTCTCACTGGGGTGCTTGTTTTACGTGAGTTCCCCTTGCCTCTCACTGGGGTGCTTGTTTTACGTGAGTTCCCCTTGCCTCTCACTGGGGTGTTTGTTTTACGTGAGTCCCCCGTGCCTCTCACTGGGGTGCTTGTTTTACGTGAGTTCCCCTTGCCTCTCACTGGGGTGCTTGTTTTACGTGAGTCCCCCGTGCCTCTCACTTGAGTGACACCTTCCCTTGGCACTCACAAAAATTTGTTGGATGGCTTAAACAGTTTTTTTCGGACGATTGTGGTGGAACTTCTGTTAATCGTCTTCATGTTAATTTTTTTTAGTTTACCAGTGCCCGAAGCTTTCAATATATTTTTTTTTATGTTAAGATTTTTTAAGGAATTATTAAAATTCTTAACAGTAAACCTTATAAGAACTTTTGTTATACAGCCCATTATAAAATCGGAATGAATTTCACAACTGCAATTTAACTGGATTTTTTTGGAAAGAATTAAATGCATTTGCTTGTACACGCTTGCTTTGCTTTTAAAGTATTTAAAGTACTTTTCAAACACTCCAATTATTGACTTTAAATCAGATTCAAAGATGTCAGACGGTGTTGTCAAGCAAAAGTTCTTGTAGGCTCGAAGATTTATCAATTCAGCTGTTTTTTTTTCATAATTTTGAGTTTCTTTCAAATATTGTGCGCAATCATTACACTGATTTTTATCCATTATCTTTTTTACTAACCACCCTGCTACATACGCGTTGGCACAATTTTGTAGATCTTGGCTATGTAAAGTTTTATCTTCAATGCTTAATTCCAAAATGTCCTGCAGATCGTTTTCATCATCATCCCGCATTTCGTCATCAGCTGCGCTTATATTGAGCAAAATGGCTTCTTCAGTGTCCATGCTTTGGTTAAACTGCGATGAACTTGAATGATCAAGTAAGTTCATAGAATTAGAACATTCATACCCGCTGAGCGAAGAGGATTTTAAGTTTTGAAAACATATCAATTTTAAATTTTTGCAAACCCGGGCAGCTGATGGATTCTTCTCATATGATCCTCTGCTTGTCCTAAGCATTGAAATATTATTCTCAAGAGGGTCTTGATTAAGATGGGATGTGATAAGATATTTTTGTTCTGGGTCCTTCGAAATATGTTCCCATAGGCCAAGAACTCCATTTAAAGTCTGCTGGAGTCCATCAAAACAATGTGGTACTTGCATTTTTCCTTCGGACTTCCATAAAGATATTCTTTCACACGATTCCTTGAGATTTGTTAAAATATCGGATTTAATAAGAGATATAGAATTCTTATCTGGATTCCTGGCATATTTACTGCTGCTATTTAAATTATCAAAAAGCTTATTCATAAATAAAATGAAATTTGCTGTGCTGATTGCCACATTTTTTTCAGTTTCTGTAAAGAAGTTATTGGCAACAGCTGCGAAAATTGCCATTGCTACCTTGCAACTAAATATTTGTGTTGCCAATTTTACAGAAAGCTTCTGAAATGCATTTGGTCGCAAGTGTTCCTTTGTAAGCTTGTACAACAGTTTTACAGTGCCTGAATCAGAATCAAATAATTTTTCGAGGATTTTCCAAGAAACTCGATCTGGAGTCAGAATGTCAGCATTTAAAAGTCTGTTTCTTACGCTCTTTATAAGGTGTGGTACATCATGGAGTAAGAAAATTTGTTTTCCATTAAGATTAAAATATGGCTGTTCAATTGTCCCTCCTAAAATTCTGTACGCACTTCTGTTGTTGCTTCCTTGGTCGGTGCTTACTGCACTAACTTCAAAACCTAAAGATGTTACCTTAGCTATGCAGTCCTTAATAACATTGCTTAAGTGCACTCCATTAACGTTTCCTATAAAAATGCCTATAGTTTGTTTCCAATTGCAATTTAACCCTCTCAACATAACAAGAAGTGCATGTGTAGCGATGACATTTTTCCGACCAAAACTGCCATGATCTATAAAGCCATATATTATATCTTCCGACGAATTATATTCCAATTCAGGCTTTATAGCCATTTCATCTAGCAACAACACACATTTCTTGTCTATTGTTGAGAGGGAATTGCTTTTTATTTTTAACAAATCAAGAATGCCTTGAGATATTCCTGGAGAAAACTTTATATTTGAATGCCACCTTCGAATTGTTGAAATAGAGGGTAACGAAAATCCAATCTCAATTAAATAATTGTACATTACCGGAGATTTATAAAAAAATTTTAAATATAAATCTTTTTCTTCATTTTTCCACTGACAATTTTTTTTATGTACTAATTGAGATAAAATAAGGATTCTCACAGGATCGGTTTTGGTGCTGAACATTTCATTTATTTTGTTTTCTATTTTTTCATCATCACTCTTGACAATTTTCTTTGGAGACCTGAAAAGAAATCGTGGAATACGAGATGACTTGGCGATTTTTGCTACATCTACGCTTTTTTTCGGTGAAGACTGAAGCCCTGTTTCTGAGTCACAAGAATAGTGTTTTAGCTTTGTATTACAGTAAACCCTTAAACTAGGACCAGGTGGTGATCTATTTCCTTCTAAGGATAAGAAATTATCTTCATCTAAGGGTAAAGAGCAATCTATAGACGTCATTGTCGCAGTTGGATGTTTTCGTTTAAGATTGTTTTTTTTCTCTTCATTTAATGTCTGTTCTGCCAAAAAAGGATACTTTCATAAGTTCTCCACACATTGAATCCCTATAGTTTTCAGAACAAGAACATATATTAGGCGAAGAAATTGGTACACAATCCGATGTGATATTTTTTTTTGTCCCACGCACAACCAAATTTGAAACAAAAAAATGTTTTTCGCAAAACCTTATATTTTTCTTTCCATATTTTGCTAAATTGTTTAAATTTGCATTTCCTGAATGCTTAACCCAAAGCACTTGCCTGTAATCATTAGGCAAACTGAAAAAAGATAAGCCCCCACTTCCATAAGCATTGTAGCAATTCGTGTATGCACACACAGCCGGCATCTCTGAAATTTGAAATAAAATTACCTACGTGTTCTCAAGCCAAGACCGAAATTGGTAATGAATTGAAATTGCAATGACAACCAAATACGATACGAAGACGAACCACCAAAGTCGACAAGTAAACACATATCCATACATACAATTCCTTTTTTACTTTGAGAACATCCCTCACACGCCACACACAAGGCCACATTGCATTTCATTGAGATATTGGATACACAATCATATGCACATGCTCTTTGCATGCTTTCGCACTTTCGCATTCTTTCGTGGTGTTGTGAATGGGTTCCACCATGTTCCACACAGATTTTCGATCTCGATGTAGTGTACGTGGTGCCATCTACTGAGGTTGTTCCAAGCTCTCATGGTTCCTCTATGTATATAAACTCAATGCTTATAGTCAAGAGCGGATTCAGTATATTATTCTTACCCCCAGAAGCCGTGTTTCTCGAAAACTGCTAAAAATGTAAGTGGAACGGAACCCTCCCTATGCAGAGGGAGTTTTCTATTGACTGCATTGTTGGGATAAATATTGTGGTGCAATTGCAAAGTTTAAATGGTTTCCTTCTGTTTCGCTTGAAATTGAAAAGTGCTCCCTGTGTCAACCGCATTGGGTTGTCAATTCCCAGTCCAACGTTGAGTGCGATAAGACATTGTTGCCATCGCATTCAATGGGTCATCTTGAATGTGAGCCTCTATGTATACGGTATACCTCGTAGCCTATGGACAATAGATATAGAATTTAATTGAATCAAAAGGACCCGATTCGGGTCTGCTATGGAATCACAAATAGAAACATCAAAGGCGCGTAGAGAAGTGGCTACGCATTGAGTCCTTCGCCCTTTTGCTGTCAAAATTCTCCCAGCCTACCCACCTATATCTGCGATTATGTTTTCCAGTTTTTGATTTGACCATTTACTGCTGTTTCGGCAACTTACCGAAGGGTGGCCTTTTCGATTTGTTTTTGCGCTGTATTGTTTTGTAAGGGAAATTTGATTACGAGGCAACCGATGGGTAACGGATAAGTGATTGATCGATGGAATTGGTTTGTACTCGTAGATATAGATTTAGGATGTAGGCTTCCATTTTCTGTCGAATGATTTACAGATTTACATAATTGATTGCGGCAGGGTACGAGATTTGTTTGAAGGATACCAGACAGACGGCTGTGTTGTTGATTTGGGATTTTCGAATGAATCAAATTATGATTAAGCGGCGACAAAGTCAGTCATGTGTGAGATATAATTATTATTAGCGGTTTAAAAATAATCTGGATAAACGAAGAATATGAAATTTGCCCCAGTTGAAGGGAGAAGACATATAGAAAATCATGAAATATAGCGATACCTACGCAGGCTCATTGTAGGTTTGAGAGCAAAAGTATGAGCGTAAGGTCCACAAGGAACAACTGGAAAAAAACTGATCAGCAATGCGAATTGACAACTAGTTTGCTTTGAGTCATACCGCCTGTGTAATCAAATGGGACGATGCACACGACAGTTTGCGATTCACGAAAACCAGTTTGGAACCAGTTGTCTGTTGATTTGCATGTCGGGTTCGGGTTGCCCAGACCAACCTGTTGCTGGTGGGGGAGGTTGAAGAACATGAAGACACTGAGCGAACTAGAAATTTTGATTGGTGATGAGATTCCTCGTGTGTAGAGTCAAGTCACCGCCGAGTCCGTAACCGGTCTGTAACCAGAGTTGCCAACCGGTTTAGTTTTTTTTTTTTCAGTTGCTCCGTGTGCATAAATCTACCTACTGGGTTTTGTTTTTGTTTTGTTCACAACCTAACGAATTTTTTATCCAAAATTTGCTCCGTAAATTTTTGTTTGTAAAGAGACAAACTCTGGATAGCTGCATTAGCGTGTCGCAGGCACATAGCCTATCTAAATGGGTACCCTTGTGGCATTTGCCACAGCTTCACTTAGAAGACAAGAATTAAGACGCTTTTTATGTTTGAATCACTTATAGATTTAGTATGACTATCAGGGGTTCTTAAACCTCTGTTGTACCCAGATCATCAAGCTTAACCTAAGAGTAACCGTGTCTATCTACTGAAATCACCCTGATTTGAGTATGAATCTCAAGAGTTCCTTAAGATCCACATTCTCTAGATCCTCTAGTTCATCGCAGAAGTAGCTCTGTCTGCTGTTCGCAAGGTAGGTGGCGAACAGATTCTGTTTCATCAACGTACCTACAGATTCGTATTTTGCAGTATGCCCAGACGGTTCCGCCGAAAGTATGCGAATATTTTTGCGGCTCAATCCGATCATTAATTTAGATCTCTTTTTCTTTAAAAAAAAAAAAATACTTCTCCCGGGAAAGGCGAACCTATAACGCATCAACAGCGCCCCGAGATGTTTGCAGATGTATGTTAGTTCTGCACTTAAATTGCTGCAAATTGTAGTTTTCTGGAAATATATCCCCAGGAAGCGAGTTCCAAAGTTTGCTTGTCCTGTAACAGAAGGAGTTTTGGAAAGATGATGTCCTCGCGGTTGTCAAGTGTATACTGTATGGTCATGACCATTAGCAGCCAGTCTTGTGGGGCGCCCAAAAGTTGCATTTCGAGGGATAATGTCTTTAAGTTCCTCGGAACATCTACCATGGAAGTACCTATAGAACAAGCAAAGGTCAGCACCAACGGCTGTAGATTCGATCTGAGTGTAGCGTCTCCAATAAGTCGAACTGCTCGTCTCTGTATGTTAAGTGGCTCACATCTGGCCATAGTTCGTTTGTGTGCTTATGCCTACAGGTACTGAGATTGGCCCAGCGTAGGCTTTTTCTACTCCAGGACTTAATGTCAATATTAAAGGAGTTCTTACAGATTCTATAGCCAAGGAACGTGTATTTTCTGCTCGTTTCTTGCAAGCATTCGCCTGTTCATTACCCGGAATATCCATATGCCCTGGTATCCAGAAAAAGGCCACCGCGTTGGCTTGTGATATTTCGGCCAAGTATTCGTAGCAATGCCTTACTGCCCTCGAATTCACCACAACTGACTCCATGGCTTTTATGAACGCTTGGCTGTCAGAGTAGCTGTATAGCCGTCCGTTTAGGTCCTTTGCCGCTAGGGTTATAGCCAGCTACTTTCGCTTGAAAGACACTGCAATCATCGGAGATTGGGAATGATTTTCGATGATAATGGTGGTTTTTCACTCACGTCATAATCTCTCCTCTAACTATATGGGGATTGGAGAGATTGGATGATTTAGAGTCGATGGCGGAGAATCGAGAGCTATGCATGGTCCATTTGAGCAACCTACACCCGCGACCCATACTTAATGGATAAGCCGGCCATCGAAAATGAATGAATGAATGAAAAGTGTTTCACTGAAGATACCCGCGCCTGTACCGATATCCATCTTAGAACCGTGAGTATAGAGGGCTATCTCATCTTCTTCTGTAACTGGCTTTGTTCTCCCACTCGCTTCAGTCAGGAATTTTGGTAGTGAATCTCTAAATAAAAATGTGAGTCCCTGCATAACAGGAGCTTGGCCGATCAAAAGATTCTATATTCTAAGATCTTCTGCGCGCTATATTGCTGTCCTTTTTTTTCTAGTACACTAATATTAAAGGCCTTGTCATATTCGTAGGCCCTTCCACCATGTTTGGACGTAAGGCCTCTCACAAAATCAGCTGAGTATGTCAACTGGCATAAAATCAACTTTGAAACAAATTGATCAAATGGCAATGGCGCCTGGCAGTCAGTGAACGCTGTAACGAAATCGTCTCCTTTATCCCACTTTACTTGGTGTCAACTCAATATACAGTAGTCATGTCCGAACATAAGCACACCAATTATGGCACAATCTGTGCTCCCACCCTCCTAGTTCAAGAATTTATTTTCATTCGTTCAACTTTAAACCGAATCTAATCAATAGAAGATGCCACTCCTGTAAAGTATATCGGATCCAATGTCAAACAAGTTATCGTCGTCGTTTGTGCTGCATACGCGCTTACTTTTTTTTTACTGCGCCATAAATTCACTCTGGTGCTCCCATGATATCAGTCAAAACCATCAAACAAGGATAATAAAAAAAAAATAAGAAAAGTGAATACAAAAATAAAATAAAAATTCGAAACAGCATACTGCAGGAACACTTCGTCAAATGAACCATCACTGTCGTCCATGCGACGAAATCAACGCGAACTGCAAACATCGTTTTCACGAAATCGAAAATTCGTTCACCCTATTCGATGCGGAGTCGATGATGGCCCGCCCTATCCCCTTTAGGAAATTTGCTATATTAACGGCTTCATGGAAACCAAATGAAGGCGCCATCCAATTTTATAACCTTCTCGCCCTTGTCGCTCGTTGTGCTCTGTGTATATTTTCTCACTTCGATGACGAACTGATAACTTTGTCGTTATATCGATTGGCACATCACTACCACTACCACTGACTGCGATAGAAACGAAGTTCAAAAGTTCATTGTCAAGATAACGATAAGGCACATTGTAGAAACACGATTTCGTCCTTACAGTAGGTACCATATAACTTCAATCCAATTGGGTTAATTTTGGGGATATGCGTCCTTTTTGCCCTTTATCCGTCATATGGGACTCACCCGTATGTTACAGTTTATTAAAAGCAAACAGGGTTCCATTCCACGTGTCATCATCACCTTTTCATCGACTTATACGAGTGTTGTATGCTGAATCCTGTTGGCTGTGTGCTGGTAAATGCTTATACTCAAACGATGCTGATAGTGGGGGCGTTACACCTTCATCGCATCCCTAGGGGCATTCACATGCCATCCCCAGATTGTATACGGCAAGACGTTTGTTGCTTCTTGTTTCAGTTGGTACTCTCGACTCCTTCATTATCCAGAAGGACGTTGGTGGGTAATCTATCTTGGTGCTGGGTAAAGGAGAAACTTTATGCACGAACTGCAGTGGTCATTCACTTTTAGCCAAAGTTTAAGATGGTGTGGTCTAGTCAGGAGGTGGTTTTGTGTTGCAAACTTCGGTTTGAGTTTAAGTTTGTGTTGTGCAACAGCAATAGAGCGATAAAACAATGCAATGCACTTATTTTTGCAATTTATTATCTCAAGTTTCAGTGTGTCACTTTGTGGCGGTCCTTTATCTATCCTGTCCCTTTCGGAAAACTGGGCCACAGCAAGAGAAGCTCTTAGTAATAAAGACCTTTCATTGTGGGTGCGATGTTTCAGGCTTTGGACTGTTTTTTTTTTTATGGATTTTTCTTCTCTGGCTGACCTATGTCTGGGAGATAGCGAATGGTGTAGCTAAACGAAGTGGCTCTTATATAGTGGATAGATTAGTTTGTATTTTTGTATGCGATCAAGGTTGACTTGGGTGTTCAATTGAGTGGTTTTCTCTTAGATAACGGACAGTTTTTGGCAGTGGTGACAAATGAAATATCATCCGTGAAACAAGTCTTCGGAGAAGGAGGGTTTTTAACGCTTTGCTTCGTGGGTATTTTTAAAAGTATTTGGAACAAAATAGGCTATACAGTTTGTTGGTACCTATTGCAGGTCCCTTTTAGGCTTCATTATTGTTACGATTTACGAAACTCTATCTCTCGCATATCCCTCTGCTTCTCGTGTCAATCTGCGCTAAGCCTAAGATCGCTGAATATGCGTACAGCGAAGTCATCATCAAGTGTCAGTTTTATTTCCAAACATTGGGAAATTACTTCATGTTCGGAGGTGATTTTAATGCAAAAATACCTTTTGGGGCTCAAGATTAACTAATACAGCCTCTCTGCCCATAAAAATGTAGATTACTCGCTATGGAAGGCTTGAAAAAAATCAATGAAACAATCACCACCTATAAAGCAGGATAATAGGTCTTGGGCGAAAAATTCCAAAGAAAAGGCAAATCTATTTGCTGATCATCCTGACGAAACGTACCAACCATTTCCTCCTATGCAAACTACAGAAGAAGATTTGACTATGGTTGAAAAAAAAAACGATCACCCAACCATATAAAATATAACACTACAAGAGTTAAAGGACGAAATCAAGCACAACTTAAACGCAAAACAAGTAAAAGTGTTATCATCGGCCTGGCCGATGCTTTGATACCCTCCACTGCATAAAAGTCATGCAAAATGTTTGCCATGCGAGTTAGTATGTGTCTAATATTAGTTTTGTATGGTAGATAGCAGAACTACTTTACCGACATAGACAATTTTCAATACCAACCTGACGACGGTTAAAAAAAGTTCTCTCACAAAATTTCATTCTTACTTACTTAAGGTGGCGCTACAGTCCGGGATGGACCTGGGCCTCAACCAACAAGCATCTCCAGCCAGCACGATCTTTGGCCAGCTGCCTCCAGTTTCGCACGCTAAGTTGGTTAAGGTCCCCTTCCACTTGCGTGCGCCACCTGAGTCGCGGTCTTCCTCTACTGCGCCGTCCCTCGGGTATGGATTCATTTCATTCACCTAGGTCAATTCCTTTGGACGCTATCGTACTTTCAACAGACAGACAGACGGACATGGCCAAATCGATTCAGAATGTGATCGTGATTCAGAATATATATACTTTATAGGGTCTCCGGTGAATCCTTCTTGGCCGGCGTTACAAACGTAATGGCAAAGTTAATATACCTTCCTGTGGAGGGTATAAAAATCACCAGGTTATGACTTGATAACAGGGCAAATACTAAAAGAAATATCTTAAAAAAGCTATGCGAAAACTATTACATAAAATCAATGCAGCGTTCAGACTTAAGTATGTCCATAGTCAATTGAAGGTAGCAGAAGTGATTATGGTTCTGAAAATAGATAAATCACCAAATTAAAAGAAATTGTACAGACAGACCGATTTTTCGACTACCAATAATTTCAAAGTTATTTGAAAAATTATTCTTAAAGAGGCTCAAACCTATTGGACCGGCATTAAGTTCCCGCTCACCAATTTGGGTTTAAAGAGAAACACTCGACAATTCAACATCAAGTGTCTTTTGTTGCGTTTTTTCGATGCGTTTTTAGGACGGTTTTTTTTTAGCACGTTTATTAGGACTTGTTTGTGGACTTTTGTAACGGTATACATATGAACATTATGTTGCCCTTCCACCTTAGAAATACAAGAATCTCAAGTTGATATCGGTGGGAGGGCTGTCCGGTCGACAAAGCAAAGCAGGCATACTTGTTTTAGCCAATGCTAAGCTCGTCGTGGGTTTTTTTGCGTTTTTTTGTTCCCCTTTTTGGCAATGGGATAGGGAAAATTGTAGGAATTTCAACAAACAATGATATTGAATGGAATTTCCAAAGTCTCTTTCCTTTCCTTGGCTCTTGAATTATAAAGCAATAAAGAAATATAAATACATATCGGAATACTGAGAAATAAATCTCATAATACAAAAATGGAAATTACGACTCACTCATTGACTCATCAACGTCCACACTAAACCCTTTGCTGTAGAAAAATTAAATTTTGGCCAGAGGTTTCGTTTCTTATGTATACAAAGAAAAAGGAAAGATATTTCGAAATTCAACCACTACAATGGTAAAAAGATGGTTCGAAATTTGTATGGGAAAATGCTTATTTTTCATCCGATTGGGCCTCCGCACACGAGACTAATTCTGCCGGCATAAAACCGATTTTGTAGGCGAGGGGACCTGAAGTGAGGGGAAACAAACGGAATAAAATGTTCTGCCGAGTTTGAGCGGTTGAACAAGGCATGCAACTAATACATACACAACTTTTAAAATATTTCAATTGTGAAAATAATACTCCACAATGAAAAAGAGATCATATATATATAATTTTTCTGCCGGCAGGAATCATCCCGTGTGCGCTCGAAGTATGGTATAAAAACGGTTTTCTGCCGCCAGAATTAATCTCGTGTGCGGAGGCCCATTGACTTCAAAATTGATTTGTGTATTCTACATAAGAAATAAAGGAAACAGATTTCTCCGATTTTGGAAATTTTGCTTGGTGCCCTAGTTAGTGGCGATGATCACGTTAAGGGGGATCCTTTTCACAACTCACGAACCCTTCATCGTATCGAATTGAAACTTTGTAATGCGTCCCAACCTCTGTTGAAGATGCTTATCATCATAAACCACATAGAACTCCTCCCACATAACGGACTTTGCCTAGGAGCGCGATTAATGCACGCATACTTGAAAAATCCTAGGCCCATCATGGTATACCATGGAAAATTATTGCCGCCATTGATTTTGAATTACCTTATCACTTAAAAACTCACTAAAGGAATTTATTTTCTGGCCTAATTTCCATTTTACTTTCTGGCTCTTTTTCCACACTTGTCTGGCCTAATTTCCAACGTTTGTGGCGTATTTGCCAATCAATGTTCTGGTGCCAATTTCCAATTTCGACCAAATAAAAATCTGGCGTTTTTTCCAAATAATAATTCTGGCGTAATTTCCGGGAGCCCTCTATAATAGTTGTTGTAATTGCGTTCTAAAGATTCTACTTTACTTTATTTCACTGAGATAGATGGCCAATAAAACAGGCATATTGTAAATAACTAATGTTTCCCAATAAAGGAACCCTGAAGAAGGCAGTAACGGCAACCCCTGCGAAACGTGTGAAATAATCGAGTTTCATTCATCTATTTATGACCAAAAATGCCGACGGAATAATTACGATATCCAAATCAGTCCAAACTTCAAAATCGATTGCAAATCGTATTCCCATTTATTATTAAGTTTCGCATTCGGTTGAGCCAACTTTACGTGCACTAATATACCACTTTTCACACGTGCGTCTTATCGCACCTAGCTAATACATTGAAAGCAGTTGGTGGAACATGTTCTCCATACTCATTTTTTCCGCATTCATCTTTTTGGACACATTAAAATTTGTATCTGTCAGTCATTACATTATAAACAGAAGCTGGCTCCGATAAGATCGAGGAGGAAGGGACCTAATAATCACCTTCTTTACGAGGTATCTTACGATTTCATTTTGTAATAAAAACTGGTAGCTGAAAAACGCTCAACTAAGAATCTTTCTCGGAAGTTTGTGACAACCTAGCAAGGGCATACAGTAAACCTGGCATCCACAAAGGCGAGTCAATGTATCGCTATCATTGGTATTTGTCGTTTAACTAGGGGTTATAGCTGATGTTGTTTGCAAATTTCGGCCTTCTACATCAATTCGTTTTTTTTTTTGTTTTCTTAGATACCTACACCTATAGGTACAAAATTTGCTTAGTGGGTTCGGACACACAGACAGACATCAATAATTTTCCGTTTTGTCCCTATGTGAACGGAACCTTAAAAAAGAAGCTTTGCGCTTAATTCGAACCTATACCCAACCGAGCACTTCCTTGTTCTGTACATACCCTTTGATATAATTTGAATTTCTGCAAATTTAAACGCCAACACTATTCTTGATCAAATCTCACCTTCTATACGCTTCAAAGAAGCGCTCCAACACTTAAATCGATGAACATTTTTCCACCCTTGGTACATATACAAGCAAAATGTAAAAGCCTTTCAGAACGATGCTGTCTTACCATAACGATTCATCAAACTTGCACAAAAGCCCGACGTTTCGAGTAAATCCTGACAAATAGTTCTCACTTGGGCAAAAACTAAAAATTTTTCCAAAACGAACAATAAAACACTCATTACGCCTTCGCGATGACAAATGAATTATAATGCCTGCCACCCATTACTCCGGCCCATTGAAATGCTCTTCAGCTTCTTCAGCTCGTATAACAATGCCTTTCTCTAAATATCGCACAATTAGTGTCGCGCCCCTATTCGCATCGCATCCCCATCACTTCATCATCTGAATAGTTCCAATTAGCATGCATAGCACAATACTACCAACTGAGTTCATCATTTTCAATTTTTTATGACTTTTCGCATTAAATCATAAATCCTCATTCATTTGAGCGGCACTAATGAATCATGGTCCCTGTTGCGCTTTCCATGTCAGCCATTCGCCTGGCTGTTGCTTTGTCACCTTGTCATCATCATCAACACGTAGAGCGATGTGAATTCCATATACACTTCGGTTGTTGGTGACAGTGCAATTTGTTAAAAGAGTAAAAGAAGAAAATTCCTAAATAGTTGGCATGTCCTTGCGCCTTGAAACTGTACGCTGTACCCACTATCCTCGTGTGAGCTAGATAATTCATTTCGGTCTCGTAAATGTAAACACCTTTTGAAAGTGTGCGAACACACTTGACTCGGTGATATACTGCTCTTGGCCACGTTCAAAAAGCGTTAGGATACGAAGCAAAGACAACAGGACGACACGGCATAAATGGAACCTCATTTCACAGCGTCAACACTTTGATGCATGCATTGAATGCCATTCTGGTTTGCATGCAGCAGGCAATGCCTTAGCGCAATCACTGCCCAACTTAATATATGTAGTGGCGGTATTCGAAAAAAATCCTTTCAATCATTTACAGAAAAAAGTGATGACCTAAATGGTGTTGATTTTCCCCTGTGGGTGGGACAAATTCTGCAATCTGCATATAGCATTCTCGGGATGAGACGATATTTCTGACGATTGATAAACGTAGGGTTTATGTGATTAGCTGAGTTCATGAGGATATGATGATCTGTAGAGGTATAGGTACATGAAGGGAAAACAAAGTTTGGAGGACTAATGATTGACTATTTGGTGTTGGCAGTATTATACTCTAAAAGGTCATAAAAGCAACTAGCTATCTATATTCTAGTTTTTGTGCTGTCAAGACACGCAATTCCTTTCTCCCTTTTTTGCCAGCTTTTTTTATTCATATTTTTTCATTCTATCTACTACTGGCACTAAATTTTATGCACACCTTTGTCTTACCGAGTTTTTTGTACTTGCAGCGAATGTAGGCATCACCATGAACTGAGTGCAAACAAAGAATTGGGAAGAATACTCTAGACCACTCTAGCTCTAGAGATCTAAAGTCTGGAAAATACAAAATAGGAAAATGATAAAAAAAAATGCGAGCGGGAGGGAAGGTGCAAACTGCGGAAGGATAATGAAATCGAACAATCTTCTTGTCATTGCGATTGCATCGATACATGTTTTTTAAATATTTATTTACTTCCTTGTGCCCGCGGCTTTTCTCGCGTAGCCCTCAGATTTGGTACACAGAGATTCCTTTACAGTTTAACACCCTATAGGAGAAAACTGGTCAAAGATTATTATGATCAATTTGTTAGCCATCTCCACACAGATCCTACTACTGCAGACTGAGGCACTATCTACGGGACAAAGCCTATTTCTTAGCTAGCAAATGCTCAATTATTTTCCACACCGAAAGATCGTGTACGCATGCGCGTGAGTCCCATTCTTACAGAATTCCGCTTTAGGGTTTCAGTTTGGAGAACGATGATGTCAGTGTTTTATGGGACCAGGTCAGCGTCGCTGTATAGACCGTATAGTTCGTCATTGAATCTTCTTCTCCACACTCCATCGTCACAAACTGGACCGAATATCACTCGAAGAATTTTTCTCTCAAAGCATCCCAGAAGGTTTTCATCCGCTTTTGATAGGGTCCATGCTTCTGCACCATACAGCAGAACCGTGATGATTAAGGTCTTATATAATATCTCCTTGGTTCTATGAGAGAGGGCTTTACTTCTTAGATGCCTTCTTAGCCCGAAGAAACAGCGATTGGCAAGAGTGATTCTTCGCTTGATCTCTGCGCCGATATCATTTTGCGAAGTGATAGTGGAGCCCAGGTAGACAAAGTCTTTAACTACTTCGAAGTTGTATCTGTCCATCGTCCATCCAAACTTCGTTTTGTCCTCATTAACAGCCAGACCCATCTTCGCCGCCTCCGTTTCGATGCTTGCAAATGCGCCACTGACAGCTCGCCGCGTCAATATCATCAGCATAGGCAAGTAGTTGAACGGACTTTTGAAAAATTGTACCTCTGGTGTTGGCTTGTGAGTTTCGTACAATTGCTTCAAGAACGATGTTAAAGAGAGTACATGATAGCGCATCGCCTTGTCTCAAACCTTTTTCGACATCAAATGGATCGGTGGTGTTCTTGCCGACTTTAACGGAGCAGCGAGATTTCTTCATCGTCATCCTGCACAGACGGACGAGCTTTGCGGGGATGCCAAAACTTGACATGGCTTTGTATAATTCGTCCCTATATACGCTATCATAGGCGACTTTAAAGTCGATAAATAGATGGTGTGTATCGATCTGAAATTCCTGGGTTTTTTCCAAGATCTGTCGGAGTGTGAAAATTTGGTCGATGGTTGACTTCCCTGGTCTCAAACCACACTGATATGGGCCGATCAGGTTGTTGGCGAAAGGTTTTAGGCGTTCACACAATACAGCCGACAAGATCTTATACGCGACATTCAGAAGACTTATTCCTCTGTAGTTGGCGCAGTTCAGAGTATCTCCTTTCTTGTGGATGGGGCACACGATGCTGAGGTTCCATTCGTCGGGCATGCTTTCATCCGACCATATTTTACAGGTGAGTTGGTGCATGCTCCTTACCAAGCCATCTCCCGCTGCTTTGAAAAGCTCGGCCGGAAGGCCATCCGCTCCAGCAGCTTTGTTGCACTTAAGTTTGGATATCGCTATGCTCACCTCGTGTAGGTCGGGTGGACGGAAATTTTGGCTATCATCGCCCAAACTGAACAGATCATTCTGCCTGACAGCGCGTTGTTGGCTGTCTCCGCCGTTTAACAGTCTGCAGAAGTGTTCTTTCCAAATCCTTAGCACCGACTGTGAATCTACTACTGTATTCCCATGCTCATCTCTGCAGGCTTCTGTTCGGGCCTTGTATCCTTGGGTGGAACGTTTTACCCTTTGGTAGAACTTTCGAACATTGCCTCTGCAGTAGCGTCCCTCAATTGATTCGACCGCTCGCTTCTCGTGCTCTTTCTTTTTCCTTCTGAGAAGTCGGTGTTCCTCCCTTCTTTTTTGCCCGTAGAGCTCACGGGCAGCTCTCTCAGCCGCTCTGGTTCTTGTCTGCAGCATTAATTGATAGGCCTCGTTCTTGGCTGCATGTGCCTGGCGGCATTCCTCATCGAACCAGGGGTTTCGTCGTGGTCGCCTAGTAAAACCCAACACTTTGGTAGCGGCACTCCTGATGGCACGCTGGCAGTGTTGCCACTGGTCCTCTGTACTTGATGTTGGTGACGCTGAGGATGGGCTTGCTGAGAGGTTTAGTTAGACGCGGTCGGCAAAGGTTTTGGCGGTCTCTTGCGATAGTAGCCTTGCAACGTCAAATCTTCTTACAGTATCCTCTCGCTGTTGTGGAGTATTGGATATCCGCATCCGTACTTTGGCTACTACCAAGTAATGGTCCGAGTCTATGTTGGCCGCTCGAACCGTTCGGACATCCAAGATACTGGAGGCATGTCTGGCGTCGATCGCAACATGATCAATTTGGTTGACGGTTTGTTGATCTGGAGACCGCCAAGTCCCCTTGTGTATGTTGAGGTGTGGGAAACGTGTGCTGGCAATGATGACATTGAATACACAATTAAATTATAATGTAAGGCTGAAGGGGACGGAAATATGAAATGAATGAAGATTTGAATCGAAAGCGCAATCCCCATGCGAGAATTATTTCTGAAAGTGGACTTTCGTTTCATTTTCTGTGCCATCTGCCATCTCCCTCATCTTTCTACTCACTCAAAATCGACGTGTCTCGCTGGACACGAAGTTCATGCGAAGGTACAAAGTACACTGTGCAAAATTCACCATTCCTGTACCAGTCAAATTTTATTTTATAAATGAATTTCATGCCCATGATCGTGTGTCCATGGACAAAGGAAATCATCTGTATCAACTTGGCGATATAAAAATTCGGCTGGGTTAAGCTTTGCTGGCAAATATTGTTTTCGAGGTTTAAAAAAAACACGCCTGTTATGTCTATAGTTATTTGTGTGATTGATGGAAACCATTATGATGTTTCTTCTCATATCAGTGAGAGTGCCTTGTAATTCAGTACCTACTAGTAAAATGCATCCATTAATCGAGTCCAAGCCATATAAAAGAAGTTATTTAACTTTTTTGTAGGGTTTTCCTAGTGCTAACTAAAATACTCAGTGAATGACTGGTACAAGGTATGCATTTCATTCTGAAGGTTGTCAAACATTGTTTACAATGCCCTCCGATTTAAATCAAATTACTTTACACGTAATTAGTCACACCAGTACTTAGAGCAGTAAATTAATGGATTACACCAAAGGTGCTGAAGATTATTGCAGTTAGTTAATGAAATTTAATATCCTGTTTGTGGATAATAGATTCAAATTATCCGTCCCTGACCATTATAACTTAACTTACCCAACATTCGTGTCCATGGAAACAAAATTGAATTTGCACCTAGTATATAGGAACTGTGATGAATGAACTATGAGTAATATATTATAACTCAAAGAATAACCACTAACATCATCAATTTGTCGTGGTTGACCAGCCACGGAGAGGGTTTGGTTCGGATCGCTCCGCCACACAGACACACCTGCAATTTAAAACAATTCCCAAAACCACATAGATCAAAACGACAAGTGTCAGGACCGGAAGCAGTTAATACCAAAATTGTGTTGGTTTGATGGAAGAACAAGCGAGTAGGGGAGGAGTATGCGAGTGCGAATATCGCAACAATGTATCATGTTAATAATTTTAAATAGACCACAATTTATAGCCGCTTATGACAGAGAGTATCAGGGACTTTCAAGAAGGATGAGAACAGTGGGCAGCTTATTCGTGTATGCAAGCCGCATAAATGCTATTTGACATTAAATTTACGATTCATTGCAGCGATGCGGGTGAGGTGATTTATATGTCAACCAACACAGTCTCCTCCACTCTCGCAGATGTGTCATTTTCTAAGGCGAGTCATAAACAAGTGATATAACAATATAGGGTTAGTGTCAAGGAGGTGTTTTATTAAACATAGGTGTATGGGGATGTGCCACTCTGAGACATCTTACAGTGCTTTTGAGCTAGAGAAGGTACTCTACAATTTTAGATATAAAACTGAAGTGCACTTTGCCGTCAGTCACTGTGACGTTTTTTTTTTTTGTTTTCTGTGGTAATTTGTCATGAAAAATTTAACTAGCTACATATTGTGTAAGGATGAACATTGGAATATTGAAATAGAGGTTTTAAAAAACAATCCTTCCTTAATCTTCTAAGTTACTATAAGTAAAGGGTGTTTCTTTTAGAGGTATACAAAATCAATATGAAATAAAATACTTGAAGCTAATGTTAATATCTATAGTATTAGCTTTATTTAATAGATAATTTCATGCCATTACTGCTAAAATATGACTTCGGACATATGCGCGCTAGGGCTAGTTCGAATGAAGCGCAACCGTGAAGTCCAATTTTCGACAACTTTATCGAGCAACTGGGGTTGTATATCAGAGTATATCCATTATAATGAGTAGGGACACTCTCGACAATTTCCTTATCAGCAAGTATTACTGTGTCACACAGACATGAGAAATAGACGGATATATAAAGTGGGTAGTGAGAGGGAGAGAAAAGAGGGGGAATATTTTTTCGGAAAATGGCACAGGGTGCTCCGTTAAAAAAAGGGAAATTTTTAACTTGTCATACATTTTAATTAAATACAAAATTATAATTACATGTGTGTTACGCTAAGATATTTATACTTGTTGTTGGTTTTTTTTGATTATTCTATTACATTTTTTGATAAAGTCATGCTCTCAAACACGTGCCTACATATCATTTTATAAGAAATTATTTGTTTTGATTTTTACAGCCAGTAATCAATCACATTTATTCCTTTATATGTAGGTAATACATTTTCATTTAAAAACATTTTTTGAAATGAAAACCCGCGACCCACTTAATGGACAAGCGGACCATTGAAAATGAATGAATGAATTTTTTTATTTTGCTATAAACTTTCTACTGCATCTAAAAATTCTTTAGGCGAACGTGTTAAATGCGCACTTCAAATGCGCTAAAAAATCTGTAAATATGGAGGAAACACTATGTTGCTGACTTAGTTCCAACTCACACTTGCATTTTTGACGTTTTTTTTTATATAGCATGCAAAATAATTTCACTACCGAAATCAGCAGTTTTATACCTAATCAGATTCTGTTTTGAAATCGTTTATTTCGACGCTGGAAAGCTCTAAATTTGCAGTTGGCTCGCAACTATTTTCTCCATGTAGCTACTTTGCTGAAAAAGATCTTTTAAATTCACAAATGTATTGAAATGGAGTCAGCAACTTATTATTTCTTCCTCGGTTGCATTAAAATGGTAATTAAGTCAATTGAAATACCAATAAGACTATTTATATTCTGCTGCCATTCTTTTGGTTATATTGGCAGACTTATCGAAAAAAGCAATACTTAAAAATGCATTTCATAAGGAATTTATTTGCTCTTTATTTTCCAAAAATGGTCTTCTGAATTTGTTGGGGCCTCTAAATTTATATGAATTAAAGATTAATATAACTTAGGACACTTTTCGACCACAAGCAATACTATTCATTTTAAAACCAAAAGGCATAGATATGCATTTTAAATGCGTTCAAGCAAAATAAACAGCGTAAAAAAATTGTAATGGAAAATTACACCTCCATAAAAGGAGTCAGAAAAGGGATAGTTTCAGGAGTTATCACTAAAAAACCAATAAAGTTAAACTTTTAATCCCCTCCATTATCGGCACATAAAAATATTTTACACCTGCATTTTCTTTTTGTTCCCGACCGTGCAGGCTAAACACTTCAAAATATGTTTTCCCATTTCCTATTTAAATTTCTATTTAATCCAAAAACAATTGCACTGTAGCTTGTTCTCACCGAAAACTATCACGGGTCACCCTGTATTGTGTTTATTTCCCTTCTTTCGCACAACTGATAAGCATTCGAGTTTACCGCCTTTGAAAATGCATTATAAAAAAACCTACCCCATTGTCACTGCAGAACCAGTGTGACCAGTTATTATAAAAACTAGCAATTATGGAATGAAATCATTTGTATTGCTACTGCGCCCAATATCGAATTGCATTATTTTTAGCGAAGTCAGAACAGAGAAGAAACATTTATTTTCATATTTTAGATTGAAATATTAATGGTAAGAGTTCAGAATTAGTTGTAATTCCTGGAAAAAATAATCATAAAAACGAAGCATGAAACCATTTTCCAAAAAGCAAAGCAGGTCACACTGCATAAAGTGAATAGGTACACACATCGAAATCCGAGTTTACCGCCTTTAAAAATGCATTATGAAAAAACCCACAATCGTTCGTCGTACACAGCAGGCCGTATGTAGTGGTACAGGTAAAATGTGTTGTTTATCCTTTTCTTCTCAGGCATTCGTCGTATTCAGGTAAAAAGTATTCTTTCGACCTGCTTCCACTTATTGCACGATTTTTTCTGCGTTTTGCTTTGTGGTAGTATGAAATGCATATGTAGAGAGAGTGTCCCTACTCATTAATGGATATACTCTGTTGTATATCAACAATAACACGGCGATTGTTGACTTCCAAATCTCTGTGTTATGGGCATAGACCTCAGCTACCCCCAAAGAAAGTAATCTAAAGGTGTGAGATCACATGACCGGTGGAGGCTAGTTCACAGGTTCATTATTTGAAATTATATACGCTCAGCAAATATTTGCAGTGTGGCATATTGCGTCATCTTGTTGAAACTAAAGCTCTGTCACGTCAATTCCATTCAAACTGAGGAACGAAGAAGTCAGAAATCATGTTTCTATTGCGCGTATTGACGGCAACATTCTGGCTGGCAGAAGGAAAGGGAATATGGGCCAATAATTCCACCAGCCCATAATGCACACCAATCAGTGAGTTTTAATGTGTATAGAGGCCGAGCGTCTTGACAAAGGTTTCTAGGTTTTCTCCACACCAAATACGGAAATTTCGCTTGCTTACATATCCATTTAACCAAAAAGCAGGAAAAGATTTTGATTCGAAAATGAGGATCAAGCTGTATCATGTTTTCGACCCATTCACTGAACCTACGACGCGCATAATAGTCACTCGGTTTCAACTCTTGCATAAGCTGGATTTTTTTTAGAAGCTTTTAAGACAGGATGTTTCCATAAAATCTTCCACAAAGTGGTTGGGTATATGTCCAATTGCTGTGCACGATGGCGAATCGACTCATTATCGGATTGTCCTCAACACTGCGCTCCACAACGGCAATAACTTCTTCTGTTCGCACTGTTTGTCGTCTTTGGGGATGCGTATCTTTGGTGCGAAAATAATTCATCACCTTGCTTAAATTGACGTAGCGCGCACGATAAGTTTGCCGAACCGAACCATGGTTTCAAAATAAATTTACATAATTTGCACGCTTTGTTCTGACGTAAATCTATTCATCGTAATATGTAATAACCACCAATCAACTTTCAACTGTCAAATTGACAATCTGTGTGCCAGTACATCCTTTACAAGCAGTTAATAAAATTTGTTGCTACTATGGAATGAATCCGTTCTCGGACGAAACCATAATTCAGTTTATTGAAACTGAAAAGCATTCCAAACACTCTTTTCAAAATAGTCCAGTTCTAGTACATCATTGACTTCACTTTTATGTACAGGAGAGGTCACGGCTTGCTTCAGGAACCCTGGCGGCTGCTTCGAATCTGAAAATAAAACTCGTAGTATAAGAAATCGTTTGCTCAAAAACTATTCGACCGATTTCGTTCCTAATTTAACATATTGCAGTGTTTCTCAATCAGTGATTAGACTGAAATCCCAAAGATGGCGCTGTTATTTTCGGCTTAGCTACATCTAAAACGTTTTGGATATGGGTATCTACTTATTTCTAGGAGGTAATTTTTATTTTGTTTTTTGTATGTCAATCTTAAGACATCAAATAGTCAATCTGACAGTTACCTCAATCCTTTATTGAGTATTGTTTGGTGTATTATCAGACGATCGTCGTTTGCGGCTTGAGCGCTTTTTTTTTTTTTTTTGTTGCGCCAATGGATGTGGTAATCTTCGAAAGTACGGAAACCCGAATAATCGATACCAGGAGTACGCCTAAGCGTACTAATCCACACCCTACGTCCTTTAACCACTCTCCTCGCGGCACTGCCATTAGGTATTACTCTGCTAGGCTGGTTAGCAACTCATTCTAAATGCTCTGCGTCCGCCATTTCTGCTGTTCTTAGTCTTTCAAATCTCCTTAATTCTTCATGTATACGCTCGTTATAAAGGAGAATACCTCCAGACAATCATCTTCAGACCTCAACATATGGCTTATTAGGGGTTTGGGAGTTTGGTAAGTTCGCTCTTCCCCTGCAAAGCGCCTGCGTGTTCCGTATCTTCTTCTTCGTCTGGGCATTTGGGACAAAAATTCGAGCTATCGTTACCAAATCTGTGCAGGTATTTCCGATATCCACCGCGCCCCGGTAATGACTGCGTAAGGTAGTATTTGCAGTCCCCATTTGTTCTTTTTTCTCAGATTTCGATAGTGGGGATCAGTTTGATCCATCTGCCTTTTGCCGTTTTATTTCACTTGGCTTGTCATAGTACTATCGATGTTTCCCTCTTTCTAGTTTGACCCTTCTATTAGGGACCTCTTGACGACTGGCTGTTTGCCTAAGGTAGATCCTCTGCATCTCGCTGGCAAGAATGTCGATGGCGATCATTCCCGATATAACGCAGGCTGCTTCGTCCGAGATTGGTTCGAAATCCTCTTATTGTTCTTATTACGCAGAGCCTGTATGCTAACGAGAGCTTGCTCCTTGTTTTCAGAGCCCCCGCCCAGACCGGTGCAGCGTATAGAAGTATTGAACTGACCACTCTGGGTAGCATAATCCTCCTGCTATATCCATGTCCACCGATGTTTGGCAACATCCAGGAAAGATCTGCTTTCATCTGTGAGGCCTTCCTGCCGGCGAACTGGATGTGCATTTTAAAGTTTAGCCTGTTGTCGAGCATTACTCCAAGGTACATTAGAGAACCTTAGACAAAACCAGCGTACACAAGATATTACAAGGGCATGCTAATGATAAAGGATTAGAAGGAATCAAAAGTTTATGGTTCGGTTCTGAACTCGAAAGTTTGCAAATTCCTCGGTCTTGTGGTCAGCTAGTTCTAAGCCGGCAAACTCCAGCCATTTTTTGATTCTGGCAAGTGATTCGTAGCGGACCATATCTCGTAGATGTGTTTGGCCACATGACGACAACACTATCTCCAGAAGTGGAACTCTGTCCTGGCCTCCAAGACTTAACATATTTAGTAAACTTCAAAATAATACCAAGATCGCCAATCTGCAGATGAGTCGGTAGCAATGATCAGAAAGAAAAAGTCTGCCCAATTTGTCTAAATGAATGAGGTATAGGTTAAGAACAAATCCAAGTTTAGGCTCATATTCGTTGCAACTCTCTGTGCTAATTCGGAGGTCCGAACGCTCACAGAAATTAAAACTTTAAATTAGGTACATATACAAGTATCAACGAAATGAAGCCAAGGAAGACGAAATAAGGTACGCAGGTCACGACGATTGGATTGCGGACAGATAGCACAAACCTAATTCTCAAGTCGGACGGGATTTAGAGAATTACCTACCTTTTGGTGAAACTTTCGAAGCCTGCAGTGGCAGCTTTCTATCGACAAACGGACAAGTTTGTGCACTTTTCTCATCTGCCAAAGGGTTTTACAGAAAAAATTTAAGCCTTGCCCTAATTGTTATTCACAGGCGTATTCGAATTGAATCGAAGCTATTAACCTAAAAGCGAATCACTTTTAGCCTCATTTCCACAGAACAACCAGTTCTTTCATCAGTTCCCTTCGCTTAATATCCTTCGCCCAAAAGAATCACCATTTTTAATTCTTTCCGCTTCATATATGGGTAGGTACATATACGCATATGTAGCACGTTATGTACTCGACAATATATTTTCAATTAAAAGTTTGCCTGTTTATTTGAAAGTTGCCCTAGCTCCAAACAGAGCCAGATGGGAAGATGGAAAATTCTCGGCGCGCATATTTTATTGCAATCAAAGTTTTTACAAGAGTGTGCACACACAGTAATGGGGCAGGATCGAAAATGAAACCCCTATACGAGTACACTTTCAATGTGTTTACGAGAAAGGTGCTCAATATGATGTTTTCCAGGTATAAACTGTACCAAACTGTACCGAACTGTACCTACTGGGAACTAGGTGTGTTCGTCAGCATTTTCTTTTCCCTGTCAACAATAAAGAGTATGTTGAAAGTTTAAATTGATGCATTATAAGAGCAGGCAGCCATAGCATATCCCCTCAAAACCTACTACTACTAGATACACATAGGCAGGCACTTTGAACAACTTTCGGTCGGAGGAAGATTACGAGAGAATTCTTTGTGGCCGCTATAGTAGTACATAGTTGTGAAAATTGCCATCAGTAGGAGAGAGAAGACACAAGAGGGGCGGATTTTCCAAGAACGCTTTTAAAATCGTTGGCTAAATATTTATGAGAAAAGTGGCGATAGTCGCTCCCATGGGTGACTGTAGAAGGGACTCAGCTCAGAGGAGAAGGCAATGGCATTCTCCACGAGTCTTTTGTCTGTTGTCTTTGTGTAACATTTGTCAACAATCAGCGAAGGAGTCTGATTTGGTATACAACAGTCGAACAATATGAACGGAGGGATTTGCTTTTATAAATCAAGCGGAAACAATGAATCTAAATCGCTTTTGTTGTGACATATGGAAAAGGAGATTTACCTAGCTACTTGGAATATTTACATTGAACGAGGAAATTCAAAAGACGTCGTGGAAGAGGTATGTTCAGAACATCTGCTACAATTGTTCCTGCGAACTCTGATGGGCGTTTGAGAAAAACGATATGAATTTTGTTGACAATATCGAGTGTACCCAATCTATATATCTGCATATTTATGTAACCCTTATAAGAAAAGGCCTATCAATTGGGTTCGCTAAAAGCCAAGCACATAAATGTGGATATCACTCAAAAATATAAATGAGACTATTGCGGAAGCAGGTTTGCCTCACAATAGCCTCTTTGGATTCCAAATCCTGAGGCACTTAGAAAAATCTCTTGCTCAACCCAAAATTCTACCTCCCTCAAATCCAAATCTACCACTTTTTCAGATTGAAAAAAAAAATGGAACAATAACGCAAATACATAATAACAAATACCCACACACTCAGGGGCGTAGCGAGGGTTCGAGCCGTGGGGGTGACTTTCATTGAAAAGCCGACTTATTTTAGGAACGTCTTGCCGACTGTATAGAAATCATGAAAATCTGCCCAGCGGGTATCGAGTTATAACGTCATTCAGTTTGACCCCATAAAAGATGTTTGGTATGGAAGGCGCCCGCCAGGCCCCTTTGTCCAATTTTGACCAATTTTCAGAGGAACTAACCCGGGCCAATACCTAAGATTGCCTGACGACCCCACCCGTCCTTTTTAAAATGGAAACTCAGACAAGGTACATAAAGATAAACAAATACAAATTGGCATTTCCGTAAGATGGAACCTTTGAAAATGCTGACTTGTATGCGTTTTGAAAACCTATACCTAATGAAAATCCAAACTTAATTCTTACATTTTGGTCCAAGCCAATTTTTGAAAATTTATCGTTTTTTGCCAATTTTTTTTTTAGTTGCTCAAATTAATAAATTTAGCTTCCTTGATGGGTGTCGCTGTTAGCAGAAGAAAAGAGCGATATGTAAATTTTTTCAGCATTTATGGTATGTTTTAAAAAGCTACCACTTTCTACCACTTTTTGGATTCCCAATATACCACCTTTTGCCTACTGTCAAGTCCCAACACTGATTCTAATATTCTAATATTGTTAATAATTGTTACAACCTACGTACCTACGGTTCTTGACTGCAATATTTAGTACAATACCAGTACATCCGACCGACAGAAATGGGAAGAGAATACGGTAATAGATACGCTAGAAATTCACACAGATGGGTCTAAGACGGATGACGGAGTGGGAGCAGAGATCTTCTCAGTTCCATTCTCCCTAAATCAGTCTTTTAGGCTAGGTATCAAGTAACTGTAGTATCTTTCATGGAGAAGTACCTAATGGCTATTCGCGAGGCCGCTGAACTGTTGAAGGTGAGATCGATATCGAATTCAGACATCGTTAGGTATCTACATCGACAGTCAAGCAGCTATTAAAGCACTCGAATCACGAATATTAAGATCCAAATTTGTCATGCATTCTCTTAAATCTTTAAATGAGATCTCGGATATGTGCACCTTAACGCTGTGCTGGTTCTGAGTCTCTGGCAGACTGAGAGTCTCTTCGCAGGATTGTGTCCAGGTTCCATTAGTGTCTTTGATGTATACCGGAACTGTGGATTCTTTGCACAGGATCTTCCTAAGTCTAGCTGATTCTGTAGTGCTTTCTATGTCGCTACAGAACGTGCGCCAGGCAACACGTTTAGCACTAATTACGGCCTTTTTGAATCTCCGCTGGTCAGCCAGGTCCCAGTCTGTCTGGAAGTTCGTGGTCTTAGCCAAATTAAAGAGAGCTCTTGTTTTCCTACGGATTTCGAAGTGGAGACTTCCTATTCCTTATTGTCCGTAGAGGACATGCCCTATCGTATGCCTCACTTAGAATTTCGTTCAATAATTCTGTCGTTGCATGGATTTGCTCAGGCGAGCCTATTTTTTTTGACTGAGTTTCCGACTATTCTTCGCTACTTAAGATAAGAATCTTTCCGAGTTAGTCATCCTGGGGTTTCTATATTTACCTAACGGAGCAACTTTTTCATCAATGAGGAATTCTATAGTTCTGTGATCTGAGAATGATGGTTCAGTAGAAACCTTCCATTCCCGCACAGTAAGAGAGTGTGAGTTACTATAAAGAGTTATATCAAGGACCTCGCGCCTATTCCTAGTTATAAAAGTTGGTTCACTGCCAACATTAGCTATAAGTAAATTGTTTCTTATTATAAATTTTAAGAGGGACTCACCTCAGTCATTAGTGTCGGAGCTACCCCAGAGTGTATGATAGGAGTTGGCATCGCAGCCTAAAATTAGATCCTATCTCTCACGTTCTGCAGCTCTAACCAGTGAGGTGGTTAGTTCGGAAGGTGGACTATCGGCTTCGTAGGGCATGTAAATTGCCGCCAATATCAGTGCGCTCTTTCCTGCCCTGTCCCATTTAGCCGCTGTTTGATCGGTATCGCTGAGTCTAGGTAAAAGAAAAAGTTCAATCTGTTTTCTGGCGACAATACATGTACGAAACTTACCATTGTCATATGTACTGCTATAGGTATGCAGGTCTTTTGAGCCCTCGTATTTTCCCCCGGAAGATCCAGGGTTCCTGTACCAAAGCGACGTCGATTTTCTTGGTCTCCATAAGGATGACCAGATTGGCACTGGCCGCCTTACTATGATGAAGATTTATTTGTATGATCTTCATCACGGGAAGTCGCTTCTTTTCCTCTGCTCTTTTGATTTGCCGCCACCAGCCTGAGTTTGCACCGCGTTATGCCTACGCGGACCTTAAACTCTTGCTTGCGGAGTAGCGGCAGTGATTTGTGGCTCAGGAGTATCGTCACGTCAATCCCATTCTCAGTGTACTCACTCGTTTTCAGGACTTTCCACTCCCTGCTTTAAAGTTCCGGGTTAAGGAATTGCAGGTTGTGTTCTATCCTTTCCGCGAGTAGGTACGGTCCTCGAACATGTGTTCGGCCTTTTGGTCTGGTGATACCTATGTAACTGGCCGACGCGCGGCGCTATCCTCGATTAGAAAGCAAACTCTATGAGAATACTTCTTCGGGGATCTTGCTGATATTGTCGAAACGGATATCAGCAAAATACGGAAATTTTTCCAAAATTCGAAATGGTTCCAAGAGTAGCGGAAATAACCGATTATGATTGTGGTCTTGTGGACCTTATTATTTGATCTAAGGAATTACTACTTATGTAATGGATAATTGCCACCTAACCTAGCCTATGGTCGGTGGCAGAGTATTGCTGTCCATGTCCTCCGCCGGGCCTCGAACCAATCCCATAGCCATTGCCTGGATGCCCTTTAGAAAGCAAATTTATCGGTCAGATTAAACGAAGGGCATTGACGTTCAGCAATAGTAATATAGGTTTATGAGATGCGAAATTCCAATTGACGGTGCCAAAGCGGTGCCGTGAACGAAGGCCATATGAACTAACGCCATAATGGCGTTAATTCACTTTCAAATGCGAATTAAGGCCATAATCCACGTATGGCTTTAATTCATTTTCAAATGAGAACTAAAGTCATATGGTGTTAGTTCATTTTTAAAAGTGGCCTTAGTTCTCATTTGAATGTGAATTAAAGTCACTCGCAGCATTCTGCATATTTAAATTATATATAATGGTCCTAAGATAAACAAATGGGATATTACGAATTTTTCTTTTTAATAAGTTTTAAAGCAATAGTCGGAAATTTCCATTAACTTTTATTTGTTACATCACGCCTAAAACATGTACCTTGTAGAAAAAAAACTCCATGTTTTTAAACAACAAAATTATATTTATTTAATAATATATATATATTTACATTTTTATAATCATAGGTAAACTAGATCGCGCGAATTTTTAACTTTTATTTTCTCAAATTTTTTGAAGCTTAAATTAGAAGTTATTTTAAATCAAGCCGATTTTAAGCTTTAAAAAATTTGAGAAAATAAAAGTTAAAAATTCGCGCGAATTTTTAACTTTTATTTTCTCAAATTTTTTGAAGCTTAAATTAGAAGTTATTTTAAATCAAGCCGATTTTAAGCTTTAAAAAATTTGAGAAAATAAAAGTTAAAAATTCGCGCGAATTTTTAACTTTTATTTTCTCAAATTTTTTGAAGCTTAAATTAGAAGTTATTTTAAATCAAGCCGATTTTAAGCTTTAAAAAATTTGAAAAAATAAAAGTTAAAAATTCGCGCGAATTTTTAACTTTTATTTTTTCAAATTTTTTAAAGCTTAAAATTAGAAGTTATTTTAAATCAAGCCGATTTTAAGCTTTAAAAAATTTGAGAGCTTAAAATCGGCTTGATTTGAAATAACTTCTTATTTAAGCTTTAAAACCTCACAAAACGAGTAAATGAATGCGTGCAGTGCATTTTTTGTTTCAGATATAGAAATTCTACAGGGACAAATGTAATGTTGAAGAATAAATTGGATTGCGATCGACGTTTGCCCAGCCCTGCATTACACTTAACAGTAGTCATAACCTCTTTAGCGCGTGATAATTATAAAAAAAAATCGTTGTGTGACATGGGGATGGGGCCCACTGCACACAAGATGATTTCTGCAGGCAAAAAACTGGTGGCCATCGGACTGATACCGTTTTGTCAAAACTGTCACGGCACTGACTGTGCTCCAGAGCTCAAAAACATATTATGGCATTAGTACACATTCGAATGTGAATTAACACCATATGGCGTTAGTTCATATTTATGTGATGGCTTTAGTTCTCATTTGAAAGTGAATTAAAGCCATAAGTGGATTATGGCGTTAATTCGCATTTGAAAGTGAATTAACATCATTATGGCGTTAGTTCATATGGCCTTCGTTCACGGCACCGCCAAAGCTGATAAAAAATGTGTTAGAATTATACCGCGCAAATAGCCTATAGTCAAGTGTTACAAATGGCCTACAGCCGATCCGCAATTGCTCGCACTAAGTTGGTGGATTAAATTCCTAACTGCTGGGCGCTATCAAGATGGATCTTTCTCTGCTGCATTTTCCTCCAGGAGTTGGCTCTACACGACTCGTCAAGCTCAAAACGTTGTTGCATCCATACGCTCTATGTTACTTAGCCGCATTTATGTTATTTTATATTGACCTTTTTTAACGTGGTAAAAAAAGCTGTATATAGGACGAGTATCAAGGAGGAGATCTACAATTGTAGTGTACCCACAATTAGAACAATCAAAGTAACACAAAATAAATCATATTACAATAACAGCAACGCTATCGACAAACGAAGGCGCCAAGCAAAACAAAAAACAGATAACGAGTGACCTAATAGATATGCACTTTACATTGCATAAACATTGACTCACTTACACAATACCCAAGAGCGACAATGCCTTAGATGAGTCCAGGATGACCTTGCCTTTGGTGGCATATCCAGTTGGAGGCTACCCATAGATTGAGCTGTTGGTTGGGACCCAGAGACGCCTCGGACAGAAGTGCCATTCAAAGTAAAAGGGGTTACTATAAGGTTTATTCTTTCTCTAAAATCCCTAAATACAAACCGGACCAAATGTTAACCAAAGAATCATCTCCAAATAAGCCAATATTCATCTGCTTACCACAAAATCCCCGCTTCTGTTCCATTCAAATTTATTATCTTGTTGTTTGCCTAATAGAAGGCTTTTCTACTTAGATTAGCTTTCTTAGTCAAAATAAATAACAATTCACAAGAAGCAGTATATACTGGCAAAAAAAGAAAGGATGCTATATCCTTTGGTGCGAGATCAATACAAAAATACAGAGAAAGTACTTCTGCTTTGATAAAATTCTTCCACAAATCTCTTACAATAAGCCGAGTACTATTACACAACCCTTTTTTGGCGTTCAAATTCCCTATTAGCATGACCCTTGTATCCATTTTCAAAAGAAGTTCAGCAGGTGCCATTAGGAACCTACCTTTATTTCAAATTTCAATTTCCTAAGCCCAATATAATCGTTATTTTTAATCAGACAAAATATTGCTTACTGAGGACAGAACTGGTTATAAGGGGATTGAGTGAAATCTTTGAAGTGTCTAATTCAAATCTCAATCATGTTAAACAAGCCAACAAAGAAACCCATCCTAAAAGCTTCCAACAGTTGTGACAGCAACGTATCCCCATCCATATTTCTACCGACCCCACTCTGTAACAGAGTTTGAAAGTAGGCACCTTGGGAACAGTTACCCTAACATCAAGCCGTCGTCGTTTGAATGTTTGACATCAATTATCCATTTGAAACCGTCAACGTCCATTGAATACCGTTCTAAGATTTATTTTCTGGTCTGCTGAGCATACGATTTTTATACACTTTCAACCACTGGGGACTGGGAGACTGGGGTGGAACATGCTTCCATTCTTTACAAAAGAATTTTATAAAATAATTTTCCTTTGAAATCGGAAAAGCATTCTAATGAAATATTTCCTGAATACTCTTCTGTATGGTCCCTTCTCCCGACTCACAATTAGAGTGCCACCCACCAGCATAAGGTTAAGAGTTTCCTAGGGAAAACATCCCTGGAATGTACCGCAGCATCACAAACTGGTTATAGTGGTTACTTTGAAATAATTTTATCTACGATTCAATGAGTCGGAATGCGTGCGAACAATTCTCGTTCGCATAACCACAGGTAAGTAATTGAATTTCCCCCAGGACAAAATAAACATTCCTCGGGCCATCCTTTCGTCTGGTATATGCATGCATGCAACAACCCTTGTTATATGTCTGTGGAAGAACTCTGAACGGGTTAATTTCTGAAAGCAATCTATCAGTTGAGAGTCGAAAGCCCATCAATCCCTGAACGTGCTTGATTTCCATCTGCCCAATGCACACATATTGCAGCCAAATCATCCCACCCCCACGTCGAATTTTGATTCACAAGGACCAGATTTGATTTGCATCTGTGCGCTATGTCTCTCTGGCTACTAGTGTCAATCAAAAAATTATAAAAAAAAAGATTGTAGAAACTTATAATGAAAGGGGATACAAAAAAATGTTCACTTCCTCGATAAGGGAGGGAATTTTAATTTGGCCGGGGAAATTCTTTTATTTGTCTGACTGTGTCGTGTCGGCGAAAGGAAATGATGATGCATGGGGCTCTTATCTATATGGAACGCGCATTTCTATTTCGGGACATGTCACTGAAATTGTTCAATTGCTGGTTTTTGCTTCCCGTGTTTGGGCAGCGAACTGCGACTTTGTTTGTTCGTTAGAATGGCATTTTGAAATTTAGATGAATCTAAACAGTGGATAGCATTTCATTTTTTTTTTTGCTTTGCCCCCTCCACGAAATTGTTTTCTCTCTCTCTGTCTGAACAGTTTTTTTTACGGAGAAAGCCTTCGGTTGGGGGTTGGAATACTTGTTCAATTTCGAGCAACGTGAGAAAGGTCTTGAAATACATATGTTGGAGAATGTTCTAACAATTTACAAAGGCATCCATTAGCAATTTTGATTGTAACACTCTTGTAGAATTGGGAAAATGTGGATATGTCTAGTATCCGGTCCTAATGGATATTTCGTTTTAGCTGTCAGTCATAATCTTTGAAATTTCAATGAAAACATGCAAGACTCAGGGGAACACATTCGGCAAGCATATTTCAGTCGATCCTGATTCTAGTCATTGATTTTAAGATTCGAATGTATTTTTTGACAGGTTCTTTCGGATGCTCCTTAAGTTATAGTCAGTAAAGGGAAAACTGCCAGTCGAATTATTTCGGATCCAGTGTGGCATCTCCCAAGTCCGTAGGTATTCTTTGAGTTCTGACAAGTCTCGCTTCCTTTGAGGTTTGGCATATACAACTGGTAAGCGCTGTCGTCGAAGGGAGCACCTAATTCTTTGTCTGATCTGTCTGCATTCAGCCATATTTAACATGGACGAGACTTCCTTCTACCTGACCAAAATTACGTGAGGATACCAATATTCAATCTGAAGGCTGCTGGACTGGATGGCTTAACTGCAGAGCTTTTCAAGGCAGCGAGAGGTGGCTTGATGGAGAGATTACACCAACGCGTCTCCAGGTCAGAATAAAGTATGCCTCATGAATGGAGCCTCAGCATTTTTTGCCCGATCCGCAAGAAAGGAGACCCTCTAAACTGCGCCAACTATAGAGGCCATCAGTCTTAACATCGCTTACAAAATCCTGTCTCTCGTTCTGTGTGAACGCCTGAAACCATTTGACAACAAACTGATTGAACCCTATCAGTGTGGTTTTAGGCCCGGTTAGTCCACAACCGACGAAATATTCACACTACGGCAGATCCTGGAGAAAACTCAATAAGTCCAAATCGATACCCACTTGACCGACTTTAAGGCAGCATATGACCGCATTTATAGAGCCGAGCTATACAGAACAATGTCTAGTTTTGGCATCCCTGCCAAACTCGTCAGATTGTGCAGAATGACGATGGAGAACGCTCGCTGCTCCGCAAAGGTCAGAAACAACCTCAAAAGTGTGATGCGCTGTCATGTGACTTTTTCAACATCATATACCTGAGAAAATTGTGCGAAACTTGCAAGCCAACACCAGAGGCACAATTTTTCAAAAGTCTGTGCAACTACTTGCATAGGTTGACGACATCGACATCATTGGCAAAACACAGCGAGTTGTCACTGGTGCGTTTGCAAGTATCAGTACAGGGGCGGCAAAAATGGGCTTAGTGGTAAATGACGGCAAAACAAAATATATGCTGTCAACAAGAAGGGATGCACAACATCGACGAATCGGACAAAACGTCACGATAGACAGCTACAACTTTGAGGTGATTAGGGACTTTGTGTACCTCGGCTCCGCTATTAACTCTGAAAATGACATCACAGCAGAAATCAAGCGAAGAATTACACTTGCCAATCACCTGGGCCTACGAAGGCAATTGATTGGTAAGGCCTTTTCGAGAAACACCACGCCGACTCTATTCGACCCTCATAGTCCTGCTTTATGGCGCAAAATCATAGACGGTTTCAAAGGCGGATGAAGATCTCCTTGACCACTTCGAACCCAAAACTCTTCCAGTGATTTTCGGTCCCATTTCCGTTGACTTTGGAGGGGGAGATTTAACAGCGAACTCCATGAGCTGTACAGCGACATCGACTTGGTCAGAAAAGTCGTCTAAGATGTCTGGGACATGTCAAACGAATGGACACCAAGTCTCCGATTTAACCCCGGAGGGATAACACAGTAGAGAAAGACTTTGCCTTAGGTGACGCGCGCAAGTGGAAAGGAAACCTCAATCAACATGGAGTGCACAACTGGAGGCAATTAGCCAAAGATCGCGCTAACTGCAGAGGCGTACTGGTTGAGGCCCAGGTCCACCCCGGGCTATAGCGCCGCGCCACCTAAGTAAGTAAGTAAGTAAGCGTTTATGTTAAGTGAAGTTTCCCCCGCGAGTCATGTAGGGTTTGCACCAACGGATAATCTCTAAGACGTAGTCTCAAAGTATGTGCATCGCTAGTGGTTGCTAGTGCGCAAAGTAATGTGAGGGCTGCTAGACTTACTGAACTTTGGGTGGCCGTCGCGTTCATTTGACAACTTGGCCATGAATTTCCTTGGACCTCTCTCTGATCTCTTGTGAAGCCTTCGGTTGGTAGGTCTTATCGACTTAGTATTTGTCGGTTCATATTTGACTCGAAAGATATACATAGGTACGCGACCACAACGATTCGTTACTTCAGTTTCCGCTCGCATTAAAATGTCCTTTCGAACAAAGTTAAATCGGGTTCAAGTCTTTCTAAACTTATTCCCAAATGTTATTTTCACTCCCATCTTATCATCACCCACTCACTTTTCTGTGCGCAACTATAAAGTTTCCAAATTTAAAGGACGAACGACATTCTTTGACAAACAATAGAAAATCAATGGCCGACATTGTGAATCCCTTTAACATATCATTATTCATCGCTCCTACTTGGCGCAAATCTTCACCTACCATCTATATCCGTTAAGTAAAAACCAAATGGCGCCCAACGCCAACGGCTGGCGGCCGCTTTAATCGATTATTTCCATTTTTCCACCCGCATTCCTTCCAACGGAAGTCAAAATCCAAATATTTGCTCGATTTAGGAAGAGAAATGAACACATCCTCTGTTCACAAGAAGTTTTATTGCTTTTCTACAGGCAAACGGAAAGGAAGTATGCACAATATCTTAGGGGTTCTGCATGACTGTTTGCACAAACTTATCCAACCAACGAAAAATCCAAAGTCATCTCCTGTGGATTTCACTTGTTCATTTTCGTGATGGCGGCGCTATCTCTTTAGCCGGAAACGGATGCTAGCAAATGATGCTGCTGTTGTTGTATCTGTACGCGCGCTATAGTGTTGCAAAGGATATACCATCAGACGACGACGACGATGATGATCCAAGTTGACATGAAAACACACCACAATCGTCTTAGTCTCACTGCTGTGTTAACTAACCTCTTTTACTCGAATGGCATTTCTCTTTTGACGGAAATGACACTCATTCATAATGTCACCTGGGGTGAAAGCTTAAGACCAATTTCTACAAAACTTCCAAAGTACAGGAAATGTGCATTTGCCACTGAATATGCGGGGAGCCAAGGCAACATCCTTCGACTTCGTATACGTACTAAATTTACAAACGACTGCAACGAGAATTTAATTTCATTGAAGAGGAAAAGTTTGCGTTTAGATTTAGTTTCCGTTTCAATTGCACAAAGGGTACGCATGTGTATGTGTGTGTGCCTTGCCTGATCGTCGTAGTTTTCTAAATAAAAAACAAAAAACTTTGTATTCCTCAAGAAGCCAAACTTTCATCTCTTCGCGTACCTTTATAAAATGTGAGACTGGGAATGTTTGTTGCCGCGACAACCTTCAATTCACACCTGTGCGCGCAAAGTTGAGGAAAATGATTTTTTTAAGTTTACGACGCGACGCGCGCGTCAAACTGTATACCGGAGTGAGATAAAAGAGGAATTTTCACAGTTTCAACTCGAGTCACAAACTAATTTCGTAATGTGAATTAAATGTGCTTTCGGCCAAAGTTGCGCCACCAGGAGGGCACACTTCGCAGGAAAAACACTGCACTGCAACCGCACCAATGATAGATAACTTTGCAGTTTGCCTCAGAAATTCAATTTATTATGTGAATGTGACGCGTGACTCACCACAAAGTTTTGTCCTGGCGGAGTATACACGGAATGGGTGTTAGACGTCTACTAAAATGAATGACAGTTCGGGATGTATATTGTCTTGCAGTGGCAAATAATTCTGTTAAGTCATATTTGGACGTTTAAATAAAATGTTAAACATTACTTAAATGATGAGAATGTATACAACAGTTTCCAAGGATGTGTACTTACAAATGATTAAAATTATATTAACGTTTCATTTTTTCATCATTTCATTTTCAAATGGTCCGCTTGTCCATTAAGTGGGTCGCGGGTGTAGGTTGCTCAAGTGGACCCTCCTTGGCTTTCGATCCTCCGCCATCGACTCCAAATCATAAAGGGCAATCCCCATACGGGTAGAGGAGAGCTTATGGACTTGATCTAACCATCTCATCCTAGGTCTACCTAGAGGACGCCTGCCTGATGGTACGGATTCCATAGCACGTCGTGGAATCCCGGTCGGGGATATGCGTTTAACATGCCCAAACCACCGAAGCATGGACCGCTCCGTCCGGAGAAGTAGCTGCTCGACATTGAGTTCCTCACGTATTCTAGTATTTTTAATGCGATCTCTACTTGTCACACCAGCAATACACCGGAGAAATCTCATTTCGGCAGCTTGTATCCGCGATCTTATTCTTTCGGTCATTACCCAAACCTCATGACCATAGGTAAGAGTTGGAACAAACACCGAATTAAAGACTGACAACTTAGCTTTGACACCAAGTTCAGTCCTCCTGATAACAGAATGACCAAGCTGTCTCAAAATCGATCCAGCCTGACCAATCCTACAGGAAAACTCAGCATTGCTCCTTCCATCACTCGTGAATAAGACCCCGAGATACTTAAACTTCTCCACCTGTTTCAATGGGACTGCACTAACATGCAGAGTGCATTGAACAGGCGTTCTGGAGACGACCATCACTTCAGATTTGTTCACATTTATCTTCATCTCAGCTTCAACACAAACGGCTACAAACCGATCGAATGCGCGTTGAAGTTCAGTCTAAGAGGACCCAACGATGACCAAGTCATCAGCGAAGAGCAAATGACTTATCCTCAGATCTCCCAATTCGAAACGTTCTTCGCCAAGACTGCGCTGTAACATCCAGTCCATATAAGTAATGAAAAGGAGAGGAGACAAGACGCACCCCTGACGAAGTCCAACGCCCACGGTGAAAGGTATTGATTTAACGCCGTTTACCCGAACACAGCTTTTACAGTTTGTGTAAAGAGATTGAATGGCTCTCAAGAGAAAACTCCTGTAATACACTCCAGAGTTTCTCTCGAGGGACTCGGTCATATGCTTTCTCCAAATCTACGAAGCAAGAGTAAACAGGTGTAGCATACTCCCAAGCCTTCTCAAGTACCATTCTGAGAGTGAATAACTGGTCGGTTGTGCTTCTGCCGGGACGAAAGCCGCACTGCTCATCTCCTAATCGACCACAGCAACGCATTTCCAGCACCTTGGCAAAGACTTTTCCGGGGAGACTTAAAAGTGATATACCCCTGTAATTGGAGCAATCCCTTTTATCCCCTTTCTTGAAAAGGGGCACAATCACCCCAATCTGCCAATCGCTGGGAGTTTCGCCGCATTCCCAGGCCACTTTAATGACACGAGAGAGCCATTTGACTCCCTCTTCACCTAAGGCCTTGAGCATTTCTGGCCGGATTTCATCCACTCCGGCAGATTTGCCAGCTTTTAGCGATTTGTTCGCAAAAGTGACTTCCTCTACCGTGGGACTATTTTCCGCCCTGCTTAAGGCGATAGATGTGTCATCCTCGATGCCCCGGATTGGATTGAGAAATTCGGAAAAGTGCTCGCTCCACCTGCGCAAGATGTCCTCCTCATTAGAAAGAAGTGTACCATCTTTGGATTTGACTCCTTCAATAATGTTCCACTTCCTTCCTCTAAGACGGCGGATGGTCTGCCAGAACACCTTGCTTGCAGATCTGTGATCACGGTCCAATTTTTCACCGAACTCCTCCCAAGATTGTTCTTTGGCTGCCTTAACATCCAATTTGCAAGTTCTTCCACAATCCACACCTTGAAAGCCTTTTTCTTCTCTCTGATGGCTTCTTAAACTCCGGGCGTTTTAAACCACGCAGTTCTTTTCTCACCACCAGCCGCCACACCGAGCCGCTTCACTCCGCAAAAATGTCCTGACGAGGCTATGACTGCTGCTGAAAACAACTGCCATTCTTCCTCTACATTCAATGGAACATTTGGAATTTGTTCAAACCTTTCAGATACCTGCCGTGCAAATTCCTCCCGTATCTCATCGTTCTGTAGCCCTTCCAACCATAATCGCGTAACCATCCTTGGTTTACGCTTGGCAACGATCGACCTCGTTGAGATACAATTTACGCAACACCAGGAGGTGATCAGTTGACAGTTCAGCTCCTCTCAACACACGAACTTCACAAACCAACCTTTTAGTACACGACACGGTCCCACAAAGAAATCTATCAGCAATTTCTGCTGAAGACTTCGACGGTACCATGTGTATTTATGGATATCTTTGTGTGGAAAGAAAGTGTTCATAATGGACATTCCATTTGAACAACAAAAGTCCAACAACTTCTCTCCTGCATTAACGTATTTATCTTAATCGGCGGTGGTTTCAAAATTGTTTTTTTCCTGACATTGCCGCTGTTCAACTAAGGGAGACCCTGATCTGATCTGACCCACGCCGCGCAGTAAAAAATGCAATTACGCATACCTATATAGAGGCAGTCTTTTCATTGGCCAGCCAATAGGCGACCTTCTTTTATTTTCGTGCTAAGCCCCTCTACATCTACTAGTGATTTGTCTTTTATTGCGCGGTGCTACCAACTCCCTTCGTTGACTGTGACATCTGTACTTGGATTGATTTTAACTTGAAGGCAACAAATTCTACTCGAAGATTGGTGAAGCTCTTTCCCGTTGATATATATCACTGGATTAAATGCTCAGCTTGTATGACGCAATACCGACCATCATATTAAAATTGGAGCTTCTTTTCAATTCGTTGGTAGATCTTTCAGTCATTCGATGGAGTCCACCTCAATTCTCAATAGAAACCATCAGTTGGTCCACAATATTGGTTCGAGCGGAGCAGTTGGGTTATTTTGTTTGTTAAAAGTGCTATGACAGTTCTATCCCAATCAATGCACTAATGAAATTATCGTACCCACTCACCATTAAGCTTGTCTTCATCCTGAGTCTCCAGCTCTGCTCTGTTAATTTGCATTAACTTTAAACGAGTTTACTAGCAACTACGGCGACCACTTGAAGTGCAACTTCGCGTTGCTTATTGAAACTTTTGTGTTTGAGTTTCATTTCAAGCTAAAGTACGAGATGTAACTCAACGTTGCTTCAAAAATACCCATGTATATGCAATATGCCCATCCTTACGGCACAGAATTGCTTCCTTCTGCCTCTATCCCCATTGTATCCCTTTTTAGGACAATGGAACCATTTCACTTCTTTAGTTATATAGCAAAACGCACAAAACGAAACCCAGACGCAGACCTGAACAACGCTATACTTGCCAATGAACTATTTTCTCTGCACTCGACAACGACGATGACGATGTGCTAGCTCTGTGCCATTTTTACTTCATCAAAATTGAAAAACTTTTTTCCCTCGGCCATCATTTCTACGTTTTCTTTCCTCGATCACGACCACTCACTCACTCAATGCTAATCAGAAAAGTTCCTTTCACTGCCTGCTCCCTCGGCTTTTGTTTTGCTTTGTAAACCAACTCTAATTAAATAAAGGATTTAATTTTATGCCCGGCTGCCAGGAAAGAGAATCCCCTTGTTCGCCATGTTGGTTTTTTTGTCTTCCGTCTCCCTGCGCAGTCCTGTCTTTCTTTTAGACAGAAGAAAAAAAGCCGGGGGAAGGTATTATGAATGGTCAGCCATTAAATAAATAACCGCTTTCATAAATCTTGCAGCTTGGTACCTATGTAAACAGCCCTCGGGCAGAAGCGAACTAAAATCATGAAGACATGAGGTTACTTTAAAATTTAAAGTCACTTGACAAAGTTTGGAGACACGTTGCCGCACAATAATAGAATCCCTAACAGGCCACAATAATGAGCAATTTTCCCCAAAGGCAAAACAATCAAAATTCTCTTCTCTCGTATAGGTATATGAATGGGTCGCCTTTCTGCTCTGCACGGAGCCAACACATGTGCCAAGTCAACCGCCAGATCAACAAAGTGTGTACTAAGCCAACTTTTAATTGCTTTCGACTCCTGTCTCGGGGGCAAGGGAAGCATATGTTTACGACAATTCAAACATCCTCCGAGACTAATTGTTAACACATTCATCCATCTTCTGGCGGTGCCGTTTACGGATAGTGGTGTAGAACAAAAGTCTCACCCTTTCAAGGTGGTTGTCTGTGATTGTGATAGACGCACATAAATTTGACACCTCCATCTCGCAGGAGGGCCAGTAAATAGAATGAAGAACACTTTGTCATTTCAGATCGTATATGAGATGACATAACCGTTGAGCAATTGTGTACTCCAGCCATGGCCTCTAGGCGGGGTTAAGTCAAACCGAAATGGCATAGGCGCTGATGACGCGACGCAGTTCTTGGGCCTCTTAAGTGAAAGTATATTTGCTGTGTGTCAACAGTGTCTACTACCACCACCAGACTGTCACTTAACCGAACATCGTCATTTGCCACTAATCGAGCTACATGGCGAAGGTAAATAAACCCATGAAGCAGGGGTACTTGGTCTTTTTTTTCTATGTGCGTTAATGGAGTTGTATCCGTGTTGGGGTGGAATAGTAGATTTTTGGTAGATACTTCAGCTCATTAGCAAATTCATGCTTACTCACTTAATTATTCTTCATCTATTGATGGAGTGCCGAGTCTTTAACCATTTAGCTTGTTGAAAAAAAAAAATCTGTAAGGAGAAGACTTTCGATGACTTGGTTGTGGAGTCCCCTTTGACAGGGAAATAGTATCCTTATTAGCCAAAAGACTTTAATAAAGATATTCTGTCGGTTGAAACTCAGAGTTCATCAAAGGACTGTGGAACTGTGATAGAAGGTCTAAGTTTTTAAAGGTATGTAATATGTATATGTAGTGGTTGGCCGTCTGTACGGGAGAAGGAGTTCCGAATAAAAGGAACGAATTTTAACCACTAACAAAAATTCATTGATTTTATTTTTCGTTTCTTAAAAATAGGAAATTACAATATCAAGTGAGCATGAGCAATTTAAGTGCAGTGAGCGAGCTGGTTGGATGATCTGCGAAGACTGATGACTGACTTCGGCGATGAGAAAAAGAAAACCAGTTTTTTCTTTTTCCTCTTCTTTTGCTTCTCGGTGTGCTTGGTCGCGGTGGACGGTTATTGACAGTTTTTTTGTTGTCGTCCGATGCACAAGAAAAACTGTACTCGTGGCTGGTGGCCTGATGTGTGAAGGAAAACAGACAGTATTGTTGTTGACTGTTGTTTTTCCCTTTGTTGCTGCGAACGGTAACTATCATCGCCTGATGGTGTTGGATGTGGTAGTCACCACATATACATATTTGCAAATGAGTAAATAACGTTGGGGATTCGGGAAAAGTTTGACAACTGAGGAGTCCAATTATAATTGGTTGGTCATCAAGTTAAATTATGAGACAAAAGTTATTTATTCTTTTGCACCTCTTACCGGGTTTCCGCAGTTCAGCCGTGGCCCAATTTACGGTCAAGTTGTTAATCTATTCACATCTGATCCCCGTTTCCCAAGAACGCCTGCCTTTTATTTCCCACGAACCCTGTGGTCTCGATGACAGGCCTCTTGGGGTTCTATAGTTCGCATTTCTTCCTAAAAATGAGAGAGTTCTCTTTAAAAACGAGTTTTAATGCTTGCTTTTAAATAAGTTCCAAAGTCTACAAAATTTGTGGATTGTCTGGACTTGTCTATCATAGCAATGCATATCTATCTTCCAAATCTTACAACTTTAGCTCCCTTGAGACCCTTTCATTCTGGACGATGATAGCCAACAATTCTATCCACCCGACCTACGAAGTAAGTATAGCGATAGGCAAATTAAAGTCGAACAAAGCTGCGGGGCGGATGGCGTACCACCCGTGCTTTTCAACGCAGCGAGAGATAGATAAGTTGGTAAGGAGCAAGCACTAATTTGGTCGGACGAAAGCATGCCCGACGAATGGAACCTTAGCATCGTGTACCCCATTCACAAGAAAGGAGATGCTCTGAACTGCGCCAACTACAGAGGAATAAGTCTCCGGAATGGCGCATATAAAGGGTCCGCCAAATAACTTCTTTTTTTTTGAAAATGCTATAAAAAAAAACTACTGAATATTTTCTCAAATTTCTTTTTTTATTTGAAAGTACAATCCTTCCGGTTAATAATGGAAAATAATTTCATTCAAATGGCTGCCTCGGCTGGCCATGCAGTAGCCTACACGATCGGTCCAATTTTTAAGCACATTATCGATTGTGTGCAGCTGTATTTCACCAATGGCTTCACGAATATTGTCCTTTAAAGCGTCAATTGTCTCTGGCATGTCGGCGTAACACTTATCTTTTACGGCACCCCACAAATAATAGTCCAACGGTGTCAAATCGCAGCTCCGCGGTAGCCAAACGACATCAGCTCTGCGGCTGATAATGCGATCTTCAAAAACAGGGCGCAAAACATCGAGTGTAGCTTCGGCTGTGTGGCACGTAGCGCCGTCCTGTTGAAACCAAATGTTGCCAATATCCTCCTCTTCAATTTTTGTGAACAAAAATTCGTTCAACATGGCCCGATAATGATGACCATTGACTGTAACGGCCACTCCTTGCTCATTTTCGAAGAAAAATGGCCCAATTATGACTCTGGACCAAAATCCGCACCAAACAGTGACTCGTTTTGGGTATATCGGCTGTTTTTGGCTTTTCACGCTTTGGTTTATCGATGAGGATGTCAGTTTCTTTCACTTTTTTCACAAGATAATGAACATACGGAGCTGACGGTGCTTCTCTTCTTCCAAAATCCGTACACAATTTCGCACGCTGGAAACATTACCATGATTTTCAAAGTAATGTCGCAATATTTCCCAGCGTTGTTCAAGCGTATACACATACACAACCATATTCGTTCAGCGGAAGGATAAAACTAATTATCTGTCAAATCAGACATGAGCTAAGTGTTACCATTCGCGAAATAAGCAATAGTTGAAAAAAAAAAACGTTAGATAGCGGACCATTTATAAGATTTTGTGTGAACGTCTAAAGCCTTTTGCCAATATCCTGATCGGTCCATCTCAATGCGGTTTTAGGCCAGCGAAATCAACCGTCTACCAAATTTTCACACTCCGACAGATCTTAGAAAAAACCCAGGAATTTCGGATCGATACATACCACCTTTTCATCGACTTTAAAGACGCCGTATATAAGGACGAGCTATACAAAGCCATGTCACGTTTCAACATTCCTGTAAAACTCATTCGTCAGTGCAGAATGACGATGGAGATATCTCGCTACTCCGTCAAACTCGGCAAAAAAATCACCGAGCCCTTTGATGTCGAAAAAGGTTTGAGACAAGGCGATGCGCTATCGTGTAACTTTTTTAACAGCATCCGAGAGGCAATTGTACGAAACTTACAAGCCAACATCAGAGGTATAAGTTTTCAGAAGTCTGTTCAACTACTTGCATATTCTGACGATATTAACATTATAGGAAGATCGCAGCGAGCTGTCTGTGGCCCATCTGTAAGTATTGAAACGGAGGCGGCGAAGATTGATCTGGCTGAGGACAAAACGAAGTATATGCTGTCAACGGAAAAGGAGTCTCTGTATCGACGACCTGGACAAAACGTCACAATGGACAGATATTTACAACTTCGAAGTATAGTTAAAGATTTTGTCCACCTGGAGCTCCACTTACACATCACAAAATCACATCAGCGCAGATATCAAACGAAGAATCACTCTTGCCAATCATTGTTTCTTCAGGCTAAGAAGGCATCTAAGAAGTAAAGCCCTCTCTCATGGAAGAAGGAGATATTATATAAGACCCTAATCATCCCGGTTCTGCTGGATGGTGCAGATTCACGGACTCTGCCAAAATCGGATGAATACCTCCTGGAACGTTTTGAGAGAAATGTTCTTCAGACGATACTCGGTTCAGTTTGTATCGATGGAGGAGAAGATTTAACAACGGGCTTTATGGGCTATACAACGACGCTGACCTGGTCAAAAAGCTGAAGACAAGTCAAGTCTTTGAGTCCACCCCTGATGAGGGATACCGTAGCAGAGGAAGACACAATTGAAGGGCGAGCTCAACCCTAACTGGAGGCAGTTAGCTAGAGACCGAGCTAGTGGAGGAGCCTATTGGTTGATTCCGTGGTCCACCCCTGACTATAAGCAAAAAAAAATTTCCAAAATGTCCTAGAACGGCCCGAAAAAAAGCCATAAGAAATGGCCAAATGGTTTTGATGCCATAAGGCGTTAATGCCACATATTTCAACCCAAAACCAATTTTTTGCCAAAAGGATGTTTAAACGAATTTATGTCCATATAACTTTCCAAATTATTAGTGCTCTCGGCTTTTTAACCTTTCCCCCCAGCCCATCCAACCAACATGTGCATAATTAGTTCACACATTTCTATTACTAACTTTCCCCCGTTAACTTTTCAACCATCGCAGTTCTGAAAAGTTTCTGCTAATTGCTTGGCCATAAAAAAAAAAAAAAGCGGACACCCCTAATGACTAATGAGTCTATGCAATGTTTGTACCCCCTCTTTTAATGACAACGGCTTGGTAATTAGGTGGCAAAATTTATTGTGTGAAAATTGTGCAATTGTGAAAGGCAAATTAGCGCGATATGCCATTTAAGCTGGAGTCACCATTAAAAACACACCAACACGAGGAGTCTGTTCTGTTTTGCAGCAAAAAATACGGGTGACCATTTCCAGTAGGTGTTTGGCTGCTTCGATGTAATTAGAAGCGAATACTCGGAGCTTGGAACAGTCCTCATCATTGCTTTGGCTGTTAAATGGCGCGACGTGATTTAATTACACTGTCAGGATACCGCCAAAGTCACGACTATGAGAAAACGCTGTTGGAATGTGGCAAAGCAAATTGAATCTCGGTCGTTTGTTATGTGGCATTTGATTTGAATTTTCGCGACCATTCGCGTGTCATTACCGCAGTCAAAATGTTGGCATAATGTTCAAACTAGAGAAAATAAGTACAGTTCCGCCAGCTGTCACCGCTCTCTATAATTCATCTTCGTTGCGGTAAATTGTCAAGCAATAGTTGTAGTTAGTCGCCATTAAAACAATGAAGCAACCAGCCCGAGGGGGAAACGTAAAATGATACAAATCACCCAACCTAATGAAGTCGCCAACCAGATGACAGATTGTCATAAAGTTTGCATTGTAATCAAAATGTGATTTAATTGAACTGCGTAATGAGACAGTATCTACTGATTTATTGCCATTCTTGTGTTTTGTCCTTGAAGGCATGACAACAACAGATGCCGATAAAATGAAGGACCCATAAAAGCGATATGTATAGGTATAGGTGGAGCAGATGGTGGTGAGAAGCGATTAAATGAACCTGCCCGAGTACCTAAATTTTGTTTTATTGCCTCGAAAGGAAGGATATTTGGGGGTGAAGCTGATGGGTTTGCAGATAGTATATCTAATAAGAAAATAATGTCCTCGAATTTTGTTCTCTTTAATGTGTTTGTTAACATTTTGGTTTTTATTTTAGTGGGTAACTGAACTTAATGTTATAGAAGGTTGAAGACAGAAACATCATCATCATCAAAAATGTGTATTTGTGTATTTTTATCCTTGTTGTTTAACAGGTAATCTTTTACAATTTGTCTGGAGTACACTTGAAATCGTTACTGTAATCGTAAAGGTGTATTTTTGTTTCAGGCCATCCTTCCAAAAAGCATGGTAAGAGTTTCATTGGGGTCATTATTTCCAGTGGGCTAGAACTCACAACTCAAACGCCAATACCAGAGGCAAGATCTTGCAAAAGTCCGTCCATTTACTCGCCTACGCTGGCCGACGCCATCGACATAATCGGCAGAACGCAGCGTATTAAGACGGAGGCGGCAAAGATGGGCTTGGCGGTCAATGAGGGCAACACAAAGTATATGCTGTCAACAAGAAAGGACACCCAACACCGACTCTTTGGACAGAATGTCACTATAGATAGACATAACTGTGATGTGGTTAGGGACATTGTCTACCTAAGCTCCGCTATGAACTCAGACAATGACATCAGCGCTGAGATTAAAGGAGAATAACTCTTGACAATCGCTGTTTTTTGGGCTAAGAAAGCAACTGTTTAGCAAAGCCATCTCTCGTACAACAAAATTAACCCTTTATAAGGCCCTAATCATTCCAGTTCTACTCAATGGCGCAGAGGCATGAACTCTATTAAAAGCGGTTGAGGTTACCTTTGGTTATTTCGAAAGGAAATGTCTTCGAGTAATTTTCGGTCTCGTATGCATAGACGTTGAATGGACGAGAAGATACATCGACGAACTGTACAGCGACATCGACCTCCAGAAGAGTGAAGGTCCAACGGGTGAGGTGGCTGGGTCATGTACAGCGAATGGACGCGAATGCTCCCACCCGTAAGATCTTTGAAAGTAGAGAAAGACCGCGACTCAGGTGGCCCACGCATTTGGAAGAGGACCTTAATCAACTTAGCATGCGAAACTAGAGACAGTTGGCCAAATATCCACCACCGCGGACTGTATCGTCACCTTAAGTAAGTAAGTACAAACTTAAAACTTTTTATGTGCAGAATACCTATATGTATATCTTCAAGCCGGGCTGACTGTTAAAGAATGTCAAATTCATCTGAATTTCAGATTCACCTATTCCAAGCCTAGAGAAGTATTTAACAAGTAAATGTGTTATCATCGGACTGGCTGTGATCCTGATTGAGAATACCTTACAGGCTCTCCGGTGAATCCTTCTTGGCGTTACAAACGTATTGACAAAGTGAATATAACTTACTGTGGAGGGTATAAAAATTAAAAAAAAAGAGTCCGGTAGGCTATGAGAAGATAACAGGGAAAGGGATTCTCAAAAAGTCACTCAGATTCGATTAAATGGAACTGACGCAGTACCTACCACCACCGGCTGAAATTTGTCTGTGAAGTCTCAAAAAAATGGTCTCTAAAAAAGAAAATTTAAAAATCCTATCTCTGGACAATATTACGGAATCAAAGGATGTACAACTTGGAACATTGATGTGCATTACCCTAATAGACAGGAACATATCTAAGCAATACAATTTTATAGATTATGCGTGTGTTACGCCCTATATAAAAGGACGAACTAAGAAACTTTTCACACTCCGAGGATACAGCTTAAAATAATGTTCTTTCCGTATGTCTATCTAGAACTCATTGCTCAAGGTTTTTTTTTTTGGTTTTTTGTTTTTAAATACTTCTACCTATAACGCTTCATCAGCGCCCCGAGATGCTTGCAGATGTATGTTAGTTCTGCACTTAAATTGATGCAAATTGTAGTCTTCTGGAAATAAATCCAGAAGCGAGTTCCAAAGTTTGCTTGTCCTGTAACAGAAGCAGTTTTGGAAAGATAATGTCCTCGCGGTTGTCAAGTGTACTGTATGGTCATGAGCATTAGCAGCCTGTCTTGTGGGGCGCCCAAAAGTTGCATTTCGAGGGATAATGTCCTTGAGTTCCTCGGAACATCTACCATGGAAGTACCTATAGAACAAGCATAGGTCAGCGACTTGTCTTCTGTGCACCAACGGTTGCAGATTCAATGTGAGTGTAGGGTCTCCAATAAGTCGAACTGCTCGTCTCTGTATGCTGTCAAGTAGGTTAAGTGAATGTTTTGGGGCCGAGCTCCATATATGGGAGCAATATTCCAGACCTGGTCTAACCTGTGCTTTGTAGAGAAGGAGAAGTTGCTTGGGGCTAAAGTACCTCTTTGCTCTAAATAGGTAGCTCAACTTAGCGGACGCCGATCTTGCGATATAGGATATGTGGTCCTGCCATATGATTCCTGAATTGACTGTGACTCCTAGAAGGTGCATTGAGTCCTTGGGATGGATTGGATGTTCATCCATTTGGATCTGAGGAACTGTTGATGCATTTTTCCTAGAAAATGCTGTGAGCTGTGTCTTGTTTGCATTAAATACAACCAAGTTGTCTTTTCCCCACTTCAAGATTTTTTCCAGATCACCATTTAGAGAACTAATTTGTTCACATCTCTGACTGTCTGATGTAGCCGCATTCACAGGCCCACTGTTCGAGATAGAGGATATAAGAGTGCTGTCATCAGCAAAGCTGTATATATTATTATTTGTCGATCCAAGCAAATCGTTGATGTGGGGAAGAAATAGAGTTGGGGAAAGAATAGATCATTGAGGCACTCCTGCATTTATAGCAAACGAATTAGATGATACACCATCTACCACAACTTGGATCGATTTTCCCAGAAGAAAATTTTGCATCCATCCGCAGAGTTGTTGTGGTAATCCATAAGACGCCAACTTGCCTAATAGGGCTCTATGCCAGACTCGGTCAAATGCCTTTGATATGTCCAAGGCTACAGGTCTGGATTCGCCGTGTTGTTCAATTGCTTGCGTCCATAAGTGCGTTACGTAGCTTAACAGGTCTCCAGTGGAACGACTGCTCCGAAATCCGTATTGCCTGTCACTTATTAATCGGTGGCCTTCTAGATATTTGATTATTTCGACATTTATTGCCTTTTCCATTACTTTTGAGAGCATTGAAAGTAACGCTATTGGACGATAGTTTTGTGCCAGACATTTCCTCCCTTTCTTTGGAATAGGTTGAATGCGAGCGGTTTTCCAGCAAGAAGGAAACGTCTTCTGGGAGTACGACATGCTAAACAGCTTACATAGTACAGGTGCAAGTTCTGGAGCACAGCTATGAAGATAAAGGAGGCCTCTTTGGCTGGTCCTGTCAAATCGCAATTTGTGCTTTTGCGCCTAGTTGTCTAGATGTGTAGGTAGTACAAAACATTCAAAACCGTCAAATAGAGCTAAGAAAGTTGAGGATATTGCAGAATTCAGTTCTAGAAAAAACTAAAATCTCCTCGTCGAAGGGTTTGCTAAGTATGGGCTGTCTGGCTGTCGTTAGTGTCGGACATTTATGTAGGTATATGGGAAATTAAACAGGGTTTCCCTTTTAATTTTAATAATTTATAAGCACAGTGGCTTAATTAAATATCCCATACAAACATCCGAGAACAAAATTATTCTCAGAAATGTTCGCAGTGCTCTCGAATATATCAAATGGCAGTAATATTACATTACTCCTAATGCAGTCATTAAATAAATTCATGTCTCGATTTCCAGTGCACGCCTTCATTTATACCAAGACGCATAGAATTTGCAAATACGTCAGAAATGAAATTTACATCCCCACCCACAGGCACTTCCGACACTTGTATATAGTATATCTGCTTGGCGGATAAAGTCGGCAACACAAATTTATTATCCAACGCTTTAGCCCGACAACCGACCACGGACATAAAGTTTCATTTAAAATAAACCTCACCGACTGTAGTTCCGCCCGTGCCATCTCGCCAACACTATAAATCATCGTCCTAGGGTTTCACACGCGCGCCCGAAAATTTAGGGCTCCGCGAAATGCTCATAGAATTCTCGCCGAAATGTCACCATAAATAATCACAGCTGCGATAGGCAGAGAGCTATACGTACCTTCTCCAGGACTAAGTTTGCTTAACACCAGAGGATTATTCCGGTCGGCCATGAAAGTGCAAAATTATATTTTCCATGCATAATTGCGTGGGAATTTTATTCCATTTTGGACGTTTTATTTGCAAGGCGGGTAATTAGGGAACACGGTGTGTGCATAAAAAGTGAGGCTACCTATACTACAGGAGTATTAAAGCGGATTAGCAGCGTGAGTACATAACCTGGATTTAGTATGTGGGTGTGTGTGTGTGTGATTTAGAAGTTTACATAGCACATAGCTTTCAATTTTCACAGTTCCAACCGCACATCTGGCGCGGTAAGTCCACCACTAATCCCTTGTACCTTCTTAATGGGGTTAGGTGGACCAGTGACTGTATACCAGAAGGAATGTAGCAAAACCATGGGATTGGGATTAGCTACAGAAAGCACATATCGCGCGGACACGCTGATAAGCGATTCGGGCCGAGTTCATACTCTAATCCATTTGGCACACATTCTTCGGATCACGCAAATTGAGAGAAGCAAATCCAGAGTCGGTAGGTAATGGACTGCTACTGAGGCCGTTATCGCATGGAGTGGTATATCCCCACACATGGCTGTACAGTTGCTGATATAAACGATTGCAGAACAATGCCGTCATCAAGTGGTGTATCCCAACGACCGGGACCAACTATATCTCGCTTTTAATTGTGTGCAGTAGATATACGAAGAAATACTGAAAAGAGGAGAATGAAGGAAAGACCTTTCACTGGGAACGAAACAAACGCATCAATGTTGAATAGATTGTAATACACCCCAGAGCTGTGTCCTACATTCAGCAGTTGTATATAGAACCACCAGCATCGGCATCTGGGGCCACCACCTCTCTGCAAAAAGGAATATGCAAGAGAAGCTCCGCAAATACAAATACTTCATGCACGGTATATATAATTCATGTCGGTTCACCCCGGCAGAAAGCCAAATAGTCCTGACCGAGAGCAAATGTAAGCACAACCTGTTTAGAATATGGAAATGTCGGCGGTCACTATAGGGTCGGCAAAATTACAACGACGACGATTGAATTGCACCAGACGAAGGATTATAAGAGGAGAAGTAGCAGGACCATACATTTGAACACATAAAAAATGCATTGCACCACTGACTGTATGGGAATCTGTGTTTCTGGTTGTTGTCGTCGTCCTGAGGTCATACAAGGCTACAACGACCGCCGGCAGTTGTGGCAGGTACCACACGTTTGAATATCTCATTTTACTGATGTTTGGATTTTCTTCTTCATCTTCGTTCGGTTCCATTTTGAAACTATAAATTGCTCCGAGTGGGAAGCTATATGATGTTGCTCAGATAGGTTGAACAATACTTGTGAAGAAGGAGTCAGGTGTTACCACTTGTGCTCCCAAAGATTGAAGCGAAAAGTTTAGGTTTAAAGCAAGCGCGCCTCCATTTGTGACATTGACATGAATTTGTAATTTTTTCGATATTGATTTTATCCTGGGAGGAATAAAGGAATGATGTGCAGTTAACCATTAAATTAGTTTATGTTAAATCAAAGGCAAAATAGACTGAGACGAAAACTTTTATGGGGAATGAGCTGACAGATCCTTACCCACAAATTTAATTATGCTAAATAAAGGTATACAAATATACCTACAATACCTACCAAAATGTTCTCTCCTAAAATTATTACGTGTGGCTGTAAACATTCCCAAAATGTAATTTGGAAAACAAATTTCAAAGCATATTCTGCACTTTTTTTTAAATCTCAAATGGTCCATAATTTTTTTTCCATAAAAGTTATATATTTTCCCACAAAAAAAAAGTAATATTTTAGCAAATTAAAAAAAAACTCGATGCTTCAAAACACACTAGTTTACAATTTTAAACCGATCGCAAATCTGACAGGAAAAGAGAATATCAACAAAATAACGAGTAACGAGCAGCCAATAAATAATTTTGATAAAATTGTCAAAAACAAAAAGTTGACAGATAAAGGAAATAAAAAAAAAATATTTTTCAACAGTTGATCGGTTAAAGGCCTGCTTAGCTTCTCACAAGCACTCGTTTGTGTGAGTTCTTAATTTTTAAAACTCACACAATTTTATGCCGAAAGATTGCGGTCAGATTTTCGAAACTGACAAATTTTTAGTACGCGAATCGACCGAATTTTTGAGGGCTGTTAAATACAACGAAATTACCAAAATAACGAGTAACGAGTAAATACCGTGTAGTGGTGGCCATGTGTAGTGGTTAGAGTCATTGCTTGTGACCCGAGCGGAGTTAGTTCGAGCTGCAGCTTGTACCCGCAATCTTATTCTTTCAGTCATTACCTAAACCTCAGGACCATAGGTAACAGTTGGAACAAACACCGAATTAAAGACTGATAACTAAGCTTTGACACCAAGTTCAGTCCTCCTAATAACAGAATGACCAAGCTGTCTCAAAATTGACCCAGCCTGACCAATCCTACAAAAAAAAACTCAGGAGCCAGATCAAGTAAAAAAAAAACGATCGAACGACATCGTTTTAACTGAAGCTGTCTCTATCATATCTGTAACAATAGACAGAGACTGCTAGTATCAAAAGGATGTCTTTCGACCGTTTTTATTTTACGTGGTCTGGGGCTCAGCATTGCCTTCACTCGCGAATACGACCCGAAGATACTTAAACTTATCCACCTGTTTCAATGGGACTCCACTAACATGCAGAGTTCATTGAACAGTCGTTCTGGAGACGACCATCACCTCAGATTTGTTCACGTTTACCTTTAAATGATCGGATGTTTATTTCATAATAAAGAGGAAGGTATGCCGTTTATAATAAAAAAACAACATCAACCAAATGGCCACCACGAGCACGCTTACAGGACCATAACCTTTTCCTGAAATTTTCCATAACCAAATCGCAAAGTGGCTGTCCTATGTCCTCGATAGCCTCCACGAATTTTATTTTTGAGGTCTTGAATCGATGCTGGGCTGTTGGCATTGTTGATGATCGGCCGGCTTGAGTTCTTGTGTTAACTAAACTTTATAAGCCTTAAGATTAAGACCCAAGTCTTTATGCAAAATACGGTGTAATGACGTTTGTGGAATGCCCAATTCCAAAGAATGACGAGGAATGGACAAACCTGGGTTTTTCTTCAACACTTTGGGCTACAACAGCAATATTCTCAGTTGTTCTTGAGCGACGTGCACGGGTTTTATTCTTCACATCACTAACTTGTCCCAACAGCTCGAATTTTTCCACCAATTTCTGTATTGAGGTCCGACAAGGTGCTTCACGACGACCAAAAAATGCTTTAGTTTTGCGAACTGTGACTGCAAGATTTTCACCATTTTTTTAGTGAATTTTAATAATTTTAATGCCTTGTTGAAGCGTGTATCGTTCCATTTTTAGTAATAGCGTAGTTTCTACTTGTCAAATGTCAAAGAATAAAAGCTTCAAAAGTGACAGCTACCGAAATAGCGGGCCATTCACAATAACACCTCTCATTGGAAACCCCTTTAGAATTCCTTAAATAAAGCAGAAAGAAATAGGACACCCTGAAGAAAGTAACGAGATTCGTATCTAGAGTTAGGAATGTACTGCCAAAGTCATCCTCTATACCTAAATACACAAAGAAACCCAACGAAATTTGCTACACTTAAAAACCAAGGGATTGACGCCATTTTAGATCACTGCATGAAATATATAGGTAAACGGGATAACCATTCAGAGCTTGGCTCCTGCAATGTGAAAGGATTGGTGCAACGTAGCACTGCCCATTGTGGACTATTATCACAGTAAACAAAATACTAATCATCTTATACAAAAATCCTATACAAAGGTTCTGGTTTTGGAACAGCTTTTGCAACGCCGGCCGGCCGGTCCAATGGACTAATGCGAACTGAGTTCAAACCCAGTTAGGAGAAGGAAGCATCAAGTTCTTTATATTGAACCACCTTAATTAAAATCAATCCATTTTAATATAAGTCTTGTTCTTTCATATGAAGCTAAACTGCGAATTGTTATTGAAAAAATATAATTTAACACTTTATCCGACCGCATTTTCTTCACCGCAGTTGCTTCAAAAAAATCTTAAACAACCTTGCAAACTGGGTTGAATCAATGCATGGATTTTTGTAAATACCCAGTGATAGTTTCTACCATGGAGGGTCCGGGAACTAAAGTTGACGACATCAATATTCTGAAAAACGAAGTTTTTAAAAACACCCAATCTGATCGAAGTTAATTAAATTATAGAGTTCAAATCGATTGAAGCGTTACAGCCCCACTCCCGCAATATACTTGAATAAAATAAATTAAATTAAAAATTAAAATATTTTTTGAAATTGAAATTCAACACCACATCAATAATTTACCCAACAAAAGGTACCTACCTTACCTACACGACTGAATCAATTTACTTTCATGTCCCTTATTCACGAAACCGAATCCATGCAAAGTATTTTACTTCTACAGCACTTTCTTGCGAAATTCTATGATTTGGTCACCCCATCCGCTCCAAATGCAGAACACACAAAACAGACCTCATCCCTAATTTAGCTAAGAATTTTCAAATTAAAATGTTTTGGTTTCAGCAGCACAAAAGCTGCGCCACAGCATACGTCCTTGTACCACTTGTGTTTGCATTCCATTCACTTAACCCTCATTGCTCACACTATTTCGCTTAATTTTTGTAAGGCAGCCTAGGTTACCACAAAAAAAAAAAATACATAAACCAACAACCCTAAGCAAAATCTAAAATTGCAGCAGCAACAACCACCATAAGTACGTACATAGCTTGCATACGAAACGTCGACTCTGCTGAAAGGATGCATTCGAGAACGTAATATGCGATATGAGAACATAAAAGCAAACTTAGCTTTGAATGGAATTACAGTGAAAAGGGAGTATTTTCCCCCTAAATTCACTCCATCAGCTTAAAGAGCTTGAAGTTCTCCAAGAATTGAAAGTTCTGACATTGATGGGGTATGCTATGCATTGCACACTGCACAGGCACAGGCACATGTCTAAAGCCTTCTATATTGATTGGTCGTTGAATCACCGTGCCAAGGCCCCGGCACATGTACGAGTAGCCCTGAATTAAATGGCTTTTGCCTAGCAATCCGTGAAAATGAACATCACATTGCTTTCAGCGGGCCCCACCTAAGAGTATCGAAGCAATCTGGTGGACCCTTCCTGGAGCCATCCATGCGGCTTATCCAACAGCCAGCCACTCAGACAGAAAACGCCTGTCTGTTGGGAATTTTTTTTTTCTCTCTCTCTCTCTATCTGGTTTTTATAGCAGGAGGCTGTGCGGCGGACTGACATCAGCCCGCCTCTATCGTTCGGAATGTGGTATTTATTTTCGTTTTAGTGCTTCACCTACTGCACCTCACCTCACCTACTGCGTATTGTGGAAAAATCAAAGTTTTCCAAGCGTATTGACCGGATTCGGAAAAAAATCCCAATCCCACTGGGCTTTGCAGCCGAAACACCATCGGCGATAACCTCCATTACCCCTGCAGGCCGTTTCGAAGAATAGCACCAACCGCTTTCCCAAGTAATAGAGTTCATGGTAGGAATCGTAATGAGCTGCTCGGAAGGATTGTATACCTGCTTCACCCAAAGGCAGTGCATAATTAACTTGTTTCAATACGTGTATCAGCAAATGTTACGTATACGCCCCCTGTTGGACGTTTTTATTGAGTTGCTCTGCCGAGAAGACGTCTTCCTGACAAATGTGCTGCGATTATTAATGCGAAAGCACCAGCCCCCATTCAACTGGAGTGGTACTCACAAAGTAAATGCTTTGCTACTTCATGATGTAGAAGCTCATTAATTTGCGTACGCCAGAGTGCACTGCATTGCACTCCTGCCTGAGTGCCTTAAATCAATAAATAAATTGCTAGTTGTCCAGGAAGATGATCAGGTACGTTCTGTGGAATTATATGCATATCGAGCGAAGTACATTGCCGTAACAAGATACAATTCAATGGAATCGCATATTCAATGCCAAGGAAGTGCACATATGAGGGTGACGTTACAGATAAGGGAACTAGTATATAACAAGTTCCCAAGATAGACTCTGAAAGGGTGCCAGTGTATTACTCTTAATAGAAAATTTTCTCCCCCTATATTTGAAAGGATCTACAGCCCATATTTGAATGGAGGAGAGCAATTTCTAGTGTGGGCCCCTGAATGCACGCATATAGATACGAATACATCGAATACATGGTACATCTGAATTAATGGCATTGAAGAGTTTCAATGAAAGGCAGAAAAGTTCCTGTTACACTCAAGGAAGCAGAATCCTTTTAGTGGCAACAGAAATATCCGGTTCGAGCATCAATTGATTCTGAAAACCAGCAATCAACTCAAAATTTCACAGGGAAGGGTAGAAGATATTTTCTAAAGGAATTGAAATATATTGCAAACTAAGACCGAGATTATGAAATGAGTATCGATGCATCTGGCCACTACAGTGGTGGAACGGTTTATGAAATTGAAAACTTTGAGTATTGAAAAGCAAATTTTAATCTATCTTTGCCTTGTTCCTGTGACGGACACATAGGGTTTGATAATCGAGCAGCAGAAGAAGTATCCAATATCGATTGGTCCGAACTGAGGGGTGCACTTCGAGATTTACCATCAGTAACTATAGCTCGAAAAAAATGTTCTCCTCGGAGCTTTGCTTGGGCTGTATACATATATTTATACACATACCCTAAAAGGGATTTGGGAAAATTATTTCATCAGATAATATAAGACAGCATTCATTTGGGTGTAAAATTTCCATGATGTTACATGGAAACGCTACCGACTTGTGAGATCAAGAGGATAGTATGACTTTAGAAAGTTATTTAGTCAGAATTATGAAACGAATGGGTTCTCTGCAAAACTTCAAAAGCAGAACTCATGGGGAAAACATTTTAAGATACGAAAATCAATCCGATTGTAAAATTTGACCAAGCACGTAGAGGAATCAATTTGTTTACTACAAGGTTCAGACACAAAATGGATTTCTGAATATAATCTACCCATTCGGGAAGATTTTGAAGAAAGAATTCATCCCCATCAGTGGCAATCGATCCTCAATTTGAAGACTATACAAAAACTATCCCAAGATAGAAATAAAACAAGTTGGTATACAGCACTCCTCCCTGTATCTGTATCCCAAGGGTTAGATTGCTAAGACAAAAATCAAGGTATCCTCTTAAATGCCTGAAATTAAATTAAGTTGTGACCTCATTCCATTGAGTAATTATGCCAAGTGTATCCTAATCACAAAACTGGCTCCACAAGCAATCACATATGGAATCCTCTTTGGTATGTGTCTCGCCAGTTGTAGACATCCTAATGAAAAATTATAGGCAAGCTTGCAAAAATATTCCCTAATGACCTAAAGTCTATTTCTCCTAATGTCTACGAAAGTGAGTTGTACATTACTTGTCTTCATGTTGGGAGTAGAGGTGTACCTACCCTATTCATCGTAGGGTATAACATCGTGAGTCAATTCAATAGATGTCCGATACTTAGACTACAGCAAACTCTGCACTATTGAAGCTATCGATCAGAGCCAAAGTATGATGAGCGACATACGAAACGGAATCATCTTTCTGCTGAGACACTAAATTAGTTTTCGAAATCAACAAAATTTGTCGGCAATTATACAAAAAAAATGTTTCTACTTTAACATTCCAGCCAATTGGACTTTTCTATAAAAAAGTTAATTAAGGACACAATCCAAATAACATATAAAGGGTGTCCCATAATTCACGCAAAGTGTATAATTTTGATAGAAAAATACATATTTTAAAAAGCTTAATTTTTTTTTGTTGATTCATAGAGTAGGTATACAGATTGGGCTTATGAATTGAATAGCACATTGGATTAATGGCCTTCAAGTACGTATTCTGTGACCGTTTCGCATAAATGTGGCTGAATTTCATTAATACACCTCCCATTGTCCTCTTTCAAGGCGTTGGTGGTCGTTTGCATAGACCTTTGACTTAAAAAACCCCCCAAGAAAAAAGTCCAATGGCGTTAAATTGTAGGATGACCAATTCTGATCGCAAAAAAGGCCGATTACACGATTAGGAAATGACTCATGCAGTAATTGAATAGTGTTTCTCTGGCTGTATGGCATGTGGCCCAGTCTTGTTGAAACCACATGGTCACATCCATATCTTGTAATTTAGGCACAAAAACTGTCACGATAACGAACACCATTAATTGTTACAGCCTGACCAACAGCATTTTCGAAGAAGAATCGCCTGATAATCTCTCCGGCCCAAAATTAGTACCAAACAGTCACGCGTTGTGGATGCATTTGTTCCTCAACAATTAATGCTGGGTTTTCTGAACCCCAAATGCGACAATTTTGACGATTAACGAAGCCATCAATATGAAAATGAGCTTCATCATGAAGCGTTTAAATGAAACTAAAACTGAGACTGAAACTGATGGAATTCCCATAGGTTTTAAGTTTAGTTGTCAATTAGTAGATATATGTAATGTATCATCTAACCTTCGGCTAATCACGAGTAAATTGAAAGCTCAACTGAATACTAGGCTCTAGGCTATCCCGGTAGGTATACAGTATTCAAACGCTAGGTATGTACTCTGTGTAAGCCATACCTTTAACCTGGTTTTGCCAAGTCAACTCCTGCAATTCGCAATCGCCTTAGTGTAGTTAGTGAAATAGCTAATTTCTTCCGCAACCATTCAAATACATTATATAACTTTTAAAAATTTCATTAAAAAACACGCACCACAGAGCCGAAAAACTCGACTTCTACGCCTTTGTGAAACAAGATTCATTAAAAGGCATGACAGTATTATTTCCTTTGTAGAGCTCTTCAAATGCACCTCAATAAGTCTTGAAGAAATAACGAGCAGAACGTGGGCGATTTCTTCGAAGGCATCATCACTTTTGGCAGCGGTCCAAAAAAGTGATTTCCTAGTAAGCCTCATTGTATGCGAAAAACTATCCTTAGATTTTGTTTCTGCAATCGATCGCACAAAAGAAGTTCTGAATTCTCTTAAGAACATCAGAGAAAATGTCGAAAATTTTTTCAGAGAGGCTTTTCAATTCGCATCGTAACTTGCCGAGGACTTATTTGAAGAACTTCTTTGAAACAAATAAGGCGTTCCAATCCAGAAACCTCTCCTTCTGAAGCCTATTTTAGAGTATCGTATCGATACTGATTTCTTGCATAGATTCGTTAGTATAAAATCTTACGGACAGATTCATGGTCAACGAAGACGTTCTTCCATCCAAGCTCTTCTCCCAGATGTTGATGCAGTTGAGCGAGTGAACGAAATGGAAATGTTAACACGTTACTTTGATAAAGCAATTTCGTTGTAAGCTGTGAAAGCTGGGTTACATTCTTTGGTGCGAAAAAAATTCGTCGAGTGATTCTTCTACCGAAGTTTTGAAATTGCTTAGATATATGTGACAAGACTTACTTTAGAGGTGTACATTTCTTGCTTATTTCTTATTTTAGCAACGCTTCCAGTGACCACAGGCAGTGTTGAAAAAACCCTTTCAGCTATGAAAAGGATTACTTAAAACAATGTCCCAAAGCGTTATGGAGAATGCAAGGTTAAGCTAACTTGCTATGATATCTGTTCAATCGGATATTATTGTGGATCTAAAAAAGGTGATTGATCTCATGTTGAAAAAAAATTAAGAAGCCTTCTGCTTCAAAAAAATTTGTGTAAAAAAAGTTTAAAAAGTAATACGAATCAATGAATTAGAATATTCATAGTTTTTTGTTTCGTAAGATTTGGAACCAAGTCTGAATTGAATTGTGTAACGCAAACAACATCTTGGTGTGAAGGAGCGCATCCCAGGTGCCATCTGTCTGTAACTGCGAGAGTGGTCTGCGTAGCATAGTATACGAGCCAGGACATGCTTAAGTCGGTGTATGTATTTTGTTATGATATTGGCCGTCAGTCGCACCTTAGCCGTAGACGAAAGACGTGGTAAAAACATAGTAAACGATAGTAAAACGATAGAAAACCTTTGTAAGTCGGCTCTCACATTGAGGCAACATTCAATAAGCAACTAGCAATAGGAAACACGCAATATTATCGCTCACAATTATTTTACATAGAATTAAATTAGAGGTCTCACATCAAAGCAATACAATAATTATCGCTTGCGATACACAGCGCATGTTGAAAAGCAACATAATATATTGCTTCCTAGTAGCAATATTTGTCATTATTGACACATTTGCGCATTCTACGTTTCGGGGCTCATTCGATAACAGTTTTGAAATTGGGTGGGATGTGCTCTCAGTTCCTTAGCGCAAATATTTTTACCATGATTTATTAAATTAGTAAATGCAGGGTGCACCCAAACCCAATATTTCCTTTGCTTTTGTCTTTTTTTTTTTTTTCTTAAATGGAACCACATTAGAAAAATCGAATCATCGGAGTCGTCGGTTAGTTAGTTAGAAATGTTAGTTAGAAATTTCAGGCAATACTGTTGCTTCGATGTGAGAATAGGCTAAAATAAAGTTGCGTATTGCTTATTGCCAGTTGCTAGTTGCTTAGTTGCTTACTGCTTGTTTCCTCAATCTGAGAGCCGCCTAAAACGATAAAAAAAACGCTTGCAAAATGATAGAAAACGATGGTAAAATAAACAAATTATCTTTTTAATTGATTAGGGAAAACTAATTTAAATTGTCGTATGTCACTTATTGACAATTGTATTTTTCCTAGTGTTCCTGTTTCTGGGTTCTGAGTTTCATCGAAATGTCAAACTGCGCTCTCCCATGATCGTCAATGCTCTCCGATAACCCAATAGAAATGTCAAAACTGAGTTCTCCAGACACAAGTTGACACAAATAGACGTCAACTTAGTAGTAAGTCGAGAAATTCTTGACTTAATTGGTTGATGTTGCAGATATAGACGTAAGCTGCTCACGTGAACAGTCAAGCCCAATGAAAATTCAGCAACATGAAGATATAAAGTCAGACTTACTATACATAAACTAGATTCTTGAACGGCCTCATTGTAATCCCGTATATAAATTTAATTAATGATTCGTTCGGTATATTAACAATCGTTGTGTCAATCTTTCTTTACTTTTACATATAATTTGGCAGCACGGAACTTCGAGCTGTCAGTTTGACCTCCAACGACTTCATTTTACGGTGAACATTCGTTTTATGAAGCATTTCCAAATTTATATTAAGCGATAGGGTATCCAACAACCCATTGCAAGATAACCTGACCACCTCAGTATGTTTTCGCACCTCAACTGTTTCTACTCGCCAACCCACAATCAACACTCCCAAAGATTGAATGTATGTATCATTAACATTAAGCGAATTGTGGATTTGTTCAACAAACCTTCCAAAATGTTCCAATGGCTGTTGATTCCCTCAGCATCAGAAGAACCAATTTAATGCTTGTGGGTCATGCACGAGTGTGGTAGTGGTAGACCCAAAGCGAAAACAAAGAAAAAAAAACCGAAGTAGCAACCCATCCTGCGTGCAACTGTAATTAATTATTCCCTTCATTCCGAGTGAATGTATCTAAATTCAAAACTATACAAGTGGAAAATATCTATGGACAAATAAACCGGACAAAAAAGAGCACAGCTTGTCCTAGTTTTTGTTGGACTGTAGTATCGATCGTTATTGTGTGTGTGTGCACTGAAGGTCGTTAATATTAAATGGAAATTGAAACAGAGACTCCGCTAGAAATGACTTTGGCTTGGCGAGCGATGGTGCTACCACTCTCATAACGATGCCCGATTCAGTTGGAGGGAGCATTATGAATTCATTATTATATTGTTGGGAGTACTCCTGCTGCTGTGATTTTTTTTCGACTGCAATCGGTGAGATAGAAGAAAACTTGCCACGAAACTTTTTGAACGGTCTACACGCCGTTTTTGATGTTTCAACATAATACACAAAGGCGACACCCAAAAAAAAAAAGGATTTTTTTTTTTCGTTTCCTATGTGAATGGCAAATTAGACAGAAATGGTTTTTGTTTTGAAGGTGACAGATTTTGCTAGCTGTTTGTTCATTATTATTTATTGTTTGCATGTTTGTTTTTTTGGGGCTAGTTGGGGTGTCCCGGTGTTATTTAAGGATAAATATTTGCATGGCATTGGCTGCAGGTATGGGGACAAGCTTAACGGTTGATTAAGTGATATAGTGCAAGTTGTCTGGAAAAGAAATGGTGCAGGGTGCTTGTGTCATGGACGGTGCTCATTTTTTTTGTCAAGGAAAGATAATCCGATGATAAACAAGCAGATTTGTTATATGTGCAAGCAAATGGTGTTTGTTTTGTGTGACCTCATGCGCTCAAAGAGGGTGACTTTGAAGAAAAGTAAATATTGGCTTAAGGTGGAGTTTTATTGCAGCATTGATGGTATATGAGTGAAAAATCTGGAAATCGATTGGTCCTGCGCCATTACTGAACTGAATATAGTAACAGTGTACAAATTCGATGACATTGCGCGGTACTAGTAATACAGGTTACATTTTACGAAGTCAAAACGGCCAAATTTTCCATACAATATCATCTACTGGAAGGATAAAAAAAAGGTTAGGTTAGGTAAGGTGACTGTCCCAAAAAAGGGACACACTTAGACCATAATTAATTGGTCCATTGTGATACCACGAGAGGAGGGGAAGTGGCCAGAAAGATTCTATCAATTTGACTGAGGCAGTCAAATCTTATATATCTTTATATTTCCTGGTTGCGAATATTTCGTGTTTAGTCTTTGGGTCAAGGTGGAGGGCGACAATAACAGTCTGCCTCCTGCCCATTGCCTCTGACATGGCCGCATCACTAAAAGAAAAAGGAAGCCTGGTGCATGGCAGAAGTGGGTGATCGAACCAGTCAGCTTTGCTGCTTGACCAAACGTCCGTGAATGGATTGTCTTTTGGAAAAGGCTGGGGGCAACTGTAACAGTCTGCCTCCCGTTTATTTCCTTTTGATGATCAGTCCACATGACAGAGACTGGTGCTGAGCAGAAAAGCTTGATTGAAGTACTCCAACCTGCTGCTTGGTATCGAAAGTAGATGTCGTGATTTGTCTTCGGTAAAAGGCGAGGGGTAGCAGTTCAACCTCTCGTCTGTTGCCTCTGACGAGGTCCTCGAATTGTCGAGATGAGGTTGATTGGTGTAGTCAGCTCCTCCAGTTGGTGGTTAGTCTTCGGGGAGAGCAAAGGGGTGAGGAAGACAATTCGACTTTGTAACAAATTATGTGATGCAGCAAATATCGGTACGGGACAGATCACTTAGGTCATCAAAGAAATAACCCTCTAAGGTAGGCATGCGAAAGGTGGCAAGAGCTGGACAGGAGCAGAGGAGGTGAATGGCGGTTTCCTCTTCCTCCTCGTCCATGCATCTTCTGCAGAAATCGTTATAGGGTACTCCCATTTGTAATGTGCTACCTACCATGCCCACACACCCACCAAGTCCGTACACTGCGATTCCCATCGGATCGCATTTTACATCTCTAGGAGATAGATGTATATAATAATTTCTGAGATAAATAATGTACTTGTACCGCAAATTTTGTGACAGCAACTCTTCTCCTACAAATCATACCATCTATCCCAAATATATGCCCCAAAAGAACAATGCTTACGGTACCAATGATATGACACTCTTGCTCTTTTCGGTGTAATACTGGCTTCTTTGAGTCGCTTTGCGTTAAACATAATCAAGTAGCCAAAGAAAGCTGACCGAAGTAATTAGTCGCTCGTGCAAGCTCGTGCATCGTAAGCAAATTTCTTAAAAGTGATAGTGTCTAAAGAAAATTCCTACAGTGTTATCAGTTACCACAGTTTTATTTGAGACTTCTGCATTTAAAAGGAAATAAAACTAAACTTTGTCACATCCAAGTGCAATTTACGCTAAGTAAATTCTTATTCCCTCAATTCGAGGTAAGTCTATACGCGAAACGTGATCATCCTAGCATATATTTGAACCGGGATTTTTTTTTGTATCCTAGGGAATTAGTTTATACTTTCTTCGACAAAAATCCAAGTGAAGTGCGATTGTGCTAAGTGGATCTGGTTCAACGTCAAGATAGTTATTACTCGCAAACCACCTGTCTCGCTTGAGGAATAACCCAATATCCCATTGATTCCAAGAGTACAGAACGAGGTCACCAGAATTCCATCCATGCAGATTCCTATGTAGAATGCGCACGAGGAAACCGGGACAAACAGGCAATTTGTGATATACATCATATATAATATTACATATATACATTCATAACCACATGGTATTCTGCACTGATTTCGCATGCAGCATATAAAAGATATATACATAAAATTATACTTGATACATAAGCTCAATTATTAAATATCAACTACATCTAAAATTTATACATATATAACACTATTTTAACACAATTATACCTAGATACCTACTTACTTTTCTTAGCTATGCATATATGAAAGAAAAAAATATAATTTAATTTTGATTGTTGTATCAACGGTAAAAACGAAAAGAAAACCCATATAGTTAGTAATAGAAAAAAAAAAAAAACAAAGTTCGAAGATACAATTCACATTTCGAACATGCGAATGTATGTACTTTTCTTCGCGGCTTAGTAAAAGAGAAAAAAAAATTACGTATATATTAAACAATTAGAAATAAATAAAGGTAGTTCCGGGAGATAATATGCCTATTAACACCAGGGAATACATAGGTCGCGTTTAGAGTGTATTTGACGATTTCGTTTTTTTTGGGGAAAACTGAATTTGAAAAGGACATACTACATAATAGACTTAGGTGAAATTTTGCTGATTAGCATAGTTATTAGGAATTCTTTTCGTTTTATTGTTTTTGAATTGTTGCTTAATTCATTTAAAAAAAAAAAAAAATAATGAAAATTCTTTTAATATATTTTGCAATTGTTTTTCGTGTGTTTTTTGTTTGGAACACCTGAATTAAATTTTTTTTATTTAATGTTTTTTGATTATTTTGATTTAAAATGAATATGAATTTAAAATAAACAACTGAAGTAAGCTGGGTATGACATCTTAAAAGAAAAAAAGCATCAGTTTTATTATTTGGGCCATTCTCGCTTTAAATTAAGTGGAAAGGGAATGCGCAAGGTTGGGAGGGCAAATCCGTGGGTCATCTAACATCTAGACCTACCGTGGAACATATGCGATATAAAGATAAATAGATTCAGGGTTGACATTGCGAGCACTTTTTTTTTGTTGTTTGGTGGCGCGCAGAACAAGGCCCACCCCGGACTGAAGCAGCCGAATACATCATAGTGCTCATCGTTCTCTGCCTTTGGGTTATCTACACCTCTTCCCGAACCAAACATTACACATTCTGCGGGCATGTCTGCCTATCAGACAGTATCCCGTTAGTACTCCCAGAACGGAGCTAATTTGGTTTCTATTAATATTTCTATTTCTACTATTTCTAGTTCTTTTGGCGTCTAGTTTCGGCCAAATTTGTCTGCATGTTTTAGTGCTAATACTGTTCCATCTATTGTTGGTGATTTTTAATACTTCTTTGAGGAGCAGGGTTTTTACTGATTGCAATGGAGCGTGCGGTTCTTTACTGATATTAGTTATATGAATGCCGCTGCCTTGTCTTGCTAGTTCATCCGCCTTGCAGTTTTCACTGTGACCTGAAACCCAGCGCAAGAAAGCTTTGTTGGTGTATTCAAGGCTTTTATGGCTGCCTGACTGTCTATATAAAAAGTGATAGCTTTCTCATCTATACCTATCTCAAAATAGAAGAAATGCGAATTATACCGTTGTTACAAGCGCGTTACTACAGGTTTCAAGAATTAAGGACATCGAGCATTTTAGTGACGAAAGTGCACGTGAATTCTTATTTTTTCTTAAATTTTCAAAAGCGTAGGCTCAGCTTTTGAAATAACTTTTTTTCGCGCGAATTTTTTACTTGTTTTTTTCAAATCGATTTTACATTGGGGCATGATTTCAAAAAAAAAAAAAAATTGACCTCAAATTATTAGTGAAAGAAGGACTCAAAAAAATTAAAAAATCACCTAATCCAGCTACAAAACGTTATTGTTGCTTACTACATAATTTGTTGGTGCCTTTTTTCATTGGGACCTAATTTAATGGAGCCTTAAATAGACAGTGTTCTGGTGATATCCCTTTTATGTGTGATGTGTGTATCTTCAAGATAATAGTTTTCGAACGCCGGAGTATAAGGCCTACTGTCCACGTAGCTGCGCGTCATACGCACGCTTTCGTCATTTGCATCTTGGTGTACGCTTGCTTGCAGCTTCCTTGCAGCTGGCATATAAACAAACGAAACGGAGCGGCAAAATACGCTTGTCCTCATTTGCAGCTTGCATTGCCGCTCCGTGGACATTGGATCGATTATTTATATGGAAGCTGCACGCAAGCTACAAGCAAGCGTACAACAAGATGCAAATGACGAAATCGTGCGTATGAAGTGCAGCTACATGGGCAGTAGGCCTTTTTTTTTTTGATGCGCCAATGGATGTGGTAATCTTCTAAAGATGCGGTAGCCCGTGCTACCAACATGCACGATTCGCAAACCCGAATAATCGATGCCGGGAGTGCGCCTAAACGTACTAATCCACACCCCACACACTTCAACCACTCTCCCCGCGGGACTGCCGTTAGGTATTACTTCGCGGGGTTGATTAGCATTCAAGCTAATCGTGTTGTGTCACCTGCTTCTGGTATTTCAGCGGCCTCTGAGGCTTCTGCTGTGGCTTTTCTTAGCCTTTCTATTCTCCGTAGCTCATTTTGTAGGATGGTTATAAAATTGCATAATTCCGCCCAATTCTCTTCAGACTGCAACATGTGGTCGATGATAAGTGACGGGTTGGGCAAAGTATTTCTCCATGCCATGAAGCGTGGGCAATAAAATACTGCGTGCTCCGTGTCTTCATTTTCATTTACGCATTCAGGGCAAAATGGTGAGCTGTCATGCCCAAAACGGTGCAGATACTTGCGATAGCCACCGTGGCCTGACAGGAACTGTGTAAGGTTGTAGTTACAGTCTCCATGGTTACGTTCTATCCATTCCTGGATTGTCGGTATAAGTTTGTATGTCCATCTGCCTTTCGTTGTGCTATTCCAACGAGCTTGCCACATAGCTATTGACGCTGCCTTTTCTTCAGTTTTAATTCTCTTGATTTCACTGGCATCGTATTGGTTTAAAACTCTTTTGTTATATATCCTCAGCATTTCGTCTGCAAGAATGTCGACGGGAACCATTCCAGCTATAACAAAGGCGGCCTCATCCGATATTGTTCGGAAGCGGCTGATTGTCCGTAGCGCGCAGAGCCTGTATGTTGACAATAGTCTCCTTTTGGTCTCCTTCGTCCTCAGTGCTTGCGCCCAGACTGGGGCAGCATACAACAGGACTGATGTAACTACTCTGGAAAGTAGGATCCTTCTTGCGTATCCAGGACCACCAATGTTAGGCATTATGCGCGAGAGAGCTCCCTGCAGTAGGGCAGTAGGACTAACTCGAACCCAATGTGCGCGCTCCCATATAGTACATGGAAGTTCGTTATTGTTCGTGCGTGTTCGAATTCGTACGAAAGCGAGTTTAGTGTGCGGCTGGCCTTAGATATCATTAGATAAAAACGAAGCCGGATATACTGCGCAACATTAAATGAAAAAGAAGTATCCTGTTCAAACTGGTGATGTTGATCGGCCGATATAGCCCATTTTCAATACCAACCTGACGATCGACAGTGAACACAAGACGCTATCGTGTTTTCAACAGACAGGTGACAGACGGATTTGGCTAAATCCTGATTCTGAATTTGATCCTGATTCTGAATATAATATTTACATAAGTATATACTTTATGGGGTCTTCGGTGACTCCTGCGTGGACGGTATATTTATGTAATGTACACAATTTTTTCATTTTCTCCAAAAAAAATGTTAATTTATGATTTTTAGAAGGCAACAAAATTCGAATTAAAAATTCCGCCCCATTTTTGTTTTTCAAACAAGAAATGTATCTGTTCGTCTATTAGTTAGCCATTTTGTTTTATATTAAGGCAAAATTCCGCAGACTATAGAAATATCTGCCGTAATGGCCTATCAAAATGAGTGTCACACAATTTAGTTTTGAGCATCATTTTCATCTTGCGTTTGTGCGTGACGTTGTTTAGTATCCAATCCTGCAAGCAGTTTAAAATTACTTTGAACAGTTTCTCAAAAAGACTGTTCATCCAAATCAAATCTGGTTTCTTCCCCTCTCGATGGTATAATGTATATACACTCGTACATGTTATGCAGCTTCCATGTCTATCAAAAAAACAAGATAACATCCTCGAAAACTGTCAATCAAACTTGATACATTTAAACGGAATATTTTAAGCTACATCGCAGAAAACCCGCAGCTCGCCCTATCATCGTACCAACATTACTACGTCCGCCACATCAGTCTTCTTCATGTCTAGAAACTCTTGAAAGTTCGATTAACCAAAAACTTCAAAAACTCATCGCAGGCTTTCATCCCTGATGTAACTACGTGTCTCATGCACTAACCTAGCATGTATACGCAAGCGGAAGCCCGAAGCAGTTCCTTCATCTCCTTCTTGGGAGTTGCGATGGTGGTGGTGGTGGTGGTGCTGGTTGTGATGATGTCTCAGACCTAGGAGCAAATAAAAAATCGACTCATCATTCTAATGGGGAGAAATAGTGTGGTTGTCGTCGTCAAGGCGTCTGAAACGGCTTAATTTCAGGAGAAATCTTCATAACTGAAAGAGTCATGTTTTCTCGTTTGCCATCCTTGTGCTGATAAATTGGTCGCAATTATTTTAAGAGGAATGGGAGATGTCTTCTTTTGCGTTTTAGCTTTTTTCTTTCTTTCTTTTTTGGTGGAATGAATGTTTGTTGTTTTTTCTGTCTCTCTGGAATGTCTTCATTTTTATGAGAATTGTTTCTTGTCTTGTGAACTAAGAACTGTGCCGCCAAATAAAAATAGAGTGATATAAACTGTCATTGCGATTCATTGAGTGATGATATTATTGCGAAATTATGACCAATAAGTCTGGCATTTAATGGCAGGAACTAGATATATTATGTAAGGTGAATTTGTCAAAGTTAATTAGTGATAAAAAGATACTTTTATGTCATGAAAAAATATATTCGATGGAGTTTTGTGATAGTCATTAAATGTTTGAACATAACCCCGAATTGGTGGGTGGGACTCATCATTATTTGTTTGATGTTTAACGAGAATTATGATTTCGCAATCATAAACTTAGTGTAATTAAATTCGAAATTGATTGCAGAATCATGAGTTTAGGTAAACAATCAATGGGGTTTGAGCAGATGTAAGGGTCGTCTATTGGACTCATCCACCCACCAATTCGCATCGGGGCAAAACACATTTTATAATTAGGGAACTGTTCAAACAGTTGCCTATGAGTACTCGTTCTTTTTAAGTAGGCATTCATCCACTCTTTGCAACCCTATTCTTAACGTTCTCCCCTTCATCGTATATGCATTCCATATAATAGTTTCAAACTATTTTAAAGTGCAATTCATACCCACTTGGTCAGATTGCAACTACGATTTGAAATAAACGCAAAACAAAAAATGCCGACAGTTTATTTAACTATACCCGCCTGCCTTCGATTTGAGGTTACTGTTGCGTATACGCAACATTTTGAATGCATAATGTACCTACTTGCTTAGATGGTGCTACAGTCCGTGGTAGGCCTGACCCTCAACCAACATGCCTCGCCAGTTAGTCCGATCTTTGGCTAACCGCCTCCAGTTTCGCACTTCAAGTTGGTTGAGGTCCTCTTCCACTTGAGCGCGCCACCTTAGACGATGTCTTCCTCAATGGCGTTGTCCCTCCAGTTTGGACAACGGAGGGTTGGCGTCCATTCGCTCTACATGTCCCATCCATCTTAGTCGAGTGATACGTATACTTTTCTGACCAGGTTGCTGTCGCTGCACAGTTCGACAAATCAGACACGACCGAAAATCACTCAAACAATGTTGCGTTTGAAATGACCAAGAAGATCTTTATCCGCCTTTGTTAACGTCTATGCTTCTGCGCCATAAAGGAGGAAGGGGATGATGACGGTTTTATATAGAGTATTTCTTGGGCGCAGTAGCGCAGTGGTTAGTGTGCTGGACTACTGTGCGACTGTGCGAGGGATCCCAGGTTCGATCCCCGGAAAAACACAAATTACATCTTAAAAAAGTTTTTTCTACTGCGCCACCTCTCGCGAACGTCTGACAAACATCCGAGAGTATGACTGTCATGAAAAAGCTTCTCAATTCAGCCGTTCGGACTCGGCATAAAATTGTAGGTCCCTTCCATTCGTCCCAAAAATAGAAACTCACACAAAACGAATGGTTGCGAGAAGCTAGGCCTTGGGTATCACCCGCCTGTTGCGCCACCTATTTATTTCTTATTATTTATTGGCAACGTTGTACTTGTCAGTTGCTTTCCAAGGTCAAAGAAACAGCGGTTGGCAAGTGCAACTCTTCGTTTGATATCTGCTGTGGTGTCATTGTCAGAGCCGAGGTACACAAAGTCCCTAACCACCTCAAAGTTGTAGCTGTCTATCGTGATATTCTGTCCGATTCTGTGATGTTGTGGGTCCCTTTTTGTTGACAGCATGTATTTTGTTTTGCCCTCAATTCACCACTAAACACATTTCTCCCGCTTCTGTGCTAATACCTGGCAAAAGTACCAGTGCAAACGCAATGCCGCCAGTTATGTCAATGTCGTCAGCGTATGCAAGTATAGTTGCACAGAATTTTGGAAAATTGTGCCCCTGGTGTTGTCTTGCGAGTTGCGCACAATTTTTTCAAGAATGATGTTGAAAAAATCACATGACAGCCCATCACCTTATCTTAATCCTTTTCTGACATCAAAGGTCTCGAAGAGATTGTTTCCGACCTTTATGGAGCAGCGAGCGTTCTCTCTCTCTCTGCACAATCTGAGAAGCTTGGCAGGGATGCAAAAACTATGGACAAAGACATATGGCTGTCACATGCGGCCTTAAAATTTAGATGAAAAGTATCAATTTTGACTTCTTAAAGGATTTTTCCACCGTAGTGTGTATATTTGGTCGGTTGTGGACTTAGCGGGCCTAAAACTACCCAGATAGATACCAATCAGTTCGTTGGGGAATGGTTTCGGGCATTTACACATCACAGCAGATAGGATCTTGTAGGCGATGTTAAAGAGACTAATGCCTTTATAGTTGGCGCAGTTCAGAGGGTCTCCTTCTCCTTTCCTGTGAGTCGGAAAAGCAATGCTGAGGTTCCATTCATCAGGCATACTTTCCTCTGACCAAATCTTGGAGACGAGTTGGTGTATGCTCTCCACCAAGACATCACCTGCTGCATTAAAAAGCTCGGCAGTTAACTGTCCGACCCAGCAGTTTTGTTGGACTTCAGTTTGGATATTACTATTCTCATTTTATGTTGGGTAGGTGGACGAAAGTCTTGGCTTTCATCGTCTAGGGTATAGATATGATTCTGTATAATTTTGAAACACTTACACTTGAGAATTTTTCTACTCCACAGAAGTAATTAAAAAACGCACCGATTCGTTATAAATTCTTCGATTTATTGAGGTTAGAAATTTCCGCCAAAAATTGGCTTTCATAATTGACATTTGTATTACTTCGCAAAAATGACAATGACAAAATAATTAATACAATGCTGCCAAAATATATTTACAAACATATTTTTTTTTGGAAAAATGTACTAGATCAATTATTTTAACAAAATTAATAAATAGATTCTTTGAATACATAAATTGAATCTTCAACAGGTTCATTCTACCTGACTACCTGAATTAGTGTTGTCTCCGCCGCATAACAGTCTGCTGGAATGTTTTTTTCCATATCCTCAGCACCGACTGTGACTCTACTACCTACAGATTTCCTTGCAGAACACCCAACCCAGACCCTTTCTGTGACCCCTTGGACGAAAGAGGCCGGATATTCCGGAGTCATTAACCCACTTCGGATGATTTGAGCCATTAAGGGCTGTTCCGCACTGGGGCGAGTGGAAAATCCAAAAAAATGGCTTGGAATAGTTGATTCTCAAGCGGATAATATGCAGCAGTTAGTGGAACTGTTTGCAGTTGAAACAAAACGCTAAGACTTCTATACAAACTTAACTTTATTCTTTGTTAGCTAGTTGACGAGTAACATACAATTTTGAATTATGTTCCCTTGAAGCTGTTGTTAAGGAATATGTACAAATCAGCTGTGCACCCAAGGGTTAATGACTACATAAGATACAATACGATATTCACTATTTTCTTTGTATTAGAGCAATTTTTGTTTACTACTACATACAGCTTTTTATTACATCTACCCTTTCGCTCACTCGCTCAACAATGCCCCACATCTTCGGAGTGTGTGTAGGACTGCAGTCTGTTGTTGGTGTATTCATCTCGTTCTTAACCAATTCGGCCATCGTGGATTCTTGTCGCCTGGTGGTTGGAAGTTGTAGCTGTATTCCTCTTATGCCCTTGGCCTGTGTTGAAGCGAGATCAACCTCGCTGATCATTGACCAGCATGATGATGGATGAGGATGATGCCCACCTTTGACAGTTGTCCTCATTATTCTGTCGTGTTCGGTGTGCCGTGAAGTATTCGTTTATTTAATTGGTGTTTTTACTTAATTTCGGGTATATTTTGTGTCGTGTGCATTAAACTAGCAACTCGCAATGCTCAGCGCACTTTGTGTGCTTGTTTTTTAATGCATTCGAGTGCCTAGTTTTGTGCAAACCCACATTTTCATCCTTTTCCACCGCGTGCGCTAATTTGTTGCGATTTGGGACGCAACAAGGGCTCTTCCACCACATCTATTTCAACACCCTGACTAGTATTGAAAAATCCTTAATGACCTCAGCTCCAAATAAGTCGAAGTAGGTCATTTAGGTATAAAATAAGCATAATATGAAGTAGTTGCAACAAACTGGGCTCCGCCAAGTTGATGGCAATCAGAGTGTACCCTCTACACTCAACCATCATATCATTAAGTATGTATAATATACCACCGAAACCAAGGAGCAATGAAAAACTCCTTAACCATGAAACAGACATTAACTAAAAGCATTTGAATTGACGAAAGAGTTAGTTCACCCTAATCTCTGCATATACCATTTCAGCATAGCTTTGCTCCAGTTAACGCTGAACAAAGAAAAGCACTCATGCAACAACAACTGCAAAAGTTATTCTTAAAACAGCAAAACAACCAGCTATCCGCGATGCATATCTTATAGACAAACTTTAAGGATGGCTACCCTCCATCCTGAGAGCGTCATCATCGTCGTCTTCTCAACTTTCATTACTTAGACGAAGATGTGTTTATCTTGAGTTTTTCTCAAGTTTACATCTGGAAAAGCCACGTTTTGCACATTTTCTCACAAAGTGTGCATACATTTATTTCTACACAAGAGCAAAACGGTCGTGCATGTGTTGCTCCTTTGTGCCGTGATCCGAAGCTAATGTATACATGGTATATATAAAGTATCCAGAGTGTTCTACTAATCACAAGAGACGCCGTTATTAATTAGCAAACAATCCATGATTAATATATTCAAACTTATGTTTGAGTTTGACATTAAGCAAATTACAGCACCCACTGTGCGGCCGCCTTTGAGATATAAAGGGATGTTGACACACACACACACAAGCAAACTGCGCCCCACATGTGAATTCTCATAAATTTTCAATCTAACAATATTAAAATGTCCAACCAACCTCCCCAGTTTCAGCCCCTCACATGAATGTAAAATGTTGTATAGCTCTCTGCTTCGTTTGGCACAAGGAGCGTGCACACAAATTCGGAAGCACAATTCTTTCTATATCCTGCCGAGGTACTGAACCGAATTTTGATTAAAATTACTTAATTTAGGTAACATCAAGAGCAGCGGTAGAGCACAGGGCGGCTTGGTGCTATTGTAAAGGCACAACTCCGAGAAGTATAATGCCTTGAGAATGTTGTTTCACATTGTGCTCGCCAAAACCCTGTATACGAATTCGTCATAGGAATACAATCCGCAACTCTCATTGGGTTCTGCTCCAGGCAACAAATGGTTCCCAATTATATGATTTCACATGGGACACGAGCCAGTGATTTTATCTGAATGGAGTCTTGAATTCTTCCTACTGCAGGGTGTCTCTATGAGGCACTCAAACACTTTGTGGTGCACAGAAACGAGGTGGAGAGCAAAAGGGGTTAATTAAATTTCTATTCGATTCCCCCATGTGGCTGTGTGATATGAACTCGGGCTAGGTTAAGGTGTCTTGGTTCTCACCTCAAAGGTGCTTTCGACTACATCGTCTTGAGCTTGAGCACCCTCGTCGATTGATGCGTATAAGTTCACATATTGCTATGTTGAGTATTTTTCTAATTGCTTCCATTAAATAGAATTTTTTTTTTATTAATAGCACAGCTCCTTGGTAAAAAAGGTTAACGCGCATCAGAAGCAATGTGTTTCGGTCTGTGAATACACATCCGCTTAGTTACTTTGAGGGCCTTTTAATATTCGAAGCTAATTGGAAACGCTGCTGCTGTGAATTTGTGGGATGTCACAAAGTGCTTTCGGGAAGCGGGTTGTGCGGTTTTAATGTTGATGGTTTCGCAGAGCATGACGATCAATATTCACCAACATTTACTGGAAGGAGGAGAATCTGTGGCAAATTTTTAATGGGGTCTATCTAATAAACGCCGCATTGATATTATGTATATTCGTAATTAAGTTGGTGGTATTTTTCTTGTCGCGGTTTTCCGCAAATTTTAAGTTTCCATTGGTTTCTAAAAATTGTATGAAGCAATTTTGGATAAGGTAGTGGCGACTTACCTTAATATACCTTTAGTACTTCGATTTATTCAAATTCATTTCGGCATAATTGAGAAGCTTTTGGACGGTCTACTCTGGGATGTTTGTCAGACGTTCGCGAGAGGTGGCGTAGTGGAAAATGCCCCCCGCATCAGGTTGACTTCCTCGCTCATTTACTACATACACTGGCGATTACTAGGATGATGCCATTTCGATTTTCACTCTTTATACTTAAGCTTACTTACTTCCTTACCTGTCTCCAGTTTCGCACGCTAAGTTGGTTAAGGTCCCTTTCTACTTGCGTGCGCCACCTGAGTCGCGGTCTTCCTCTACTGCGTCGTCCCTCAGGCGTGGATTCGAAGATCTTCCGGGCCGGATCATTCATGTCCATTCGCTCTACATGACCCAGCCACCGCAGTCGTTGGACCTTCACTCTTCTGGCTAGGTCGATGTCGCTGTACAGTCCATACAGTTCGTCGTTGTATCTCCTCCTCCATTCACCGTCTATGCAGACGGGACCGAAAATTACTCGAAGAATTTTCCTCTTAAAGCAACCAAGAGTAACCTCATCCACTTTTGATAGATTCCATGCCTCTGCACCATAAAGTAGGACTGGGATGATTAAGGTCTTATAAAGGGTCACTTTAGTTGTTCGAGAGAGGGCTTTGCTACTCAATTGCTTTCTTAGCCCAAAGAAACAGCGATTGGCAAGAGTTACTCTTCATTTAATCTCAGCGCTGGTGTCATTGTCTGAGTTCATAGCGGAGCCTACGTAGACAAAGTCCTTTACCACCTCAAAGTTATATCTGTCTATAGTGATATTCTGTCCAAGACGTCGGTGTTGGGTGTTCTTTCTTGATGACAGCATATACTTTGCCCTCATTGACCGCCAAACCCTTCTTCGCCGCCTCCGTCTCAATGCTCACAAACGCGCCAGTGGCATCACGCTGCGTTCTGCCGATTATGTCAATGTCGTCGGCGTAGGCGAGTAGGTGGACGGACTTTTAAAAGATAGTGCCTCTGGTGTTAGCGTTTGAGTTTTGCACTATTCTTTCAAGAACGATGTTGAAAAAGTCGCATGACAGCGCATCGCCTTGTCTAAATCCTTTTTTGACATGGAAGGTATCGGTGAGTTCTTTACCGACCTTGATGGAGCAGCGTGCATTCTTCATTGTCATCCTGCACAAACGGACGAGTTTGGCAGGGATGCCAAAACTAGACATTGCTCTGTATAGCTCGTCTCTATAAATGCTGTCGTAGGCGGCCTTAAAATCGATGAAAAGGTGGTGGGTATCGATTTGGACTTCCTGGGTTTTCTCCAAGATCTGCTGCAGTGTGAATATATGGTCGATGGTAGACTTTCCTGGCCTGAAGCCACACTGATAGGACCCACTCATTCATTCTTTTTACCTGTTTGAAATTTTGTACCCGGAAACTTTTACTACTTTTGAACAGGTACATATTTTCCCAATAGTAAGACATAAATTAAAGGGTAAATAAGAAACGACGGCTGTAACTTCCCAAGATCAAACAATCAACTACTTGAAAAGCGTATACGATGATGCGCCACTAGGATGAGGCCATTGCGAATATTTCGTTGCAGGAGCGATCTTTTCCAAAGTTTTGGTAAGAATATTTAAAAAAAAAGCGTTTAAAAGAACAGTTTTTATTTGGTTAAAAAAAATGGGTTCCGGAAAGACTTTGACAGCGACAGAAAGAGTGAAAATATATGCTTGCAAGGAGGCTACATAGAAATGAGACTATTGTAAGCAGTTATCTTGCGGATCCACAATACTATGAGAAAATCAAAAAGGACGCTCGGCAGAAGCGATAAAATTGTAAGAAAAGCGGTTAATTTTACGGCTTGCCTCAAATTCTACTCGACTAAAATAAGGACCAACAGCGGAGTTTTGTTTTTTAGATTCCCACTAGTAAGCCAAGGAAGAATGATTCGCCCCAAAATAGACAGTTCTGTTGAGGTAAGGAGGACTATCCCAGACAGGCTCTGCCAAGGCACCTAAAGGAAATCGGTAATATAATAGCCCAACATAATCGGTTGACTATCATATACATAATTGTCTTCAGCAATGCATAACATTTCCAAAGGACATAATCGTATTTCAAATACAAGTAGCCATCCATTCAATATCATTTAAATCGTAATAGCTATATACCTACGTTATTATTGAACTGAACACATAGCTAGTCTGATCTAACTACCGTACCTACTTACAGCTCCACAATACATTATTCAAATCAATGAGTATGACTATAATGGATACCTCCCTTCGACTACTAGCCACGCACGATAAAAATAGACCTTGGAACATATTAAAATGAAACATCTCGAATATAGGGATAGATACATGATACACATACTCGTGCATTACATATCCCACCCAACCCAAAGGACATCATCATTACCAAAAGCAAATGTAGATATATCTAAATCTAACTAACGGTACACCAAAAAAAGTAGAATATAAGTCAACCAATGTACCTATGTAGGTACATACACATTAATCATCATTCCAATGAAAAGCCGAGAAAACAAAAGTCTACCCTTCGAAACAAGTAAGTATAATAAGAAACAATTATTGTGCGAACAAGAACAAAGTTCCATTAAATGAAGGGAAAAAAGGCGCCGATTTTTTGGTCCTCCGATGACATCAACAACGGCAAAGAAGAGCATTCTATTCCGTTTTGTCCCCTAGCGCTGGACTGGAATGTTGTCAATTCGCAACAGTTTCCATTTTCGCGCAGTTTGAGAGAAGCAAGTTCAGCTTTTCGGTTTTTATTTTCTGAATGTGCAAAAGCTTTCGTTGTGATGCATCATGCTCTGCTAATGCATGCGCTTCAGTGACGCGCTCTCTAAGTGCATTTTAACGAAGAAATTAGCAATTTGCATTGTGCGCCACTAATGAGGCAATTTTGGGTGCTGTATGACAGCGGAAAGGGCGTTTGCGTTACTGTATTGCAACTGTTGTTACAGAGGCAATGGCGAGGCGATTCCAGGGATACAGGGCTAAGCACAGGACAATGTACTTTAATTGCTTATTGCTGTATGTATACCTACCAACTGACATATAGGGCACGGCGCGGTTATGTTAGGTTTTGTTTACGTTCATGTGAGTGGATGGGAATTCTATTAAACGCCTCGAGTGGTTATCGGACAGCGATCTGTCAGCCACTTTAATGTGGCGTTGCATTTTGCAGAGTGGTAGTAGTCTCAGCGGTGAAATTGATTCGTTCATAGGGAAAACCATGATTGAAGTTGTGATTAAACGTTAATGGGATGGGAGGGGAATGCAAAAAAAAAAAAAATCTCCTGCCTCACACAGAAATGGGGGATGTTAGCCGATTGTAGTTATCCTTTTTGTATTTTTGTCAGAAAGGAAAATAAAGAACATAATGAAAATTATGAGAATTCAACTCTAACACCCAGCTAATTATCTCAATCTGTGTCCACGGTAAAACTCCTAGCAGTGAACGAATTACGGAAAAAAATCCCAACCTTTGCCAATGTAATGCCTCGGAATCAGGGAGGAAAAAACATTGACGTTTTAATGTAGGTACACAATAAGGACTAATATTTTATAAGCACTTATAACGTCCGTTCTAGTTTTTTGTAAAATCCACTCCGTTAAGTACCGATTTCGATCGATTTGGATATTTGATGCCGAGACGGCCTTAACAAATTTGTCTTTCGTTGTGTAATTGAGCTATTACATTTGATTAAGCTTAAATATTGATGTACAAACATGCAAATTTCAGCGAGGACAATTTGATAGACAGCTGATAATTAATCAAATGGTGCGTTGAAAATGAATAATTGCATAACATAAACTATGCTTATATGCCGCCATAACCGGGTAGATATGTATATTTATTATAAGAATCTAGGACGTCAAACTGGAAAACCCCCAACAGCCCCTATAATTAATGAGCTGAACACTAGAGATGGCCCTGCCCAGGGAACATTGCGCCTTGGGCGTCAAACGAAAGTAAATAATAATTTTTGGGTCTATTCCTATATTGGTATATTTGATACCTTCTTCAGTATAGAGAAATGAAAAATATTAAAACTTAAAAAAAAATTTAGTGAATGGGCACATTCGGATTTCCAGTATCTGCAGTCGTCTTTCGTAAGTTGGCCAGATTTTTCTGTACTAGATTGACAAGATTGTCATGCAATTGTTATTTTATGTCATTTTCCATGGGGCACATCAGATTTTTATTTCAGATCTCAGATTTTTCGCTTCACATGGAACATGGAAGCCATTGAAATGTGAAATGTCAGTTTCATACAAACCTGCGAGGAAAAATGAAGCAAACATAAGCACTAGCTCTTTTGGTTTAGTGCGGCGAAAGTAGGAAAGAGGTTTCAATGTCAACCTCTGCTGGCCATTGCTATTTTTTCACATAGAACTCGGTGCCATCTATTGTAGAAACATTGCAACTACGCAAAAATAACGACTTATTCAAATTATTTCAAAAGTTCTATAACAGATGGCACACTCAGCACTCAAATAAAATCACACGAATTTCTCGATGACATTTGAGTGTTTTCGTTTCTCTCCGCCGTGAACCAAAAGGGCTATGCTTATGTTTGCTTCAACGAAAAATTGGCTGCTAGCAATCCATGTATAGTACGTCAATGAAGGAAGCAGATTGATCTGCTTTTGTAAATGAATTAGAGCGTTATTTCACAGTTAGCTATATGCAAATTGCTGTCGTTTGTTGATCGGAACATACTTCCTCTTCAGCAAAAGAAAACGTAAAAAAAATTGCCTATTAAGGTGGGTTTCCACATGTCGGTTGATTGACAAAGTTTGACAGCCCTCGCGTTTATGTCATTGAACGACATGAACGTCAGTTCATTTCGTCTTATGCCAATTATTGGCAAAAAATCGTTTGTCAGTTGATTGACCAACTTATGAACTCGATGCCAATTAAATTTCCTCTGTCAATTATAGACAAAGTGACATTTTGTTTGACAATTCAGGTATTTCCACTTGTCCAGTGGTTTCTTTGTCAGTTATTGGCAAACGCTGTTAGTCAATTCATTGACAAGCAATTTTTCGCTATTTCCACTTGCCAATTTTTTAATTGGCATAAAAATACGTCAATTGCATTATTTACTTACTTAGGCGGCTCTACAGTTAGAGCTGAACCGAGACCTCAGCTAACAAGCTTCTCCAGTTAGCCGGTCCTTAGCTAACTGCCTTTAGTTGCGCACTCCTAGTCAGTTGAGGTCGCCTTCGACTTCGTGGTCTTCCTCTACTGCGTTGTCCTTCCGATGTCGCTGTATACGGCTCGTATAGTTCGTCGTTGAATCTCCTTCTCCAAAGTCCGTTAACGTAAACGGGACCGAAAATTTTACAAAGAATCTTTCTTTCAAAGCGACCGAGAATATTTTCAGCCGCTTTAGATAGAGTCCAAGCTTCAGTGGAATGATCAAGGCGGTCTTATATACAGAATCTCCTTAGTTGTTCGGGATAGGGCTTTACTATACTCAATTGCCTAATTAACCCAAAGAAATGTTGTTAAAATTTAGAGGAGAACTGAGGTAAACAAAGTCCCTCACTACCTCAAAGTTATAGCTGTCGATCGTGATGTTTTGTCCGATTCTATATGATGTTGGATGTCCCTTTCTTGTTGACAGCATATACTTGGTTTTGTCCTCGTTGACAGCTAGAACCATTTTAGACGCTTCCGTTTCTATATACTAGCAAACGTACCAGTGACAGCTCGCTGTGTTCTACTAATTATGTCAATATCATCTCGGTAGACAAGTAATTGGACGCACTTTTGAAAGATTGTGCTTTGTGTGTTGGCCTGTGAGTTTCGGACAATTCTTTTAAGTATGATGTTGAAAAAGTCGCACGACAGCGCGTCACCTTGTCTAAATCAAAATTAGCCTATAGGATAATTTATTATCTTGCTCACGGAGGAGGATAATTTTTTGACAGCTGAAAATTCGTTTTCCACTACGATAGTGTCAGAAAATCTCGGGATTTAGTTAGCACAATTAACACACGTGACACGGCCTTCATATGGATAATCATGTCGACGAAGATTCGAGATCCACAGATGACGAGAAAGAAGAAGATGATGACGAATATGTAGTAACTGCTCAAAATTAAGTCCATGTCCATTATTTACGTTTTTGTTCTGAATAATAGCTTTTTACGAAGCTTTTCGTAATTTTGTTTTGAAAACAAATTCTGAATGACGTTAAACAGCGTTGCAATGTATATTGGTATTAGTAAGAAAATGTGCAAATCTCGAAAAATATCGAGATCTGCGAAAAGTGAACTAGATCGAAAAAAATGATTTTTTTTGACACATGCTAAGCGAAATTGGCGCTAAAAGCGAATAAACTGCTCAGTTTTTTTTTGTAGCAAAAAATGTAAGCTAAAAAGCAGTAGATAGATTTGGGTAGGCACCTACATATAATCGATATCGAATACTTTTAATGATGCACTTCCGAAACGTTAACGTGAGAGTTCATTATGGACGCCATTCACTTTGCTTATAGCTTAAAATCTTTAGCTTTAGCATTCGGTCCGCTTCTCGCGTTAACTCTGTCCGTAGCCTAAAGTGGCGCGCTCGGCACAGCCAACTTGTAGTGCGCAATTGCAGGCAGTAATCTAGCGGCAATCTGCGCAATAATGTGCTCCTAGGTAAAACAAACTGGATTCCGGAAGTGCAAAAAGGATAACAATTTATTTATTTATTTCGAAATTGTTATTGCATGGTTTGGGAAATTACTAAAACTAATAACTAATCATTACGTCATGTATTTTAAATCAACACCGAATATAGGGTGTCCCACAGTCCCATTTCAAATTATAGCCCATCAAAGTGGATGACCTCTAATTTGGGGATGCAATCACTTTAAATATCTAATATAAATCTTAAGCTATGTGGGTGTCAAAGCTAAGTTGTCTGTCAATTCGGTGTTTGTTCCAACTCTTACCTATGGTCATGACATGAGGTTTGGGTAATGACCGAAAGAATAAGATCGCGAATACAAGCTGCCGAAATGAGATTTCTCCGTGGTATTGCTGGTGTGACCCGTAGAGATCGCATTAGAAATACCAGAATACGTGAGGAACTCAATGTCCGGACAGAGCGATCCATGCCTCGGTGGTTTGGTCGCATGTTAAACGCATGTCCCCGACCAGGATTCCACGACGTACTATGGAATCCGTACCAACAGATGTAGACCAAGGATGGTTAGATCAAGTCCATAATCTCTAATATACCCGTATGTGGATTGCCCTTAATGATTTGGTGTCGTTTGCGGAGGATCGAGAGCAATGGAGGGTCCACTTGAGCAACCTACATCCGCGACCCACTTAATGGACAAGCGGACCATTGAAAATGAATGAATGAATGTGTAGGTATTATAAGTACAAAAATGGCTTTTTACATATTGGAAAGGCAATTTAGTATTACGAATACAAATCTTTAACACTTTGGGCCTAACATATTCGCCACTGTCGCCCTATAGTTATAGGAAATACACCGGCTTGTTATATCTAACTTGGTAAATCACATAACAAAGCAACAATAAGGTACTCAGTGCATAAAGTATAGGTATTTACAAATTGCAACTTTTTACCGTTGGTGGTCATTTAATTTAATTCAATTTCTTTCCTTTGCATAATTATACTCCTTATCAACTTTTAATTTTCAGAAAATACGAGTATAAACTCTGAAGCTCTCTCCACATAGGTACACGGTACACCACAACACAGTTCTCAGTTTCTACGACTATTTGTAGTGTCACTTGTGAGCTGCACAACGAAAACACAAACTATCCAAAATGTTCGCAAAACAAAAACATTTATAAATTAAATATTCATGCAATCAGGAAAAAAGGAACCCTCAAAAGTTGTCCCCAGAACCACCACCACCATATCTAGTCGACCCAAAACACCTGGCCCAAGCTGGTGGTGATTCTTGTGCAGCATTCTTGTTTTGTATTCAAATATGCTACATAAGTGTCACTTCATCAGAATTAAAAATAAAAACATCCTATAGGACTGGAACAGCACAAACTTCCACCCGCAGGCCATAGTACGTCACCACCACACCTGAGAGACAATTTAATTGTTTCTCTTTTCCGACTTTACACAAACTATACACCAATGCCAGGCACATTTATACGATGTCCTTTTTAAATTGATCACCTTGCTTATGCACAACGCCCTACAGCAGGAGATAACCTTTATCCGCATTCTGGACGCCTTGAGCATTGTATCCATTTAAATTACACGGCCTATTTCCGTTGAATGGACGTATTCATACAAAAAAAAAGTAATAAAGCTGGTAATCAGATTTTAATGAGGTCCTATGCTACATCTCCAAATGCAATCATACCTCAGCTTATTCCTACCGCTCGCGCTGTTGCTGTGATTTTTTTTTTCGCGCCACCACCGTTGAACACGGTTTACTCAGTGCACCGACTAACCGATGTGCAATAATTCACTAGAAGTATGAATTCCTATATAGGGTCGGGCTCGTATGATGTCCTTTCGTGTGTTTGGGAGTAATGTAAAGAGATGCGTGCATTTAATATTCAGTCAATGCCCGAGTTCGCATCATTTTCAATTAAACTTTGCGAAGTTGTAAATTGTTAATTTGGAAACCGTGAAACCGAACATATACAACAGTCCAGCAGGACACAGGACTCCTGCTGCAGATGTGTGTACTATTTTGCATAAAATACAGTGTATAAAACACACACTCAGTATTAACTAGAGCTTGTGGGTGGGGCGGTGGTGCAGGGATAACTATTTTCAAACTTCTTCGTGCGTTCATTGTGACGCTATTCATTTTCGTTCCTCACAGAGAGATTTCGATGCACATCCGATGCGCTACTAACCGAAAGCCGCACATGTCCGAAATATGTTGGTGCGGTGGGAAAGTTGTAAGCCTAATTAGCTACGTGACTTGGTTAGCAAATCGCCCTAAACGATGAATATTTCGGACCACTGATTGTGGTGGACTTTTCTCTAAGTATGCAAGAGTGTTAGAATTGGACTGCTGACTATACTCACAAACACGCATTATCGTTATGAACTCATGTCACAATCATTGCACCGCGTAATCGGAAAATTCAATTAACTTGTTATTTAAATTAATTTGTGCATGCCAGTTGTTGAATTAGGGGATTAACAGAGTGCAAATGTATTCAGCAATCGTGGAACGCATATTTTATACCATTGCTGTGCAATTCGATTTTTTGAAAATGAGTCATTCATTATATACAATGCATTGGACCAGCACTATAATATGCGCGGAACTTCAATTGTGAATGTTAATTTACATAGAGACGATGAATGAATAATGAATAGAGGGCGAAACAATTCCATGTACGATATAGAAACTATCTCCTCAGTATCTTCAAGTAAAGATATATGTCTAACGCCTAGAACCTCTGCCTGAAACACACTGCATCAGTACGGAAGTCTTAAGGACACGTGTAGGTCTATATCTCTGGAGTTTATACTTGACCCTGGTCCATCGTATAAACTCCAGGATTTGCAGGAAGCAAATCCAGTATTACCCATTTTACTGGAATTTCTTCGACAATCGGAGAAAGCCGATAATGCACTTCAGCGATGAGAAGCTTACAGTATCAGCACTCACCACATCAGCTCCAAAAATCTGCCACCTGATCCGAGCAAATGCAGGACAATAAGAAAGGAAATGATCCGAAGTATCGTCGCCCTCTCCACAGGTGTCGCAGATAGTGGTGTCACTTAATCCTAGCATACTAAGAGGCTTAGCAAAAGCGAAGTGCCCCGTAAGAACGCCAATAAGTTTTCTGCATTCATTTCTACTGAGAGACAGCAGAAATGCCGCAGACTTCCTACTGACTTTCGGGAGCATGCGTTTAATCTGCCCGCTTCCTGTTAAACCTTGCCATTCACAATTGTGTTCGTTTGAGACCCAATCGTCAATGGAATCCCTGGCCGAGGACGCAGGAAGACCCAGCACAGGTTCTGGGCCCGAGAAATTATCCTCTGAGCCTTGCTTAGCAATCTCATCGGATATCTCATTTCCAGCAATCCCACTGTGACCAGGGATTCAAACAAGAGTCAAAGAGTTCAGCCTTGCGACCGAATTCAAAGTGTTCTTGCATTTCCGAGCTAATTTTGTAACGGATTACAGGGTTGAGCAAGCCCTTATTCGAAGCTTGGCTGTCGCTACAGACGCAGATACTCCGACCCCGCCACCTGTTCTTAACAATATATTCGGCTGCCATCAGGATAGCATAGATCTCCGCTTGAAAAACAGAGGCAAGCTGGCCTAACGAGTAGTGAAGTCAACACAACATTATGTGGATTTCCACGAAGACACCAGAACCGGACCTTTGACTAGTTTTGGACCCACCCGTGAAAATACGAATACATCCCAAACCAGGCTCAGACTCTGGCTGAAGCCAGTCCTGAACGCAAGGAAAGCCGACTCTAGATTTGCACAAGAGGCGAGGTGCCGGTGTCATTGCATCAGACGGCATATACATGGGACTAGGGGCGTAGGGTAAGTGTCGTGCAAGGTCATGGAAACTCCAGTGTGGATTATACCAAAAACCATGCCGCCTGAGACGGTAGATTGCTTTGATAGTAACACCAATTATATACGTAGGTATCAAGGGGCATCTAGAGCAGAGCCCAGCGTACTCGGCTAGATAAACCGTTTTTTGCAGTTTTGTGTAGAAGGCAGTCACATATTTTCGCGAAAGTCCTCTCCATCAAACAACCGACGCATAGGCTAGAAAAGGCCTTATCATAGCCGTATATATCCAAAGGACCTTTTGGGAATATAAGCCCCACGTCTTACCGAAAGCACCCTTACACTGCCAGAAAACTGAGAGCGCCTTGGATGTCTTCGATTTGACATGCTTTGCCCAAAGAAGTTTCTTATCCAGAATCAAATAAATAAATAAATAGGTGGCGCAACAGGCGGGTAGACACCCTAGGCCTAGCTTCTTTAGATATTTCGCTTCATCGGAGATCTGGATAGTGACGCCTTTTAGCATTGGCTAAGTCAGACCGGCTAAAATCCTTCGTCTTGTGAAGATAACAACCTAAGTTTTCAAAGGATTGACCGTAAGTCCATTCCTAATGCACCAAATCTAGAGCCATCTGCACGTTAGCACAGACAGTCTCTAAACATGATCCGACAGAAAGTATGGCAACATCATCCGCGTATGCCTGAGCGTAGACGTTTAAACTGTTTAGGGTGTGCAACAGAGAGTCAACTAACATGCACCAAAACAAGGGAGACAAAACACCACCTTGTGGGCAGCCTTTGTTTACCCTTGTCCTAACATGGCGTCCACAGTCCGCATCTACCACCAAAGTTCTATTCATCAGCATTGCCCTGATTTACAATACCAATATCTCATCTACCCCGTGTTGTCTAGCAGAGTTACACATGCAGTCAAAAGTCGCATTGTCGAAAGCGCCCTCTATGGCGATGAAAATGCCCATGGCGTATGGCATTGAATTCTAGTAACTTGATTTTGAAGCGCAGTCTCACAGGATTTTCCACGCTGATATGCATGTTGCATCTCATATAGAGGGTACATCCTCAGCGCAAACCTGCGCACGTGCATCTCGACCAGTCTCTCCAAGCTTTTCACCAAGAAGGAAGACAGACTTATAGGTCTGAAACTCTTAGCGAGGGAGTAGTCATCTTTCCCAATTTTTGGAATGAAAACCACTCGAACCGTGCGTGAAGGTATAGGAATATAATTATGACAGTGCCAGACACGCAGTGAAGATTTTCTTCAGAGTTGGCAGCAACTGGTTTATAGCCTGTTGCAGCAGAGCTGGGTACACTCCATCAGTACCAGCATATCTAATAGCCTCATCTGTTGCCACTGCCGATGCAGTAGATACATCCTCCTTAGTTTTGGAACGATCCATATAAATAGTCCTCCCTATCTGGGTATAGTATTTCGTACGGTGTCGAAGTCAAGTGCACCTAAACTTTTATCCGCTTTAGCAAAAATATTGGAGAAATATTCATTGAGTATGGTGTGTTGAGCTATGTCCTACCTTTCCGGTTTTGAAGAACTCTGCGTTAGTTAGCCGAAGCTGTCCTTTTGCAAACGATTCGCCTTTCCTTAGAGGCAATTAAAAAAACAAAGCACAATATTTTTGATTCATTTGAGTTCCAAAGTTTGCTCGTCCAAAGGAATTGCAAAAGTTTCCGAACGATTCTACTGCGCAGTGGACATAGCAAATGTTTAACAACTCCTTAGCGTTGCAATTCCAACTTAACAGAACTTCAGACCTCATTTCAAGTTTAAACACAACATTCCTTTTTCATTAGTTTTTTGGTTCTCTTTATTGATTGAATTCATTTGATTATATTGTTTTCGTTTTGTTTAATATTAATTTTTTATTAATAATTTAATTATAAATCACAAAATGAAATGCCTTACTCCTAAATATGTTTGTTAAAAATGGCTTACACATAATAGAGAGACTCCCTTTAGCATGCGAAATAAAATGAAAAGCAAAACAAAACCAATAAATTATTAAATTATTACAAGTGATGTGTGAATAATATCTGTATGAGGTATTAACGAAACTATGAGAATGAGGTGTCTTGTTAATGTGAGCATTGAAGTCTTTTAACGCTTTAACTTAAATCACACGTACAAACTAATTTTGTTCATCAATTCTACCAACTTGCTCCTTCAACATCCTTATCTTTTAATTTCCTTAATGTATAAACAATACTTTTTTGTTTTTTGGTTACGCGCGGGTCCAGCAAGCTGAAGTGATAAACTATATGTACCGTGAATTAATTTAGTCTGACTTGGTTGCCTTCTCCTTTAGTTGGTTAATCTTCGAAGAAACTAGACTGCCGAACTGATTCTTGACAGTGCCAATGAAACCGTGATGATGTAGCCCCGGGTACATGACCACAAGCATAGTTAGCAAGTAGGTGAGAAAAAGATTGTCAATAACAGCACCGATCCAAGCAAAGCATAAAAGGACTATGCTCACTACGATTAGGAACTGCATGGAGAATAAGTATATTAACTCTACATAAACAAGGTTTTATCTTAACTGTCAACCCACCATAGTTGATTTCTGTTCCTTAGCGGTAAACAAGAAAGTATACCACGAGCATAACTTAAGTTTTGTAGCGCATATCTCGTTGCAGACATCTTCGAATTGATTTTCCATTGCTCCGGTCCAGTTGTCGGCACTGAATAGGAAGCGAGCCAGAATACCATAGCCGTAGTCAAAGGTGACCAATAGCAAGCCACCTAACGAAGCCAATGTAAGAGTAGACATATCCAAGTACCACAAAATCAAGAACACCAGTGAAGTCACTCCGAAAATGACGCCGGGGTAGAACTTTTTCTCCCACTTGAGGAAAGAGTTGCTTAGAACGATGAGCTCACGCCATCCCTCCAAATCGTGTTTTAATTTGTTGAAAGCTCGTTTCTAATTTATTAGATAAAGAAGATGCAATTGCTGAAAAAGATATCGATTTCGGGAGTCACCCTCTTACCTGGTCTACTTGTGACATTTCTAGAGTTCTATCGATGTAAAATGGGATGAAATTGTTTGCTGAGCAACTATAGCTAATACGCCTTATCTAATTCTATGCAAAAGAAGATACAAATGGCAAAAGTTTTAACTCAGAGAAAAAGCAATAATTTCGTTGAAGTTCTAGTTAGAATTTGAAATTTTCTTTCAGGGTAAAAATCGTTTACGGCAGTTTTCTGAATTTTTGCACGACTTTTTTTCGCTCTTTTTTTGGTAATTTGTTTTGTTTGTGCGCCGCAAATGCAGTTTCATTTTACATCTCACTCGCACTCGAGTGCATGCCCATGACGAAAGAGAAAGAAAATTAGGTTAAGGTGAGCCGCTGTATGCAAGATAAGGTAGGGCGGAAAAGTTTTGTTTGTTTAGAAATAAATTAAAAAATCAATTAAAATTTAATCGTAAACTTTGCTTATGTTACTCCAAAATGCCTATTTTTCAGCACAACATAATTTACGAAAATTCACGACATCAAAATTGTTGACGCAAGTCCGTTCTTGCTTCTTTTATATTTTTATTTCACTTTCACTTTTCTCTCACTGTCAAAAATGTAAAAAGAGAATCGTTAAGTATTATCAAAATCAGTTTTAACCCAAGTTAAAGTAGGTACTTAAACCTGGTGTTCGGAGTGCAGTTTAAATTCAATCGATTTAAATGCTGACAAAGTTTAAATAAACAGAGATATAGCGTTTTCCATCGGGCAAAAAGAATCGCCCGGAGCGTCCGGATCCAGAATCAAAAAAAAAAAACACTTTTGAAACCGTTCCATTGGAGCGGTTGATTCTGAGAAGAGAATTTCGCCGACAGCAGCCATAAATTAATTTTTGACATTTCACCAATACATGCGAGTAGAGGTACAATCGAACAGAACACTGAAACATTTTTTTTTTGTTCCATAGGATTTCAGAATGAATGAATCCCCGAGTGAAACCAATGGAAAACGATATTAATGTCCGCGTTTTAACTCTATTGTATATTATGGACTTGTTTTTAATTTTTAAGTTAAACTCACTTTAATCCGGGTGTAAATGTCAACCTGGATTAAAATGAGTTTAACAGATGAGTACAGATGATATCGGAGACCAATCTTTAGCTGATGAAACAATTTTTATTGGGTTGCAATATCCTACGGAACCACCCGGAAGAGTTACCGATGTTGTCAGCATTTTTGTCTTATTGAACATTTAAACACGTCTGTGTTTTTCTCGACTATAGGTTTGGCTGATGAATACATGTATAAAGAAGAAAAGGGTGTGGTAAATGCTGATGTGCGCCTATAATATTTTTAGTTAATTTAGGTTATTGTTTAGTTTAGGTTAATTAAGTTCATTAAGTACTTATTAATAATAATTTAAAAGTGTCAGGTTAATTTTATTGTAGATCGCAATAGATAATTTCATAAGCCAAAATTTGCCACTGTGAGTTCCTAAAGTAGATATAATCTGTACCTACCCTAAAAATAATTATTAGTATCGTGTATATAATTAAGGTATAATTTAGGTATATAACTGAATGATTAGATAATTGAATTTATTTGTGTATTACCTATTGTGGGCATGATGTAAAATGTCATTTGACTATGGCGCTTTAATGATATCGTTGCCATCTTGATTCTGACAATAACGAAAAGAATTACCAACAGTTCCAGAATGCCCCTATCGGGCAGTAGAACCTGCTTATGTCTTAGCGAGTTCGAACTCAGTCATTTTGGACGCTTTGGTAGGTACTCAGACCTTCATTTTCCAGAAGTATTACTGCATGTGCATCCTCTGCATCAACTGTTATCTACTTAGATAACTAGGCTTGACTTTGGCCGCGTTCCTTTGACCGCTAGTCATCTAGCACATAATATCCCTGATGGAGGAACGCTGGCGCTAGAGATCTAGCGGCAGCGGCAAAGTGACATTACAACCAATTTCAATTCGTATTATTTCATCTTCATGAGAGTCAAAAATGTATTTTGTGCCGTCATGCCGCATATTTATTAATGCACTATAATTTAAATAAACAAATACAATGTATATTAATTACATAGAAGCTTGAATTCCCATTTCACACCAAATTGGAAATATTTGACTTCTGCACTTTCACTTTTGTTTTGACAGTTCGTTATTTTTTTCAATCTAGCAGTTCATTTTGTGCTAGATTGAAAAAATTTCCCAGAAAAGGATATTTCACAAAATGTGCTAGAGCTCTAGCGCATATGCTGAAATGTCAGTTTTTTTTATATGGAGTTTGGCATGCCGCTAGTCATCTAGCGGTCAATGGAACGCGGCCTTTGTCAGTCGGTTATAAACATGATTTAAAAATGTCCTGTCGCAATGATGGCCGTAATTACTCCTCTACCTGGCGCTGAGATGGTTGCATACGATGGTTAGATGGTTAGATTGTAGTTATGCTTTATTTTTTATTATTATTTTTTTTAAAAGGGGATTCCAAATCCTGGAGCACTCAGACGAATCACGGTCCATTGTACTACCAAGCAGAAACCCCTTTTTTGGTGTAGTGGTGGAGAAACGCTAATATTATTCGTTTCTCTTTATGGTCGGTGGCAGAGTATTGCTGTCCCCCGCCGGGGCTCGAACCAACGCCGCTCAGGTCACAATGACTCTAACCACTACACCATGGCCACCGCAAGTAGTTATGCTTAGTAGGACTTTACGCTTGCTTGCCAGAATCCACGGAAATATGTTCAACAGCCGGTGGGTTAAAAATTATGAAATACCAAGTAGTTAGGTACCTACCGTTTGGTTAAATTTGGGTCGTGATATCATTGTTTTTACCTGTGTGAGTTTTTCAGGTTCATAATCCTTGCAGCTCCTTGAGAATTTATGCCAGAACCGCTTTAGAGGTTAGCTCGAAATCCACGGTGCGCAGTGAATTGTTTGAAGGCGGATGTAATGTATTCCCTCGCAAGCTCGGAGGTTTGAAATGGGTGTGTCATAATACCAAGTAAGTAGTCAGCCATTTAAGAGCCAGTTGTGATCCTTTTAAGGAGAACTAGAGCTAAATATTGCAGTAAAAAAATATAAAAGCCAGGTTTTTGGAATTTCTCCTACACCAAAGGTATATCCGGATACTAGGCGTATATCTGGATACTCGGATCTCTGTAAAGGTGGAACTTCTTTATCCGATACTTGCGGGACCACATTATGTACAAACAAATTATACAAAATAAACTAAAAATTGAGGTGCTCCTTCTAGATAAACGCATTCCTTAAGTACAATGTTGTGCGGGCTAAAACAGCAAATAACTGAACGGAGTAGAGTAGTAAGATACAAAAATAAGGCAGTAAGAGAAGCACGAACAGTAGAAATTAGTTTAATAAGCATACATAATAAAAAAAAACAACGATCATTACTGATAATGTGTTTTTTTATATAATTACAAAAACATCGAGATGTTTATATAGTTACTATATAGAATAGACTTCATTAATAAATTATATAAGTATGTATTAGATTTCTCCTTTAAATTTATTGCAGTCGCAAACGCAATAGGCATTTGTACTTCAAATCGATGTGTTTAAAAACAAAATGTTTAAAAATCATTTGGGAACAATATCCCCGTCTTCTTCATATTCTCCACTATCCATTGTTCAACCCTGGTCTTCAGCCTATCACTGTATTCCGGCTGCCATCCATCGACAGAAGTTCCATTACGAACGAAACCAGATTCGCCCTTGTTCAGAATTCCAATGTCATTCATTTCCTGACCATTGACAGACGCATTTTGCTTAAAATTGGAAATATTTAAATGATTGACAAGATTTTGCATTTCTTCGGTAGTAAGAGTTTTGCCCAAAAACATCGAGAGTTCTTGTACTGTCTTCTGTAGATCTTTCACCATATCCTCATAAAATAAGAAAAGTACATTTGAATGTTTCCGATGTGTCCATCCCTCTTTTATGTGACTCCAATAGGGCATCCATGGATCTGTTAAAAACAATTTAAAACAAACAAACTCATACTTTGATAACACTTGCAAAGTATGTACTTACTTAAACCATTTTCAAAGTAATCCCAATAGCGCTCAAAGTCTCCCACATATCCTTGAGTCTTATAAAGTCTGTTGAGGTGATAGTAGGACACTGCGACATCTTTAGGATTCCGAGCAACATAAATTACCTAAATGAAAATATTTAATGATATCTTACGAACCATTAGTCTTATTAAAATCAACCTCAAATATCTATACAGACGTTTCGCAAATTTTCAAAATAAAAAGTATTTTATTAACATAACAAAGTTCAATGTACAGTGCGATGGAAAATATAAAATAAATTCGTTACATAAATCGTGAGATTTTGATTTTATCCTAATAGGTTTCTACTCATAATAATAGACGTAAGCCCCCATCAGACTAGGTATAACCTTTAAGTTAGAGGAATCAAGATCGTTTTTATTATTGCCCGTCCCTGCCAGAATTGTCTTCATCCCCAAAGCTAGGAAACCCAGTCACTTCACAGCGGAAGATTATAGACCAATAAGTCTCTCTTCCTTTCTTTAGAAAACACTAGAAAGACTATTGGACGTACAACAGATAAGAAACCATCTAGAGACTAATGGCTCCCTATGTGGTGCACAACACGCATTTATGTGAAAGGCAAATCAGCACTACATGAGGTCACCAGAACCATCGACAAGTCCTTAAACCTAAAAGAATTTACGTTGGCAGCCTTTCTAGACATATAGAAGGTGCTTTCAACAACCTAAACACAAAAACCATTACATTGGAATGGATTGCTACCTGATTAACTGGGTTAAAGCAATGCTTAACAGCAGTCTTGGGAACGGTACTATTGAGAGGTCGGTTAACAGAGGGACGCCACGAGGTGGGGTTTTATCTCCTCTCCTATGGAACATCTCAATAAAAAAAACTTCTTAAATCACTCGTCAACAAGGGTATCAAGGTAGTCGACTACGCAGATGACATAGTTGTCCTGATTTCGGGGAAATATCTTCCCACAATTAGTAAAGTCATGGAATCTGCGTTATCAGAGCTTTCAAAGTGGACGGAGAACAACGGTCTATTGGTTAACCCTAACAAGACTGAACTCATCCTGTTCACAAGAAGATGTAGGATACCAAAATGAGAACGACCAAAATTGAGAGGCATTCGTCTTAATCTCTCACCCGAGGCCAAATACCTGAGTATCTTGTTCAACTTTAAATTAAACTGGAAACGGAATACGGAGGAAAGAATGAAGAAAGGATACTAAATGCTTTTTACGCCTGCACGAAGGCTTTCAGGAAGAAGTGAGGCTTACAACCGAACATAGTGCACTGGATGTACACCGCGATCGTAAGACCAATTCTGATCTATGGCTCGGTTGTGTGGTGGGAGGCTGTTAACACTAAATCCTACCTCAAGAACCTGAACAAGGTACAAAGAATTTCTTGCATAGGTATATAACGGGTTCACTAAAATCTACACCACAACTGCGTCCAGAAACGTTGCTGAGCCTGCAACGCATCGACCTATACCTTAAGAATGTGGCAGCCAAAGGTGCTCTCAGACCACGAGTGAAAAAAATTTGGAAGCCCGAATCATTCGGTCACTCACGCATACTTCACATCTTTGATCAGAGCGGCCTCATGCCACTTGCAGAGTGGAGTTAAAGCGATTAACTCCAATCTGCGATTAACTCCAAATCCGTAAGCCAGTGCCTTTCGGCATTGAGAGTATTAAATCATCACACGGTAATGCCGTGCTGGGTTCCTGGGCATGTTGGTGTAGAAGGGAACGAGGCAGCAGATAAACTGGCCAGATGCGGCTCCGACAGCTATTGGCTTCATTGACAATATAACATTAAACTCGGAACAACACTCCCGGTTGTACTATAACTCGTGGCTTGTGGCCCGCAATTGACACAAAAAGGTCAAAGATCCTAACATCTTTTGATAGAAGCGAAATCCGAGTACTCGTCGGTGTAATAACCGGACACTGCATCATTGGGAACATGGCCAAAAGACTAGGTATCTTCACAAATGACTTCTGCAGAAGTTGCAGAGATGAAGAGGAAATGTCTCATGTGCTGATACTGCCCAGCCCTCCAAGAACGTCGCTCCTCTTGTATGGGAGCACTATTCTTCGACGTCTTGGAAGATCTAGCAACGATACCTCTATCAGATTTAAAAAGATTCATCAATGGATCCAAATGGTTTTGTTAGATGCATGTCCTATCATGTACTCACAATGGGCCACAATCTCTTCTGCATGAAAATTGCATATATTGCAATCTGCCCTTCTAACCTAACCTATTGCCCCGCTATATGTGGTAACAGCAGATAGTGGGTACCCCCTACCATTAAAAAAATGGTAACGATAAATGAATGTATGCATTCATCTGCTGACCATAATTTGTCTGCCAAATATAAAGCTAGGTTCCAGAAATCGAAATTGCAAATCGAGTGAATTCCTTTTCAGTGCTCTGCATTTCGAGCGATTCGGAAACTACCAAATTTTTTCGAAATCGCAATTTCACTTTCAGCTAGGTTCCAGAAATTGAGTGAAATCGAAATTGCAAATCGAGTGAATTCGTTTTCAATGTTCTGCATTTCGGGCGATTCGGAAACTCCGAAATTTTTTCGAAATCACAATTTCACTTTGTCTCAATTCCGAAAATTTTGAAATCGAAATCGAATACAGTGAAATTTAGAGCACACAAATTCATTGCCGATTTCATTTCGAGTGAAAGTGAAATGTGGAACCTAGCAGTTTATCTTAATTCCGAAAAATTTTAAATCGAAATCGAATACAGTGAAATGTAGAACACAAAATTCATTTCCGATTTCATTTCGAGTGAAAGTGAAATGTGGAACCTATAGCAGATAATATAAGGTATACGAACAAAATCGAACAGAAAGCTGCGATAACGATAATAAGTGTTTTTCATATACGATTATATATGAGTAGGTACTAACGGAAATCAGTGATCTACATAAGACAAAAAAAAAACTCCCAATAACCACTATCCCCGAATTAATAAAGGAATTTGCATGCATTGGTAGACGTCATATAGTATTTGACGTAACTGCTGTGTATCTCTGGTTCATTGGCATACTATATATGGACTGCTAGTGAAATGTCAGTTTCATACAAACCTGCGAAGAAATATGAAGCAAACATAAGCACAAGCCCTGTTGGCTCAGTGTGCCGAAAGTATGAAACCTCTGTCCGCCATTGCCATTTTTTACATAGAACACATTTCCATCCATTGTAGAAACATTGCAACTGCGCAAAATAACGACTTATTTAAATTATTTCGAACGTTCTGTAACAGATGGCACACTCAGCAGTCAAACAAAATCGCACGAATTGCTCGATGACATTTGAGTGTTTTCGTATCTCTCCTCCGTGAACCAAAAGAGCTAGTGCTTATGTTTGTTTCAACCAAAAATTGGTTCCTAGTAGTCCATGTATAGTATGTCAATGCTCTGGTTGATAACTTTAATTAAAAGAATGTCACGATTCCCTATAATTTTCCAATCACTCTACTTTTTCACATTTTTAGTTTAAAAGGAAATATTGATAACTCTGTATATACCTTACACTGTTGTTCCATAACACTAGGTGGCAGTAGTGAAAACGGGAAATGCGTTTTGATAAATCTCTGACCGGTGACTGCTTTTAACAACTCGTATCCTGGACGAGTAATTTCTTCAATAAATGACAGCTTTTCTGGAAATCCAGCATTCTTTCTCAAAAGTTCATCTTTGACTCGAGGATGGACAAAATTCGAAAATCTTTAAGAACACTTTTACAACTTGTTCTATTTCTCACACGATCACTTACTCAAAGAAAGGAAATCTCTGTGTTAAAGGCTGCTCTTTCGCCTTTTTGAAATTTAAATCATTCGCAATCAACCAAACCATCTCCTGAGTCCAAGTGGTTCCTGACCTTGGAAAAGATGCCACCCACACATCACTTTGCCTTGCTTCGAAATTGTAAAAAGCTTCAGCTTCCTCTTTGTATTTTTGTGGAAAGAAGTACTTTTCTGGTCCAACTTGGACAAAGCCCGTACCTTCGCCTGAAGTAGATTTGTTTAGATTTTAATTTTATATAGATCGTTAGATGTACCATGAAAATACTGCATTAACTCATCGTTAATCGCAGTGTCGATCGGAACTATCTCGTATGGAAATTTATATTCTCCTTTGTTGTTGTTAAAAGCCATTGCACATGCACTTCTTTTTGTTCAATTACTACTACTAGACTAAATCGTGTAACGGACAAAATAATACTGAATAGAAATTTCAAGCGTGCCATCATAATACAGCCCGGTCGGTGGTGGTGGTAAACTTCAAATTGACTTAGCTTTATGGTCAATGTAATGTTGTATTCGATTGGGTTTTACACAAGTTCTCAGTTTTCTCGTGTCCAATCAAACGTTAAAATACATTTTCTATTTATTATTGCGGTATTCGTGGTAAATTGTTGTATATTACAACCGTTGATACTGTTTATGTAAAGTAAATTTATTTTAAATGCATCATAATTGAATATTATAAACTTTATAGAGATTTAGACCAAAAAAAATCTTATTTTCTTCCCAATCCGCCGACGTAGGTGGAAATAATAACAGACACTGACTTTGACAGTGACAGGCAATAGAGCGACTCATGTAATAAGTAGGTGTGCTTGATGAAAAAACACTAGAGCAGAACAATAGGTAACAACACACGTTAGCACCAAGTGTGGTGGATGAAAATCGTAGACTTTTTTAATTGCAAGGGACAGCAAATTATGATCAATTAAGTTGTTAAAAATCTGTGAATTTTGAAATTTGTATTCAATATCAAAATCAACACATCTAAAGTTTGTAGGAGCTTCCATTTTACCTTACAAAATACCGAAACAAAATTTTAGTTTGAAAATTAACGACATTTTCACTGAAAAACTGTTTTATAACTTAAATACATTATGGCTTGAACATAAAAATAAAATACAGTGCTAAAAGTTAAAGTGAAAGATTTCATAATTTGTTATGTTTGACATCGCTATAAATAATGTTCTACACGCATGACCCGGCCGTCCCGCCCCACCTATGTAATGAGCAATTAAAAAGTAGTGAATTCCGAATAATTTCTCTGGATCGGTTATGCTGCGCATAGAAGACAAACATAGAGAGAAAGAGGACTCGTCAAGTGAAAGCTTTGGGAAATGACATAATTTTCGGCGGCAATTATTCTACTGTAGGCCAAACTTGTTTGGTTTGGTTTGGTTAAGTGGTTAATAGGTAAGTACTGTAATGCTGGGCTTACCTGATGGTTAGGTAATTTCTATATAAATATTTTTACAAGAGTGCTAACTATTAGGTATAAGCGATCGTATATGTATGCTTTAGTTGTGGTTTACAATGTAGATCTTCAATTCAGAGCTATTACATACCTACATAATTTTGTTTTCTTACTGCTTTAGGTACCTATAGGTAAGATCAGGTAGGTAAATGGATTTTAATTATTACCTATTAATGGTGTAATGTAACTACATAGAGTACCTACCTAAACAGATAACATTAGTATTGTATCAAGATCAACAAAAATTCTTCCGCCATATGAACACTTCGACTGTTTAGCTATAACCTATTTATGAATAAAATTGCAATTGGTCTGATTTTGCATTTGAAGTCTCTGTCATGCAATAGGTATGAGGTTAGTAGCTGAGGTACATACATTTTACTAGGGCTCCTTGCATTTGAAAAATTTTATCAAATTTGGCAAAAGTTGAGCAGAAGAGAGCTATAAAATTAAAGCAGATCGCTCTCCCGCGATAATAAAGGCTCAACATTTTAGTCCGATTTGTGGTAATTTCTTGAATTATAACCATCGACTCAAAGTCATCAATGACGATTCCCATATGAGTAGAGGAGAGATTATGAACTTGATGTAATCATCTCATCCTGGGACTACCTAGATGACGTCTGTCATCTGATGGAACGGATTCCATAGCACGTCTTGGGATCAAACCACCGAAGCATGGACCGCTCCATACGGAGAAGTATAGCTGGAGCTGAGCATTAAGTTCTTCACGTGATCATTTCCTGTATTATATTTATTTGTTTTATGAATCAAATGGATGCGACATGAAATAATGAATAATGTCTCAGCGCCAACAACAAACGTAAAAGCTGTTAAATATTTATGAACTTGTACGTTTCCTCACTGATATTTAAATTTTTACGCTTACACGTTTCGCAAATTTGTGGTGCAACAGGTTTCACGTATTTTTGGTTGTTTTACACGTGGTAGGTATATTGGTGTGGGCGCAGTAGCGCAGTGGTTAGTGTGCTGGACTACTTTACGAGGGATCCCATGTTCGATCCCCGGAAAAACACAAATTACATCTTAAAGTTTTTTCTACTGCGCCACCTCTCGCGAACGTCTGACAAACATCCGAGAGTATGACTGTCCTGAAAAAGCTTCTCAATTCAGCCGTTCGGACTCGCCATAAAATTGTAGGTCTCTTCCATTCGTCCCAAAAATAGAAACTCACACAAAACGAATACTTGCGAGAAGCTAGGCCTTGGGTGTCACCCGCCTATTTGCGCCACCTATTTATTTATTTTTTAGGTATATTGGGTGGTATGAATTAAGGGAACACTCCGAGTGCACACTTATGAGGTAAGTGGGTTTTCGTTAAAGAATATACTCTAATTTGTGTCAAAAAAAATCATCTAAGTAGGCTCTCCCACTCAGGTAAAGGTTTGAAAACTCAAGTAGAGTATATTGTCAAATTCGCTTTTTACTAACAAAAGTAGTTTCGATTTTCGTACCTCCAAATTATTGACATCATTGACATACTATACATGGACTGCTAGCAGCAAATTTTTCGTTGAAGCAAACATAATGTCAATGCTCCAAATGTTCCCTGAAAATTTGTATTCGCTCTACCATATATTCAACTCGGCCACAAAGTATTCACTTAACGTAGGTACTTGGCACTCATCAAATCTGCAGCCGCTGGCACACAAGACTATAGTTAACACAGTTTCTTGATAATGGTGGATTTACATTACCACGCCACGCAATTTTGCATGACTTCAGAGAGAGAGATCCGTATTTCCACAGTCAAGGCTAATGATGTGTAAGAGTGAGACCACGAGCCTAACAGTTGCATTTTGGCCGCCATAACTTTTTTATGGAGATTAGTGGTCTTACTCTTACAGATCATTAGTCTTGACTGGTGCAAACGGATCTCTCTCTCTCTCTGAAGTCATGCAAAATTGCGTGGCGTGATTATGTAAATCCAGCATAAACGATACAGGCATATTTTCAGAGCAAATATGTACAGAGAGTAACACATATCTTGGTTCGTTGTTCAATCGTAATAGAATTCGCCATGAGAAGTAAATAAAAAAATAGAATCCGTCAGTTTGGACCCGTAATAGGGACTGGCGTCGCGTGTGCTGACTGCTGTCATTGTGATCTCATCGGCGAAGTATGGATTGAATTTCTATTTCAGCAAAGGAAAGTAAAGTAAAATATTCAGCACGCAATTACAGGCTCTACGCTGTATACACACTTCCGAGATTCACGCTGTGCATTTATTCCAAGTAGAATCGCCGATAATATGTATTAAAACAAATACCTTGACGTTTTCTGCCACGGTCCATTCATTTAGCTATATTTGGCGTATTTTTTGGGAAGTTAGTATAACAAAACCAAAAGTGAGTATAAAAGTTTTGCATGTAAAAGTATATATGCCTATAATAGGCGTATTTTTTTGAGAATCTATAGCTAGCTCACTTTTACTTTTACATGCAAAACTTTTATACTCACTTTTGGTTTTGTTATACTCACTTCCCAAAAAAATACTCCATATTTTACGTCTAAAAACGGATTCAATTCATTATTTATAAGTAATTGTGGTACGTTAAATCTAAAACATAAGCTAAATCTAGATCAGAAAAACTGCTCTAAATCTGACAATTTTTTTTTCCTTTTTTGCTCAATGGAAATTTTCTAATCGAGAACTACTTTATTAGCAGAAATCGAAAAAAAACCATCACCAATTTAACCCATCTACCTCATACGTAAGTTAAAATCGTTCGCTCATGCAAAGCTACGTTAAGCTGTCACCGCCAATCTACAACTCAAGTTATTATTTGTAACAATTTGAGGCCTCTCAATTAATTTCCAATTTGTTTCGATTGTTAATTTTTGAGTCCTCTAGCAAATTTATCAATAATTATTATCTTTTCAAATTACACAAAAATTGCTCAATACTTTACAATACAAATTGTGAGCGAGTTGTTCTCGGAAGTGCGAGCAAAATCGATCGATAAAATCATCTAACAAAAATGAGTTCTGTAAGTTTTTTTTTCTTTTCGTGAGGAAATGCCATGCAAGTTATTTGTGTTTTGTTAAATGGCCTTAAAAATGTGCTAACTGCACAAAGTTCAACAATTACGAACAAAAAATACTGTAATTGTCTATTCCTCACTAGCAGATCTCCAATGTCGAGAATCTTTCACCTCAGACGATTCGCCAGGTCATGAAGGAAATGCGTTCGTTAAATGATAGTCCGCTAGAGGGCATCAAAATTCAAATTAACGACACTGATGTAACGGACATTCAAGCGTTTATTGAAGGACCATGTATGTACTTTTATAGAAGTATATAGAACATGAGTGCTAATATAAAACGTGCTATATCTTTTTTCAGCTGGAACACCATACAGTAGTGGGGCATTTCGTGTAAAATTAACACTCGGAAAAGACTTTCCACAAACGCCACCAAAAGCATTTTTTTTGACAAAAATTTTCCACCCCAATGTCGCATCAAACGGAGAGATTTGTGTCAACACACTGAAGAAAGACTGGAAACCAGATTTGGGCATTAAGCACATCCTTCTCACCATCAAATGCCTTCTAATTGTTCCGAATGCGGAATCAGCCTTGAACGAGGAAGCTGGCAAAATGTTGCTCGAAAGATACGACGACTATTCGCAGAGAGCGAAAATGATGACTGAAATTCATGCACAGGTAAGGCTAAGGAGTAGTGTTATTACTTGGTGTCTGTAGTGGAAGGGAAGTCAAGTGGATCCGAAACCACAGTACTAAGTCACTGTAGTTATTATGACTCAACGGGAAATTTGCCGCCTCAGATCTGATCAAAGTTTAAATCGGTACTGTGATTCATCCTTTAAGTTCAGTTGGATTTTTAGTTCTTTGAAAGTCTGTTTGCTGTATGGCAATGGACTAATATGTTTGGTTGGTATTGGTCCCGCCACAGTGCAGACGACTACTTCGTTGGACATGTGGTTCGTCTTTCCAATGGGTTAGCTTATTCTAACAATTTAAGTCAAATTTTAAAAGGATTTTTTCCGAAACAGTAAATGTGAACAAATGTAAAGTAAAACAGTCTCGGAATTATTGTTTGAGAGAATTAGATTAACAACAAGTTAGGGAAATTAAGTAGATCGATGCTCTGAATTTTCTTTAATTCAGTGAGATTTGGCTACTGATAAAATACAAGCTACCGAAATGGGTTAGGCGGGACATTACATTGGTGATGTTGGAAAAGGGACATGAGAGCGCATACCTTGTCGAAACCCTAGTTGACTGTTTTAGGTGATAGGAGTGAGCGTTTTTCATACTCTTGCAGGAATACTTATACTAAACATGACTCTGTAACCTAAAAGCGCACTACAACAGCATAACTAAGATAATCTAGATCTTCTATAATATCTACTTGGTTTGCGTCTTGCTTCCCAGATGACTTTTTTGCCCGAAGGAACAGTTCTTTGCAAGAATGATTCTTGGCTTGATCTCTGCGTCATGTCGTTTTGCAATGTAATTCAAGAGGTGGTGTCTGGGGTGTATCTGAAATTTATGATTTTACGAATTTCTTTTTTCAAGTTTGCCGGAGTGAAGATTTGCTCGATAGTTGTCTTTTCTGGTCGAAAACCGCACTAATATGGCCTAATCGGTTTACTACCAAAATATTTTGGGCGTTTACACAGTATAATCGACAGGATCTCATATGTGCAATTGAGAAGACATTCATCAGTCCTGATAGCGGATTGTTGGCTGGGTTTTTGTTTCCATTTGAATCCTTGGGAGGATCGTTTTACTCTCCGGTATAATTTGCCTCTGATCCTCGCCAAAGATTCTGGCGGTGTCTTGCGACGACAAATCTTTTTACACCCTGCGTTGGATGTTGTTGCGTGTTTGATATCCGCATATGTACTTTGCCTGCTACCAGGTAGTGGTGCTAGTATATGTCGGCCGCTAACTGGATGACTGTAGGATTGTTTGCCTGTCCAGGGTATGTTTATCCTTGGTAGGGAAGTTACCTTGGGGCACAATCCCCAACCTGGAGGAAAGGGAAGTCGCATCGTATAGGTTGAATGGCTCATTTTGCCTGACAATAATGGCCAACACAACAAATAACACGTGCAGTCTGTCTGCAGTACCATTGTGTTAAGGGACCGCTCTTCCTGAATGGTGATGATATCTGCTTCTCAGCAGTATAAAGACTTTTCTAATTTGTTACGCTGCCTATTCTGTGTCCAAACATTCCACCCACAGATCCGAACGTCGTTGTATCTTTTCCGTTTCGCAGTATCGTCAAAAGTAAAGTAATTAAACCCACACATTCTACCACTCTGGGTGGTCAGGTCGTTTTTTAGACTGCTTTGGGTAGGATATCCTGTTCCAGGGATATGAGTGCTATCGATAACCCGTTGCCATCATATTCACGCTTATTCTGAGATTCGAGTATCCCTTGAATTAACTCCTCGCATTCTGAGTTTCGAGGGCAAGAAGTTCCTTATCGAATGATTTCATTAGATGAATTTTATTTTCCAAATCAGCTGTATAAATACTTAGCTCTCAGATTCTCAATTGTTGTTGGTTTTAATTTGAGTAAAGATGGCATTTATGTATTCTTGGAATGAGAAATCCATATACATACATACATCCCCTGCTTGCGAAGATATCGCTCCCGATCGATGATTGAGACTTGACTGATTGTCCACACAGCACCGTCGTTGGCGTATGCCACAGATAGAGATACACATTTGATTTACGTAACCCCAAAGAAAAGGAAAAAGAGCATTCGACTACACATTTTCGATCGAATAGAATTTGACATTTAACTCGATCCAATCGTATCTGAAAACGTGGGGAGAAATGAACGAAATACGAATCTCAATTGAAATTGAAAGTTGGAATGTCATTTGGCTGAAATAGAATCTCATAATTAGGGTGATTGATTTTAATACCCCGACTAACTACTGAAAGACAACTTGGCAGATAGTGAAATCGAAAACACAAACCTATTCTATGGTAGAGTTGTTCGTCCTAATTCGCAACGTAAATACCAACTGAAGATTTGTATCGATTATGTTGGGGTATTGTTGATTTAATAAAAGTTCCGTCCAGAATTTTGGAATTTTTCATTTTGTTGGACATCTTTTCACATAGGCATTGTGAAAAGACCTCTAAATGTTTGTGTGAATTTTTCGGTCCTCTGATAATATGTTCCCCATGAAGCGAGTTTCTAAAGTTCACTTGTCCCATAGTCAAAGGAATTTTAAAAAATTATGTCCTCGCGGTTGTTAAGTGTATATAGGTGATGATGATGAATGATTACATTAGCATTGGTAGTATTTATTGTGGTTCCTCCGAACATCTGCCATGGTAATTGTACCTATAAAATAGGCATAGGTTATTGTCTTCTCTTCTGTGAGCCATGATGTTAGTCTTGTATGTGTATCTCCCTTTTAGCCGAACTGGTATGCAGTAATTCTCATTGCCTAGTACAGGTAAGTGTCACGCTAAGAAAAACGACCAAATTGAATTATTTTCTCTAATACTTATCAGTTATCAATCGCCGCACAGCACGATTTCGATCTTACTTAAATCGATAATATGTTTTTTGTAGGTAATCAGAAAAAGCCAATTATTTTGCAATTTTTCTTGCAGCCCCCAAAATCTACAGACACCAAAGACGATGATGGCCCCTCCTCCAAAAAACACGCCGTCGACAAGAAAGTCCAAGACAAGAAGAAAGAAAAGCTCATAAAAGAAAAGAAACGCATCCTCAAGCGATTATGAGGTCTCAAAACTAAACACACTGCAGGCGCATTCATTGCCAACATTTGATCTAACTACACATTTTATTTTCTTAATTTTAAATATTTATTCACGTTCATAATCCGCAATCTACAATTCCTAACACAGTTACAACCAAAAAAAAACAAAAATAATTGCCAATGTTAAAAGTTAAACAAGTGTTTACGATGCGACAAACATGTGTATGAGAAAGGAAGGAAACCAATTCCACACCAGATCACACTTATAAGTTTTATTATTAGTGTGCCAACGTGTGCTGCTGTCTTCAAATAGCAGACCCGCTCATCCATCCGCATCACTGGTCCTTCACTTCCATCGTTACTACCAACTGAAAGCACTTTCAACACGGTTACCATCGCTCTGTTCCGGTGCCTGGCGCACCAGGACACACTTCAAGTGTTTGTTTATCTATTTTCATTCTGAATTAGGGGAAAAATTACGATTAAAAACAAAAAGCATCAGAAAAAGTAAACTTACGAGGGTGAGAAAAATCATGTACAAATCTACTTTTAGTATAAACAAATCGACTAATCGACTATAAAATAGCAAATACAAATGAGAAAAACAATTATTAAACTATAGATTGAGGGAATAAATTTAAATCGAAGAAAAAAAATCTAAACTAAGTGACAAAGAATCATATTGCAATAATGAGTTAACCAGCAGCTGCAGAGGAAAATGCACCATCAAAAATTCGCTCTGGTGTAACACATGTTTTTTTTTTAGGTTCCTTTTTTTTTAGTTTTGAAAATGTTTTTATTAGTAATCGCGCTAGTCTGCCGTCCGCAGACGAACCAATCACATTTTGAGTTTTTATTTAGGGTTATTCCAAGAATAAATTCATAAGTTTTATAATTATCTATTAATACATAAGTTTCTAGTTCGTCCTCGGATTGTACGGCGAGTGCAATGTGGGGGTGATAATAATAGTAATAATAATAATTGTGTGTGTCATTTTGTCATTTTACCAGAAATATAATATGTCCTCTCTGATTACAAAAACATGAATTTGTTATTGTCTAATTATTTCGCTAATAATAATGCAGCTAGGTGGTCGCTCGGAGTTGCTTTCTAAAGCGCAACGGATTGATGTACATACGCCCTAGACATCTGAGGCGACCAATGTAAAATTTATGCGAAAGCAAACCCTGCGAAACTCTTAAATTAAAATTTGTTTAGATTTGTTCTGCCATCTCTCACAAAGCGGTAACCCATAGAACCTTCGAGAAATCACCTCTATTCCTGTTGGCGTTTGTTGTAAACGAGTCGAGTCGTTTTTTTTTTCGGTGTTTGTGACTTTTTGTGACAAATGGGTTGAAATGATGGTGAAAGGAAATAAAATTGGTAAAAACAAACGCCAGCGGGAATAGGAGTGATATTTTTTTCCTCATTGCATTCGTGCTGTAATAAGCATGGTATCGTTGACCACTTATTTCATGCAATCACAATAGGGCCCTTATTATGAGTGTCGATAATCATGTCGTTCAGCGGCAACAGTTACTGTCAATCGTCGATTGTAAATTTCAGTATTTTGATTGTCGATTGCGATTGATAGTCACCCCTATCATGGAATCTGCCGGGGGAAATCATTCACGGAAAAGAATATTTTGGTATCGTCGCATCCGCAAAGTAAACAGTTCCCCGTTCGGGAAAAATTCTATTTGAACGTTTTAACCGATACAGTGAAACTTATTCACAGTACCCACTCGGGGAACTGTTCACTTTGCGACGATACCAAAATATTCTTTTCCGTGAATGATTCCCCCCGGCGGATTCCATGATAGGGGTGATTATTTGTCGATTTGACAGTCGATTGTAGTCGATTACAATTGTCCGGTCGATGTTTTCTCTTGTATGTAAGTGAAAAAATGTTGTGTGTATGAATAGCTAAAATAAATCGATACAATCGACAATTGTCGTGACGATCGCTGATTAACAATCATAATAAGGGCTTAGATCTATTAGCTCGACGTGCATTATATCGCCCTGGCGAGTCAGAAGTTTAAAAAATATATATACATATTATTGATGCTGTTATCTACTGTATATGTAACGGAGTGTTTACTCACTTTTCTGAGATATTTCTTAGCATGGTATGTAAAAAACAATTCCTTGACCGAGTTCGATCTCATGTTGACCTATAGGAAACAAAAAGAAAAGAAAAAAATGGAGATGTTACAGAGTCTCGTTATTTGTTCTGGATTGGATCAAAAAAAGGCACAGAAGAGATAGCACTGACTCTATATGAGGCTTCAATGATGGATATCAATATAGGCGCAGGTATCTTCTCCGATACGAGTGCCTCAATGCTGCTTGTAGAAGCCATGGCGGATGAGCCGGAAGGATAATATTAAAGATGCGAGCATGTCTGGCTTTTACATAGTGTAAGTAGTATGCTTACGATTAATAGAAATAACGTATGGCCGCAATGCAATGAAGGTTACTTTTTTTTTTAATTCAGAGGGAAAATAAGGAAACAATTGCTATGAATGAAGTAAATTAAAAGGTATGTAGCGGTGTCATTGACATCATAAAAAAAATCGGAGATGAATAAGTGCTCGCTAAAAATTAATAAAAAAATTGGCTCTCTTTCTTCCATTCTTTGGCTTTTGTCTAAACCAAAATACAATAGATAAACATATAAGGATTCCATGGGAGTAATTATACTTAACTGGATTTTCGTTTATATTTGACACTTGCTTGTATCCGCATAAGTAATCAACCGGTTGAACTTATAAGTATACGAAAGCGCGGTTTTGGTTAATTAGATTAAAGTTCGCAGGGTATTTTTATGGAAAACCAAAGTCAAGGGGTTCTATGCAAAAAGATGAATTCAAGCTGTTTACTCACTTTTCTGAGACATTTCTTAGCATGGTATGCAAAAAACAATTCCTTACCCGAGTTTGACCTAATGTTGTGACCTCGATCTCTAAGTGCTGAGATCGATCTAAAATTGAAAGCACGATGTGGGACGGAGCTCGTTTTGATATGCACAAAAATGAGAAAACGAATGATTGAATGAGTTCGATTTCACAAATAGTTACTCAGCTCATATAAAACCGTCATGATGACCAAATTTTAGCTAAATTTTGTTACAAATCAAATTTATATAAATAGAAGGAGTGGTGGGTGGGCTCATCAGTAGACGACCCACCACATCTGCCTAGACGCACTATTTGCCACGGGCAAATAATCCTATACGATTAATCTTTGACCAAAGACTCGTATTAGGTTATGGTTCACAGTCACTGTGACTGTTTTTCCATAAGTCTTGGTAAACATCGAGCAAATAGTGCGTCTAGGCAGATGTGGCGGTTCGTCTACTGATGAGCCCACCCACCACATCGGGGCGAAACGCATTTGGAGTTGAGGCCACTTAAATGTTTTTATAATATTTAATGCTTACTAACTTTATTCATTTCTTGAATTTATTCTTGACTTGAAAACTTTTTGTTTTGGTATAAATAGAAGGAGTCAAGTTAGTGAAGATTTTCATCCTAAAACACACGGTTGTGCTTCGACGATTTCAAATAGATTTTATTACGAACTTTGATTATTATTATCATATTCGCCACTTTGATGTCTTCACCAAATTGTTTGTTTTTTATGTAGCTATAATTTTAAGCATCCAATCTTCTTCGCCTTAAACATTAGGCCGTGATTTTTTTTGCTATCCTATCCCAGTCCTAGCAAAATAAAATCACTGCTCCAAAATTTAGCGAAAAATGCCATTGCTTAAACGTCATTGTGCATATGAAACTGAGTCCGAGTTCCGGCTGCACAATCGATCTCACATGTGAAACTCTACTTTCAGTATTTAAAAAGTTAATAGCGTTCGACTACCCCAGAGGAAACTTTTCCAAAATGTTGCCAAAAAAAAATTACCTACGTCCTCCAATAGGCCTATTCATAAAAATCTGTCATTACTGTACCAACGATTTGCTTACGAAATTAAACTTGGCACCACTCACAGAAGCCACTTGACATTTTTTCTATATCAGACGTCAGACAGCAATTCAAAAAAAAAACTTTTTGTAAACAAACCAACCGTTCCCACTCCAAGCTGACTGATTATTTTTTCCTTGAATTTGTGAAATTCTTGTCCCCCCGTTTCCCATTCCGCACAATAAATTCTTCAAATGACCGACCTCAAGGAGATTCAAAAACTAATAGACATCAAAATCGCCGAGTTGCGCCAACAAGCGCACTTTGCCCTTAACAATTACGATTACCATCACAAAAACGATGAACTTGAAATAATCGAACAGCAAATGGAAATTCTCAACCAAGTGGCCGGCACATACACGAGATTTCTCAATGAAATGCAAAAGTTCAACCAAACACTGCACGCTGCCAAGCACTTAAGCGACCGATACGAACAGTTGCTACAATCACAATCGGAGCCAACGTCGCAGCATCAAAATGATAGACAGCACGAGACGACGGCGGCAGCAACGACGCCTGTAACGTGCACAAAGGACAAATTCAAGGACAACACCTCAAAAAAGCAACTGTTTCCACCCGCCTAGGGAACCAAAACATAAATTTTTCTATCTCTGTGTAGCAAAAACAGTAGTTAAAACATTTATTTAAATCTTCCAATGTCTTTTTGGTTGAGGTGTGTGGTTGTTTATTTTTATTTTTAAATAAATACTTTAAATACAATTTTTCTACGAGTAACAAACAAGCAGCAGCGTTTCTCTCTCTCTCTGAACCAAATGTTTATAAATAAAGAATACATTTTTAAAAATAAAATCAGAAATAAAAAAAATAAAACGTGTTGCTTCTTTAAAAAAAAATAAGATCCACTTTATAGCTAAATAGACTAACCAATACGGTACAACAAATCCAAATATAAAGTGTGAAATTATTTAATTATACTCTAGATCTATATTATTCATATGTGTATAACGATGTTTATATTTGCGCTCCTCATTGACGTTGCGTTGACGTCCAACACAAAAATATATATTATTATGTACTATGCTCCAAAAAAAAAAGAAAATTCCTCCTCAATGCTGTCATTCATTCAATTTCTTAAGTGGTGGTGCTGCGCGCCAGGAAAGAGGCGTAATTTTGCTGTGGTATTATCCCTTTTGTACGTGTGCCCTCTAGTCGTCGTCTTCCTTGTCCTCCCGACAGGCGACAGCAGCAACAAGGGCGGCACCGCGACCTGACCCATCCTCGGACAGCATCAAGTCAAAGTGAATGCCTGGCTTAACGAGCTTCTTGATCATCTTTACCATGAGATTGTGGAATTTCGGATGGAAACGGTACACAGAGCCATCCACTCCGACAGTAACAAATGGTTCGTTCATCTTATTGATTAGAGTGGCGATACCGGCACTTACCAAGTGGGCGGCGCGTGTTGATACGCACTCGCATATGAAACGCACATCTTCGCAGTCCTCATCGGTGGCATTTGAAAGACCCAACTCTTCGAGTACCGATCGGCAGTTTGTGTAGACCCCTTTTTCGTCGGCTTCGATTTCCGACACGTATTTGGTGAAGAAGGTGCCACGAGTATTGAGAACGTCCGATTCCTGACCCTTGAACAGCATACCTGCATTGTAGAACTTAACCAGCACCAGGCGAACCAATTCGCCCATGTACATGCCAGAAATCATTTTCTCAAAAGTTTGCTTACCCGGATTAATACTGTGCTTGTCCACGTGGTCGTCGTACTCAGTGCGTACAAAGTCCAGCGCCCCGTTGTCACCAAAGGCACCCCACTCCGTGTTGATGAGTACGTGCTGTTTTTGGTTGCCTTTCACGTCAAACAACTCGGCTTCCTCGACTCGTTCTACGTAGCAGGCGTTGCTGCCTGTTCCAACGATGAGACCAATCTTGCAATTGTGGTTCTTCCAGGCACATGACATCAGTGTTCCGGTGGTATCGTTGAGAATGGCACACACATCGATTTGCACATCACCACGCCTTGCGATGGCATCCTTTAGCAATTGAACTACGTCCTCGTTGACGACTCCCTCACAATTGAAACCTTTGGTCCAGGTGACAAGCAGACCCTTGGTCAGGCCCAATTGCTGCAGTGGAAATGAAAATGTGAAACCAAGAGGCAGTCGCTCCTTGTAGACGTCATGCTCGTTCATGAAATTCGACAAACATTCAGCGATATGGTCGAATAGCTGGATTCCAGAGCCAATCATGATGTGCTGTGGTATTGCGTAGATACGTGATTGCATTTGGAAGTCATTCTCACCCTTCAGATGAATCAGCAGCACCCGGAAGTTGGTTCCACCCAAGTCGAGGGCCAGAAATTTCCCTCTCTCATTGCCGTTGGGCAAATCCTGAACGTACGTCACAAAACACTTCACATTGGCGCGGTCGTGTGTGTCCTTTGAAAGGCCACGTTTGAGCTCATGTAGAATGCGGTAATTTAACTCCGTTATTTGCTCATCGGTTAGGATTAGCTCTTTGCATTGCTCGCGAATCATTTTCGATTTTTCACTAGTGATCGTTGCCGCTGCAGAAGTTTTTGACTTTTCTTTGCATTTGTATTTCTCTTTACACGAATCACTATTAATAGCAATCGATTCTAGCGCTGTGCTGATCTCTTTATCCATTGTTTTTAGTTTGTCCGTTGTTTGCTTTTCTTGAATTCGTGTTTTTCTTTCGTTTTTCTCGAAAAAGTTTCACTTGCCTCTAGCTTTTCGCCCAACTTTGCTAGTGCTGTCGTCGTTTGAAGGAACCTTGAAGGTCAAAATTGACAACTCAGTAGAGAGTAGCACACAAACGTGGTGACAGTCAGCGCACTCAGCAGAGCAGATTCGGAGAGCTGACATATACACACAAGTATATACGAACTGTTATATACGCAGGTGCATGAATATGAATGGAAAATGGGATGCCAGAAAATAGGGGGTTTTTCTCGTAAAAATAAATATTTATTTACTGTTTACAGTTACACAATACACAACTATTCAATTCACCACAGTTCGCACGACCAGCGAGTCTCAAGGGCGACAGCGGAATGTTGTAGTTGACACGAGTTTGCTCCACGTTGCCTTTGCGCGACGATGCCGATATGCCTCCCTCCATTACAATTTATTTTTCTGAAAACTGGTAATAATGGTAACTCGTTTCCGTTTATCCCATATCAGCTTCTACAGGATTGTAGGAGAAAACTGGAACTTGCAACGCGGTAACTCGCATGGCATTCGAAAATGATAATACAAAATACACAAGCAGATGATTACGTACTAGAAACTAGTCTACTATCGCTCTCTACGCTAGCACGAGATTTGTTTTATTTTTGTTCTAATCTGTGCTCTGCCGACCTACTGCTACTATCTCTTGGATGGTACGGACTTGACCTACTTATCTCGAAGTCAAAGATGAATGAATCGTCTTCAACCGCGCAAAAGGGGGTTGTGTGTAGGTACTTGTATGGACTAGGTAGGCAGGTACCTACAATCAATTGCAATAACTGCACGCAATTATGAAAGACATTTCTTTCAATTAATACCTAACCTACCAACCTCATAGTCTGAGTCTCATTTCGTGGAATTTGAACCAGTTTGTTGTATTGCACATTTTAATGAGGAAATAATGAATCTTAATTTGCATTGGCATAAATTACTTTTTATCTTTCTATATTTCTGTGTTGTTGAATGTTTTTAAATAAGTAGGAGTTTAGATTGCAAAAGCGGTAAATTTATTACTGTTCGCCCTGACATTGCATTGTTCATTGCTTTGTTTTTGTTGATTATAATGTCAACTCGAGTTGATTAGCCGTTTGAATTATACGTAATATACCTACTACATTATTTTTGTTTTAATCTAGCAAACGTGATAAAGAATAATGAATGAAACTGTCTCTGTTAGAATTATCTGCGTCACGTGAATTGATATTATATTAATAACAGCTGATGATGAAATATTTTAATCACGCCCCTTTCTCGATCCTTATGCGATTAACTTTCAATAAAATCAATTTGCATTACAATTTACAATTCTGGCTCAATCTGCTTTTTTTTAGTAGGTACCTACTTTGTTATTTTTAGAGATATTAATCATGTTTTTTCTCTTGGGAGCTTTGCGGTTTCCGACGTTTGTATTATTCACTGCCCAACAGCAATTTGTATGATAATTGATTTTAGTACAAACGTGACTGCGATCGCATTTCACAACGCTACGTTCTACGTAGGTACCTATTGGGGGTTTACCAGATGCAAAATAATTCCCATATACCAATGGATGTGTGGGTAAATACCCAACGCATATTACGCAATATGCAAAAACCGAAAATGGCTAATTTTATAAAAATTTGAAAACTAAGCCTCCGTTTTTGTACAGAGTATCTAGGTAGGTACCTATATATACCCACAACTACCTACCTAATTATACACGTAATTCATTTGTTTTGTCAACTATAATAGTGATAGATTAAGGCGCGGGCCTTACTAATAAGAATTTTTTTTTTTTCGACTTTAATTTAAGAGGTCAGGTATTATTTTCCATTCAAATATCTCAACTGCAAGCTTTCCTAAATGTAAAGTTGCAGTCGGAACTAGATTTTACTATTAGTATGGCGCAGTGAATGACAAAAAAAAACACGAATTGTACAGACATAATGTACCTAGGTACCTATACTACCTGCCCGCAGGAATTTGTAAGCAAAAATATAACCCCCCAGCTCAAAACAAGAAAGAAGTCAAACGAATAATAATTTATGTATTATTTTTGCATTTGTAAAATGGTAACCGTTCGCAATTCGGTTCGGATATTATGTTTTAAATACAATTTACAACGAACCGGCGATTTGCATATGCCTCGTCTCGAGTTCCCTGGAAGAAGATTTCGTTTGCCGAAGGGTTCATTTGAGAATCGTCGATAACGAATGCGGATGCAAGAATCGCTGCGATGCGAGTATTTGCAAAAGAATATCGGGTACGAGTACGGAAACCCTAAATAATAGTCATTCCCATAATCGTGTAACTGTAGCCAATATTTAGTAGGTACTTATTTAATTTTTACAGACCGGATGGATACAATCCAATATAAATGTACATAGGAAATACATTAACATAAATTTTGATTTTTATAAGTGTAAGTTAAATAATAAAATAATAAACAAAAAACTAGAAGAAACGACAGTACTGAGAGCTATCCTGTCAGCAGTTTTGCTGAACTTGCTGAATTTTGCAAAACGTATGTCTGCTTCAACAACCCAATGATTGGGATGGGAGTCGTTTTCGTGGCGTTTTCAGAGAAAACGAATTCAAACAAGTCGTTTTGAAAACTGCGATATGTATGGGAAAACTTCTGTTTTCAATGAAGTTTTCGAGTGTTTTCGACTTGGTGTGACTAGGGTATCATCGAACCGGATATAGGTAGGTAGGATTTTAGTAATTGCTGCTCTGTAGCAAAAAAAGCCATGTCAAAGTTGAGAACTAATGTCTCTAAAAAAAAATCTAAATGACAAGGAGGTTTATATAAAGGCCGGTACACTGAATGATGGATTTGTAATGATTTATAATAGGCGTATTTTTTTGAGAACCTATAGCCAGCTCACTTTTACTTTTACATACAAAACTTGTATATTCACTTTTGGTTTTGTTATACTCACTTTCGGTTTTACATGTAAAATTGTTATACCCACTTTTGGTTTTGTTATAATCACTTCCCAAAAAAATAAGCCTAATGTCGTAGATAAGTTATTTGTTATTATATATTTTGAATCATTAACAAATCTGTAGTCAGTGTTGTTCACTTTAAAATTCATATAGGTACCTTGGGTACCTCTGATTTATTGCATCTATCTCACCAAAGTAAAGCAAAACTAAGAGCAAAATAAAAGACATTAAAAGCAGTTTACAAGAAGTTTCATGAACCATCTACCAGAATGGTGTGAATCTCGGAATCGTCATGTTTAGTAGAGTGTAGTTGTTGTAATTGCGTTCTGGCGAAGCTGATTTAAACTTTGAATTCCTAATTGTTTTTATTTATATTAATTGGCGTATTTTTTTGGGAAGTGAGTATAGCAAAACCAAAAGTGAGTATAACTATTTTAAAAGCAATCGGTGTATTTTTTTTTGGGAAGTGAGTAAAACAAAACCAAAAGTGAGTACATATAATAATTTTGCATGTAAAACCAAAAGTGAGTATAAAAGTTTTACATGTAAAGGTAAAAGTGGGCTAGCTATAGGCGTATTTTTTTGAGAATCTATAGCTAGCTCACTTTTACTTTTACATGCACAACTTTTATACTTACTTTTGGTTTTGTTATACTCACTTTTGGTTTTACATGCTAAATTGTTATACTCACTTTTGGTTTTGCTATACTCACTTCCCAAAAATAATACGCCTAATATAACAGATTAGTATCTATCAAAACATGATGCCAATGCCAACTCTGGAGAGTTTCGATTTGAACGCCATTCGTAACGGACGTTTTTCTTTTTAATTTCCCTCGTGGTTAAAAAAAATAATCCTTAAATATTGTGCGAATCAGCTTTCATTCCTGTGAATAAAACACAAATACAAAATAAACAATAATAAAACGTTACAACTATAAAAATATTTTTGTGCCACATAGTTAGTGGAAAAAATAAACAATAAACATAAAAAGTAACCTAAAAATAAAAATTTGAATTTTCACACGTGCGCCCATAGTGTATTATAAACGTTTGCCCTATATGGGGGGCTCCCATCTAAAAAGACCAGGGAGAGCTAACGCACCTTCCCACATAACAAGCACAAAAAGTGCAGCTCGTATGCTCCTCTTTTTAAAAAACGGGAAAAGTGCAATGGAGGAATCTAGTTCCCCAGTTAATAATCCACAAACAGGAAACAAAAAATTAAAGCGGTGCAACAACACACCACCATGCAATTATACCCAATCACTTATGGACACCTCAAACAAACTGGATGAAAATCCTTTTGCAATATTGGGCGACCTCAACATATCCAGGAGGCAGCTAAGTCCTAATGCAAAAGGAAAAAACAACCACAAAATTCCTGAGCAAACAACAGTTGATTGTCCCTTACCATCTCAGCATTTAAACATCACCGGAACAGCAACATCATCAACAGCAACATCATCAACAGCAACATCATCAACAACAACATCACCAACAGCAAATACTACAGAAACAAGTTCAACCACAAACTCAAAAAAGACAGAAAGATCCAACAAATCAGGTAAGTTTTGTCCACCAATTGTAATGTTTGACGCGGATACAAAACAACTCGCTGCAACATTGGTCGAAAAATCCAAAATTATTAAATTTAATTTTAAATTTGTTACGTGCAATAAGCATAAGACAAAGCTTATGGTAGATGAACCAGTGGTTCATCAGGAGATCATGAACTCTCTCAAAAACAATAATGAGGTTCAAGCATACTCCTTCACTCTTAAAGAGAACAAGACTGTTAACTTGATTCTTAAAGGGTTGTCCTCTGACTTCCTGACAGACGAAATACATGGGGAAATTGAAAATCAAGTCCCGGAAATAGTCGATAAAGTTTCTAATTTTGAAACTATAAAATCGAAACAAGACGGTATCAAATATAACCTTTTTACAGTAAGACTTATCCCAGGTAAATCAGCGGAGGAGATCCTAAAAATCAGGTACTTATTCCACTTTAGGGTTTTCTGGGAGAGGCCACATGGTAACAAGGGGGTACTCCAATGTAGGAGGTGCCAAAATTTCGGGCATTTAGCCAAAAATTGTGCCAACCACTACCGCTGCGTCAAATGTGACAATAAGCACCAACCAGGGTCGTGCCCCCTCAATGCCTTGCCCCGAGAGGAGGCTAAGGCTCGATGTGTAAATTGTGGACTGGACCATCCAGCCAATTACAAAGGTTGTAAATCCTATAAGGCATACACGGCTCAAAAAAGAAAGGTATTTAAAGAGGCCTTTGAAAGAAAAGAAAAGGCTTTGATAGTTCAACAGAGTCACTTACCAGTCGTAAACCGAGTCTCCTCCGGGGTATCGTTCGCTGACCTCCTAAAAAACGATAAAGTGGAAACCCAAATTATACCCTCCAATCCTAAAAATGTTAAAAACAATAGCAAAGACAATTTCCTCAACCAATGGAAGTTCCTACACTCCTAGGAAAAATAGAAAATTTTGTAAAAAATTTTAATAACTCTGGGGAATCAATACAAGAGAAGAGGATGAATTACCTTAATATCCTCAACCAAATTTTACTCAGTGATAAATAATGGCATTAAACATTTTAAGCTATAACATTGCGTCCCTTATTGACCACAGCAGGAGGATCGATCTTCTTAAAATCCTCCTTGCTAACGAAATTTCCATTGCATGTATCCAGGAAACCAGACTCTACAACCGCATTAAACCACACATTGACACATTTAACATTCTCCGTGATGATAGGGGCAGGGGCGTTGCTTTGATCATAAAAAACACAATAAAATACACACCAGAACATATTTCTAATACACGTTTTCCTTCAAAATTTATATCTGTCAAAATTAAATCTGCTGGGGTTAGTAAAAACATTCTTTTCGGCACAATCTACATTCCATCTAACAGTCAAAAACTCTGGATTCTTGAAGATCTCTCAAAAATCAAGCACAAAGCAGAAGCATTCGACGGTTGCATTATCGGAGGTGATTTAAACGCCAGACACACAAGTTGGGGAGACCACATAGTCAACCACAATGGCAGACACTTTGAAAATTGGATGTCATCAGTTGCCCCCACAATAACCAATCTCACAACACAAAGCCCCACTTTTCCGAGATCTGCATCATTTCTCGACCATTTCATCATTTCAACAAACTTAATCAATACCATTAGCCCTAACTTTTCAATAACATCTCTTCCATCATTCTCAGACCACTTCCCAATATTATTAAACCTCAACATTACAGACTTAGAAATTACTCCAGCAGAACAGACTCTTATCACCTCATTCAAAAACACACACTGGCCAAGTTTCAAAAGAGATCTCGATACCAGGCTTGGATCGTATACGCTCTCAGCCAACACATGTCTTTCAAACAGCGAGATCGACACACACATAGAAAACTTTAACATAATAATAAACGAAACAACAAATCTACACTCATCAATTTCCTCGGCTGAATTTAAAAAATACTCCCTCCTTCCGGAAAATATAAAAGTTCTTTTCAGAACTAAATCAAAATGGCAAAGAGATTTGAAAAACATCTTTCACAGATCATACAATCGCATAAACATTGAATACAAGAACCTCTCAAACAGAATCACACTACTCAAAAAAATCATACAGGAAAAAGTGAGGATATGGCTCAACGACAAATTCACTTCACGATTACTAAAAATTAAACCAGGTAGCAATGCCTTTAAATTAGCACATCAGTTCATGGGGAAAAAGAGCAAATTCGGTTGCAATGAAATCACAGTCAATGGTGTTCAAATTTCAGGTGAAAAAGAGGTAGTTTCGGCCTTCCAAAACCATTTCGCTGATGTTTATAAAGAGCAAATACCTAACAACGACCCACTCCTTACTAGAGAAGTACACACAACAACACAACAAGCTAGACGATCAATACCACAACATATCTTTTCATTCAACACAACTGAAAATGCACTGAATCACCCAGTGTCTCATATCTTTACCTCATCCATAATTATATCCGATACAATACATAGAATTAACACTAAAAAATCTTCAGGCCCAGATAGAATCTCAAATTTCCTAATCAAAAAATTTTCCCCTAACACTATTGACTTTCTTACAATCATTTTTAACAATTGTATAAACAACGGATATTTCCCAAGAGCATGGAAGACAGCAAAATTAATCCCCCTCATTAAAAAACCCAATAACTATAACATTAGCAATTTTAGGCCTATCTCACTCCTCTCAAACATCGGAAAATTATTAGAAAGAATAATCCTTGACAAATTAGATCGTCATGTTGAAGATAGTATAGAATTCATACCAGACTTTCAGTTCGGATTTAAAAAAGGTCACTCGACTGAACATGCCTTATTAAAAGTTCATAAAGACATCACAAATAACCTTAGGGAAATGAAGTGTACTGTTGCATGCTCTTTAGATGTCGAGAAAGCATTCGATAGTGTCTGGAATGACGGTCTAATTTACAAGTTATTACAATTTAACTACCCCCAACACATAATACACTTACTGATCAGCTTTCTATCAGAGAGATCTTTTTTCATACAAATACAAGAAACTAAATCTAACATTGAACACATACACAGGGGAGTGGCACAAGGTTCGATATTAGGTCCAAGATTATACAACCTTTTTATCCACGATTTCCCCCACACACTATTTTCTCAAAACACAATACAATCACAAGCCATTCTCTACGCTGATGACACTTTTGCATATGCTAGTGCGGACTACCCACTGGACGCCCTCAGACCTTTAGAGAACCATTTAAAATTAATCATTGAATACTACAAAAAATGGGGTATCAAGATAAATGAAGAGAAGTCTGAGTGCATCTGCTTCAGAAATGCTAGCGGGAAAGGCAAAGAAGGAGTGGTCAGAGAGAGTAAAAATTTGTCAATATCCTTGGGTAATAATCGCATAGAATTCAAAAATAGCTTAAAATACCTCGGAGTTAATTTCAACTCACTTTTCAAATTCAATAAACATGCACAGATAACAAAACTAAAGGCGAGAAAAGTCTCATACATGTTAATGCCATTACTAAAACATAAGTCTCTTAACAAAAAGGTTAAAATTTTGTTTTATAAAACTATGATCCGACCAATTTTAACTTACGCATTCCCGGTTTGGTTTTCAATTTCCCCAACGGCGGCCAGAGATTTGGAGCTCCTCGAAAGAAGAATATTACGTACTTGTTTAAACCAAAATTTTGAAACACGCAATAAACGCTTCTCTAATACACACATATATAGGGAATCTAAAACCATTCCGTTGATTAAATACACAAATTATTTAATGAACAAAACACTAAACAAAATGTCCTACAATGAAAACGAAACAATACAAAACATATACACCTCCCAAATAAACACAAACATTAACAACTCGCCGTATTTATCACCATTCAGCTTACTCACAGAAAACATCGACACTTCTCCTGATGGACCACAATTAACATTCTACCAAAATGCACAAAGTGGCCAAAACCGTGGCTAAATTACCAACTACCGAAACCTGTATATAAAACAGTCATTATCAAACAATAACAATTGGTGGACAAAACTTACCTGTGTTATATTATAAGCATTATACCTTATCATAACTATTATTTAAGAACCTACTTCTGTGATATTAATAATATATTAAATATAGTTATTATGGTATGGCTTCTCGAACATATAATATGTCTCCAATCCAATATTGAAATGTAAATATCCTTATCCTTTAATCATAATCTTTATATATACCTAGTATTAAATGAATGTATAAACATTCAATATCAATGAAGTCATAGAGTAAGAGAATTATCCATAATGTTTAGATATTCCCTTGCTCTCCCGTAGTTTTAAATAGTTTTAAGTATAGTATATAAGTAATAAACTTCCGACACCAAGTCGAAAGCGACAGCTCTATAGCTAATCACCCTTATTCCCGTTGGCGTTTGTCATATACGACTCTTTTGTCGTGACGTTATAAAAACGATATTCAGCTTTTTTTCAAACTTTTGTTAACGATTTTGCTTCTTTTTCTATGTGTTGACTGTATTTTCAAATCGCTTGTCTCAAAAAAGTTACAAACTCTGACTTAAAACCGAAATGAAATATTAGGCGTTTACGACAAACGCCAACGGGAATAGGGGTGATTTTTTGAGCAATAGCTTACAAATAAAATCGAAAACGTATAGCCATGTTGGCAATCGAACATCCAAATAAGAAAGAAAGAGAGAGCCATACATTACAGCCTCACATGTATTCATCAATGTAAAAGAAAAAAAAAATCAAATGTCAAAATATGTACGTATAATGTCGTTTTCCATTGGGACAATCAGATTTTTATTTCAGATCTCAGATTTTTCGTGGCGAATGGAACACGATAGGCAGATTGATCTGCTTTTGTAAATGTATTAGTGCATTATTAGACAGTACATCAGCTGTGCACATTTTTTTCGTTTGCCGATGAAAACATACGAATTTAATGTAGTCGAAATCCACAGACCACAGATGACGAGGAAGAAGACGAAGATGATAGTAATTGCTCCAAAATCAAGTCCATGCCCATTATTCACGTTTTTGTTCCGAATAATTGCTTTTCACGATGCTTTTCGTAATTTTGTTTTGAACACAAATTCCGAATGACGTAAAACAGCTGTGCAAGGTATATTGGTATTAGTGAGAGTGTGTGCAAATCTCGAAAATTATCGCGATCTGCAAAAAGTGATCCGAATCAAAAAAAAGATTGATTTTTTGTCCCAATGGAACACGAAAAGTGATCCGGATCAAAAAAAAGATTGATCTTATGTCCCAATGGAAAACCACATAAGTCTCAATGGCCGCGTTCAATGTGCTTAGGTACCTAAATATTTAGGTGACAGTTTATCATTGAACGGAAAATTGCCTAGTACCTAAGCTAAATGTCAAATGCCTTACATGTGTTAAGAATTGAACATTCACTTGCTGTTTTGACATCAACTGATCAACACATTAACTACCTACTAAAGAAAAATATAACATTATTGAAGTGCAAAATGAATGATTCTATTGATTCTTTTCTAAAAGCAGCTTTACAAATTGTCGGGTAAAAACCCCATCTAAAAGACACATTTTATTTAATTATTATCACACTTGTGTACGTGTTTATTTTATTATTCGTAGTCAATTTGCCGTAAGTTTCCTGGGTATCATCGATGTCATACAAAACACCGTCAATTGTAACTTGAAATTTCATTTTTTTTTTATTTTTCCAACTATAACAATAAAACAACATACAAATCTCAGCAAAGTTCAACAATGGAGTGAAAAATTCTTCGATTTCAATCAGCTGTTTATGACATTTCTCAAACCCACTAAGAAAGGCCCCGACCCATAGAATCCGTCACATCCGTTGCGGCAATGTTTTCGACTGACAGGTTGATAGAATACACAGTAGCTTATGGAACGTGACCCATAAGCAACGAACGTGCCGGATGCGACGGATAAAGTAGGTTTACTTTCTACTTTTCTGTCCGTCGAACCGTTGACAGTTGGCAGAGCGTGAGAGTAAGCATTTTCATTGGTGGAAATATAAGATAATGATAATGAGAGATATCATTGGCTGTCAACGTATGCGACGAATTCTATGGGACTGTTCGTTCCGTCGAATACGCCAATCCGTCGACGCAACGGTTGCGACGGATTCTATGGGTCGGGGCCTGAACTCAGGCAGAAATTCTTGGCTAACTTTCCAGTCACCACAGCTGACCGACCTCACGAAATTTGCCTAGATTTGCAGTCAAATCGACCAATCAGAGGCTGTTGACTAGCTAGGCAAAAGCGTATTGAACGCGGCCAATAAAGAATCTGAATCTGAATCTGAATCTGCCAACTCTGGATAGGTAAAACAAATTCTATTACAATATGATTAAAACAGCTGTCAATATTGACATTACTCTAGGTCTATGTGCATACACTTTACACAGAGTGTAGATTATTATTGTTTTGGATAAGGTGTTTAAAATTCAATGGCACAGAAAATACCAAATATATCTCGCCTATCGGCATCAATAATTCGTATCTTAGGATGCAATCCTGGTCCAATGACACTTCAAGGAACCAATACATACTTATTGGGAACCGGGAGAAAGTAAGTACATATTTAAATGCACAAATCATCGTTACAAAGTCCACTTTCTTATCTCTTATTTACAGACGAATTCTTATCGATACCGGCGATGAAGATGTTCCAGAATATATCAAAAACTTGAAACAAGTATTGGATGATGAAAAGGCAACAGTCAGCACAGTTATATTGACACATTGGCATCACGATCATGTCGGCGGAGTAAAGGATATTGTTAAACTAGCTAGGCAAGGTAATTTGTTGTCCAATATTCTTCTGTGAGTCAAACTAACATCAAACAATGAAAGCAAGTACCCACAAGGTCGTCAATTAAGTTGTGTACATAGTTGTACAACATTCTTGCAATCAAGTCCAATTAAAATATTATCGGGTCGCAGAGAAACATTTGTAAATTACATGCACACCAAGATACCTACTTAAATTTATTTTGTTTAGCATGTGATGTATGGAAGTTTCCCAGAACTGACGCGGAAGACACTTGCCCTGAGATACCAGTTGATGTTACAGTAGCCAAGCTTAAGAATGGTCAGGAAATTTCTGTAGATGGTGCTAGTATTAAGGTTGTTCATACTCCTGGGCATACTACCGATCATGTGATACTAACAATGAGCGATGGAACTCTTTTCAGTGGCGACTGTATTCTAGGTGAGTCGGAATGAGTTACAATACCCCTTATAATAATAATAAAACTAAATGGTATAGGCGAGGGAACCGCAGTCTTCGAGGATCTCTATGAGTACATGAAAAGCCTGAACCATATTTTGGAAATTAAACCTTCCGTGATTTATCCTGGTCATGGGAACATCATCAATGTATGATTAAGGCCCTATTCCAAAAAAGAGATTCTAATACATTTTCCTTTCCAGGATCCAGTTAATAAAATCCGGTATTATATTGACCATCGCAACAAAAGGGAGAATCAAATCATTCAATACTTTAAAGCTAACTCAGATGACGACCACACTGCAATGGATGTAGTGAAAGCCATATACAAGGAGACACCCGAGGCGCTATGGCCAGCGGCTGCCTTTAATGTTGGACACCACCTTAGGAAATTGAAAAGAGAGGGTCTATTGCATACTTCCGATTCTCTCAACCATCCGGAAGCGCGATGGAGAATAGTCACGAATATAAAGAATTCACTATAAACACACGCAAAATTTTAAGTGTAACGTTTTTATTTCTTAAATAAATAGTATTTCTATTCGCCTTCGTATGTTATTGTGGGATCCTTAAAGCAGTGCACATCTTCAAACCAAATATCTTCGGGCAGTGGTGCGTTCTCCTCGTCGTAAAAGTTTGTAGGCACGGGCGGGCCATTATCTCTGGGTTTCCTCAGAGGCAGAATCGTATCGTAGATGTAAACTAGCCCGTTGGTCGATCCGGGGACAGCACTTCCTTGCACCCACATTACATTATATTTGGTATTGATGCGCCAGATTCGGAGGCCTTTTATCTTTCTGTATCGGTTTCCCATGTGACCGGGAAGTTTAGTTCCTGGCCAGACGCGACCTTTTTCACCGCCACCGCCAATGTTTCCTGGACGACGATGGGTTTTAGTGACACCATGGGAGGCGGGCATGCCCTTGAAACCATGACGTTTCACAACACCTTGGAAACCATGATCTACACTGCAATGATAGATGATTGATTTCTTTTATCAAAGTATTGTTTTTACTTTAGTGCGTTTCATAAAAGTTTAATTTTGTTGAGCCTCTGGCTGCAAACACACAAAAGCTCTGATAGCAAAGGATTTACTAGGATATACTCCTGCGCTTCATTTCTAAATGGAACAGTCTGAGGTGATGTAAAACAATGACCCGATTTGTTGTATTTTGTTACAACTGATTGGCTGGACTACCACTAGAACCTTACGGTTTCATACCTGAACACATACCAGATATCAGAGACGATCTTAAACATCTTAGTAGAATGTTAAGTAAAAGAAAAATCCACGGTGGCAGATAATAATTAACCAAAGCAATTTACAATCAAATAATAAAAAATTCAAAAACTTACGTTTTTCCTCTGACGTCTACAAAATCTCCCACTCGAAAATGCGTAACATCCAACCGGGTTCCAGCCTGAATAGCTGCGTTTGGAGTGACCAAGAATCGGGCGAGATTTTTCTTTGGCATTACTCCAGAATCATTGAAAAGACCACAATACTCTTTCGTCAGTAGTGAGGGATCTGCGCTTTCAGCACCCACCAACAAACAACCGTACTTGTTTATATTTACTACTGATGGCTTTTGAGCTGGAGTGTATTCCTCTGGTGGGATGTATTTAATAACATGATTGTCGACTATATGCAACAAGGTAGTTCTGATACGTTGTCCATTTTTCAGCCAAAGTGGATACTGGCCAATCTTTCGCGCAAGCAGTCCGGTACGTCGACTCTGTGGAGTCCATTCAACATTTACTTGTGGCTCGGCTTTCAAAAGGCTCAATTTCGACTGGTCGTAGGTTTGCACGCCTTTGATAATAGCCGGTGGACCGAAAGTATCGTGTATTATTTCCTTGACAAAAACTTTGTTTTCTGGGGTTATGTTATCATCGTGGATCTGAATTAATTTGAAATTGCTCAATTAAATGGCCATTATTGAAAGTTATCTAATACATACCACTCGATTTTTTCGTACAAACCAATAAGGATTACGTAGTTTTGGTCGGTTCAAGTGGCCTTTTTCTCTGATTTGAATAAGGGCTGGAGAAACTCTATAAAGATGTGTTGTATTGCAAAAGAAAATATTACATGTCGGTACTACCTTAATCGGGAAAAGTCCAACACTAGATTTTTAAATAAACTTGCATTTTTTGTTATTATGGACATTTTTATAAAATAACCTCGGAGGCAACACGAAGTTTTTAAAGAAACATCTGAATCTGATCAAGTGACAGTTGTTAGTAATGTTTGATTACAGCACCGAATTTGAAAAAAACATATTCAGCGAGTTTCCTTTTGCCCTCATAAAGGCGTTTTTCTTTTTTAGAGCTCGAGCATTATAAGCGCGCTCTGAACCGAGCGTACTCAGAGCGTTCTGATTTGTTTATGAAACACACTTGAGCACATACATAGATGTAATATGGTTATTTTTATTTATTAATTGTTATTAATTAATTTGGTTAACATTCTGCCCCAGAACAACAATGGCGGATGACATTCCAACTATATATTTTGTTTATCCTGTTTTTTTCTGTCAAATGAGACTGTACGTGCGTAATCAACTTTTTACTCAGACTGCTCAGTCAAATTATTCTGAGCTCATAGAGCCCGCTCTGAACCTGCTCTGAACATTCTCTGAGCTAAAAAAAGAAACACGAACTTTTTTTTTGACAGTTCAGGCTCGCTCTGAACTAAAAAAGAAAAACGCCTATTGAGTGTGTAGTGGTGTAGTGTATATAGGTATATGGAAAGATATGAAGGAAACAGAATGTTGAAAACTATTCTGCCCGTTCGCGTACCCAATTTTAATCGATCGCATTCGATATAAATCATTCGCCCAAAATCTATACGATTTCTCTCGATTATTCGCAAGGTTAAGTTCAAACGAATGTTTTATTCGCTAGTTAGTGGAACGCGAGTTAAGTGATTTGGATTGCGAATAAACTTTGACAATTCGCGCCAAGGGTGTTTTCGTTCGCGGCAAAAAGTTTCGAATTCGAAATTTCGTTATTTAAACTGTTTATGAACTTGTTTTCTTAATACATTTCGATGGAATAATTAACCATCCTCCAATTAAAAATAATAAAATGTTCAATTTTCTGTTTATAAATGCATAAAAAGTGGTTTGTTCGCATATCATCAATTTGTTCGTTCGCTCTCATGTGAATGGTCCTATAGTGGACGATTTAACAAATAAAAAAAATAGGGAACACAATTAGATACCCAATCGATAACCACATTTTTAGAAATCGAATCCAACATTACCAGCAGTAAATCTGAAAGCGAACAGATTTGTGTATAAACGGGACCTCTCGCTGTTTCTGCTGTCAAAAATATGTTGATGTCATGTTGAGAATCTTCGCTTCTATTTTTGTGTGATCTTTTTGCATCTAATTTGTTTTTTGTTGTTTGTCTGAATTTATGATAACATTTTACTGCTGGCGGAACTGATATGAAACCGATCAATAAACTGCCTTTTGCTAAAACAAGTACCCAAACGCGAACTACAGTATGTAGGAAAAAAATTGAGCCTGCAACTTTTTAGAAATTCATTGGCAAAGAAAAATTACAGACCTCAAAATGCAATCGTCTGTACCATTGCAACCACAATTAAACCATCGAATACTTTTAGTGAATTTAAGAAAATCAATTGAGTTATGGTTCCTTGGTAGACGAGATGAAATGGACAATGAATGGGATGATTCATATACGGATGATATACAAAATGCAATAATTGCAATCGTGTCCGATGGCCTACAATTGAGTATGGTAAGTATGGTTGCGTTTTGTGATTATGTTTATGGTTTTATTAGGTACTAAAATAGATAAAAATATTATGCACTGTTTTGGTTGATTTTAACTCCGAAAATGGTAAACCTACTACACATTGACCAAGTACTTTAGAGAAGTTGCCATAAGCTGGGTTTTTTTTAGTCCAATTTATTAGGTATCTATTCTACAGTTTGGTTAACTTTCACCAATGCTTTTCACACTTGCTTTTGATGTCGTTCATCCGAGCGTATAACAAAACAAATAAATACCACTATACCGAAATTTCTACACACCCATATTAATAAGACGTGTTATTAATGCATTCATTCTTAAAGTTACCGGACTAACATGATTGTCCCGCTTTCTACTCAACAGCAACGGCTTGATAACTAATCAGTGTTTACTATTTTTTTCAGAAGTTATCAAACAAATCTCGTTTACAAAAATTCACAGATGACTTACGCTGGCTAAGGGAATCCGTTCAATTTAACAATGCAAGTTCATTAGCAGTGTCCGAATCAATCACTCCTAGAAACTTCCTTACCAAATGGGTTCAAGAAAACCTTAAAGAACATCGCCTGTGCTCTTGCCTACAGATGCTAGTTACCGATAAGGAGCTACTTAACACCTACTACACAGAATACTCATTCCTCCGCAATGACAAATACGCAACCGCACTGTTTATCAGTATATCAGCGTTAGAACTGAATCGCAGTTCCTTACTAACACAAATTGATCCGACACTCTTTGCGGAAAGTCTACTTAATGTCAAACGCGCTACATCACACCCGAATCTCTCGATGTCACCCCCGAGAAGAGCACCACTCCGACCTAGTATTGCCATTTCAGACTCTTCCTCTTATGTTAAGCATATACGTCCCCGAAGCACAATTCGAAAGTGGAACAGTCTACCCGCCTTGAACCAACATGGAACAAAGAAACGCGCAAGAAGTCAAACTATGGGAAATGTCCGCGATGTTCGTGTAAACATTGGCCGACTCCATAAAGCCCTAGACATACAAAATAAAAACAAACAATTGAAAGAACAAAATACAGAGTCTATGCAATCGACTCCATCGTCGGGGTATAGTAAGTCCACCAGCGAATCGCATAGTAGTTCATCCATCGGGATAGAACTTATCAAATGCGATGACATAAAGATCTGGGAAGATCATAATTTCAGTCACAGTACGGGGGATACACAAACGAATAAAGTATCCCCAACAGTGGGAACTTCATCGCTGGATATGAACTGCGATCGTCAATCACAGTCCTGCAGCAGTCCGAGTCCTGTAAACAGTTTTCTTTCGAATATCTTTTCAGTTTCATCATTTCGTGGCCACTCAGGTAGTAGTTGGAATGAGAGTTCGACCTCGATGTGTTATTCGACGTCAGCTCAGACGGACAGTGTTTTGAATTCATTTCTGCCACGATGCGGTGAAAAGCTACCTCCACGAAAGACAAGCAATCTGTTTGAAGATTCAAGCGCTTCGATGCATACGAAAATGATACAAGGTGCTCAGGCCATTGGTGGTCAGAGTTTGACTGCATTTCTGCAAAGTGCGCAGTTTTCTAGGAACAATACGGAGCTGGAGAGAGAGAATGCACATTTTCGAATTTGTGAGGCGATAATCTCTGCAATCGAGCGAATCAAGTGTCAGAAGATGGAATCAGATGAAATAGAAAACGATGCCGCGAAGCAGTGTGCAAGTAAAAGTAAGTTTTCTTTCATTCAATTTTTGTTTCATGCATGCGTGAGCCACTCCTGTAAATTATATTTGTTAAGTCATGTCGACACTCTACTGATGCCAATAAACCCTAATCGAGTTCGCATAAAAAGAGTTGAGTAAATGTTTATTAACCCGTAAGGTGGATTGTGATACGTTTACATCATCCCCTAATAGAAAGTGTATTATTTTGTTGTTGACATGCTAATAAAAAACAAATTTCCTTTAAGTAAGACATACATTTCAATGTAGATAACCCCGGAAGCTCATCCCAGGCTTACGAGTGTTTAGATCCCAACCGAAAGCATGGTACAGAACAAATTCAAGACAATGAAGTTGAGGTACTTTTTTTTAACAGTATGTGTGAAAAATTCAATTAATTTAACAAATTTTAAGGAGAGTGTAGATATTAGTGAACATACGCCCTACGCTGAACTGGGGGAAAATTCGTTGGACGATCTTCGATCAGCGGAGAATATTGGACTTTCTTTGATTTCAAAGTTTAACGATAAACACCTTCCAAAAGTGTCTGATTTAAAATGGCTTGTATCGGAAGAAGTTAGTGGATTTTAGTTGTCTACTATTAACTGACTAATACCATTTTTTTTAAAGGATACTCCTCAGCAACTCCTTCCAATGCCACAGCAATCCAACAATCCAGATGATTTTGTAATGCCAATGGTTACTAGAGGGACGCGATATTGGGCACCACCTAGACAACAGATCATTTTCACAAACCACCCAACGCCACAGTAACTAACAATTTTTTGTGTCTAAAGGTTTATAACTCAAATTTACCTTTTAGGAGGAAGCTATTAATCCAAAGACAGAACTATCGCTGCGCTGGCTGTGGAATGCGAGTATCTACAAGTCACATCAAGAGTTTCCGGTATTGTACGTATCTAGGGAAGTATCATTGTACCGGGTGTCATCGGAATCAAATATCAGCGATACCTTCCAAAGTGCTACATTTGTAAGGTTTATTGATAGCTTCCAAATATATCATTTGATTCTAGTTTTGTTTTTTTAGGTGGGATTTCAATTTTTATCCTGTCAGTGTTTTTGCATACCGCCTGTTGGAACAAATGTGGACATATCCGCTGTTTTATGTTCCCGACTTAAACCCTGCATTGTATGCCAACAGTAAAGCCCTACGAAGCGCAAGACTGAAAAGGGTGCAAACGCAGTTCGTAAGGGAATTCATCACTGTGTGTCGCTTTGCGGAAAAGTAAGTTTAAACAGATTTAGTAAAGATTGTCTTTAATGTATATGGTTTGCAGCGAACGCGTCTATTTTGCGTCCGTGCCAGACTACATATCAACCGATCCAGATACGTGGTCTATGTCCGATCTAATTGATGCCAAAACGAAGACTATACACAAATCTCTGCATGATTTGATACGAAAATGTGAGGACCACATATTCAATTGTGTGGTAAGTCGATATAGACGCTAATGTACCTTCGATTTGTAGTACCTCTTCTTCTTTCAGCTATGCACAGCGCGTGGATTTATCTGTGAGTTTTGTCGCAAGCAAATCGTCATATTTCCATGGCAACCGAAAGTGTTACGGTGCGATAAGTGTGGCTCGTGCTACCACTGCAGTTGCTGGAAGGCACAATTTGATTGCCCCAAGTGCCAACGACTTAAATCTCGCCAATTACAGATATGAATTGTTCCCGCACTGTGTTAAATATAGAAAATCATTGGTGCATATTTTTACAACAATTTACGTAACTCTTTTTGTTTTAAAGTTAACAAGTAAAAAACAAGATAAACAACTTATGTGATATTAAAAATTCGAAGATTTTACCATTAAGTAAAAATATATAAAATATTCGTATAAAAAGAGTATAAACGAGACAACGATTGGTTATTAGTTCATCTTTGTTTATGGTGCTGAGGCTGTTCTGACAAAAGGATGCTTTTTGCGTTCCTCCTTACAAGTTATCACGATTTTTGCATTTGGAGTTTCAATGACTGCATTTTGTCGCAAGAGTTTCTGTCGTATACTTGGGCGCTTCGTTTTTATTTTCTTACGATGAGGTGATGATGACTTTGAAGTCTTTGTCGACTTTGTTTGTGACTTGGTTCCTGAATCAATTTTGTCTGATCGTTCTTTTTTTCTGGACGTTGATGGTTTTTCTCCGTGCCGCTGCTTTTCATTCTTGTTCGTCAGCTGTGTTGTATTCGTTTTTGGTATAGACTTTTTTTGAGTTTCTCCGAGCTCCGCTTTATTCACTTTTTCTTGTTGAGCGATTTCTTCGATTTTCTTTTCCTTAAAAACAATAACAGTCGTATTTCAGACACACAAAATCAGATTAAGTACTTACAAACATTTGACGTTTTTTCTTATCACGTCTTGCTAACACCACAACCCATCCACCGTAGAGAATCATTATAAGGGCTGGTACTAAGATACCAGCCAATACGGCAGTCTTTCTTATCCAAGCATGATAAATAGCCAGGAAAATCACAAATGATGCAACTATCACAGCCACCAGACGTCCATTTGCCTTTCGTTCTTCCTGCAACAAAAAGTGGAGTTGGGCGCCATTTAAGAATGTATTTTAGAAAAAATAAATTATTAAATAAAAAAGAGTAAGAAAACGCTGTAAAACATTTAATTGCTTTAGTAAAATGCTAAAGAAAATCCCGAATAACTAATACAAAGTTGAAGATACATATATTATGTAGGATATAGAAAAAGGGCATGTACAATATAGTACCTATCTACTAAAATCTAAGAGATGCAAACACTATGAGCAAAATTAAAACCTTCGTTAGAAGTCTTCACTGGCCCTCAAAAGTGCTATAGGTTATATTGGATTTTCTGATTGCTATAGCTAATATCCTACGGTTAAAGACACGAGCCAATTCTAATTTGGCTTTATTGCGTTTCAGAAAACGAGATAGGACCAATTTGGTATTAATTCGTTTTTATTTTTCGTAAATGAATAAACAGTGGAGTACGTTTGGGGGACAATGGGACCTGCTGCAACATCTCCGCTTGGGACCACTGCGAGGGTCAATGTTAGATTTAGAGTAGTTGGATTAAGTAAGGTAGATGAAAAGAGTCTCTAAATCCATCCGCACCTACTCCAAAAACCAACAGTAACCCCAAGCAAGGGCAGCTTAGTTTATACCAGCGGATTTTCATGATAATATGTACTTTATTTGGCCTTATTTCCAAATCTTTTTTCGTTTGGCTTTATTTCACGTCACGATGTATATGGTATAGTATACCTAATGAAGCATTATACATACACTAGCTGTGCCCGCAACTTTGTTCGGGTAGTGACATATAAGTTGCTTAAGTTTATTTACCTATAAGCCATCTGCGCACCTCCTCGGACAAACAATGTTATTCCAGTAGCCAGTCATTTTCAGAGACAAAGGGAAAACACCAAAATGGAGAAAATTATTATAGATTCAGTACCTGCGGAACGCACTCTGTTTGGGAATGTTTTATTTTTTTTTGGGACGAATAACAACTAGGTCCAATTTTGTAGATAGCTGAATTGATAGATATATACTTGGATATTTAGAAAATAAAAACGTTTGCTGCAATTTGGATTGCGCCTGGGAACCCTCCAACACAAGATACTAAGAACATTGAGCCACTGCGCCCGGTTTTTTTTTCCTTCCTACGTATTTAAGGGGTGGGCACAGTAGCGCAGTGGTTAGTGGGTTGGACTGCTGTGTGAGGGATCTCGGGTTTGATCCCAGGAAAAACACAAATTATGCCTTAAGGTTTTTTCTAATGCGCCACCTCTCGCGAACGTCTGACAAACATCCGAGAGTATGACTGTCCTGAAAAAGCTTCTCAATTCAGGCGTTCGGACTCGCCATAAAATTGTAGGTCTCTTCCATTCGTCCCAAAAATAGAAACTCACACAAAACGAATGGTTGCGAGAAGCTAGGCCTAGGGTGTCTACATCTACACGCCTGTTGAGCCACCTATTTATTTCTTTTTCTTACATATTTAAGGGACACTAATGTCGTTTTCGGTTTGTCGTCCGGAAGCAATCCGAACGCTTCTGAAAGCATTCGATTGGCACTCAACTGACAGTTCTTCTACTGAAAAGAAGAGAAATTTGCTTCTGGATTTGAATTCAGAATCGCGGAGAGTTCTTCCTGACTGTTCTGGACGACCAACCGAAAACGACATAAGAAAGTCAAAAATGTATTGATTTCACAATATTTTAACGGCTATTAGAGCAGTGATGATGGTAATTGCACTTTTCATGTCTTCGTCCTCGTATTAGAGTAGTCAAGTAGCTTCACATATCATTAGCTAATATCATAAAAGAGGAAGAATTTTCTTTATTTGAAATTAAATTTTATTTTCTAACTGCAACATCCGCTATTTATTATCTGTAAACATTCTGAACACCTGTCTGGTTTTCTTGGCCTTTGTAGACGTAGAGTAGGAGTGGAAAGAATTCCAAATAATGTCTGCAATTTGTCAGTACTATATACCGCAATAGGAATATTCAATTAACTCTCTTATAAGCTAAAAGAATGCTCTAACTTGTTTATTTTTCTTGTTCTGTCCTCGGTGAAGATGAAAATACCTACCTGTACGTAAAGTTTTATTTTTAGTACTATATACAATCACAAAGTATGTTGCAAAACGCTTGCGCATGCTATACAATTAACACTTTAATGTGCGTAAATCGATTTTTAAAGGAGACCTGCTAAATTTCATTAAGAACATACACTCATTTCCTTGAAATAGAAAGTTCAAATAAAATTAATGTCGGATCGGGGGCACATGACATTCTGGTTTTTCGGTTTTCTGTTTTATAAGCACAATACATTTGTATTAATATTGACTTACTCTCGATTCTTTATCGAGTATTTCCTTGAGATTTTCTTCAATATCCTTTTCGGATAATTTTCTTTCTTTAATATCTTTTTCAGATACTATTTTCTTTTCCTTAATATCTTTTTCGGGTATTTTAATTTCTTTGGACTTTTCGGTTATTTTCCTTGAATCCATTTTAAATTTAATTGTAATAACAAAATGGCAATAAATAAAAACACGTCTTCCTTATGGGTTTAGCTCAGTAATAAATTTGCTATCCATTGGTATTTGTTCAGAAATATCACTTTTATTACACATTTGTTTCACTTCATGTTTCACGCAACAACTGCGAATATTTCGAGTTTGTTGAACGAGATCAACACCTTGCCGTTACCAAATTAATACTGGAGACTCAACATTCGATTTCCGAAATATAGTTGGAACAACACATTTTCGTGGAGCGAACTGGAGAGGTACATTTTATGTACTTGTGTTAATTTTGTTTACACAACAATAAATTATTCAGAATTGTATACGTATAGACAGTTTCGAATATTGCTATTCTTCACAGTTGATTCGAAACATAAAATTTTCCAGTAGCTTTATCGTGATTATGGACAAGACGTGATTCTGGTAATTGTTTTTTTGCAACGTTTTTAATTACTTTGTTTTCGTAGTTGTTTATTTGCAATTGTTGATTTTTTTTTTTCATTTTCAAGTTTAATTCATGAAAATGTTGCTGTTGATCAGTAGATATATGTTATAGGATATATATGTCGTTTGCAAGAACAGGCCGGCCTGGGCCCTATCATAGATAGTCGCAAACTTATTAATTTCAAAAACGTTAATACATATTTTTATCGTTTTCTATTTATTTCGCTTGGGGATTCACTCATTCTGAAATGCAAATACAGCTTCGATAATATTTTTAGAATCCGATTGATTACAAAAAGCCAACTATCGGTTCCGTCCTTACTTATTATACGTACCGCAATCAAATTGTATAACTGGCGTTTGTATGATCGTCACCAAATCCCGAAAATGAAAAATTCGATTTGAGAAAAACGACAGTTCACCGCATTTTCGATACCATTTAACAACACAAAAATGCGTTTCACTAGTTTATGGTTAGTTGATTGGTAGATAAGTATCTATTTGACTTTGACCATCATATTTGATCAAGATCCAAATGTTTGCTCGGTTTTTTAGGCCTAATGATTCTCATTGGTTAAAGCGTGCAGCAATTGTAGTTATCCAATCTCCAATTAATAAGTAGAATATTAGGAACATATTCACATTAAAGATATGTAACATGCTCTCCTGTAGTGCCCGATCTTCGTTTCGCTTTATTGTCGGTATCTGATATTTTTTAAGAATAGCTAACCTGATTCGTTAAAAAATTGCACGCGGAAAATTATGAACAGGACCTTATAGACGTTGGTTTTAACGTTTGTGTCAAGTTTACTTCAAACAAAAGAGCTGCTTCATTAACTTACAATAGCGCTAAACGCTTTGATCGTCACAGAAAATGCTTGTTTCCAATTTAAGTGGGTAGCTGCACAATGCAAGCGGGAAATATCTAGATCTGCAAAAAATATATCCTTGCCCAATGGAACACAATGCGAAATACAGTAAACATATCCACGCTATGCTTTCTCTAATAGAAATTGTTCTTTATTCACAAAAAATGGATTAACAGTTAGTAAAAATAAAACAATGTTTTTAGTTCTACAATAACGTCTAAAATACTGCCAAAGATTCTTTTGTCTGCCCGTTCGAAATTAGAACGTTACATACGCAGTTGATTTCCAACGCCCGTCCCATAAAAAAAAAAACAAATAAACAAATACACTTGATTATCTTTAATATTATATTTTAAATAAAGTCCTTATATATACTTAAAAATGACAACAGAGCATATCCTTAACTACTTTCTACCTATACATGTGAGAATATTTTCGGCACTATATTCTACCTTGCATACTCTCTTTAAGTTATTATTCGAAAAGACTACGGGTGCTGTAGAACTTACAGCACTCAATGTCAATCCGTTACTACTATCGCCATTTACCCGTAGCGCGTCAAGCTTGTTCACGTGCCAGATCCTCAAACTGCCATCAGTGCACCCTGATGCAATTCTATCACCACTGTTGCTCCACGAGATGCTGGTGATACTTGAGCTGTGTTCTTTCAACTCGCAGAGTTGCTGCCCAGCAGCAAGGTCTAAAATTCGAATCTTTCTCTCATCTCCAGCTGCTGCTAGATACTTTCCATCGGGACTGAATGCTATCGATGTGATTGCCAGCTTGGATTCAGAGAATACTCTGAACACTTTTCCACTTGCTACAGACCACAGGCGAATTGAGAAATCATCGGAACCAGTTGCAATGTAACTTCCATTTGGATGAAATGCAACCGAATTAATGTCTTGTGTATGACCAATGTAGGTTATCAGCGGAAATTCCCTCTCCAGGCTCCATAGACGTGCTGTCAAATCTTTGGAACCAGTTGCGACATATGAACTGATTGGACTTTCGTTGAGACACCATATGGGGTTGTTATGACCACTGTAAACGCGGCCACACTGATAGTTTTTGCCAGACCAACAACGCATTGATTCGTCCTTTGAGACGGTCAAAAGGATAGGAAAGTGTGAAGAAAAGCGCAGATCTGTGATACCTCGACTGTGCCCTCGCAGGAGAATCTCTCCATCAACTGATTGATTGTTTAACCCTTTAAGAAAGTCATTATGGTCAGTCTCATCATCATCGTCTTCTTCTTCTTCTTCTTCTGTGAAACGATTATTTGTATTCCATGGGCAGGTTGACTCGTTAAAACTAGAGTAGACGTTCTTGCCTCGCAGAGATTGGCTGCTATGCTGCCAAAGCTTCACAACAGAATCATCAAAACCTGCAGCTACGTGACAATGATTCTTGTCACAGTGGCCTGCAGATAGAAACTTATTTGGGTCAAATACCTTAATATAGTGTGGATAGTCCTGTTGAACCTTTTTCATCTCATTCACAACCACATGAATGTTCTTGAGTGCAATTTTAAAAATGTTTGGTTGAACTTTGGAAACCTCAGGGATTTCCTTCTTGATAGGCTTCACTGGTAACGGTGGCTTCATTTCGGTCAGCAGTCGCCTTTCCTTTTCCTTAATAAAGATCAAGTTGTCCGACTTATTGTCTCTGACATCGATTACGTTTATGTGAATCCAAGTATGAATAGTGCTAAGGAGCAGAACATTTGCGTGATTCTTTAGGAAGTTGTTCAAAATCTGAATGGCATCGATGTTAACGTCAATTTCGAACTTGGAGCTGCGAAACGCAATGATTTCTCGTACATTCTCTGCAGCATCGAGATTTGGACAAGTCGAGAGCAGTTTTACCAAAGTTATAAAGTATCTTCCCCTGAAGTTGGTATTAACCTCGGCATCATTTTTCACCCGAACAATAGGATCAACATCTGTTGGCACGTGAAGAGCGTTTTTACGAAGAAAGTCTACAGCTTGGGAAGATTCGCGACTCTTTAGAATCTCCAAGTATAAGTGGCAAATCAGTGGTCCATAGAATCTACGCAACTGTATTTTGATTTCCAGCTTTTGGTTCTCAGTAAAATCAGTGAATTTTGAGAACTGCTCATCGATAAACTTGTAGTTGTTTGATATGCACGTTACGTTGGAGAAAAGAAAGAAATTATTGATAAAGACATCGTTCTTGATCATTTTGTTGAAGAAAAATTGTTTGTTCACTTGGGACAGATTGAAATCAGCTCTTCGTACTTTTTTAGTGGTGATATACTTTTTATCTTTCATGTAGGCGCAGACCGCCAAACGAATAAATTCAGTCCTCGCCTTTTTGCTCTTTTGGTCCTCGCTGGGAGTTTTATGCCGTTTTCCATGGTTCATGGTGATGGTTGGGTAGTTCGGTCTTATCTAATTTTATGCACTTTTATGACTGTATTTATATTTAAATTAGTTTCGATTTGTTTATGCTTAATTATTTTTGTTTGGTATTTTAAGAAAAGTTGCTGATTGCAGTGACGGTGCTGTCAAAAGATTTGGTCTAAAGTGACATTTGTATTGTAAACTGGAAAACACCATGGAAGTCTAAATTCTGCAGTACTGCCAGAGTACAACACATATGTATACGTTTTTACAAAAGTGTACTTTTTGGTAGGTCTACCTACCCTACCCACAGCTTTTAAAGCTAAGTACGCTGTTCGAGCGAAACTAAATTTTAGCGGCTCTCCAATTTTTCTCTCCAAATACTAGCTGAAACCCTAGCTAAATTTTGTCATGGAGTGCGTTGTGGATATAAGTGGCACAGAAAACAGATGTTTGTAGAAAATAATTTTCTTCAAAAAATCATCGACACGAAAAACGTTTTATTTTCGTTGCACTTTCTCTTTTCCTTGTCTGCTATTCTTCGATCTCAAAATTTTCACTTTCAAAGGCTTTCTCATAGAGGATCGAGGTATTCATTGAAAAAACTCATCCTTATTTACTTTTGGGCAACGCAAAATCACAACATAAAAAAAATACCAGGGGCCAGTACCACGAAACAACAAGTATTGTTAAACAGTAGCAATTTATCGCAGCAATATGTTAAAATGCTCCTATTCCACAATACTTGTTGTTTCGTGGTACAGGCCCCAGATCTGTCAAAATTTAGCTTGAAAAATTGTGCCGAACCATTAATGCGCGCTAAATTCTGACTTAAATTTTGCTTAGCAGTTTTAGAGAGAATTTTGTACTAAACTTAAACAAAGAATTATGATGTTAGAAAGTGGCAAGTGGAAATAAAATACTGAATTGCAATAATTGATGAAGAGCATGAAATTAGAGAATTATTCCCTATTTAAAGATTGGTGTTTGCGTTTGGTAAACTTCTCTTTTCAACACTTTCAAAAATGTCAGAAAATTAGCCGAGAATAATTATTTAGTACAATTGACACACGGCCTAAAATGAGCGAATTGTAGGTCGTTTTTTCGTACCTCCTTTCTCAACTATGTAATAAATTTGCTTTAAAAAGTAGACAAATGTTTTTTTTAATACTTCTCTCGGAAAATTTGAGCCTATACTAATTTAACTGCGCTCCGGAATGCTTGCAGATAGTGGTTAAATGGGTAAATTTATTGTTGTATGCTATAGTCGTCTGGAAATATGTCCCCAACACGAAGCGAGTTCAGAAGTTTGCTTCTTCTGTAGCAAAAGGAACACATTAGTTGTCTTTCACAACAGTTGATGATAAATAAATGTTCGACAGATGATATGGATCGCACATGTACCTACATGCGTTCTCGGGCTGTTGGTTGCAAATAAGAATTAAATCCATATATGTATTAAATGGTCTATTATAAATTACAAGACCGACATTTTTGTTAATAAAAGTATTTATTTTAACGACAACAAACTAAACAGACATGTTAAGTTAAAAATTAAACTTCAGCGGATGCTCAGGGAAATATCCCCCACTTTTGAAAACTTGTTTTGTAAGTCGGTTTACATTGCGGTCATTGTTCATGTACGGGCCATTAAATATTTCGTATGCCAACGCCTTTACAATAGCGTCTCCTTCGGCGCAAATTGTTAGTGCCAACAGCAGCTCATGATCAGATAGTCTTAAGCCAATGCAATATGCTCTGGATGCACGTGATGTACTGGCAAACATAGCATAAATCTGAGCAACGATTTCCGTTAGCCGTTGGATTTCAATGTGCTTCTCTACAATCTCTGGCCCGTACTTTGTCAGAAGCAGCTCCGCCGACATTTGCAGTCGTAATATTGAACGTTCTATACACTGCGCTGCTGCCTCTAACGAAGGATGCAGAGCTTCACCTAAATTAAGTTTTGATTTCGGATTCTCTATAGTAGAACCCTCCATGAATTTCGAAAATATGTGCCCGGGATGGAACATCGGGTTTCTTGACTTTCGCACCGTCTCATGAATAAAGGCACCTGCATGTTGCAAGCCGCTTAAAGAGATGAACATTCGGAGAGAATCGAGCGGTTCCGATTGCGTGTACAGTGCCAATGCGTTGCGAAAATCAATTTCAGTTGTTTCCCCTTTGAGTAGAGATTTTGGTCCAATTACATCTATAATTTTGGAAGAGTTCTCCATGAGCCTTGTGAGGGTATAGTACTAAAAGGAGACATTTCGTAATATCTTATAAATGTAGCACTGTGGTATGAGTTACCTTTGTGACGGCTGACTCCATACTGACGTCCTGTGATTCGAATTCGTCCAGCAATCCCGCTGATAGATAAATCATGCTTTCCATAGCATACGTGCTAGTAATCATCTTTGAGATGTGCTTCTTTGTACCTTCTAAATCTCTATAAATCATAACTCATGGAGGAAACATGGAAGGTGCTTGCGAGGTTACTTACTTTAAAAACACTCCCAATTGTTTGGTTCGGATACTGTGCTGCGTTAGTGAATTGACTAACTTCTTGGACAGCCCTAAGCCAATCATGGAACTTCGCAATCGACTGCTTCGTAAAATTATCTCGGCTGGTATGCTTCCCTCATTTGGTGTACCAACAACGCAACTTTCTGGCAATTTCACATTGTCGAACTGCACCTTGGATGTCATAATTCCACGACATCCAATTGTTTCATGTTGCACTCCGACTTTTACTCCAGGCGTAGATTTTTCGACTAAGAAAATGGTTGTTGTCTTACCCACATCTTCTGCCATATTCAATTTTACTGTTTGCGCAATAACTAGGAATAGTCCGGCAGCTGGTCCATTTATAACAAATGCTTTCTCTCCGTTCAAAACCCACACTTCATCGTCGGGATCATATTTAGCTGTTGTGTTAAAGTAGCCATCATCCGACTCATTGTACTCAAATATAGCCTCAGTTCCTAATAACGAGCCTGTAAATAAGCGTTTTAACGTTACGGCTTCCTTGAGCTTATACTATCAATAGTTACCGTTTGCCAACTTTGGTAGGAACTGTTCCTTTTGAGCTTCAGTGCCAATCTCGTTTAACGTATCAATAACTATACGATGAGATAACAGTCCACAAGCAATGTCAGTTGAACTAGCTTCACCCTCAGATGCAATCAAAGTCTGACTATATTGCCAGCCTCTCCCTTCGTATTGCTCAGGTACATTAATGCCATATAACCTAAGTTGTTTGATATTGTCCAGAACTTCTTTTGGGATAGACTTGGCAGAATCAAAGGAGCTATGATCCACCGAATCGAAGAAACTCTGAATCCCTGCAGCTTCTTCACGTAACTTATTCATATCTTCTCGTGAAATTACTTCAGGAAAAGAAAGCAACTCTTTGTCAACTTTTCCTAGAAAGAAATTTTTGATAAGCGGACTTCTTTGCGGCAGTTTTTTCCCGGTGGATCTAGTCTTGATGCCAGAATAGGTTTTGGAAGTATCCACACTTGGTGAAGTTTGCTCATGCTGCTCAGGAATTGATTTAGTGCTTTGACATCTTAAAATGTTACCAACAAAGATCTTTTTTTGATTTCTTATCGAGATTATGCTTGTTCTTATCATTTTTCTTTGTAAAAATTTAATTTAAAATGTATGATGTAAAACCCTTTCGGCAAATTATTATACTCGCATTGCACGGTGCAAAATCGTTCGGCAAAACTATCAAATCCAAATGTCAAATGAATGTTCACAATAGTGAAGATGAGGGGCCACAGATCAGTTCATTATAGAGATACAAAACATTTGAGTGGAAGAACTGTCGTCTGCCTTCCAGTAAAGGATTATTCACATGACAGTGAACGAAGGAATAGATAAAATGCGAACAAACCAATTAATCAGAAAATAGCACATTTTACTATTATTTCAAGAGTAGGATAATTAATTATCTAATTAAAATGCATTAAGAAAACAATTTTGAAAATTGTTTTAATAACCAAATTTCGAGTTCCAAACTTTCTGCGGGAACAAAAACATTTCTTGGCGCGAATTGTCAAAGTTTATTCGCAATCCACATCATTAAAACGCGTTCCACAAACTAGCGAATAAAACATCTGTTCGAACTAAAACCTCAAATTAAAAATCGCTGGTAGGTAGGAACTGATGCCTACAATTCGCGAACTACCGAACTACAAATATTCGAGAGTTTTGACAGTCCGTTATTGAAGTTATTGTAATTGCGTGCTGAAAATTCGACTTAATTTTAGCATAAGAACCTGTAAATCGTTAAAATAGAAAATAGACCAGTGAAAGGTCCGAGTTCCATTTTTTTAAATAATAGATACGCGCTAAATATATTTCTAACTTTTACTATTTAAAATGAAAAAACACACAGCGCGGGAAATGGGAATAGATAAGACAGGTGATAGTGGAACTGAAAGTCGTTTAAAAGTAAATCAATTTTGGAAAAACAAACAAGAGAGGAGATGTAGAGTTCGTGTACAAGATTCAGAGTTAAAAGATTTGCTGAAATCACATTTTTCATTGGTAATGAATATATTTTTAGAGTGAAAAGAAAGGTTAACAAATTAAACCGCCGACAATGGAGTTCTATTATATTACACCTGGAATATATGTCCTAGACGCGTCCACACTTTGAGTTAGGTGTCAATTTTGTTTTCATGTATTTTGGCGTGCCGCTAGTCGTCTATTGACCGTTAAGCTACTATTACACATGTTAAAAAATAGACAAGTGTAAGCAATTATAATGTGCGTATGAAAGTCATTCAAATTGTTTATATGTATTTCCTGTAGGTTTACAACAAAAATATATGTCTAGAAAAATAAAAACATTTTAAAGATTGTATAAATTTATCTATGTAAAACTAAATAATTTTCGAAGGTTTTCTACCATCATATTTTGAAGGTATTCCGTGGCGATGATCAACATCATCCCCTCCTGCATACAAATAAGTTGTTGGAACATATTTAGTGGGCTTTCGATATGAGCTATCTGACACCTTGGAACGTAGTTGCAAGGTCTTACCACTTCCAGTACTCATCATAGAGTACTTATCTTTGTAGTATATTTGTTGATCCTTTGCTTGATATCCATTTTTTTGATTAAGTATTACTGACTTTGAATATTTAGTTTTTGCACTGCAATATGCGCTCACGTCCTGTTTATGCTTTTCAATTTGTTCTTCAAGTCTCTTAAGTCTGTTCTCGTAATAATTGCTTTCACCATTAGCAATTGGATAATCTAATTTATCTGTCTCTGTACTTTTCAAATCAACATATTCAGGTGACGCACTACTGTAATCATGTTGACTTTTTCTACGTACCCTGGAGCTAAATTCTTTCGCCTTATCATTTAGCTTCGTAACTGAGCAGTAGCTGTTCTGCAACAAGTTTGCGCGTTTGTCTTTATTAGACAGTTGGGCTGCATGATGAACTAGTTTGTCCGAAGTTGTTGCATAATTACAACTGCCATCGATAGAATGTCGTTTGTCCAAAACAGGCTTATTGGACCTGGAAGGCGTTGGTTGCATGTTATTAATTTCTGGGGATGAAATTGTTTCCTTTGCGACAGAGCTGTGAGCTTGTTTGACCGTCGATTTGATGAGGTATTTTGTTTTTGAAAGCAGAGAAGGCACTTTGGCATCAGTTTGATGTTGGTCGGTGGATAGGTTTGTAATACTATGGGTCTTAGGAATTGTTCCGCTCTTTGAAGTCGGTGGGGTAATTATGTGAACTTTACTATTACCCACGGTGATTTTTGTGGCTAGTATTGCGTCGTTGCACGGATTGGGAATATATGATTTGCGCTCTTGAGATCTATTTATATTTCGCTTTGGCTTATCTTCAGAAAAATGATGCTTACTATCTATCGATTTGCTGTTGACTCTTGGATCCCTGTGGTAATGAAAAATATTATTAAGAAAGAAACCTGGTTCTTAGCATATGTATGATGGCGTGAAATTATTAAGTGACGATGAAATAACTCTTTATGCACATATGGCAATTATGGAATGTCAGAATAATTAATACAATGGTGTAACAAATACGTACCTTTTACGATTATTACTGGTTGGTTTTCCCATACTGGGTTTCTCTGTCTGTTGAACTATTTCATAGAGCTTGGATCGATATTCGGTTACACTCAAACGTATATCATCACGAAAGGGAGGTCGCACGTCAACGTTTAATTCAATCTCTTCTATGGAGTGGCGAAACCTGAAGAAATGGTGATAAATTAATTCTTCACCCAACATGCGAGCACTTCATACTTTTCAACATATTTGTGATTAAGAGCTTCAGTAGCTGTGAGCCTCCCCAAGGGATCCAAAACGAGTAGCTGTTTAACAAGGTTGCTCGCATCACTTGAACCATCGATTAGGAGCTCGTCAAGTGTAATTGTACTGCTGCAACAGTTAATTTAGATGTACAATCATGTTTAGCATTTATTTGTCTTTACTTATATACCTATTTGTTGAAATGTTCTTATTTAGAAGAGCTGCACCGAAACCAGCACCAACAGCCAATATATCCTTGTCTGTTATTTCCGGCAACGCCGTAACGATTTTTTCAATCTAACAAACGTAAAGTTAGTTTTACAAAAAAAACATTAAAATGTTGCATGTATAGTACTTACTTGATTTACTGTACTGCTTCCTTGAAAGATTGGCTTACCACGAATCATCTCACCAAGTATGCACCCGAGACTCCACATATCTATGCCCTTGGTGTATCTAGACGCATTTTAATTCAATCAATTTAATTCGCTAGTATGGAAATAAGGCTCCATTCTGTATTTACCTTTTGCTTGCAACCAAAATTTCTGGAGCTCTATACCATCTTGTAGCTACGTAATCTGTTAGGGCTGGTTGCATTGATTCATTAGCATCTGTTGAATAGCGCATTTGCTGATTCGATACAGATCGTGCTAGGCCAAAATCAGCCAACTTGCATCTGCATTTAGTGTCGATCAAGATATTACTCGGTTTCAAGTCGCGATGAATAACATTCCCAGAATGAATATATTTTATGGCATTTAGCAGTTGATACATGATGAATCTCTTATGGACATCTTTCAATATGTTACCCTTTTTGATGACGTTGTGTAGGTCACTCTCCATGAATTCAAAGGATAGGTATATATCCAGGTTGTTGGTAGCTCTATGAAATAATAACTTTTATTCAAAACTTATACAAAATAGTATATAGGGTTCATCTACTTGTAGACATTATGTAATTGAATAACATTTGGATGGTTACGAAATGCACGGAGGAACATTATCTCACGGAATGTCCGTTGGGCGTCAGTTTCATCTCGAAAGGCATCAAAAATTTTCTTGACCGCCAATGTTTGATTTGTTTTCTTGTCTATAGCCTTCCACACAATTCCATAAGCGCCTTTGCCAAGCCGCTAGATAATAAGAAGTTTTTTTTTTAAATTAATTTAAAATATTTGTATTGTATATTTATGCCTAAAAATTATATACTATAACATCAAAATAAAATAATATAAACCGAAACCCGCTTAGAGATTACTGTCCAGAACCACATCAATTGAAAATATTTGAAATGTTTTCAATATGCACAGTAGAGGCACTCCGCAAGGTTGTGTTCTATCCCCCTTCTTTGGAATTTGGTGCGGTCCTTGAACTGCTGATGATCCTGGAGGGTGAAGTATGAACGCCGATCGCTTATGCAGATGATGTTACTATAGTCCTCTTAGGAAGGCACTTAAATACTCTAAAATAACTTCTACAAATGCTTTAAATAAGTTAGCCAGTTGGGCGAGTCGTTGTGGTTTAGGTGTGAACCCCCACAAAACTGATCTGGTACTATTCACCAGTAAATATAAAATTCCGATAGTCGACCCTCCCTCACTCAATGATATCAACCTAACTTTCTCTGAAAAAGCAAAATGGGTGGGCCTTATCCTGGATAGGCAGCTTAGTTCGAAACTTAACGCCTCTTTTCTGAAGAACTTCGAGATCCCAACCGTAAAAACCCTGTCTACACCATCCCATCTCTAAATTTTGAACTTTCTCGTTACTATCCCCTCCAGAGCAACCTGGGATGAGGATAATTTCCCAGAAGATGAATCAGTTCACTTCTACACTGACGACTGTAAAACCAAAGACGGAGTTGGTGGGAGTGTTTTTTCCGAAAGTCTTAATCTTAAGCTCTCCTTCCGTCTAGCAAATTACTGTAGCGTGTTCCAGGCGGAAATGGAAGCGATTAAAGAAGTCTTATCTTGGCTCAAGAAAAACGTCATATCCGCCAAGGATATCTGCATATTTTTGGACAGCCAAGTAATCAAATCCTTGGATGCGATTTCTATAACGTCTCTAGTAGCCCTCGACTGCCGATCATCTCTTACGGAGATGGCCGAACAGTTCAACATTCACCTAATTTGGGTGCCGGGGCATAGAGACATTCCAGGGAATTGTAAGGCCGATGAACTCACTAGAATAGGAACAACTAAACCCATTCTGCCGGATACCAATCGCTAACTGCAAACAAAAATTGAAGCTGAATGATATTGAGTGGACAAGTGGCACCAGAAAAGGGGTCACTGTTACGAGTAGGTGACCATGGTAAGGTGGGTAGAGAGACAGACTGGCATGATTTGACGGTTTTTGTGACGTGCCTGGGTCAAGCTCTCACGCCCTCCGGCAAGCTTAGAGAGCGGTTGCAAACATGCCAGCAATTACCCAAAGAAAGACAAACAGCACCTTACAAAATGATCCTTTTTCTTCGTGGTATCACAATGGACCTATGCTGGTCTAAGTGTGTTAGCGTTTCCCATAATTTGTTTGCGTTAACCCTTTATATATTTTATCACATATTTATTTTATTTAAGCCAACTTAATATCATATTTCTCTCGGTGCGAGAATGCTCGATTGCACAATAACCAAAAGTACGGAAACATATTGAACTATAATTTTGCAAAACGTTAAATATTAATATTTGTTTCTGAATGACTGCTTCTTTAAAGAAATTGAAATTTAATATCTTTTCCGCAGTTATATTTATATTATTACAAAGCAACAACAAAAAGTAAATGAAATGACATAAAATACATTTACAACGTACATATAAATATCACCTAATCAAATATAAAAAGCACAAACAAAAATTGTCAACTAAAATTTGCAGGGATTTTGATTTGCATACAGGAACGGTTATTTAACTTGATTTGACGAAAACTTTCGAAGAAATAAAAATGTACTATGTTTCGTGTCGTTGTAAAACGATGTTCAGATTTTTTTACCAATTTTATTTCTATGTGTTCACCATTATTTCAATTCATTTGTCTCAAAAAATTACTAAAAACCGACTAAAAAAAAAATTAAATTCGAGTCGTTTACGACAAACGCCAACGGGAATAGAGGTGAATATTAAAAAATATTATAAATAATGTAACTATCTTTACACTATGGTTGTGACTTCTTAAACCCTAACATTTATATTAATAATAGGAATAACATTAAGTAAACATTGAGTCCTTCCTAAAGGTTTAATAGCTGTACATATTACCAAAATATGAATACGCTAAACTTATAGCCTACAGGCACAGGTGGCTTCGATTCGATGCATACACGCACTATTTGTACTATTGCAGAGTAGATTTTAATAGAAAGTTAGTTATATGTACTTCAATAACACACTCACCTTTTTTATATCAAAATACTTTAGAATATGATCATCGATTTCGGACATTTTATGCTTCTCCTGAGGCTTAGTTTTAGTCGTCATCGTTTTTAACGCCTCGACGATTTTTGTTACTTTATTACTTTCCACAAACAGACCGTTAGCGACACTTCCTTCGCAACTAGATACACGTTTCATATACTATTCGGTAAAGCCAAACATAGTGCAGCAATCCTTTGCCTATGAAATAGTGATTTTTGTTAGATCGATTTGTCCTCGGGCATCAATTCACAGCACTGAACCGTAATCAAATGAGATACACGTGTTTATTTTAGAAAACACCAACGGAATCGCTCACGATATGTAGACACTCGTTGAATCCAAATGAATTTAAGCCTTATCTAAACGGTTGTTAGGTTCCCTCCAAGACTTGCCAACGGAATAGATTTACGTACCTATAGTATTATTTACAACAAGGACGAAAATCAGCACACTTCATGATAGTTCTTTGCACGTAAGCTATTACGGATATGTAACCTTTATCACACGAATTGAAGGTGTTGTTTGGTACGACTGTTCCTTTTTTTTAATCTAAATTATATATCAGTTTGATTGACAAGTCTATAATTACAATCCTGATGAATGATGATTGAAACGAAAAATTCTCTGAGGTAGTTTTGAATTAAACTAAAAGCATGTTGTTGTTAAAATTCGTTAGAGGATAACTTAAACTGTCTTTCGGTGGTCAAATGTTTTTGTTACTGTGAGAACTGCTATATTGTTTACATATTTCCAGTTCCCTAGGATGGCATAGCAACCACTTACCGGTATTAAGACATACGACGCTACGTGGCATGTAGGGGTTGAAAAACCTTTATCGTGATTATTTTCACAGCCTATAGGTGGTGATTGTTGTTCGTTTCAAAACAACCACCATGGGAATCTGAAAGCATGAAATCCATTGCACGTTATATTATGTGGTTTAGTCCAAATAATGATTGGTAGCATTTTAGTATACCACAATAACCGAGCGCAAACGATTCGGATTCTCTATAAACACGTATGTACATAACATGTAAATACGTGTAGGTACATTTTAATACATTAATAACAGAGTTGTAAAAATCATTATAAGTACCTACCTACGACTACTGTCACTAGGTTTTATAGATTAATCAACAAGTAGAGAGCATTCGCGTGAAGGAAAAATGTATAATCTTAACTCTATTTCACCATTTAACTACCTACATAAATTAGTAAACTTTGTTTTTCAAAAATGTTATTAAAAATGTTGGATAAAGTTCTGCTTGACATAATGCAAATACCAATTGTGCAATTTATGTTTTTTGGCATATTTTGCAAATGAATTATGTTCGTATGTAAAGCTATTAACGGCATAGCTTTAACATGTGGATCTGCACAGTTGGGCGCCTATTGTAAATTTCAACTCTGTAAATAAATGTTGAGGATATATAACAAAAGAGTTTTAAACCAATACGATGCCAGTGAAATCAAGAGAATTAAAACTGAAGAAAAGGCAGCGTCAATAGCTATGTGCCAAGCTCGTTGGAATAGCACAACGAAAGGCAGATGGACATACAAACTTATACCGACAATCCGGGAATGGATAGAACGTAACCATGGAGACTGTAACTACAACCTTACACAGTTCCTGTCAGGCCACGGTGGCTATCGCAAGTATCTGCACCGTTTTGGGCACGACAGCTCACCATCTTGCCCTGAATGCGTAAATGAAGATGAAGACACGGAGCACGCAGTATTTTATTGCCCACGCTTCATGGCATGGAGAAATACTTTGCCCAGCCCGTCACTTATCATCGACCACATGTTGCAGTCTGAAGAGAATTGGGCGGAATTATGCAATTTTATAACCATCCTACAAAATGAGCTACGGAGAATAGAAAGGCTAAGAAAAGCTACAGCAGAAGCCTCAGAGGCCGCTGAAACACCAGAAGCAGGTGACACAACACGATTAGCTTGAATGCTAACCAACCCCGCGAAGTAATACCCGCGAGGAGAGTGGTTGAAGTGTGTGGGGTGTGGATTAGTACGTTTAGGCGCACTCCCGGCATCGATTATTCGGGTTTGCGAATCGTGCATGTTGGTAGCACGGGCTACCGCATCTTTAGAAGATTACCACATCCATTGGCGCATCCACAAAAAAAAAAAAAAACTCTGTAAATAAAGTGCAAGGCTATACAACTTTCTCGTTCACTGAGAGTTTGCTTAAAACATTTTTATTTAAAAACCATTTTTACCAAACGTTAATCCCTAATCCAGAGCCGAAAGCCTCTGCAGCTAGCGCTCGTTAAATTTAAGTCTTTAGCAGTGCATTTTTTGCATACATTAGGGGTATTTTTTTGGGAATCTTTATCAAGCTCACTTTTACTTTAGCAAGATAGCTAGTACCACCCTTAACGGACTACATTTCCCCCAGAATACTTTTAAAGAAACACTTCGTAGTAAAATTCCCTTCAAGTTCAGACTGGCAGGACGGACAGGTGAACAGGTATTCGAACCTAACAGTCTACACGGACGGTTCAAAAATGGACTATGGAATAGGCGAGGGTGTATTTTCGAAATCTCTGAGCATCTCCCGGACACATCCAGTGTGTTTCACGCTGAAATACTTGCTATCCGTGAAGCGTGACGCCTAACCAAACTACACACGGACATAGTTCCCAGGCAAAAGATATATTCATTGATAGCCAAGCTGCGATCAAGGCTATAAACTTAAAATTAGTACATATTAGAATGTCGAGAGGAGCTGGCTTCGCTTGATTAGTTCAGGATTACCCTGATCTGAGTTCCAGGCCACAGTAACGTTTATGGAAACATTATTAGGCATCCCACATAATACACACTGTCGCAGTTGTAACGACCGACGCAACCGAAAAAAAACCTTCATTCGCTACCTATGCGCTTGTCCGGCACTATCTAGGACTAGACAGTGAGCTCTGGCTAAACCCTTCTTCGCATCCCTTGAGAAAGTCGCGAAAAATAGCATCAAAGAGCTCATAACCTGGTGTCAGATCACGTAAAATAAAAACAATTGAACGATATCGTTTTCACGCATGCTGTCTCTATCATATCTGTGGCAATAAACAGAGACTGCTATCGTTGAAACGATGTCGTTTGATCGTTTTCATTTTACGTGATCTGGCTCCTGGATCCAAACCACCCTTCGACATACCTACAACAATCAGGTGAAATGAGTATGTGGTAACAAAGCGGCACTTAGTGCTATTTGGGTTTTTATTTCAACCGCCACTACTACCTACCTACCTTGGATTGGTTAAACTCACTTTTGGTTTTGCATGTAAAAGTAAAAGTGAGCTAGCTATAGATTCCCAAAAAAATACGCCTAATAATAATAAAAGGGCAAGAAACATTTTGCCAATTCATTGAATTCTTTCTACCAAGGAACTAAGCGATTTTTTTTGTTTTGACAAGACGAATGTGCAGCGTGCTGAACCTTTTGTGAAGATTTTCCTACTTATAATTATATGGCGCCATTTTGGTTTTTTTTTTTGTGTCTTTAGAACATCGCTTTAAATGTAAACAAAAAAACAGAAATTAATTTCCTTGGTATGAAAAGGTGTGGGAAAGGAAGAGGAAGTCGATGCATACGGCCACTGAATGATCCATATGAACTATTTTTCGAAAGCGAGCTGGTTTCAGAATGTGCGTTGGGCAGGATGGGCAACCAGCAATAATCGCGGCCAAGTCTGAATTTTAGCCGAGCATATCCAGTAGAAGCGGAATCTTCCCCCCATTAGTAACATGGTAATGAAATTGGCTATTAGGTAGGTATATGAGATGTTCGGTAGTGGCGGAATACATTACATCAATACAAAGTTGAGAATAGGAAGATATGATTGTAGATGAACTGTGCCTTTTGAGTTTCTCTTTAGTTTGAGGTTAAGTTCGAACGAATGTTTTATTCGATAGTTTGTGGAACGCGAATTAAATAATTTGGATTGCGAATAAACTTTGAGAATTCGCGACAAGGGTGTTTCCGTTCGCGGCCTTCAACTGTTAATAAACTTGTTTTCTTAATACATTTTAATGGGATAATTAATTATTCTCCTCTATAAATGCATAAAAAGTGGTTTGTTCGCAAAATAATTATTCTCGAATAATTTTCTGACACTTGGTGTATTTTTTTGGTAAGTGAGTATAACAAAACCAAAAGTGAGTATAACAATTTTGCATGTTAAACCAAAAGTGAGTATAACAAAACCAAAAGTGAGTATAAACGTTTTGCATGTAAAAGCAAAAGTGAGCTAGCTATAGATTCTCAAAAAAATACGCCTACTATCGTAAGGAAATTTTTCAGCTATCAAAATATTATCCTGCTCCGGGAGCAAGATAATAAATTATCCTATAGGGTAATTTTTTACGTTTTCTTTTGCTTAAGTTTTGCTAGAAGAGAAAATAAAACACAATTTCAATAAATTAATAGCTTGAAATTCGATTAAACCGTGTTTAGATTGGAGTTTGGTGACCTTATCTTTTTAACACTTTTATAAGTCGCAAAATTTATCCGAGGATAAGTGTTTAGCCCAATAATTGACCTTTACGCAAAATCTAGCTGCCTCGATCTCGGTGATGTTAATGGGGAATGAGATGTAGCCACGCTCAATACAGGTACACTACTAATAGAATGCTATACATTGTTTTTGAACACAGTCTCAGAAACTGCGCTGTTAACTTTCTGTCAACAATCATTTGTCACTGTCAGCCGTTTAGTTGTTTACCTACTTTTGAGTTACTTATTTATTTGCGTACCTAATTACTCTGTATTCGTATTTGATATATTGTTTATTGAATTTTCTAGCATAAATATCAAACAAATAAATGAGCAATGGATACTCAATCGCTTTGTCGAATATGCTTTGGAACTGGGCATTTCTGCGTAAATGGGTATGAAGTAAATGTACATGGAAACAACATTTCCATGCAAAGGATGATTCAAAGATTTTCCGATATTGAGGTATAGTTTCCAAAGAGGTTCACGAAATGTATAACCCGAAATCATTTTTAATTTATTTTAAAGCTAGTGGACGCCAATATACCTGAGATGATATGCGAAAACTGCACACATGACCTAGTGCAAAGTTATTTGTTCACAGAGAAAATTCAACAAGCAGATGAGAAAATCTTTCGTTTGTATCATAGCCAGGCAGAAGAGCCCGAGCAGTCAATCATATACGAAGCAGAAGGCCAATCACAAAAAGATCCACAAGAAGAGAAATGCAAAGGAAAAGGAGTAGTAGAAGAACTATGTAAAGAAGAAGTAATAGAAGAAGAGGCAATAGAAGGAACGGCAACCGAAGAAGACGCCGAAGACGATGCATTCAGTCGCAGCTCACAGATATTTGAAGGACACTTGACAGATGAAGATCAGGACACAGTTTATATCAACGCTGAGTCAGAATACGTCGAAGAAGTGTACATCAATCCCGAGTGCCTACAGTCTGAAGACGACTTAATATCTGTCACGGAAAGCCTACCACCTAAAGAAACGTACACCAAAGATTCACAAATTGTCCTAACTGACGGCGTTTCGAGCTTGCTTTCCAATGTTGAAAACGTAGATCAGGAGATGAGCGAACCCAAACGCAAAGTGTACTGCAAAAAGAGGTGCAGGCGTAATAGAGAAATCAATGGCAGTGGTTCATTTGTAATTGCGCAGTTCACTCCTTCGTCTGCATCAAAGGTTCAATTAGGAATAACGGGCATTCCAGATGAGAACGACGAGGTGACACTTAGCGATATTCGTACAATGAATTTCGAACCTGTGGAGGTAAAAGCTGAGAACATGAGTGTAATCACAGAAGATAACCAAGGTGAATTGCCTATTCATGATACTCGTGTTTATTTGTGTCAGTACTGCCCGAAGGCATTCTCATCGTCTCCATTTCTAATGGCGCACGTTAGAAAGTCTCATGGGTGCAAATATTGTGCGCAAATGTTTGAGAAGTCGACAGATTTATATAAGCACATTCGCGAGGAGCATACGAGCTTTAAGTGTGTTGTTTGTGAAAAAGATTTCATTAGCAATAGCAACTTACGGTATCATTTGAAGACTGTTCATAAAGTAAAGGTGCCTGCTAATATGGCTCTGTTAGCGTATAAAAGAGATTTACAAAAAGAAAATGAAAAAAGTTGTGAATATTAGTTTTAGGAGAATTTTTATTAAAAAAATATACTTGAAAATTGTATATTTTTTTTATATTATGCCTTTCCTTCACGTAAACGTTGGGAAATTGTCGAATTTCAGTTTATGAATTATGGTTGAGAGAATAACAACAACTCGTAGACACAGTCACTATGGTAGGGATGATAGCTATTTCGAACTACACCACTGATTTGTCATCATACCCCTTTTAAGTGATTGTTTGAATAGTTATAATTCGGACAGTTCCGGAAGTAAGTGAAGTAACATAGATTGATAGCAACCAAATTTTCGTTGAAGCATACATAAGCACTAGCTCCTTTGTTTCAGGGTGAAGAGAAGCGAATATACTCAAATGTCGTCGAGCAATTCGTCCAATTTTGTTTGAGTGCTGAGCGTGAAAAAAAGTTCGAAATAATTTGAATAAATCATTATTTTGCGCAGTTGCAATGTTTCTACAATGGATGGCACTGCTTCATGTAAAAAATAGCAATGGCGGGCAGAGGTTTCATACTTTCGCCGCACTAAACGAAAAGGGCTAGTGCTATATTTTCTTCTTCCTCGCAGGTTTGTATGAAACTGACATTTTACTAGCAGTATATGTGTTGTAAAGTATGTCAATGATTTTTTTAAGAACTGATTGAATCCAGCCTGTTCTAAGAAAATTTCATGAATAAGTAAACTGCTCAATCGAATATCACATAAAGATCGACCTCTTTGACATTTCTGTAACCTTAAAATTATTATCTCAAATGTCACTTCTCTCAGCTGTCAAATTTCTGTTTACGTGTATAATTTTTTTTAACGCTGCTCGGTGGTAGATAACCGAGTTTATGGATAAAACAAAAAGAATTGACCTGTTGTCTAAATATTGTTATAAATAAGTCATGGTTATACACGGTAATATAAACGCTATCTAACCACCAACCGCCAAAAGCTGAACGCTTTAATTTACATTCCAGTCAACAGTAATACCCTGAAGTACGTGAGTCTCATCACTCTAACGTTGCAAAATGCCGTCCTTGGGCTAAGTATGCGGTACGCTAGAACCCGGCCGGGTGATATTTTCCTCAGTTCCACTGGTAAGAAGCGCAATTAGCTGAAAGCTGATAACCTAATTGATATCTTCAATCATACAGCGGTGTTAATGGCGGAAGTGGCAAAACTGATAACATGCATGTTCTTGGTGTTTAACGAGGAGGGCAAAGACGCACGTAAACTCGTGAGGACACTGCATAAGACCATCGTAGAAAACCCGATTGACACATTGAAGGTTTGCGTACCATCTCTAGTGTACATAGTACAGAATAATTTACTCTATGTATCCGCGTCACATTTGGATGCAGCGACATATCAAGTAACGTACCAGTTAAAGATTCTTACTACTGCTATGTTCGCTGTGGTGATTCTACGACGTAAGCTATTTAGTACTCAGTGGGGAGCACTACTCCTGCTAGTGGCTGGCATAGTTTTGGTGCAACTTGCGCAAACTGGAGAGTCGTCCTCTTCTGCAGAAGTGGGGCCGGAGCAAAACCGGATGCTTGGGCTATGGGCGGCTATAGGAGCGTGTTTTTTGTCGGGATTTGCAGGTATATACTTTGAGAAAATTCTTAAGGGTGCTGATATATCGGTGTGGATGCGAAATGTGCAGCTTAGTTTGCTGAGTATTCCCTTTGGTGCCATTACATGCTTTGTAAACGATGGTCAGAGTATCGTAAAAAATGGTTTCTTCTTTGGGTATGATGGGTTCATATGGTATTTGGTTCTTCTTCAAGCTGGAGGCGGCCTTATTGTAGCTGTAGTTGTAAAGTACGCTGATAATATACTGAAGGGCTTCGCGACTTCTCTGGCAATCATCATTTCATGTATTGCCTCGATATATCTCTTCGAATTTAATTTGACCATGCAATTCTCTTTCGGTGCTGCTCTAGTAATAGCATCAATCTTCATGTATGGCTTTGATCCCACAAAGGGAGCCAAACCAGCGTTACGTCCCTCGGCGGACGAAGAAAAACTCTTGCCTAGAGTTTAATGTTTTATAATGTATAACTGTATTCCTCTGGTCAGAAACGGGTAAGCCCCTTTCCTCTATAATTTAACTCGACCAATTCACCATATCACAGAAGAGTGAAATCTGTTGTTTAATGATTTGCCAGTATTGTTTATAATGTTTTATATTCCACACCGAAATTGTTCGTTAATTATAAGGTTTTAGATTATGTTCCGAAACGCATGCGTTTTAACTCCTCTTCTGGGCTAAGACTGATTTCTGAAACGTTTTCTTTCTTTTGATTGCGTACTTCGGCACATTTGTATGAACGACTTTGTTTCTTATGAATTTATTTTCCCTCAGTTCAGTTCCTACATTGCACCTGAAAGGGTTTCGGTTAAAGGTTTATCGAATCCTTTCGCCTCTCATTTATTCGTTTGTACCCGATGGTCGGTTTACTTAAATATTTACTTTTATTATTATTATTGTATAATATATATGAAACAGAATGTGTATGTATATCTAGAAATATTTAAAGAAATCAATCGTTCTATTGAATCTTATTTGCACTCAAATATGAGTATGTATTTTATAAAATAAACTTTACAATGAATAATGTGTTTTATTCTGCCATGCAGACAAGAGAATGTGAAGGCATTCATAACCTATTAACAATAGCAATATAACTAGGATTGTCCCGTAGCAAAAATGTTTACGACAAACTATCAATTTGTGACTCACAGCTCTCAACTTTGCTCCAAGCATATTGGGTGGAGTAATCGATCCAATTTTTGGACGTAGGTTTAATTACATCAATACGGATCTTTCGGAATTTAGTGGAAGGTGATGGGATTATTCGGCTGATGGTTTGTTGATCTGGCGGCGCCATGTAGCCTTATGTATATTGAAACCTTGTGCTTTCTATTGCTACATTTCTCCCACAGCAGTCAGTCCATTACCAGACGGTCGCGTAGACTGTACTTACGAATTAACCTGCGAAATATTTTTTCCTTGCAAAACGCCAAAACGTTAAAATCAATCGCCTAAAGTAATTCTACGTGGCGTTTATATTGAACGAAAAAAGTAGTTTTTTGAAATCTGTATTACATGTGCCGTGTTTTTAGGCGTTTTATGTCGTTCTAGTTCCAAAAACGACACGTAAAACGCCAATTATTGTCCATTACAAAATTACAAACGCCACTAAAACGACTCGACTCAAAAAACGCCAACTGTCGTTTAATATAAACGCCACCTAGAATAAGGGTGAATATATAGCGATGACAACAGTAAATCTGGGGGCCAACTATGTAATTCGATTCTACTTTCGATTCTATTCGAAAGTTGGTTCCGATTCTACTTTCAAACGGAACTATGTATGAAATTAGAATCGAATGTAAGTAATGCCATTTTTTCCCAAACAATTTCCGACTTTCGAACGAGTCTCGCATTGTGTTTGACAGACTTTTGAATAAAACGAAATAATCATTTGTTGTGATTCGTGAGTAGGTGATAAATCAACATGGACAGTGTGGCAATTTGATTTTTTACCAAAGAAAATGAGGATTGCAATGATCAAATTGAGCCAAGGCGAATTCGGGATAAATCCTTTAGATAAGTCGGGATGCATTGTCATGTATTGAACAAGAATCTTAAATTGAGATATCTTTGTGTTTGCACATTTGGATCATTCCCTATGTCTAAATTATATTTTAATGCTCTTAACAATATTTAATAAGTTATGAACAAACTTCTTACTCGCATTTTTTGAGATTTCTGCAATCTACACAGCCTGTTCGCAAACACATTTGCATTAGAATGATTATTTGCGAATTCGAACTGTTTTGGCATTTACTTTAGGATTAGGTAGTACCAAAAAAATGGACAATTCGAGGTCCCCTTCGATTTTCGAATAGGTATGAGCGCTGGCTATAGAGTTACAGAGTACGAATCTTCCGAATTCGAACATTTTGATTGTAGAATCGAATTACATAGTTGGCCCCCTGTTCTTTTCAGAGGTTTGTAGTTGCTTTACACCTGATTTGTCTTTTCCGCAGTTAGAAAGAACCAGTCTACCCCTAGGATGAGGGCAGTTTTCAGCACCAGTAACCCACTTCGAAATATGAGAAGACACTCCTCTACATTGCCCAAGGGTTGGATTTTGGATATACCCAATCTCTATCCGTTCGTGGTATTTTAGGCACCCGGATACATATCACCAACTTTGTGGTGAGGGTAGGAGTAGGTAGTGCGAGGCTAGGGTAAAAACGCTTATATTCCCATACAATCGCACCAATACCTTTTGGCAGCGTCAATTGTTTTGCTGGATCCCCATTCTGATTTTGCGGATAGCGCACCCTTTGATATGTAAAAAAAATCAAATCTACATCGGAATTGAATTTAATATGTACTCAAATTTTTGTGGAAACATGTTTTATTTTGTTTAATTCTATTTGAAGAGTACAACTTTAAAAGTAAAACTTCAGCAAAAAGAATTCAAAGTGGAAGATCTGTTACTGATAAAACAGAAGATTACGATAAAAAAAACAAACGTATTTATCCGCAATTACTGCAGAACACACCATTTCAAGTGTTACGTATTTTGTTAAATAAATAAAAAAATATATATATAAAAAAAAGACTACCAGCCTAATGTTGGATCATTAGATTGAGACTGTATCTTCAGTATTATGTTGTAGATCCTCAACGCTGGTCCCAATTTGATAGCCAGCCTGTTTACAACATCTGACCGCTTCATCAGCAACAAAGACTGCCCATCGATGTCATGAGCACTGAACACATGAGCCTCATCGGGAAAGAACTTCTTAAAGTATACCATCACCTCATCACTGGACCAGTTCTTTACGTTCGGTATTTCACTCAAATCATTTAGACTGGTTTGAACTGGTTTAACGCCATTTTCGACTGGTGGCAATGGGTCGGGTTTCTGCTCTTCGATGATGTTACCTTCTATTATTTTCTTAATTTCTTGAATTTCCGTCTTCCTGTCAGTCTCAGTATTGGACAAAGCCCTGGGTGGGGGCGTCTGTACTTTATTCTCGACGACTTTGAGCAGCGACTTGGGCTTAGGAATTGTGCACTTTGAACAGTACCACTTGGTTTGGGCTGGAAATCTAGCCATGCTCGGTATATGGCATGAATAGTGAAACGACTTGACACATTTTGTACAAGTGATTAGATCGCCCTATGAGCAAAGCGTGTGAGAATGTGGTAAATTCAGAATTTATTTGGGTGCTACTTACATCTTCAGGTCCTTCGTAACAGGAAGAACAAATTTGGCAAACGTCACAACGATAGTTCTCGCGAAGTCGGTTTACGTCTTCGAAATCAAGTTGGAGGCAAGGGACATGCGCTAATAAGAACAAAAAGTTAGATAGGAATGTGGGGATGTTTTGTGCTCACCTTTATGATCGCAGTCCTTGCAAGATATCAACTTCGCTTTTCCCTTTTTCGACTCCCCGCGGCCGCATATGTAGCACACACTTCCATCAAATGGTTCAGCGGATGTTACACGAGGTTTGTCTTCTTTTTGACGACGCTCATTTGACGAGTCACTTAGATTATCCAAGTGCTGTTGATTGCTATTTGCAGAGCCTGCTGACGGGCGATGATATTTTGGCAAATAATTGTCTGATGGATCGAATACAACTTTTGCTTTCTAAAGATAAAACATATTGGCCACCTATCCATGTAATGAGAGAAAATCAAACATTACCTTGATTCTTCCAGTTGTACGAACAGCCATTCTTTCAGTATTAGCTGAAATTTCTTCGGGATTACGCAGTCTTGCTACTTTTTTCATCTGAAAAAAATTGATAATTTGTGACAAAAATAGTTTTAAGCAGCGACTGTACTAAAAAAAAGGTGAACGAAGCGCAACTAGTTAATTTTGTCGACAAACCCATATATATTTTTTTTTATTATTTTTGTTCAACAACTTGTTTACGTTGACCCATTAGAAACTTACCGCCTTTTTAAAATATTTGACTAGGGTTTTTATCAGACGCACTCACCTTTATTTAGTTTTTGAACGTGAATTCCCCCGGACTTTGGAAAATATGTGTTTTTTATTTGTATTTAAGGTACTAGCCACTTTACTTATGAGTTTGTGAAATAAGCTCAATAAATTAAGAAAACAAATTTTGAAAACTTTAGGTCAGCAACACATCTCACAGCGATATAAATATTTTTATTATAAACTATGATGGCGTACGCTGTCAACGAAAACCTTTTATAGATTGTAGTAGATTAATTGATGCGTAGGCTTGGTAATGAGCTTATGCAACGTTCACGTATAGATGGCGAGTTTGATTATTGGGTGTGTTCATGTTCTCGCAGTTTTAAAGTTTCCATTTTACAAAAGTTTGCTAATAATCTTTATTTTTTTCCAAAATATAATTCTATTTGAACTAGAAATTAAGTAATGGGACTTACTTAAACCAAACTGACTCGACTTTTACGCAAAATTGGAAACTGGGATAGTTAATTATTAATATTGGTTTAAGGCCCCGACCCATAGAATCCGTCACATCCGTTGCGGCAATGTTTTCGACTGACAGGTTGATAGAATACACAGTAGCTTATGGAACGTGACCCATAAGCAACGAACGTGCCGGATGCGACGGATAAAGTAGGTTTACTTTCTACTTTTCTGTCCGTCAAACCGTTGACAGTTGGCAGAGCGTGAGAGTAAGCATTTTCATTGGTGGAAATATAAGATAATGAGAGAAACTGTCTCTCATATATCATCGGCTGTCAACGTATGCCACGAATTCTATGGGACTGTTCGTTCCGTCGAATACGCCAATCCGTCGACGCAACGGATGCGACGGATTCTATGGGTCGGGGCCTTTAAGTATAAGAAGCGTCGTAATGTGTAATGTCATTCAAAGGCAGAGTGACAGTTTTGGGCATATATTTTTAATTTTTATTTAAAGTTGTTTAATTATCAGTGATTTAACAAAATGTTATTCATAATTTACATTCAAATTGAATAGATGTGTTGGCGAAGTGGAAGTATGACATAAGGCGTACTTGAGAATCTATAGCATTCTCACTTTTACTTTTACATGCAAAACTTTTATACTCACTTTTGGTTTTGTTGTAGGTACTCACTTTTGGTTTTACCTACATGGAACATTGTTATACTCACTTTTGGTTTTGTTATACTCACTTATCAAAAAAATACGCCAATAGTGAAACTTTATTTTCTGTTACATAATATAGAATATACCAACAAATTTCGTCAAGCAAGACTTTTATTTAGTTTTCTTTTTCTTTTTTTTTATTTGTGAGTTATGTTTTGCGAATTTTGTTATTAAAATTATCAGTATCCATACATACGGATCATTTCTCATGTTTTTAGCTGTTCTAAAACCACAAAGTTTATCCCTTTCATTTGCAATAATGACAAAATAAGAAATGAAGTTACGAAAAGAAGTCATTACGTTTTTCAACAGTTGAATTTGGGCTGCCATAACTTTTTTATGGAGATTTGTGGTCACACTCTTACACTTCATAAGCCTTGACTATGGAAAACGAAACTTTCTCTCTGAAGTAATGCAAAATTGTGTGGCGTGGTAATGTTAATCCAGCATAAACCAACTCTACATGACATACAATTCGGTTGAATGATTAATGACACTCAAAATAATTATTTATTTTTCAAAATAGTATTTCAATTACATATTGGGTTTGGCAGTACTCTGAATTATTTTCCTTTAAGTGTTTTTTTTTTTTTTTTTGGGAATTTTGTTGATGTCATCTTGAGACAACTACAATTGCCATCAAAAATAAACAAAACAAATCGAACGAAAGGCGATAGGATGAAAAAAAAAAAAATAGTAAAGACGGGTGCTATGCCTATGTTAAATGTTTATTTTAATTTTATATTGATAGGTGGATGCAGCAAAAGACAAGAAAATCAAATGTGTGTCAAATGGAAAATTAACGAGTCCTCGTGGCCTAAGTAAAGTATTACTGCTTACTGCATTGTCGGTATTAACACTCAAAGAGAGATTAGATTTGAATGCAAGTATTTAATCCGGTGAAGAATCTGGCATTGATTGCGAGGGAGTAGGTACTTTACTTGGTAAAACAAAACATGCCTTTTAAGTTTCAAGCAGTTTATTAAATACAAACCCAACAATTAAGATTTTCTGATAATAATAAGCAGGTAATGACTGTCTAAACTTTGAAATTGAAAAATTATTGAATTATGTAAAAATGAGATATGGATAGAGTAATGCATATTTTTTTCTTGTGGTTTAGAATATTTTTATATTGTAATATGTACATACTAATATATCGCTAAATAATTATAATTGGCTGAAATTTTATGAATTGTCATATTTTTGGGCTTTGGAGTACAGAGGAGCGCAATCGAATGTGAGATGATATCCGCACAGGGGCACACCCATTCTCTAACGCGTTCGTAAGGATATACCCTTGCATTGGACAATGTGTTCGATAAAAACTTTGCATGCTATCCACAGAGTACCTTTTGTTATACTTAACGTATAGGTATGCACCCTTTCATTCAAAAAGACATTTTAAATATTTTCGAATTATTTATCATTCTTAACTGGGTTTTGATGTTATTCAATTGTATTTGACTTGTTTAGGAATTTTTATAGAGCGGATTTACTCTCTATAGTCTGTCATCGAATCGGAAGCATCACAGCATCACTTGTGAGACGCATGAGTCATAAATGTCTCAATTCTAAGAGCAACACTACAACAATTTGTGTTCGCCGACAAAGTACCAAATGCATCTTCAAATTAATTTGTGGTTATTATTGTACTACTTACACATAATTATGTATAACTAACTGTATTGAATAACAAAAGCAAACTTTTTTGGTAAAAAAATACATTTCAACATTAAAGGAAACTTTGTGCCTTTTCGGGATTGCCTTCATTGCTTCCGCTTGCAGATACGTTAACTCTTCTTTATCTTCAGATTATTTCCGTATTTCCAAGCCATTTTGACCAGATCCATATTCTCCATAGCCCAACCGCAGATACAGATTAAAACGCCACCTATTCCGATACTCATGTGAACCAGAAATGAATTCATGGTTATCTAAAAAAAAAAACAGACTGTTGAGCAAATTTATAGCAGTTGGTTAAGTAACTTACCATCGAATATTTACACAGCAACCCACTTGAAATCAATGCCAAGGTAAAGAACTTTCCTGGTATGATACCAAGAAGAGGGTTCATTGCCAATGGCCTATACTGTTTAAGTATATATTTTGTGCTGTAACATATCCGGCAGAACATATTTATGCAATTGGCAAAAATAAACCCAACAGGCCCAAAGAAGCTCGTGAGTATATAAGACAGAATAAGGAAACTTATGGAGAATATCGCCATGAGGTAATTGTATCTGTCGATGTCTTTACTCGTGTTCGTTGCAAACATGTAACCCTCGGTAATACCGTTTACTGCCATGAAGCATATAGCCAAACAGTGCCATTTTAACAGACTCTCTGGTAAACCACCTGCGACGAAATCTGCTCCACCATACAAGAGGAGTAATGTATGAGAGTAACTTTGTCCAAATGTAAAGGCAAGCAGGCCAATCGAGGAGACGCCAAGGCACAGAGTTTTCAGAACTTTCCCAGCTTCGTGCACTTTTTCCTAGAAAAGGGGAATTGCAAAGCAATTATACTACATACAAAGAGATCATAGTATGCTTACCAAATTCTGTTTCTCCAGTTGCACGTCCCTCGCTATTGTTTGCGTAAAGTAAAAATAACTACTCTCTTCTATGGGACGGAAAATGAACCTTGCTGCTAGGCTTCCAAGGTTATTGACTACGTCGTATGTCGCCTGCTCGCTAAACGAAAGCACAGGACTCATCGACATTACGTACTTCTCCCCCTCAGTAAGAACTTGCTTTAGGACACCTTGTTTAACAAAACTCAAGGTCAAAACCTGCAGTTCTGGATTGAAGAATGGTTCCTGGAATAATTACGACAAAATTATTTCGGATGTACTCAGAGACATGTATTATCGGGTTTACCTCATTTTCCATTACAAACGGCAGCATTTCGGTGACACTCTTGAAAGGAAAGTCATCCATGCTTTTGTAAAGTTCTTCGTTGAAATTCGATGTGCCAGTAGACTGCTCCGATTTCGTACTACTTGCTACGACCAGCTTATATTCATTAAACTTATTTATGTAAAAATAGAAAAATGCGTAATGTCCTATGAAAATCACTACTGCACTAGCTAGCTGGGCTATGGCAAAAGCATCAATAGCTATACTGTTGTTTGTTAGGACTATCCAAATGAAAATTATCGATCGAACGAATATGTGCAATGTGTTTAGGAATATTTTTAATTTTACAAAGCAGAAAATTTGTGTGACAAAGACCGGCGCCTCAGCGCATAACTCAACAACACAGGACAATGCGACAGCATAACATGCGAATTTATACTGACTCTTAAGATAATCATCGACCGGCGATAAAATCTCCAGCCAGACGTATGTACAAGGAATGCATAGGGCAATACAGGTGGGTACGCTGTTAAAGAAAAGAATGAAAAATATTATTCAATATGCAAACTTATAGTGCTGAGCGAACTTACGTCAACCACATCTGATTGACTAATTGTGGCCAAGAGCATTTGTCTTTTCGTTGTGAGGTGGCACTCAGCGCGGCACGATTAATAGCTTCACGGGACAAAAATAGAAGTGTACTCTCGAGCAGCAATAGACGTACATTCATAACGCCGAGCACGTCTCGTCCAACATTGCGAACAATGAATGCGTTGATTCCGAATGTAACAAATCTGCAAAGGATCTGAGAGAACAATGTGCTTGCATAATCACCGGAAGTACATTACTAATAATAATAATGACCTTATAACATAATACTTTAGTTTCATGTATTTGTCTTATCTGAATCACTGTGTGAATGCTTACCTGAAAGATAATACTGAATCCTGCATTTACCAAACTGCTCTGTAACACGTTGCGCGTCATTGTTGGTTCCTTACTTTGGTGGTTTATTTGGTTTTATTCAGACAGCTCTCGTCATTGTTATTGTTTTTTTTAACGAGAATTAACTAAAAATCGATAGCGAAATATAAGAAGTGTGTCGTTCTTTGGGAGAAAAAAATAGGTAAATGTTTACACGTCATTTTTAGATGACAGAAAGCTGTTTTTTTTCGGTTTTGTTTGTAGCCAACACTGGACGGAACGTCAGAAAAGTGGTCGCCATAACTGAACTCCTTCAGTACTTTATGGGAAATATTTAAAGTCACAGCGTTTTCGATTGGGCTTCTGAGTGTTTGAAATCTGTGTTTGTGTAGGTACCTGATAATTCCGAAATTTCATTCAATGCTTAATGATTGCCCTAGATCGCTTTTAATGGCCAATGTTGGTACAAACAAAGCAAACTTATTTTGAAAAGCGACAGCTTCGAATTTCGATTTCTTTTCAGAGTTGCTCGAGAGTTACTAATCCACGTGCGTTTGAGTTTAGCAGTGAAGTTTGTTTACATTTTCGTGAAATTTTTCAACTACATCGAGTAGATCTTTTTTTGTTAATTATCAATTTACAAATGTTTATAATCAATCAAATTTAGAATAATAAAGTTTACCAGTGAAAACATGTAAATAACTTTCGACCGCTACTTATATCTCAAACTTAAATATCAACAATAAGGAGAATAACTTGGGATGTTATGTTCGATTCGACGCGAAATCAGAAAAATTCAATCGAAAACGCCATAGATGGAATGCAACTTGCTATAAAACATTTGCTAATCGGTTTTCGACTAACATCACAAAGAGCTTACTAATTAAGAAACCTTTTTTGACATTAAAGAAATCAAAAATTTTTTCCAAAACAACTTTTTCTTGTTTTTGGTTTTGTTAGGCTTTCTTATCAGCTTGTTGCCAATAGTTCATAATTTGCAATTTGGAATTGCATTCCAAAAAAATCTATAGTATTCCAAAATGACCTCACGCAATTTAACAGAGGTTTTCGTTATAATGCGTAACAACGCATCCAAAAATCGAAATTTGTACTCTGACGATAGGGTAAATATCGATCTGTTCCAATGCAGATGTTCAGCAATTTGTATATAGATAATAATTGTATTTTGTAATATAGCGCGGTAGTGATGCAGAAAAGCTTCTCAAACGATCCCTACACGATGCCGAAGAAGGAATGGAAATGCGTGACGACTATGGGTCACCCCCTATATGGGTGGACAAACTAGAGGAGGCACAGTATACTATGTCCAAGTAAGATATTTTTTCTTATTCTCAGCTAATTTTTTTACGTATTCGAGTTGTCTAGGATCAAACCAAAGTTAGATGAACTGGGATCTCTTCATGCGCGGCATCTTTTACGACCAGCATTCGATGAAAATTGCGAAGAAGAACAGCAAATTGACACACTTTCCCAGGAGATATCGAAACTCATCACATCAACTCATAGACACATTCAATGTATTCGATCAAGCCTCGGTGTCGGCAATAAGACCGAACAACGACTGACTGCCAATGTAGTCACCTACTTGTTGCTCTCGCTGCAGGAACTGACTTTCAAGTTTCGCAACAGTCAGAGCGGTTACGTCAGACAATTGAATTCAAGAGAGGAACGCTCACAAAAGTACTTTGAAACTCCTGATTTCACCACTATTGATTTGGATAGCAAGAGTCAGAGCAACTTTGTCGATACGTTTGACAATTTTCTCCAACCGGCTACAAGTTCTGCCACTAGTGGTTATTACGAGGAAACCGATGATCAGATCGATGAACATTTCCAACGATCAGTGGCGAATCGCATGACTCAACAGCAGCTCTTGCTTTTCGAGGAGGAAAACAGCAAGTTAGCCGAACACCGCGAAAAGGAAGTATCGAAGATAGTCAAATCTATTTTCGATTTGAACGACATCTTCAAGGATCTCTCGCATATGGTTCAGGAACAGGGTACCGTCCTAGACAGGATTGACTACAACGTTGAGCAGACACAAACACGAGTGACAGAGGGCCTTAAACAATTGCAGCGTGCCGAACTATATCAACGAAAGAACCGCAAAATGGTCTGCATAATGTTGTTAGCGGGAGTAACCCTATTCATGCTGCTCCTGTTGATATTTACAAAGTTTTAAACAAAACACTTCTGTTTATCTTAGATTAAATTTCAACCGTATTTATTTCAATATAAAATATATCAAGTGTATAATAATAGTCTTTACATCCTTTCGGCTAAGCGGCTCGCCACAGATCTAAGATTACCATACACCTTGTTTGGGGGTGAGCCCAGGATCAGATTACAAATAGCTCTCCTCGCTAGTTGAATATTTTGATAGCTGCCTAAGACGTGGATTTTACTGTCGGCTAACACAATACGGGTTTTGGTGACATTCTCAATTGTGAACTTCGTTCGTCCACCCTTTCCCGCTAGACGACCAATAGCGCGGCTCATGTGATCACCTTTGAGTGTCTTAACGTCCTTAATTTCAAAACTCTCCACGAAAAGATCTTCCAAACGCAGGAGCGCGAGTGCATCATCAACCTCGAATCCGCAGAGAAAAGCCTTGACGAAATCGGCACCTTTTTGTAAGTTCGATATATCGGGTGTCTCTGGACTAATACGGAGCTCAACTTGTCGGCCCTTCGTGTTGAAACGAATCTGTAGCTTCATATGCTCCACAACAGGAGTGAAGATCTTCATCCAATGCTCTTTCAGGGAAGAGTATCTGCAATTATGTGGTTTTAAAAGGAATAAAAGGTTGAACGCTTTCAGTAAAACTCTACCTGTGCGGTGGTACTCCAATTTTACGAACATCGCTTTTAGTGCGCTTAGCTCTGGGTGCTCGCTGAGTTTTTGTGATTCCTTCAATGCCCGTTGCCTCGTCAACTTGCATCTGTTCGTTGTCATCATTTGCAGAGCGTTTTATTCCCTTTTTCTCAGCTTTCGCGGGCAAAAAGTTATCGGCTTTAATATTTTCGACCTCCATATTTATATGCTTTGAGATAATTTTATTTTTAATGAAAGAATTGTGGAACAAATGAAAAACCAATTTTAAGACCTGATATTAGAAAAACAAGAAACACTACGCCACCATGTGGTTAAACAACTGTCAATGTCAACATTTATTTTTGTTTGTGATGACAGTTGGGAACAATGGTTTATGGTGAATGCGGCTCTTTCTTGTGGAACTTCACAATAGTGTTTGCCAGACATTCATGTGGTATTCGATTGGGATCATCGGAATCGCTGTCAGATTTTAGATTCTTTATTATTTATTGGTAGGTTAGGTATTTGTGGAATATGTGTAGCCGTCGATATTTATGTCGTTTTCCATTGGTTTCACTCAAGGATTCACTGATTCCATAATCCAATGGAACAAGAAAACTGCTTCTGGGTGACTACACTCACGTATGGGTGAAACGCCAAACATATTGTATGGCTTTCAGCTGGCTTGTATAAAATATATAAAATGCACTTGTGTGTGTAAGTGCTTCTTGAGTGGATTCTGACTTGAAATCGTGAAGCGAAATTCTCTCACAGTCAACAGAAAAGTATTTTTTGCACCAATGGAACGGTTTCAGAAGTGATTTTCTTGATTCCGGATGCTCCCAGACGCTTCTTTTTGTCCAATTGAAAACGACATTATTTTTTATTCACTGGTTAAAATTCAATGAAAACGAATTTTCAGCTGTCCGAAAGTTATACTGCTAGATAAAACACTGAATTTGAATTAATATTTTTCTCTACCACCTTGCTAAATGTTCGCTTAATGAAAATGTTCTGCATTTAAAAATATGTTTATTATTACGATTTCAAGCTCTGACGTGTACAGCATTTTTTTCTATGACACTCCGGCCAATTTGACGAAATAACTTTCACAGGGCTTAAATACCCTTAAACTCTGGCAACATCAGTTTTGTTACAAACCTGTCGCAGGGCCAGCTGATTTTTTGGAGACCAAGTGTCAAATGTGTGGAGCTTTCTGTCAAACAAAATTAATTTTTTTAGTTGTAAGAAATGGAAAACTGTGAGGAAAATCTTCAAAATTTAGCCGAAGAAAAGATATTCCTAGGAAAAGCGTTAATAGGACAACTTGAAGAATTTAACACAATTCCAGGGGTGCAAAAAATTCAAAGGAAAATCAATCAAGAAATCAAATTTCTTCAAAAGGTGAATACATCTGGTTGATGTTCGATTATTACCTACCGCTAAACAAAGCAATTCCTTATTTAGGTTGTCTCAACCAACGCAGTTAAGCTTAACCACGTAATGTGCAGCAATTTGACGCACTATGAGTTCCTGGTAAAAGTTCTTAAGCTTCAAAAAGATGTCGTTCACGTCGATTGTGGATTTCCTGTGGAAGAGCGCAACAATCCGTTGAGAGTGGATATCGTATGTGAAAATGGACTAAAATGGATAAAAGGTTAAGATTTGAGTGAATGTATATGAGCTAAGCTATAACTAAATTAGATACTCTTAGTAATTGCTAGAAACTCCAAGTCTTTGACTGATGCTGCCAAAGGTCGTGCGAGCTACGGAGCAAAAAGTATACTTGATCAAGCCGAGGAATTTGTATATGGTGCAAATCAAAATCTCTGTATGTTTCAGCATCCCAAGGTACGTGTAAGATAATTAAAACACTATACCTATATCTCATTGTCTTTCAGGTAGTATTTTATTTCAGCCATGATATCGAAAATGAACTTCTTGAAGATCTTAAAGAGATTGGCGTGGAGACCCTTTCAATTAGTAAACAATTATTCCCCGCTGTCCTAACCGATGAAGAAAATGCAGACTTTGCGAATGTTAGCACACTGAATCTAGACATCACTACAATGCTAGCGTATATCAGTTCTCTGACAAATGGCAGCACAAGTTGGACCTTCAAAGAACCAATCCTCACCGAACAAGCAGATAGAGAAAGGGAATCTCCTCTCAAGCCGGTGTTGGATAAAGTCTTCGAGGGGAAACGGCTGGTTTGCTGTGAAACGGCGTACCAGTCTTTTCAGGACATTGTCAACCTACTCGCTGGGTCGGTGGAAAAGGAACGAGCAAAAGCGTTAGTCGATCGAGTGGAAATACACCCAGATGTGGAGGAAATTCCTCACGAAATCGCCCTTATTAACGTTGGTGGAAAGATTAATCCAAGGAGTCTTAAAATATTCGCTTTTGGTATTATTATGAAAGCAGTGACCGTGACATCGAATAAAGGATTTATTCGGTCAGCCAAAATGCAGGTAAGAGGAGGTAATGTTTCAGTTATTGTACTTAGTTCAAGATGATTTGTATCTTAGGGTATAAATGTTCCAGTTTTCATTCACCAAGCTAGAGCCCTAACAGAATCGAAGGAGGAAACCGCTCAACCTATTTAGTGCAATATTATAATGATTGGTTTATTTTGATGTGTAAATCGATCGTTTATACTAATTCTTTGGGTAATTGTTAAAAATAAATTATGTATTTGTATGAATGCAATGGTTTTACTTGTGCGTAGATTGTCATAGGGACTTGCAGTTGATATCAATTGGAGTTTTATATTACACTAGCTGTAGTTCCCCCCGGCACTGGCCGCGAATGTTGAAGATAATCACCCCTATTCCCGTTGGCGTTTGTCGTAAACGACTCGTATTTCACTTCGTTTTTTAAGGCATTTTCTCTCCGCCGAGTTTTCCGCCGACGTGTCTTCTTTGCATGGGTACGGCTGTAAAGATGTCATCTTTCGTTACCTGTAGCCTGTTGCAGCGCTAATAAGAAGATGGATTTCTATTGGGACATAAGGCTCACTTGGGAGTGCGGTCCCTGGCTAGTTCGTTTGCTTTGCAGTTACCAGGGGTGTCAGCCCTGGTATTATCCTCGATTGAGGCAAACTAGGTGCTGCCAGAGCTCGATTGTATCAAATTACGTGCTGACACCCCAGGTACATATGTGTCTATGTCCAGGGACCCGCGAATGGCTTCTGCAAATACAAAAATACAAATCCGTCATGTATCAAGCGATCCACCGCATTTTTGGAAATAAGCTCCCTGGTTTAGGGGAATGGAACTGAGAAAATCCTACTCTGCCTGCTGTCACCCATCTGTGTATATTTCTAGCGTGTATTCGTCAATAACAACATTCTCTTACCATTGCTCTCGGTCGGGGATACTGTGTAGGCCCGCAAAGTGGCGCGAGAAAGCAATGCGATGCGAGACATGTGTATTCTTATTCGCGCACAGTGAAGCAATTTTTGATGCGACAAATGCGAGTTTCTCGTCAGCCTCTCGCCATCATTTCGCATGCTTCTCGCACAAAAGCTCTTCGGACCAATTTTTCAAGCAAGTGAGTGCAAAAGATTTATTTGCTGTTGTTTGTTTTGATTGAATAAAAACAGATTTATTTTTGAAGGTAAATCAAAATAGAGGATGAAATAAAACAACTGCTCTCGTACTGCTCGTGTTCGGCAAAACAAAATAAAATGGATACCGAACATATTTCTTAATTGGGAATTTAAGTGATGAAACTGCCCTAATTCTTTCCTTTTAAATATAGTTCGTGAACTTTGGTTCTCTTTCTGCTTTTAAGCAATTTAAAATATTAAATTTGCGTTAAAAACTCTTCTTCTGAAGAGGAGTCCATCTTTTCTCGTCAAAGAAAACAATAGCATATAAAAGCTTTTGCTATGCACACCATGTCCCATTTTGTACTGCAACTGCTTTCCGTATCGCTTCTCGCCTCGCTTTCTGCGCACGGCCTTATATACTTTAATATTTAAGTTCAGGAACATAGGCACGTAGTTCGTAACTTCCGATTTAACATTGCACCTCTATTACAATGATTTCTTTAGAAGCAGTGCCGATTTTGCTTACATCCTAGGGGAGAGTTTCCAGTACTACTGAGTACTAGTGTATACAACCAGTGCATTATTTTCGGACTGATGCCCCATTCTGCGGTACCGGCCTTGTTAATATTCACCCCAATCATGGAATCCGCCGGAGGGAATTGTTCGCGGAAAAGAATATTTTGGTATCGTCGAATCCGCAAATTGAACGGTTATTATGTCATATAGGTAGGTATATACATAATATTAACACACATACTATTGGTAGGGTGTGGTTTTTTTTCCAGATTTCTGTTCACTTTTCGGATTCGACGATACCAAAATATTCTTTTCCGCGAACAATTCCCTCCGGCGGATTCCATGATTGGGGTGATTATCTTCATGCAAGTTTAGTTCAGCTTGCCATAACCAGACTGTTGAGACGGATTCGGTTTAATTAAGGTAAATCGATTTGAGGAACTCGGTGCTTCTTTATGAAGCATTAGCTCTGTTTTAACAGGGTTTATATCCAGCAGGGTTTATAACGGCATTCATGGGCCGTTTTGACCAGTATTGCAAGGGATTATTCCATCAAGTCCCGTAATGTTGGGAAGTATTTCCCAGTAAATAAAATTATCGTCCATGGTCATCACTCATCAGTATTTAATTCATTGTTAGCAGCCATTGTTGGGGCATAACATAAAACATAGAGAAATTGTGTTTTTTTTTTCAAAATATTTTACAAAACATTTTGAAATAAAACTTTATTTGCAAAAAAATTAGAGATAATATAATATATATATTTTTTTCTTTTCTTAGTTCTCTAAATAATTCTTACATAATATCTCTACAAACGTCATAAAAATATTTGAATTTCATTTTGTTATTTTTATTTTTTTTACTTTATAATAATTATTTTGTTTGCAATATATAACCATCTTTCTGCTTAGTTATTTTTTCTGTTTTTATTTATTTACTTTGCTTTATGCACACTTTTAAATTAAAAAAAAATCCCAAACAAAACATTTTCTTCTTCACAATCATACACACTACATGCAGGACAATAATTAAAAAAAAAACAAAAGCAATGAAAAATGGATATCCACTCAAAGTTAAACGAAACCAATTTTTCAACAAGACACAGATTCCAGAAATTTCTTTATAAACAATATTTATATTACTACAGAAAATGTAATAATGCAGAAATTATTACAAATAAGTTGTTCTTTTTAATTTAAACGATACTTTACGATTATGTATTATAGAAAATGTATATTTTTTTTTCTTTCCTTATGCTGTGTAAGTTCAAAATTCTTTGTTTACTTATATTTAACATATTTCGTTTGGGCGTCCATGGATAAATTATTATTAATAATTGTTGGGAGCATCTACACAGAAACAGAATAATTTGTCTCGCTATAGAATTGATACGATTCTTCTGCAAAAAAGAATTAAATAGAGAGAGAAAAGTATTTATTGATAAATTAGATATTATTTTCAATTCATTTGTTGGATGAAATGCAAAAAAAAAAAAAACAACACACAGAAAGATAAGAAAAACAAAATAAAAGTAAGTTCTATAGTTTGCCTAATTGTTAGTAACAACAAAATTTCATATATTCAGATTGAGATCACTTGCCTGTTGGGTTTAAAAATATGATCTTGATTAAGTTGAGCTGTTATTAGAAATTTAGTTCCTATGGATCTATAAATAGTCCCAAAACTGCTTAGAATGCCGAAATGAAATTTGGGACAAAAAACAAAAAGTTTTATTAAAAACTAAATGGTTTGATGACAAAGTCTTTGTAATGTAACAAACTATGTATGTAATTCTAAACACCAACTCAACAAAAGATTATTATATAATTCACAAATTTGTTAGAATTTTGAATAAACCAAGCTTATCATTAACGTAATGCAATTATTAGATGTTAATCGGCTTTCCTTCCTGCGAGTGGTAATTTAATCGTTAAACTACTTATCAAGCTCTAATAAGAACTTGTACATCTTACGAAATATAGGAGCTTATTATTTTCTCTTGTTTTCCGCCGCAGTATCGTATGTATTTATACACCTAAACTGTTTTTTTTCTACATGAGCTGAGCGTCTTAAAAAGTATGACCCTTATTGTGATTGTCGATCGATAGACAGTTGTCGATCAACTATCGACACTAGCTTTTGCCAGCGGCTTTGCTCGTGTAGCGCTCAGGATTTGGTACATAGAATTTTGTTCAGTTAGTTTCCTCTTTTTTATTTAATACCCCATTGGAGAACAAGATAAAAGATTATTATGAACAATTTGTAAGTAAAGCGCTGCGATCTCAACACAGTACATACTACAGCAGACTGAGCCACTATCTACGGGACAAAACATATTTCTTAGCTAGCAAATCCTTAAGAATATTCCACACCGCCGAGATCTTCCTATACTGTGAAAAATATGCAACCAGAAAGATCGTGAGGATGTGTACCACTTTCTAGCAGCATGCCCCATTCTTACAGAATTCCGCTTGGATATCCTTAGAGTACATACGCTAGAGTTAGATAAAGCTATAGGCGTATTCAACGGAGACTGAAGTTGGGACGCATTACAAAGTTTCAAATTGATACGACGAATGGCTCATGAGTTAAGAAAAGGCCCCCTTAAAAATGGGTCATCGCCAGTAACTCGGGACCCAAGCAAATATTTCCAAAATTGAAAAAAATTAATTATCTTTATTTCTTATAATATAGCACACAAACTGAGTTTGAAGTCGATGGGATAAAAAATATCTAAAAATTGTCCCATTCAAACTTTGACCCCCCCATCCCTTAAACCCTTTAAGGGTTGAAAAATAAAAATGTTCTCATACAAAATTTGACCCCCCTTTTACCCCTTAAGGGTTGAATTTCAAAATAGCCTTCCTTACTCCTTGTATCTATCTCGTATCTTGTATCTTGTATATCATAAAGGCAACCTCTGTGGAAAATGTGAGCTCTAGGGCAAAGGATTTGGGCTGGGCGTTGATTATCAGTAAGTCGTAATTTCCATTTCTATATTTGATATGACTTCTGAGGCATATAACACAAAAACACAAGTCTACGGGTCTACAGTCATTTGCAGGATTAGATTTGGTTTGACAGGTGTAAATCAAATTTGTAACAAAAGACTGAAAACAGCAATCAGCTTACATTTTTATTACTTTTTACTACTTTTTACAAGCCTGATCCACTTCGGATAAGAACAACAAACTCATCTCCAAAATTTGGTCAGATGAATGCATGCCTGATGAATGGAATCTCAGCATCGTTTGCTTGGTCCACAAGAATGGAGACCCCTTCAACTGCGCCAATTACAGAGTTGTTGTCTTCTTAACATCGCATACAAAATCCTTGTGTGAACGCCTTAAACCCTTTAAAAATAACCCTGATTGGCCCCTATAAGAGCGGTTTTACCACCAGGAAAGTCTACCGCCTATCAAATTTTCACACAGACCCTGGAAAAACCATAGAAGTTCAAATCGATACCCACCATCCTTTCAAAGCGGCGTGTGATAGCATGTATAGAGACGAGCTATACAGAGCCATGTCTAGCTTTGACAACCCTGCAAAACTCGCTCGATGTTGTAGGAAGGCGATGGAGAAAGCTCGCTGCTACATCAAGGTCGGTAACGGCCTCACCGAAACATTTGATGTCAAAAGAGTATTTAGACAAGGTGACGCGCCGTCGTGAGACTTTTTCAACATTACTTAAAATAATTGTCCGGAACTCACAGGCCAACACACGATCTTTCAAAAGCCCGTCCAATTACTTGCATACGCCGATGATATTGACATAATTGGTAGAACGCAGCGAGCTGTCATTGGTACTTTTACTATAGTATAGAAACGGAAGCGTCTAAAATGGGTCCAGCGGTCAACGAGGTAAAACAAAGTATATGCTGTCAACAAGAAGGGACACCCAACATCGTAGAATCGGACAAAAAATACCGATCGACAGCTAAAACTTTGAGGTAGTGAGGGACTTTGTCTACCTCGGTTCTGCTATAAATTCGAACAACAACATCTGAAAAGAAATTAAACGAAGAATAACTCTTGACAACCGCTGTTTCTTTGGGCTAAGAAGGCAATTGAGTATAGTAAAGCCCTATCCCAAACAACTAAGGAGATTCTGTATCATTCCAGTCCCGCTTTATGGCGCTGAAGCTCGGACTCTATCTTAAGCGAATGAAAATACCCTCGGTCGCTTCGAGAGAAGGATTCTTCGTAAAATTTTCGGTCCCGTTTGCGATGACGGGCTTTGGAGAAGGAGATTCAACGACGAACTATACGAGCTGTACAGCAACATCGACCTGGTCTAAAAACTGCGAGTAAGTCGTTTAAGATGGCTAGGACATGTAGAGCGGCTGGAAACAAATGCTCCGGCCCGTAGAGTCTTCGAGACTAACCCGGAGGGACAACGCAGTAGAAGAAGACCTCGCCTTAAGTGGCGCGCGTAAGTCGAAGGCGACCTCAACCGACTAGGAGTGCGTAATTGGAGGCAGTTAGCTAAGGTCCGGGCTAACTCGAGAGAGTTGTTAGCTGAGGCCTCGGTTCACTCCGAACTGTAGAGTCTAACGCACGGTAGCACTGCGTCCAAACTGTACTAAACATGGTTGTAAATCTGTCATATTCCCTCAGCTGACACTATCATACTCAAAGCATGTTATGTGCCTTCGCTTGCCATTTTTAGATTCTCTCTGAAATTCTCTTTCAGCTTTTAAATTTATCGCGTCCAAACGAACTTTTTGTTGGTATAAGTGTATTTAAAATATGTGAATAGCAGTTGGACAAAGTTATCTCTGTGTGCGAGTGAGTTAAGTTATCCGCTCCTTAAGACATGCCAGTCAAAGATAAGATATGTTTATTATACGAGTTAACAGATATGTTATAGCTAAATCGCCGCTATGCGGTATTTACTAATACGGGGGTAAACCTACAAAGATTTGTTAGAGTGACTTTCAAAATATCAACTATACCAAGAGATTTCCGAAAGGTTAACTTTTTTGATTTGATTGATTTTTCTTAATATCCTAAATGGATATTTGAAAACGGGAAACTGGCTCAGTGGTTAGTTTGGTAGACTATTGAGTAAGGAATCCCGAGTTCAAGTCCTGAAAAGCACAAGCACCGTACCCTTTTTTCACTTTCACTGACCCACATCTCGCTACAGTCCGAGAAACATTTGAGAATATGAATATCCTTCGGGTTTGCCATAAAATTGTATCTTCCATTTGTCCCAAAAAAAAAAAAAAAATATCACTCATACGACTGCTTGAGAAAAGCTAGACCGAGGGCCATCGATGGAGATGTTGCGCCTTATATTTATTCTGGGTGATCACAGAATCCTTCGTATTCGGAATTTTGCTACGAACCCTGAAAGAACTATCACAGAATACGTTGTAGTAAAAATTTTTGCTACAAATTAAATTCATAGCAAACATTTCCACTACGACGGATTCTGTGATAGTTCTTTCCGGGTTCTTAGCAAAATTCCGAATACGACGGATTCTGTGATCACCCAGATTATTTATTGGAAATAGCGGTGCAATGGAAAATGTTCTGCTCCAAAAATCAATTATGCAGGGAAAATGTACAACGAAATTTGTAAAGCGACTAAATTAATTAACTTCAAAGGCGTTTTCCTAAAGGCTGCACACTTGATATCATCCATTAATTTTTTTTTTAACTTATGAAAAAATATTAAAAAAGTGTTATATACATACTCTCAAAACCACATAAAACTATGTCCACTCCAATCTTAATTTTACTACAAAGCTGAAGAATAAATATTGACTTACACTACCCTGACAGTTACTATTAGACTTGTCGTATGTAAACAGCTACGAACATTACGTTTTGCGTTGAACTTATTCAAATTCGTAAATTTGACTTATTTAAATTTCCTATGTACAAGAAAAACAAAAATACAAAGATGTTAACACAGAAAGCTGGTAGATAATAATAAAAAAAAGGAGAAATCAGTGCAAAAATAAAAACATATAAAAATAAATTTAACAAAAGAAATAAATTAATATAAAGCATTTAGTACTTTTTTTTATTATGGATCACTTTAGTTTATGAAAAGTTACCCCTTCATATATTCAATTTCTACAGCATCAGTGGTAAGTAAATCATCGCTTAAGAATGTTTCATTTGCATTCTCTGCAAATATAAGAATTTTTTTCTATTATGATTCAATATGCGAATAGAAAACATTTATAGGGGAGGAGCGAACAATTTATTAGTATGTACTAATAGAGGGTCGAGGTGTCAATTTGTTAGAATATTGTACTGTCGTTAGAAATACGAGTAATTTTGATTTGATTGGATTTTATAGCGAAAAGTGTATTTAAAATCACTACTTATAATAATACTGTGGTGTGTTATTTTGTTGCAGTTTGAACCCTGCACAGGAAGTATACACTATTCACTTTGCCATTACATTTGTAACGCCAAGAAGGAGACCTCATAAAGTATATAATAATATTCACATTCTGAATCGATTTAGCGATGTCCGTCTGCCTGTCTGTCTGTTGAAAACACGATAGCGTTCAAACGAATCGTACTAGACGAATGAAACTTTGTGAGAGGACTTCTGTGTACCATCGTTAGGTTGGTATTAAAAATCGTCTTTGTCGGTTAAGTAATTCTGCAGTGGACGGTATCAAAGAAGCGGTCAGGCCGATGATGACACTTTTACTTGTTTTTATTATTATAACTGATTCATATCAAATCTAATTGTGGACAAATTATTTGTCTGTCTGGTGCATTGATACAATGGAATACTTAGAAAAAAGGTAAAATATTCGGTAAAATTAAATATGCTATGGAATCCGTACCATCGGGCAGGCGTCCTCTAGGTAGACCCAGGATGAGATGGTTAGATCAAATTCATAATCTCTCCTCTACCCGTATGAGGATTGCCCTTGATAATTTGGAGTCGATGGCGGAGGATCGAGAGCTATGGAGGGTCCACTTAGGTAACCTACACCCGCGACCCACTTAATGGATAAGCGGGCCATTGAAAATGTATGTATGTATGTATGTATTAAATATGTTTGCTTTGACGGACGATTTTTTGAAGACGATTCAAACCCGAATTCTACAAGCTGTACATGTACATACATCATCGACCTAGCCCAGAAACGGATACAATTGAGGTATTAGATGGTTAGAGCATGTACAAAATCGGACATCAATGCTCCAGCAAGAAGAGTTTTCTATACTAACACAGCCAGAGGGTACACACAGTGGAGCGCAAGACTTCGCGTAAGGTGTTTTGAAAATGTATGGTTATAATATAAGCACTGTGCCCTTTTTTGTTATTTTGCGATTACTCACGCAAAAATAACATAACATATTGCCAATAAAAGCTCAGGGAGTACAGAATTGTGAAACAATTTGGGAATGGTCATTGTTCTGCTCCATATAACGACATACTCTGTTCCTGGTCGTGTATTGAATATATTTGCTTGCAAAATTTGCTGTCCTCCATATACTGTTGGCGACACTTTTAAAGTAAATTTGTATGACCTCTACAAGTCAACATTTTAAAAAAATATTAGTACCTTCAAAATACTATAAGTTTTCTGCTTTAATCGTATTCTAATATGGATAAAATTTTAGCATTCACAATATGATTTGCGAAACAACTGAACTTTGAGCAGGCTCATCTTTTAAACATTTCTTCCAAAATTATTTTACACTTTAATACACAATTTTTTGCAATTCATTCAACACCTGAGCCCCAATTTTACTTTGGCAATTGTAACGATTTCTTGAGGGTAAATGTAGATAGCTGCGTTCATGTTCATGTTTCGGTTTGCTTACGGATGTTAAAATTCCCGAACTTTGTCAGAAACGTTATAATCACATCCATATTCCCGTTGGCATTAGTCGTATACGACTCATGTTTCGTGTCGTTGTAAAACGATGTTCAGATTTTTATTTTAACTTTTGCTAAGAATTTAATTTCGTTTTCTATGTGTTCACCGTCATTTCAATTCTTTTGTCTTAAAAAAGTTAACAACAGCGACTAAAAAACGAAGCGAAATACGAGTCGTTTACGACAAACGCCAATGGGAATAGGGGTGAATGTCAGTCATAAAAATATTCGACAGCATGAGCTTCCACAAAACTGTGTTTCAACTTATAGGCAATCAAACAAGAAGCCAATATGAGGATAATTACCTACTTAACGGCCAATGGTCAGAGATAATAATCATGATAGCAACTGTTTAATTGCCCACTAATAGAGTTAAAAGATTTCACAACATTGACTGAAGCGCAAGTCTCAATAAAACACAACAGTTATCTTTAAATTGCAAATATTTTTATTGAAATATAGAGTTCTATAGAGTTCTAGCAATTATATGCGACTTTGCTGCCGATATAGATATATCTAATGTATTTTGGAACGCGCATAATAGGATAAATTAATAAAAATGATCCTCACGCAAACTGAATCCCTCTTTTCCGGTCGCTAATAACTCGAACACCACGCAAAATTTCCGAAACTGATTTTTAATTTTTATTCAATTTACCAATTAGATTTCGAATTTATTTTAGCTCAGGAATTGTGGTTGGCTTGCTGGCGAATTATTACATTTTTTTTTTCAAATTATGTATTCGCAAACTGCTGCCCAAAACTGGAACTCACTGCGGGAATATGTTTAATATAGCAGCAACCTGATTATTTACGGGGTACACAACCACTGAAACACAATGACTGTATGTCCGTATATATTCCACTTGAGGAAGACATTTTTATTGTTTTCCCTTGTTATAAAGTGGACCTGCAATTCGATTTTATCAATAATTGTTGAAGTGATTACCACTAGGGCACCAATTACTAAATAAAATAGAACAGAGAGTTTGACACCGTAATGCATTCTGTTATTGCTTACAAAGTTTTGTCGATCTATCGAGTCTTGGTCTTAATTTTTTTCTTCTCAGTCAGATCAGAAGAATATCTCAGTGCGCACATTTTTGACAATATGTATCAACAATCAACTGATTACTTTCCGGCAACATCTGATACCATTGATGTATAGTTAAAAATATGTTTATATCAGGTGCTGTAAGAAATGGCAGTCGATTGCTGAGGAAACATAATCCTTCCTGATAATAGGTAAATAGACAGCTGAAAACTTGCATAGAGCTACTACAGTTAGTTCATATGAAGATTATAGCGACGTTAAGGACTATTTATAGGGAAGACCGTCATGAATTAGAATCGATGTAGCTGCAATTTGAAATTTTTTAAGGGCTAACAACAACTGGATTACTTTATTTGATAGTATCAAATATGGACTCAACAAATTTGCTCCTTAGAATAAGCTGGAATTGGCTTGGATGAAAGGGCAGATACTCTTGCGAAACTGGGATAGAAATCGAAAATTGTAGACTGACCAAAATGACGTTAAAAATGCCAGTGCTCACTACAAACGAGAAGTGAATTGAAAAACACTCAAATTGATAGTATGTACCTAGCTATACGTATAGTACATGGTAAGTTGAGGGGTCGAATTACCAGATCCGTTAGGAGCAATGTATCACTGTATTACGCCGGTTTAACATGCAAAACAAGAACAAATTCTGTGACATAGTACTTGTACACGGACACGGTCATTTTGGCCCCACCCCAGGGTTCACCTCAAAAATAATACAACTTCTACGATGCGTGGCTTTTGTGAAAAAATTGTAAATGCATCGAATGGGAATAAAATTATGTATATAGTTCGGGATGTTGTAGTAGATTTGTGTCTAAAGTGAATGAGTATTGAGTACAAGCGCAATCACATCCACGCACTGGCAACGGAACTGAATAAGACAGATGCCCACCGCATTATCATCGATCTACCAATTAGCATATTCACAAACATACAACAAAGGGAATCCTATGACTATCGTATTACATTTGTATCCAAATAGTTTAGTGATATATCTGAGCAAATATGTTAAATTTTCACTTTTAAAACTGCCTCTTTTTATTCCTTAAGCGATGATTTAGAATTTCATTCGAAAACACCATCTATTGAGAAAGGCGAATTGTTTAAAATAATTAGTACTATGTAAATTATTGAAGAATATATTATAAATAATCAAAAAAAAATTGTTATTTTAGTTAAATGTTGGCAAAGAGAGCTATGCAAAGGCCAATCTTATTGCGAATGATAAATGTTAATCAATTGAATTGAAGATGACTGTGAATCTAAAGAATAGTAATTTTCTGGCAAATTTTAATTTCATTTCGTTCTCAGACATTTTAGCAAATTTTTGAAATTTGTTTTCAACAAAGACCTATCCAAAAGTTAATAAATAATAATCGCAAAACAAAGTCATGTTTCCATGGGTGAAAAACAAATTAAATAAAAATTAAAAACATACATAACCTGACATACAAACGGTCAAGCAAACAAACTTATGTATAATCATCAATAATATCAATAAGAGACGAACCAGGATTGAAGCTAGAAACCTTCGGTAAGTGAACCACATCCCGCCGGAACAATGATAGATTCTGTGTAAATCTAAGAGAAAGAAATATATTTTTTTAAAACTGTTCGCTTTCAATGTGAGACAATAGCAAACCTCTCTCGATTCTTGTTGGCTACATTTCGTTCGATACCATCCATCAGTCCATCAAACCACTGTGCCATTGTTTGTTGCTTATCGATGGGCTGCGACCGGATTATGTTTTCTTTGAGCGATCTTTAAAAATGACACCGATTGTGGGAACATTATTAAAAAATGCATAAATTGTGAGATGGTAAAGAAGACAGTTACCTGAAGTAGTCTTCGTATAACAGAATAAGTACTAGCAACGGACGGGACATAGACCACTGATTTTTGCAGTCTTCAGACATAACCATATTGAGTAGTGTTGACATTATACCCTGAAGAATTTCAGAATTCATTTCAACCACCTGCAACGAGAAAAATAAATAAAGTTTCAATGTGTAATAATGTGACTAAATAATAAATTTACCTCAAGGAACTGTGAGTTCTCCGGTGTTATATTGCGGAGCTTTTTGTTGGGGAATGTCGAAACTGAAATAAAACACGTGAAACCTCATATTATACCAAAAATTATGAAAATTGTGTAATATCGGGTTTTTCAATAAGAGCGCTACAAAAGTTTTTTTTTAAATAAAACAAAAACGGTTTTGGATATGAAATTTTTGAAATTCTTTGAAAAGAGAGGAAGAGGCGAAGAAAACCGAGAGAACGACAATAAACAAAAAAAACCTCGTAGCAACAACAACGCACAGAGGTTGGTCTTCTCCTCCGTTCTAATCACCAGTTGGCGGGCTTGTATTCGTCGCTCAATTAGCGCAGTGACTGTGTCTACGAGTTGTTGTTAATGTAATTCTCTCAAACAATAATTCAGAGACTGAAATTCGACAAAATTTCCCAACAGAAATTGTCAGGGTCAAACAAGCGAGAATCGTTGTTACTCCTCGAGTGGGGAACACTCAGCAATTCTTTATTCCTGTGAAAGTACGTTCAATGCCATTATGTATGTAACTCGATTTCTTTTGCATAGCCACCACGGGCACGCTTGCAGAAGTCCAGACACTGAACCCAATTTTCGACGGTTTTCAAGCATAAATCGGCCGATACTGCTGCAATTTCACGTTCGATATTCGTACGAAGTTCATCAATCGTCGCTGGCTTGTTGGCATAGACCATAGACTTGACGTAGCCCCACAGGAAATAGTCTCACGGCGTCAAATCGCACGACTGTGCCTGTGGATTCAAATTTGTCCACTAGACGCTCAATTGTTGATCTGCTAGGACGATATCTTTCCATCATGAAATGGCAAACCTTACTGAAGAGAAATGTCAAAAGAGCGGCAAGAAATTCGGCGTCGTTTGCTGTCCCTGTCGCTCTTTTGTAGCGTCCCTGTTGAAAAACCCTGTATATAGCTATTATTTCGAATCTAGAAAAATGCTCCAATTTTTGTAGTGGCTCTTTCACAGGACATAAATAAGGGTTTAAATACGAAGCGCCAGTGTCGAAGGCTAAAAAGGAAAGCATACGCACAGCTAAAGGTAGCACTAATTACAATGGACCTATGAATGCAAGTCATGCACAAATCAAATCATTGAAGTTCGAATGGCAAAAATAGTGTTGTTGACAAATAAAATGTCTTCTCTTCACTTCTTTGCCGAAAAGAAGTCACCCGGGATCGACACATATCGGTGGCTAACATCTGGAGATTCCACTCTATGGTTGTATTGAATTGTTCCACTTCCACGCCCAAAGAGCAGGGACGTGAGTCAGGGAACGAATATAAAAAACTGAGGGTGCTATCATCAGCAAAAGAGTGTATTAAAATAGAAGTACAAGACAAGAGGTCGTCGATGAATATAAGAAGGAGTCGGCCATAGCAAGGTAGATATCCGTTGGAACGGAAAATTTTCCGATTGCATACGAATCGGTATTTGTATTTATTGCTTAAATTTTTGTTTCCAGGGCAAAAGCAAAAAAAAAACAAGCACTAAAAAACCAACATCATGTCAGATCAATGCGTCGTCCTCGCATTTTAATTCTTCTTTCCGAAGACGGATATCTCAAATGTAATTTGAGTCTCCGACGGAGTATTTGTTGCGGAGAATTCTCCGTTCCGACGGATAACTCGCTAAGGCCAAATATCGGAGACAAAACAGAGAATTGGGGAACACCAGCATTTATATGGTGAATTGCAGACTTGAAACCGTCCAACACAATTTGAATTAAACGGCCAGAAAGGTAGTTTCTAATCCATTGAAGAAGAGACGCGTCGATCCCATAGGCACGCATATTCGACAAAAGAGTTTGGTGCCAAACTCTGTCAAATGCTTTCAAAATATCAAACGCAACAATCTTCGTTTCACCAGAGTGATGGGTTCCACTTTTCGGTGATTTCGTGATTCAATATATTTCATAAGCTGACAATTTATCAGCGTTTCCATGACCTTGGAAAGAATGGACGTAAGTGCAATGGGTCGGTATTTGGTGGGTGAAGACGAATCGTCTTTTTTAGGAACGGGCTGTACAATTGCAATTTTCCATCTACTCGAAAACAGTCCAGAAGAGTAGAACAAATGAAAAAGCTTAGTGGTTTTGCCAGCGTTGAAGAACACCTCTTCAGAATTATGGGGGATATACCATCTGGACCAGCGACTTGTGAATAATAAGATCTTTTAATACTGCGCGAGTGAGAAAATGTATTTGTCCCACCAAGTATTCGACGCTCTCGAGCACAGATGGAGACATGATACAATCTGGTTCCACTTTTCGGTGAGATAAGTTATAAAATCACCAGTGGACCTGCTGCCACTAAAACCGTATTGTCGGTCATTGAGAAGTTTTAGTGATTCAAGATATTTGTCTCGCTAAGTGCCAAAACAGCTGATCTGAATTGAAAGACATGGACATGTGCAGCAAAGAGATTCCTTTTCAAGCCTCGAATGTAGCAAAAATCAACACGGAACTCACCTCTCATAACAACACACAAAAATTAAAAACACAACTCCAACGCAACTAAGCAGAGGTGCAATGTGTATTTTTGACACTAGACTTCCAAAACAGGTGTTATGCCCATGCAACAGAGCGAGTCAGTTATCCGACAAGATATACATTTACAACCCGTTCTGACTGAATTAAAATCGCCGTTTGGAAGTACCAATTCCTAAACTAAATTAAAAATGCAAATCCATCTTACCTTTAAGTTGCAGTTGCTTAAATATATATGACACAACACAGTCCAGTATTGAACAGCAGCAAATAAAAATGGTCGAATCTGTAAACAAAAACTCATTCAATGAAATCCGTGCACACATACGCGTTAGTTCACTCACCCAACGCGGTTAGTCCCTTAGACAAACTTTCTAAAATATAAATAAATGCGCGAGGCTCTAAGGAAGCCAAAAAAGTTATATGGTCTTGTGATAGGCAATTAAGCAGGCCATAATATGCTGAAGCTAATTTCGGATATTCCTGTAAAAAAAATATAAAGAGGCAAATATTAACTAACGTTCTTCAGTCGCTAGACATACAACATACCAATAAATCGTTCTGCTGAATGGACATTATTAACTTTGCGGCAATATTCAATACATTGTCCAGTGTATCGTCACGATATAGCTTGAAAACTCCAAAATTCACATAGTTCCCACTGAGCGCATTCTTCAGTATTAGAAAACATATCGAAATGCCTTTCAGCTTCATTGGATACTGCTGGTCACGTGGCACATCCAAGTGAAGACTTCTATTGCCATAGATGCATATCAGCTTGGACGCTTCGCGGAACAATAGTATTCCCATCGGGCTAGAGACATTGCCCTGCAGACGCTGGGTTCGACAATGTACGAGTTCAGCGAAAAGCTTCAGTACTGGCGTTGTCACAGCTGGGTCATGCGCCCATAGCTCAACAGCACGTATCAGTATGGGAATATAGTCGGGATAACTGGAAGACAATAACTAGTTATTAAAAATATGCGTTTGTTGATTTTATCGCATTACATCCATTCGAAGAGCATTGTGTAGGGCACGCGGGCATTCAATGGCAATGCAAGACCACGTAGGTCACGCGCCAAGCCGATTATCGCCTTTTTCGCTTCCTCGTTGGGAAAACTATTTCCATCCATAAGTACCGAACCGAGCGATTCAAATTGATCTGTAAAGAGAAAGAGAGAGACCGGTTAGAAACACATGTGGAACAGATAATGGTAAGTGAACCAACTCGTAAGTGGTGTTAAGAAATTGTAGAAACGCTCCTCATCTTCGCCCAGGTCAAACATTAGTAGCCTTCCTAGCGAGGTGTAGAACATGGTTCGGCAACGCATCTCAGTCAATGAGGAGTTGGTACCGAGAAAGGGAAAGTGTTCGCTCTGCAGAGGGTTATGGAAGTCGCTCAAACAGTAACAAGATATAACTTACTGTGTGATGCGTTAACATGAATTGAATCTCCTCCAACTTGGCCAACTTTCGCAAAGAGTTGAAGTTCACAGAGAGTTCTGATAACAGCATTAGAGTCTTCGTTATAATCTGTTCTGAGCGTCCCCAGAATTTTAAATTTGTTATGCTACAAAGACAACATGTGGTTAGGAAATAAACGGTACACACAAGAAATTCTCCACTCACATTTTCCGATTGATCAAACTGAGCAGCATCTGTTCGTCGCTCAGACCGAATACCTCCGACAGCCTCTTGTAAACGTGCGCCTTTTGTGCCTGCTCACAGATGTGCATCTTCCGCACTTGCTCGAGGAAGCTGAGAATAGCCAACTCGAGTTTTTCGCAGCCGGCTTGCGGGAGTCTTGCATCAGTTAAGCTCATCAGTTGCAGCACCTAAAAAAAGGACAAACTAATAGTTCCAAGCCCTCTGAGATGTGATAGTCTAAATACCCGTATCACAAGTTCTCCATCCATCGTGTCTTGCTCGTCGTTCGAATTGAACGACAGTCTGCCGACAATAGCCGAGCCAATTATGTACACCAGCCAAGTCAATTGCAGCTCGTGAATTGTCACGTCCATGGGATTGGGCGACGGACTCTGCAAGAGTTCTTGGTATTCTCGCGCCTTCTGATCGAAATGCTGTACAAGAAGCGTACATGTCTTGTCGTATTCACAGCGTTCGATAACTGACAGTTGCTCTAGTTGCTGTTGTACCATACAAAGGTCGTCTAGGGGATCTTCTAGATTGTCTCGCACAATTACCGGTACAGCTTCCAGGCGAGAGGTGATGTATGCTTTGGTTACCTCAGGTGTGTACGTACCAAGCAGATGGGGTTCTGGTGATTTAACATATGGTACTGACGCGACCATCCTTTGCCATAGTGTCAGCAGATAATGTACACTGTTTGGAGCAAATTGCCACATCTAAAAAGTCATGATAACAGTGATAGGAATTTACCCGCTGGTGCATATCAACAAACCTGCAACGACTGAACAGTGAATTTAGCTATCAATTGAATAGCCTCTGGATAGCACTCGACTGTGACGAGTTCTCCTAATTGGTAATTCGATTTGAGGCGGGCAAGTAGTCTACAAAATTCGTGGTAATTGTCCGGATCACTAAGACCCTGAAATTAATAAAAATAATTGCATAAATATGTAAATATATAAACTGAATTGATTTGAAATAACTTCTTGCTCGATTGCTCTAACAACTACTTAGCAATCCGCAGCTGAACGAATCTTTCTCGCTATATCTAAGTGGGAATACCTCTTAAATAATATATTATCTGTGATTCCATCAACAGATAAGAGAAGATAACTGGGAAATATGGCCCACAATGCTTACTTCCTCCTTGGAAGAGTTATATATGTACAATATCTACTTACGTGTAAATTGGTCAGAATATTCTTTACGCCCTCGAGGAGATGGGTAAGAAATTTTGTACGTTCAGGGTTGTTGAACAGGGAGCGACGAACTGATGTCATCTGCAAAAAAGAAGAATGTATTATTATTATTTTCCATTGCGAACACACAAAGGCAAAAAGAAACCCACTTGCACAAGGCATGACAATGAATAGCTTGCCAAGCCATTGGGAAGAATCTGATAGAGATCAAAGAACAACTTTAATGTATTCGAATCAAGAAATGCTGGTCTCCATGAAGTTGGAATCTGTAAATGTAAATAATTTTTTTATTGAAAATTACAAAGTTTAAAGGGCTCTTCACTCACTTGAACACTGTTCATATCATCCGAAGACTCATCGGTAGAGCTGCCAATAAAATCGAAGCTCAAGCAGTTTTTAGTCAGTCGCAAAACATGTGATATAAGACTGAAACAAACAAAAGTAAACTCACTGACCTAATACTAATATTTCCAAGCAACATACGCTTGTTGTGATTCATCCATGAAATTCAAACTCTTGCTATTGTCTCTTGCCGTTACTAACAGCGAACAAGACAACAGAAAAATATCGTACAACTGTTGGTCACGAAAGGATGTGGCGATTTTACGATTCTTCGAGAAGGACAAATTTACATCCGCCTCTACAATAGAGTTCATTTCACACACCAATTGCGATAAAATTTGCACACCTATTGTACAGTGCTCAGCTGAGCCTTGCTGAAAAGTTACAAAATAAATCAAAAACCATTCGAATGAAAAGACAATCTGGCATTTAATAGACAAACCTGGAGAAACTTCTTCACATCTTCGAGGATATTTTGAAATATATACTCGTTCTTGTACGTGTCGAACCATCCATATTTTGTTATCTTCGCTAAGAGTGTGACAAGTGCTTGTACAACGAAATTTTGTAAATTAGGGCGGGTGGCTAGATAGTTCAGTATGTAACTCCTGGAAATAAAAAGCATTGAAGTTATTTCAATATTGAAGGAGTTGTTACTATATCAAACCTTATATCGATCCTTTGCTCTAAATTCAAACCCTGTATCAATTTGGTGAGAGTTGTTGCGGCGAGAAGTTGCGCATAACTGGAGTCAGCTCGGTCCAAGAGCATCTGACACTTTGGTAGAGCATCCTGGCTGCTAACGAAAGCAACAAGTGCCTTCTCAGCTTCAGAGCGAATAACTGAATCTGTTGCTTCGTACAGTTGCTTGCATAAGATTTCAAGCTGATGAATTTCCTGCAAAGACATGAAGAATGATTTTGTTCAATGCTTATGTAAGAAACAAGAAATATTAATGACAGGTTGCATATTTAGTTCCAGTCATCAAATGAGGCGCAGAGTTAGCAGTTGCGTAAACTTGGCCTTTTCTTCTTACAGTAGATGCGAGATGAAGTACCTATCGTCTAAGGCTTCATCTTTTACAGCGTCTGTTGTTGTTTTCACTACCACCTCTTTGTATCGGCCACTTAGCATAACAGATTCTACTTAACATCTAAGATCACATTTCAGATATGTTAACGTAAATCAATTTTAGGCAAAGGGAGGACATTATGAAACATTGATCCCAAAAGAGTACTGAGGTTTAAAAAACTCAGTACCTCCGTGTTCAAGAAAAGAACAACAGACCTCTCCTGATTGCAGTATGCAACCCAAGAGCCTGCTAAATTTAAGTACATTTTATTAATTTAAAATCTTAAATGGTAAGTGGTGCCAAGTCGCAAGCTATCTGTAAAGAAACCCTTAGTTACAATAAATGATAACGAAGACATTTGTCCATTTAGTTGGGAGAATTTGCTCCGTTGAAGAATCTATTCAAACAGAAAACTGATGGAATACCTACTTTCATGCTTGCCCTGAAAAGGAAATGTTCCGTAAAGTTAAATGGAATGGTTTCGTCGAAATAAACTCTCACAGCTATGTGTTGGCATTCTCTCGCACTCCCTCGACATGGGTCCAGCGAATTCTGGACGCATGCTTTTTAAAATCCACTAACCCAAAGGTTCATTGCATAACAAATTCTATATGCCTCAATATGGGGCAGTCAATTTGAAAGCTTTATTGCCCACCTTAAATAAAAGCGAGTGAGCTTGAGGAGATTGTTGAAAACACTTGAATTCGATGACGATTTAGTAAATAGCTGGAACAGATTTATAGTACGTAGTTCTTTTCAAATAGACTGCAAGAATGTATATGACCTATGTACGTACATATTTTGCAGATCTAATTCTACATAATTCCAATTCGAACTGAATCCGTCCTACTTTCCATTTAAAGTTCAATTGAAACGTCTTCTATGACAATCCCAACTGGAATCATTAAAAACAATTAAGCATTACAAGTGTACCTATATTTTCCAATTCCGCCCTGGATTTTAAGGTTATGTCAAGTAGTTTTTACCAAAAACAAGACAATTCTCCAACCAAATACATGCAAATTATCTATGCTACAGAAACTTTAGAACTACCAAACATGACTATATATTCATAAATAATAATTAATGAAACCTTCATAATTGAGACGTGATCCTGCAAAACCAGGTTGCACTTTCACCAAGAAATAAATGAACCCAGCTGAGGCAAGAGAAAAAAAAATCAATTCCTCTGGACACAAAAGAATCACCCTGGACTGTCTAGGAAAAAAAAGACATTTTAATTATTTTCGAAAAGCGTTAAAGTAAATTAAGAAAATAAACGCAATTCTTGTTTTTTGTTTTACCCTCATCGAGCAGAGAATCAACAAAAAATATTTTTTTCTTCTCTCGCCTTTTTGACAATTTACATAGAATAGTGATTAGTGAAGTAAAATTTGCAAATGCGTACCATTTCTGCGAATCGAATTGTTCTCAATTCTCTGCGAACATACAAAACAAATGCGATTGTTTTATCTTCGGGATGGGAAAAACAGAAATAAATTGATTTGATTCGAAAACAAAAACACTTTCGGCTGACTTTTGCCTAAATTCAAAAGATAGCCCGCTGCTGGATCACACCAAGAAACATTTATTTTATTTTCCTTCTTATATTTTATTTTTTGTTAGGAATACGTTCGGTTACTGATTCGCCGGTAACCGCTTTGTGTTTTCGGGCGAAATTGGTGGAGACGAACGATTGTTGCGCCAACCAACGGATGATAGTTGTGTAGCTCTAGTACTGTTATTAAATGAATTTAAGGTAGTAGATGAAATGAGCACTGGTTATGGTATGGGTACCTACTATAAAGACGGAAAAAATTAAGATTTATGAAAAGGTATCAAAGTTCAAATTGGGTTTCATATAAAAATCATTTCACTGATTGGTACATTATTTTGCAGAACAATGGCCGCGTTCCATTGACCGCTAGATGACTAGCGCCAAACTCCATATAAAAAACACTGACATTTCACAAATGTCATTTGCTCTAGCGGAAATGATGAAATGTCAGTTTTTTTGTATAGAGTTTGGCATGCGCGCTAGTCATCTAGCGGTCAATGGAACGCGGGCAATAATTCTAATACAATATCAGTTCCTGTCATCCTATCATGTTCCTGATAGATTTCTCTAACGTATAGTTTAAGATGCCACTAACTTGGCATAGACTTAAGTCGAAGAAGAGACATTCCTTCATTAAGACTATCAAAATCGATTCATTATCTGATGTAGCATTTAAAGGCATATAAAAGAGCGACGTTGTCAAGTAAGTCTGACAAGTCGATTTTTTGGTCGATCGCATTAACAGCAAGTTGGTAGGATTCGATAGACTGGGCCCGGTAGAATGTAAGAACACTTAATAAATGTATAGGTAACAGAGGGGAGTGTTATTTTTATTGCAAAAAGAAATAGCAATGGTTGCTTAGAACATTTAAGCAATATAAGGCGTATTTTTTTGAGAATCTATAGCTAGCTCACTTTTACTTTTACATGCAAAACTTGTATACTCACTTTTGGTTTTACATGCAAAATTGTTATACTCACTTCCCAAAAAAATACGCCAATAGTAATTAACAAAACTACAGGGAAAGTGGCGACCTCGCTGATGGCAACATTGACCATCACTTGCATAGATTGACATACTTATTGATATGCTGCTGTATATTCGTCCACACTCTTATATATTCTGGCTCAAAATTTGATGGAGATTCAAAATTTTGCTGCCAAATAGAATACAAAAAATAATTTTGTTTTTATGGGCTTAGCCGACGAAAAGAATTTGTACAACTTATAGGAAGTTTTTGTATATACATTCAAACCATTCTAGTACATTTTTCAATTCGCCTGCTTTTTACAATGTGCTTCCACCCTTTAGTGAATACCTGACAGTTCTTGACAGTTGTAGAAGTATAACAATTTTGCATTCTTTATTTTGTTTGTAAATATAAATTCATACCATTTACACAGTGAAAATGTTATTTTTATCGAAATCCACTGAATCCATCATCATTTTAAATCTGCGATCATTAGTGTCCATTCAACACTGAGCATCGACTTACCCTCATAATGGAAGATTACTTCGACGAATACGAGGAGGATCTTTTCGAAGACTACGATTTCGAGCATAAACTTCTCTTCCGGTTTAATAAGCAAACGCTTGAAGAAACACTTAAGAACTGTGTTATACCATCTGTGAACCAAATTGCGTCATATGCTGGTACTCTCATCGGGTGGAATCTCCTCTGCCGTCTATCTTGGATCATCGCAAAGTGCACTCGTATCCGACCATGGATGGATCACATAATATCATTTGCCTGTGGATGTGGTGTTCTTTATCACACAATTGGAATGGATTTCCTAATCGTTTTGCTGTTTGCTATGGTGTCCTATGTAATTTTGAGCGTTCTGGAGTATAGACATTCGAAGAATATGGGTTACATCCTTGGAGCTATCTGCATTGTGTCACTGTTTACATATGAATTGCTTGCCGACAACCCCACTGTTTGGCAAAAGATCAGGGGAGTTCAAATGGTAGCCACAATGAAGGTGATCTCATTGGCTTTTGATTTGGATTCGAAGAAACAAAATAAAACTCCAGCGCTCTTCCCCTTTCTTGGATACATGCTCTGTCCGGCGAATACTGTGATTGGCCCATGGATTGCGTATGATGAGTATATGCAGAGTTTAAGCCAAATGAAAATGGATTTCCGCTGGATCCTGTGGACAGTTTGTAACAGCATTGCGGCGATGGGATTTCTTCTGCTCTCCAACTGCTTCGTAGCTCTACTCTGTACAGACTACGCATCGAAATGGATTGTTGCCTTCCGTGATGCTTTGTCGTTTCGCTGCAGTCACTATTTCATTTCCTTCCTATCGCAGGCTACGATGGCAGCGGCTGGCATCAGCGGAAATTTAAATCACGCCGATGTGTCGCCTTTATTTGGAAGTTTGGTCACCAAACCCTGCACCATTGAGTTTCCCCGCTCCCTGACTGATTTGGTTCGAAACTGGAACATTCCAATGCATCGATGGCTCAAGACATATGTCTTCCGAACAATAAAGGGGAGGAGCTCTCTTCTCGCCATCATCGCCACATATCTAGTGTCTTCGCTTCTTCATGGATTACATTTCCAAATCTACGCAGTATTATTGTCGCTTGGTGCTTTCACGTATGTGGAGTACAAGCTACGCGCCAAAGTTGCCAGTATTTTCAACGCCTGTATCTTGCCAAACGTGTGTCGTCACCGGGCGTGCTCACACGAGCATAAGTGGAAGTCTCCATTCAGCTTGGTCATGAATTCAGTATTTGGCTTATTGACTGTGATGCATTTGGCCTACTTGGGCGTCATGATGGACGAAACAAGTTCGCCCAGCGCCCAGGAGAATCGTTTCTCGATACAAGCAGGACTTAACGACTGGATGTCGTTGGACTTTCTCAGCCATTGGATATTCTTATGTAGTTTCCTGTTCTATTTATTGGTCTAGTGAGGCAATATAACTATTATTTTTTACTACTATCTGTGTGTAATCTCAACAACCCATGTATTAACACCAAGTGTGTACCTAGAGTAGAAGACGAGTGCTACTTCTATTGAAGAAATTGCACTTGTACCACCGTAGATTAAGCTGAAATTGGTTTTAACTGTGATTCGTTGTCCATTCAATAGCAATTTGTACTTAGTGCCCGACTGTCAGAAGAGTATTAAAAGAAACAAACTTGTATTTTTATTTTTTTATATGTATACGCATATGTAGAAAGTAAAAACTATTTAAAGAAACAAATTTGTTTACTTGAATAGAGATTTTTTACAGCATCACAACTTTAAAGAACTATGACAAAACATCAGTGACTTGTGATATATTTTCTACCATTGATTATACGCTTTTTCTTACTGGGAAGGATATCACCGAATATCAATAAAAAAAAACAATTATGTACATAGTTACAAAACAAACTTCTTTATTTCAGTTAAATTCTAATATCACATAACTCACTACTGAAGTCCTTACCAACTCCATAATTCTCATACATATGGATTCCAATTGCTACCATCCTCAGGGAGGAGGTTATTGGTAATCAACAAAATAACATCAATCACCCACCACACACCAACGCCGCCAACAGTCAACAGTTTGCCCACAGCAGTGCCTGTCTGTCCGAGACAGAATCTGTCCATTCCAAGGAATCCCAACAATATGCTGTATATCAATGTTGTGACAAAGTAGTGATCGGTATACTTGATACAGGGCACGCCATCTCGAAGGAAAGTCCTTGGTCCATAGCACTCGATGTCGGCGTATACTGTGCATTCGACTTTTGTGTGTTCCACTTCGTCATACAATATTCCACCGAACTTAACACACCCATAGTCCATTTCATCACGAGCAGTTTGATTTCCGCGATGGTCGTAGGGCTGGCTGCATTCCAAAAATGCTTTAGAGAGGAAATTACACTTCACCAATGGACCAAGTGGATTGAATTCTAGCGCCGATGCTGACGATTGTTGTATTGATATGTCTTTGTCATTGCGTGCGTGAGTTGAATGAGTTAAGTAGATTAACTCATAAAATATAAAAAGAAATGTAAGTGGTTTCATTGTTCCAAAGAAATAAGAATTTTGTTTTGTTCAAATTATTAGAAAAGTATGAGTTTATGGAGTTTTGTCAAAAATGTCAATAAAAGCGACATAAGAAATACAAAGCAAACTGTCACTCAGTGCTGCCAGTTTCAAAATGCTACAAAAAATATGTATTTAGGTTTCCTATAAGAGGTGCTTCCTATAAATTGCAATTCTATATCCAATTTGTTTGTAAGACCGAAGTAAAGTCACATCCCTAGACCGTACACAGATACAATAGTACAAAAACAATTTACATTAGCCAAATAGACCTCAAGTTTCCAAAAAACCATCATATCATATCTATTTCACCCTGAATGAATACGTTACGCCTTGTCCAGCGTAGACACGATAAATGCGGTGCGTGCGTTGAAGTGCGGGTAATGCGGGCAGATTACAAAATCAAACCTATGTTGGGAAATAAAGATGTCCAACGTAGGCACGATTTTGCGGTAAATCCGTGCATTGCGATGTCCCCGCATCACACACATTGTTTGAAAATCAAACTGGTTTGAGAAGGAGTGCGGAAAAGGAATGGAACAAAGTTTTATCTGTATATAATATTGCACTAGTTATGTCGCGTTTCTCTTAAATTTAGTTTACTCAGTCTGAAGGCATTAATTTGTCACTTTTTTTTTTCTTATTCGCGATGCCGTTCACGTTCATTTGGCCAAACGTTATATGCCACTGTATATTTTAAGCGCGGCCCGTAGGCACTCGAGGATGGTGCGAGTAAACTTGGTTCGAGTATATATTATAAAAGTAGGTATACTTTTGATTTTGGTAAGGAAATTGTTACTCGAACAAGCCCGCATCAACTCGAACCTGCTTCGCGTACCAAGTTTACTCACACCATGCTCGAAGTGTCTACCTAGGGACAGCTTAAATGTACATATTTTACAATTCAATGGTGGGGCTATATAAAATGATTCGTTAAATTTCAGCTTAGAAGTTTTCAACGGAAACATTGAAACGTAATCACCCCTATCGTGGAATGCGGCGGGGGGCATTATTCACGGAAAAGAATATTTTGGTATCGTCGCAAAGTGAACAGTTCCCCGAGTGGGTACTGTGAATAAGTTTCACTGTATCGTTAAAAACGTTCAAATCGAGTTTTTCCCGAACGGGGAACCGAAATATTTTTTTCCGTTAATAATTCCCTCCCGGCGGATTCCACGATAGCGGTGAATAGGTAATAATCCAATCTCGGTCGGTCCGTTTATCTATCTATTTTACCAATTAAAACCGTTCGGTTTTTCTCCATCCCTAGTACTAGAGCTACACATCTATTATCGCATAGTATGCGAGGGGCTTCCTTGTCTAGATTTGGCGGATACCCTAGTTTACGAACTGTAACAGCTGTCCGACGCAGTTATTTTTGGTCACGATACCACAACAACGCAAACATAAATCATGAAACCAAACTGCTCTCTTTTTTTAATGAATCAAATAAAAAACTCATTTTGTTAAATATTACTAGTCTGTTTTAAAATTTTATTATCACCAGATAGGTACATTGTTAATTGATATTTTTCGAAATTGTTGTAACAGAAAATAAAAATACGTTATATACTACATAAACATCAATTTGTAAACAAAATGATATAAATGGAATGGACGATGTGTAACGGTACACATTAATCTACTCTGGGTAGACCAGCGGAAATTTCACTTTCAATGCCACAGTGATCGCTTCCACGCAAGATCTTAAAGGTACCATTATCACCCCAATCGGAATTCCATGAGTTTGCAATCAACCAGTATGGAGTGCCATTCTCCACACCCCATCCAATGATACGGATGGCATGACCACCGAGAGCTTTGCCATGGACATGTTGGTAGACTCCTATTAGAGGAAAGGTAATACATATTACATCAAGTACACATTTCGCTGTATATAAAATTACATACCACTCTTGTACAAAATCAAATCCTCATACACTGTAAAGGCGCCCTCGACTGGTCCATTGGTTTGAATTTCTTTTTGGATTTCCTTCGCATTACGAGTCACTGAATATGCTTTCGATCCATAATGCTTGTCATCGTTGTACTTGACTTTGTATGATGCCTGGCATTGATGTTGACAACGTGGAGTCTTACCATGTTCACCATCACAGGGTGGGCGAGTTCCGTTTACGTGATGCTCGCATGGAGCGATTTCGTATGGACGACAGCCCTATTTTCAATTAAATGGTTGCTATTATGTTTAGAAAATAATTTTTAAGAGATGTAAACTACCTGGGTTGATCCATAGGAACCTCCACTGACAATTCCCTTTCGAGTCCAATAGCTCCAGGCTGCGCCAGGGAAACCACCATTGCACCCAAAGCCGCAAGTGTGGCAGCATGACACCAAATCATCAGCGGAGAAGTGGAAGTTTATTTTTGCGTTTGAGTGGATGCATACCTGAAAAGAAGAGCAAATGCACATAAACATATTATTAAAAGGACTTCTGCTGTCATGAAAATATAAACAGACGACGACTGATCGTTAAACCCGAACTTAAACTTTAACATTGTCGGCGTTTAACCCCATTAAATTTAGGCTAGCTCTAAAAGTAAATCAAACATGTACAAATACAAACGCACACAATGAACAAAATGAAATCAATTTCCAATTAAATAAAGTGATAACAGAAAACAAATGTAATTTTATGTGAAAGTTGACATTACGTAAGTTTAAAACAAGTTAAAAATGGGTTTAAACTGTTTTAAATCCGCGTTATCATATATATTTAATCCAGCGGGTTTTTCGATTGAGTATTATCATTGTATTATGGATGATTTAAATTGTCGAGTTTTAAAAATGCAGATTTATGGTCGGGTGTAAAATTAGGTTGTCGTGACTTCTTCGTGTCGAATAAACTACAGTTCTTCTCGCTCTGAGGAACGCAAGTGCACTTTAAACGTATGTAGCTCTAGGTTGTAGTAGTTCTCATTTCTTCAGCCTGTAACAACTGCATTGTTGTATTATTTCTTGTTTTATTATGTACCTACTTCGGGGTTTTTGAGAGAGGTAATTAAATTAACTTGGAAAATTACAAGTCTTCTCAAAACAGAACTATACATGCTACTGCTACATAAAGAAAATTGATTTTATCACCAGATTTGTTGTTCTAAAGAAAATGTTTTTGCTGAAAACGAGAATAATCATTTTGTATACAAAACATAAAAGTAGGTAAATAGTGCCGATACCATGCGAAACATGGTGACCACATAACAAATAGAAGATTAATATTGTTTACCGAACTTTACGCATCAGTCTCACTTGGTAATCTCATTGTATATGATAGTGTGGTACTACATAATATGTATATGGTATAGTATAAAAATACTAAATATCAAAACAAATATGTACATCAAATTGTCGAACGTATTGATGTATTCACTCATTCCTCTTATCAGCAAAATGCAAAGTAAAATTTAAAAATTAACTTTTCAATGCGATAAGATTTACATAGAGAATTTCGCCGAATCGTCTTTGTTTGAACAAACATTGTCTATTGTAGTCTACCCTTTCAACTTACACGATCAGACATAGCTTCCACGGCTCCAAATGCCCAGCACGAACCACACGAACCTTGATCACGAATCTCTCCAATAGTCGGACAATTGGGCCATTGCTGCCGAGAATCGAAATTTTCTGGGAGATCATCTTCCACATCTGACGAGATTACAGGCTCTTTTGGTGGCAAGGCAAACTTGTAGGCGTCGGGATGAACTCCCATTAAACCTCTGATATACGATTCGGACACAGAGGGATGGAAATTACGGCCAACCTATAATGAAATTACATTATTTTGTTTTTCCCCTTTGTTGGATTACGCATTGACTCACCTCCCAAGTGGTTGCCTTGGAACGAACGAGTTCGATAAATTCATCGGATTGTAGATGTGGTTCCGCTGCGACTTGCAAAACAAGCGGAATAAAAACTAAAGCAAAATGCTTCATATTTTCCGTTTCTTTTGTTGAAAAAAAAACAATGAAAAAAAATGGCGTACTTTTAGTTAAATTGCGTTTTATTTGTTACTTATAAACGATAGAGCAATGTGGGATAAAAAGAAGTGTTAACTTTCTAGGAACACAGGAATTTGGGGAAGAGTTTTCAATGAATTAGGCACTTACCTAACTAGACTGCTACAAACAAGTAATTAAGTTATTACACTACACTTACACTTTTACGAATGAATTAGAACAAAATATTTTTACCACAATTGGACAACCGATGCGATGATGACTATTTTATTCACGATAATGATTTGCTTTTGCTTGCCATCGCCACAAGAAATCTGCTTCAAAATAATGGCTGCTGAATTGATGAAAACTCCGAAAAAAACAGCTGATAAGAAAAGCTATCAATTGTCAAGTGGTGCCAAATCTACGACGGGGTTTGTTCAAATGTGTGTTGCTTTTATAGGCCTTTTGTTGGTTTTTTTATTTATTTTCGGGCGACAATGTTTTACATACATACATTTTCAATGGCCTGCTTATATATTAAGTGGGTCGCGTGTGTAGGTTGATCAAGTAAGTGGAACCTCCATAGCTCTCGATTCTCCGCCATCGACTCCAAATGATCAAGGGCAATCCCCATACGGTTAGAGGAGAGATTATGAATTTGATCTAACCATCTCATTCTGGGTCTACCTAGAGGACGCCTGCCTGATGGTACGGATTCCATAGCACGTCGTGGGATCCTGATTGGGGACATGCGTTCAACATGTTCAAACCACCGAAGCATTGACCGCTCCGTCCGGAGAAGTAGCTGCTCGACATTGAGTTCCTCACGTATCCTGGTATTTCTAATCTAATCTCATTTCGGCAGCTTGTGTCCGCGATCTTATTCTTTCGGTCATTACCCAAACCTCATGCCCATAGGTAAGAGTTGGAACAAACACCGAATTAAAGACTGACAACTTAGCTTTGACACCAAGTTCAGTCCTCCTGATAACAGAATGACCAAGCTGTACCAAAATTGATCCAGCTTGACCAATCCTACAGGAAAACTCAGCACTGACCCCGAGATACTTAAACTTCTCCACCTGTTTCAATGGGACTCCACTAACATGCAGAGTGCATTGAACAGGCGTTTTAATTTTTTTATATTGGAGGTGCCACGCCCCTTTATCCAACTTTGACAAATCTTCACAGAAGCACTCTAGGGCCAATACGCAAGATTACCTGTAATTTTGAGCTCAACCAATTTGGTGGTTTTCGAAATATACGATTTTGAATGTTTTTTTTGTACTTCACAGGAATACTCCACGACCAATACCTAAGATTATCTGTAAGTTTGATCTCAATCGATTCTGTGGTTTTCAAGATATAAGATTTTGAATGTTTCTTTGTATGGGAGGTGCCAGGCCCCTTTGTCCGATTTTTAATTTGTTTAGCCTATCACCCAATCACCGTAATATTCGAGTTGAATAATGGGACATTTACAAATATTCTTGCACGGGACTAAAGTCCGTCATTCCGAAGTCATTGCTAATATGTAAATGATTACATATAGTTATACGTAGGTACCTATATAGATAATGTGGAAGCAAACACAATTTCCTGCGAACAAGATTTCTATAATAATAAACAACCAATAACTCAATATTTTTATATAATTCTCAAATGTCTTTATTACTTAAATATTTGAACAATATTGCCAGTACATTAGCTAGATAAAATATACAAATGAATATTTGCAAAAATATTGTTTGAAGTTATATATTATTTTGTGTGCAAAATCAAAAATGCTTATCGAACTGAAATGCAAAGCTTCTGATACCTAGGTGACTTAACTATTTTTCCAACATAGTCTGCAACAGTGTGAAATATGACAACGATGAGCTTAAAATCTTTTAAACAAATTTATTTATTAATCAAAATAGTTTAATAGGAGGACAAATAATAGGTGTGTTTTATTGAACATTTATTTGAGCAAAGTAAAGCAAAGTAAAATCTTCAGCATTTATAACAACTACATAGGGTATCGAAAGCAGAGTGCAATTGTTGTACTTGTGTGTTAAAGATCCTACTTTATTTTACTTTGCTGGGATAGACGTTCAATAAACTCCTAATATTAAAACAAGATAATGCATACTTTTCAAAAGGTTTATTTGGAATTGTACTGTTCTACGAGAAACATGAATCCTTTATTTCAGTCATCATCTGGTAAGACCATTTTCTTTGCAATAACAGATGCACTATCTTGTTGATAATTATAAATTCATTCATAGTTTACCTTTGTAAAACTCTGAAGTGATAGAACTGAAAACTTCATTGCTGTAATCTGCAATGGCTTCTGACTTCTCGATATCATAAATTTTAATTTTAAATTAAAGTCCTTTCCCGCAGGACAATATCTTATTGGAACCTTTTCAATTCTACCATCATTTGAATTCGAAATTTCTCCACCTTCCCAGTTACAGGCATATAAATGCCAAGCTGTTTCTGCAGACTGAATAAAATTAAACATTTTTCAATGCATAATTTTAAGGAAAAGTTAAATTTGGGATACTTACACTTTGTATTAAATTATCCCCATTCAAGCATAAAATGAACAACTGTGATAGTGCTGACAGAATGTAGACCAAAAACTTGAAGTAGTCTCCGATGAACATTTCACCCTAAAAAAAATTATATTTCAATAAAATTAATAAATCACAGTCATGGGAACTTTGCAGCACTTGGCCTGTTTTCGTACATTTCTTATGTCGTTTTCCATTGGGACCATCCGATTTTTATTTCAGATCTCAGATTTTTCGTGGCGAATGGAACACGATAGCAGATTGATCTGCTTTTGTGAATGGATTAGTGCGTTATTAGACAGTACATCAGCTGTGCAATTTTTTTTCGTTTGTCGATGAAAACATACGAACTTAATGTCGGAAATCAGATCGACGAAGAATCGAAATCCACCATGACAAGGAAGAAGAAGAAGATGACGAAGATGATAGTAATTGCTCCAAAATTAAGTTCATGTCCATTTTTTACGTTTTTGTTCTGAATAATTGCTTTTCACGAGGCTTTTCGTAATTTTGTTTTGAACACAAATTCCGAATGACGTAAAACAGCTGTGCAAGGTATATTGGTATTAGTGAGAGTGTGTGCAAATCTCGAAAATTATCGAGATCTGCTAGCCGAAGGCCTCTGATGCTCTGGCTATCCAGCTGCCTTATAATTTCAATTATAAGTCAGTCATTAAATAAATAAATAAATAAAATAAATCGAGATCTGCAAAAAGTGATCCGAATCAAAAAAAAGATTGATTTTTTGTCCCAATGGAACACGAAAAGTGATCCGGATCAAAAAAAAGATTGATCTTATGTCCCAATGGAAAACCACATTAGTAATATGTAAATATCAGATTTTAAGGAGTGCGGAGCATTACCTCCGTAAGTGAGAAAATTGAAAAAAAACACATTTTAAAAATGTTTGACAGATTATGATAATTGCCCGCGTTCCATTGACCGTTAGATGACTAGCGGCATGCCAAACTCCATATAAAAAAAAACTGACATTTCACAATATGTGCTAGAGTTCTAGCGCAAATGATGAAATGTCAGTTTCTTTACTAGCACCTTTACTATCAAAATGTACAGGGTTAGTAAAATCTTTACCAATTTTCTACAATTTATCGCCTACGGAAATAAGTTCACTCTAGTTCTTATTCTATAAGCTAAATAAATATGAGCCTTAAAGTGACATATCGTTACCGTAACTAACTGAAAGCCAACCACACAAATTAAAATCGAACTAATCGAGAAATTTGCCAACAAATGAGGACTGTTAAATGACTCCAAACTCATGGCGAAACTGCAACAAATTAAAACATGAATACAACTACCATTAGAGGGGAGTTAAAAATTTACTTGATTATCTCCGTATGACGTCGAGCCAAAGCATGCAATCGCCGAACGTACTCCTTTTGAATCAGATCTTCAGTTACTGCCAGCTGTCCATATTGTGCCACCACCTTACAATGCGAATCTGGAATAATCCTCGCTATATCCTGATGCAAAATACGAAACTGTCCACAGGTATAGGTCACGAAGAATCCAAAAAGAGAATCTTCAGAGAAAAGTGTTGTCACTACACAAACTCCAGCATATGAGGTGAAGATATAAGTGATGACATATTTCCAACCATGGTTGGCATCGAAGAAAAATATCATTTTGTAAGGAAATGGTCTCTCTTCAGAATTTGGATCTAAAAATAATTCGACCAGAGGCAGGAAACAGTACATTGAAATCAGGGCCATCATCATAATAGACATTAAGCCAAATATTTTCATCTTCGATTGGCATTCAGTCTCGATCTTTGGATTTGAACCTCTGAAAAGAAAATAATTTACAACTAGGCAAAGTACAATTCATCGGATATAATGTACATTCCATCGGATCTAACTCCGATAGACGTAGCAAATATCGGATGTCCGTCAAATGTCTTTAGCTGCTAAGTTCTTTCTTTACTCACTTTGGAATCCAAATATTATGTACAAAATCACCCAGAATCTGCTTGAATTCTTTCTGATGCGTTTTCAAGTGTATAATACGAATAAAGTTAAGGAACCCCATAAAGGTTGAACAACAGTTTTCGGTGGTCTTGGCTATGTCGCCGAATGTAAATACCAAAAATACCGTCTGAAAGTAGATTGTTATGCACACCGAAAAAACTACGTACCAAGACCACGCGCCGTAGAGATGGATGAATTTGCGGTTTTTCGTGGCGACAGGCCAAGAACCATTTAGTCTTAGCCAAATACATTGTAGAGGAAATTTGAATTCGCTGCCATCTCTTGGTTGCGGATTGAACATGATGGTTTCGGATAATACTCTGACATGCTATGCACAGATTGAGTCGTATTTATGGGGATGAATGTTTATTAAAAATGCCCTTTGTTTTTGTGAAATTAACATTTTAAAGGGGAAGATAATTGCAGGGTTGGTAAAGCATTTGCTGGGTAAATTGGATCCTGAACTTAATAACAGACTTCTTTGAATGGCGGATAAGGAGGATGGAATTTTATATTTTCATTAGGTACTCTTTAAGGCTCAATTATAATCTTTGCTATTTCCTTACTTTAAAAAATTTAGGTTTCCCAACTATAATGTCAATTTTGCAAATGTGTATCTTTTCATATGTCGAGTTAAGTAGGTAGTAGGTGTAATCGGCAAGTGTTTATGTGTTTTGTATTTTACTGCATGGTCTAAATGCTGCATAGAGTCTCATACCCCTTTTTAACCTCACCTAACATATTCAAAATTCCAATTTTTATTTCTTTGCAGACAACCTTTATGGTCACGCATGCCTCATGCTCATGCATAATACATTAAATCATACATTTTATGCTAGTATTCGGTCAGAGAGTTTCCTCGCGCTAAAGAAAGAGGGCTTTAGATTACGTACCCAATATTTTGCAATTTAAATCCATTGAAAGAAAGAAATCGTTCAATACATTCGGCATTACAATAAAAAAAAAATGTTACGTATACGCTCTACACACAAGAAGTTGGTTCTAAAAAATTGTTCAAACTCGAGAACAAGAAACCATTTTCTCTTAAATTTTACCAAATGCTAGCTACTATGATGCGTGGGCGCAGTAGCGCAGTGGTTAGTGTGCTGGACTACTGTGCGAGGGATCCCAGGTTCGATCCCCGGAAAAACACAAATTACATCTTAAAGTTTTTTTCTACTGCGCCACCTCTCGCGAACGTCTGACAAACATCCGAGAGTATGACTGTCATGAAAAAGCTTCTCAATTCAGCCGTTCGGACTCGGCATAAAATTGTAGGTCCCTTCCATTCGTCCCAAAAATAGAAACTCACACAAAACGAATGGTTGCGAGAAGCTAGGCCTTGGGTGTCACCCGCCTGTTGCGCCACCTATTTATTTATTTATTTATTTAACCTCTCGCGAGCGTCTAACAAACATCAGACGGTTTTCGCCAGTCGTTTTCGACAGACGACAGCGATTATTGTCGCGATTTAGTCTCCTTAACGCGCTAAACTCTAAAATGTTTGGTGCGGATTTTTGGCTGGAGGCATTATCGGACCATTCTTCTTCGAAAATGCGGCTGGTCAGGCAGTAACAATTAATGGTGTGACATGATAACTCAGTTTTTAGTGCCTAATTACAAGATATGGATGTGACAATTCAACAAGACGGTGGTGCCACATGCCATACATTTACAGAAACAATTCAAATACTGCATGAGTCATTTCCTAATCGTGTTATCGACCGTTTTGGCGATCAGAATTGGTCATCCAGGGGGCTAACTATGTACTTCGCCTCGAATCGCATAATTTGCGATTCATTCAGTTCGCTTCGTGGCGAACATGACAACTATGCAAAACGATTGTTGGGAATGTCGTGTATGTAAATGCACCGCTCACAACTTAGTTCGCCATCGAAACATCTATCGTATTTCACGTCTAAAATGGCCGGCGAAATGAATAGTATCTACCAAAATGCGAAATCGATAAAAAATTCGCTTCGCGGCAAAGTGCATAGTTAGTCCCCAGATCTTGCGATTAAACACCATTGGACTTTTTTCTTTGGGGTTTTTGAAGTCAAAATGTCTATGCAAACAAGGCCATGACCACCAACGCCTTCAAAGAGGAAATTGCGAGGTGTATTAATGATTCTGCCACATTTATGCGAAACGGTCATAGAAAATTTCAACAAAAGAGTACGTACATACTTGCCAGTAAGGCCGTAACGGCCATTTATATATAGGACCAACCCAATTTTTTGGGCTTGCAAATCCTATCAGCAATGTTTTCTCTTCATAAATGTATCGGAAGTTACAAGTTGTGTACTCTCCAGAGGTAGGCATATTCACTTTGTTATTATATTTGCAAAGCCAAAAAGGATTTACCGGAAACCCTATAAAGAATATATATTCTAAATCAGGATTTAATTCTAAATCGATTTAGCCATGTCCGTCTGTCTGTTGTAAGCACAAATATTGAAGACCCACAACACTGAGTTTGAGTAATGCCATTGAGCTCAAACGTTGGCATGTGCCTTTTAATAATTTCTTAAGGATGGAAAAGCCTCAAACGACTTGTTAGTTTTAGGTTACCCAGTTGTATTACATTTGTAAATACGACACGGCTGATGATATTTAAATCTTTTGCCATTTGAACCAAATAACTGACACAAAAACAGTCCTTCTAGAATATTTATCTCCCTTATCTATGGAAGAAACAGAGTCAGCCCAACGAACACATTCATCCTTATTCTACGTGGCGTTTATATTAAACGACAGCTGGCGTTTTTTGAGTCGAGTCGCTTTAGTGTCGTTTTAGTATCGGTATTCTATTCCTTGAACGCCTCCTCTCTCATTTATTTTACATTCCACATGAGTTCCATACCAACAACTGATAGTTGACAAGTAGGTATTTATGGCAACAAAATAGGGATTTTTTTTTGGTACATTGTTAAACACACGGAATTTAAAATCCAAACAAAACCAAACGAAAAAACGGTTGAACAGTCCTAATGGTTGCGATATTAAAACAGTTTAAATCAAGAAGACGAGGTTAATAAGGTGTTCGTCTTCTAAACTGTTGTAGGTATTTATGTTTTGTATTTTAAAGTGCTTGTCATTTTATTATTATTATTTATTATTAACAAAATAATTACAAAAAATATAAGGCTAATATAAGTTAGAGAGCACTAGCTGCAGAGGCTATCGGCCCTAGTAAAAGAAAAAGTTTATGTATTATGTTTTTATGTTAGATAAATTAATGAATTCACAAATTATAGATATGTTTTGAATAGTAGGAGTTTTAAGAATTGTGATAACTGAGTTGTTTTTAAAGATGTCAATGATGGAGTTTGTCAGAGAGCATTGTCCTAATCCCAGAATGTGTTTGATGTCAATAATTGTGTTGCATATTGTGCAGAGTGGAGGGTTTTCTTTTCGAAGCAGGTGTTGATGCGTGGTAGCGGTGTGACCTAACCGAAGTCTTTCAAAATTTGTTATGTCAGTTTTTGATGGAAACGTCGGATAGATTGGCTGGGTGCGATTTGTATTTATGCTGGAGTAGTGGTGCACATATGATTTCCATTGGTCTTGTCTATTTTTTAAGTTTATATTTTGAACCGCATTACCAAGGTCTTTTTTGGAGAAAGAGTCGAATAGAAGGAGTGGCATTTTGTGAGCGGAGGTAGCTGCACTGTCGGCAAATTCGTTACCTTGTATTCCTGTGTGACCGGGCACCCACATTATTTTTAGTTTTTTCGGTGTACGTATATATGTTTCTTATTTTGTTTATGATTGTGTTGTTGTATCTATCATTAAGAATTGCATTAATAACAGATATACTGTCAGTTGTTATAATAAATTTAAATTAGCCATGGTGGGTGCGAGGGTGTATAGTGTCTTAGTGGTAGTTCCATTTCAATGGCAGATTCAACAATGTAAGCAATTGCCGAAGGAATTCTTTTTGGTGTACGTGTTGATATTGCGGATTTGAAGTACTTTACGGCGATGGAACCTGATGAAAAGGAGAGCTTAGTAAAACATTTGCCTCTTGTTGTTACAATCTGTTCTTCGATTTCAGGGAGACCAGCTTCTGCGAATATGTTTTTGATTGGGGTGGTGGGATAAGCGTTGATGCTCTTTTTGGCTACGTGATGGTAGTTTGGTTTAACGATTTTTAACGTGGATTTTGGACAGCTGCCGTATATGCAAAGGGCGTAAACTATTTTACTAAGTACTAGAGCTCGGACTACGTTACACAATGTATTTATATGAGCATTACTTTTCTTACATGCTAAATAACTAATTACATTTGCTTTGTTAGCTAGGCTCTTTTTAAGTTCTATAATGTGATCATTCCATTTCTATTTATTATTAAAAATAAGTCCTAAAATTTTTAGTTTGTCAACAGAGTTAATAACAATATTATCTATATTTAGTTGTAATGTTTTAGGACAAGATTATTTACGACAGATGTGTAGTATTTTACATTTTTCTAATGACAATTTGGCACCAGATGTATTGGACCATTCCAAAATATTTTTTATGACTTCAGTGAAGAGGTTTTTTGTTTTTGCTAGATCATTGCATTTGCCCATTACGTAGAGGTCATCAGCGTAAATGCAATGGTCCAGCAGTTTATGTTTGGATATAATGTTGGATATTTCATCAAAAGCAATTAAGAAGAGAACCACTGACAGAGGAGATCCTTTAGTCATTTTAAAACTGGCTTCGATATTGCGTTTTCTTGCGGTGTAGGGAATGATTTTAATTTGGGTTTTGCCCAACCAACCCCTAGTAAAATCCTAACAGAAATGTCTACCATTATCGAAGAATATGCCCAAAATGGATAAACATCTATTACACGGTGCAAAAATGATGTTTTATACCAAAAGGCTGGAATTTCATTTGATCGGGGTTTGTTATTTTCACCCTTAATAATAAGAGAATTATGAAATCACTGCATAAATATAAACAATTACCAAAACTGGCATGTTTTTTCGTAAATTTGCTTCCTAGTCGTTTAAGAATTTGTAATCGACAATAATCGGCGTTTTATGAGTCGTTTTGTGCAACTAAAACGACAGTCAGAATTCGAAAAACTGCGTAGAACTTGTGTTCCACACTACTTAAACGCCACATGTCGTTAAACGACATAAAACGCCTAGAAACACGCCACACGTAATACCGATTTTAAAAAAACGCCATTTGTCGTTTAATGTAAACGCCACGTAGAATAAGGGTGATTATGTATGTTTCAAATTCTGCAATCTGATTTACATTGCCAGAACAACGGTAAAATACTCGTCGGAATTTATAAAGATTGAAGTAAGTCTGAAAAAAACACATACACATTAAAACACGATAATTTTTGTAAGATTTTTCATTTTGTTTGTTTTCATTTATTATTAATTTAACACGTTTAACGAAAAAGTAGTTTTTATTTGCATTTCTCATTTCATTTAATAATAATTAAAATTAAAAATAATATTACACAATTACCTACGATTTATTTTTTCTTTTTCGTTATTTATAATTTTTTATCATTTTTGTTTTTTATATTAAAGTTTACGTTTAATAATTACGCCTATTATTTATTTATAGTTTTTGTTGTCTTATTTGATTTAGTTTTTGTTAAAATTAAGAAGTTTCTCTTGTTGGAAAAGAATGTTTTGAATTTTCTTTATGCCATTTATCAGATAATTTTATATAAAAAAAAAACATTTATTCCATTCCTTAGTATAACATTTAAGTCAATTGTTTTTTAGTTTTCTTTTTTTCTTAAATCTTGTTCTGATAAATATAAAAATATGGAAGAGATGAAAGAAAATGTAGAAAGTAATAAGGACAAAGGAAACAAACAGAAGAAATTCTTTAAAACGTTTACGTTTTTTAACTGGTATATCACAGGTTAAATAAAATTAGTGTTAACAACAAAACTATGAGGATTTAGAAATACATACTTGAAATTATGAAAGAAATGGTTCTTGCTTTGTTTTTAAGTAAATACTTAACGCCTAAAATTAATGTTTTTTTTTTGTTTTTGCAATGATATGTTCTTTTAAGTTGATTCGTTTTGCTTATAACGTTTTGTTTTGATCTTCTGCTTCATTCCTTAGTGTTTTGTTCGTTTTCTTTCTGTATATGAACTTAGAAGAAACAAAGAAATCATAATAATTAGTAATACTAGTAAGTTGTGTCTATCAGAACAAGATGAGGACGTTAAATATTTCGCACAGTATTATTTTTCATTCTTAATTTTTTTTCCATTTATCATAGCAGTATGTGATGACCATAGTTTTTTGTTTTATATTTTGTTTGCAATCATGCAGTACATGCATTTCTTTTTATAATTTCTTACAATAGCATTTGCACAAAAAAGGTCTATTCTGTAAAAAACAATGAACTATATAAATATGTATTGTATATAGAATACAGGGGGAGAAATCTTCAATTAATACTATTCAAATAATACAAACAAAATGTTTTTTTGTTGCTTTTCATATGTTTTTTGTTTTTTAAATACTTTAAACATTTACCTATTTATTTTCTTGTGTGTTAGTTACTAATAAATTTATACATATATAATATATACGTATTTACTTTGTCTATTTTTGAATCAGAATTAACCAAAAGTAAGAGTATGTTTATTTTGCATTATGTACACGTTTTATCGGTTTATCGATAATTAAAAATTAATTTATTCTAATCTGTTGATTTATGTTCTTTTTTTTTACCACGAATTCCATTCAATTAATGAATGTGAGTAGATTATTAGGGAAATATATACGACACCGTTTAAGTTAGTTTTTTTTTTATTTTTTTATATATAAATGTATATTTGCTCTTTTTTTTAGTTTTAATAATTTAAATATTGAAGCGATCATAAGTTATACATTTAATTTGTTTTGTTTTTTTTTTTTATGTTGGTATTGAAGATGGTTCTTGCGTTGTAATTGGGCAATGAGCTCCTGGTAAGGATAGGTACAAACTAAATTTCTTTAATGAGTTTTAAATGATTTAGTGCAGAGGTCAGATTAAATAAGTGAAGACTGGTTTTATACAACGAACTTGTACCCCTCCATAAAAAATGATCAGATATTACAAATTAGTGTTATATATTTTGGCGGGCACACAATTAAAAACGAAAAATACTGCCTTGTTCTAGTGAGATTAACTGCGATGCATTTCATTGTTTCTTGGTGCCCTACATCGCGTTTTGTTTGTGGTAATGGGTCTCCGTTCTTTCCTCAGTTGGTCTGCTACGACTTTATCTCCAAAAAAATGGATCGTATTTCGTAACGAGTAATGGAATTGCAATCTAAGACAATACCCAAAAACTTCGTAGTATTGATGAGTTAAATAACAAAGTAAAATACGCCAGTACCACGCTAAAACACGTAATACATCAGGCAGTAGAGTTCTTTAACGTTAGCCTCGCATAGTTGGGTATCAACAGATTTATGGAGAACATTTAATCATCAACTGCATCGGCCGAAAGTAACTTTGGAAACCACTTTAAAGTATGTAATGTGCATATGTATTTCTATAAACTCTACCAATACGTAAATTGTTAAAAAAAAACAGCATGAACGCGGCTAAGATTAGCCCTTGTTCAGTCGTGTTTAAACCAGCATAGCCAGAATTGTTTCAAATTAACATCTTTCCTGAAGTGGACGTAAAAAATATTTCCACTTTTACAGTCTGCGCAGAAGGGATAACATTAAAAACAGATGCAATCAGCTTCGTAGAATAACATAGAATTAACATTGGCATGCTGTAGTTTTTATCAGCGAAATAATATCCTTGCCGAGTTGAGATATGGATGTAACATAACCTAAACTATTTAGTGAATCAAATGCAACGATCTCTCAGTGTAAAGAAGGCCCAAATCGCCGTATTCCTGAATGGGCTATACATTTTTTCAATTATGTAGACAAATAAATGCCGTTATGTTTTTTTTATGGATGAGACATCGATTTCCTGCCGACTTTAACATTATGTTTATTACATCGAAGACGTACTGCCCTCCACAGTAAGGTATATTCACTTTGCCATTCCATTAACCCCAAGAAAGTGTCACCGGAGACCCCATAAAGTGACATATTCTGAATCAGGCTCAAATTCTGAATCGATTTAGCCATGTCCATCTGTCTCTCTTACGAAAAGACATCGACAGCGTCCAGACCAATTGACCAAGGCAAATGCGATTTTGTGAGACGACTTCTTTTTATTGTCGTCCGGTTGGTACTGAAAATAGGCTATATCGGTCAAGTGGTTTGATACCTTCCAACCAATATTAGACGTATACTTATGTTCTAGCTCACATGCCTAACATTCTGCATGACTTGTATGTAGTGAAGGGTATCAAAGCATCGGCCAGGCTGATGATAACACTTTAACTTTTTTTTTTCTCAATTTGTTATAGGTATTATCATTGTCTTAAAGCTTTGTACCAAGAAGTTCTTAGTGTTATCACAGATGATACAATCAGATTGCCAAAGGCCGCGTAGTTGAGCTAGCTGTGAAAATCTTACATGTCTTGTTTTTAAAAGCAATTTTTGCTTTTTAAAAGCTTCTACATTCATTTTTATCTTGAATCGTACACTTTTTGTGTTAAAGCCAACAGAGTTGACTGTATTGCCGAATCAGCAAATAAGAAAAACATCTACTAAAACAAGTACTCTAGCCCAATTCCGATAGGACTGGGTCATCTACTCAATGACTACATATGCTCAGAAATAATGGCCCAACTGCCGAGACAACCTATAAGACAAGACTGCAATTTATTCAAGTTTTTGTTTGTTTGTTTAAAAGTGGTGATACCATCCTAACTGAATTTGTAAAGTGTTGCACAGTCACTAAAATATATAAATATACCTGCAACTGCAATCTTTTGTGATGTAGCCAAACTTCTTGAACTGAAATTTACAGTAAACCGTTATAAGCTTATACAACAATGAGATAAACTTTATAACGAATAATATAGCAACCAGAAAGCTATAAGCATGAGATAACATTTTCATCTTTGCTGTCGATCAGAATTGGACCGTATATGAGTAGGTACATTCACCACTATTCCCGTTGGCTTTTGTCGTATATGACTCTTGTTTTATGTCGTTGTAAAATAATGTTCAACATTTTTTTTAAACCATTTTATTTGTGTTCACATCATTTCAATTTCAGTTTCAAAAAAGTGAAAAACACCGACTAAAAAACCAAGTGAAATTCGAGTAGTTTACGACAAACCCCAACGGGAATAGGGGTGATTGTTTTCTAATATTATCCAACGTTTCACAAAAAAACAACCCCATCAGTTAAATTAGCAATACGTGAAAAAGAATACGATTTTGGCGCAACCACCTTAAGAGATCGCTATATTGGTATTTAATCACAAGTTTTTTAATCAACAGACATGAAGAAACTCACGCATTTTACTCACGTCCTCACCGCCATAACTGTATGAAATGAATATGATTTTCTGCACTATTTATTTGCCACTAATAATGCGATAATGCAAAAAAAAAAACAAATATATTTTTAAGTTGCAGGTCTTCAATACCCGATTAACGTTTAAAAATGATGTGTCTTTTGGCCGACATAAAACTATGTATACATATGTACATGTAGATGAATAAAATACAAATTTAACAAGAACAATTTAAAGTTTACATTTCTTTGTATCAGGACACTCAATTGCACCACAGTATAATTTGCTATAATATAATTTTTTTTATATATATTTTCCAGCTGTAGTATATAGCTGTTATGGCGAATAATGAGTAAATTTAACAAGGTTTACATTTTAAAAATTGTACTTCGCAAACGAAAAAGGATTTAAATAGAAATATTTGTATAAATAAATTAATACCATAGTCGAAATAATTTTTTTAAAAAGAACCAAAGTATTCTTATATATATTTTTTGTTTTTTATTACTTTAATTTGTTTCGATGCGCAGTTGTGTGAGTTGGTTTTACTTTTGTTTGTGTTATGTCTACTTAATAAATTATCTTTTTTATGTGAAAACTTTGGAATATTATTTAATATTATTTTCTGTTTTAATTTGTTTTCGTTTCGCAGATTTTAATAAATAAATATGTTTTTTTTTTGTTGTTACCTATTGTGTATATTACCGGTTTCTTCCTCACTACAAATTGTGTGTGTATACATATATATATATTGTATTATTTTTGTTTTTATTAATTTTTACCGTCAGCTTATTCCGTATATAGTATTATTATCCTTCATCCTCTTACAAAATATTTATGTGTATATGTGTGTCTATATGCATAGGTTTATAATTCATGTTTCTCTTATTACAATCATTCTTTAAATCACTCTTCGTCGACATCTTGTTATTCCATAAATTCATCTAAATAGCCTTTTTGTTTTCTATTTCGGTTTTTATTTTTATATATTAATCTAATCTCACATTCAGTAATCTATTTAGTGTTAAATATACATTTTTTTTCAGTTAGGTTTTTTTTTTGTATATATATATTTATATGTATTTGCATTTGCAAAAAGTAAAGCGGACACAAATGAAAAGACAAATTTTGTATAGTAAATTTTTTCTTCTCTTAAAAGAAAATTTCGATTAAATCAAAAATAAACAATAAACGTAACAATTTTTTTAAATATATAGTTTTTTTTTTTTGCATTTAAACTAAAACTATATTTAAATTATATTTAATTAAAAATAAAAATATTTAAAATTTATAAAAAAATAAACGATTTATTACACCTAGTTACAAAATACAGCATGTCGTTGAACAGCATCTACTAGATCCACCTTTGCTTTTTTGCCGTTGATCTAGAAGTGGAAAAATTTATTTAAAAACAAAATTTGACAAATGCGTTGCGAATGGTTTGTATATTTACCTTGCGAATTGGGTTCTGGCAGATTATCTCGCGGAACTAAATGCATTACAGTCGTTTTGCCCAATGGAAGTCCTAGTGCACCTAATGTTACATTGCAATGTAAAAATCTACCTTGGTATATGAGACGAAGTATTTCGGCTTTCGAAACAATTTCACGTTCCCAATCTGAAAACAAATAATGAGAAATGTTTTGTGTTCTTTAAATGTTTACAGACATATATGTAGGTAAGTCATGTATAGGAAGAGAATAAACTTGTTATCATATTTACAAATTTATTTGAGGAAATGATTTTGAGCACGTCCCAGCCTGGGTATCACGTCGCATAGTTCTACGATGTTTAATGGAACAAAGAAATTATAGTAATGATGGCAGAAATTAAAAAATCATGTCATGTAATGAAATATTATTTAATCCGATATGGTGGATCGCAACTTATCAATTTTTAACTTATGGGAAACAGGCCTAGATGCAAATATGTACATGTGGAGAGGTTACAAAATAGAGAATACTATTAATGACGTTCTTTAATAGAAATAAGGGCGTCGTTAAAAGACAACTGCGTATAATATGGCGCTCTTCCAAACAACTACGAAAAATCTGTATAAGACGACAAGTATTGTATTTCTGCTTTACCACTCTAATGACTCTTTTAAAATTCGATAAAGTTAATCTTTGTGGCCCAGGTCCACCCCGGACTGTAGCGCCATCTTAAAGATCATCTTTAGTCGTACGAGAGAAAACATTTTCGTAAGATTTTTCTGTTTGCATTGACAAGCTCTGGAAGAGATGGTTCAACTTTACTAACTTTATAGCGAGATAAGCCTAGTCAGCGCATTGAACGTTTTAGATATAGCAACGCCATTTAGAGCAGAAAAAGAAAACATGCATTAACGTGAACACACTTCCTTGACGGCTTAATTTCACGGTGGACATATACCCACTTTAATGTCCTAAGAAAGACATGGACATACGTCCCAGAGACTAGCTCTGGTACAATTACCGTGTCTATTGATAAAAGATCTCTGTTGAAGAATACAAATTAATTACCTATCTATTCTATGTTTTATTAATGATAATGCTTGTGTTTTAAACCTAATGAATTTAATAGTCCTTGAATGCATCCATCTATTATTATTATTATTGTTATGTATATAAAAATGTCAAATTAATGTCAATACATTTTTTGCGCCCTTTTCTTTGGTAGAAAGAGTTAAAATAAAAAACTTTTACTTTTATAACGTTTTACGAAAGCAAGCAAGTTGTGGTTTTATTTCGAGTTAATCTTTTTCTGTAAACCAAAAGTGAGATTAAATACATAGTATCCTAAAGACATTCAAAAAAAAACATTGGTCCTTCTAAACCGAATTGAATTGGCAAATATAATCCCAAACTAAAAAAGACAATAAATTGTGAGTTTTGTGCTAATCGGTGATCTCGCGTCGCGAAATACATTTCATACATAGCCATTTTGGATTTCGTTTTATGAATTTGGTAAGTGAGTAATAGCTTGAATCTATAATGAGTGACAAAAAAGAACTAAAATTACTTAAAAACGCATTTACTATTATAAGTACTGATTTCAACAAATTTAAAACTCTCCCTGATAACAAACGAACGAAAAATTACGTAAATGGCCGCATTTCCATTCTTGAAGAAAATTACCAGCAGAGTGTAGAGTTCAGCGGAAATCTGGTAAGTTCGTCTACAACTGGAGAGGAAAATGAGGAACATCAGGCCCTGTTTGAAAAGATTCGCGATACTTACGTCGAATACAAAGCTGAGTTGTTGGATTGCCGTGACAAGATTCAAACATCTACGCCAACCGATATTCCTGGCACGGTAACAAATGAATTCCGTTTGCCACCTATCAGCTTACCTGAATTTTCGGGAAATTATGAAGATTGGCGGGACTTCTATGATATGTTTGACTCACTCGTTAACAGCAATACCTCCTTGAGTGATGTTCAAAAGCTACACTATCTAAAGTCCAGTCTCTCAGGCGAAGCTGAGCGTTTACTTCAACACCTGAACATTCAAAAAGGCAATTACGAGAAGGCGTGGACTATTCTCACCACGCGTTACGACCACAAACGAATTCTCGTAAATGCCCAATTAAAAAGATTTTTTGGTCAACCAGTCTTGCAAAATGAAACTGCATCAGACTTAATTGCGTTGATTGATACTTCCACTAAATGTTTGCACTGCTTAACAAACCTGGGTATACCTGTTAAAGAGTGGGATATTATTATAATATATATTCTCTTACAAAAACTTCCATTCACAACACAACAAATATGGGAAGAGAAGTTAGGGTCAAGCAATAAACTCCCAGCATTTAAAGATTTTTCCGAGTTCCTAGTAACTAGGTGTAGTCGAGCAACAAAGACCCAAGCCAAGTCCGTCTGTAACTAAAGGTTCCTACTCCAAAGGTTCAGGATCAATCGCAAAAAATACCTTTCACATAACCCAAGGTAAAAAAGAGCAATACAAATGCAGTGTCTGCAATAAAGGACAACATTCTCTTCGAACCTGCAAACGTTTTTTGGAGATGAGCATCGCAGATCGTTCTAACACCGTAGACAAGATAGGTGTCTGTCGAAATTGCTTGGCCTACAGCCATGTCATCCAACAATGTTTTAGCCAAGTTCGTTGCTACTATTGTCAACAACAACATCATTCACTTCTTCATCCTAATAATACAAATACAAACAATTCACATAGCCAATCTCATTCAACTTCACACTCACACATTACACCACAAGAAGCAGAAAATCCAACATCCAATACACATACAAATTCGTATTCAACCACAACTCAACCCAGCACACACATTCAATCATCAGTTAACCCCAATTCAATAGAATTTAACCCTAACCAGCCCTCCACCAGTTCAGCGGTGCAAAACTACCACACATAATACCACAATAACACACAGGTTCTATTAGCAACTGCAATAGTCAAGGTCAGAGCGGCATCAGGACAATATATCAATCTTAGAGCGTTGATCGATCCAGGATCAGAGGCAAGCTTCATCACAGGGTCAGCAGTTCAATGCTTAGGGCTCAAAAACAAGCGAACATTTATTGAAGTATGCGGGTTGGGGAAGGTCAACAGTGGAGCATGCCATCATTATGTTGACGTAACCTTTGGGTCACTTAATTCCACCTATGAAGGGCACATCAGTGCTTACGTTTTTAAATCCCTGACCGGGCTTCTTCCGACCCAAAGTATAGACTTTAATAAATGGACGCATATAAATGGTCTTATTTTGGCCGACCCTGAATATCACACGCCTGCCAATGTAGATCTATTATTAGGAAGCGATGTTTACGCTGATATTCTGCTCCCAGCGGTCGTACGTGAGGAAAACTTTATTGCTCCAATCGCACAAAAAACGGAGTTAGGATGGATTTTGTTGGGTAAGGTCCCAACTGAAGTTCCTAAAACCATACGCAGTTTTATCCAAACGTTCGAGCTCGACCATCAATTACGAAAGTTTTGGGAAATCGAAGAGGAGCCCTTCGAAAAATACGAAAAAGAAGAAGACAAGGCATGCGAAAAACATTTTGTCAAAAACACAAGGCGTTTACCCAATGGACGCTTTCAGGTCTGCCTTCCTTTTAAAGGAGAACATTATCCAGCTTTGGGAACAACTTATCAAGGAGCACTTAAACGGTTCTATCAACTCGAAAGGAGATTTTCGATAAACGCTACACTGTATGAAGGATACAGGAAATGTATGTCAGAGTACATAAATCTCGGCCATATGAGCCAACTTGAGAAAACAACCGATGTCATTTCTACACCTTACCATTATTTTATCCCCCATCATGCGGTTTTCAAAGAATCCAGTACCACAACCAAGTTGAGAGTCGTTTATGACGCAGCTTACAAAACATCTTTTGGCTCTTCTTTGAATGATCACTTGATGGTGGGACCTAAAATACAAAATAATATAATTGATGTTATATTAAGATGGAGAAGGTATCGATTCACATTTACTGCTGACATGGAGAAAATGTACCGGCAAATTCGAATGAACGATAAGGATTCCAACTATCAACTCATCTTCTGGAGAGACGATTTGGAGAAGCCGATAAAAATATATCGTCTCGAAACAGTGACCTTTGGGACAGCTTCAGCGCCTTACCTCGCGATCCGAGTGCTTCATAAGCTTGCTGACGATGAACAAACAAAATTTCCCTTGGCCTCTTCTGTACTAAGAGAAGATACATATGTCGACGACGTCATAAGCGGGGCGGATACAATCGAACTAGCACTGAAAAAAAGAGAGGACATTCGAAATCTTTTGGCGTCCGCAGGTTTCTACTTGCGTAAGTGGACCAGCAACAACAAAAACGTTTTACACCAAATACCAGCTGAAGAACAAGAAGTCGACTTTTCCCTACCCTTTGACCAGTCCAATCAAGTGAAAACATTAGGAATGAAATGGTTGCCCACTCTCGACGTGTTCACATTCCAAGTCGCTCCTTTCGATGATGTAGAAATTACAAAAAGATCTATGCTCTCATCGATTGCCAAATTGTTTGACCCACTTGGTTGGATCTCGCCATCCATAATAAAGGCTAAGATGATGATGCAGCAGCTTTGGGAGCGAGGACTTGAGTGGGACAACCCTATCCCACAAGAACTTCGTCATGAATGGAACCTGTTTCGAGGAGACCTTCCTAGCCTCGAAAAATTGCGCATTCCGAGATGGATCAACACTAGCATCAACGACAATTTGGAGTTGCACGGATTCTGTGATGCTTCCGAAAAGGCTTACGCAGCAGCCCTTTATCTTCGTGTCTATGACCAAAATAAAAAGATACATATGAATTTGCTAATATCCAAGACGAAGGTAGCTCCACTAAAATCACTAACACTTCCTCGCTTGGAGCTATGCGGAGCTGTTTTATTAGCCAAATTATTAAAAGAGACAACTCGTGCTTTGAAGATGACGGACACGAAGGTTTTCGCATGGACAGATTCGTTCATAAACTTGTGTTGGATTAGATCACCTCCCTCCAGATGGGAGACTTTTGTATGCAATCGAGTCGCTGAGATACAAAAACTAACAAGCATTGATAGTTGGGGACATGTTCCATCGAATTATAACCCAGCCGATATGGCTTCTAGAGGAATCTTTCCATCCCAATTACTCGAGTGCGATCTTTGGTGGAACGGGCCAAGCTTCTTACATGATACATGGGAGATTACACCCCCAAAACAACCAACCTCCTTTGAAACAGACGAAGGGAGACGTACAACCAAGGTACACCACATCGTCAGTGAAGAAAATACCCTAACGTCGTCGTTTCAACATTACTCAAGCTTAACAAAACTCACTCGTGTAATTGCAAGTTGCACACGATTTATATCGAATGCACGTACTCCTTCGCAAAACAGGTGTGTTGGACCACTTACACCCACAGATCTTCAGGTGGCTCAAAGAATAATAATCCGAATTGTCCAGGTTGAAATGTTTCCTGTAGAAATGAGATCAAATTTAGATAAAGTAAAAGGTTTCAAAAGTCTTAACCCAGTTTTAGACGAATATGGGATACTGAGAGTTGGAGGACGACTTCAGAACTCGACACTCACTTACGATCAGCAACACCCAATTTTACTACATCCAACACATTTCTTTACAAAATTGGTAATACGAGACGCTCATGAGAAAACTCTGCACGGAGGAGTTCAAAAAATGGTCCAGTACATACGCCAAAAATTCTGGATTTTCAATATCAAAAATGCAACCAAAAAATACGTTCATAGCTGCAATGTATGCTACAGGTTTAAAGTTAAACCTATGAGACAACTGATGGGTCAATTGCCTGCCGCTAGAGTAACCATTTCAAGGCCATTCAAACAGTCTGGAGTAGACTACGCTGGGCCCATCGACATTAAAACATGGAAAGGACGTAATGCCAAAATTCTAAAAGGATATCTTTCAATATTTGTGTGCATTGTAACCAAAGCTGTGCACATTGAAGTTGTAAGTGACTTAACCACACAAGCGTTTCTTGCAGCATTTCGGAGGTTCACCGCTAGAAGAGGTTTGTGTTCCGCAATGTATAGTGATTGCGGCACTAATTTTGTCGGTGCTAATTCTGAGCTGAAGAAACTTCTGTCCGCAGCCCAGTTCGACTGGAAGGCATGTGCAGAGTCATTAGCAAATGACGGGACAAAGTGGAGTTTTAATCCACCTGCTTCTCCCCATTTCGGTGGATTATGGGAAGCAGGCGTGAAATCCATCAAATTTCACTTAAGAAGGGTCGCTGGTAACCAGGTACTCACATATGAGGAACTCACCACGCTTCTAACTCAAGTCGAAGCATGTTTAAATTCGAGACCTTTGTGCCCAGTTACAGAAGACATAAATGACCTGCAAGCATTAACACCAAGCCACTTTTTAATTGGAGAACCACTGCTAACGCCACCTCAACCGGAATATGACCTTCAGAAAATTACGTACCTTGATCGATGGAAACGAGTGCAAGTGCTTCTGCAATCATTTTGGAATAAATGGAGTTCTGAATATCTCTCCCGATTGCAACAACGCCCTAAATGGACGCAAACGGAAACACGGAAACTAATGGTAGGAGACATGGTACTTGTAACTGACGAGAGACTTCCACCCGCCAAATGGTCTCTTGCGCGAATTAAAGAATTGCACCCAGGAAGAGATAGCCTCGTTCGAGTTGCTACAATAAAAACACAAAATGGAGAATTTAAAAGACCTATTATAAAATTATGCCCTTTACCTAGTAATGAAGTAATTTCAGATGAATCTTCAATATAACTTAATGAAATAAACAAAAACAAAACCATAGCTAATCAGCAAAAAAAAAAACACACACACAAATATCAGAAGCTCAATTATTGTTATGAATTCCTTTACCCACACTTTGCTTTCGTACCATATCTACACATGCACTTTCTCACAATTCAAATAAAACAAAAAATATATAATAATTTATAATACAATTCAATAAAAACAATAGCACACAATATAACATCAAACATTTCGAATAAAATTGCATTTGCCCATTAACACTATCTACTCAATTCTTGTATACCGATCCATTACATATAACAAAACAATAATACAGTCCAATTTTCAATTATTTAAAAACAAAACAAACTCACTCAGATCACCAACAAATCACAAAATTTACACAAACCTAAAAAACAAAAAATTCAACTATACACTATTGAAACGAAATTAATCAATTTTAGAACAAACAAACAAACAACACACGAATTTGATCACTCAAGCCAGAACCACATTGGAAAGTAAGAGAGATAGCATCAACAACATCACGCAAGCTATTACTCACTCGTCTCTGTCACTCTATGGATTATTTTGTTTTCATTGCATGATACATTTACTCAGTATTCAATACAATAACCCTTTGTCATTTTGCTAATGAGTTTTTTCACAGCTATGCATATGCAACACGACAGAATGAGACGAAGAGCAACTGGTTGAGTGATATTGATAATTCCCATTCCAATGCCACATTCCATTCAATTGATAAGCAAGCAGTCAGATGAGCAACCCACTGGGGCTACAATAAATTAACGAGTACGAGAGATGGGACTTGGGTAAACTGCGTTTACGGCCGGGGAGAATGTTGAAGAATACAAATTAATTACCTATCTATTCTATGTTTTATTAATGATAATGCTTGTGTTTTAAACCTAATGAATTTAATAGTCCTTGAATGCATCCATCTATTATTATTATTATTGTTATGTATATAAAAATGTCAAATTAATGTCAATACATTTTTTGCGCCCTTTTCTTTGGTAGAAAGAGTTAAAATAAAAAACTTTTACTTTTATAACGTTTTACGAAAGCAAGCAAGTTGTGGTTTTATTTCGAGTTAATCTTTTTCTGTAAACCAAAAGTGAGATTAAATACATAGTATCCTAAAGACATTCAAAAAAAAAAACAATCTCCCTGATAGGGAGCGAGGTCTATCTAACACCTCTGTGTGCTAATGAACACATCTAGTTAACGCATTTGGGTTCAACCACAGCCCCAACGATTGTCCTTCCTCAACGGAGGGGCTGCATCAGAGTGTCGCAACCCAAATGTCGTTTCCATAATAGATTACCTTATACCCTAATCCAAGGAATGGCACTCTCACTATATATAGTAAATTACATATGTCCTTGCGTTTAAAAATATGTTAGGTAAAGAGTAGGTGGGCCTCCAAAGTTACTAGCAAGGCTAATTTTAACTCAAACACCTTTATGCTCTTGCGCTGTTTAATTTGGTAAAGCTATAATAACACCAACACTCAAATTAGACCAGTGCCCCGATATCTTGAGCAGATGGACATCAATGCTTCGGCCAGCATAGTCATGGATTCCAAGCCACACGGTCAACGCAGTAAAGGAAGACCTCGCCTAAGGCGGAGCGCACAGGTATAGAAGAGGACCTAAAGGAACAGATTTATCAGAAAGATGTTTGTGTGGCTGTTTGAAAAAAGTATGGACCGATTGTGCATTCATTAATTTTCGATGGCCTGCTTATCCATTAAGTGGGTCGAGGGTGTAGAAGAGGTTATGAATTTGTTTTAGCCATCTCCTCCTGGGTCTACCTAGAGGATGAGGATGGTACGGATTTCATAGCACGTGCGTCGTGGAGGACATGCGTTTAACATAACCAAACCACCGAGACATGGACCGCTCCGTTCGCAAAAGTAGCGATCTGTGATTCTAATGCAATCTCTACGGTTTAGGCCGTTTGTACCTTATAGTTTTTATTAACTTGGTATGACATCAGCACTATGTTGCATCCGGTGATAATACTCACAACAAAGCAGCACTGTTGCGATCTGCTACAAGAAACAAATTGTGCATACGCCAAAGTAAACCAATTCAATAAATTCAATTTATATGTCTTATTGTAAGCTGAATTACAATTTTTAGTGTGTCTTGACAAGGCCTTACTAGTCAGTTGCCTTCTTGGGCCAAAGAAACAGCGGTTGGCAAGTGTAACTTTTCACTTGATTTCTGTTGTGGTGTCATTGTCAAAGTTAATGGCGGAGCCGATGTAGACTAAGTCCCTCGTTATCTATATAGTATTTGACTCGTAATGCTCAATTTTCCATCATTAACGACTTTAATTTTTATTTCATACCTTACATCTTGGTAAGGTTCAATCCCTTATCTAGAGCCCCGTCGAATAGAGTTCTTTTTAAGAACCTTGTTTGAGATTTGTATATCCTCACCTGGTATTTGGTATATTTGTCCAGATGTTTAGTCCTTTTATAAGTCAGTTCCCGACCAGATTTCAGATTATGACCTGGAGTTTTAAGGCTTTCTAGGCCGTATATACCTACTTTTCTCAGGTGTTCCCTCAGTCAACAAGGGAAGAGCTCCGCTGCGGTTTGCAGTGCCAAAGAATAAGCTGTCTCTTTGCCCATTACGCCTACGTGGCCCGGTATCAAGGAGACTGTTGCTCTGTTGTTTTTGCCTGCTTTGTTAACTTGTTAGCCGGTTTTACAGTGCGAGTTTAAACTCAGGTTTAGTTAAACTCGCAAGCAAGTTTAAACCAAGTACGTAAACCGTGAGTGTATTACAGTGAAATTTGAACGAACGTTTAGTTAAACTTCGGTTAAACTTTTCTCGTCTGTTTTGTACGCCACTGTATTTGAAATTTCTATCAGTTTTGTTTATTCTGATGTCAGTTTGGCAATTTAAAAAAGTAAAATAAAAAAATTAAAGTAAATAAAATAAATGAAAGTCATTACTTCGGTATTGAGTATGAGTTCCTCTTCGGTTTGAGGAAATTTCTTATATTGGTGCCGTAGCATACAAATCGCTACTGATGCTATCAACATGCTACCGGATGCTATCAACATGTCTCCGCTAGCAAAAAAACGAAGAAGATGCACTACAACAAATCATAGAAGAAAACGGGCATGAATAGAAGACAACCTACGGTCAAGTTCAGCGAAGATGTAAGACATAAGTCACTATAGTTTCCTAACATAGAATTTAATTGAATTGTATACCTACAAAGCAAATTAACCCAAACGCCAGAACAAATAAATTGTAGTTAAGTGGAGCGAACGGTTTTTATTTCACTTCAATTCTATGTAATTATATCCATTATTCCTGTAATAAGATATACATAAATAATGATATCACTAATTTCATGTGAAAAATTATATTTGTTGCGTAGGTACCATTTCCTTTTGTGTTCTTTTCTGTGTTCTATTTGGTTAAAAACCATTTGAGCAGCTAGTTTGGTAGAAATTGTTAAAAGAAATTTGCATCATTTCATTCTACGAAATGATTTGGCCTCAGACATATTATTTAAACTTAGTTTAAACCCCCATCCATGGCCGGTTAAGTTAAACTCGGTTTAAACTATCTATTAAGTTTAAACTAGCACTGTAATACACCTTTTTATGTTAAACGTCGGTTTAAACCTGATATCTGGTTTAACGGAGTTTAAATTTGCACTGTAAAACCGGCTATGAGTTTCTTATTACTTTTGTCCAACGATGTCGTGACTTGCTGTCACAAAGTAAAAGAAAAAGCCATGAGGTTTTTTCTAAGGTTAACTGTCATTTTCTTGTCGTTTGACAGCCGTTCAGAGTATGCAAATAGCCTAGGGATGTGCATCCCCAACGGCCACCTATTTCTTGTTCATTTGTAGAACTCTTCCCATTTTTTATTTGTTGTAAAATGGTAACATTGTTCTGGTTAAGATTGGAATCGAACACGATCTGTTCGCTTGTTTGATGGTACAAGTATTTGCTTACCAATTGATAGTTTAAAATTACAGGATGTTACTTTATTACGCAAAGCAAATGTAAATGAGAATGACTAACCAAAGTACAAATAGTAAGAACATACAAAGCTACCATTCTCGTTTACTATTTAATTTATTATGATAAAACAAAAGAAAAAAACTCAACGGAGATAAAAGAAGTGCAAATATAAACATTTAAATCGTAAATTACCATTTTGGACTTATTCCAAACTCATTTCTCATTGTGAATCACAACTTATAGTTGTAAAAATATTCAATTCTCATTCTGAACAAGGCACAGAATGGCTTAGTTTTTTTTTCATTTTTTCTTTTGCTCCATAAATTTAATTGAGATTGCAATTGAATACTGATAGTTATAGGTTCGCCGTAAAGTCTAAAGGTCTGTTCAAACCAATGTCATGCACGAGAGAGAGAAAACGAATGGGTGAAAGTGTCTTAACGCCGCCATTCAACTGACAAACGATCATATCGGAAATTATTCGTTTCATCAAATGAAAATGAAAATTCTCCATTTAACTCAAGTGAATTTAGTAAAGAACAGAATAGAAATAGACAAAAAATTCTAAATACGATTTACAGAGCAATCAATCGCTTGTCATATCTCATTTTACTCACACGCGCAACTTGACTTGACTGAAACTTATAAAGTTGCCATTTCCGCCTTTGGTCGCTCGCTTTCTATATTCTATCCCCTTCAGTTTTAATTTTCCTTTGCTGTTGCTCTTTGTGCCGCTTTGTTTGGCTTTTATAGTTTTTCTTTGGATTTCATAAACAGCAACCACTTACAAAAAAAAAAAAAAAAAAACCCACGCCAAAGTCAGGAGGGCAGTGCCCTTCAAAGTGGCAGCGCATAATGACGACATAGTTGCAGGCACAGCTGCTCTACCATTCTCAATAAAATATTACTACCATTTCTATTGTGTGAACTGTTGACTCACTCCTTTGCTGTCAGAAAAAAGCAAACACTGTAGCTACTCGTATTTTGCTGGGTGGTTTCAATTAATTTTCATGTCGTTCAGCATACAAAGTGCAGATTACGAGCTGTCAAAAGCCACTGTTGAAGCAAAAACCAGTAAAAATACGACATCCTGGTGTTTTTATATTCAACGAATCAATTCAAACATCATAATAAATATAATTAAGTGTTGGCGCTTCGCGTTTACCCCCCCTATAACTCTTTGTTGCCAAACCCACCAAACTTGTGAATTGACACTCTCCAAAGAAGCAGTTCTTGAATGCGGCATTTGATCAATTCGATGTTTGCACTTGTTTTTGGTGCAGAAAACATCCACCAAACGGCAGTCAATATTATACAGGGATGTGTTTTTGAAAGTTATTAGCATAATTTACATATACCTACACATATGACGAAGAGCAAAGTTTTTTATTTACCTTTACGTCTCGACGAAGAAAACAACTCTTAGTAGTACGTGTGATAAACGAGTTTTCTTGACGTGTTTTGTTTGATTTTCGAGTAAATCATTGTGCAAATTAAATTAAACTAAAGGTAAGAGCACATTTTCACCTTGATGTGATTGTTACACGCAACAAAAGGAAGCACATGATAGTACAACTCGTTTTATTAGAACCCTATCTTGAAATAAACAAGTGACAGATCTGTCATATGGAAAAAAATGAGCACCAGATACATATGCGTAAAGATAAATGTTTACATTAGATGTTAGCATCCACTAAGGTGACTGTGGTTTGTTGTGTTATTCTATAGTCGGGCAAGAAAGAAATCTGGCATATAAACACAAAAAGGTGACACAAAGTGCAACTGTACACAGACGACTGTCATTCACATCTCTAATTCATGGTCAGTGTCGTTTGTTTGCAACTACATATACTTGTAAGTCGGCCGCAGGCAACAGATTAATTCATGTGAAGCCATATATTATGAGTTGAAGAGAATCACGGACGACGAATGGTTTAGATTTTGCGATCGCAATGTGACACATGGTAAAACGCGCAATCACGCGGACGGAATACCTACGACTAGAAAAAGAAAAACTGAAAACAGTAATTCTTTCTAAGGTAAACTATAATATGAATGCAGCATAGATATTTTTTCTTTTTGAATTCTTGTATTTATGCGTTCCTAATACATTTTCAAATATTTTTGACATGTGTCCTATTTTGCGGGTACCTAAATTGACAGCAAATATGACAAGAATTAGTACCTACCTAAATATACCTATTTTGACTGAGCATAAAGTGTGTGCACTACTGATTTAGGAAATCCGCTGTACTTCGAATATGATTTAGATTCCAGATTGATGACCTACTCCAATCCCTGTCTAATCAAGGAATTGATGCCATAGGATATGCCGACGACGCACGTAGGAATCGTCCTCAGTGGCAAATTTGAAAGCACGCAACATGCACTATCTATAGTTCAAAGATGGTGCAACAAAGGTCTTTCTGTAAACCCAAAAAAGACGACTGTCGTCCCTTTTACCAAACGGAGAAAACTAAGTCTCCTAACTCGCCCCACTGTACGGTGAAACCATTCAATTTTCAAGGGAAGCCTCAAATAGAACACATCGTAAACAGAGCCACCAGATCCCTGTGGATCTGACGGTGAATCTTGGATAACAATTGGGGTATAAGACTCCGGATGATATATTGGCTATAGTCGCTTGTGGTCAGACCAGCGATCACCAATGCTGCCGTGGTCTGGTGGACAAAGACTAACGAATTCACCATAATCAAAAAGCTAGAACGGGCTGTCAGCGCTCCACCCCGACTACTGCACTAAATGTCATCCTAGGCCTTTTACCTATTCAAGTACATATTCAAATGGAAGCAATAGCGAGCATTCATCGTCTATTCCATTCGAACAACATCGACCCCTACTCCTACCACGGAGGTGACCTGTCTCTGATTGACGATATGGAGCCTGAAAGAGCATTCAGCATGTTCTCAGACGACATGCCACCCGAATATGGCTTCCGTAAAAACTTCTCTATCATCATCCCGCCAAGGGAAGACTGGGAAAAATACAAACCTAATCCATCGTAACTTGACCTAGTCTGGTACACAGACGGTTCCAAGTTGTACTCAGGGACTGCATCTGGCATTTATGGAGAAGCGCCTCAAGTGAACTTTTCAGTCAGCCTAGGCAAGTACTCATCCATATTCCAGGCTGAACTCCTTTCCATTAACCACTGCGCTAGAATAAATTTAAGCTCTAATACACGTGGTAAAACCATATTCATCTTCTTAGACAGCCAGGCTGCTCTTAAAGCTCTGGACTCATCTGTTATAATATCGAAGAGGGTTTTTGTAAACTTATATGGTCATCCACGAACTTGCAAACAAAAACCTAGTCATCCTACACTGGATTTCAGCCCACAGTGGCTTTACTGGAAACGAAACAGCTGACTCACTGGCTAAAGTCGGTGCCACAATGCCACTTGTCGGACCTGAGTCTCTCTGTGGTGTCAGTAAGGGATGCTTCAGGGAATCCATTGAGAGCTTAGCTCAAATCGAATCTAATGAACTCTGGCTTAATACACCTCGGCAGAACTGCACCAAACAGTTCTTCCCAAAACTCTCCCCCAGAAAATCCTATTTTCTTACTAATCTGGACAAAAACAACCTAAGAATCCTGACAGGAATTATTATATGGTCTTATAAATATGGTCTTATAAAAAAACACCTTCACCGAATCGAAGTCTCACCGGACCCCACATGTAGAAGTAAAATGTGCCTTGAGAGTGATGAATCCTCTCTTCACATTCTCATGGAATGTCCGGCTCTCTTCCGTCTTAGAAGGAAAGTCCTTGGCGGAGAAATCGTTACCTCAGCAAATCTTGCTGAACTAACCCCAGAGAAGATACTTCTCTTCCTGACTGTCTCCGGAGTAAAAATATGGCTCTAGGACTCTACCCAGGGAAGAGGGCACAATAGGCCCCTTTAAAGAGGCCGCAGTGCCAGGGTCGGTGAAGGCTCTCCCGACTTATAATCTAATCTAATCTCTAATCTAGATTCTAGGACTTTTAAATGTTTCAGTTGTTGTCGTTGTCGTGTTCTAGGTTAAGTTGCTTTGATATAGGTAACTTTTACCAACCAAGGACACACATTTCTTTCGAGTTCACCGATATCAGCAGGAATAAATTTACGAATAGCTTATTTTATCAAACAACTCAATGATAGACGTGTGTATTTATAAGATCCTTTTGGACATTAGGAACGGCTGTTAACTGCCAAAAAATATGTTTGCATTGTCAGCACGCAATACATACACGTTCAAATTCAAATTAATACAGAAAACTCTAACAGGTGTCTCCACGGACGTCTTCCCTGTATACCAATTCCTATATTAAATTCCTTTGCGGTCATCCACCTTTTCGTTCACTCCAGACAATTTCAAATTAAGGGCAGCGCAGCGCTACCAAATGAATAATCAAATGGAAAGCATGACCAACTTTTTGGCTTACTCGCTGGATGACTTACAGAGAAATAATATCACAAGGAAGCTATACAGCAGGTTGGAATCCTTTCGTCTTTTATAAATTCCTCCCCTATAAGTTACCTGTGTAGGATAAAAATGAAAATTGAATCGCCCCCTGTCCTACCTAAATCCCTATTTCGACAAGTCTCTTCCTATTATGCGTCGTATATATGTACCTACCACACCATATATATACCTACTGTCAACAAAAGTGTAATGGAGCATTTAAGAGAGATTTCGTTGTTTGTATTCCGCCTTAGTGGGTACGGTCTCCATTTATTCACACGAAATTACCATATACACGTTTTTAGCGCATTAAAATTTTGTCCGGGTACCTTGCCACAACAACCCACTTCTACCCCATCGGCCGCAGTCATGCTCTGCCACACACAAACACACACATTTTCCAGTGGCTATCGATCCCTCAGTCGAGTGGCAACAAAATGAAGCTATACTCGCACAGAGCACAGACCGTGCGGATAAATCACAGCATCGCCCGACACAGCTCGGTCAGAATACTAATTTGCAAAGCAAAAACAAAAAGCTTTTAAACATTTTCGACGGATTGCGTAGCTCAAGTGTTTTATTTAAAAGAGTTCTAGCGCGCACGATGGGTGAATATGGGAGTAGATTCTTGTGCGGAACCGTCTTGCTTTTATTATTGCCTAGCCATCAAATTTATTAAAAGGTGCGCAATTACACGCGTCTATTTGGCGGGCGTTTTAAAGGTGTTCTTAGGAAGATACTCGTGCAATAAGTTTCCGAATTTAGAAACCGGAAAATATTTATTTAAATTTTGTTTTCTGTCCATAGATACGTGACTGGAGTAAATCAGTTAATCTAGTTTAATGAATTTCACTTAATCCACTAACATGTGCTTTGAATTTAAAAAAAAAAAACTACAGTTTGGCACATTTAGACACTATCTTTTGTTTGTTTATATATGGACTTCTTTTAAGGTCGGCGCCGACTCTGTTGTAGAGCGTACATAACCTAAATTTGTCCAAATAAATTACAATACCTTTCTTCTTAGAAAGAAATGCATTTCGTGTATTTTACTCAAGATCAGTAATGTGTCCGTTTTGCTGTATATAGATCGGTGACTACATTTTTGGAGACATTCGTCTTGCTTATCGCTCTACTCCGAAAAGCTTAGTTTTGAACAACGTACATAGAAAATAAATTTCATAAGAAACAAAGTGCTCGACTGGACTGCACGGAACTTTCTCTTTCATTGCAATTTTGTCGTAAGCTAAACACGGTCGCAATGCAAAAAATTATAAATGTTCGTCAAAATCGCAGAATCAATTACATTTGTCGAATTTTTAGCAAAAAACCGAGAGCATTGTTAGAATTAACTCAGTCAAAGTAAGTGTATCGTAAAATAATATGCTGGAGGCGTTAAAAAAGCGATCTGTTAGAGGTAGCCTTTTCGAGAGCCACTATAATATAAATGTATTACAGATATAACTTTGAGGTGGTTAAGGACTTTGTCTACCTAGGCTCCGCTATGAACTCAGACAATGACACCAATGCTGAGATTAAACGAAGCTGTTTCTTTGCGCTAAGAAAGCAATTGAGTAGCAAAGCCCTTTCTCGAACAACTAAAGTGACCCTTTATAAGACCTTAATCATCCCAATCCTACTCTATGGTGCAGAGGCATGGACTCTATCAAAAGCGGATGAGATTACTCTTGGTTGCTTCGAGTGGAAAATTCTTCGAGTAATTTTCGGTCCCGTCTGCATAGAGGGTGAAAACAAACATATTTGGAAGAGCTAGTGGTGGTGAGCTTCTCGCATACCGTAAACATCTTGGTTTGGATTTGGTATTTGAAAAGATAGGTGATTCTCACGTACTCAAATTTGGATTAAACGCAAATAATTTATACTTAATTCCCGTTTATCTCAACTGTAACCATTGGCAACGCGATTTTGATGTCCTGAGTGACTTACTTAACAATTTGAGCTCAACAAATCTGATTCTCATTGGTGACTTTAACGGCAGAATAGGACTTACCCAAAATGACTTCACTTCGGGAATAAATTCTACACTTTTGAACACACATCGCCAATCCAAAGATGAGTCATGTGACACTAAAGGATGTAAAATACTTGAACTCACGGATGCTTTTGACTGTCAAGTTTTGAACGGAAGTTGCGATGACGATTTACGTGGCGAGCACACATTTATTAGAGGCACTTCATGTTCTGTAATAGATTACTGCTTTGTTACTGGAGCTTGGCACGATATACTTACAAACTTCCGAATAGGAAATAGGATATACTCCGATCATATGCCACTGGAAATCGAGTTCGAAGTGGTTCAAAATCGGAATATGGCCAGTACAGCTGAACTTACTCCCTTACCTAAACTATTTTGGAATAATAATAAGTCAAATATTTATCAAACAAATTTAAATAATGAACTTGTCAATCTTTACACAGTCGAGCTAACTCCGAGCATTGACCAGCTAACAGCCATTATCAGGAAAGCTGCACCAAATCAACAATTTGCTAGGAAAAACGGAAGCAGCAAGCAAAAATGGTTCGATAAAGACTGCATGAAGGCAAGAAACCAGTCGTTTGCTTTCCTCAAACTACTTCGAAAACACAACACCCTTGTTTTTAAACGTCTTTATGCGGAATCGAACAAAGAATTTAAAAGCACCTGCCAAGCAAAAAGAACAGCATTCGAGCAACAAAATATTGCAAAGATTAACACTGCCCGATCTTCGGCGGACTTCTGGAAAGCAGTCAAAGTCTTGAACCAAAGAAAAAACCGGATTTCCACAGGACTCCAAGCACACAATCTACATACGCACTTCAGTGCAATTTTAAACACCGCACAGACATCTCCAAGATTTCAGTATGCAGAGCCTCGCTTTATTGATGATTATTTAGATGCACCATTCGATCTCGCAGAAACAATTCAAGTCATCAAAAATGCTAAAAACAACAAAGCACCAGGAGAAGATGGAATTCCTTCCGAATTCTACAAAAACTGTACCACGGAATTTGCACAAGCCCTTACGAATGAGTTTAACCGTATTTTTGAACATGAAGACATTCCACAAAGCTTCAAAAAAGCCATAATATTTCCGCTACACAAGAAAGGTGACTTTACAAATCCAGTAAACTATAGAGGCATATCTTTCCTAAACACTGCATCCAAACTATTTACTGCGATAATTTTTAACAGACTTACGAAATGGATTCAAACCAAAAACATCTTGCATGAATTCCAAGCTGGATTTAGAGAAAAATATTCCACGGTAGATCAAATTTTTACGCTGCTGACCATCGCACAAATATACAAGCGCAAGCATAAAAAACTTTACGCCATGTTCGTAGACTTTAAATCAGCTTTCGATTCCATTCCACGAGAAGCACTATATTACAAGCTATTTAGGATTGGTATAAGCAGTAAGCTAGTTAATATCATAAGAGCCCTGTACGACAACAATACAGCTGCAGTTTGGGATGGACTATTTTTGTCAGAAGAGTTTCCAACGACGATGGGTGTGAAACAAGGTTGTATGCTGAGCACTTTACTCTTTATACTGTATATCAATGATATAACGGACGATATGACGGGCGGCATTGAGGTAAACCAGGTGGCAGTACCAGGTCTCATGTATGCTGACGATATTGTCTTCCTAGCAGACTCAGTTAATAGTATGCAACTTAAGATCAATAAACTTGAAACGTACTGCAAAGTCTGGAATCTAACTGTAAACCTTGAAAAGACAAAAATTTTGGTATTTAGAAATGGTGGTGGGCGATTTTCAAGAAATGAAACCTGGACATACCAAAGACAACCAATCGAAGTTGTACGTGAGTACAAGTATCTGGGTGTTCTATTTACCTCAAATCTAAATATTGAAAAGCATCTGAAAACGAAACTTGCCGAAGCAAAGCGAGCAATCAACTCAGTTTGGAGTACTTGTATGCAAAGCAAATGTGTAACTCATAGCTCTAAACAAAAAATCATCCGATCGACTGCCCAGACTATTCTTCTGTACGCTGCGCAAGCTTGGGGATATACGAGCTCAAACACAGTAGAAAAGTTCCAAAGATTCTGTATAAAGCGCATATTTAGATTGCCTCACAGCGCGCCAAACTATATGATATACCTCGAGACAGGTTGTTCACCCCTTTTTCTAGTAACCCTAAAGCTTCACTTTGACTACATACTGAAAGTTATGGACATGAAAGAAGAACGCTTACCGAAAATTGTTCTGAAACACATGATAGCTACTAACGGATATTGTGTCAAAGAATGGCAAGAATTGGCGAACTGCTATGGATGTGACTTTAATTTCTATCCTAGTGAAGGAGCTGCTTCTCTGAAAAATAAATTCGAGAACATCATCGCAAAAGCAGCACCTTACCTATACAATAGCTATGTAAGTGAAGCACAATCTTCTCAGCACAGGATGTACTACAGCACGATAAGATACGATCTGCAGGAAAATACATACTTTCTAGATAGGAATAAGTCAGAAATGATAAGAACCATCTTCATGATAAGAGGCGAATTGCTGGAGTTAAACTACGTGCCACATAGACCAGAGCTTCCTATAATTTGTGATCTCTGCAACCGGAATGAAAGGGAGGACATATATCATTTTATTGCTGTGTGTCCCATACTCAGCGAATTTCGGAGAATGCACTTTGGAGTAAGGACGCTTGGAGCAGATGAGCTTAAGCGTATTCTGAATGGTGAACGTGGATGGAGTGTTCTTTATATGTATACTAAAACCGCTCTTGAGTACAGAAAGCGAATCAGAGAAGAGAATTTTTAATTTTTATTCATACTTATTAATTAATCTTATTTTTAAAAATCATGTTAATTAATACAAAAGATTTGTCAATCTAGTAGACGGCTTTAAGCCAAACTATATGACTTTGTTCTTTAAATTACATTGAAACATTGTATTACTACGATTTCTAATATATTTCAATAAAAAAGTCTTTAAAACTTAAACTTAAAACTAGAGGGTGAATGGAGGAAGAGATACAACGACGAACTGTACGGGCTGTACAGGTCCAACGGCTGCGTTGGCTGGGTCATGTAGAGCGAATGGACGTGAATGCTCCGGCACGGAAGATCTTCGAATCCACACCCGAGGGACGGCGCAGTAGAGGAAGACCGCGAATCAGGTGGCGCACGCAAGTGGAAGGGGACCTTAATTCTCTAATACACTAAGACTTCTCTATTTCGTCTCTGAAAGTGGGGCAAAAACTGAGAATTTCCCTGGAAAATGATTCAGATATGTCTTTTTGTATATACATATAAACAAATTCTACAGCTGTTTTTAAAAAGTGAAAGTTTGCAAAACACTGAAATTGGAAACAATTTCATTCATTGGAAGGAAACTCGATTTCAGTTGATTAATAATTATGTCCAATACTCTAGAAAATATGTTCACTTTGAACAAACTTTCCGGATCTTGGAGACGCTCATCTTCGCAAAGTTCGTCAGAATGGCGTTTTACCTTCCTCTGACCAGTTTTAGAAAGTTTGGGGTTGATGAATCACTTTTCTGCTACACTATTTGCTTTCATTTTTAAATTTACAAATTCTTGTCTATATATACCTTTCCAATTTGCCTAGACACATATTCAAACCCCTTAAGGTTAATGCATTTGAAAGATCGGTCGGTGGCTTTAGACTGAAGTGCTTTAGAGCTTTTTTTTTTTGAACACTTAGGTACAAAGTTTTTCTAAAAATGTTAGGTTATTTCTGAGCTCGCGGCTTCTTGAGCCGGGGCCCTCTCGGGTCGGGGGCCCGTGGCATTTTGCCAGCCCTGCCACCCTATAGTTACGCCACTGTCCGTAGGTACCTATGTACATCAAAATCATTTCAACCTTGGTTCAATTTCGGTATTCAACTATAGAACTGAATGACAATAATTAACAATATTTACAAGTTTCAGTATAGTTTGTCCTTTTGCACATATTTTTGAGCAACCTTAAAAAAAAACTTTATTCGATTTCGTGAGCCATGGCAATTAATTTTTCCCACATTCACTATCCACCCATCTAAAACAACATTCACACTTAATTGCATTTGCATCGATAATATGCCAACAAAACCGTAGAACAAAATGAATAAAAAATGGATAAGACCAATAACGTACACAACAACGACGAGAGTTGGAAACTACCCCAAACATAACCCACCAAACCAACAATATTATGAAAATCCAATTCATATCGATAAAAAAAAAATCAATACCACCCTCAGCTCAGAGCCCTTAGATTCCACACCGCAATATTGTTGTGAGTGAATTTTGTGGTAAAAAAAATCAAGAAGGCAGGAGCGGTAACCCAAAAGCTCAGTATTCAATTCATCCTCCTTCAATTCAGGATTTACCACCGACCAAACACTTGGGATCAATCGGTATCGACATCGAAATCTGTCGATGACGACAACGACGACTACACTACGAGCGAGGACGTATACGACATAATTTATGTAAATGAACCACGTTGCAGATTAATTAATTAGGCACACAATGCCAGTATGTACAATGTACATATTGTTCTGCAGCCGCCCCCGAACTCGAACATAACAAAAGCACAAACACAACTCAGTGTAACAGTGGTTACTTGTTACAAGACCAATTGTAATGGGGAACATTTGGGTCTCTAATCTGGCAATGCTCTGTGTTTATGTTGTTGCCAAATATTTTGATTTTATTCGATAAAAAAAGGTATAGCTATTAGCGATAAGCTACAAAACATTCATTTCCTTTATTATATACTAAAAATAAATATTTTGTTATCGAAATGTATTGAAAACTACTCACCATCGGGCCAATTATCGAATACTGTTTGTGCGATATCACCAGCTGAGTCTGAGGGACTGAATAGGAATTCTTTTGTTTTGCCGCTAACCAGTATTAATCGGAGATTTATCTGAAATCAAAAAATATACATAATTTATTAGTGATAGATAATCGAAAGGGAGTTGAGTCTTCTCATTACTGATATTAGTGACAAGTATAGTGTGTACAATTTTAGGCAATTTTCAGCTGTTCATAAAAAATTGTTGAGTTAAAATTAGAACGCTGTTTGAGCTAGAAATTTAACAAGATAAATACAAATTTGCAGAAAAAGATCAAATATTCACGTGTATTTGTAGCTAATGGGTAATGGGTAATGGGTACTTTCAAAACAATATAGTTTATTAAATCTGACAGATGGCTCACTAGATTTGTCCGAGTTTTTATTGGTCTGGATCGATCACGTGAGCAAATTTTTAGTTGACTTATGCATGGATAACCGATAAATCTAATCAAATATTTCCTGACAGATATTCAATTCGTGTCACTTCAAAAAAGAAATAATTTGTAGAATTTTTCTTCCACTAACGCTTATAATTTTAACTTTAAATACAAATTTTAATAACAATTTGTCACTTGTATGTCTTCAATGTCTCTAAACTGTCAATTACATGACAATCTAGTCAACTTCAGGTGACTAGACTTTTGAATATACCCAACGCTGTTGCCCGAAACTGTTTGCCTAACTTGTCGGAATTTAATTTACGAAAATGTAAAAAATTTATTAAATGGCGCAACAGGCCCGTATAGTCACCCTAGGCCTATCTTCTCAGAGCCATTCGTTTGTGTGAGATTTTGTTTTTGGGACTAATGGAAGAGAACTACAATTTTTATGTCGATTTCGGACGGCTAAATTGAGAAGCTTTTTCAGGACAGTTATACTTTTGGATGCTTTTCAGACGTTCGCGAAAGGTGGCGCAGTAACAACAAAACTTAAGATGTAATTTGTGTTGCTCCGGGAATAAAACCTGAGACCCTACGCTCAGTAGTCCACTAACCACTTTAAGCCAATGTGGTGAGGACCTAGTTAAATTATTATAAAAATTCCGAAAGTAGGTAGATAGGTAGATGTGACTGACACAATTAACACGTATGCGCCGTTTGATACCACAACTTGTTAGACTTAGCATGGTGGTAAGAGCCTCAAGTCCACCCTGTTGAGTTGGGAAAAATAATGATAATTCGGAGAATTAACTGTCAGAATGCAACCACTTAAAATAATCTTATGATGAACTTGTGAATTTATTTGTTGTCTCAAACAACACCTCAATGATAAGCTTGATAACATTTCCTAATAAAAATTGGTCAGGGGCTGCTCCCCAATTTAAGCGAGAAACGAATTGCTACTCCTCCCTCTCAATCGAAAATTGTAATGAACATTTTATGTCTCGCTCTAGATAGTTGTTTTAAAGGAAGTTGAGTCCAGAATTTCACTTCTTGCTGGTTTTCCCAACTGTTCTTTTTTCATAACTCATGAACCGTTGATCGTATTATAACTTGAAAATTTGTACGTTACCCTTCTGCCCCTTTTTGAGGATGTGTGCCTACCATACCAGCGAATCATTGGTAAAAGTTTGGTTTATTTTGTTCCAAGTTTAAACGGCCTACGAATATAACCTTGAAGTTGTGTCTAAAATTGTAATAGACATTTGTTAATTAAGTGTATTCCGACAAGTTGGTTATTTCTGAATTCCTGTAGGATATCAAAATGAACTAGTTTGGCATTTGGTTCATCCTCTGTGTTGACCAGAGAGGCATTTGTCATAGCTTTTTTTATGAGATCTACATTAATAGGGTGGTTGGCACCTCATCTAAGTCTAGGTAGGTATATCATTGGGATCCCTACGTTCCAAAATCTCTTATTGGACACAATCTCTCATTTTTTTTCTTCTCTTTTTCCAAAATCTCCGTGGACGAAATCCCTTCTGCCAAATGGGTATATGCAAAATAAACTTTGCATTTACCCAACTGCGCCTACTTCAAAGTCCAAGCAGGGGGGTTGCAGGGGCAGCATGCCCCCCAAACGTATCTCACTTCTTAGCACCATTTTTAGGTGTCGCGACGATAGAATTAATAACACCAAATCTAAAAATTAGGGATTTTCTCTTAGGGTCTTTTGGAGTAAGGGATTTCAGCACAGGGAATTTTGGCAAATAGATTTTAGAAAAGGAGATTGCATCACCAACCCATATCTTTTCTATAGCAATCTCGTTCTACAATACCTGTGGTTTACCTGACTCAACCAATAAGCTATAACCTCCAATCATTTAAACAGTAAACTAATAAAATGCAATAAGATTTTGATAGCACTTGCATTTTAAGACGAATGAAGTTAAATGCTTCATTTTCTTAAAATAATTTTTTTAATTGATTATTATAGAGCGTCAATGAAAAAATTCTATCAAAATGTCAAAAAGTCGTACAATAAATCCGAGTACATATTTTGACATTTACTTTTCAAGTCAGGTAAATGTGATGTGAATATATCAGCAGTGTTTAAATTAAACTACTCCCAGTCGGATTGGACTGTAATGTATGACACTTCGCACTTTGCAACATTTATAACTAGGAATGTTGTGTTTGTTATTTATAAGCAAATAAAAATTCAAAGGAAACAAAATTATAATTCTGTAAAAGTACATATTTCCGTAGCTTTACCAATAAGTGTCTCATGCCAATGGCTATGACGCGCGAAAAAGGGTGTGAGCTGTGACATTTAAATGCAAAATGTTTACTTATTTTAATATGTACTGTGTAGTATTCATTTTTGAAATGTACGGTGTAGCAATATTATTACTGACACAGAAATTGCCCAGTGCAATCGCGCAGCAAGCTTATTTAGGTACCTTAAGTAAATTGTGTTCAATGTTTGTAAATTCGATTCAATTTCCCCTTTTCATAGTGAAAATAAAAAAGCCACATGTAGTAGAGGTATACATTTATGATGTGAAAATTGTTTGGTTTATTATTTTTTAAAAGTGGTCAACCGGGCAACTCTTACAACGACAATGTTTACATAACCTCAGTGCACTGGCTTTTTTGTAGCTTTATCTATGCAAATAAGAAGTATGTATAGGTGTTTTAATGTGTCACCACTAATGTGTGCAATTAAAATGAAAGTGATGAATTTAAAATTGTTACAGAGTGCTGCCAAATACCCGTGAATGTTATGTTTTGTTTTTTCTAAAATATAAAGGATTCATGAACACAAACATTTAGACACCTACCTACCACAAAAGTGTGTCCCTCGTATCTACAAAAATGCAAAATTAAGTTGCTTTTAGTCTAATGCATGCAGGATCAATCAGTTTAATGTAGGTATGAGTTTGTCTGATATCTTTAGGAGCCACACGGCGAACATTCCTGAATAAATGGGCAAGTCCCTCTAACTCTTCTCACACATATATAGAATCCAATAAAAGGTCAATTTCACCAAATGCAATGATTTCAAAATAAATATCAAAACCACTTCCGAATGTCGCATCCAAATGCTAAACCATTGACATAGTTGGTCTCTCAAATAAAATGCAGCAACTTATACACATATGCAAAGTACCCGCAATAATATAGAAAAGGTTGACTATCTAGCCAAATATATATCGCATGCAGAAGCTCTTGAACATAACTAACTGCACGTTATGCAACCGAAACAGAATAAGAAAGTGCTGCGCCTTATTTCTTTTACTTTATTTTCAGAAATTTACCAAGAGAAAGTCATTACCTGGTGATTTGAGAGCGTCGTTTATTTTCATAAATGTCAGATTACTTTACTGACTCTGTGGGTGTTTGGTTAACGGATTCAAAAAATCTAATAATCATAAAAAAAAACTATTTATCGGGGCTTTTTGACATGGGAAATGGAAAAGATTTTAAAATGTGACACTTCTGTCACAAATTATACAAATTATGCTAGCGTTACAATGGACGCTAGATGTCGTCCTCAATAAGAATACGCACCGAGAACATATTGAAAATATTTTATCAGACAGGCAAAAAGAAATCAAATTTTTTTTCATTGCCTCTAGATTAACACAATTTAGCCATGAAATATGACCAATTATGTCAACTAGGTACAAGTATAATTTTTAATAATTACTAAAAATTTGTTAGATAATAACACATCCTAGACCTGCGACCCTTATAATGGATAATTCTGTCCATTTAAAAAACTTTGCACATTAACTAAAATGTCAAAAAGTCACTGGTTGGCCTTAGGTACTTGTCAAGCGCATTGTATTACAAAGTAGGCAAGACACTGCATTCGCATGCGTAACATTTCAATTGTGACATTTATCTCACACAACAATATGCACAAATGTCAAACAGTGAACAATTTTTCCTGTAAAATTTTACCGTATATAATAATAAAAAAACAAAACAATTGGGCAATGTAATGCGTTCACTACTTTTTTGTGTTTTTTTTTCTGCAGCTTCCAGTTTTCATTAAATTTACGGCTATTGCACGACATTTTTATGTCGTGTTTGATGACAGTCGCAGCAGACTATAGCTATAGCTTAGTTTGTTTTTGAACGTTTTCCACTGCCTATGGCGGCGTGGTGTTGAGAATGGAGATGTATGTCATCGTCTCATTTGATTAGACAGATTTTTCTTCGTCTGGTTGTGTTGTTGATGTAATTTTATTTTCGGAAGGCCTTTCTTTGTACATACCACCATCACCAGCTGACAAATGAAATTGGTATATTATGCAATTTTGTTTCGTAATGGGAAATGGAATTGAATAAATGCGATTTTAAGATCTTCAAATTGGGTAATTTCAAGTATGCTAAAGTTGCCACTGAAACCAGTGTAGATATAGCAAAAGGGAAGAAAAAACATCGCCACATTTGTGGAGTGCGAGTAGTTTCAGATTGAGAGATTTATGTTAAGTAATTGCGCTAATTACCGCGTCATAAAATGGATAAGTGAATAAATTTTGTTCGGTTGATTCTTTTTTCCGGGTTTCCGTTCAAAGTGGAATATTTTGCTGTTTGTTTAATTAATGAAATGTGATATTGACTTTTAGATATTTATTATGACGTTTAAGAAATCAATAATGGGTTTCACGTGGACGTGACTTTAAGCTGTCATTTGTAAGTATGTAATGTATTTTTGTTTAAATGAATTTGGATGTAGCAGAGAAAAAATTATCATGGTTGTGACACAAAATTACGCAAATGTTATGGAAACGTTTATTTTTTTCACTTTAGTCGATTAGCTTCCAGATCTGAGCAATCTTTGGAGAAAAAGAATGAGATAGCTTTGGCCACCTATGTCTAGTACCTATGTACTAGTATTGTTTTTTTGGCTACACTTCTAGACTAATGCTTATTATTAATAAAGTTACGAATAGACTAACATTAAAGCTGATGAAAATAATCATCACCGTTAAGTAAAATTGCACACAGAAGCTTTAAAATCCTAAATTTAACAATGCATTACAATTAGACGGTAGCACTTACGCCATATTTCAATTATTGCGTGCAATAAAGGAGCCAATAATTTAATAAAAGGAAGCTGCCAAAAAAATATTGCCACAAAAACGTTAACCATGTGTCAAGTGACTTAATGATTTTCCCAGGGCTTCAACGTCGCATATAAATATTGATACATAGTCACAATATTTTGACAGCAAGAAGTCTTTTCGAAATCACATAAGAGAATAAAATAATCTCGCCAACTTAAAAATGATTCACAAAGCAAACTGTCTGTATGGTTTTCCTCATAGCTGCCAAAATAAATTTACTTGACACAAAGAAAACATCTGCCATTTCCGACAATTAGCTTTTGGTCGCTTACCTGTCAAATGTTATTGACAGGTCCATCAGAGTTAAAGGTCTCATCACAAATGTTATGTATATCGCTTGAATGATATCAATGTCAAAAATTTAATGAGCTAAGTGAAATTGTTGGTCGTTTCCCCATTTGATTGAGCGTTCGATTTGTATAAAATGTAAAAAAATAGTTACGGTTCTATATCGATTTCGTTTCTTTTGTTACAATTGACGTTGCACATTAAATATCCATTACAAACTATTATTACTTGTTTGGTTTTGCTATTTTTATAACGCAATTATTAATAAGGGGTGTTGATATTCGCACGTCGTTCGGGACACGGGTACGTAACGAAATGTCAAAGTTTATATTGCGTCAAGTTGGGGTATGTCTATAGTGACCATAATTTTTTAAGGACAATGCGGGACGCAACTCAGATTTTGGATCTTCAAAAATGTTTGTAACACATCGTCGCTGTTTAAGAAAACCGGCATAACTAAAAAAACACGATTTTTCAGGAGAGCTGTTTAAAGTTTTTGAGTCATAAAATTTTACACAAATCTAATTTTTTTTAAACGTTTAAAATATTTTTTTTCGGAAATGTGTATTTTATTTGCATAGTTCCATATTTTATCTAAAGCTATGAGTACACGACATGCCAAACGCGACATACGCATGCCACTTTGGCGTCACGATAATTACTCGACATATTGTAGAATATGTCACGTTTTATTATATTGTGGCATGTGCGAAAAGTATGCCGAGTACACGGCATGCACGTTTCGTCCCAAAGTTGGCAAAAATCTACTCAATTGAAGATTTCTTGGACGTTTTTTAATCCATTGACATCGTAGCCATCCTTTGATGGAATTTGTTACTTTAAGGCTTGATAGAAAGAAGACGAACCATATTTTGGGATATATAATATATTTATTTCGAAATGTCACCAGGAAGAGGAACCACGATTCACATGAGAGCGACCAATTACACACGAACGAAGGAATATTCGCGAGTTTTGACAGTCCGTTCACATGAGCACTTTTCATGGTCGCAGCAGTTTGCGAATTTCAGCCATCAGTTTCTACCCGCAATGTGTAGTTTGAGGCTAAGTTCGAACGAATGTTTTATTTGCTAGTTTTTGGGACGCGGTTTTATTATGTGGATTGTGAATAAACTTTGGCAATTCACGCTGAGGGTGTTTTCTTCGTGACAAGAAGTTTGGAATTCCAATTTTTGCTTTTTAAACTGTTTTTAAATTTATTTTCTTAATACATTTTGAAAGGATAATTAACTATCAAAATCTTGGAATATAGTAAAATGTAAAATTTTCGCTTGATAAATGCATCAGAAGTGGTTTGTTCGTATTTTATCTATTCGTTCATTCGCTCTCATGTGAATGCTCCTTAACAGTGTAGGCTATATATGAAAATGAGAGTATATTTTCACAATGATATTTTCTATGTCAACCCGAAGCAAATTAGTAGTAGTTTGAATTGAACCGCTTTGTGAATAATATCAATATGTGACGAGCAACCTAAACCAATTATAGATTGCTTAAGTTCTCTATTTAGTCGACTTAAAATACTGTTGCTTCCCCTAAGTGATAAGCCGCCAAAGTTCTTAAAATTTGCAAAATGGATTTATGATAAGTGACATTTTTATATTTATAATTTTGCGGGACATTGCGGGACAAATCTGTAAATGAAGGACATTTTGCCGGCAATTTATGATGCGGGACAGCCATGTCAAATGCGGGACTGTCCCGCAAATTGCGGGACGTCTGGTCACTACAGGTATGTCGTATGTGTATGTGGCTCGCTACGCTCGCGGCAAAGACTCCAAATCTAAACTCCAGTATAATTATTTTCGGACATTATGCCACACGTTTAACTTTTATATTTATAAAGAGTTTTTAATGAAAATATGATTACATTACGTTGGTTACGTAGTCGTGTCCCGAACATCGGCAAACGTCAGTTCAGTACAAAATCTGTCAAAATGAACGTGCGAATAGCCACTTCGTTATATACCTCAAAAAAACATGCTGCATAATTTGACATTAAAATCATTGAAAGAACAACAAATTTTTGTTAAAAAACCGAGTGGGAAATGTCAGCTATAGATGCATAGATTATTATCAGAAGTACAATGAAGAAACTGGACCATGGGCCGTGAGTCTAAATATTGCCATGACTTTTTGATATGCAAACCGACAGAGATGCCGGAAGAACATTTATTTCTGGCAGAACCACAACGCTCAGCGATCCACTGATGTTATTTCCAAGTCCTGTTTCGACAACCACAATTCAAAGCTCATTCACCACGATAGTGTCAAAATTGACTTCCTACCAAGAATTTACGATTTCCAGCAAAAACGTCTACTTGATGTTGATTATCTTATCGTTAGTTTTGTAGCGTCTCGTCATGTCATATTCCCATACACTCTTAGAAAGCGAGATACCCCTTCTGTTGGACTGTCCCCCAGCAAATTAAAATAGGTTGCTGACTAATTATTGCTGTCGTTTAATCTGATTTCAATTCCAGTGGACAAGGAAAAACCTAAACCTACGTCATTGCTTTTAGTCTATAGACAATTTCTGCTTAACGTAATTTCCCAGAGTTTTTTTTTTGAATAATCACAAACCCCACCAAACGTCATCTCAGTGACATTTTACATAAATTGTGCAATCTATCACAAAGCACTGCGCTCGCCATTGCCTATGTTTGTTTTACTTTTAATTACATTTTGCCAGCAAAAACATTTCTAAAATCACAGCAAATTCAAATCAGAAAATAAATGAACGAAAAAAAATAAATAAATGAAAGCCACATCACATTAAATGAGAGCCGCTGCCACGTAAAATGCACATAAGGGTCAAGTTCGTGTATATGCGAAACCTGCCATCAAACCACACACTCATGCAAATTCGAAAGTATTCAGGCAATTAAGCCGTTTTGTATAAACGAATCTATAGTGACGCCTGTTGTACAGGGTGATCTACTTTATAGCTTCGTTTAAAAATATATTTTCGGTTTTAATTAAATTGTACTTGTACAGTGTACATCACATGAACGAATAAGTCACCATATTTACCTTGTACAGTTTGTGTCGGCGCGTCATCGTTGGCGCCCAAATAACAGGTGCGCGTGGTTTTAAAAATTCCCCGCATTATGGTGGTAGGTGGTAGATAGGTATAGGAGGAGGTGCTGGAATAGTGTGATTAGTATATCGTGAAAGCACCTGCATTATGCTATGCTTCAAAAGGAGGATGAGGCGGACGTTGCCATAGTGCGTGCCTAGAGAAATTTTAACGAAATCGGAAAATAATTTATGTAGGCGTGTGTGTGTTGGCTAATGTTAAGTGCACACGAGAGTGCGGAATTGAATTTAATTGCACTCTTTGCTGGTGAGCTAAATGATTGGAATGGGTGGATACTAGATGGCATGGATGATGCATGAGGTGAGTCGATAATGGTGTGCACTCGGTGTGTGTGGTGCTACCGATATGGTGGAATGTGTTATGTGTGCGGCGTCGATGATTTAGTAGAATCATAATTGCTAGCAATTATTTAGATGGCGTTTTGTAAACAACTTGATGGTTACTGCAATGTTTTAAGAAAATAGCTTTTACTTAAAAAATAAATGTTTATAACCTCAAATTATGTTTATAACGAAGTGAGAGCTTATATTTGTTCTACGTGTCTATTTATTTAGAAGAATATTTTCCCTTTCCTAGTTGGGGTATTAGTTTCTATATAACATTTTTATGGCGGCTACCATTCATCCTGACAAATCTAAAGAAATGGAGTGCCAAAAATATGCAGTAACGTTTTAATGGACCTCAATCAAGTGACGCGAAGTGTGGATGATTATGCAAAAGTAAGAAGAAAACGAAAGGAAGGCCCGAGAGACCAAACTTCGATGTTGCTGTGCGAATTCTACCAGCCTTACGACGTTTCTCCAGTTCCCCCAACAATAACTGCAGAAGCATTACCAGATACCTTATTCCAAACTTTTTGCAGCGAACGAAAACACCCTTGACGCGAATTGTCAAAGTTTATTCGCAATCCACATGATCAAATCGCGTTTCACTGACGAGCGAATAAAACAAATACCTACAAGTTTCTTTTTTAAAAGCAATAAAATGAACAAAATTAAATTTTGTCCATATATTATGTCTTTATTAGTAAGAGTAAACATTCCCATTAATTATGGAACACAACGTCGTTCAAGTGGCTGCCTCGATTGGCTTCGCTGTAGCGCATTCTGTTACTCCAATTTTCCAAGACCTTGTGGTTGATGCGATGGTTTCGGGCTGTAGCTCACGGATTGCTTGGATGATATTGGCCTTAAGTGGCTGAATCGTTTCCGATTGTTGGCATAGCATCGGTCTTTCACGGTTCCCCACCAAAAAAGTCCACGGGGTGAACTCGCAGCTCCGAGGCGGCCAATTGACATCACCAAGACGGCTGATAACACGATTTGGGAATTTGGTGCGCAAAAGATCGACACTCCACACTCCGCACCAAACTGTCACTCTCTGTGGATGTGTTGTCCATCACTAGCATACCAGTCTCACGAACTTTTTGCACAAACTTGCATACAGCAGGCTCGGTGGGTGCTTAATTTCGGCCAAAACTTCTTTTTAAAAACCGCACTGTTTGGGCTACACAGCACTCACTTTGGAAATAAGTTTTCAACATTTCCCAACGTTGTTCAAGCGTAAAGCGACCCATTTCGTTTCGCGGAGATATGATACTTACTTTCTGTCAAGATTTCGAGCGCGAAAACAGCTGTCAGTGTCAAAATAAAGTATGATTTAAAAATAAACCACTAGATGGCCCACCCTGTACATATACCTATACCTGCATCAATCCAGATTCACCTTTAACCTCAAGTATATACAGTAGGTAGCCTTATCAAAATGATATAAATTACTAAGCGTATTTGTGCAAAGACCATGAGGGCTTAGTTAAGCTAAACGCGGAAATATTGTAAATTTTTTAAGAGGTTTAGAACTTTAAAAAAAAAAAACACAAAAAATTCGAAAAAATGAATGAAATATTTATTTGAATCGATAGTTTGAACCTTGCAATTTAATGTTTAAAGATAATTTCATGCAAATGTTGACCGCGGCTGCGTCTCAGGTAGCCCATCCGCTGAGTCCAATTTTGGCATACTCTTTCACACATATCGGCCGGTATCTCACGAATGAATGCATGGATGTTGGCTTCCAGTGCGTCAATCCAAGCGGGCTTGTCCCTATACACATTAGCCTTGACATACCCCCACAAAAAATAATCTAATGGTGTCAAATCGCACGATCTAGGCGGCCAATTGACCGGCCCGAAACGTGAAATTAACTGTTCACCAAACTCGCCTCGCAATTGCGCCATTGTTTCGCGTGCTGTGTGGCATGTGGCACCGTCTTGTTGAAACCACATATCATGCAAGTCAAGAACTTCCATTTCGGGCAAAAAAAAGTTTGTTATCATCGCTGTAACAAAGGCCTAACTGCTGGGAACGGCGCCGAATCGACATTTCGCGGTCTTCTGTCACACTAGCTGATACGGCCGCAATATTTTCTTCACTACGCACAGTACGTAAACGTTTTGGTGGTTTAATGTCCAACAAAGTAAATTTGGTGCGAAATTTGGTCACATTCTTCCGAATAGACTGCTCAGAAGGTCGAGAATGCCGATCATAAAATGGAAGCAGCGCGCGATGAACATTTCGAACCGAGCACGAATTTTGATAGTAAAATTCAATAATTTGCAAGCGTTGTTCATTTGTAAGACGATCCATGGTTAAATTGCAAACCAAACTGAAGCTGTTTGACAGTGACACAAGGTACTAAACACACGTCAGCTGTCAAAACCAGTGTTGCCAAAACCAAACCAGCTAAAAAATCACCCTTTATAAACTCCTTAATAATCTTATGCAAGTCATTATATGTTGCAGATGTTACGAAATGTGACTTTAATACACTTGATCGTTTATATATGTTGAGAGGTTTCCATATTGTATATTGAATAAAGGAAATTTACATCCTTCTTAGAACGAATTTGCACCTGGGACTCCATATTACTCAAGGTTTGGCCTTCCTTTATAATATAAACAGCTTCCAGCCATCCGGTCCATACATCACCTGACAACTAGATAACAGCGACATTCACAATCTCATTCTTTCATATGCAAATTTGTACCATAAACCACTCTCGTTCTTTATATACCTACCGATATCAAATTTTTTTTATATTGATTCACAGACTGAATCCCCGCCCCAGTAATCTCATTTAAAATGCACATACTTATGTATAAAACATTTGTTCGCACTCTCTGCGGCACAAAGAATGATACCCATTGTTCAGCTTGGTGATTCTTCGTCCTTTTTGTGTTCATTTCTGTTCGTAACTTTAAAACAGATTAAGAACTTCCGTCGAAAATGAGTCAGTGAAGTCAGTTGAAGTCGAATTAATTGAAAGCGTAACCGCTCTACATTGAGTTCCAGTGCATTATGCATGCAGCAATCCTGCTGTTCATGTTAAAATTGTTGGCAGTCCAGAAAAAAATAAAAACAATAAATGCACTTAAGTATGCACTCTTTTATACAAATTACTTTATCATAACTGCAAATTATCACCGCCATTCCAATGGGGCGTCATCTACGTTTATTGAGCGAGCTATCTGAAATCAACACGAGCTTTAATGAACCACACAGAATCGAATTAATTAATGCACATGCACATTCGCACATTCATGTGAACGTCATTCAAAGATGAGAACTCAATTTGGTCTTCTTTCGCGTTTCCCCATTCTCATCATCATCATTATGATCACTGACAGCAGTGCGTATATGAAATCACTTTGGTTGACAATTCATTTTATGGGATATCAAACAAAGAATCGAGCAACTTAGTCGTGACAGAAATGACGGATATCGATGCCGGCAGACGTGCAATCAGACGGAAATCAATGTCACAATTCGGATATAGAAAGTGCTAAAAATAAAACCAATTGATATCCGTACTCGTATGTGGAATAACTTGTTTTTCTTTATTATTTATAAATAAATTTTCTTGTTATTTTTATCTTTGGAATAATAATAAGACTGCGATTTTTTCGTGGGTTGAATTTTATGCTTTCTTGCGTTGATGTGTCAAAGAACTTTTGACACTTGAATATTGTTGTCGACATTGTGTAGTGATTTCCGATGACAGGATAGAGGTTCATGTGTGTATTTAAGTGGAAACAATAGTGACAGATGTGAAATTTCTTACTGGTGGTGTTTTTATTTGTGGACCAATATGAAGGGTGTCCTATAATTCACGCAAAATTTAAACTTTGTGCAATTTAACAGTACAGTAATGTCAGCCGTTTTTTTTCGAATTAACGCCATTCGACTTTTTTCTTTGTGGTTTTTTGAAGTCAAAAGGTCTATGCAAACAAGTCCATGACCACCAACGCCATCAAAGAGGAAATTGCGAGGTGTATTAATGAAATTCATTCACATTTATGCGAAACGACTATAGAAAATTTCAATAATAAGAGTACGTACTTGCCAGTAAAGCAGTGGCGGCCATTAATCAGATATGCTATTCCATACATAACCCCAATCTTTATACTCTATGAATCAATAAAAAATTTAAGCTTTCTAATTAAAAATCTGTATTTTCTATCAAAATTACGCTTGCGGGAATTATGGGACACCCTTTAGAATTTACTATTTTACTATCGCTGTCATTGGTATTTGTCGATTAATTAGAGGTTATACCTGATGTTGTGTGCAAATTTCAGCCTTCTAAGCGTTAATAAGTTCTTGAGGTAGACCTAGGAACAAAATTGACTTAGTGGGTTCCGACATATATCGCAGAGAAAACAATAAGGTTCCGTTTTGTCCCTATGGAAAAAGAATGTTAAAAACGAAAATAAGGAAAGCTGCAGCATTATCGATATAATTGGGAAGGGCGCAACAAGTTTACTTGCCGTTGTTCGGATAAAACTCATCGCACGGAGGTTGTTCTTGGCCCCTTCATTCATACGCTGGCCGTTGTCATGAGTGATAGCCGTAAAAAATAACTACAAGCCTTAAAAATGTCAATGCATTGATCGAAAGTCGATCGAAGTCAACTGTCGTCACTGTTCGTCAATATCGAGCACCCGTCCATCGTCATTGCGTTAGTTTTTAGTCGAGTCATATTTTTACTTGTATTACGGAATCTTGACGAGTGCTAAGCCAAATGCCAAGCATGGGGACTTAGTCTTAAAGCCTATACTCATTGTCAAAGCTTCAAAACAATATAGTTCAAGCCTAAGTCTTCTCTTTCAGGCAACAGATTGCGGTTTGGCCCTAAACTCTAGCGTAACTAGAACCATAATCCACGTCCTAGATCTAACGGCGCTAGGCTTCAGTATTGACGAATTTTTAAGGGCATTGTCTACGTATTTTGTGAGAAATACAATCCTTACATTGATAACTCGATCTTTTTAAAAAGTAAATGGTTATCAGTGGACTGTAGTGATTTGGAAAACAACTATAGATTCGTTTTTAATGTCAATGACTCGCAAGCATTTATAGAGCAATTAAGCACTACAATAATTTAAAACATGAAGTTACTTAATATGTGCCTTCTTTTTGTATGTATTTTTGTCATTTCTATCAACTGACAGTAATTTAGGGGTAATTAGCTGTCAAAATGAAACGTAAATTGCAAGACATTCAAACTGGCACACTAACCACAATAAAATTAGTGGCATATTTCAAGCGCTTGTTAGCTGAATTTTCGTCCATTTTTAACACTTAGCAAAGCCCACTATATCCAGTTATGGTTGGCTCTTATACTACGTTAAATTTCTGATGATATCTCGTTGGCAATGTCAACAATCTTACTCTCAAGCCCAAACAAATATTTAACTCTCTTGTCTATCCCACCTGGTAACACTGTGAGATGCTCTCAAATACAATTTGTCATTAGGATGACCTAACCACAAAACAAAAATCTACATTCCACAACCGAATTACGTTCAAATAAAAGTTATATCCGCGCACTCTAACCTCTGACAACAATTTGTGGATTTTAAGTACGACAGCAAACAACCTTCCATGTCATTGTATATTATACGCGCATACTGAAGAGATGGCGACAACACCAAATATAAAGAAGGAATCTGGAAAATTTAATGAGATTTTTATGCATTCACATAAAAAATAATGCAAATGCCACATTATGCGCTCTAAATAAACCTCAATACCCCCGCCTTGTACACGCGGCGTCTTAGGGCAGCCTTCCAACACCGTGTCGCCATATCGCAACCCACCCTTTTCTTCGGCGCGCTCGTTGCTGTCCTGGGTCAAAGTCAGTTCATTTAAAATGCCATAAAACTCGCCTTGATTCTATTGATTTATGTGGCTTACACCCTCCACCCGCTGCCGCAGCTGGATATTATTCCCTACCCACTGGGTTTCTTCTCTGTGTATGTGTGTGAGTGTTTTTGTGCTTTGTTTTATCTAAGACCCATACCGGTCGCCTATTGATGCCGATGGGGGTGGCGGCTCTGAATGGTTATATTATTCTCTATTCTTGAAGTAGTGCACAGGGGTTTGTTGCCAACTGTTTTACCGTTGCATTCTCCCCCACTTGGAAGCCGCACTCAATATTTTACCTGCTTTTCAAGTCTGCACCGAATGGATTGTATAGGTACATAATAGTGTAGTCGCGTTAAGACCGCCGTTGCGCTGCTGTTTGGAAATTATGATGGCAGCCCACCACAAGGGTTGGAATTGGTATGAAGGGTTGTGTTTGTCGGTTTGAGAGAACCAGCACAAGGCAGATCACGCCGGGCTCTATTGTTTGCCAATGGAATTTTTTATATAAATTCTTGGGGGCGACACAATTGGATATCTACTACTACTGAAAAACACAAAATTGGGTCGAAAGGGATGAAGACGAACTTTTAATGGGCGCATATTTTTCCCAAGTGTACACTAGAGGGTATTATTTTTATTTTAATTCTGGGAGCAACCCCCATCCTTTGTGTGTAATGAAATGGAAAGGTCGAGCTTAGGTGTGAATTAAATCGACCAAGTTCGTAAAAACAAAAACCCCGTTTAGTTTCAGAGGAATTTACGAGTGCTCCGCAAATACAATTATATTTATTATTTACAATTTAACGAATGGGTACCTGTTTATGTGCAGTTTTATTTGGAAAGTGGGCGATGTCATGATGGTTGATTGCTGGTGGTATTCGTTTGAAATTCAGGATGTGCCTGAAGTTGTCTTGAAATTGTCGATTTGACAGTCGCTTGTAGTCGACTACAAATGTCTGATCGATGCTTTCTCTTGGAAGTGAAAAAATTCCGCTTTCATCCTGCATCCTGTAGAAACGGACGAGCCTGTCGGTAAAGTATGTGTCCGTCAGTTGGGCTAAGGCAGTCGCAAGAAAATGGAGGCAATCACCAATACCGTCTGTCAGAGACCTAAGTGTAATGATCGACCCTAACTCGCTTACAAGGAACACATTAAAATAACGCGCGACAATGCTGAATGGGTGAGTGCAGCCTTATCTACAATAACGACGAACATTTGTGGACCTAGACTAGACAGCAAAGGAACATACATAGTTATGACAAGGGTGGTGCGGTCCATCGTAATGTAACGTGTCTATGCGGCAGCAATTTGGGACGAATTACCGACGATCAAGTCGGTGTCTGTCATCGAACGAGGAACAGAAAAAAACCGCTGTTCCACATCAGGGATAGTGTTTAAGTTCCAGTAGCCTAGCCAACTAGTACATTTAGAAAATTTGGCACACTCCAAGTTTGTTGATATTCTTTTCTACTTGAGAGATGTCTTTCTCCTCTGCTTTAATATCAACACAGCCTTTATATCTATATATATCCTGCAGAGGTGTAATTGGCAAACGCTTAGTAATGGTCACAAAGCAATCGGTTTCATTTGAACAACCCTCCTTTTTCTTCTCCAAAAACCCCTAGGTTTAACCTTCAGCGCGTTGAACGGGGTCACTTTCCCCGTCTGGCCGCTTCATAATGAATGCAATAACAGACAAGACAAACTGTAAACATATGTCTACTTACTACTATGTGACCACATCTAAAATACGAATGAGACTCACTCCTTTTCAAAATGGAACACAATTATTTAGTCCGCCCTATAAAGTCTGCTATAAAAGTGAAATTTCTACAAGTACCCCCTGCTACACGCAGTCTACGCAGTTGATGGCACGCAATGTGTGCTTAGGTCCCCCTATATTAACCATCCAATCCAACTTATAGGCATCATATGACACACATATAAATCATACACAACATCCACTTTACTATATGGGCTGCGGTTCCCCCATATTCGTATCTTCTTTTCTATAATACTCTTCGACGCATGTATAGAGCCGCAATCATGCGTAAGAGAAGTACATTTCTTTTTAATTTTTTTTTTTCCTCCTTCTCCTTTTATATAAAATTGTTATTACTATCCAAATGGGTGAAGTCATCTCTCTCCCTTGCACAATCACGTTCCTATTAGCCATGCCAGGACATGAGCGCACCCCTTTTTATACTGCACGAATAGAGATAACATTTATCGGCAATGAATGCGCACCACTGAGTCCAGAAGGAAGGCATATTTCTAGCTTGACTGGGTCTGCTGCTCCATGACAATGGGTGTAGTATACCTATACCATGGGTTGAGGTTGCACGCACCCATCAGATGTCGCACAGAAATCAATTTGTGTGCTTCTGGCAAAAATGTGAATTAAAATGAAATAAAGTAAACGACTGGGTCGCACGAAACTTTCTCGGTCATTGCTATTTTTGTTTGTAAAGTGTCTAAGCAAAATTGTAACATTTATTGCAATGTTTGGTTTAGAAAAGTACTGATTAAAAAGAGAGTAGATGAAGAAAAGATTACTCGGATCCTCACCAATAACAGCCATCCCATCCATGTACTAAGAGCCAAATTAAGCGTCAAAAACACAGGATTTCTATAGACAAGGATGTGCAATAAACAAAGGAAGTACACAAAAGCGTTGTCTACGTCCCAAAGGTAGCTAAAATTCCAAGGAGGTAACTTTCAACCTTCTGTCAAGGAAGTTGAACTGGCTTATACACATCTTAACAGAACCCTGGCATAGTGGCATCACTATTTTCGCAACTCAAAAAGAAACCCGACAAATTGAAGCGCACAGACGTCGTACCTTTCTGGGTACCAATGGTTGAAATGTTGGCCTGTGATATATTGGACAAAGAATATCTAAAACCAGACGTACGGACAAATAACCCAAGAAAGACAGCACTTGCCAGTCAAACAGGTACACCATGGAAAACCCTGCCTATCATTAACAACAAGAACAACATGACCAGAACCCCATTTCATAAACATTGACAGGTTACAATTCTACAAATTTGTCGCACTTGTCTGACAAATTTTCATTTCATAAAATATTGACAGGTGACATAATTGTCAGTTAAATACAACGAACAAATTTGTCATGACTATTTTGCCATTATCATATTTTGACAAATTTGTTCTGACACTTTGTTCATAGCTAATAGATATTTTGACAAAAAAAATGATTGCTTTTTGCGGTATACTCTAGATGTCCACCAATTTTTCATATACTTGTCACTTCACTATCAATGCTTGACCGAAACTCAAACGTATGTCGAAATTGTAAGTTGTATACTGACAAAATTTTAAATTGTAAAATTGTATCTGTCCCATAAAAAAATGTTCAGTATAAATTTGTCAGAAAATTCATGACAATTCTCGCAAAACTCATGGCAATTTTTTTTATAAAACCAAAACTTGAGAATTGTCCGCTATTTTCTGACAATTTATTGTCAGTTTTTAAATTATCACCTGGCACATGTCGAAATCGTCAATTTTTACGAAACAGGGCACGACACCCAAAACATCTCGGCGATATACAACTCTTTCGTTTCTGTGAAGAAATTTTAATTTGCGTGACTAGGTGGCGCTACAGTTCGGAGTGGATCTGGGCCTCAACCAACACGCCTCTCCAGTTAACACTATCTTTGGCTAACCGCCTCCAATCGCGCACTCCAAGTTAGTTGAGGTCCTCTTCGACTTGTGCGTGCCACTTAAGGCGAGGTCTTGCTCTACTGCGTTGTCCCTCTGGGTTGGAATCGAACATTTTTCTAGCCGGAGCGTTGGTGTCCGTCCATTCGCTCTACATGTCCTATCCATCTTCGTCGACTGATACGTACTTTTCCGACCAGGTCGATGTTGCTGTACAGCTCGTATACAGTTCGGTCTTAAATCTCCACCGCCAAAGCCCGTCCGACCGAAAATCACTCGAAGAATTTTGCGTTCCAAGTGACCAAGGGGATCTTCATCCGCCTTTGGTAACGTCCATGATTCTGCGCCATTAAGCAGGACTGGGATGATAAGTGTCTTATATAAGCCGTTTTTTATTATCAGTGTGATCATTGAAAGATTTTATATTTAAGTTGTGGCAACAGTTGTTTTTCACATATAAAATCCAGTACCAATTATGACAAACTTTGTATTGCCACCGCCATATTGCAGCCACACGGTACAATGTGACGTCACAACGCGATGATTTCTCCATTGCACTTGCTCATATTTGAGTTTGACATTTCGCTGTTATGTCGGGGGTGTTACCATATGAATACAAATCTGCATACATTTTGCACTCAATATTTTTTTGTGGAAAACTATGGCTCAAATGTTATGTTCAAATACGCATCATAATTAACCGTATTGTACTGATAATATTTCCATTTATATTTCTGTGCTATATAGCGAAACAAAACATCTCGAAAGTAGGAGTAGTGACTTATTCGAATTTGAAAAAATGCTAATTGGTTTTATGTGTTGTTAATTTTGTTCCATATTTTGGTCTGGCAACATTACTGTATGGCTATAATTTACAGGGACACCAACATTTAGTGAATGAAATAAACAACGCCACGAAACAACAACGAGAAATAGTTGAATTAATTTTCAGATCATATTTCGTTATCTCGATGAAAAGTAGGATCACACGTTGTTGTTGTTAGTGCATGTAAATCGATGATCTATATGGATCACAGTTGATAATAAAAAACGGCTATAGTCTCCTTGGTGTTTTTTTGTACCTTACTAATCAGTTGCCTTCTTAGGACAAAGTAACAGCGGTTGGCAAGTATAATTCTTCGTGATTTCTGAAGTGTTGTCATTTTCAGATTAATGAAATAAAAGTGGGTTTATTACCAAATGTGCGGCGGATCGTATCGAGGGCGAAGATGATATTTCTAATGCTTTTCACTTTTTTTCCATTAATTTTTCCAAAAGTTTGACAGCTTTTTCCGTTACAGAAATTTAGTTTATTTTGTATCCACAAACAATCCGTCACTTAGGCCCCTATTGTGAGTGTCGATAATTGATCGTTGATCCACAACACTGTCGATCGTCGATTGTAAATTTTAGTATTGTGATTGTCAATTACAAGTATCTGGTACAAAATACAATGCTTTCTCTTGGAAGTGGGAGCTAAAATCAATCGACGCAATCGACAATTTTTGGGACGATCGCTGATCGACAATCACAATAACACCCTTAAACAGCTATCGCTGTTATAAATCAGTGTTTCATTGCATCACTAATTTGACCAAAAAAGTTGAAGAGGAATAACTATACTCAAAACAAAATTAATAATAATTTCAATTTATATATTATCAACATCAAAAGTGCCGATTTTTGAGATATAGAAGCAGGTCTTTTAAACACCAAATATAAAGGGTCCGCCATCTAACGTTTTTTTTTCAACTAGTGCTTATTTCGCGAATGGTAACACTTAGCTCATGTCTGATTTGACAGATAATTAGTTTTATCCTTCCGCTGAACGAATATGGTTGTGTATACGCTTGAACAACGCTGGGAAATATTGCGACATTACTTTGAAAATCATGGTAATGTTGCAGAATGTGTGCGAAAATTGCGTACGGGTTAAGAGAAGCACCGTCAGCTCCGTATGTTCGTTATCTTGTGAAAAAAGGAAAGAAACTGGTATCCTCATCGATAAACCAAAGCGTGAAAAGCCAGAAAAGCCGATATACCCAAAACGAGTCACTGTTTGGCGCGGATTTTGGTCCAGAGGCATAATTGGGCTATTTTTCATCGAACATGAGCAAGGAGTGGCCGTTACAGTCAATGGAGATCGTTATCGGGCCATGTTGAACGAATTTTTGTTCACAAAAATTGAAGGTGAGGATATTGGCAACATTTGGTTTCAACAGGACGGCGCTACGTGCCACACAGCCGAAGCTACACTCGATGTTTTGCGCCCTGTTTTTGAAGATCGCATTATCAGCCGCAGAGCTGATGTCGTTTGGCCACCGCGGAGCTGCGATTTGACACCGTTGGACTATTATTTGTGGGGTGCCGTAAAAGATAAGCATTACGCCGACATGCCAGAGACAATTGACGCTTTAAAGGACAATATTCGTGAAGCCATTGGTGAAATACAGTTGCACACAATCGATAATGTGCTTAAAAATTGGACCGATCGTTTAGGCTACTGCATGGCCAGCCGAGGCAGCCATTTGAATGAAATTATTTTCCATTATTAACCGGAAGGATTGTACTTTCAAATAAAAAAAGAAATTTGAGAAAATATTCAGGGCTCTAATCGCGTAATTTATCAGACTATCATCGTTGAGACGATTGTATAAAACGACCTCGTTTTAAGTTTGCTTCATATAACATCACAATCACGTCGATCAATCGAATCGTTCATCGTTTTCATTTTGAACAGTTTGAGCAGGACTGTAAACAAACTGTGACAACTGAAAACTAATAAAATTGGTATATTATTTTGTTTGTTTTGTTCTCGTTTATGTGAAAATGCATGTATACGTTGGAAAATAAGCATAGGCGCACGAGAAATTATATCGATAAGGTTTGTAAAGGAAGAAAAAGAAGAGGAAGAAGAGGATTTGTGCATGCATTTTGCTTAAAGCATTTACTAACTTTGCTTTTAGGGGCGCTTACAATCCGGGGTGGACAACGGCCTCAACCAAAAAGCCTCTAGCTAGCTGCATCCAGTTACGCTCACCAAGTTCGTTGAGGTCGCCGTCCAATTAAGCGCTCCACCTAAGGTTGGGTCTTCCTCTGCTACGTCGACCCTCACCCTCAGGGGTGGACTCAAAGACTCGTCGGGCTGATGCGTTGCTGTCCATACACGCTCCACGTGCCCCAGCCATATCAGCCGTTGTATCTTCAGCTTTTTGATACAAACTGGACCGAATATCGTCCGAAGATTCTTTCTCTTAAAACATCCAAGGAGGTATTCTTCCGATTTTGACAGAGTCCATGCTTCTGCACCATACAGCAGGACCGGGATGATTAGTGTCTTATATACCTAATATCTCGATGCTGAGACTCCTTTCTCGTTGACAGTATATTTTGTTTTGTCATCATTTACAGCCAAGCATTTAGTGAATGCAATTCTATGATTGCATCCTCAAAAGAGAACACAGCTAGGGTTCGAACTGTCTTTTAACAAGTATGAAGAAAATGGATTTTTGTCCTATATTTTCACATTTCATCACACTAATGCTAATGCAGTGTCCTTTGTGAACATTATGTATGCTTTTGATTGGAAAATGTTTCCTTTAATATTTATTTTACTTTTAAAAAACCTAAACATAAACAAAATACACCAAAAACGATGAAACGATTGCAAAATAGCCATCGTTCAATCGAATCGTTTCGACGACGCCATTTGACAGTATAATTGTTTACGTGAAGCAATAAAAAGCGATGATCGTCCTATCGATTCGACGATTATCGTTGTTTGTTTGTTATATGAAGTAGAAGTATCGTCGAGACGACGTCGTTCGATCGTTTTAGCCTTACGCGATTAGACCCCAGTATTTTTTTTTTATAGCATTTTCAAAAAAAAAAAAGTTATTTGGCGGACCCTTTAGGTACTTCCAATTCCAGTGCAAAACGAATGACACAGTCATTTTGAAAACATACATTTTATTCCAATTTTGAATTGTGGTCAAAATTCGTATCCCCGTTTTCATGTAAGTTTTAGAAACCAAAGCCTAATTAAAAAAATGTGTTATATGATAGTATAGAGAATAACAGAGTTTGCAATGGAGTTAGGAATTACCATAACTTAAAAAAATTTTTGTCATAATCCTGCAATTTCCAAGAAAAATTAATTTTTTTTAAAGTACCAGCTGTTATTTGCAACAAAAAACTATATGTGGTCATGTTAGCCATGTCTACGTTAACTTAAATTATCCATATTGACTCAAAACGTTAAAGCCATTTTTGAGCCCCAAACTTAAAATATGCAATTTGAAACAAATCTGTGCATAGCCATTTATGATGTAGACCTTATTGTTGAACAGAATTGCAAGACCCACTTTTTTTTAGTTTCCCTATCATCGTTATGCCAAAATTGAGTTTGAAATTTTGTACGAAAACAATATCTTTCTCTTAATACATTACGAGAAATTTAAAAATCTCATTGAGCACATAAACCAATTAGGCAGGCGAAGACCCCACGTGCTCGAGAAATATTATTTTATACCACCGCACACACGAGAACGACAAATGAATGCCATATGCACGCTCTTGACAGACCTTTTAAGGGGGGGCCCCAAGTCAGAGTTACAGTTCTAATTTTATTCTTTCATTAATGTTGTCAGAGAACAAATTAAAAAAAAAAAAACTGGGATTTTCTTTCTTTTAAGGGTGGAACAACAGCATACACTTAGACGCACACTAAAAACAGAAAAAGAAAAACACTTTAAATCAATTAAGGCATAGAACGAACGACAAGGGTCTTTGAAGAGATTTGCGTCTATACGTCACATCGAATGCCGAATATCTGAATTCATAATTGATGAGTTATACTTTGCGGGGCGTGAAGCTAATGAATGAATCACTGCAGGGGTTCCGCGACACAAAGACGAAGGAGACATTGCCGCCGCAACCAGTAATAATGACGACAACAACGACGACGACGACGACTATGCGCGGCAAATGACTTTGAGGAACCATAAATGAGTTTGACTGGTAAATTCAATTTTAATGGTTGTCGGGTCACAAATAAGTCATTGTTGCTGGCAAAGCTTTAGTGAATCTGATTCATTAGTGTTGTGATTAATCGCAAATGGGGCATTGAAGGACTTGCTATGGATTTTCGAAATCTGTCTTCGAATTACTTATTTATGGAGGCAAATTCATTTGGCCGGTCACTGAAATAGGCCATTTCTAATTGAAACTGTGAAGTGGAGACAGATGTCTTATTACTGAGTGACAATTGTTATTTCGACGTGGATTTTGAGTTGCTAAATGTTTTTTTGTAAGTTGGACTGGATATGGAATGGACTTAGACGTATGGTATGAAAGTGACATTTTTTCACACTAACTATGAGAGTAAGAGTAATTAACTCGAAAATGAATACATATGTAAAATGTTAATTAGATTTCGTTTTAACGTTCGGCAGCGCTCATGTCACCCAAAAATGGCTTACTGTGGTATAATGATTCCGTTAATGTGAGTGGCCAATTTATCGGAATGCGTTTAAATTATTCGGTCGATTTCATACGAATCGGAGGATTCTTGCTTCGAGGTATACTTCCGTAATAGCTTTTTGGAACTTTGTTCCGACAAGTTGTAACGCACACTGGCGTTTTGCGTTTCAGTGCGATCAAGTGCGTTTTTATACTAAAATTTTTGACAGCTTCATACGAGTTTTCTTCCGATATGCTCCGACAGGAATTGGCTGCGGGATTTGTTTACGATTTGCAGTGAAGTGTTGATAAATGAAAGCAATAAAGAAGAAACAGTTTAGCAAAGTAATTTGTTGTATTTATTGCTTAAGTTTGTGTTTCCAGGGCAAAAACAAACGAAAAAACAAGCACTAAATTGGAAAACCCCAATGTACCACAAAACAACATCATGTCAAAACAATGCGTTGTCACATTTTAATTATTCTTTCAGAAGGCGGATACCTCGAATGTAATTTGGGTCTCCGACGGAGAATGCGTTGCGGCGGGCAGTTCTCCGTTCCGATGGATACCACGCTAGGGCCGATTAAGATGGAGACTTCGGAATTTAGCGATTGCTAAAAGTCATATATCAAGAACATTTTATCGGTCAGTTTGATAGTATCTATCATAGTTGCAAAAAGGCTTACTATTGTACTGAATTCAGTACAATTTGACTTTCCCGAGTACGCAAGTACCACTTCTCAATTTTCAGTACAATTTTTAATTTTTGAAAGTTTATTTTTATTTCTTTCAAATCAGACATTATATAAGGATTTAACAAAAAAGAGCTGAACGCACTCCTTTGTTTTAAAAATCTGAATGCATTCATTCTTACCGTACTTCGTTAAAAATAATTTTTTTAAATTTGCTGCATTTCTCGAAGATGTGGAAAAACGATTTGATTTCGGAGACGTTTTTTTGAACTCATTACAAAATTTTTCACAAAGTGCCATTTAGACGATCAAGTAAATTCAATCGTCCAATTTGTCTTAAGGTTTTTTTCCTGGTGAACCTGGTGAAAAGTATTGAAATTATCAATCATGAATATCTGACTACGATAGAAATAGGTACATACTTCTATTTCTGAGTTTTGGGCTGAAATATGCCTTGTGCAAAATGAATGCAACGAGTTCATATTTTCAGATCCCACACCGCATTGTCCGGGTGCTTTTTGTATTTCTTCTTATTCTTCCGCAAACGTTTAAAGAATGTTTTCTTATCAAAATAGCTATTATCAAAAAAAATAAAAGCTAAAGAATCGAATGGAGGCGTAATGTCTGCACTATTAGAACCTAAACATCTGATTAAAAATTAAGGTTACTACATACAGCTCTTTGAATAAAACAGATCCTTACAAAATAATCTTGAAAATGAAGAATTTGTATAGTAGATTGTTATCTGAATGTGGTACCTACGGTCGTGTTCAAATCACTTGGACAATGGTTGATTTTCTGTACAAAGTCTACAGTTTACTCAATCGACCGTTGGACAAGTGATTTTGAACACGACTATACAAAGATTAGTCTTAATCTGTTTATGTGTATGTACATGGACTGAAGTTTCTATCCGGCGTCTATAAGACTTATATTACCTTGAGCCTGGTACGCTGCTCGTGCTTAATTTTAGCTCACATAGCTGAGCTAAATTGAAGCGAATCCATTTAGCTGAGCGGTGTGCTGCTTCAGCTAAAAAATGTGTATATGTCACAATTTACCGCGCCCACTAATGGTTCGGCACATTTTTTTTAGCTAAATTTTTACAGATAATGTTTTTTTTTCTTCTGTTGTTTTGTGTTGCGGAAAAGTAAATAAGGATAAGGTTTTCAGTGAATACCTTACTCCTACGCCTACCTACCTACCTTCTGTCAAAGTGATAAATTTGATATCAAAGAATAGCAAAAAATAAAGTGCAACGAAAATATAACACATTTTCGAGTCGATGAATTTTTAAATGAAGTTATTTTCAACGAACAGCTGTTTTTTGTGACACTTATATTTACAGCGCACTCTATGTCAAAATTTAGCTAAAATTTTAGTTAATGTTTGGAGAGAAAAATTGGAGAGCAGCTACAATTTAGTTTCGCTCGAACTGCGTACTAAGCTTTAGATTCAATTAAATGCGCCTTTATAACACCCTCCACGGCCTTTATAACAAGCCCGAATCGACCTAGGCGAATGAAATTTTGTGAAAAAACTTCTTTGTTCCGGTACCTCCCTGCACGCACAAAATCATTATAATAATTCCTTAACATTTTGCAAGACTTGAATGCTGGGGAGGTTATAAAAACTGGCCGATGATAACACTGATAGGTACCTACTCGTTTTTTTTTTAATAAAATATTCATTTTTTATGTTTCCTTTGGTTTTATAAATTTAAGAAATTTGAGTACTATTCAGTACAATTTTGTTTCAGTTTTCAGTACAATTGAGAAAATTCCATTTTCATCACTGATCTATATTTAAATAACGGGTTTTTCAACAGGGACGCTACAAAAGAAGAGCGACAGGGACAGCAAACGACGCCGAATTTCTTGCCGCTCTTTTGACATTTCTCTTCAGTAAGGTTTACTATTTCATGATGGAAAGATATACGAGCCAACGAGTCGAAATTATTAAAATTTACTACCGAAATTCGGAGTCAGTGGCCTTAAACTTAAGAGCGCTACGTCCAATTTATGGTCGTCATAATCGTCCTAGCAGATCAACAATTGAGCGTCTAGTGGATAAATTTGAATCCACAGGCACAGTCGTGCGATTTGACGCCGTGAGACTATTTCCGGTGGGGCTACGTCAATTCTATGGTCTATGCCAACAAGCCAGCGACGATTGATGAACCTTGTACGAATATCGAACGCGAAATTGCAGCAGTATCGGCCGATTTATGCTTGAAAACCGTCGAAAATTGGGTTCAGCGTCTGGACTTCTGCAAGCGTGCCCGTGGTGGCCATGCAAAAGAAATCGAGTTACATACATAATGGCATCGAACGTACTTTCACAGGAATAAAGAATTTCATTGATATCCAAAACCGTTTTTGTTTTATTTAAAAAAAACGTTTGTAGCGCTCTTATTGAAAAACCCTGTATAATATTGATTGGATGGTGAATGGTGGGTGTGTGGTGACTCACAGTTTTAGCAATCGATATCCAGGTGTTGGTACTTTCGATGGAAATTGATTCTTCTACATTTTACATCAGCTTAATACCTAGACATAGACATACATTTTTAACGAGTCTCTTTTGTCGTTTGCGCCACAAAGTCTGCGTAATCCCAGATATGGAACTCATTCATCATTCAATTATTCATTCATTTTCAATGGTCCGCTTGTCCATTAAGTGGGTCGCGGGTGTAGGTTGCCCAAGTGGAGCCTCCATAGCTCTTGATTCCCGCCATCGACTCTAAATCATCAAGGGCAATCCCCATACGGGTGCAGGAGAGATTATGGACTTGATCTAACTATCTCATCCTTGGTCTACCTAGAGGACGCCTGCCTGATGGTACGGATTTGATATCACGTCGTGGAATCCTGGTCGGGGACATGCGTTTAACATGACCAACCCATCGAAGCATTGACCGCTCCGTCCGGAGAAGTAGCTGCTCGACATTGAGTACCTCGCGTATTCTGGTGTTTCTACTGCGATCTCTACGGGTCACACCAGCAATACAACTGAGAAATCTAATTTCGGCAGCTTGTACCCGCTATCTTATTCCTTCGATCGCCCAAACCTTATGACCGTAGGTAAGAGTTGGAACAAACACCGAATTAAAGACTGACAATTTAGCTTTGAGTTCAGTTCTCCTAATAACCAAGCTGTCTCAAAATTGACCCAGCCTGACCAATCCTACAGGAAAACTCAGCATTGCCCCTTCCATCAAGACCCCGAGACACTAGAACTTCTCCACCTGCTTCAATGGGACTCCACTAACATGCAGAGTGCATTGAACAGGCGTTCAAGAGAGAACCGTCAACCCCATACTCCTGTAATACAATCCAGAGTTAACCTCGAGGGACTCGGTCATATGCTTTCTCCAAATCTACGAAGCATGCGTAAACAGGTGTAGCATACTCCCAAGCATACTTGTGCTTCTGCCGGGACGAAAACTGCACTGCTCATCTCCTAATCGTGCCTCGAACACAGCTCTGCAACGCGTTTCCAGCACCTTGGCAAAGACTTTTCCTGGGAGACTTAAAAGTGATATGCCTGTATATACTTTGGAACTATGGAACAAATTAGTGCGCGGTAGCTAAATGCCCTTTCAAATCTGCATTCGATTGTGTGGGTTTTTTTTCGGGACTAAAATGGAAGAGCAAGATAATTAATTTATTTTAGCCGAATCTGAAGGGTTGAAATGAACAAGTTTTTTTCATGACAGTTATACATATTCTCGGATGTTTGTCAGAAATTCTCGAGAGTTGACGCAGTGAAACATGCTTCAAGATGTAATTTATGCTGCTCTGTTTGCAGGAAGAAATAAAATAAAAAGACTGATTGGAAAAGCTTGGTAAATCCTCAGAACAATACAGCAATAGAATATAAAGATCTCCCTTCAAGCCCTTGTATCAAAAGATATAAACTGACGTGTCACTAGTGGAACCCTGATCTACACAGACTTCGTACGGATACCAGAATACTTTGAAATAAAAGATCAAATACTTGAGTGCAACGGGTATTGGTAAGCGTCCAAAAAGAACACAAACCACTTACATCTGATTGCCTTAAAAACCCAACGGGCACCTCTCGCGATCCATCTGGGAACCTTTTTTCGCAGAAATCAGGCAAACAAAATTTTTACATTTAATGGCGAATTGCGACAAGTTATATACGCGGCGTGAATGGTATTTTGCATCAAACGTGACGACTGATGAAATTTGCGATAGCATCATTTGGATTGCTAATGGATTACTGCTAATGCTGCTATGCTCACATAAAGCTAAATAGGCACCAAAATGAAACCATCGCAATCCCTGGGAGGGAGGAACTATGTACCAAAAATTACCCCACGATTGGTAAAAAATAGCAAAGACGACTACTCCTTCGGCTAGATTTTTCGAACGATCAGTCTCACCTCCTGATAATCATTTAAACGTGCAAGACAACCTTTAGGCCCATTTCACACATACCCGGAAGCCGGCTATCCGCTCGTTCTGAATACATTCGGTTTCGGTTTGCAGGTGTGAACGCGCAATTTAGTTTTCCGTCAACACAGGCATCAGTATGGACCAGCTGCGTCAAATGTCGAATCTTTCGACTATACTGAATGGTGTCCTCACGGGGTGCATTGCAGATAAAAACAAACCCCAATTTTCATTAGGAAATAAGGCCCCAAAACAGGAAATAACACCTTAAACCTTCATCTGTCAGTAAACCCAAGCAGGGGTTTGAAATAAGACCAAATTTTCATTAGGAAATAAGGATATGTATATAAGGAAAAAAGTGACTTAAAGCCCTCAAGGCGTTATAACATGTACCCGTCCTCACGCACTAATTCAGGGGTGGCTGCCAGCAAAATTTAGGAAAGTTAAAGGATACAATTTGACGGTCAGGCTCACATTCATCTACTGATAAAGCGGTAGTAAAAATCATGAAAGTTGACGAAAAAGCTCCGTGAGGAGTAGCTTCTCACAACCATTCGTTTGTTTGAATTTATATTTTTGGGACAAAGTGACTTTTAACTTTATGCCGAGAAGCAATTCCAGCTCGGTGATACTCTTGGATATGTTATTGTCCCTTTAATTGAGCCACAAAGTTACACGATCTGATGTTTGCGGTTATTTCAAGTTGTCGATCTAGATGAACAAGTTATTGACTTTCATAGACAAGAAATCGACTGCTGGCTGTTATGGAAAAGGACATAACAAGGCTCAAATGTACTTGAACGCTTAATATATAGCCACGCTTATTATTTCCAACAAATATGGTAAGTTTTACTTGCAAACCAATTAAATTATGATATATTATTTGGCATTATGCACAACAGTCCTTAGAGATAACCACAAACGTCCCGCCCATTCACCATTTCGAATCAAATTCCTCGCCAATTCCATCAGACGATTTAGATTTCGTTGCACAACTATTCATAAAATATCAAAACGCACAGCGAACACTACGTTCGGATATCATGCATTCAATTAGATTTACATACATGTTGAGTTGAAATTGCACTCTAAATGATCTCATATCAACACAGTGATTCGATTCCCAATTAGCGCATCCATCAACGGCTTTACCAGGCAGCTTGATGGTCTCTATAATAAATTCCAACAAAATTAATATCAAGAGATAGACGCACAGTCAAGTGGCGCTACATTTGCCCCGAGTCTGTCTGTATAGGGATTTTACAAACCCCTACATAGATGCAAACACTTAATTGGTAAAAAAAAGAAATCTCAATCGATAAACAACATTGTGAACATCCTTTTCACTTTTCAACAAATGTCACGACACAAACTAGTTCAATCTCTCTCCAAACGAAGAGCCCCATAACCTACATACACAATTCAGTTTATGAAATTGAAAACGTGTATATACTATGTCCTGAAAATCCATTTAAATTGCAATAAACTACTCCTTGAGTTTGCTTTCAACAACCGTAAGTGCCCGAGGAGCAGCAATAACCCCATCCCAACAGAAAAAAAAAATATATATATAACCATTCAACGATCAATAAAATTCATATTTCAACCAAGGAGCCGTGGTGGATTGTCTGATGCCTTCTACTTCGTGTACAGAATGAAATGTCCAAAAGCGATTCCTTAATGGTCATAAATTTTGTTCCTTCTTCTCCTTTTTGGATGATTGCCTAAGTCGTTTGTATCTCTTTTACTATTTTCCTTTTTTTTCGAAATCGATTCCATGTCAAACACACAATCCCTTGTTCATTTCGACTTCTGAGACATGTGCCCGACATAGAGGCTCAACAATGACAAGGAAGACTGCAAGTCGAAGGAAATGGCAACGAAGGCGGATCTTGAGTAAATTTCCAATCAAGTGCGAACACTGAAATGGAAGTGTCTTCTGTTATGTCATGCTTTCGTTTTTTATTTATTCTTTTTTTTTTTTCTTGCCTGATGCAACAGGGGAAAGCTAAATTTCGCAAACGTAAAAAATGACCTCCGAAAAGCCCTTCAATCAATCATCATTAATTATATCGTTAGGTTCAGTCAAGAAGGGCGAGTAATGAACGGAAGATGTTAGTGAAATGTCACTTAAGGAGGGTGGCAGTTATTTGTTTTTGGGGTGGAATAAAAAAAAATGCAATTGATGCGAGGATTTGGTGGCAGAGAAGACCCTGTTGCGGCAACAGTGTCGGATCATAATTCTGTCTCGACGATATTCCAAAAAAGTAAACATTTATTTATATTTATGAATTACAACCTACAGTGGGTGTAATTTTGTGGATAAAGGTTAATTTATTGTATTGTACACTGAACAGAATGGGCACGGGATGCCCTTGCAGATTAACTGAAATTTATCGCGAGGTTTTAAAATGGTGGGAGGAGGGGGGAGTTTTTGTTTTCATTTGGGAATAAGTACACCTATTTAAGATATGGGAGAGACGTCGCGGTCTAAAAAAATCAGGGGTCGAATCGTCTCACCTGGGATAATATGTGACGGAATTTATTTTCGGTATAAATTCGTCAACGTAAGGCTGCTTTATGAATTTTGAAGCAAACGGATGTTGGAATGGACTTACGTTGGGCGCCACACTAGCTGATGCGATCTGGATATTAAGTGTGCCATTCTTTATTAATAATCCTAATGATTAGCCTTCAGACGAGTGTTTGATAGTGGTAGGACTTTCGCTAAAAAGAAATGAAGCTTATTGATGGCGCCCAATGTGAGGCCACTTGCAAAACGAACTACAGTCAAGTTCCTAAAATAAATAACTAATAGGAGAAACAGGTCCATATAGGCCTCCATTCTCGCAACCTTTCCTTTGTATGAGATATACTTTTTGGGAAGAATGGACTGAATTGAAAAAGATTCATCAGGATATTTATATCCTTGAACGGTCGCAATAGGTAGTGCAGTAGAAGAAAAATTAATATGTATTGCTTTTTCCGGGTTGGACCTACGCTCAGTAGACGAAAACATTAACCACTGAGATACTGACAATCTGAGTCGTCATGCGCACTGTTTAACCTTAATAATTTGAAGTGTTCAAGGGTATGTCATCAGAATAACGCAAAGAAATCTGCAGAGTCAGTCTGCAAGGTTCACAAGGTTAGGTTAGGTTACGTTAGGGTGGCAGGCCGCAACAATATCTAGAAGGCCACCGATTAATAAGCGACAAGCAATACGGATTTCGGAGTCGTTCCACTAAAGACCTGTCCAATAGTTACGTAACGCACTTATGGACGCAAGCAATTGAACAACACGGTGAATCCAGAGCCGTAGCCTTGGACATATCAAATGCATTTGACCGAGTCTGGCATAGAGCCCTACTAGGGAAGTTTGCGTCTTATGGACTATCCAATTGGATGACCATCCAATCCATCCCAAGGACTCAATGCACCTTCTAGGAGTGACAGTCAATTCAGAAATCACATGGCAGGACCACATATCCTATATCGCAAGATCGGTACTTTAGCCCCAAGCAACTTATCCTTCTCTACAAAGACAGGTTATACCAGGCCTGGAATATTGTTCCCATATATGGAGCTCGGCCCCAAAACATTCGCTTAACTACTTGACAGCATACAGAGACGAGCAGTTCAACTTATTGGAGACCATACACTCACATAGAAGACAGGTCGCTGACCTATGCTTGTTCTATAGGTATACTTCCCTGGAAGATGTTCCGAGGAACTCAAAGACATTATCAATGGAAATGCATCTTTTGGGTGCTCCACAAGACAGGCTGCTAATGCTCATGACCATACAGTACACTTGACAACCGCGAGGAGATCAACTTTCCAAAACTCCTTCTGTTACAGGACAAGCAAACTTTGGAACTCGCTTCCTGGGGATATATTTCCAGAAGACTACAATTTGCAGCAATTTAAGTGCAAAACTAACATACATCTGCAAGCATCTCGGGGCGCTGTTGAAGCGTTATAGGTTCGTCTTTCCCGGGAGAAGTATTTAAAAAAAAAAGTGCAACCTCACTTAGGCTAAGCCACAGGACGCTCATTGTGATACCACAGGATCTAATGATCTCACAACTACCCGCTGAACCAGTAGGAACTGACAATGAAGCGTTGGAGGCAACTTATTGTTGCATTAGCGAGTTCGCCAATATTGTCGAAGAAATACTTGCATAGGAACTGAAGAAATAGTCTCTTCCTCCAACTCGTCCATGCAGCTTCTACAGAAATTGTTGGCAAAGAGGCCCAACTTGAGAGCGTACCTCCCAATAAGGCAGTGTCCCGTAATTACACGTATATTGGATCTTCTTTTATGATAGAAGATTGTTGAATAGCGCTTGAGATCCAGCATGGGCCAGATCTGTTTTGTGATGGAGCAAGTGGTGCAGTTTGGCCACCTTCGATTATGGTGGCGCTTATAGCATTTTATAGTGGGCGCAGTAGCGCAGTTAGTGTGTTGGATACTGTTGCGAGGGATCCTAGGTTCGATCCCCGAAAAAACAAAAATTACATCTAAGTTTTTTTCTACTGCGCCACCTCTCGCGAACGTCTGACAAACATCCGAGAGTATGACTTTCCTGAAAAAGCTTCTCAATTCAGCCTTCAGAGATTCGCCTTTTCCGGTAGAATCGACAAAGTTGTGCCATCCCTAGCGAGTTTGTCGGCTCCAAAAGGATATGATAATAATTAAATATGGGTTGGTGATGAAATCTCCTTTTCCAAAATCACCTGTGCGGAAATCCCTTAGTCCAAAAGACCTTAAGAAAATATCCCTAGGGACAAAATCCGTGGCACCTAAAAATTGTGTTAAAAAGTGAGATACGTATGGGGGGCCATGCTGCCCCCTGCAACCCCCCTGCTTTTGGTCACATGTAGGATTTGGAGTAGGTGCAAGGTTGGATATATGCAAAGCTTAGTTTGCTTGTAGGAGATTTTGGAAAAAGATAAGAAAAAAATGAAAAATGTTGTCCAATAAGGGATTTTGGAAAAGGGGATAACGTATTAAATATTATTAAACATTTAAGTGGCCTCTACTCCAAATGCGTTTCGCCCCGATGTGGTGGGTGGGCTCATCAGTAGGCATACCACATCTGCCTAGATGCATCGAAATTGAATATTTTATTTAAAACATCTCATGCCAGACATTCTGCGCCATATTGATGGTCGGCATTGCCATCCTGCTGTATTTTTGAGAAAGTCGAGGAAATAGTTTTAGATGTTGAAGATTTTTTGAACTCGCTGGGTCTTACGAGATAATATACGGATAACCGAAGCCTCCCAGCGTCTGTCACAGATGCATCTCCAATTGAAAAATTTTTCAGTACGAAATAAGTACGAAGTGCAAGATTGTTTTTCAAACATCTAATAAACATTATAGTGTACAGAAACCTAAAATACTACTCAACTCAGCCTGTTCGACATGAAATTGTATGTTCATTCAAAAATTCAGTAACTCCGACTAACGTATGTCTGTAAGAAGCATTCGCTTACTTTTTTGTGTAGGCGGAAGTTCCCTATTCAGTTTCAGTATACAATTGCAGGTTTTCTTACACTTTAGTTTTAAAAAATGTTGGATATAGACATAATACAGTAAAAATGGAGGGCATCCGAATTAAAATGCAACACTTTATTAAAGTCTGAAACTAGTTTCAAATAAACTCACCCAGTAGATCTTTCGAAAAGCTTAATTATGTGTCTTTTAACCAAGTTCACTCATTTGCAAGGTAATCAATACCTAAGCATTTAATTTAGCAAACTTTATGCGCAAACTTCCATAATACATTAATACCCCATCTCAGCAAATGTTTTCTGTTTTACCCTCAGCCTTAGCTAATTGGCTTCTCACACACACACACACACTTTTCTTGCATATCAAAGGACCTTGTCTCACAAAAGGAGCGAACGAAAAAAATTCGAAAAAAAAGGCAAACTTATTTAAAACTTCCACCCCCGAGAAGAAAATTTAAATTTCATCCCTCACTCTTCGTCACTCCAAAAAGCAGTACCGCCGACATAGACGTCGCCGTCAGTCTTAAAATCCCTTCAGTTAATGTACAGGAATTATTATACGATGCAAACAGGAGCCAGAGTTAAAGAAAGAAGAGGATACCATTACCAAACCCGAGAACACAGAACCGCCGCCGACAGAAAAAAAAAAAGTAATAAATACACAATTTCACGTACACTTGAGGGATTTTCGGTTACTTTGAGTACACAGGCAAATTAAAATATATATTCTGTGCCTCGTTTCCTCTTTTCTATGTTGGCTTCCGCAAATTTTGTATGCCTGATCCTCGTTCTGCAGTGGCGCCTCTCCAAAGTAAGTGGATATTATTACTCCGCCAGCAGAGTAGTGGAGTGGAAATCACCTTTAAGGGTTGAGTGGATGAAATTCCACCATGGAACAATGTAAATCAGGCCTACGGCCTACAGATTTCCATTATTTCCTTAAAGATAATTCGCTGTTGTCAGAGGATACGACTTGGGATATCGACATACCAATGCCATAGCAATCAGGGCAATGGGGGACGACCAAGAGCAAACACATCGAACAAATAGGGGGCGGCGAAAGATGAAAAATGTATAAATCCATCACAGCGAACCACCATCATACACAACACACATGTGCAAACACACATAAAGCACTAGCCTACTGGATTGAGGACGAGGAGGAAATGGAGAGGTCCTCATTTAATAGGTCAAGGGCTAAAATGATTATATTTTTCCATCATGATGTCTGACAGGGGGTAAGGTTTTTCGGAGGGTATAGGGTACCATACTGCGGAGGTGATGCAGTATAGAGAGAGAGCTCGCCACTTGATACGAATCGATGTGTGTTTGGCTTTCAGTTTTTAAGTTAATGCCTTCTTGCCTGTCAAATCCCCTCTCACTCTTGCATTGTAATCTGTGGGGCTTTTAAAGTTTACAACCAGACCCCCTGCCTGGCCGAGTGCGCTCTTCTCCATCTGATGGTGATGGCTTTCATTTTTTGTTGCTGGTGTGGTGGCTGTAAATTTGAACATGCAAAGTATTTTGTTTTTCACTTTAATGCGATGCAAATGGGGGCCAGGGTTTCGTCCTTTTTTCTCTCTTTGTGTGTATCAGGGCTTTCGTCAGCTCTATCGGGTGTGTAGGGGAGCAAAAAAGTAGGCTTCTGTGTGCGGTACACGATTCTATTAGATTCAGGCTTTCATGCATGTTTGTGAGAAAATTTATACATGCAAATACTTAGTTGTTAGGCAGATTATTCTCTGAGGGTCGGAGGGCTTTTTCTGTCAGCAGATATTCGTCATAGGGTGGGATAGGCTAATTGCAAAGAATTTTGAAGAAAATGGCACCCATTCTGATGGTATTGGAGCTTCACACGAGATGCACACATTTTGGGGAGTATTTTCGTTTTAATAGCTTGCCCAAAACGATATGCATGAAGATTTATGTCTTGTATGTGTACATAAACGTACAACCGAAAGGATGGATGGATAAACTAGCATTTAATTTGGTCTTTCAGGCTGAGAATTTATGGTAATGGGAATTTTGGTCAGAATGGGTTTATCTGAATATACGCACTTCAACCCACGTGCATAAATGTTGAATTGAGAGCGATGTTGCGGGAGGCCATGTTTAAAATTAAATTACCAATAATTTGAAATAATTAATCGGCTTTACGGTTTCTCAAAATACAAAATACAATCTGAAATTTACATGTAATATAGCTGCTATATGTATATTGTGAATGTAATGAAATAAACGGTGCCTTCTCTGATAGTAAATATCCCAATCCTTAGGACATGATGCTATTGGCAACGAGGGCTTAATTTTTATCTACTTTCAAAGTCTAGGTCCGCTCCAGTATGTAACACGAAACAACACCTATTGGACAAGTCAAGCATCTCTTACTTAAAGGTATTTACGAAGGTTTAACGACTAGCGCGCATCGGCACCACTAATACGATGAGGACAACTCCAGACGCTATCCTCAACCTGCTTCCGCTAGAGGCTAGACATTCATTTATACAACTATCGGCTGCAATTAGTGCAATGAGAATCAGCCAATCAGTAAACTGGAAAGTGAACGAAACGGGTCGATGATCGTAGAGAAATATTTTGGCCGTGTACCTGTCACTGACTACATCACGCCTTTCCTAGAGTTTACAAGACCCTTCTCTAGCGCCTATTCCAGCAGGTAAGAATGGAGACACGGACTTGTACCAAGTATAGCTGTATTTACAGACGGTTCTAAAATGGACACTGGGATAAGGTCAGGTCTCTTCTCTGAATCGCTTCGCTGGGTATATCAAAATCGAGGCGTCTCCCCGACCACAGCAGCGCAGCGTCTTCCAAGCAGTAGTCCTGGCAGTGACAACAGCAGCCCGTGAGTCTGTGGTAAGAGTAATACCACCTGGAGGTATTACCTTCTTTATGGACAGCCAGGCAGCAATAAAGGCCATAACTACACCAAAAATAAAATCGAAGCTTGTGAAGTGCTCTCGCGAAAAACTCAAGGCTCTTGATACACAGCACAAGGAATCGCTCTGCTGGATTCCGGGACATGAAGGCATTCCAGACAATGAAAAAGCAGGCGAATTGGCAGGACAAAGTTCGACAGCTGATCCGTCTGTGAACATCCCGCTTTGCACACTCAAGCTTGAAGCAGGGAGAAAAGTCACAAGAGAGGCGAACGCAAGATGGGCCACCTTCAATACTTGTTATACCACAAGAATGCTATGACCGTCCTTAAACGAAACCAAAACCAAGAATAAAATACGGAAGGATAGGCAATCCCTGTTCACACTCGTAGGTATCATAACGGAGCACAATACTCTGCGGTAGTATATGAAGAAAATGGGCTTAACGGAAGAAGAACTTTGTAGAGGCTGCGGTGATGAGGGAGCTCTTGAGGCGCAATCCACTTCCTATGCCACTGCCCCAGGTCTCCAACACAACAGGTATAAATTCTTGGGGAGTCACTTCTTCAACGACCTAGAATCTAGACGAGCTTTCTAGCACATCGATCGACAAGATAGTTTTTTGTACAAACGTATTACCTTGTGCTTTTGAAAGTAGGTACACAGTAGGTATATCTGAGACTTGGGCCATGGTCGTGGGATTTGTTGGATAATTATGCTTTCAATTTGGTGCTATAAAGATGGGCCATCTAGTGGTTTCTTTTTAAATCATAGGCTATTTTGACACTGACAGCTGTTTCCCGCTCCAAATCTTGACAGAAAGTCAGTATCATACCTCCGCGGAACGAAATGAGTCTCTTTAGGCTTGAACAACGTTGGGAAATATTAAAAACTTATTTCCAAAGTGAGTGCTGTGTAGCCCAAAGAGTGAGGTTTTGGAAAATAAGTTTTAGCCGAAATGAAGCACCTACCGCGCCTGCTGTACGCAAGTTTGTGCAATAAATTCGTGAGACTGGTATGCTAGCGGAAAACACTCATGGTCCCCGTCGTCGTACAGACATGTAGCCGCAGAGAGTGAGACTTAATTCACGAACATCAGCTCGCTATCGATCTCAGCAGCTCAACATTTCACGCATTAGCCGTTTCGGTCAACGGTGGGCGTTACAGAACCATGTTAACCGACTTATTTTTTACTAAAATAGAAGACATGGATTTGGACGACCTCTGGTTCATGCAGGATGGTGCGCCATGTCAGACAGCCCATGCCACAATCGATCTTTTGTGCACCAAAATTCTAAATCGTGTTATCAGCCGTCTTGGTGATGTCAATTGGCCGCCTCGGAGCTACGATTTGACCCCTTTGGACTTATTTTTGTGGGGAACCGATGTCATGCTAACAATCCGGAAATGATTATAGCACTTAAGGCCAATATCATTCAAGCAATCCCTGAGCTACAGCCCGAAACCATCAACAAGATCCTGGAAAATTGGAGTGACAGAATGCGCTACTGCGAAGCCAGCCGAGGCAGCCACTTGAACGACGTTGTGTTCCATAATTAATGGGAATGTTTGCTCTTACTAATAAAGCTAGAATACATGGAAAAAATTTAATTTTGTTCATTTTATTGCATTTTCAAAAAGAAACTTGTATTTGGCCCACCCACCCGCATGTTTCAGTTCGACGACGCAACAGCCTTTCTCGATTGGTTTGATATTTTCATTTAAAGAAATAATTATGTTCTCTTAACCAAATAAAAAAATTGAAAAATCAGTATTTGGGACATGTTTCCAAAATGTGTCCATTGTTTTCAACTCAAGAGCTAATCTAATGCCACTTTTTCAGCCCAATCCTAAAGTTCCAACCTTTAAAAACATAAAAAGCTTAAAACACACAACTCAGATCCTATAAATATTCTCTCATAATGTATTAACTGACCATTTTCACGTACTAACGATAAAGAAAGGAACTGACGAATTATCACATCAATCCTCTGAATATATTATGCATACCTCTATACATACGATATGCCCAATTGTCAAAGAAGGTTGCAAACGATGTGAAAATGCAAACTCTTTGTTAAAATTATGGAATAAATAACAAGTTTACACATCATACATATAGCTAACCGTGTCAACTATACATTTACATGTCACGCACTTGACTGAAGTTATGTCAAGAATTACAACCGACCCATAATTCGCTTCATGAAAATCAACTTTCACCCATCCTTCAAGTGTCAGTCATCAAACTTTAATGTTTCCTTCCTCCATTACACCCACATCAGCCTGGCAAAAAAAAAAAAAAAAAAAACAGCATCAAATATTCAGCCTTTCAGATATTGCTGAAACGTGGCGAAAGTTCCAATTTATCTACGCCGATATGCATGATTACAAGTCGTTAACCTAACGCTTTACGATTACGCCCATTTCACTCCTGGGATTTACAACAAGGATGGTTAATCAATAATTATTTATAAGTGTTGCAAACAGAAAATACTAAATATTCTATAATGTAGGCGGATGGAGGGAGTAAGAAGGATAATCGCGCAATTTAATCGTATTTCGATATCAAAAATGAAACAATCACATTTTTACCGTTTCACATATCATCCAACGTATGACATACGTCACTGAAGTACAACGTCAAAAAGGAATACCTCGAGGCTCGATGCAAAAGATAAACCCTGAAAAATATTTTTCCAGCATTTTTGATTCACAAAAGCAAAAATACAAAAATTCATCGAGTCACAACAAAGGACTAACCACGCATTTTGCTTTCAAACTTTTTTGTTGCTGGAGAAAAATTCTTCTCAATTACGGTATTTTCAGCAAACTGAAAGTTTTCCCCCCATTGTAATGTGAAAAATCAGACACACACATTCGCCCAGATGATATTACGCTGAGAATGCAGTAACACACTAGTGCGGACTCGGCTTTAGAACGAAGAAAGGGATTTAGCTTAGAGTGCCTTTTGGCAAGTGTAACGTGTACGTAACGAATTTAGTTGTTTTCTATTTTTGTTTTCTCGTGTGTTTTGCTTTGGCTGCATTATATCTTCTAATGGATGTGTTTTGTGTGATTCCACTCGTGGTCGTGGGTGGGTGGATGATGGTGAAGGTTTTTCTTTCTTGTTTCAGCAATTTTCTTGAGTGCTGAAGGTATTTCAGGTTTGTTTTTTTTTTGTCGTTTCTTGTTTTCCTCCTCGTATTTTGTAAATTGCACACGTGGTGACGCGTGTGTATGGTAGTGAACTTGTGCTTATGCTGACCAAAAAAAAAGTCAAAATCGGAAATTGATCTCTCGAATCATTTCGGGTAAACCTTGGCCTTGGAACAAGGTGTGTGTGTGTGTTTTTACTTGTCGATTTTTTCTTTGTTGGTTGTGTTGAAGTTTCCCTAATTGATTGATTGATGATGGTCCGAAACGGTGATGCCAATGAAGTGCTGTCAAATTGGTAACGAATTTCGGAAGTAATAAATGACATTGGGTTTCGTTTTTGTTTTTCTTTCGTTGTCGCAATAGGAGGAGCAAGGTGGAGGAGGAGGAGGAGGAGGCGTATGTGTTGGGTTTGTGTCATTGTCATTGTCACATATATAATGATAAATAATTGACAGTTCCAAATGTGTTGTAAAGTAGGTGCTCTACCTACTGAACAGCATTAGGTGGGCTTTTAGTAAAATAATTAGTAGGTACCTATGTAATTACTGTTATTCTTTGTTCGTTATATTTACCCACAACTTTGAAATTATTAGATTCAAGTGTTACCTGAAAAGAAACCAAAGAGAAAATATTAATTAGAAAATTGTACAACTACACGGAAAACAAATGAGAATAATTTCAAAGTACCTACAATTTCTGAAATATAATTCTTTTGAATTTGTAAACCTTTAAAATAGATGCATTTTAAGCCAAAAATTAACCTACTTAAGACGTCAAGTGACAAAGAACAGAAAGAAGAACACGAACAGTAACAGAAACAGAATCGCACACATTTCCAACGGAAACGGAATGAGCAACAAAATTTAGCGACAGAAAATTGCCGTCTGGAGTGGCGAGAGAACTCAAACATTGCTGTCAGAATCAGAGACAGAAATGTCAATCAGGTCAGGGGTAGGGCCGTAGGGGCCATCCATGTTGTTTTCAGTTTGAATTTGTTCCGCATCGTGCTACCTACCTGTTCTGTTGCCAGGCAATCTGTGGACTGTGTTTGCTTGCTTTTTCGTTCTGCCGCTCCTTGCTTCTGTTTTGTCTGAAAAATTTGTTGAAGAAAAATAACAGACGAGCCGAATTCAAAGGAAGTTTTTTGATAGCTCGAAAATAACAGAAAATATAAAATTGTGAAAAGTAAATACAAACGCTTGAAAATAAAAATACATATTAAACAAAGTAAGTACTTTGAGTGAAGTGGATGGTGCCGACTGAATAGCCTAACTAAATATTCCGCTTATTCATGAAATGGTTCCTGGGTGTATGTATGTATATAACTTAAGTGGACTATCAGTACTCTCGATCTTCCGCCAAATACCCTTAATTATCAAGGGCAATCTGTGTACGGGTTAAGGAAAGATTATGGACTTGATCTAATCCCATCTTATCCTGGCCCTACCTATAGAGGACGCCTGACTGATGGATTTGTGATCTTTGCGAAAAACTAAGCAGAAGAGTTTATTCGCTGTTTGCGCCAAGTTTTGCTTAGCATGTATTTTAGCATCGAATCTACTATGGCCAATGCAATTAAAATGTATGGGCGCAGTTTATTAGCTTTGACCTGTCAAACCTTAGCTTTTCGCATGCACTCTGTCCGTAGTCTAAAACAATCGTTTATGTTGGCTAACGCTTTGTACACACTCCGTAGCTGACAAGACCGCTGCGTTACACCATAAATGTGCCCGTCATCAAGGGCAGCATTTTCAGCGATCATAGTAGCAGCTAAGCTATGCTTCGTTGGACAATTCAAAAAGCTGAGCAATGTATTGAAAAAATGTTTTAATGATGAGCGCCATCATCAACGTGATGTACAAATTTTTCTAGCTTGTACTATGAGCTCGTACACATGTAGAGCAGCGATCTCCGAATTTCTCCAATATGTTGATAGGTTGAACTGAGTTTGGAGCCTTGTACATGTACATTAGGGTTTAATATGTAAAAGGGTGGCCAAATAAAAGTTTCTTTTTAAAAATGCAATAAAATTAAGAAAATTAAATTTTGTCTATATATTATGGCTTTATTAGTAAGAGCAAACATTCCCCTTAATTATGGAACATAACGTCGTTCAAGTAGCTGAAATCGTCAAGACGGCTGATAACACGATTTGGGAAGTTGGTGCATAAAAGACCGATTGTGGCATAGTCTGTGTGGCATGGCGCACCATCCTGCATGAACCAGAGGTTGTCCAAATCCAATCTTTAATTTCAGTAAAAAAAAGTCTGTTAACATGTCTCTGTAAAGCCCACCGTTGACCAAAAAGTTGTTCATAATTTTCGAAGAAAAATGGTCCAATGATGCCACCACTCCACAATCCGCACCAAACTGTCACTCTCTGGTGGATGCAGTGCGTACGACGACGGGGACCTTGAGTGTTGTCCACTAGCATACCAGTCTGTGAGTGCTTCATTTCGGCCAAAACTTCTTTTCAAAAAACGCACTGTTTGGGCTACACAGCACTCACTTTGGAAATATGTAAGTTTTCAATATTTACCAACGTTTATAACGTAAAGATTACATTATAGTCTATTGTAAATAATGTTGATAATAATTAATTAATAAATAACGTTGTTCAAGCGTAAAGCGACTCATTTCGTTCCGCGGACGTATGATACTGACTTTCTGTCAAGATTTCGAGCGGGGAAACAGCTGTCAGAGTCAAAATAATCTATGGTTTAAAAAGAAACCACTATAGATGGCCCACCCTGTATGTACACTGATTTGAAATTCAACGACCTATTCGTGCCGTTGGCTATCGTTTGCTTTTACTTACTTGAGATTCGATCATACGGTCATCTGAATGACATGATTATGCGCCACAAAAATTGTTTCATGTGGACGTCGTCTACTTGCCATTCATCGGATAGACAGTGTCACCCGTGTGATCATCCGCGTGCTTTTTGTCCCAAAAATGGACGAAAGAGCCTGATGACACCCGATCATACAGAATGACACGAATGACACAGATGATACTCTATTTTCACGACACAGGTCTGCCCCGTGATGTTGTAAAAAATTTAAATCGCGGATGCGAAAGTTCAGGCGGAAGATTGAAGTGGAAACGTTGTGTGGCACCCTGTCGGTCAGAATTAATAGTAGGTATAGCCCTATCAGATTCGGCCAATTCTGCTGCGGATCTGTTATGAGCTTTTTTTATATGAGTCACCCTGTCATACCCTTTTATATAGTTGCTCTACTTATATGTGACTATAGTCAGGTCAATAAGTTCTTTGGTTCAAGTGTAACAACTTTTTCACTAAAAGATGTTTGAGTGCTACAACAACTTCATCAGCTCTCTTTATGACATACTACTAAATTAGTTATGCGGATTAACAAATAACCATTCGATTCGTTAGTGTGCACCTTATTTTTTGCTGTGACAGTCAAGGGTTCCAATGGTAAGTCGTTAAATGTTATATTTATGTACTTACATAATTAATTTCGATCGATTTCCGCTATTATCTTTAACCATGTTCTATATGGGTCATATTTTGCAGACTTGTTCGTAAAATTGACGCCAACAACGGTATATGTAAAATCCTTGACACTTTCTTCCCCCCGGGTTCACGTAACTTTTAGAAATCTTCTTCTAAATCAAATTGCCCATGTATACTGGTGAGGATTTAATTAATTACTTTGGCTTCTTGTACCGAAACTCATTACATCCTTATTTTTACTGCGACACCATCATTCGCACACACGAAATATCCGCATTTCCACCCATTTTGGTATTATACCCAAACAGAGGGGACATGCCGAAATTTATGTCACATAATTTCCGAAAATACACTTAAGAGGTCGACAGGGACACTGCGATGGGTCCGACGACGACAACAACTTCAGGTGCTGGGTATGGCAAATTTACACGAAAGAAAGTAACTCCTCCGGATGATGGCGACAAAGTTTGTGTGAACAATTTTCCACCCTTTTTCTCGCGCACAAGTTAAATGACTCCCCCGCTCGATCGTGTTGGTCCTATGAAAATAAAATTACCCCCCCCCCCCCTTTGGCACAAAAGAAGAAGAAAAACGTCGTGCGGCAATTGAACACTAGGACGACAAACGACAAAACCACGTGATTCAATAAAGTGGGATAAACAGCAGGAGGAGGAGGCTGATTTTATGATACGAAACTTACCCCATGGGCCAGGATACTTCCTTTTAAGGGTTATATACGTACATATACTTAACTTTTGCGCTCATTCATATGAAACACATTTCGATTACCCCAAAACATGCCAACACACGGTGTAGGACTTAGATTAGAGGATACAGGATACACATGCAAGTCGGAAGGGATAGTGAGGGTAGTCCGCCGCTGAAACCGAATCAATTTGGGAATTCGATGAGCATACTCATGGAAAACTCTGTGCGGGCGGGTCTTCATTGTGTTAATTTTGTGTCAAAGGGGAGACATTAGGCCGATAATAATTTATCCAAAAAAGTGTGTCGAATCCTTTTTGCGGACAACATTGGCAATTTTATAATTTTTTGAATGATTATATGTTCTGTCCTGGGAAAATGTATTAAAATACAGAAAAATTAACTTTAAGTAAAATAAATGTGATGTAACGTGTCGTGGCTGTGGGTTGTTCGTACATTATGTGTACATGTGTGCAGTTGACATGAAGAAAATAGATTTTCTTTGACTCGCTGATGTAACTCTTCGTGCCTGACGACTTTCTTGTAAGGATGACGTACTCGTAGTTGACAACACAGAAATTTAGTCCCCACGGAGATGAGATGGAATAAGAAAATTGCTCCTGGGGGTCATCGGATATTGCGAGACATAAACTAGAGACGTTGGTATTTCTTGCTATCGGTTACAAGGTTGAAACAAGTTGTTTATCTTAATGATGAAAAAGGGGGGCGACATGCATCGTACAGTCAGTTTAGTTGCACAATTTGTCACAATTATGCATTTATATTGAGCTATGGTGAAATGTTGACGCAGTTGGTGAATGGAAGATGGTTCGATATTTGGAAGAACATCTACATCAATAGTATTAGCCTTGTCCATATAGTCCTTTTAAATATTGTAACAGATTTTTTTATGTTGCCGCAACTGAACGATATTTGGCTCGAGTGGGAGAGTGCACAACTTCCAATACCAGCCGTCAAATAGTTGATTCGAAATTAGTGCCTTTAGACGGCATTGGGCTTCAGTGGGATAGCGCAATGTACAACACCGGCCGGCACGGCGGCGGTCCAACGAGTTCAAAAATTGTGTAACCATTTTGGAAATATAAATTAGCCATTTCGCTGGTTAGACAGCACCGCGGGACAGCATACGCTCATGATTGCATGGGTAAGTTTTCAAACATATACCTACTTCTTCCTCCAAGAACGACGCTACTTTTGTATGCGAGCTCGGTTCTTCGACGGCTTGGAAGATCTAGCAACGATACCTCTATCAGATTTGGTACCTACCAACCTCTTACCGGTCCAAAAATCCCACAACTAAAATGGAATTCTAAACACCTCGAGATCTACAAGGATCAATTCTAATTCCCGAGGTTCAATGTTCTTCAAATAAAGAAACACTATACAACTTTGGCCGGAGCTATTAAAAACACCTGCCCCAAAAAAACAGAGGCCCTGAAAAAAGTATCAAGAGGCATGCATTCCCAAAAGTGCAAAGTGGAAAAAAAGTGTATTTTGTTTGTATCTTTTCCGCAAAACGAATAAAGACGATCAAAACTAACAAAATAATGTTTGAAAATAAAACAAACTATTTTTTGAAAAGTTTTGTTTTTGAGCTAAGAACCTGCAAGGACTCAAAGACGTTCTGGTGTAAAGTTCGTTCGTTTGGACCAATGTAAACCAGAAAGCCTCATCATAGCCTCAAGTATAGCACCACTAAAGCTTTAGATTTAAGCAATCTAAAGAGTTAAATAATGATCAACGAAGGAGGCAGAGGACTCACTGACGTTATATACTTGCACCACGAGTAAATTCGCGAGCTTAGGACGTAGGTACCTACTTTGAAACAAAACCGCAACGTCGCATCTTATACGCACTTTATGGCAAAAAGACAAGCGAAGCACCACACGCCCTAAACTTATGGTTGGGTTAGGTTAGTGGGTTGGCAAGTCAGGAGAAACCTGTTTGTGCCACACTTAGATCAATGTAGATCTGTTGTGATGCCCTTGGGGTATATGACCACCAAACACTGGAAACGTATGAAAAACCTACGGATTAGTAAGCCAACCCATTTTATTTACAAACTTTAGGCCATTAATGGACCTGTCTGAAAGTTCTTCTAAATCCTCGAAGAAGTAACTACCAAGGATTCTATTTCTTATGTGGCAGAGCGCTCGGCAGTGACAAGGAAAGTGTGGGGTGTCCTCATGCACATCCTTATCACAGGTCATTTGTACTGATTTCCATTTCCTTGGTACGGTATTTTAGCATATTGTGTCCGGTGTCCACAATTGAGGACAATGATTTCTTGTTCAATTGTAAGATTTTTTCAGTTTTCTGTTTGTTGTAGATTGGACACATTTTCTTGATTATGTCACAGGAGTCGAGCTTGCTCCATCTTTCATTTGTCGCCATTAGTATTTTGTTTCCAATCGTCTGTCTGAGATTACAGGGGGACAATCAATACTGTGGTGTCGGCCTGGTTTAGTTTAAGGTGTAGTATCTTGAAATACTGTTTAAATTGTCAGAATTTTAGTGTAGCTCACACCGTAAAAAATGTCAGATTTAATAAAATAAAACTCACTTCATACGAGACTACAGAACCAGAAAGATATCATTTATTCAGGATACTACACAAGGGAGGGCCCTTTTCTTGCTCATCAGCTTTTTCATTTCCAGACACACCTCTGTGCCCAGGAACCCAGCATAGTCTTACTTTGTGCTGCGCGCCAAGAACCCGTAAAGCTCCTAACAACCTTTAATTTTAACAGCAGATATCGCTTTTATTGCAGCTTAACTGTGAATGAAAAAGGTAACATCAGCATGAGGTATTGCCATCATTGCAACCTGTTTAGCAGCTGTTGTCACTGTCAGTACCTCAGCATGGAACACGCTGCAGAAAATCTGATTGAACTGGATAGTCTGACACGTTCGGAGTAGAAGCCCGCGCCAATGCCGATTTCCATTTTTGATTTACGCCCTAAACTTGCTCGTGACTCCGCCAAACGTACAACCTGCAATTCTAATGGAAGAATGAAAAAACAAAAAACTTCATGGAATGCATCGCAGGAATTTCGACCTTTACCTGACGGTGGACGCACACTAGCTGCCCACTGAATAACCAAGTTACCACAAAAAATTTCATTAAAGGTTAACCCAATATCTAAACCTTGCAAAAAACCCTACTACAAGTACAAAAACTCCTCAAAAAGTTATAATAGAACAGAGCCTAGCCTCGAATAGGCAATTTCCAACTTCATAGAAGTTAAAAAATATTGCAACTCTACAATAATTATTTGAAAAAATTTAATGACAGCTAATGTCACAGAACTGAAATCATGTGTACCAACTTGGGGATATAAAAGTTCGGCTGGCTTCGTCCTAATGAACTGCTGGCTGGCAAGGTTTAAAAAAAAACACGCCTTAACTGGATCACGGAGTTGTGTACGATAGAATCAGATTGAAATGACTTAAAATTGGTCGTCTTAGTATTATTGCTGGATTATTGTAATCGAAGGAGAGAAAGTTGAAATTCTAATTTCAAGTCAGTGAAATCCAACAAAACCTACAAAACACTATAAAATTTTAATCGACCAGGACCAGCACTTGTATACATTGTCATGGTCAACTTCATCGTCGTAGCTCCCTCCCCAGCAGTAGTTGTCAATCCAACAGACGATGCAATTAATTTTCGATTTTGCGTTTGCCTTTGGATAATAATTAATTTCATTTCTCTCTATAAGAAAGCAGGCCTTTGCCGACAACATGCAGTTGACTTCTCGCTCCACATGACTATGAAATCAAAAGAATCCGTCTGTCTGTGCAAATAAAACACAACACATATGAGGTTGTGTGAGGGGAGGGGGGGGGGGTCTTGCAAACAGAGTTCCCCATTACGACAGTACCTATGGTATCGTTTTGAATTCTCATTTCTCTTCCCCATCAGTTGCTCTGAACTGAATATCCTTTATTATCCTTTTCAGAGATTTCCTTATATTGAACGATATTGTTGCACCTAATGCACACAGCAAGTTCTATGGCAATATATTATTATATAGAAACTGGGTTGGTTCTTCATGCCTGAAATCGATACTAAACTGCATCTACCTATATGGTGAAGTGTGTCAACTTCGTTGCTGGGTGGGTGTGTCTGTGTGTAGGAAAACAGATGTTCTAATTTTGAATGAGCAATTGGATATTGGATACAAATTGCATTGCAAATGGTAACTGCATATACACAATTGTAGATTGATACTCGCAATTGGATTTCTCTTCGTTAGAATTTATTTGTGTTTGGCAGCAGAATATCCATCGGATTCAGATGGAATGGTGTCGTTTTAAACTTATTTATATGGATATTCTTTAACAGTTATTAAATGGTTCAATGGTAATCCTTGATCCAAATACAAAGTGTTTTCCATAAAATTAAATCATCTACGGATTTTCAATTTCAAATGAATCTAAATGCAGGCTCAGGCAGTTTTCATTTGGTTTTCAGAGTGTAGATATAGATTTGCTTTGAATATATGTTATTGCAAATAATTCCATATCTCAGAAGAAAATGTATGTTCAAGCATTGATAACCTCATTAGGGAGAGAAGCACTTCCGTTGAATTTACACGGCTGTGATCAAACAAAACATATTGTTATTAATTAAATCATCAATCATTTGAGTGGGGAAATCTGTCTAAGGCATTCTTGGAATTTATAGACTTAATAATAATAGTCAGGCAATAGTCACGATGGTTGAACTTTTGTAAATGGTTAAAAATGTGTTTCTCTTGTTTGTAATGGTTCGTGCAACAAAGTGCTGCTCATTTACAATAGAAAAAGTTGGAGATAAATTAATGAGTGTTTTAAAATCCACACAAACCATTTATAGTTTTGAAAATGGTTAAACAATTTTTAATGACAGGAATTGAGTTTGAATGTGAGTTAATGAAATTATGTTTTGAACACGAACGCGAAGCGAAGTACATCCTGTCGGTCCAATTCTAGGCCCGAATTCACTGAACAACTCTAAAGACACCAAGTGACAAGCAACAGAAACTGAAACAGGACAGAAATCTTTTTCGTTCTGTTGTAAACCATGGTTCTGTTTACGTAGCTTGTTCAGCTAACAAAAAAAATTTAAACAGATCCAGAAAAACATGGATGCCGCCTATTCTGTCAAACGCTGTCATAAAACTATGTCCACTAAAATCATTTTGATCGTCTAGTAGTCGAATTTGCAACTCAAACTACTTAAAGCATGCAGCCAAATGACAGATGCAGAAAAATGCAGACAAAAAAACATCCGGGCGGGTTTCCATCATGAACACTGAGCGAAATTGTTTTTTTTCTGGTTGTTGATTAAATAAAAGGTATCTAAGTAATACATACTACATAAACATATGTATTAATTACAACACTTTGCTTACTTTCAAATATTCACCCCCAACAACTGACACTTAGAGGACGCAAGTAGGCGATGAATTTCGAATTCCCATTTTTGATTATTTAAAAAAAGGGGTTATCTATCAGTGGTCGGGATTTGGGTACCTAGTCATTTTTGAGAAATATTCATAAAGCGGTTATATTCGAGTTTTCTGAGAAAAACTAAGTACGCTTATGTTGTTTTAAATATGTATTTTTATCAAAATCGTTAGGGCGGTTTTTTGTAAAATTATGCTGACAAATGTTAGAACTTTTGGATTCGAAAAGCACTGTTATTAAACTGTTTAGCTGAAAACTGAGTACGATGTATTCTTCAGGATATAAACATTACCTAGCAGTTACATTTTTATAATCGAAAATGGCGTTTTCGAGATATGAGCAGTTTTTAAAGTACAATTTTTAGCGATTGATGTGGAAATCGAAGGACGCATTCATGGTTCAAAAAACACTGTTTTAGAATTGTTTAGCTCACAACTGAGCAAAAGATATTACTATGAACTTAAGCATTACCTGTCAGTTACATTTTTATCATAATCGAAAATTGCGTTTTTGAGATATGAGCAGTTTTTTAAAGTACTATTAATAGGGATTTGGGTGGATATCAAAGGGCGCAGTCTTTTTAGAGAAAAACTGAGTTTGCTATCAAGTTAAGAATGACGATAGTAACCTCAAAATAAGTTTTTGTTAAAATCGCTTTTTACGGTTTCGAGAAAAAGTCAATTTTCAAAACTGCGGTTGCTGGACTTTTTAGCGAAAAACTGGGTATGCAGTCAGGTTAAGCATGCTTACATTAACTCAACTATCAATTTTGGTTCAAATCGTTAGAGCCGTTTTCGAAAAAATCTAAATTGCTTAATATTTCGTAACATTTTTGTATGGGAAGTACCGTTAGTATTAGGGCTAGCATAAAAAAAAGACTGCTAGCGGGAAGCCCACAAACTCTAAATACGAAGTTTAAAACAAATCCGTCCAAGCGTTTAGATTCCCCAGGGGGGACAGACAGACATACGAACGGACAGAATTACGAGACCCACTTTTTGAGTTCCCCTATCTTAGTATCAGAATTGTTCAAAATCTGGAGTTCGAAATTTTGTACGAAAACAATATCTTTCTCTTACTACGTATACGAGAAAGTTAAAAATTGAGAATTTGAAACGTTAACCGTGTTTTATTTCAATTTCAATTTCAAAAACACAAATGCCCACAACCCTGTATACGGCATAACTACTTAAAATGTATTCGAAAATAGATGAGAGGTGCATATGTGCCGCCGTCCGTGGTGCACCTGCACATATGCCCAAAATTCTTTTCGAATTCTAATTGCCATAAAATAAACTCTTATATATAAAATTTGTTAGTACATATTTAATTGTTCATAATAAGTGCGTTTTATTAAAAAAACTAAATATTGTTCAACGGTATTAAAAAAAAAAAAAACACCCCTGTGCAGTAGGTACCAACTAATATTCGCTGCCAATCGCTAATGCTCATTGGATAATTATGTTTACACGGAATTTATAGTGAACATCTTAAGTACAAATATTTATGTAACCTTCCAACTTCAAGTTTTTATAGCCATCTTTTTAACAGGCACACGTCTTAATTTTGTTTACTTGCATAATATTCTCAGCGACCTTTCTCGTACTCATTCAAGTTTAAAATTTTATTACACAATCCCCGAAGAGATAGCTTACTATATAAACAAAACGAATGTAGGTAGTTAGGGCATCTTTTAAATGTCATCCACATTTTTTTTTGTGTTTTGTTTATTATTATTCATTTCTTTCAGGGTCATGAGTTGTTCGCAATCCATCTGTATAAGGTTACTATTGATTAACCTACATCCGTGGGATGCGAAAAAAAATGAACATTGAAATAAATATCAACAATCCGAAAAGAGCATCATCCAAATTTGTTGCCACAAATGTGTACACGAAAAATCAATTACAGAAAACACATATAGTGGATAAGAAAGGGTGCACTAGATATGCTGATATACCCTATTTCTCATTTTACCATGAAAGCAAAAAATGACCACCCTCTGCTTTATCAGACTCTTCTTGACTCGAGAGAGAACTCATTATGTGTGGTAAAACTTGTGACTAGGCCGCATTTAAGAATCTAGTAAGTCAACTTGAATTGTCTGGACTTAAATGGACCTGAACGCGAAAACTAACTTGAATTGTCGGTATGTCACTTCTTGGCAATTGTATTTTTGTTTCTCAAGGGGTTGGTGCTCTACGTCAGCACTCCCGTGATCCCCGATGACCCAATAGAAGTCAAAACGGAGTTCTCCGGACAAAAATTGGAACAAGATTAGTAGTAATTCGAAAAATTCTTGACTTGAATTGTCAGTGTTGCGGACATAAACGTCAACTGAGAAAACTGTTTACGTGACCAGTTCATACCAATGAAAATTCAGCAACATGAAAATAGAGAGCTGTCAGATTTACTAAACTATATTCTGAACGCCCTATATTACTCTAAGGTTTAACTAGAGTTTTGTACTCTTTTTGCTTGTCATGTTTGTCAGCTCAGTAGTGAAAAACGCTGTTAGTTCCGGTTGGTGATGTGACTGCGTTTCAAAACACGACTCTTGCTAGGCCGTCATTATTTTAGAGAACCTAGATGCCGAATTGCCAACATCAGAGGTACAATTTTTCAGAAGTCTGTTCAACTACTTGCATATGCAGATGATATTGATATTATTGGGAGAACTCACCGAGCTGTCAATGGCGCGTTTGCAAGCATTGAAACGGAGGCGGCGAAGATGGGTCTGGCTGTTAATGAGGACAAAACGAAGTATATGCTGTCATCGAGAAAGGATTCTCAACATCGGCGACTCGGACAAAACGTCACGGTTGACAGATATAACTTCGAAGTAGTTAAAGACTTTGTCTACCTAGGCTCACAATTACCTCGCAAAACAACATCGGCGTAGAAATCAAACGAAGAATCACTATTGCCAATCGCTGTTTCTTCGGGCTAAGAAGGCATCTAAGAAGCAAAGCAACTCTCGCAGAACCAAGGAGATATTGTACAAGACCTTCATCATACCGGTCCTGTTGTATGGTGCAAACGCATGGACCTTATCTAAAGCTGATGAAAACGCTTTAAGAGAAAGATTCTTCGAGTGATTTTCGGTCCAGTTTGTATCGACGGTGTGTGGAGGAGGAGATTCAACGACGAACTTTACGGGCTATATAGCGACGTTGACCTAGTCAAAAAGCTCAAAATACAGCGGCTGAGATGGCTGGGTCACGTGGAGCGTATGGACAACAGCGCACCAGCCCGACGAGTCTTTGAGTCTACTCATGAGGGACAACGAAGTAGAGGAAGACCCCACCTCAGGTGGCGCGCACAATTGGAGAGCGACCTCAACCAACTTGGTGTGCGTAACTGGAGGCAGCTAGCTAGGGACCGAGCTGGCTGGAAGGGCTTGTTGGCTGAGGCCGTGGTCCACCCCGGACTGTGAGCGCCATCTAAAGTAAAGTACGTAAGTAAGATGCCGAATTGCAGCTTCTGTGAACGATCAATGCGTGACATATTGTTTTGCTTGCAAAATCCACATAATCCTGGAACGTGTTGCTAGCTCACAGATGTCGAAATTTGAGCCCAGATGAGTGGCACACTATTTCTTATAAATATTTACTTTATTCACATATTTAAATTAGCTTCCCACAACCATTCGTTTGGATGAGTTTTCACAATTGTTTTGCCGAATCAGAATGGCTAAATTGAGCCGCTTTCTCAGGACAGACACCCTCTGGGATGTTGACGAGATGTAAAGCAGTGGAAAAAAAAACCTTAAAGACGAATTCATGTTTTATCGGAGGTTAAATCTGAGATCTCTCTGAACTCAAAAACTGAGTTGATCGTTGACTTTTACATCAAAGTCGCAATCGAAATGAGAAAAAAACCTCTTCACGCGATCAATCTAGAAGCATTAAAATAATGACACATTACAGCCATAGCCGGCTAGCTGTCCGCGGCAGTGTACTCTGTTCAATCATATACAACTGTCAATAAATCTTGCAGCTTCCGATATCGGAAATATTTGTACTGATGGTGAACAATGAAATACTTTAAACTTTTATCTATATAAACTAAGAAAATATAAAGAAAAAACCTAAACCCCTAAGGCACCAAAATATGTGCTGTGCGAGGAAGGTATTTCATTGGAATACTTGGAACTCACGCCTGTTTTGTGGATTTTTATTTCATGGGCAGTGTTCAAACATATAGTTTTTTTTTACTCCATTCACTGTCTGACAAACTCAATACACCCTATGGAACAAGATAAACAAACCGCAGAGAAAAAAAATTGTAAATCACTTCCATTTTCATTTTATTGCACAATTCTTTGCAAGCTATGGATGCATATCCTGGGTAAGAGAATACAGCTCATAGAATGTACCTTCTGGGACAGATACACACCATTAGAACCACGGGCGCCATTCGTTCTTTCCACACGGCTTCTTCAGATGGGACGATGGCACAGAAGTAGTATACACACGAGTATCTCGATTCTCGACCATACTCCGATGGCATATGGTCAAAAGTACTTTGCAGTTGGAAAGCAGATGGGGACGTGGCAGTGGATGAATAAAACTAGTTTTCCATATCCCAGCCAGACGGTAAAAATGCATACATGAAATAAGAAGTTGCATATACTCGCTCCATGCATACACTGGCCAGGTATAGAAGCGCATTAAAAGGGGGTGGTCGTTCCGAAAGAGGACTTCATTAGGAATGAAAGTAACGTTTTCCTTTCCAAAAAAAAAAAAGAAAGAAACAGAAAAAAAAAATTCTGAAAATCCGTTGTTATTGCTGCGCCAGAGGAAGCAGCTAAAAAGATTTAAAGGATTCCTGGGAATTCCCACAACCATCGCACCGTAAAAATGTGTATAGTATGCGAATGCTTGTAATTGCAGATGAAATATGCGAATATGTGTGCGGGCGGGGGTAGTATAATCATGTCGAATTGACCCAATTTTCTCTGCAATTCCTGTTGTATCAGCTATCTCTTGCAGTTGGCCAGCCATAAGATTATCCTGAATCCAGCAATTCTGCTTCTTTTAACTGTTATATCTGAGCTGAGGTTTTTATTTGAATGCCTTAAATTGCTATAGCGGGTGCGGAATGAGGTCCTGCTTGGAAGAGGAGATGCAAAAAATGTTGCAGTAGCTTCTTTTGTTTGCACTTGGAATTTCTGTAAATTAGGTCGATAGTAGAGGATATAGAAGTTCCAGCTAAAGGGCAGAAGTACTTTTGGGATGGTTGTAGAAAATTCTTTCCTTAGTTGCATACCTATAATAAAACTGTGAAAAGGGGGTAGGTATACAAGTTTTATGCACTGTGATGTAGACTTTGAGGAAAGAGGAAAGTTTTTTTTTGCTTCTTCTTTAAATAGAGGGAAGATAAATGACTTAATTGGTATTGTTGTAGAGATGGCCAAGTTATGTCCTGGAAATTAAGAATACTCGTACTATTTTCGGTGTAATAAAACAAAATAGAAAGGCTAAGTAATGTAATGAGAGGAAATTTGGATGAAATTTGCTTGATGAACCACGAAAAGTTGTAAGAGAACTGCGCAGCAAAACAATATACCAATTAAGTTGTGTAATTTGAAAAGTTTTTCTTTGTGTAGAAAGTTCCTGGAACCTTTTAGGGAAATTGTGCGGAGATTCATTCGATCATACTTAAACTGGCATTAAAATAATCTGGCCGGTCTTCTATGGAACGTTTTAACTGTCCTTCGTAAGAAAAGCAAATGAACTGGGAAGAATGATGATATACAATTATGTATTCCAAATTCGCTGTAAACTTTTTTTTTTAGGTTGAAGGTCATTATGGGGTTCAAATGGAATGGAAAGTACCTACTATAGTGCATGAACAATTTACGAAAAAATGTATGTGCGTCGCGTCGCCTTAATTTAGAAACCATTGCTTTTGATGCCAAACTACATCAGGGATTAGGATTAGGAACAAAGTTACAAGCTCTTGCACCGCGACTGTGAAGGTAGCGTCTTGGTAGGGAAATCAGTTATATTTTTGTCCATATTTTTGGTTCGCCATGTCGGCCCCCAAAAAAACTCACACGCAGTCAGCTGTTCAGTGCAGGGCTATTGGGCGGATTTTCCGTTTTTCCCTAGTTAGTATAAGTGTACCTTGCACTTTTTTTTGTCATAATCATAAATTAACCCAGCGCATAATACTCATACAAGTGCAAGCACTGTAGAATTGAATACAACAAAGGGGATGACAAACGCAACGCATTTTTATTTTTTGTCGCTTTTAAGAGTTCGTGGGCCTCTCGAGCTTTTTTTTCTCGCTTCTTTCTTTACCAACAAGAATCTCCAACTTTATTTATGGTGACAGAAAGCAAACGCTAGAAACTTGGAAGAAAAGGTCGACAATTTTGACACATCTGTAAAGCAAATAGAATTAAAATTGTGAGAATAAGAAATGGAACGCTGTAGTTCTGAAGAACGATTATTACGATGTGTTTGATAAACAATTCGTCAGTGATTTTGGCGCCAATTTATTCAAAGAATGGACCCAACTGATGGTCTATGTGAAGCTGTGACAACCACCACAAGAGCACCCATTTACCTACCTACCTTACCTACCATTGGCGCCAAGGGGGCAATGAGAACCAGCCCCACAGGAGGGCTAGAGGCTATACTAAATCGTAAATCCATAGACCTTTTCCTACAGGAATCTGCTGCAAACAACTCCCTTCGGTTAAGCCAGATCAAAAGCTGGAAACACAGCCCGATGGGTAATGCACAAATCCTGAACACTCGCATTAATGTATGCACGGACTACATATCACAAGACCATTTACCACGTATTTTGCTGCAGGGACGAATGGTATACGAAGAAAGTCTCGGACTATCCAATTCAAGCAGACGTCCTGACCAAAGCAGCCCATCCAAGCTGAGGTACTGGCAGTGACAGTCCTAGTTTCACTGATTGTCAAGCGGCAATAAGAGCAATCTCAGCCGTTTGAGTTAAAATTAAAGCTTGTTAGTCGCTGTCGCGAAGAGCTATACGGGTTCTTGGCGCGTAGCCCAAAGTAAGACTATGCTGGGCTCCCGGGCGCAGAGGTGTGTCTGGAAATGAAAAGCTGATGAGCTGGCAAGAAAAGGGTCCGCCCTTCAACTAAACCAGGCCGACACCACAGACCCTTGGAATCTCAGACAGATGATTGGGAAAAAAATACTAAACGCGACAAATGAAAGATGGAGCAAGCTTGACTCCTGTAGTCCTGTGGCATAACTAGGAAAATCTGGCCAATCTATAACAAACAGAAAACAGAAAAAATCGTACAATTGTACAAGGAATCGATTATGGGTATTATCACCCGACACAATATGCTGAAAAACCGTACCAAGAAAATGGGAATCAGTACAGATGAACTGTGCAGAGGATGCGTTGATGTCACTGCCCAGCGCAGCTCACTGCGACATAAGAAATAGAATCCATTGGTAGTTACTTCTTCGAGGATTTAGAAGATCTTTCAGACATGTCCATTAATGACCTACTTAAATTTGTTGGTTTACCAATCCGTAGGTTTTTCATAGGTTTCCAGAGTGTGAGAGTCATAAACCCCAACAAACCTAACCTAACTTTGGCGCAAAGTGCAATTTTTGCCCGTTTTTTTGGCTGCTTGGCTCCATTATTAGTTCAATGCGGCGATTAGCCGCAATACTTTTAGCGACGGAAACAACACGAGACCCAGCAAGCCCTGGAAGGACTCGTGTCTCTCGTTCGGTAGAGAATATCGCAGCCGTAACTAAAGATGTCTGAGAGGCACGTTTCTGCGGCGAATTTTGGTGAAAGACTTGGAAGTTGACTGTGAATCCTGTAAATAACAGACTTACAAAATTTGCGGTTCTGATTTTTTTTTTAGAACGGGGGGCTCCTCACGTTCCTTCGGTGAGGAAGAGCCACACAGGCTTATGTGAACAAGCCACAGATTCTGACAGAACATCCGTGGGGAACATATCGCTCGAGGTTTTAAAGAAAAAATTTTCGAAAAACTTAAACACTAAATGCATATTCTAAAAGTGTATTGAAATCCAATAAATCCAACTAGTAAGTAAAAATAAAAAAATTCATGGAATACACCCTCTGAATTCCTCCGAATCCAATCATTTTATTTCTACATCGTAAAAGCACAACCTTCAGAAAAAAAAAGACAGTCAACACAGGCGTTAACGTTGGCGTATTGTTTCCTTTCGAACAAACAATAAATAATACGCATCGTATTTTATTAAAAATAACTTCTTATTCCTACATCGAATGTATCGCCAGAATTCTAAAAACAGTAACGGGCAAGTGTCACCAATGTCGCCTTTTTCTCTTACGTCTCGCCTTACGTATGTATGTTCAATTTTGTGGACATAAATTTCTAATAAAATATCAAATCCGAGTGTACTGAGCACACACAGATACCGAAGAGAAAACCAAAGGGCTGAACTGAACAGGCAGACAAAAGAAATATTTATCTGGTCGGTCGTCCTTTTTGGCTAGAAAGGAAATTTGGCTGCCAAAACAAACACATAAATATATGTATGTATATGTATATTTGGATGTGTGTGTGTAAATAAAAATGTGGTGCAAAGTAATTTGATGGCCTCTGAGGAATGGGGTGTGAGAGAATACCAAACCGAGGTTGTCTCCTTGGGGTTTATTTTTTTTTTTTTTCTCCCTTTGTGTCAATCGATTTTTCTCAATTTCACTCAATTTATACCTTCACGGCGTACATTACTCGTTAGTAAAACATGGTGTGGCAACCACAAAAAAAAAGGGATACCGGAGTAGAGAAGAAGAAAATGTTATCGCAGTGACAAACTGTTTTAGGGGTGGTGGTGGTGGGTGTATTACATTATTACAAAAGCAAACTACACAGAAGCACAACATCATCATTGCCCTCATCCTGTCTTAGATATAGAAGAACCCCCCATTCCGTAACCAATCTGTTTTCCCGTTTTCACGAAAACCACACGGTAACTTTGCCATCGAAGCATGACCAGAAACCATCCCATCTGTAGTCTTACTTTATCTCCTCCTTCGAGGGAATATATTCCTCCATGTACTCTCCGAGTGTTTGGGAGACGAATTTGTACAATGCCAGCTGAAGGACATGGATGGATTTAGAGAACAAAGTACCTTCTGACAGGGAATGGGCACCAAAGGAAGAATATTTTCTCGGATGCAGTAAATTCACCCTCGAATGACTATGACGACGACGACGGTCGGTGTTACACATCCAAAATGGAACGTGCATTGAGTATGCCTTCTTTCCGATTCAACTGTTTCCTCCAACCCAACTTCTTCCGCATTATTATTGCACATAGACAGAGACACTTACTCTACTTGCGTTGGTTCTTTCAATTTGTGTTGCTCCTTGCTCGTCGTACTCGTTCTTTTTGTTTATTCTCTTCCATTGTGGCGTTTCATTGTTTTTTTACTCCTTTTCTATATATGATTCCGATTCCGTCGTAGTTGACCTTATTTTCCCCGTTCTATGAAGGCCAAAGTTATACACGACAACGATGCTGGATAGAGCCACATTTGGACTGAAATGAAACACAAAACACCACAACTGCACACAGAGATGGAACACAAGTCGTGTGTCGTGTCGTTGCGTTGTGGATGTGGTCCTCTTCCTACAACCGGTTCTATAGTTTCTATACTTTTGGCTTTTGCTGCAAACTAGATTGTGTTTAATCTGTTTTTGTTTATGATCTGCCACATGCGAGATACTCATCGTCTAGGTCTATACCTATCTGTCCCCATGGCGGCGGCGTGTATGTATATGTGATGTGCGCCTGTTGGGATGCAATTAGATATAAAAGTTAGAAAAAGTTAAATGACGAAAAAATGTGTGTCAGATGGTTTTGCTGGTGCTATTTGCCGCAAATCATCAGCTGATGGCTTGCATATGCCGTTAAAAAGCCATAATACATTCATATATCATTTGTGAATGTTAAAAAACTTTTTTGCACAAAATGTATTTTATTTAAAGGATGTGGGTTGTAGGACCTTCTCAATGCAGGTAAATACATATATAATCGCAGCGCTAGAAATTTTTTTTTTTACTTTTTTTTAAGAAAAAGGGGATTCCAAATCCTGGAGCACTCAGACGACTCTCGGTCCATTGTACTACCAAGCAGAAACCCCTTTTTTTGGTGTAGTGGTGGAGAAACTCTGATATTATTCGTTTCTCTTTTATGGTCGGTGGCAGAGTATTGATGTCCCCGGCCGGGGCTCGAACCAACGCCGCTCGGGTCACAAGCAATGACTCTAACCACTACACCATGGCCACCGCCAAAATTCTTAGTCAAGGGCTAATTGTCTGCAAAAATTTGCTAAAATGCTACATTTTTGGAATTTCATTCTCTTTAGATATCGGGAAGTGGACTTCAACCCAACATACACAAATTTTGAATGTTGTTATGCAAATTAAAATAATAATTTTCTTGTTTAAGCAATAAATTTATATTTAAATTTGTACTTGAGAAAAATACTTTAAGTTGCAGATTGAACGGGCGAAAGCGTCGAACTCGTTGACAGCTTGTTGGACAAAGCTTAATCAACCAGTACGGACTCCAATTGAGTGTGTTACCCTTACCCTATAAAGGTATAGCTTCATTGATTGGGAAACAAATGCCTCCTGCTCAAAGACGTAATAGAATTGGTGCAGATCTGCACAATGCAGCTTGTCAAGTGAGTCAGGCTTATTGAGATCGATCGTTCGCGAATTATAATTAAAAACGAATTAACGAATGTCAATTGAAGTTGAAGTTTGATAACTCTAGTGTCTAGTACAGGGGCTGCCAATCTTTTCCATACAGCGACTCCATATACAGGTTATAATCTTTTTGCGCCGCCCCTCATAAAAGCACACAACAGAACAAAGCACAGATATGTATGTGAACAGAAGCTAAACTTACTGAAGATTCACTCACAGGGTTTTTCAATAAGGATTGGTAGACTTTGCAATGGAATAAAACAAGCTGTGTGCGATCTATTAACAAAATCCTTTTTTAACTGAAAGGCCCATGACCAAATGTCCGCTTCAGCTTCTCACAGTGGCACAAAACCGAGTGGTCCAATCTGCCGCATAGATACTGCTGAATTTGAGAGATGGCATTGGTTATGTTGGGTTTAAGGGCATCAGTCGATTCCAATTTATTCGCATTGAGCTGCGAATTCAGGCAACCCCACAAGAAATTGTCTAGCGAGGTTAAATTGCACCATCTTCATGGCCAATTGACGTCGCCTCTCCTAGAGATAACCAACCACATGTCGTCTACCTCCATATCTCTGCTTTGATCACCTCACCAACCAACGTCATTTTTAAGAAAAAGTACTGAGCAATGATGCCGCATGCCGGCCGCTCTAAAATCCGCATCAAACAGATTTTCATGAATGAATTGACACCTCGTGTGGGTTGGCATCGTCCTATTTACGACAATTTGGCTTGTTAGCCATTCATCCAAAAATGCGCCTTGTTGCTAAAGCTGATTTTTCGGCCAAAATTGGGGTCTTTTATACACATGGTCATTACATTACATTATTATTAACTTTGAGTTCCTGGGTCAGTTAGATCTTGAACGGGTATAGGCCCAAGTCCCGAAGCAGAATTCGGCATTGATGTCTTCAAAAAGCCGACTTTTTGTACACGGCGCCCCTAGGATAGCCCCATGACGCACAGTTAGGGAACCCATGGTCTAGTGGAAGATTGCCATTGCTGTTGTATCAAGAGTTAGGTAGGTATTTGATAAATCTTCTTCTATCCTGCTTCCTCAGAAGGCAATGCCCAAAGAGTATCTTTGGTAGACATTGGTATCTTTGATCTGGTATGCATTTTAAAAATTCTACAGATACCTTTCCGTTCTAACCTAGGCCACAGAGCCTTTGAAAAGATGGAAATATCCCTAAGGTGCCTACCATTGGTGACCCAATTCCAATTTGAAGTTAGTTGTGATTCATCGATCCGCTCTGTAGCGAAAACAGTTTGGCATAGTTTGTTGTGCTATATGTGCAAAAGCAGGTCTATCAAATTTCCATCATCGATCTAGGAATTCAATGAAGCTAATCCTCCTTTATAGGGTAACACACTCAATTGCAGCCCGCGTACTGGTCGATTAAGCTTTGTAAGCGAGCTATCAATGAGGTTGACGCAATAGTGGCAATAAAATACATTAAATTAAAAGGTTTTAAAATCATGAGAAAATTGTCAGTCTTGGTTTAAAGTGGTCCCCAATGAGTTGTACGTAGACCAAAACAGGTAATTACGACGGGGAATAGAGTATTGATTTTATATCCTTTTGATTAATCTAACGAAGAACAGTTTATTTTTTCTTCCACAGCCTTTAACTTTTTAAGGCTGTTGCTTGCTTTTAAATGCCCAGCTCATGTATGGAGTTCTAATTGTTTTTTTCAATAAGCAAGGATGCAATTGTATAATTTTCTTCGTCCTTACCAAATCTCTTCATGATGAACGTTTCCGTCAAGCTATTTTTCTGCCAAAAATTAGTTTTCTACTTTTATTTTTCACTACCCGCACACTCAACTTCGTTAAGTGTTAACTTGTTATAAACCACCTTTAAGCCTAGTACGCTGGTGTTGTGGAATGACCCACACAAAAGTGACAGCACGACAATAATCATGAACTAAAAATGTAGCTGTCCTTTTAGTTTTGCACTTGCATCTTGCCAGTACGCTGCTGCTGCGAAATGATGGCGAAAAGTGGGTAATTGTAGTAGATTGACATTGCTTTTTTTCGCGGTTATTTTTCGTAAAAAAAAGCGCCGCGTGGGCGATATTGAATTATTGCGGATGCGGAAGATATTATTGTTGTTGTAATGATATCGTTTTCAATGTCCTCGTTATAGGTTTTTAAAAAATTCTATATTTTTTCAATAACTACAAAATATAAATTCTGGCTGTTGTCAAATACCACATGTCACTTGTGTTACGGCTGCTGGAACTCTCCAAAAATGTATTTTTCGCTGTCTTTTCCAAGCCACCAGAATTTTTTCCAAGCAAAATTAAAAGAAAACACAACTGTCAAATTGTGTGAGTGGAAATTTTTCGTTAAACTTAACGAACCTTTGTTTTCTTCACACTAAATGGTAAGGAAACACAAGGCTGAACTATAATAGTCGAAAGCAAACGGAAGCTAATGTCGTAATTCTACGTCAAGTTTTCTTCAGTGCTGTCAATTGCTTAAGTAGCCCATAATAGGCGTGTGTATACGGAAGCGGCTGTCAAATAGTATTGCCGGTTATTTTTGTGTTGTTTCCTTATTTTCAATTGTGTTCCTATATTTACCCACGAGTTTTCTTTTTTTTTTTATTTTATTAAAATAAAATGGATCTCTCTTGTCATATAATAATTTATTTTCCTGTACTAAATTTATAAGCTCGGAAAGAAAATCATACTCCTCTACGGAAGCCGTTTTTTGATTTGAATAAATTATTTTTCTTGCAAATACAAAACACAGCTGACTGTCTGTCAAGTTTTCGTACAAAAGTGCGAATAAGATCGCTCTTTCGCAAGTGAGCGCAAGTGACAGAAAACTTAACGAAACTGAACCAAAAGCCATTATGGTCGAATAATACAAATCCCATGTATTCGCACTATTGCGGACGTGGTCGTACGGAGCAATTCGACTATTATAGTTCAGCATTTACAATTTGTATTTAAACAATAAGATAATACAGTAATTTTCTATGACAGTTTTGGGAAATGTAAAGACATAAATTAATTTTAGAAAAAAAAAGTTGACCATATACTGAAGGATTTTTCTGTTCTATTTTGAAAATAGGTTAACATGTAAAATCGTCCGCGTTCTATAACTGATGACAGCATATACATTTTTTTCTGAAATTATTAACTTTTTTTTTTCAACATAAAAAAATAACAAAACTAACAATTTCGAGCCCAAAAATTTACTCAATATTCAGAATCTATATGTATTAATCGCTGACATTTCCTGAATTATTTCTCAATGTGTATAAAGAGTGTCCCATAATTCACGCAAAATTTGAATTGTTCGCCATTTAAAAGTACAGTGATGCCAATAAAAATGGAACGCAATACAAAAGAAACGACGTATTTTCATTGTTGGGCAATATTTTAAAAATAATGAAGGTTTGCAGTCAGCAATTTTCGAACAAAATCATCTTCAGTGATGAAGCTAATTTTCATCTTGATGGCTTCGTTAATCGTCAAAATTGTTGTATTTGGGGTTCAGAAAACCCACGAGTAATTGTTGAGAAACAAATGCATTCACAACGCGCGTGACTGTTTGGTGCTGATTTTGGGCTGGGGGCATTATCGGACCATTCCTTTTCGAAAATGCGGCTGGTCAGGCAGTAACAATTAACAGTGTTCGTTATCGTGACATGATAACACAGTTTTTAGTGCCCAAATTTCAAGATATGGATGTGACCAACATGTGGGCCAGAGAAACAATTCAATTACTGCATGAGTCATGTAATGTGTAATCGGTCGTTTTTGCGATCAGAATTGGCCTTCCAGATCTTGCAATTTAACGTCATTGGTCTTTTTTTTTTGGGGTTTTTGACGTCAAAGGTATATGCGAACAAGCCCACGACCATCAATCGCTTAAAAGCGGAAATTGGGAGGTATTAATGAAATTCAGCAACATTTATGCGAAACGGTCATAATTTTTTAAAGGCTTTTACTTAACTTCGTGAAAAATTTGTTGTGTCAAAATCTTGCAAGTCAAATTTGAACCACTTTCTCTAAACTTAGAACTTTGAAATTCTCCATGCTGGTTGGGTTGTGAAGACAATGCAATATTTAGAAAGAATTTTTGGATTTTGACTTCCCCTGCCCCTTTAAGGGAGGCTTTTTCATAACGCATGATCCAATAGCCGTATTAACTTGAAACTTTATATGTCAATAGATAAGTCGAAACTATTACACATCTAATTAATACTTTGTACCGATTCGTCCTACAAGGGTTGAAAAAAGGGGGTGCAAACTTTTCTATCTCGACCTAACTACGCTCAACTTGCCATTATACTCATAAATATATGTAGGTCAACTCAAAAAATCCTTTTAATTGTTAGGCAATACTTCACCGAGTATTTTGAGCTAACATTCATCTTTCTAGTCCATCCAGAGGCCTAGATATAATAAATTGAAAATAGATCTTATTCGGCCAAATGCGAAAAAAATTGCTATCTCGATTGCGGTTGTGCTTAGGAAGGGTAGTTTCATTTGCGTTCTAAAAATAGAATTGTCACAGCGGCGGATTCAGAATGTATGATCATTGTCATTATGTATGGCGTAGTTGAATTTGATGTATGTAATATGGATATGGATAAAACAAACTATGTACATATGTACGTATATAGGAGTTTGTGATGCGTAAATATGTAGGTATGCACATGCACCATCGTACATACTTATATTTGAGATCTGCAGCTATGGAAAGTGTATAGGTAGGTACGCGTAGAAATATCAATCAAACCATACCTGTCGCGAATTTTCATTTATGTGAAATACATACCTATTATGTCCATTGACTTAGGACTTTGAAATTTTGCATGCTGATGTTTTAGTTTTGATGATAATACAGTAAACTACTTATAGTAAAAAAAAGCTTTTGTGAGTATGTAGGTAGATATAAAGACTAAAAAGCAAAAAATAAAATAATAGTTTAAAAAACTAAAAAAACGCTTTTGTAAGTATAGGTACCTACTGCACTAAAAGCTAAAAAATAAAAATTAACCAATCTATTTTGAAGGTTTATCCTGGAAGGGGCTTAGTGTAAGCCATGTTTGTAGTTATGGATTGTATTATTTCAGTGTAAACTACACAAACATGGCTTACACTAAGCCCCTTCCAGGATAAACCTTCAAAATAGATTGGTTAATTTTTATTTTTTAGCTTTTAGTGCAGTAGGTACCTATACTTATAAAAGCGTTTTTTTAGTTTTTTAAACTATTATTTTATTTTAATAAAAGAGTACCTACGTACTTGCCAGCAAAGCTGTGGCGGCCAATTTGTCCGATGTTTAAAATTTAAGCTTTTAATTAAAAATCTGTTCGGATGCTTAAAACTTGAAAACGGTTGGACAAAATTGGATACACCCTTCTGCGGATTTGTTCGGAATTGATATGCGAAGGTTTATGAAAAAAAAAGTCTGAAAATTTTCAACAGGTGGCGCTGTAGGCGCACATTTCGATATCTTGAAAACCACCGACTCGATTGAGCTCAAATTGACCAAGGGGCTAAAAAAAAAAGGGCTACTAAAAAAAAAGAAAGCATTGAAAACTGTATATCTTGAAAACCACCGAATCAATTAAGTTCAAATTTACAGACAATCTTAGGCATTGGCCCAGAAGTGTTCCCGTGAAGGTTGGTCAAAATTGGCGAAATGGACATGGCCCCTCTCATAAAAAAAAAAACTTCTCCTATATTTTTTGTTTTGTTCGTATTCCTGTATTTCAGGTTTCGGCAAAAAGAAAATTTCAGAAAATCGATTTAATCTCATTTTTCGCATTTTACGAAAAAACCTTTTTATCTAAGACCTAGGGTAGGTACATCTAATTAATAAATTAAAGAAAAGATAAAAATAGCTTTCATTTCTCATAGTCATATTCACAACTTTGTGCTCCGAATACGATTTTTAGAAAAGATGTCAAAAGACCATTAAACTTCCCACAAATTGAATGCAATGGCGGGACCATTGTCAAACAAAAGTTGTAAAAATACAATGATGTCAAAAGTATCAAAACACCAATGCTCTTTTAAATTTCATTAAGGGGCTTCAAAATGTTCTTAAAAAATAGCAATCTGTAAAAAGTTGAATAACGAATTATCAACAACGAAACGTATTTCATTTCGACAGCATAAAATACTTTATACATATTTAAAAAAAAATAGTTTCCCATCTCTAAAAAAAATGATAAAAATCACTGTATACCTTGGATATTCTGTACCTATATAAAAGCAAGCCGATAATTTGATTCCTCAACTAAATTATAGGAAATATCTTTCCAATAAATTCCCCCTATTTCAGTGATGTTACACAAGTTCCCCCTTCCGCGTTATAAATTGCAACACTGCCATAACAATCAGGGGAGAAATGTAAATGAGAATACTCTTAAATTTCGTAATTTAATAGCCAATACCCGTTTATATTTTTTTTATAACCAATTTCCATGTCTCTGCATATACGAAGTGTGCTCCTGATAATGAAATGGAATTTAAGTGCCGCCAGATAAGATGTGGCGGTAGAAAGCGAAAGCAGACTGCCACACCAATGTTAACAGAAACACAAAGTTAAATACCAAATCGAACGAAACCGGCTGGCTTAAAGTCGAATCTGTCTTTTATCTGGGTAGTAGGTACGAAAATAACGCACTTTCCCTTTCGCACATTTGGGGCTTTGATCGCGTGATCTTTTTGTTGGACATCGCGATTTCTATCAGAACATTTCATTGGCTTTTTAATTACAAAAATATTGTTTGCTTCTAATACATAGACCGGCTGGTACCCGTACCATGGCTATGGCTGAGCATAAAAAAAAAGTTATTGAAAAAAAGAGCCATAATAAAAATGTATTCTCAATATCCGCTGTGTGGTTGTAGACGTTGTCTGGTCAGTATAGGTTCTATCTTCGTCCCTTTTTTTGTCTTTGATAAAATTACTGGCCATGTAATCGACTTGATTACTATATAGATATACGAGAAGCAGCGCCTATTCATACGTACCATTTACTTTTAGCTATATCTATTAGATATCTTTTTTTTTTAGGTTTGGGTCAGAAGAACAAAAACAAAAGCAAGCTCATGATGATATCGATAGCAAAGAGGAAAATTAATATCGTTCTCTGTTTTCACACTTCATTTGTCGTTAGCAGGCACACAAGAGATAATAGATACAAGCGCGAGGCGAGAAAGTTGTTGCAAAAAAAAAAGAAAACCTATCTATTTTGTTAATTAATTCCAGTAATTTAGAGTTCAATAGCCGCATGGTGTCGGATGAATTTGTAGGAGCCAGTGCTCCCCAATTTAAACTGAGAGTATAGTTATCTCCCTAACAGTGTAGTACATTATGTAGGACTGTAGGAGTAAGTACTACTCCTACTCACTATGCTTATAATGCTGATAATTAAGGGGGATAAGTTACCTTGTTTACATATGCAGTTTTATTGGAATTTGGTTTTAAACTGAATTCCATAAATGTGCGGATTTCGAAGGATACACTCATATTCAATTAAGCGAATCCATGGGATTGCGATAGAGTTATGTGGGCGATTAATTAATTGCGGTCGTTCGGGAAGGCGTTTAGTTTCGGTGCCAATGGTGTAGTTAACCGGTGTTTGGATATAAAAGTGGATTTCAACTTATGGAAAGTGTAACAACCGTGAAACAGTTGATAATAATGCGATTTTTATGGCTGCATTGCAGGGTTTACCAAATAGCTATATTATGCTGCATGTGAAAGACTTTACTACTTTGTACCTGTTATGCAAATGGTACTTATACGAAGGAGCATTATGGCTAATAGGTGCTTTAAACCAGTAAAGTTGTGAGTCAACTTTGAAAACTGACTTTCACTGACTTATTTCTTTCAACCCAAGGCAATCCCTATATAAAGGAGACAACTCGTGGGATGTCTTGAAAAATATGGCTCTTAGGGATATTTATTTACGACTGTATTCTATAAAACTCCTCTCCTGACTTGACAGAAAAATACTTTAGCAAGCACTAAATAACTTGCAACTTTATTCTGTTTTGTAGATCGGGTTTGAAATGAAAGTTGAAGTCATTTTAAGGCGTAGTAGAGTCAGATTAAGTCTTTAACAAGCTTTCAAGTTGTATATCTGTCCCATTGTAATGTCGCTGAAATTGAGAGTCCCTTCTCGATGACTTTGCATTCACAGTCTGACCCATCTTTGCCGCTTTCGTTCCAATATTTGTGCTTGCAAACGCGCTTGCAAACATACTAAAATAACTTTCGAAAATGTGAACGAGCGCGTTGCGATTGTAAGGTACCATATGCGATGGTTCACACAGCAAGTTATGAATTCTACTTTCGCCTGGCCAAATCTGGATACCAGGGATCGAATCGACGCATCCGTGAACGTTCACGGAATCAACCGATTTTACAAGCGAAGCAAAAACAAATTCAATCACGTATTGCCCATTTACAAATGAAACGATTCAATCCTGATCATAGCGGGTTGAATTCAAATTGAAGTCCCTGTAGGGCCATTTAAAGTAACTCGATGGTCCCTAGCTTTCCCAGCTAAAGCATACATTCCATTATTGACATAAATATACGGGATACAAAAATGTCAATCATCCTTAAAGAACATCAACTGATGCTTTTCTGGCAAAGTCGAGTTGTACAGCTCGCAAAATTCGCTGTTTAAACTCCTCCTCCAAAGCCCATCAACACAAACGGGACCAAAAATCACTCGAAGAATTTTGCGTTCGAAACGACCAAGAAGATATTCATCCACCTTTGTTAACTTCCGTGCATCTGCGCCATAGATCAGGACTGGGCTGATGAGGGTCTTAATCTCCTTAGTGTGTCTTGGCAAGACCTCACTTAGTCAGTTGCCTTTTTAGTTCAAAGAAACATCGGTTGGGAAGTGTAACTCTTCGTTTGATTTCTGCTGTGGTGTCATTATCAGAGTTTATAGCAGAGCCGAGGTAGACAAAGTCCCTAACCAGTTCAAAGTTGTAGCTGTTTATCGTGACATTCTTTCCGATTCGTCGATGTTGTGTGTGCCTTCTTGTTGACCGCATATATTTTGTTTTACCCTCATTTAGCACTGAACTCATTTTTGCCGCTTCTGTGCTAAGCTGCTAATACCAAAAAGCACCAGTGACAGCTCGCTGTGTTCTGCCAACGATGTCGATGTCGTCAGCGTATGCAAGTATGTAGTTGCACAGACTTTTGGACAATTATGCCGCTGATCCCCCTTTACACAAACGAGTGATGGAAGGAGTAATGCTGAGTTTTCCTGTAGGATTGGTCAGGCTTGATCAATTTTGTGACAGCTTGGGCATTCTGTTATCAAGAGGACTGAACTTGATGTCAAAGCTAAGTTGTCAGTCTTTAATTCGGTGTTTGTTCCAACTCTTACCATGAGGTTTGGGTAATGACCGAAAAAATAAGATCGCGGATACAAGCTGCCGAAATGAGATTTCTCCGTTGTATTGCTGGTGTGACTCATAGAGATCGCATTAGAAATACCAAACTCAATGTCGAGCAGCTACTTCTCCGGACGGAGCGATCCATGCTTCGGTGGTTTGGTCATGCTAAACGCATGTCCCCGACCAGGATCCCACGACGTGCTATGGAATCCGTATCATTGGGCAGGCGTCAAAATCTTTCCTCTACCCGTATGGAGATTGCCCTTGATGATTCAGAGTCGATGGCGGAGGATCGAGAGCTATGGAGGGTCCACTTGAGCAACCTACACAGAATGGATAATCGGGCCATTGAAAATTAATGAATGAATGAATGCCGATGATGTTGGCTCGTGAGTTTCGCAGAAGTGGAAAAAGTCACATGGCAGCGCATCACCTTGTCTAAATCCTTTTTTGACATTAAAGGTATCTGTGAGATTGTTTTCGACCTTTATAAAGCGAGGGATGATAAAACTAGACACGGCTATGTATAGCCCGTCTCTATAAATGCTGTCATATGCGGCCTTAAAATCCATAGGTAATTATGGTGAGTATCGATTTGGACTTCTTGGGTTTTTTCATGAATTTTAGAATACGTCTGGCCTAGCCACGAAAAACTGTTGTAGTCCTTTCGCAATCTGTCTGTGACCGATGAACGTTTCAACTTTGAACGTTTTTGATTGACAACTAAAAACGCATATACCTACTGGACGGGATCCCTACGTTATTCCCTTTTCCAAAATCCCATTGGACATAATTTCTCGTTTTTTCTTCTTCTCTTTTTCCAAAATCTCCCAAGACGAAATCCCCTATGACAAAATCTCCCATAAGCAAACTAAACCTTGCATATACCAAACCTTCCACCCACTTCAAATCCTACAGTGACCCCAAGAAGGGGGGTTGCAGGGGGGCAGCATGTCCTCCCCAACGTATCTCACTTTTTAACACCATTTTTAGGTGTCGCTGCGACAGATTTAATAACACCAAATCTAAAAATGGGAGATTTTGCCCCTGGGGATTTTCTCTTAGGGTCTTTTGGAGTAAGGAGGGATTTGAAAAAGGCATTTTGGAAAAGGAGATTTCATCACCCCTACCGGACTGATAAGCCAAACTACTATACATATCGAGGCAAAACGCATTTTTGGAGTAAGGCCCACTGGCATTTTAATTCATTCTACCAGATGGACTGGAAGAAATTCCCTCTGTTAATATTTTCCTACGTTTACCGTTCCGCACACGCGGAATACGTCAAAGATGAGCCACTGAAATACCAGATGATCGAAGGAATACAATTCAATCCGGATAAGTACTAGTTTGTACCTAGCTGCCATAGTCGAAGTGACTGTGAAGCACAAAGTACCACTTATACTTGAAGGTTTTTCGGTAAAACTAACCAAAAGGATCTTTATAAAGGTTTGAAGAGATAATCACCATCAGTGAAAAAGTGTCCATGGTTTTCTTTGTATTTAAAAATGACATCAATTCATGTTCATGTTTCTAAGACTTGTTAGTCATGACTTCTTATACTTCTTTTATTTTTGTGACAAAATCAACCACTCAAAAACGCTGTCTCACATACAATGAGACCATCACAGCAAGTTCTAAATTAATTTCAAACTTATCTGTCCCCAATCCCAACCCAAGGATGTAACACAACTTCGTTAGCCAACTACTTCTACTGATGCGGTTTCCATTAACCAAAAATCAACTCACAAATGAACAACATGTTTGAGAACCATTTCAAAAGTTCTTGTGTCAATATCTAAATAAAATTCACAGATTTTCGGCTACCGAAACTACATGTTTATCCTTCAAACTTTCATCACTTTAAAACTAGTTTCAAAGTTTTACAAAATGTTCATTCAAAATGTTTCAGAAAGAATACTGGGCTTTGAATAAAATGCGCTCAACTTTTTCTTCCGAACACCGCTGTCGGTTAAATTTTCCCTGTCATGTGCGGTTTGTGTCATTAAATTTCACTTTGGAGTAAATTTTTGTTGCCAACTTTTAGTTGGGTGGCATCCTCTGGTATAGCATTCGACTTCATAACAAATTGCATAAAAACTTCAAATTGTTTCCTTCATAAAAGATCTCATCAAAACCGCACTTGTTTCTCACTGCCACAAATTAACCGCACCCAAACAATAGGCGATCCACATTCAAAGTAACACAATCCACCTCACCAGACGTTGATATAATTACTTCAGCATAATAGGTAGTTCTGTGTGAGGTCGCATAGTGTATAGCTATAGGTGTTATGGCAAGCCCACTTAACTAATTTCTCTCTCAATTTCCATGAGGGAAATTCCTGCAAAGACCTTGCACTGCACACTGGGAAACAGCAAACCTTCGTTTTAGCAACGAATGCCTTCTTCCTGCATATTATATAATCGGTGCCATGATACATAGTATTTGTGTTTATTTATTTGCCAACACCAGGCGGATTCGACTCCATCCACGACTGCGATGATTATGATGGAGTTGTATCTATATCGCTTCGATTTGCTGATATGCAGAAATGCACTTAGTTTCATTCCCTTCCGCCAGTGGTGCAGTTTGGTTTTTAAATTCACTCCACCGATATTCGATTCGCCGCTTCCGACATTCGTTGAAATTCAATAACTTTGACTTTCCGCTGCAGACTGGTTGGCGCTGGTTGGAGGGAAAATCGAAAAAAAAACAAGTACGAAATGTTTTCACCATACTTTCGATATTGCATGTTCATTTCCTGTGGTGGTGCCGCCATTGCCTAAATCAACGAACCATCCTATACCTAAAATATTCACATTCTCGTACATAGTTGAGAGGCACAAATGGGTTTCAATTTCCATCCTCATCATCGATATCCGTATCTCAATGAATGTGGCAAAAAGAAAACGTGATTTATGCATCACAAATCAGAGAAGAGAGAACGAGTCGATATACGAAAAAGGTTAAGCCCATTAAACAAGGTCAATTAGGTAGCCATAGCAAATATGTATCTATCTGCAAGACAACACGTGCGCTCCATCGGAAATTAGATACCGAAAAGATTAAACAAAGCAAGAAAAAAAAACATGCTTCGACCGGATGGGGGCCCAAACTCAATTGCAGTTCATTAGCACTTTTCGGCAGCTCCTGTGATATAGTGACCACAAATAGTAGCGCACAGTTGTTGTTCCTTGAATCGGAAGGACAACCCTTTGTGACAAAGAGAGCCACAAACGGAATTAGAAACTTGCCATTGGTTTGTACCGTTGTACTTTGCCACAAATACCCAAGAGCTCAGCTCCTCTGTGGTGGTCGTGGTCTGTTGCGAAATTGTTGAAATTAATTATTTTATGTAAATTAAATCATACGGTGTCGTGTGAGCGAGGGTGATTGAACCGAAACGAACCAAACCAAATCGTGTTGTCTATAAATGTTTAACTTACGCTGACCTACTAAGTCCAGAAACTGTAGGTGGTAGGTACCCTCTGTACTTGTGAACTGAATAATGGGCTATGTGATGTGACTCATTGCAAGAGCGATGTAATTGTGGGAATTCAAGGAGTTAATGGGGCCTATAAGGTGGTTTTCCAAATGAGTTATGTCGAATGTATCTTAATAACATAATTGTGTGCTTGTGCGGTTTCCTGTTGGTTGTGGGAGTGCGATTTGGTCACCCGCTTTCGAATACGACCGTGAGATATTCCCATCGTGCTCATCTTTTGTCTGATCATTGTTCGGACCAGATGAAGCAAGTGTGGTTGCACTAGTTGTGTGGCAATCGTAGCATAACTACTATTAAATTTAATATTCAAATCGAAATTTGCATTTAAATATGTATTACTCAGGGCGCAGCAGCGCAGTGGTTAGTGTGCTGGACTACTGTGCGAGGGATCCCAGGTTCGATCCCCGGAAAAACACAAAATTACATCTTTCTTTTTTCTACTGCGCCACCTTTCGCGAACGTCTGACAAACATCCGAGAGCATGACTGTCCTGAAAAAGCTTCTCAATTCAGCCGTTCGGACTCGGCATAAAATTGTAGGTCCCTTCCATTCGTCCCAAAAATTGAAACTCACACAAACGAATGATTGCGAGAAGCTAGGCCTAGGGTGTCTTCCTAAACAGGCTTACATGGCAATAACTCTTTTAAATTGAGGAAATTAATTTTCAAAATCCGGGGTCGAATAACAAAGTTCTTCGTCGGTAATTTGGTCCTTTAGAGCTCTATTTCGCAACGCAAAATCGGACAATTTAGACGATAAGATGGATCTTTGGCTTAACGTAAAAAAATAATAATAATTGTCACATTTGGCGTAAAGATAACCTACAAGAGGGTTGTAAAATGCATTTAGGTATGCGTATTCCTACAAATGCATTCCACATTGTTGGACCTTATTTGACGTCAAGTTATATGTAATCGTACGAGGTTTAGTTCCTAGGAGTACAGTAAAAATTGCATATACGTATAAAAGCGATGATAACTGAAGAGATTGGACAGGTGACTAGTCTTTTTGAATGAAAGTAGACGAAAAATTCGGAAAATGTGGAAAAAGTTAAACGAAACAAAATGATTAACGAAAGACAGAGATCAACGCAAAAACACATTTACAAACAAAATTAATAAAAGTGAAGTCAACAAATTTTAAAATTCACAAAATTTAGGCTAGACACTTTTACTGTCTATCGGTCGGTTACAATTGTCAGTCTTTCGACTGTAAAGGTGGGTGTCCATTTGAGAGTAAAAATGCTGCGAACAGTTCTCGAGAGCAAACTCGCAAGTGAACACCGTTTTGAGAGTAGTTCGCGCTTTTTACTCTTTTTTTTCATGTTGTATTTATTTATTTATTTTGGCAACAACCAAAAAAAGAATCAAATTTGAATGTAACATATCGTATCACAATTGAACTGTCAGATAGACACGCAACGTAATGCCATCTATTACCGATCAATGGAGAAGCCAATTTTGTTTCATGTGTGGTGGGTGGTGGCGCTGTCCACGTTGACTGTGCCTTTTGATTCAGTTGCGCAGTTTCTTCATTCGTTGCTGTTTCAGCGTCCATATTACACTTTGCGAATTCGTGTTTTGTTCGATCGAATAACGTTTGCCGGCCATTGCGCATTACAGATTCGTATTTCTTCATTGCGATTTTGTGAGATTTTTGGTGAATTAAAATTGATAATGAGAATATACAGAAGAATAGAAATGAGTGTATGTATTCATATTGGACTATTTTCATTTCACTTGAACAGTGGCGATTGAGCGATTGAGGCATTTTGCGAATTTGTGCTGTGTTGCATTGTTGGTTTGCTATTGGGATTTGTCTGTAAGAAGTGGTACGTTTCTATTGGTGTTTCATTGTTTTCAAATTTTCTATTCGGGATTTCATTGTATTGCAGTTGTTCTTCATAATGCCACCAACGAAAATATCTAATTTAGGCCGACGTTCAGCTGATGCACGAGCAGTGTCGACTCATCGTGCGAATATGAGTCAAGAAGATAGAGAGATTGGAATGTAATTTTTTTGATTTAGTTTAATAGTACAATGCCGCCATATTTAATTCAAAACGTCATCTGCTGGATTATGACAGTTGAAGTGGGATTGTTAGAATTGCATTGTCTTGCAATAGTTTCGTTGTATTTTTGGGTGGGACGAAGTCCGCCGGGGCCGCTAGTAAAGCATAAAAAAACACCAAAAGCTAGTTGCAAAACATAGAAATGATAAAGAAAAAATTCGAGTAAATCTTGCAGCGAGATGACTAAGACAGTTTGCCACTTGACTTCTGGGAAATAGTTTAAAAATATTTAAACCGTCGGTCGCGCCGCCGCGAAATAATATAGTTTGCGAAATGAAAACCGCGAATTAACAGGCACCCGTTTTTATCACTATCGGAGATTAGCTCTCAAAATTTCAACACTGTTCGTACTTTGCGAATAGCTGTCGAGAGTCCACATATGGCAAAACATGAGCATCTTCAATTTGAAGATCTCAAGAGCAGGGCCTTCACTGAGTTGACGACGACGATCTACCAGTGGTTTAAACGAGCATTTCTTTTCCGCTCTTCTTTCATTTTTAAGAACAGCGCTAATAATAAAAGCAGCTGCAACCTTTCACTCGTAATACCATGTTCCAACCAACGTGATTGAGCCGAAGTGATTTATAAATCACAAAAGCCGTTTCCACCGAACTTTACGTGTTTTATTTAGACATTTCTGTTAATTCCTGAAACTTTTCTTTCCATACTAGTCTTTTCGAACCAATTTGACTTTTTTACTTGCTTCCGCTTTGCTTTTGAATATATCTGACAATATGAGAATATGAATAAAAACAACATCGTTTCGATACTAGCAGTCTCTGTCTATTGTCACAGATATGATAGAGACAGCTTTAGTGAAAACGATGTCGCTCGATCGTTTCTAGTTTACGTGATCTGGCCGCTGATAACTAGCAATATAAATATCAAATGGGCACGGTTATGAGAGTACTCATTCATTCATTAATTTTCAATGGTCAGCTTGTCCATTAAGTGGGTCGCGGGTGTAGGTTGCTCAAGTGGACCCTCCATAGCTCTCGATCCTCCGCCAAATCATCAAGGACAATCCCCATACGGGTAGAGAAGAGATTATGAATTTGATCTAACCATCTCATCCTGGGTCTACCTAGGGGACGCCTGCCCGATGGTACGGATTCCATAGCACATACTTTCAGGTAATAAACTCTCGTTCTACCAAAGAACTCTCGACATTAAAAATTCAAAAATATTACTCTCAAATGGGCAGCCACCCAAGAGCCAAGACTAACTCTCGAGAATTTACTAGCGAAAGTACCACTCTCAAATGGACTGGACAGGTAAGGTAGCTTAAGGTAAGTTATCAAAATTGCGCCAAAATTGAACGGTGGTCAGATGTTGATTGACTAGCTAGCTCGCTGCTCCACTGAGATCGCAAACACTTCAGCGAGATTTTAGATGTCAAAAAAGAACCTGTGCTAGTTAATATAATGTGACGTGACATGATTCGTTCTAAATCATACTTCAGAAAATTGTGCGAAACTCACAAGGCAGGGCACAATTTTTCACAATTCCCTAGCTTTTAGGAGGTCACTTAAATGCTTAATAATTTAATGGTTGCTCATCCACAAAGTATTCGTTTCTTTTCTTAAATTAAAAATAATATTTGAAACACCAAAAAAAAAAAAATATATATAAACTATTATTTAACCAAAAATTGGTAGGTAAGTATTAGGGTTATGATTCAGTTTTCACAAATTAATAAGTCTAAGTACCTATCCAATTTTACAATAGCTTGTCAGCTTCTGTCACAGGAATTTAGTTTATTTTTTATCCGCAAACAATCCGCCAGCAATCCGTCATCTAAACAGCTAACGCCTTTTTGAATGAAGCAATCGCTTTTTGAACTACAAAAATACAAATCCGGCATGAAAAGCGATCCGCCGAGCTTTTGGGAATAAGCACTCTGATGAGCGCATCCATCAGATCGGAGTAAATAAACCTCACATTTCTTTACTCTTAATCAAATGACACTGTCAGACGACAACACGTTCTTTTTCTTCTTTTCTCAAATTAACCGTTATTTATTTCACTAAGGAAAATTTAATCATTTGTGCTAAAGCTTTAGCGCCAATGGTTAAGTGCCAATTTTCGTATATGGGGTTTGACATCTTTTATTTAACGTTATAACTTGTCAGGGGGGAACGAAAATGTTTATAGAAATCTCCTGCAAATGAAGAAAACACTTTAAACTATACATACAGTCTATTCGTAGGTAGGTACCTATTATTGACAAAATAATAATGAATCATGTTGATGTATGTAATAACCACACATTTAGTAAACACTCATCCAGAAAGTGTCGACCAGGGTTACCTTTGGGCACCTTAGTGTCAATTAGACACCTTTTCGAAGACTCAGACACCAGGACACCTCTTTTTAAAAATAGCCGATTTTGGACACCTTTTTGGAATTTAGAAGCTTTTGCAATAAACATATAATTTGTTAAAAAAATGATCCCTTATCTTTGACATGATTTGTATCTTTGTATTTGAATTCCCAAATGTTCTTTGTACATACACATAGCGAAGGTCTACAAGTACTGATTCCTGACATATTAGCCGTTCGAGTTCTAGGGACCTTGAGTATTACTAAATTATTTCAAGCCTTCGCCCTAAACGCCTGAAATGAATGACTTAATTGGTTCATTATAATAAGGACTGGCAGAAATGTGCCAACATACTCAAAAAATATAAATATGTACCCCAAACTCGAATTAGATAATCAGTCGCAATTTTCTTGTAATGTCGTTTTGTTTTAATAACTATAAGTTTGTATGGGACACTTTTTTACCTCGCGGACACCTTTTTGGACGCTTTACAATATTTTTCGGAGGTAACCCTGGTGTCGACTCAAAAAAAATAAACAATTCATTTCTCCATTCGACCAGACATGACCTCATTTCCGATTAATAGCAGCTATACCACAAAGGCATCTATAAAATAATGAATTTAATATCGACATTTTGACAACGTCACCATTTAAACGTTTATAACAATCTGAAACCTATAACCGATACTGAACCCACACGGTTTGTCACGTTTCTCGATATAATCAAAGTTTCCAAAAAAAAAATACAAACGCCTCCAACAACTCTGCAAAAGCCATTGTATAGAAATGTCATCTTAAGGAAATTTCTGTCACTCACACAAAACTATCACCTATCCACCCACACCCTCCCTCATACGGCTGACTGACCTGGCAACTTGACAGAGACGTCAAAGATGCACGTCATCTTTTAAGACTTGGTTACCATGACGATGCAATGGCACATATCACAATCAGTAGAGCGTGAAAGGCAAAGCGAAAAATGACAGAAGAACTATGTACATAACGTATTTAATAAGGTGACACACAATTGAAATCATCGATTGAAATAGATTTCACCCAACAGCAAAATGTAAGCACATTACACAGTTACTGTTAAAGCCGTCTACTGTGAATGGTAGATTGAAGAAGATACCTATGCGTGATGTGCCGTCGCCATCGCGTGAATGCAGAAGCAGATTTACACGCAGATCGAGTTTGAAAAAGAAGCCAAAAAAGAGTTGACATTTCGTAGCGTTTAGTTTCTTCCGTCAAAGGTAATTCTTTTGTTTCGGAACTTTTTTGTTACCTAATTTCACTTTGCTCCAATGACCTTATAATTATGACGTTTCATCTACCATTAGGACTTGTTTACACTAAGCAATTTGACAGTTCATAACGGGGGAAGACCCGGAAAGACAGCCTAATGACAACAACTAAGTATGCATAATGTAGTTTTGTTTTTTTTTTTTACTTTGTGTCTGGTGTGTGATTAACAAAACGGTTATTTTGCTATGCTTTCTCATTGCTTTCTTCTCATCAAGTAGGTTCAGAGTGGATTTCATGTTTTGTTTTCGACAGAAGAGTAGACTTGCGTTGCGCGCATGTTGAACGCAGCCGACCGTCTTTTACAATGATTATGGTTATTAATTAAATTTGTTCTTCCTCTTTGTATATTTTATATGTATACGTGTTTGTATGTGTGTACGTTTATGATTGCGGGATCTCTATGGCACCATGAATAAGGCAATTACCGTTAAAATGATTTTCTTCTGCAAGTACGAGTGTAATCATTGACTACACAGAGAGTGAGGCTTCTTTTTTTTTTTTGTCGATGTCTATGAATATTTGTCCAAACGGTTTTGAAGTGCTTTCCGTTTCCTTTATTGAAAACTCATCGGAATGGCTTCCGTTTAGCAAGAAGCTTTCAATGGTACTTACTTCCTTTGAATTGCATTCGTTTTAATTATAAGTAGTTACCTGCAAAGAGAAGAATACAAAAATTGATTTAATGAATTATGCAAGAAGCCAGTGGTTAATTTAAAATTTTAAATTATTACGACGCATTTGAATTGCTGCTCGTGATCGTGAGAAATGGGCTTTTATTTTTAATAGACGGCTTAATTGGGGGCCCCTTAAGTCGCCGGAAGTGGGTCATCTTGGTGTGTGCGTTAGAAATTACTACGAGTAGTTTTTTTTAGAAAGTAGAAGTGATTTACGGCGTGGTGCTTGTTTCAAATGGAAATTTTACAGAAAACAATTTTTTAAAATTTTTTTCAAAATTAGCTTCAAATTTAAAGGGCCATTTGTAACGTTTTTGGTGAGTGGATTTTACGAGCAAAGCAATGGCAACATTTATTATGCAATTTTTCCTTTTTCGTTAGCAATTTTCAAAAATGTGACTGGAACTGCTTTTAGGCTGTCTCTTTGGATGGTGATCAAGATGACAAGGAAGAGCGAACTGCCCAGATAACTAGTAGCATGGAAGTGGAAGGCTAAAATAAATAGTTGAAGCAACAACCACCTTTTGAGTATCTTTGGGCCGTATGTCGGCAAAAACGCGGCAATTGTTGCCTTACAAACAGTTCATCATCTGTTTTTTTTTTTATAATTCACTAGTGCTCAAGGGTTTTTGTTCCCTTAAGATGCTAATGCACAGCCCGAGTGAATGGGTTAATAGGGAGGATAGAGAAGAGGTACTGGTGCTCATTTTAAACAATTGTGGGTTGTAGTGTAGTAAGAGGGGAAAACCGTGTGAGGCAATGCATTCCACATGCGTGTTGTTCGACTTACAAAAGAATCTATATATTTTACAGTACGTCCGAAGGTAGCCTTGAGCATTGTACTCAAGCTAAGGCCGAATAAGACCTTGTATATTGAAGCTAAGTCGGAGGGTGTAAAGTACTTCTTACATCGATTTAAGAAACCGAGACATTTCGCAGCGTTTTTGGCGACTTCATATATGTGGTCATTTCAACGGAGTTTGTCGTTGACACACATACCGATTACCGAGTATGGAAAGTCCTTCGGTTTCGTCGATGCTACTCCCATTCATGGATAATGGATGAGGGTTCAGGTTTCGCTTTAATGATAGAAGGCAGCATTGTGTTTTAGAAGCATTAATTTCCACTCTATTGGTTGTACCCCAATTCATAATGCTGTCAAGATCGAAATTTAATGTGTTTAGCATACGTTACCATTTCAGTTCCACGGCCGAAGAGCAGGGACGTGAGTCAGGGAAGGAATATGAAAAACTGAGGGTGTTATCATCAGCGAAAGATTGTATTGGATTAGAAGTAACAGACTAGAGATCATTGATGAATATTAGAAAGAGTGTCGGAGACAAAACAGAGCCCTGGGGAACACCAGCATTTATATGGTGAATTGCAGACTTGAAACCGTCCAACACAACTTGTATTGAACGGCCAGAAAGGTAGTTTCTAATCCATTGAAGAAGAGACGCGTCGATCCCATAGGCACGCATTTTCGACAAAAGAGCTTGGTGCCAAACATTGTCAAATGCTTTCGAAATATCAAACGGAACAATCTTCGTTTCACCAGAGTGATGGGGTGATGGAGAGATGGGTTCCACTTTACGGTGAGATAAGTCATCAAATCACCAGTGGACCTGCTGCCACAAAAACCCGTATTGTCGGTCATTGAGAAGTTTTCGTGATTCAAGATATTTCATAAGCTGACGATTTATCAGCGTTTCCATGACCTTGGAAATAATGGCCGTAAGTGCAATGGGTCGGTACATATTTGGTGGGTGAAGAAGAATCGCCTTTTTTAGGAACGGCCTGAACAAATGCAATTTTCAATCTACTCGGAAAGAGTCCAGAAGAGTAGGACAAATGGAAAAGCTTACGCAGTGGTTTTGCAAGCGAAGAACACCTCTTCGGAATTATGTTGGATATACCATCTGGACCAGCGGATTTGTGAATGGTAAGATCTTTTAATACTCTTGCTACTATGCGAGTGCGAAAATGTATTTGTCCCATGAAGTATTCGGCGCTCTCGAGCACAAGTAAAGAAATGATGCCATCTGGAATGTTGGAGCTTGCGGCGAATTGCGCAGCCAGCAGATTTGCTTTGTCCAAAGAGCTGACGCTGGAGTGTCATTGTAAGCGAGTGTAGGAATTGACGATGTGGTGGAGTTCTTAATATTTTTCACGAAAGACCAAAACTGTTTACTACCACTGGGACAGTGAAGTATTTGTTATCATTTCAGCGGCGGAATCCATGTCACTATCGAAGAAGCATAGTGACCAGTTAAAGCTCCCAAAAAAGAAGTTAAGGCCGTCCCAATTGGCTTTCTTATACTGCCATACCGTTTTTTTGAGAGCTTGTTCTTTAACTGTGTGGTTGGTGTACGAGAATTTAGCTGAAATGACATAATGGTCTGACGAACCTAGAGACGACACGTTACGTCAATAGAGTATTTATCAGAATGAGAGGTGAGGAACAAGTCCAATGTATTAGCGACATGATCTGCATCATCCGGAATGCGTGCTTATTTTTTAAAGGACACGAAAATGCGGCTTATTAAGGACAACGGCCGACCGGCCGTCAGCTTCAAATGATTTGTCCGTTTTTTCACTTCAAATGCTTCAAATTTACTGTTTGACGTGGCAATTTAATCAAAAGTCGGCTTCACTCTATTGAACTAAATTTCGTTGGTACAAATGAGTTCCAAGAATAAGCTGGCGTCTAAGCGCCAAATATTCAACGATTACTTTTTTTCATTTTACGAATGAGTGTTCTTGCCTCATATGCTAAATATTTACAATCCATTCAATCACCGGGCTATCAAATTGCTCAATCAACAAGCGAAATATGCCAACTGATGCAAACCCAATACGTATGTTCCCTGCTAGCACAAAAATAAAAGGTCAGGCATATTTATGGAACACAGGACAAAAAAAAAAACGGATGCGTCTAATAACCCTGCACAAACTTGCATTCACTTAATCGCGCTTGTCGGTTAACTGCTCCCCTTTTTGTGAACGTTTCCGCACTTGTCCCAAGGGCAAATTTAATTGTCCTGACCACTACCACAACCATCATAACCATCAACGGACAAAGTCTCAAAGCCGAGAAATTCCAATTCATCATCATCATCATCTGCTTCTCTCCTGCTGCATTAGGTTATCATTAGAATTGAAATCAAACAAAGCAGCGGCGCACACAGAGTACCTTTTGCCTTATCCTACCCCCCGCAGCGTCCAACCGCACATCCAACGAGAATCAAAGCACGAACGACCGGACCGACCAGGTAGAAGTATGGATATTTGCAGAACTGATGATGATCTCAGTCTCCAATCATGCAAGTTGAAATCTTATCTCTGGATGTTTATAATTAAAAAGGGATGCCCAGCCGGGAGGGCAAGTAGTCTCAGCTTGAGTTGGCAAAGCGTGCAGCAGCAAAGAACATGAAAAACCAAACACAAACGTACATATACCGAAAGGTATCATTTGAAACAGAAATAGAAGGAGGATAAGTGAATTGGTCAAACCAAAGCTAGAACGATGAAAAACAAACGTCAATCGTCCAGGACAGTGGTGTTGGTGCTGGTGCTGGAGCTGAGCCCCTGAAGGCGAAAACAGAAACGACAAAAAACTGAAATGGAGGCAACTGGCCAGCGTGCAACGTGATGTCTTGGCTTTTTGCCTTCAAAGAAATGGACGCCATCGTAAATACACACAATAAAAAAAGACGTTAACAAAAAAAAAAAGGAGAGCTACAAGAAAAAGGATATATAAACATCGCGTTGAAGAATTTTGCGTTTTATTAGCTTGTTGTTTTTGTTTTGCAGATAATTCGCGAAAGTGGAAGAAATACTTAGCGAGGAATTTGAAAATGGAGTAAATGGACTGGACGCACCTTCTTTCAGCGAACGATGGGGTTTCAAGTAATAAAAACGCAAGTTCATATAAAAAGGGTTCTCTTATAAATTCTAGACCAATAAACTTGTTGTGTGCTTGAGAATTTTGATGGTTAGTGCTGCAAGCAGAAAACTGTATACAGTACATACTGTATTTAACGTGCAAATTAAATCGAGGCGTCTAAGCATAATAGACTGTCATTGACTGTACCACGAAACTTTTGTTCTTCAAGTTTGACGGTTTCGCAAGTGATAAAGTTTATTGTTTGAGAATAGCTCAAGTTATTGTCAAATTTAGAAATTTATACAAATTTTGAAGCTCTTATCCTTAAAATAAATAAAGTTTTGGGAGAGTAATATACCAGAGTGTATGTAATGCACCTAGCATTGCCACATTTTAATGAATTATTTTAAGTAGTTCCTTGGAACATCTGCCATGGACAGGTCAGCAAGTAAAGGATGTTTTTTTCGAGGTATAGAACTTTAAGTTGGCAACACTATTTTAACTGGCGGCCATTTTGTCAGCTGTCAAGTGATTTATTTATATTTTGGTTTGGTTTGGCATTTCAACATGAATAGACGACGCCTGAACAACGCTTCCAAATTGTGTAAATTTATTTTGAAAATCATGGTTCTGTTCGTATCGTGCTCTACGTCCATTTTACGGCCAACATAATCATCCATCAGAGCAATCAATTCGATTAACTATGGAACGTTTTCGCTCCACGTTTACTCTAAATGATAATACGCATCAGAGACGTCGTACAGTGCGTACAGAAGAAGTCATTGTTGCTGTAGAGCGTAGTGTAGAGGAAGACCCGAATCAGTCTAGCCGCCATCGTGCACAGGAATTGAATATGTTTCCATCCACTTTATAGAAGATTTTGCGGAAAGATCTTGGTTTGCGTGCTTACAAAATCCAAGTCGTGCAAGAATTTAAGCCACAGAATCACCTAGCAAGGCGTAGATTCGGTGAATGGTCCCAAAACAAGATTGCCGTTGATCCCAATTTTTGTAAACGAATTTTGTTTAGCGATCAAGCTCACTTTTGGTTGAATGGATACGTCAATAAACAAAACTGCCGTATTTGGAGTGATGATAATCCTCAAGTGTATGTTGAGACACCGTTACATCCACAAAAACTGACTGCTTTTTTGACACAAAAGAGTCTATTCTGGAGATATGATTTTATATAAATCGTTCGGTGAGAAAGACTCTTGAATTCTACTTGCAAACGCCCAAGGATACGGCAAGAGCTTTATTTATTACGAAAGTAATCCTATGACTTGATCGATCGTCGAATGTTGGCTTCTAAGCCCCCTGAGTAAAATCCTTTTAAAATGTGTTGTCGCTTTTTGCTCAGAGGTCTTAATCGACAGCTCTGGAATTTTCCAACATTTCGTGGCTCAAATAGCCTTCCGGAGCGAATAGTAGTTGGATTCGTTTTCAGCTGTTAGGATTTGGAACTGCTCGAATTTGAAGCACAAAAAGTTGGGGTTCGCAAACTGAAATGCCGATGACAGTTTAAACTTTAATCACAAAACATTCTGTATGTGGAATTAACTGTGGGACTGTTTCTTCCGTTAAACTCGTTAAATGGACACAATGGATTCTATGGATTTTATGGCTTCTGCGAACATCGCAATTCGCGTACTTCCGCATTCCGTAGTATGCCTCGTTCTGATATCATGGGTGCCAATTAGAAGGATATTTCTAATTCAAATAGAAAATCTGGAAATTCGGTCAGGATTTCACGACGTGCTATGGAATCCGTACCATCGGGTAGGCGTCCTCTAGGTAGACCAAGGATGAGATGGTTAGATCAAGTCCATAATCTCTCCTATACCCGTATGGGGATTGCCCTTGATGATTTAGAGTCGATGGCGGAGGATCGAGAGCTATGGAGGGTCCACTTGAGCAACCTACACCCGCGACCCACTTAATGGACAAGCGGACCATTGAAAATGATGATGATGGATGATGATGCGGTCAGGAAATGTTGCGACGTAAAGGCTGACGATTTGGCAAGAATGGGATCGGACACATCCATACTGGCACCGATTGTAAAATTGTGTAGCATAACATAATCGACGACATAATACAGAAAGAGTCCACTTCATCCTGGAAATCTGAGGAAGACTGCGGCACCTCCCATACATTATGACCGAAACTAGATAAAATGAAAATAAATAACTTTCTGGCACTAAATTGATCCTTTATCCACATTATAACTATGGTTATTGTGTAATCACGGGACACATTGGCATTGGAGTCATGATCCGTAAATCTAGAATCGAGTTCAATGAGTTATGCCGAAATTGCGAAGATGAGGAGGAGGTGGAATCAATCCAACATCTGTTGTTATGCACCCACCCTGCAAGAATGACGCTTACGCATCCTAGGGTGCAGGTTTAAATTAAGCCGTTCGGACTCGGCATAAAAGGATCCATCCATTCGTCACAAAAATAAAAACTCACACAAACGTATGGTTGTGAGAAGCTAGGCCTTGGGTGTCGACACGCCTGTTGCGCCAACTTATTTATTTTTTTTTTATTGAATGGATCTTTTAGGTGTTAGAGTGGACGTGATGGATTTTTTTTTCGTCACATAACCTAACCTTAGGTCGATGTCACTGCTTCTGTCTAAATTATCTGATGTTTATACGGCTTTAAAGTCTAGGTTAGGTTAGGTTAAGTTAAATTCAGGGTTGTGAGGAGAAACCATCACAAGACACTAGAAACCTTAGAAACCGTGCTTTGTAAAGTCAGATAACATCAGATTTTTCCTGATTAGATAAAAATGTATGCCTGGGTTGGTTATTCAGGACGAAATCTAAAATAATACCCCAATGACTATGTTGTGAGGAACAGGTGAACTGCTGTCTGAAGTTACAGAGAGCTAAAAGCTTACGCTCATTTGTAGTCACCTCTTTTTGATAGTGCGACAATTTAAATAATGCTAAACTTTAGTCGTGTCTGGATTGCAGTTGCAGGTTCATAATACGGAAAATTACATTTTGAATTAGCCTGCCCGAAAGAGTTCGGAGGAAGTTTTCTCAATTCACTGACTTTTTGGTCAAGCAGCAAAGCAGACTGGTGGAATCAGCCACCTCTGCTACGCACCAGTCTCCCTCCCTAGTGATGGCCGCGTCAGAGGCAATGGGCAGGGGGCAGACTGTTACGGTCGCCCTCCACCTTGACCCGAAGACTAAGCTGCAACCAGGTTGACGAAAACTTACAAAAGATTTGACTGCCTCAGTCACCACCAAAACCCTCTCAAAGAGGTAGAGGTTGCAAATTGCAACAGTCCTAAGGTAACAAAGAACTGTTTAGGCCACTTCCTGGGGTATCACAATGGACCAAAATTATGGTCTAAGTGTGTCCCCTTTGGGACAGCCACCTTACCTAACCTAACCTAACCGAAGTTTTCTCGAAACCTGAACTCGTGTAGGGTCTTCCCGCATCCCTTGTAAGAGCTTACTTTGATTGAGTTGGCATGACTTTTAAGGTTACATCAGTTCGCCCTTTGCGTGTATTTTCTCGCAGTCACTTTCTCGATATTTATGTTTCTCCGGGAGTTTAACCTAAGACCTCTTGCTGAGTAATCCAACACACTTACCACTGAGCCACTGCGCTGTACAGTATGATTTTCGATATATACGAGAGTTTAAAGCTTTTGCCGTGAGCGAAGAGAAGCTGTTTCGCAAACTGTCGTTCCCAGCCTTTTCGTAAAGACATTTGGAAATAGGTTCCTGTCAAACATACCCAACTTCCAGCATTTTAGTATAACCTAAAAAATGCTTCAACGCATTTCAAATGGAGCACCATCATCAATTAATTCTGACGCCCAAATTCCCCAACCCCAGCATAAATCATACTCGTCGTCCAATCCCTTCCTTGATGCTATTTTCCAATACAAGTTTTATATTATCAAACTATCCCTTGAGGGCACATCATAACGTTTTATTGACGCGTCGGGTCGTTAACAAATTGAACTGGTCTGTTCCGCACTTACAGCCATGCCGGAAGTCAAAGGAATTCTCCATTTTACCACATTGCTAAAAAACTCGTACAATTAAAAAAAAAAAGGATTTTTTTTTACAAAAATTGAGGCCAAGTTGTTATTAACTAAAGTCTGTTGAAATGAAAAGAACCACCCGGTGTGGTTCAGCTCTGGGCTTCCAGTCAAGTATGCAACTATACAAGCACAAGTGGCTATGATCTATTAGATCTGAAAAGTTCAAGGGGAGATGCAGGATAATAATATTCCAACACAAATAAGGACACCAACACAACTTTGTACGATAAAAAGCACTTTCGTGATGACCTCAAGGATAATAATAATAATAATAATCTTTTGACATTGGAATATTGTTTTTTCCTCCCTAACTAATTGGAATTACTTATTCCGAGATAATGATAGAGGTAGGGTATCATATACCGTATGAGAATATACAACAGACACTGCAGAGGAGGGAACACATTAAATAACTCCTTCGAACCATTTCTTTGGAACGAAAGGTATCCTTGAAATGGATTTTCCCCAGTTGTATATATACATGGAAAATGATAATACTGTCTGTCCTAGTTTCCACCAAAGCACACCACTTTCTCATGTTCTCATGATTTCTGTATTCCTTTCGTTTGTTTATGCAGTTCTATGAGTGTGACTATGACTGTGACTATAACCATCGGGAATATCTAAACAGATATTTAATTTCGTGGAAAAATGCAGAAGCATTCTCTCTCTCCATTTCCGTGTTGTGTTTTGTTATTGTGTTTGAAGTGCGCTGCAGCAGCAGCCCCACCCCAACGACGACACCGTCGGTTGTCTAGAATAAAATAATGAAATTTGAATTATTTTCTAAAAGCTACTCGTACATGAACGTGTGCGTGTAGTTGTGTGCGCATACGAAACGAATGCGTTTTCTGTCAGTCACGTTCAATAATGTTAACGAGAGGAACGGGCAGCAGCAGCAGCAGCAGCAGTAATAAATTCTGTAGCTGCCAAATTGAATTTTAAAACTCAAAATGTGTAATCTTTCCTTGGGCGTGACAGCCTCAGCGCACAAGAGTGTGAACAATATGTCTGTGCACTGTGCAGATGAAATCTGTGCCCCCACGTACAGTTAGTACATAGAGAGATGGTTAACATGTTCAAAATGAAATTATCGTTTTGATAATTGACAATTGACCTACAAGTACTTTGTTGTCACTTTTTCTCTAATTTGTGGTTAAGGGTTGTTTGCGATGATGAATGTTAATTGTGCGGTCAGAAATACGTTAAGATAGCATTACAGTGTCAGTGTGTATGCAATTTCGTTGTACATAAATGTATTCATGCCCACATTCATTTTTATCACAAGAATGCTGCCAAGTTTGCATGGAAACGTGCCTTTCGTATAAAATTAAATAAAAATATTTATCTCATTTTTCATGTTGTGTTTATTTTGTTTGTCGGTGCGCGTTGCGCTCATATTCATTATGTAAATATGATAAAATTGTTAGAATTCACATCAAGACAAACTGCATTATGTTGACCTTAAAGTTGTGAATAGAATTTTGTTGCAAATAAAATAGTTCAGTGTTTACGATAACGTTTGTCAATTAATTCGTTTGTTGTTCGCATGAACTGACGTTTATGTAGTTGCAGGCGATTTGTAAATGTCAATGAAATTGAAATTGAATTGCGTTCAGTTCAGATTTTAACCTGAAAATTGTGATTGTGAATAGTTAGCGAGACACGCTTCTCTGTGAATGTCAGTAAAACATTTTTGTATACGTAGGTCTAGGCAGGTACTTTTGGAACCAAAGAAATCCAATCAATTGGCAGTCAGTCGTGTCATTAGAGCGCGGGTGAGGGTGCAATTGTGCGTAGTAGGTATGGACGTGTTAGGTGATTGTTTATGGTCGGAAAGGTAAAATGTTGACAAGGATACAGATTTTGTGAATTATAAAAAAGGTCGTCGCTTATTTCCACTCCAAGTTTTGATGAATGACACTAGATGACTAGCGACGAACTCACGTCAAACTCTATGTACAAAAAATGATAATGTATAAAGTATAACATTATATGGTTAGGACGAGTTACAGTTAGTTCGACTTTTTTGTTATATAGTGTTTGGCATTCATTTGAAGTGTATGTCGTTAGCCTTGTAGGTTGTAGCTGTCAATGAACCCCTGGGGCCCTGGCAATATGTTCAGTACCTATGGCTGTTGTGTGGAAGGTTTTTTTTTTGTAAGAGAAATGAAACAATTGAAAACTATGTCTAATTTTAATTTACTAATTCATTTATATTTAACTTTTTACGTACACACCTATAACTGTTATTAACAAATCAAGAGAAAATAGTCGGAATGCAAGCAGGTTAATTGTAGCAGCATATGAAAACTAAAATACATTTTTTAATGCTACGTTCTAAAAACTATTGCTTGTTGTCTAATAGTCTAAGAGCCCGCTGCAAATTTTGGGTGTGGATGATAACCAAAATAGATGAGTACCCCTAAAAAGTTTGGAAATTTCTTATTTCAAAAATGAAAGTCTTGCAGCCGGTGGTGGCGGCTCAGGTGAGTAATACTATGTTAAAAACTCAATTTTTTTGAAACTTGTACGTAAGTAAATAAATGCGTCTGGCAGGGGGTTGGCCGCGTCTAAGAAGTCTTGGACCCACATATTCGTGTTTGGCAGATCAAGCTCTTTATTTTGGCATTAGTCCCAAGTGGTTATACCAAAAATTCAAAAAACGGATTTTTTTCCGATTTTTAAGGGCGTCTGGCAGGGGGTTGGCCGCGTCTAAGACGTCTTGCACCCATATATTCGTGTTTAGGACATCAAGCTCTACATTTTAGTGCCAAGCTTAATTGGTTATATCAATTAAAACAAAAACGGGTTTTTTGTCGTTTTTTGAGCGCGTCTGGCAAGCGGTTGGCCGCCTGCAAAACGTCTTGGACCCACGGATTCGTATTTAGGGAGTAATTTCCTTTATCTGGAGACTAGTTTCAAGTGGTTATCACAATTATCCCAAGTTTCAAAAAAATTGAGTTTTTAACATAGTATTACTCACCTGAGCCGCCACCACCGGCTGGCTGCAAGACTTTCATTTTTGAAATAAGAAATTTCCAAACTTTTTAGGGGTACTCATCTGTTTTGGTTATCATCCACACCCAAAATTTGCAGCGGGCTCTTGGTCTATAACTTACGATAAGTTACGAGAGAGTGATCATTAAATGATTGTTGTCTCAGTTCAAACTAAAACAATGTGTGTCGCTGGTTGGGTTTGACCCTGACAATTTTTACAATCGTTTTACACTACAATATTATGCTGTGAATCTTCGATCGCATCCTCTTTCTGAGATGCAACATGCCTATCAGCGCGGAAAATCATGTGAAACTGCGCTTCAGAACCTCGTTGCTAGGATTGCAAGTGCTTTTGATCGGAAGGAGTACATGCTGGGTATTTTTGTCGATATTGAGAGTGCTTTTGGCAATGCGACCTTTAATAGCATGTGCAATGCAGCCCAGATATCATGGTATAGATGAAACATTGGTGTTGTGGATTAAAGCAATGCTAATGTACAGGACGTTAATAGCCGAAACGGATTGTGGCAAATGCGTCATGACAGGGGTAAACAGAGGCTGCCCTCAAGGTGGTGTGCTTTCTCCCTTTTATGTATGTGTATGGTAGTAGACTCTGCGCTTTTGGCAAGACATGGGGCTTATTTTCTTAAAAGGTCCTTTGGATCTATACTAAAATCCATCTCCGTTAAAGAGAGGTGGCTTTTGGTACCACATAAAACATATAATTCTCGTATGTCACCCACGGACATAACATGGAGTCTTCGTGGAAAGCAAGAACATTAGACTACACTACCACATGCGTCTGTCTTCCAAGCAGAGATCTTCGCTATGGCCATGCGACAATATTGTGACAAACAGGTGGACGGCTAGAAGCATATGCGTTTGCAGTGATAGCCAAGCTGCACTAAAAGCGCTGCTTAACCCTCTTACCTCGTCCAAGTTAGTGCTCGAACTCAAGCTTTCTCTGAACTTGGTCGGTAAGCTAAACACAGTCAAACTTAGGTTAGGTTAGGTTAGGTTTGTGGGCTGGCGAGGATTTTCTCCGTGCCACACTCAGGTCAATACTGACCCATTGTGATTCCATAGGGGGAAAGAGGTTATCCCTTACCCATTATAACCCTGTATTCAAATTACTTACTGTGCTGCTACATACAAACCATCTTGTTGATTTGACGAAGTTCATTATCTTGTCAATTGATGTGCTGGAAAGCTCGTCTAGGTCGTTGAAGAAGTGGCTCCCTAGGAATTTATACCCGGTATGTTGGAGACTTGGGCAGTGACATAAGAAGTGGGTTGTATCCTTAAGAGCTTCCTCATCACCGCAGCCTCTGCAAAGTTCTTCTTCCGTTAAGCCCATTTTCTTCATATGGTACCGCAAGGTGTTGTGCCCTGTTATGATACCTACGAGGGTGGACAGGGATTTCCTATCCTTCCGCATTATCTTCTCGGTTTTGGATTCATTGAAGGACGGCCATAGCATTCTTGTGGTATTACAAGTGTTTAGGGTGGCCCATCTTGCATTCGCCTCACTTGTGGCTTTTTTCCCTGCTTCAAGCTTAAGTGTGCAAGGCGGGATGTCCACAGAGGGATCAACTTGTTCTGAAACAGCTGTCGAACCTTGTCTTGCTAATTCGTCTGCTTTCTCATTGCCTGTAATGCCTTCATGTCCCGGAACCCAGCAGAGTGATACCTTGTGCTGTGTACCAAGAGCCTTGAGTTCTTCGCGACAACACCTCACAAGCTTCGGTTTTATTTCTGGTGCAGTTATGGCTTTTATTGCTGCCTGGCTGTCGATAAAGAAGGTAATACCTTCAGGTGGTATTGCCCTTACCACAGACTCACGGGCTGCTGTTGTCACTGCCAGGACCTCTGCTTGGAAAACGCTGCTATGGTCGGGGAGGCGAATCGATTTTGATATACCCAGCGATTCAGAGAAGACACCTGACCCTACCCCAGTGTCCATTTTTGATCCGTCTGTGAATACGGCTATGGTTGGTGTGTTAGGTACGAGTCCGTCTCTCCATTCTTCCCTGCTGGGATAGGCGCTAGAGAAGGGTCTTGTAAACTCTAGATAAGGCGTAATGTAGTCCGTGACAGGTACATGGCCGAAATATTTCTGTAGGATCGTAGAATGACCCGTTGCGTTCAAATTCCATTTTACCGATTGGCTGATTCTCATTGCACTAATTGCGGCCGATAGTTGTATATGAATGTCTAGCGGACACAGGTTGAGGATAGCCTCAAGTCCTGCGGTTGGAGTTGTCCTCATCGCACTGGTGGTGCCGATGCACGCTAGTCTTTGAACCTTCGTTAACGCTTTTAGGTAGGTGGCTTTATTGGTTGCCGGCCACCATACGAGACTGCCGTAGGTCAGTATGGGTCTTACTATAGCCGTGTACATCCAGAGCTTAATTTTGGGAGATGGTCCTCAGGTTTTCCCAAAGATTCTGCTGCAGGAATAAAAGGCTATTGTGGCTTTTTTGATTCTTTCATTGGTGTTCAATTTCCAGTTTAGTTTTTTGTCTAGTATAAGTCCCAGGTACTTTGCGCTATCAGAGATTCTGAGGGGTGTGCCGCCAACAGAGGGTGTAGCAAACTGTGGTATTTTCCTTTTATTTGTGAAAAGTACCAGATCAGTTTTCTGGGGATTGACTGTTAGACCGCAGTTCCTGGTCCAGGTGTCGAGGGTTCTTAGGGCGCTTTCAATTTGTTTCGACAGTGTTGGAAGGAATTTTCCCGTTGCCAACAGTACGACGTCATCCGCATAAGCCGTTATTCTGATGCCATTGTTCTTAAGTTTTGTGAGCGCTTCATTAAGAACAATGACCCACAAGAGTGGGGAGATCACCCCGCCCTGAGGGGTTCCTCTGGAGGCATAAGCTTCTAGCTTAGAGCCCCCAAGTTCGGCTATAATGTGTCTTTCTTCAAGCATGCTGGTTATCCAGTTGACAATAATACTGCCAATATTGAGCTTGCTTAGCGTTCTGCGTACGGCAGCAGTATTAACATTGTTAAACGCTCCTTCAATGTCTAAGAATGCCGCTAAAGTGTATTCTTTATCTTTCAGTGTTTTCTCAATTGTGCCGACAACAACAAAACACAGTCAAACTTATTTGGGTCCCAAATCACACTGGTATCTAGGGAAAAAATGAGATCGCTGATGAGCTTGCCAGACTGATGGGTTCAGAAGAAGCTCTCTTAGGGCCTGAACCTGCTTTGGGTCTGCCTGCATCCGTGGTTCGGTCATCCATTGATACTTGGGTTTTTCGTGAACACGAGTGTCGGTGGCGTGACCGTGCTGGGTGCAGACAGAGCAAACGACTGCGTCCGGACATCTGCAAAAGGTCGGCGTCTTTCCTTCTGTCTCTCAGGAGAATCGACTGCAAACTGCTTGTGGGCGTCCTTTTGGGGCACCAAGCTTTTGCCAAACACTTCAATGTATTAGGCTTGAGCGACACCACCATCTGTCCTGATTGTGGAGAGGACGACGATACAGCGGAACACTTCCTCTGTAGTTGTCCTGGCTTTGCTCGCATCAAGTGGCGGATCTTTGAGGCTGACGTGGTGAGCGCTGAACATCATCACTGAAGCTTATTCTCATCTTTCTTCGAAAGACGGGAAAACTCAGGATTGTGAAGAGAACAGTCACAAGACACTAGGTACCTTAGACGATCGCGATTAATGTGAGAACAGAGTTTTGGAAAAACATTTTGATTCACATTCGTCTTATACTGGTACTGTCTATAAATGAATACGAAGACCGAAAAAATGCTGGATTAAAGATCTAGAGTTATACTCAAGTCTGTTGCGATTTATTATCAGCCCAGATCTAGGACAATTTGAAGTGAATGGCCGGAAAGTTAGTTAATAATTCATTGAATGATAGACTTAACTTTGCATGAACGGTGTAGGCTCGCTAAAGGTAGTAAAATTTGACAAGATCCGGTGAATTTAGAACATTCCCATTTCCATTATAAAAGAACAATTTTCTTTCGGCTTCTCGTTTAAGTTAAAGAACTTTTATTCTCCTTAAAGTTAGGAGTTCAAATTAACTTTACCTCTGGGTTTCTTTCTAAAGAAAGTTTGCCTTCGAATTTGTCATAGTCTACAATTATTGTATTTCTTTACTGTTCCAGTTATATTCGTATAAAATCTTCTATTAAGGTTAAGCCACAACGCCACTCCACTTAAATTGGCTTATACCAATTGACCTTGTATTGGTCCTATCGTAGAATCTAGTTCAACAGTCTCAAAGGTCCTCGTTTCCACTTAAACCAATCCGCCACGTTGAGACATCGTGCAGACCCCATGCTTATTTCACTCGAGTAGGTGCACACTTCTTGTGAGTGAAAAACAATATTTTTGATCTGCCATCTATAGCATTCAGCAAATAATTTCTAATTGAAACCGAGCAGAAACACCCTTGGCATGTGTATCGCTTTGACATCATCCCTATACACAAACGAAGCGACCCATTGCTGTGTCAACCACTTGAATGTGATTGACAATGATTAAAACAAGAAGCCCTTCGTCGTCCATTTTCCTTTCATCCCACTATGCGCATGCCATCAAAGGTAGGTATTGATCCAATTACCACTAAATCTTTATTTGCCTCCTCTGCTATTTCGAATCAACAAACATAATGCATAACTACATACCACCCACTTACTAGCCACATCTCGACTGCAAATCAATTAAAACGTCAAAGCACAAAAAAAAAAAAAATGAGTACCAAAACATACTTAAAGCATTTCGGAATTCGAATTCAATTCGAACACTCGACCACGCTGACAGACACAAACAACGCTCTTATTTACGACAACAAATTTAGAAAGTGCGTTTCCATTTACGCCTCCGACAATGGCAACCCGACCAGATGTTCGTCGCCTGGGATAGCAAGCAGTTGCGGTTCTGTAAAGATATGGCCACTCATTTGTTTAGATATAAAAACCAAGAGAAGAATTTTATGGTAAATATCGAAAGTTCCCAAGACCGCACTGATAAACAGAAAATAGTGTCGGTGGCGGTTATGTCATATGTCCCGTCGACATTATGGGTTCGGTTTCGGTCTGGCACTGTTTTCTGTGAACTGAATTTTTGTGTTTTCATTTTACTGGTATAAGTAGGTACCTACATCAAATATTGCGATTAGAATTTGAATCGCGAGGGTTATCCCCAAGTGAGTAAGTTTTTTTTTTTTAATTTATAAAGAACGTGCTAATGTGGGGGGAACCGTCCGTCATATTTATGATCTTTTACTTTTTTTTTGTCTTTCTGTTGAAAAGGGTTTGAGTCGGATTATGTTCTTTTCAAGTTGTAATTATTTTTTTTACGAGAATCATGATTTATTTACCAACATTAAATCCTTTTTTCGTAATCAGGAAACTCAGTGATTGTTTGGGGAATGGCCCCAGATTTTGTTCATCCAAATTAAGAGGTTGTTGGCTAATCTTGTAATTTTTAAATTTTACATGAAAAAAATAAGGCATTTTAACGTTGGTGGTATGGTAGAGAGATAACTAATCCCTTTGAATGTAAGCTCACCAAAGTCTCTGGAAATGGAAAACATTTCAAGTGGTGAACACTGTGGTTCATTTTGTGTAATGGAATCTTTAGTAGGCACTTGCATAATGTAAAAGATTATTGAAATTATAAGACAAAAGACAGCCTTCAATCGGCTTAAAACTTCCAGGGCCCGAGGAGGTGAAACAACCCCAAAACATTACTTTGGGGAGCCTGAATGATGTGACCAGGTCGGAGCTTTTCATTGTCACTTCTCCTTACGAACCTCGAAATGGCTCTTATCAGAAAAAATGACTCCGCCATTATTGCGAAGACCAATCTTTGTGTTGCTTGGCAGCCTTTTCCTCATCATAGCCTCAGTTAGAAGCTGTTTTTTATGTGGTCTTCTGGCTTTGCGGCCCACATCTAAAAGACGCCTTCTAACAATCGATGATTCCACCTTTGACGATGACCGCTAGTCTCCTAAGGATGGAATGACGCTGTTACGGATCAAAATCTTGTCATCGCGATCCGTTGTCTTGCCCCGTACGAGCCATTGCAATGGATCCTGTAGCCTTGTGCAACGCTATGATTCTAGCAACACTTGATTTTGGAACTCCAACATTATCTGATATCTCCCTTATGCTTTTGTTTGTGTGCTCATGCAAAGCAATAATCATAGCTCTCTTCTCCATCGAAATATCCATTTTGAAATTTGTATAAAACAAACTAACCCAAGCTAATAAGATATCAGATATCAGCTTCGTGACACCTAACTTTCATAAATGCACAAAAAACTGCCAAAGCTTAAAACACTAACGCGAAAATCATAGCCTACTAAACTAACGATTATGTTCAAAAATCATGTCCGTCCCAAGTAATTTGCACAACACTGCAGTAGATCATGGGGCAAAATAAAAAAACCCTTATTGGCAGTTTGTCCTAGGCTTAATTCAAAATAATTTATTCTCGATGTTGACATTAACACTTGAGCTTACTCTCTACTCGTTTGCAACAGCAGAAGAATGATCTTCGAAGTGGTGTAAATAAACACCAAGACAAAAATATAGAAAATTGCAAGTCTGAAACATCAATTTGCTATTTTTGTTAATTAGAAACACCAAAAAGCCCAACATGACCGACTGACTCATAAAAAAATGACAAAATGTAGGCAATTCAAACAACAACAAAACGAAAAAAAAACTATCCCTTTAGGCAGCCGTAAAAGCTTTCGAAGCTTGCTAGATAAAACCGTCAATATGGCAGAATATATGTATCCCTTTAATTAAATATTCCCATCGTAAATATCTCTAGCACTCACCCTACAACAAGTGCACTTGCAACATCCGCCCCAAAAAAATACAATGTAGGCAGGCACACACAACAAAAATCATACACATTCGTCTTGGCATAGACACTAGTTGTAGGAAAGAAGCTTCTTCCTTTCTCCTACCAAATAAAGTGCATCCCTCAAGAGTTCTGACTGACTGCATCTTTGGTACATAGGTACACCACTTCCACTTGTGTTGCATGCATTCCTCCTTTCTTTGTGCAGAGCAGACTCTTCGTAGAGGCACACAAAGTTGAGAGGACGATGTCAAACGCTTTTGCCAAGAAACAACACACACACACATTGGCAAATAATGCAGGTCAAGTTGACTTGTGCGACAAAGGGAATGCAGCATATCAAATCACCTGCAAGTCCTTCACAAATTGGCAAAATTTGTTTGTCAAATTAATCGTTAATCGGCTACAAACTCACCTTATCAGCTGGAATAGTCCGAGACATTTTCTGTGTGGCTGTTGTCTTTTTAATGCTGTTGGGGGTAAGAGTGGTGGTTGTTGTTGTTGTTGTCACACCTCCACAACCCCCTGCTGAGATAATAGATGTTGCAGCCACCACCGTTGTCGGATGATGCGAGGGTGGCGGGGTGGTTGGTGAAGGTGTTTCAACTGACGTTGAAGACATCTTATGTTGAATTTCCTACTCGTACTTCGTTGCGTTGTTAAACAAGACGGAGGAAAGTGCTGATAATGTTTGCCAAGTAGTGTATGCAGGTGTGTAATAGCTCCTTCCCAAGTCTTTGCTTTGTTAATCCTTTACCTACTGCAGCTACTGCTGCTGCTGATGGTGAGCGAACAAAAAAATATATATGTATACGAAAACCACGACACAGGGATTTTTTTTTTCTTTTACCCTCTTTCACTATTGATTTGCAAAGGATTTTTCTTTTGCGAATTTTCCTTCTTTTTCACTGCAAAACCTTGCCCGTTTAAAAATAAATTACAAAACAAAGCAACACGATGATAAACAATTAACAAATTTTAGCGAACTTTATATTGCATATTTCTATGGCTCCTCTTGTTGATTTAATTAAATTTATTGTGTAACCCGTGGAAATTAAGAAAGAGAAAACAAAAAAGGCACGGTGCTCGTTACACACGTTTCCTTTTTAACGAAATTTCATTGATTTTCATGTAAACATAATCAAAACACACGACGGAACGAACGAAAACACAGCGGAAAGAGTGTTGGAATTGGAAGGGACAACAAAAATAGCCAGATGGATGAAGTGTAAAATACAGCGATGGTATCCCACAACAACAACAATAATAATATGCGAATCAAGGATACGAATACAATTTCGAAAGACCACAACGGTAATAGAAACGAGTTTTTTTTATTGTAATCTTCCTTTAATTTTCGTGTTTTTTTTTCGATGGGGAATTTAAATTTTCTATTTCTATTTCTTCTCCGATTTCCTGCACTTGGATAATCCTTTTTAATGGGTTTTTCTCTCACTCATACTTTCTGGGCAGGTTGTTTCTTGTTTGTTTGTTGGGTTTGCTTCTTCTTATTTCGTCACAGCGAGGATGAACGCGAGAAAAAAAAAATATACTAATTTTGAGAGATTTTCAAGGCAGAGCGAAACAACACTATTGTGTAGCACTGCGGTATCGCTATGTGATAGACCGAGATGAACCAGTTGAAGGTGGATTTTCCTTTTTTTCATCCACTTGACGATTGATTTTTTTCTTCGCTCAAATTGTGCGATTGAAGGAAATGTTTTCCATTATAATCCTGAATGCGAATTAAATTATATTTCGAAGGAATATTTTTGCTCAAATATGTGAATGTACGAATTTCACGTTTCGCTGAGCACAAGAACTCGCGTCGTCGTCGTCTTCGTCACGAATTCGTCCGTCGTCGAGTCGATCGCCCGTCTCTCACCACTTTACGCCACAAATGTCAACTTTTCTCTAATGACTGGTTTTGGTTTTTCTCGAATTCGATTCCAATACAACAGCATGCAGCACCAACACAGAAGCAAAAGCAGTAATAAGAAAGACGAGAAGAGCTATTTATTTCATTTGTGGTTTTCTGTTGCGTTGCTGTTTTTTCTGGGTTGTTTTGTTGTTGGTTTTTTAGAAAGAGGTAATTCTGTTTCTGTCACCAGTTGGATTGGAATTGGAATGAATAGGAGAGAAAAGGAAAAGTGGTAAGCCCATACAACTTTTCTCTCGCTTATCCTCGAGTGAGTGGCCATGTTTTCGTGGGTAAGGTGAATTCGACTTTCGTTATGTAGAATGTTGCCAGGTATTGAAGAATGTACAATGGATAAGCAGGTTGCAGGTGTTGTGTGTAAAAATTCGGGGACATAAGCAATTCACTAATGATGAAAAATTATGCACCTGTTCACACAATAAGACGAGGATAATTATTTTACGCAATTGTCAAACGATTTACTTTCTTTAAAGAATAACTACATATTTCCATTTGATGCATGTTTTTAAAGGTAGTTTCAAAGAGCTGTGCTGTATTTATTTAGTCGTATTTTATTGAACATTTATATCAGCAAAGTGAAGTAAAGTAGCAACTTTAAGCGATTACAACAACTAGACTCTACTTGACACTTCCAAGATTTACCACAAGCTATCCCAAGTAGAAGGAGCTCGACAGAATAGTCATAAAATTTGATTAAAGTATAACGTTAGCAAGTATACAGTGAAAACAAATAGTTTATTTAAATATACATAGATTTAAGCTCACGAAGTTATTTAGTCAAGCTTAGTACGCCGCTCGAACTAAATCTTAGCTCCCATACAAAATTCTCTCCAAAATTTAGCTGGAATCCATTTTGCCGAGCAGTACGCTGCTTCAGCTAAAAAATCAATTTTTCATTTCAGACTGGACTGCATTGCAGATATCCGTCACAATTTAGCGCGCCCATTAATGGTTTGGCACATTTTTTTCAAGCTAAATTTTGACAGCTCATGTTGGTTTTTTCTATTGTGTTTTTGTTTTGCGGAAAAGTAAATAAGGAAAAGGTATTTTAATGAGTACCTCGATAAGGATTCCTTTAGAAGTGATAAATTTGAGATCAAGGAATAGCAGACAAGGAAAGGAGAAAGTGCAACGAATACAAATTCCGTGTCGATACATTTTCGAAGGAAGTTATTTTCAATGAACAGCTGTTTTTTGTGACACTTTTATCCACAGGTGCACGCTATATCAAAATTTAGCTACAATTTAAGCTAATGTTTGGAGAGAAAAATTAGAGAGCAGCTAAAATTTATTTTCGCTTGATCAGTGTATTAAGCTTCAGGCACGCAAATAAAAGTCAGCTTCATTTACCATAGGTAAGTTAGTATTAATAATAATTTGATTGGCCTTTGAAGTCTCAATACAAAAAATTGTAATTGACAGTATAGTTAATGCTGGTAGGTGGTTCATGACCCTTTTGGCTTTCAGCTTTCAGAGATATACTTTTTCAACGAGCGGATACTAGATATGCATTGAATAAAAGAAAAAATTGAGACATGCAACAATAGTCGATATACCAGTTGATACCACTATCACAAATGCCACTCGGATCTGTTTTATTGAGCATTCGTCTCGTTTACTTCGTTTTACTTTAATTTGTTGAGATAAGTGTTAAATAAAACACAAATATTAAAAAATCAGTAATGTCATTAACCATCTACTACAATGGTGTTAACAGTTAACATGAACTAAACAGTCGTGACTTTCTTTTGGGATAAGGTTGTACTTTTTGTAATTGTTTACTGGAGATTCTACTTTACTTTCATTTGCTGAGATTTTCAATAAAAGATGCCTATTGTATTATATTTGGTGGATAATTCGCTAGTCTAGTGAATTTCAACAGAAAATTAACCTCTGTTCAAGTGACACATATATATATATATATAAATGTGTGTCTCAGAAAATAGAAGCTTCTTGTAAAACTAAAACACTACTACAAACGCATCCTGGGACTCTGTCGTGGAATCCCAATTTACCAAGTACCTACCAACATTTAAAACAAAATGACATTTTTAAAATTTGATCGGCATCAACAAAAATTTGTTTAATGATTTTGCTAATCGAAAATAGAAATTAAATTATTTTTGGCGACTTCCGAAAGATTTCGTTCGACGACGAGTTTATTTTTACGACATTTCCTACACCTATAGGTCTGTTTTTTTGCACATCGATCTCAGTGAAGTAAAGTGAAGTAGGATTTTTAGCACGCAATTACAACAACTGCACTCAATTTGACACCACTGAGATTCACACAAGCTATTCATTTCCAGCAGGACCAACTTTGGAGCATTCTTCAATTCTGAACACCAGGGGAGCACATTTTTGTGTAATTTGGATCTGTTCACAGAGTGTCTCCTTTTATGATACCTACTATTTTGTCGGCTGTGGTGGGTGTAAATGTACATATAAGGAATTGCATATATTAAACAACTTTAAAAATGACAACTGAATATTACGGAAAGTAATAAAATACTAAATATGTTCCGTTTTTATTTAAGTTGCATTTTGTTTACAAAATATAATTATATATACACATAGACTTGTAATATAATTGAAAACTATCTTTGATATGTTATGGGATACATTTTTTGTAGATAATAAATAGGAAATCCTCCCATTTTGTATTCCCTGTTGATTTTTTAACTGAAGTATGTAATAAAGGTTAAGTATTATTTACATAGCTACTCTTTTTTTTAAGTGAAAGTCATTCGATTTCAGCCAACTGACATTCCAACTTTTGATTTCGATGGGGATTTTTTTTGTTCATTTCTTCGCACATTCTCATTTTCGATTGCATTATCTAAGTTAAATGTTATGAGTTTTTTCGATTGAAAATGTGGTCAGTCTTAATTTAAACAATGTTTATACTGAAATTTACATAAAACATACAAAATTGGAAGCAACATTTGTTCGTCTTATGGGGAAAAAATTTCAAATGTAAATAATCGTATGTCACAATCAAAATGAACAAACCAAAACGATTTGAAGTGCTCATTTATTTAATTTTTATTGCATTTTTTCTGTTCAATTTGATCTTTTCTTCCTCCAAGAATGTGTAAATAAACCCATCCTTTCTCAAATTACAGTCAAAACCAACGCAATCGACAGTGAAATATTTATACAGCTGATTTCGAAAATAAAGTTCATACAATTAAATCATTTGGTAATGACCTTCTTTCCTTCAAAACTTAGATTGTGAGAAGTTCATTCGATTGAAAGTTTTAAATTCGAGGAATACTCGATTCGATCGAATCTCAGAATTAGCACGTTCTTCACTTTAGGGCTCACCTAATAAACACACCCACGCATGTTTTTGTTTTTTTTTCTTTGGCAATTAAATTGTGATATTATTTTGACCATACAAGACGCCAGGAAGAGAAAAAAAGTAAACAGAAAAAGTAAATATTCTGTACAAATTGATAATCATTATTTTTTTTGCGCTAAAAGGTTAATTATTCATTTTTCTAGAAGGATTTTGATTTTGAAATTGAATTTTTCATTGATGGCCATTTTGACAGCAATGCCAGCTGTTAACTTTTCAGGGGTAAGACCGACTGTTCAGAAAAGTGGTTGGGGACTGTTTTTTTGCACATTTTCTTACTTTACTTTACTTCACTGAGATGGGTGAGGAAAAAAACAGACCTTATATTAGATGACATCCAGTGTAATGTAAGAATTTTCAGAAGCACTATACATTTTTGTTTGCTTTTACCGCCATCTACAGTTATAAATTTTATTACGTCGTTAACACCCATCTGCAGCCACACTTACTCCGGATAATAATATTGTTCATCTGCCAGCCGAATGTATCGCCATCTGTCAATGGATAGTAGCACCTTTGGATGCCAATAAGAAATCACTTTAGACGCATCTCGTCGCAATCAGCAATCCCAGCATCTGGATAATATAAACCCCTAATTGGAGCCATTTTATCCGCGTCGTTTATCTTCCATATCCAAATGTCAGTTCGAAAGGGAACGTCAACTTGTCCATTTTTAACAGGAAGAAAAACGACATAAAAAAAGGAAATCTTTCCCCAAAAAGAAGAAAACGAAAAAATTTTTTTCTCCATCGTGTCCGAGAAAAATTTTCCCCCCAAAGTGAAAACAAAATGCACAAAAGAAAATTTCGAAAAATGTTGCAAGTGAGATAAAATTCTCGTTGTTGTTATTTTCTTTTTGTTTTTTGTAAATTTCCAAAAGAGAGCATTTATATCGTCGTCGTGATTTGTCGTGAAGAACGTGAATATCGAAGAAGAAAAGTTCACACACTCACTCACACATACACACATTTATACGCACCATCATACCAGCGCACATCCATTTAGTGGAAAATAGGAATTGGAATCCAAAAAAAAGGGAAAACGAAGAAGAAAACTGTAATTTTTTTGGCTGCTGCTAATTCCCCCACATACTTCCTCCTAAACGCACAAGCCCGCCGTACACAAGAAACACCAACGAGAGTGAGAAACCATTGGTAAGGCCAGCTAACATTACCTTTACCACCAATAAACATGGACAGCTCTCTGGCTGGAGTCACATCGATTCCACTCTTTATCGAGCTGAAAAACGATGTGGACGGGATCATGTCACTGAATGACAATTCGCTGTCGCAACAAATCGAATTTATTCTCCAGGATCCGATACCGGACAGAACCCCACCAGCGACTCCGAAATTGAACTTGGAATCTAATGGCTACCTGGTCAGCTCGTCGCAAATGGCCGTCAATGAGGCGGACATTGAAAGCAATGATTACCAATTGATGGACTCGTCAGTGATAAAAGTCGAACACATGGACGACGAGGATGATGTGGGTCGCGAGGAAGAGATCACCACTCTTCATACGGCCAACATAAGCACCAACACCGAGGAAGGAGGTTCTGTATCGTTGATGGATGCAGCAGCCATGTCAGAGGACGACGATGATGAAGACGATATCTCGCCATCATCGTCGTCGGTGTCCAGTTCTTCAGTACCAGTGGGACTCGATGGGACCCAAGCGTTCTACCTGAACGCCAGAAATAGTGGCATATCCACCGTAACAACCACCAACTATCACCACCGTCGAATATCATCGATTGAACAAGCACCCACCACTAGCGGTTGCAGCAGTAGCTGCAGCAGCACCAGCAGCGGCACTGTCATCGCTGCTGCATCATCGTCTTCATCGTCTCAGGGGGCAGCACCGCCACCGCCTCCGACGCCACCGCAGGAGTACCAGTGCTTCGACTGTGTCGAAAAGTTCGACAATAAGGAACTCTTTGAGATCCACAAGACAGGCCATGCCAACAACATGAAGTGCGCCATCTGTAACATGGTGCTGAAGAGCCTAAAGAACTACGAAAAACACTGCTTACGCTGTAAGCCATACGAGTGCCAAATCTGTGGACGAGTGGTTCGCTTCCGGCCAAACTTTATCAAACACATGCGAGTGCACACCGGCCAGCAGTCCGAGCGGCACAAATATAAATGTGATGTTTGTCTGAAAGAGTTCATGAGCTTCGAGTACTTCAAGGTGCACAAGAAGATCCACAACGACAATGTCAACTTGACATGTGAGATTTGCGGGAAGGTGTTCAGCGCGCTAGCATCGTTGCGAGGCCATTCCAAGCTACATTCCGGAGTTAAATTGCACAAGTAAGTGTTGTTGTTTTCCAAATGGTGTGGGCACTTGTTTTCGGGTTATGGGATTATATAAATCTATTTTTAAATATATACTGATAAATGTATGAGTAGGATTTAGCTCGAAGTTTTTTTCTTCTATCTTACGCTCCTCCGATAGCGTGGCGAATTTAGCTGTTTGAAGTGTCGTTAATAGGGCATGACCGAGAACTCGTATCGCGAGGATAATAGTCTATTGAACTGTAACTTGTGCAATTGAAGAGCAGCATTTGTTCGTTAGGATTGAATGTGGGATTTGGCATCGAGTGGAGTACAGACACAGACCAGCAGTCTGAACATTTTTCATACATAGGGCGACCATTACCAAGTAATCGTAAATACTTGCTGCCTATTAGTGCTGCCAATCGATTTCTTCCCTATAATGTCCCTGAATTCGATATTTAATCGGTCTGTGATGTTGTCGCAGTTTTGCCAATACTATTTTTGCCCTACATTCCTCGACCTTCGCAACAGTATGCCCAACTTAACTTATTCTTACAATAAATTCGACTGCTCTTGTCCTATTCCCCCTTTCTAATCCATGTTCCACTTCTCCTTTCAGATGCGACGTCTGTGGCAAAGGCTTCGGTCAACGTTATAACCTAAAAATACATGCTCGCACTCACACCGGCGACTTTCCATTCGAATGCAAAATCTGTAAAAAGAAACTGCACACGCAGTCCAGTTTGCAGACCCACATGCAGACTCATCAGAAAGATCAAACCAGCCAGGTGACCACCACCATTCAGTATGAGCCGCTTGTAGCTGTCAAACTCGAGCCAGTCGATCAATCGCAACAGGAACACCAACACCAAGAGTTGCAACATCACCAGCAACTGCTGCATCAGCACGAGATGCTTATCCAGCCCAAACATGAGCAGCTCGATAACACCGATCTAACCGATGGCATTCAAATGTACTCGCACAACCACAACAATAATATTAGCATAACAACGGCCAACGCAACCACAAACACCACCAACGAGGACTCCTCGAACGAATCTCATCATGATAATATGACACTTGTGATAAAAAACGATGTACAAAACGGGCCACCTACTCAGGTTACATACGCACAACAGCAGCCGCACCTGCAGCCACAACAACAGCAACAGCAACATCACCATCCCCATCATCACCATAACCACCAATACCAACGGGTCTCAGCAATAATTAAGTCCACGACCGCATCCATGTCGTCGCTATCACAGTCGCCATCGTCTCTGATCGTTTCTCCATCGCCATCGCCGTCATCCTCGTCGTCGTCATCGTCGTCGTCGTCGTCGCCCGTATCTGGCGAATCGCGATCAGTTGCGGCCTCAACATCGGGAGGTGCTGGCGGCGGTCATACATCCTTATCATCGATGTCATCCACGTCCATCAGACACACAAACGAGAACTCACCGTCCCTAGCCACAACGGCCCTAATAATCAAAAGCGAACCAAATCTCTACTCCTCAGGTGATAATTCCGTTGACATGTTCATCAAGAAGGAAATCATATTCGACGAGTGCTCGGCACCGTCACAGAACTCTCCACCGACCTCAAAGTTCCATTCGAACTTTGATGGCGACGATCTGGTCGACACACACGACCTGACGCATTCGTTACCTTACTCGAATCTCTTCGAACCGAATTCGATTCCGGACAGCATTCCAGATGACCTCTACCCGGACGATCCAGATGACTTTCGGCTGGACCATAGCTCACTGGGCCTACAATCGTCCACCACCGATGGGGATTTCATCAAGAAGGAGTGGGTGTATGGCACCGGTACTGGTTACACGATCAACGACAAGTTCGATGATGACAGCGACGCACTTTGTGATGCAGCCAATTTTATTTACAATTAACAAAAGTAAAGCAATAATGACGACGCTATCGTCGTTGTTGTCGTCGTCGCCACTAGCCACCATCTTTGCCGCTGTTATTGTCGATTTTAAGCGCAAATGCATGCATAATCTATCTTTCCACTAAATCTAAACGTACTGTGACATGAGGAGTTGTCTCTCGCAACAGCAGCAGGTAACTACAGATAAATGGGATGAAGTATTCTAATGATAAGCGTGTAGCGTGTTGGGATAGTAGTGTACTGTGTCCGCATGTATGTTTAGAAGTAATTCAATTTGTTGTTTAGATAGAAGAGAGCTCATGACAGTTCAGGTGTATATTGATCTGCATGAATTTTTTTTGTTTAATATTTTTTCTTTTACTTTGTAGTTGTTTAAGTTAGTTTAAAATAAGGACAACTCCATTAAATCGAATAGTGGTAGCTATTTAGTTTGTGGCTCTTTGCACTGGGAGTACGAATCCGATTTTCCAATGTCGGCTCTGTTTTGAAAGCAACTCTGTTTGATGTATTCATCATTGTGTGTTGGAGGTGGTCATTTTTTGTTTACTATTATGTTATGTTATATGTATTATGTTTGAATTTAGAGTAGCAACGATGACTGTTGATAAACCCTAGGAAACTTTGATCGATTATAACTCTATAATATTTGTGTCTTCCCAGCAAATGTCATTCCATGTGTACTGCTAGGCCAGTCCACTTCTAATAGATGTGTGTCCAGATTTTGGACGCTCATTCTTTGTTTGGCTTCGGCATTCTTTCGGCTTCCAAGAGTTTAAATGAAAATATTTTCTTTACGTGGTTCGATTAGTTAACTTATCTGACGTTAGTTGTAACAGTTCTGGACATCACAAAACCTCACAGCATGATAAATGTAGCTCGTATGTGAATCCTTTAAAAATAATCTGCTGTTCTGGTCATTTGGGGACTAAGTATGCCAACTTTGTTGGTGGAAGAGCTCATTTTAAATGTAAGTCTAATATCTGCAGTTGTGCAGCTCTACTACCTCGGGTGTGTAATTTAATCAGCCTATTGCCGGACTTCGGGGTTCGAGTCTAAAATCCGTTTGGTTTATTTCAAGCCAAATCGTCTACCAAACCTTTAGGGCCGCTTGCTGTAGCTATTCAAAGCGATTTAAATTCCGCACAAAATCTATTCTGACATTTTATACCTTTCGAAAAGAAGCTCATAAGTAGGTATATAATTTATGTAGAACTTGATTTGTTATGAGTCGTATCAGCAAACAGCCACTTGGCTACCAACAATTTCATGACCCGATAAGAATAGGATTCTGCCTTCCTTTCCTATTGTAAATAAATTAGCCCCGAAGAAACTTCTACCCAATAAAGGATAGGTTAGGAGGCCGGCCTCAAAATGTCAACTTACAACAATTTAAGTACACAAGTAACACCTATCGAGCGTGGCTTTTATACCATTGCATTGTCTATCATTCGCATGAACGTCATGGCTAAACATCCAAGTTCGTATGGTAAAATCAAAGACCTAAATTCTCATTCTCAACGCAAATACCAAATAAAAATTTGTATCGAAAGCGCAATGGCGTTGACACAAAACCATGGGAATGATTAGCCACTCTCATCTGCATGCATTTGCATCTCCGAACGCTGTTGAAACGTTATAGGTTTGCTCTACCCGAGGAAAGTCGTGTTTCATTCAGTAAACCCGTGGTTACCCTCATGTGGAGTTTGGCCCCAAAACATTAACTTAACCTAATTGACAGCATACTAACAATTCGACTGAGAAGTAACCGAAAGATACTTGCATTACTGTGTAGCCTTACAGCTAGGTTCCAGTAATCGAGTGAATTCGTTTTCAGTGTTATGCATTTCGAGCGATTCGGAAACTCCGAAATTTTTTCGAAATCACAATTTCACTTTGTCTCAATTCCGAAAATGTTTAAATCGAAATCGAATACAGTGAAATGTATAACACAAAAATTCATTTCCGATTTCATTTCGAGTGAAAGTGAAATGTGGAACCTATCAGTTAGTAGAGAGTATATCGAAAATAAAAGTCTGGCAGCAAATCGTGGCAGCCGAAGCGTGTGACAGCGCTTTGAATTTGCATCATTTTCTACAATAGTATTAAAAAGGATAGCCACTTGATTATAGCCCTAAGCAACAGAGTAGTTTAGCTTAAACATGAAAATATGAGTCCAAGACGTTTTGCGCTCAGCGAAGTCCTTGCCCGACGCGTCCGAAGTAGTGGATTAGACCCATTTTGTAATATTTGACAGATGAATTTGATACTTTTAACAAGTCTGCTACCGCAAATGTAGATGCGAAAAATTGTCTACTAGACAGTTCAGAACAGTCTCATGAAACAAGAAGCAGAACAGTTTTAGACAGCATTTCTGTTTTCTTTTGTTAATTTACATATGTGCAGCACAGAGTCACTATAAAATCAAGAACGAGTTTCAAGCTGTTCTCGTTGCTAATATTGAAGCAGACATTTTTAGGATATGTCAGATAAAGGAGGGGATACAATAAAACCGCTTGTGAGTTGCACTACTTTCGGTTGTTAATAATATACTACCTTAAAATGTAGTAATGAATGCTACAGCGCGCACAGAAAAATTCGTATACGTGCATATATGAGAGGCATTAGTAACAAAAACGTATCCCGAGTTTCTAAAGTAGCTAAACGAACAAAAGGCGTTTTTTTTTTAAGCACCTATCTCAGCAAAAGTAAAGCAAAATTACTCAATTACAACAACTACACTTTACTTCACACTTCCTTAAACTATACTATTTATCGCAAGTAGAAATCACTTGACAGTATCCTAGTTCATACCGACACCTTGCTGGCAGATGGTTCATGACACTGCTGGTAAACTGAGGTTGAATTGCCGAGAACCAAATTTCGTGTTGCATTTCAGTCTCTGCTTTTAGCGCCATTCACTAGACGTGTAGGGTAAAGTACCCAGTAACCGACACCCTTAAGTCGGCTCTCACATTGAGGCAACATTCAATAAGCAACTAGCAATAGGAAACACGCAATATTATCGCTCACAGTTATTTTACATAGAATTAAATTAGAGGTCTCACATTAAAGCAACTCAATACCGCTCGAACGAAAAATGTTGCTGGTTGCTACAATAATTATCGCTAGCGATACACAGCGCATGTTGAAAAGCAACATAATTAGGGGTATCGCGAATAAATTCCGATGGAATTTTTTCCCTTGTCAGCAATGTAAATCAAATTGCTGAATGGGAAACATTCCGGGGGAAATATTATTCGCGATAGGGGTGAATATTGCTTCCTAGTAGCAATATTTGTCATTATTGACACATTTGCGCATACTACGCTTCGGAGCTCATTCGATAACAGTTTTGAAATTGGGTGGGATATGCTTTGAGTTCCTTAGCGCAAATATTTCCACCATGATTTATTAAATTAGTAAATGCAGGGTGCACCCAATATTTCCTTTCTTTTGTTTTTTTTTTTTAAGAGGAACCACATTAGAAAAATCGAATCATTGGAGTCGTCGGATGACATGTTAGTTAGAAATTTCAGGCAATACTGTTGCTTCGATGTGAGAATAGGCTAAAATAAAGTTGCGTATTGCTTATTAACAGTTGCTAGTTGCTTAGTTGCTTATTGCTTGTTTCCTCAATCTGAGAGCCGCCTAAGAGAAATTTTGACTTTGAAAATTCAGAACTTTTTCACCGTTGCATCAATTTTAATGATGTTTATTTAAAATTCAACTGTAAATAATTTTCTGTAAGAGATATGTTAGGAATTGCATAAAATAAGTAAAACAGGAAATTGTAATACATTGCTAGGTTTTTTAGTTACGAGCACCATTTTTTCAGTTGTCGACACCCTAAAATATTAGTAATGGACACCACTTTTCTTAACAGGCCAGTGGTAAATTTTGGGCAAATAATCAGCGATCGCCACAACAATTATCGATTGCGTCGATTAATTTAAGCTATTCGTACGCACAAAACGTTTTCATTTCCGAGAGAAAGCATCGACCAGACATTTGTAATCGACATCACCTACAAGCGACTGCCAAATCGGCAAATATCAATGCATATAGCAATCGACAATCACAGTTGTAGATCAACGATCAATTATTGCCACTCACAATAGGGACCTAAGATTTTTTTAAAACTAGCGGACCTGGATCCAATTTCCGGTCAGTACATCAGTACAATTTCCCGTCCAAAAGTTGGCTTTTATACCTACTTGTACACCAGTTTGATAAGGGGCTATACGAGGAACGTTAAACTTAGCCACAGAACTTTCTTATTTTGCATTCTCAAATAAAATGTTAGCATTTTCAAATAAAAGCCTGAAATATCGACGAACAGCCTCCAGTTTCACAGTGAGAGTTTAAACTACACTTTCAGTTAAAACCTCAGTTCAACAATTAATTCGATTTCAGAGATTCGTTTAAACCTTGAACGAAGTTCATTCTGTAGTTCAAGTTAAACTACGGTATCTGCCGTTTAAACCTCAGGTCAGGCGATTGTCAAAAACACAAATATTTGACATTGTTTTGTGTGTTCTTTGAAAGAAAATACAACGAACGATTTTGAAAAAGTCGTATAAAAGCTAACTACTGTACAATACTGCCAAATTCTATTCACACAATTTCGTTAAACTGAGTTCAATTGAATTGAAGTTCAGATTATGTATATTGTGAAACCGGACGAGTTGAACTTCGAATTGAAACTCACGTTCAGGTTCAGTTGAACTATAGTTTAAACTCAGTGTGAAACTGGGGGTGAGATTTAAAACTAACGGTTAAAAGGTATGCAATATTGGTGGAGTCATAACTAATATCCTCAAAAAATGTCCATTTGCTCCAGTAATAGACACCGGTGTCGGTCACTAGATTTATTGAACATTTCGTTTCACTTACGGACACCCCTCGTATTATCACAGTCACAGGGCACTGAACGACTACAAAATATCAAGAGAAGTAATTTCTTATGACATTTGAGTGCCTGAACACGTTAAAAATAGCTTCCGTAACACCGCGTCTCCACGAGCAATATTTCATAGCTTGCCATATAGTATGCTATGAAAATTGCTCGTGGAGACCACAAATAGTATTCTATGAAAAATGGTATTCCATCTATTGCTCAGCTCATAGCTTGCTATAGATAGTATTCTATGGGGTGTACTTTTTTGTTGTGACGCATGTGTTTTCGTGTGATGGCTATGGAAATAGTAAGATATGAAATGCCCACCCTACATTTTATTGCATACTATCGTTATTTCTTTCTATGAGAAATGGCAGATGGCAAGCTATGAAATATTGCTCGTGGAGACGCGGTGTAACATCAGCCACAGGAAACCTTAGAAAAAAGGAAAAACAGTGGCAGGTGACCACTGAGAAGGTGTCGGCCACTAGATAGTTTACCCTACTACGAGAAATTTGTATCAAACCAAAACCCGAAAAATGCAACAAAAATATACCAGTTTATACCAATTTATCTCAAATGCCACTGTTGGAACTGTTTTATTAAGCATTCGCCGACTTTACTTTGCAGAGATAGGTTTGCAACAAAACTGGCCTAATTATAAACAACTTGGATTGGGTGTGGGTCTCTTTTTATCAGAAAATGCAGTGATGCCAAACTCCCACTTGTTGTTACATTGCAGAGTCAATAGTGCGATTCAAAACATTAACCTCAGTGTATACTCGTATTCCAGCCCTGATCTGCCGATATTTGTCTTTGATATATAAGAATTCCCGTTTAATGACGTCTTCCTGTCTATTCGAACACGAACTGATTCAAAAAAGCTCATAACCATAACTACCACAATAGCATTTTCTTTCTTTTTAAATTCACGTGCAATTAGCCCGAAGTGCATTATACGATACCCTACATAGTTTACACTAGTATTCCATAAAGTTTTAAATATTTTGTTATTTTAAGTTTATTTTATAAAACAATAACAACAACAATACAGTGCAGATCAATATAATTGCATCTTTTATTTATCTCAATGTGAAATTATGTAGTAAGTTATCTCGAATTATTTGTAGTGTAATAATATTAAATTAAATTAAATTGTTAAACAAATTGTTATCTATTTGCGTAATAAGGCCACAGACAGACGCATATACATACAAGCTAGACCAACTGTTGTTTAGTTCTAGTGAAGCCATGTACCTGTAAATGTGAACAATATAAAATGTTTTGCGAGAATATTTTTAAATATATCAACAACGATCATTGTCCTTTGCAGAAAAGAAAAACAAATTAAATAAAAGTAAAACAAAAACAAAAAAAAAAAAAATCATATATATTAGATCTAATTGTGAATGTTTATTATTTGTTTGCTCTATCTCAACACCTATTAATCTAAACAATCTGTCTGTGGTATTCCCTTAACTCTCTCATCGCACAACCCATCTCTGTTTCGATCAGGTAAATGTATCAAAACAGTAATTTTTAAGTAAACAAAATTGTAGAAACATAGTCATGTAAGTAGTGTTCCTTTTTATGCTTCGTAGATTTACGTAAATGTATGTGTTTTAGAAAAAATAATAAAAACAAAAATAAAATTCTTTCGTTTCTTTAGATAGAAAAATGTGTAATTTTTGATATTTTGTTCCCCCTCTCTCAACGTGTCATACCATTTATCTAAACGTTTGCCGCTGCGTGCGGACATAATACCCTCCAGCAAAACAATGTACATTTATTTTCTATTCTCAAATATAAGAACAAAAACAAACAAACATAAAAAAAAAAAATTATTGATATCGTGATCTATATTTTTCAAATCTATTTATTATTCTTGTATTTTTTTTATTATTATTATTATATTTGTATCTACATACTAACAAAATACACACAATTTTTATTGACGCAACCGTTTTTTCTTATATATTTGTTATACTATACATATAAATATTTTTATTTCTCACAAAACACAAAAAAAAAAAAGAAAAAAACAAATAAACAAATTTATATATACATATATGTGTTAAGAAAACAACAATTTATATTATATACATAATGTATAAGTTCTTTTTTCATTTTTCTAAAGAATTAAAACAAGAAATAAAATTATAAGTATAAATAATTTTTTAAATGTACCTAAATCAACAAATTATATAGTATATAAAACAAAAACGTAATTATTATATATAAATATATGTGACAAGAAATAAAACATTAATTATATAAATGTGAAACAATTTATTTATTAATAATAAAAAAAATAACAATAAAAAAAACCAAAGATAAAACAAAATACTATATAAATTAATGTTAACAAAAGAAAAAAATAAAAAAAATTAACCCTAATATCTACTTATATATTATATATGTGTATCTATTCGATATTCGCTGCAATAGTTGTAAGTAAATAAATAAAATATTTAAGTGAAGTTTAAAAAAAAATCACAAGTGTGGTCGTGAGGAGAAAATGGTGATTGTTTCTCCAAAGCAAGAAATGAAATTTAATAATAAATTCTATGACATAAAGAATTCTAGTCGTGTTTCAGTATTATAACAAAAATTAAACAAATCAATGGAAGAAAACAAATTATTAGCAATTAATTTAGAAACTTAAATTACGTGGATGTACTAACGTTTAAGTGTCAAAACTAATGATTTATTATAAATTATCTACCGTTACACAAGAGGTGATCTGACACAAAACAAATGGCAGAAAACATTTAAACGTCAACACACCTTCTTACCAATTGGACAAAGTGCAGTCGACTAACTCAATAAAGTAATAATGAAAACAATTAAATTAATTACCTTTAACAATAAGTTTAAAAACGTTAACAAATTTCTTGTGTATGTGTGTGTAATTCAAAGAAAAACAAAACAAACAAAAAAACATGTAAAACTACAAAAACAAAAAAAAAAACATTTTATGTCTTTCGTCACTTTAGAGAAATATAAAACAAATAACATGGAAGGAAAACCCGATCAAACCATCATCACTTGGTGAGAAATAAAATAATATAATAAGAAAACAAACTAGAAAAAAAAAACAAGTGAAAATATTATTAAAATAAAACTCGTATTTAAAAATACCCTTTTGGACTTTACTATTACTATTTACATGTATGTAATGTATATTAAATCGCGCGGCACTCTATTTTCGGTAAAGCGTTCTCGAAGAAACTATTGCTGAGGTAAGTAGCGTGAATGAAGATAACGCACGACATGCACATGATTCCGAGTCATTTGCTGGTTTGCTGGTTTTGAATGGTGCTGTGAAACAGAGGCAAACGAAGGTAGGAAATTTGTAGAGTATTAAATATATGTCCTTCTGAACATGCTCGTTGTATCCAGGTTATCGAGCAGCTACTTCTCCGGACGGAGCAGTCCATGGGATCCCGGTTGGGGAATCCCAATACGTGCTATGGAATCTCTACCATCAGCCAGGCGTCCTCTAGGTAGACCCAGACTCATCGCTCAGTTGGCGCAAGTGATAGTCAATTGGTCAATTGAAAAAGTCGAAGTGCAGGTCAACTTCCTGACAGGGGAAAGCAGAAGCGTCTTCCCAAGTGGAATTAGTGGTGTAGTTCGAATCTATCCTACCAAATTGATTGTGTCTACGAGTTGTTGTTAATGTAATTCTCTGAATTGAGATGATTAGATCAAGTCCATAATCTCCCCTCTACCCGTATGGGGATTACATTTGATGATCTAGGCCCTTCTTGTAATTGCCGATCAGATTTTGGCTATTGGCAATTGGCATTCACCCCTATTCCCGTTGGCGTTTGTCGTATACGACTCATGTTTCGTGTCGTTGTAAAACGGTGTGCAGATTTTTGTTTTAACAGTTTTGTTTTGTTTTCTATGTGTTCACCATTATTTCAATTCATTTGTTTAAAAAATGTAACAAAAATCGACTAAAAAATGAAGTGAAATACGAGTCGTTTATGACAAATGCCAACGGGAATAGGGGTGATTATGTGTAACTCAATCGATGGGGTTAGAGTATTGTGAATAAAAATGTGAATATTGGCCCTTATTGTGATTGTCGATTAGCCATCATCACGACAATTGTCGATTGCGTCGACTGATTTTATCTATTCGTATGCACAACATTTGTTCACTTCCAAGAGAAAGCATCGATCAGACATTTTTAATCGACTACAAGCGACTGTCAAATCGATAAATATCGACCGCAATCGACAATCACAGTTCTCGATCAATCGACAGTTGTCGATCAACGATTAACTATCGACACTCACAATAGGGGTCATTGTGAATACATCATACTTTGACAGCTCTGGGGGCTTAAGCTAGTATTAGACGATATGTTGAATCAGGGGCCAGATTATGTAAAATGAAAACGATCGAACGAAATCGTTTCGACAATAGCTGTCTCTGTCTATTGCCACAGATATGATAGAGACAGGTTTAGTGAAAACGAAAGCGTTTTTCGTTTCGTATTTTACAGAATCCCACCCCAGCATACGTATGCTGAAAATTGTGTTCCAATCACAACTTATCGTACATACTCGGCCCTATCATGGTATCCGTTCGGAGAGTACTTTTCTCCGCAACGCAAATCCAGTCGGATACTAAATTTGCGTTCAAAGTATCCGTTTTCCGATCATGCATCAACGCATTTTGTTCACTAAAATATTTCCGCGATGAACAGATGTCGGAGACAATCGGAGAAAAATTGACATGTGGCTGTCAAATGCAGGTGCAAAAAAACGCAACCCATCGCACTGAAACGTAGACTGCCGGTGTGCTCGTTACGTATTGTCGGAGAAATGTTCGATGTGTACGATTACCATGAAGCAAAATTCTCCGATTCGTACAAAATCGGAGAATTTTTCTTTCGGAACGGATACCATGATTTTACACGATGTGTTGTGATTGGAACACAATTTTCAGCATACGTATGCTGATTCAACATATCAGGCAAGGTTCAACATTTCACTTTCACTCGAAATGAAATCGGAAATAAATTTTTGTGTTCTACATTTCACTGTATTCGATTTCGATTTCAAGATTTTCGGAATTGAGACAAAGTGAAATTGTAATTTCGAAAAAATTTCGGAGTTTCCGAATCGTTCGAAATGCAGAACACTGAAAACGAATTCACTCGATTTGCAATTTCGATTTTACTCGATTTCTGGAACCTAGCTGATCGTCTCTAATACTATGTAGCTTTATTCCAAAATGCGCGGCCGATCGCTTTTCATGGCGGATTGGTATTTTTGTATTTCCAAAAGCGATAAGATCCATTCAAAAGCTATAGCTATTTGAGTGACGGATTGCTGGCGGATTTATTGCGGATAAAAAAATAAACTAAATTCTTGTGACGGGAAAAAGCTGTCAAACTTTTGGGAAAATAAATGGAAAATTGGAAGTCTAATTGAAAAAAAAAACTGGAAAGTGCAGTTCGCATTTGAGAATAAGCAAAAGCGAAGACGGTCGAAATCGAAGAATCGCTTTCAATTCGATCCGACGCGCATTTGTAAAAGTGTTAGGAAAGTGTCTTTTGTGCCTTGCCTATGTATAATTATGTATAATTAATTTTGCAGGTTTTTAGAATGTTTTGGACTGTCTAAAGAAACATTTAGATATCTATTACGTATTTGAAATAGCACCGAAATCACAAACCAAATAGAATAGACCGTCGACTCCTCCCACATAATGGACTTTGCCTACAAGTTGTCTGCGGGCCAAGGATGTTTTATGTATTGGTGCTGTACAAAATCAAAGCACGCATACGTAATCCTAGGGCCATCGTATATCATGGAATAACCATTGCCGCCATTGATTTTGATATTTCACACGTATTCGAGTAGGTTTGTGACCGAAATTAAAGCCGAATACATATAAGGAACACCTCCATTCCAAATATGTATAATAAAACTTGCTACTGCTTTGAGATTTTGTGCCCCTGGGTCTTACCAAATCGGTGTATGCATCGAGTATTGTATTGGACTGGCGCAACCCTTTAGTGTCTTTAGTGCTTACAAAAATAATGCTAGTGCTAGAAACTTGCATTTAGTCTAATATTAATCAAATTTAATTACTCAGAAAGTGAATAAGGTCGGGAATAAATACATTTTGTTTTCTTCTTACTTTCACAAAATTCTCCCATGCACATTAATTGATTCACATCCAAAACAAAACATCGATCAGAAATTTTTAACCTACTACAAGCGACTGTCAAATTGAAATAGTATATCAATAACAATCGATATTCAGAATACTGAAGTCTACAATTATCGACGATAGATAGTATTCGCTCATCGATCAACTATCGACACTCACAATAAGGGCCGAGTCGATGGGGAAGAATCAAAGAGTTATGGGGAGGAGTTATAGTTTTTACCCTACTTGATTAACCTACATACACCCGTGACCGACTTAATGGATAGGCGGGCCATTAAACGAATAAAAAACGTTGCTCACCACTCACCGACCGACGTTCTGTAAGTTTGATGTTAAATTCTTCAAGTTCGCTGAAATTTTTATGGACGGACAGATATCCCTCTCGGATCTTTATATACCTACCTAGTAGGTATTTTATTACCTAATTTATTTTTGGACTAGTTGTTAAATTAAATTTTAAGGAGGCTGTGATGTGCTTTTTGTCAAAGGCTGAGGTATAACTCGTCGGATCCAGAGCAGCGCTGCCCCCTTGCTACAATTGTAGCGTTTGTACTACATTTTGTTGGTCAAAAAAGTGAGTACGTACATTTATTAATTGCGTACTTTGTACTACAATTTCTCACACTTTAAAAATAATTGACAAATGACCAAGTTGGCCTGCGATATCTGGTAGTGAAGAAAAGAACCCTATCAGACATACAGAAATCTGTCATCGGTAAGCGGTACGTGTATTTTTGTACAGATAATTTATTTATTTTATAAATGAAAAACTATTGTAATCGAGGTAAACGCCGGTCGGTCTAAAATTCAAGTATTGTTTATGAAAAATAAAATAATCCCGGGTCCATAAAATTATGTTTAAATCGTTTAAAAGTGGAATGAAAAACTCGTGTAAACAATTTTGTTTTTTGGATAAGACTCTTTTTTAACTGTTTAAAGTTCTTCAAATTATTGTTAATATTCCATTTATTGTGCAGCATTATCCCAAATACCAATAGCGGGCCCAACTAACTGAGATTTATCTCAGACTTTCTCGATAACCATCTGCGATATTGCAGAATATTTTAGCGCCATAATACGCTCTATTTGGGAAGGGGAAGAGCTCGTCGAGGCTGGTTGTGTGATACAAGATCCAGGAAAGAGTGAGGTAACTGGTCTGGTCATAAATGCATCCTCGAATCTCGATGACTTCAAACCCCCATACGAAATCAAACTAAGAATCTTGTTAATGGTTAAACCATTTTGTCTATATGAGTTGCACCACATTGCGACGCTCGATCCAACACTTTTTCTTTAGTTTCCATTAGCGTAAACTAGTTAGGCATTTATTTTTATGTTTTTACATGAAAAATGCATTTATTATTCACAATATTTAATTATTTAGTGGCGCTTAGCTTCTTTTCCATAAATTTTTTTCGCTGATCTGTCAAATTTGTATGTCTAGTAGGGTTCAAATTGTCGCCGCTAGGGTACACCCTCCATTTCTCAATAATAAAAAAATTATTAAACTATATTTTTTCTCAGCGCTTGTTGTTACTACAAACTGACTTCTGTATGCAAACGGAGCAGACTCAACTCAATTAGCATTTCCAATTAACAAAAGCCTGCATTTGGAAAAATAATATGAAACTATATGTTAACATTGTGCGTTCTCCCACATAGCAGTGCCCCTGCAGAGAAATAGTTTGAATATAGATACGGTCGATGCAATACTGCAGTCCAAGGAAAGGAATTAGTCAGGGATCAGGGAAATGTATATAATCCGCCTGAATCCTTATTAACATATGCAAAAACTTTTTTCTATCAGAATGCCAACCATTATTCAAAATAGTTTTTAAATGTAATACCTATATGTAGTTCTTATTTTTCTTTTTTATTGTAGGTAGGTACCATGTACCTACTTAGTAATGTAATATGTAATATTAATTTTAGTTTATTATGTTATTAATTATAGGTATGCAATTAATTTTTTCTTAATTGTTTAGTTATGAATTCATGTTTATTTACTTAAAAAATCATTATAAAGTAATTATTTGTGTTTTTATTTGTTTTTTCAAATTGTACTACATTGTACTACATTTTAAAAGCTCCCGTACTACATTTTCGACCTTTTGGGGGGGCAGCGCTGATCCAGAGTCTTTCCAAAGAAACACAAACTTTGGAGAAGAGGTACAATTTATTCAACGTTTTCTTTCTATTATACTTAATACTACCTTAACAATGAAGCGATACTTAAACTTACAATCTAGAGGGGGCAGAACGAGCTCTACGGCAAAGCGTGAGCGTCGGCGGGCGGGTTTGACAGAACGAGCTCTACGGCAAGCGTGAGCGTCGGAGTGCGGGTTGATATTGCGCGCTCTACGGCAAAGCGTGAGCGACGGCGGATGGGTTTGACAGAACGAGCTCTACGGCAAAGCGTGAGCGTCGGAGTTCGGGTTGAGATTGCGCGCTCTACGGCAAAGCGTGAGCGACGGCGGGCGGGTTTTAACAGAACGAGCTCTACGGCAAGCGTGAGCGTCGGAGTACGGGTTGAGATTGCGCGCTCTACGGCAAAGCGTGAGCGACGGCGGGCGGGTTTGACAGAACGAGCTCTACGGCAAGCGTGAGCGTCGGAGTACGGGTTGAGATTGCGCGCTCTACGGCAAAACGTGAGCGACGGCGGGCGGGTTTGGCAGAACGAGCTCTACGGCAAGCGTGAGCGTCGGAGTACAGGTTGAGATTGCGCGCTCTACGGCAAAGCGTGAGCGACGAACAAGGGGGGCCGGGGCTATTCGGTTACTACCTCTGGCGGAGGGTTCACCTGCAAAAATGCACTGATAATTGGTCAGGACCAATTCAATGCAGTGGGAGTCTCTGCCTGTACACGAGATTGGTACTTTTCTACTGACAAGATTCTCCCCGACTGCCATTTGTACCTGGCTACTAGTGCATTTCCCAACAGAAACACAGTGTGACTTCTAATAACGAAGTGAAAAACTGTATGATCGTTGTTGTTGTATATCAGCCCAGTATTATAGTGAATGTGATTGTTGTTTTGGTGGGCTGATGGTGTTCCCAAGTTGGAATATGCAGTAGCGGCGTGGATTCTAGTTCTGGGGGGGGGGGGGGGGTACAGTGGCGTCGGGAATATTTCTTTATTTGGTGGCGGGTGCAATATATATGGTGGACATGTAATGAATGGGGTGTTTCATTACAAGGCACTATTGAATATTAAATGTAGTAACAAAACGTTTCGTTAAAAAAACAACAACAAAACAATTTATTTTGTTATATACTGTTTATCCTTTCAATCGGAATGGGATTTATATCAGTCATCAGTACCCAACTGATGCTGCTTGGCTTGTAATCAAGTGCCCCTTTTCAATGTCAATATTGTCGAGCAAGTTGTATCGCCTAAGTCGAATTTGTAGCGTTTGTTAACAGAATAGTAGATGATTGCTTTTTACTGATTGCATGTTGGAAAGTTTATTTATCAACTGAACTTGATTCCCACATTAATCTAACTTTTGAAAACCTTTTTTGACTAGAATCTGTTTTCGAATTGAAATGCCGACTTATTTTAGGAATCTGCCGACTGTATAGAAATCATGAAAATCGGCCGAGCGGTTATCGAGTTATAACGTCATCGAGTTTCACCCCTGAGAACATGTTTTTGTATGACCAATTTTCACAGGAACACTCCTGGCCACCTATGCCAACCGTCCTTTTTAAAATCGAATCGAAACCCGCTAACTTTTAAGGAGTTCAGTCGGCAAATTCACCGATGCTGACAGTCCTTTTTAAAATCGAAACTCGGAGAAGGTACACAAAGTTAAACAAATATAAATCGGCATTTCCGAAAGGTGGAATCTTTGAAAATGTCGACTTATATACATTTACAAATTTGAAGTCCTATACCTAATGAAAATCCAAACTCACTTCTTATTTTTTGCTCGTTTTTGTCTTTTTTTTTTTAGTTCCATAAGTTAATAAATGTAGCTTATTTGATTTGCCGACTCTTGAAAAGCATATGGGGATGTCGCACCGTGCTCAAATGAAATTGGCAGCTGCATTCCTCCCCATCAGAAACTCAACCGCAATACTCGCCATGCTAGAAATTCCCATCAGTTTATCAGCATAAGATCTAACCAGGCTATAGGCAGGTAGGTAGGTACTTACCTGTATTTGGTGAACCGAAGATGTCCCCTTCTTGACTAACTATATCAACTGCATTAATTTAACAAAAATATAGCAAACCAATTATTTTTTAAAACTATACATATATGTTTATTTATTTTATTTACTTGTATATAACCTTTGCTCATTTACATTACCTACATAATTCACTTTTCTTTATTAAAAACAAAAAAAATGGCGCGATATTTTATTTTATATGTTTCGTTTCGTAATTACAAAAATATTATACATTATTATAATTTGGGTTTTGCCCATAGTATAAAAAAAATCCTACATGCACATCGATTACAAATAAATAATTAACATTTATTTTCTTAATTGATCGTATTTTTGAAGACCCTGTCTCCTTTTCTATATAAACTTCCGGAAGCCCATTTCTATTTGTGTTTTACTTGATATATTTTACAATTTTTTAAATTTTCCCCCGTGTGGAAAACAAACGAAAACAAAATAAAATACAGAAATAAAAACGCATGCAAACGAAAAACGTAATATTTTTTAAGCAATAATAATAATCGTTATGTTTAAAGCTTAAATTTAATTAAATTGCTGCTGCTTAAAGCTAAGTTTTTTTTTTCTTTTAAATATTTATACATTTTTGGGGAGATGGGATGAAAAGAAGCATTTTTTCTAAGCTGTTAGCTTGATATGAAATAATCCAACTGAAAAAGAATGGCCACTGTAAAAATTCACACTCACTTAGCGGTGAGCTTTTGTGCTAAAATATTTTACCCAAACTGTGAGTGCGCCGAAATGGATTCCATGAGCTTGACGAGATGCTACCCAGTCGACTTTTTGGTGTTTTGCAGCGTAGCTTAGGCTTTGAACTTGTCGTACCTGTGGGACTGGATGAGCCTGACGAAACACCAGATGAACTGGCAGCCGATAGAGTGGAAATGGAGCCTTTCGATGACAGTGGCTGTAAAGTGGCAAGAAATTTAGAAATTGATTTAGTATTTGATTGCTGAGACCAACCTTAAGGTAGTTTCTATCCATTGGTGTGATGACTTTTAACTCTAAGGATGAACCAGCCGATTGGATAAGACGGACAACTTGCTGGTGGGAGTACCATTTGACGTCCATTCCTGAGACCTCAACAATGAAGTCGCCTTCCTTTATTCCACCCAACTGAAAGAAAGTAATATGTATACAAAATTTTAAAATCGAGCTGCTTTTATTTTATTCAACTTACATCCGCTAATGAATGCATTTCCACGTGGGCAATAATCACTGGTGCATCTCCTCTTACGTGAAAGCCATAACTGTCTACGTCATCTTTGTATAGGCTGCAACCGATTTCGTGTTGATCTGCTGCCGGGCAATGACAATGGTAAACGGTTCCGCCGCGATATACTGTGGAACCTTTCTGCAAGCGAATGCACCGCGGTGCAGTCCAATGTCGGCGGGCGGAAAAGATTGCAATGGGTCCGAGTCGCTTGAAGGGATCGTCGACTTTGTATGAAGTGAAATCGGGCCCGGTAAGGGACAGTGTGAATTTTGAGCATGCTGTTTAAATGAGAAGAATAGTGGTTAAGACGGTTTCTATAATGAGTACGTTTTTTTTTTGAAATCGAGTTAAGGAGACAAAGGTACTCAATAAGTCGACTTCTGAGAACTTGTATCAAATATAAGCCAGAGTTTTCAACTTATCACTTATTTTATTATTTCTTTCATATATAAGGTTAGCGAATTCATGAGAATCACGGAGAACGAACATTTTCTTGATTCTCACAGATTTAAGTACCTAAAGGCAGGACTAGAGACTTGTAACGTGTGGTGTGTTGCCAGACAAAAATGTTTATACACAATATGAAATACTTAGCAGTGATAGCGACACAGCACTCCGCAACACCACACGCGTTAGATTCATTTTTTTCGGTAATCTTCCAAAAATATCGATATTTTTTTTCCCACATTTTGTCGATTCGAGTTTTTTTTTTGTCGGTGAAAAGTTGCGTTCACATTATTGACTCCGGGTGTAAATCACGGTTGAAGTTAATTTTACACCCCACCCGATCATTAATCCGCATTTTTAAAACTCCACAATTTATATCCATATTGACTCAAAAACATGCATAAGTTCACATGTCAAAAATCGTGTCAATTTTTGAAATGCTGACGTCAGATTTTGTCTACATACATCTTTAGGACAAAATCTGTCAATTTTTGACATGATTGTGTAAATAGTAGCCTAATAAGTTTGAAGGGTTCATTGAATTGCAGGATAGCTGCTGTAAAAGCATTATTCAATCTTAAAATTTAAGTCGGTGATCAATTTCTCGATTTCGGTCTTTTCTAAGTGTGTTGTAATTTTTTACCTTCCACAATAACGTCAATCAGATCAAAGTCCTCATCAATGTCTTTTTCGACTCTTTCTTCTTCGTATTTCTCATACTCGTCTTGGGTTTTGTAATGGGCTTCCTTTAGCACTTGCGTTAGTGAGGTTTTGTTCTGAAATTGAAATTCGTTTAGTTTGACAATTATTAATATAATCATCATTGCAACCTAACATCGTTTCAACTCACCTTCAAATACCGGCACATACGTTGCAGCCTCTGCGCCTCCTCATGACTAGCCAGCGATTCTTTGAGGTGTGCCCGTTTCAAGGCACTCGCACACCTTCCATCTTCATAGATGCAACTACTTGCGGCATCTTCCTCCGCATTACCAATGAATGATTCGACTGTGGTTTGACTGCGTTTGCCGCTAGTTCCCAGTGAAGATGTGCTGTCGGCATTCGCATCGATACTCCGTGACTCATAGTGATGTGACAGTGCTGCAAAACAACGCAAATAATAGTATATTCGCCGATCTAAGTGTTGGAAGAACTCACCTTTATAGTATTCAGATTTCAGGGGCACTAAACCAGCCCAACATTCGGGCAAATACGTGTGGGTGTCGTTCAACTGAATGTTTTTGTGCATCTCATTGTATTCCATTGTAAGCTGAGCTGCCTCACCGGCAAGGTCTTTGAAGAGCTGAAGGTGTATATACAAATATTAGCATTGTACGAATCGAAGTGGAGGTGGTCAAAGATGAGATGTACTTACATGACTGGAGTCGATTAGAGCCAAAGACTCTATTTGGAGTTGTAGCTTCTCGAAGAGACACTCACGCGCCTGTGCAAGCATTAGGGAAACTAGAACATCTAGCACCTGTGGTTTTAGATCCATTGACGGAGCATTTGTGAATGTATCGAATATGTGACGGAATATTCCAGCTGCGCGTAGGAAACTGTCTACGGCTGCGTCGAGTCCTTTCTCTGTGGTCCGGTCGTGACGTGCGCCAATTTGTGTGTAAATTGCTCCCAAATTGAAGAGTGTGCAGGCTTTTTCGAAGGCAATGGTACGTTGACACGATGGGACTCCTGAAAAGGAAAGAATGTTTTGATTCATGAGGGAACTAACAGAAGAATTTCGAAAGAATGTGTACTAAAGGTTTTAAGGGACGCAGATTTTTTTTAAATGTATCTAACAAGTCTTCGTTTCTATTTGAACATTTAAGAGGCATTTTCATCATCCAAAAATGCCTTTCGCCCCGATGTGGAAGAAGTTGAACTTATCAGTAGACGACTACCACACATCTGTAATAGACGCACGGTTTGCTCTATGTTTACTGAGACTCCTTACGATAATCTTTGACTGAAGATTCGTTTAAGGATATATTTAACAAGTCTCCCCTAGTTATTAGATGCCATTTGCGTAAAAAATATCCACAGCAAACGATCTCTACACTATCTCTCTTTCTCTTCCTTTATTTTGTGCTTCGGAGTCAGCATAAAATAGGAGGTCTCTTGCATTTGTTCCAAAAATTTTAAAGCAATTATTTATAGCTGGTTCTTTGAATACAAGGCACCTCATATTTTATGCTGTGTTCGAATCGCTGAATTAAGAAGCTTTCTCATAAAAAATCGAATCCAGAGAAAGTAGATGAAAATTAAAAACCATGAAATCAGACAAAACTTCTTTGTAGAGCTTAAAATTGGAAGCTTCGATTTCACAAGTTAAGGACCAATTACATATAATAAAGGGTGTCCCATAATTCACACAAAATTACCATTTCACATAAATTTGGCAGCATTTCATTTATACACCTCCCAATTTCCTCTTTCAAGGCGTGCGTTGGTGGCCGTGGGCTTGTTTGCATAGACTTTTGACTTAAAAAAACCCCAACGGATAAAGTCCAATGGCGTTAAATCGCAAGATCTGGATGGCCAATTCTGATCGAAAAAACGGCCGATTACAGGATTAGGAAATGGTTCATACAGCAACTGAATTGTTTCTCTGGCTGTATCTGTATGACATGTGGCACCGTCTTGTTGAAACGGTGCATTTGCATTTGTTTCTCAACAATTACTCGTGGGTTTTCTGAACCCCAAATGTGACAATTTTGACGATTAACGAAGCCGTCAAGATGAATATGAACTTCATCACTGAAGACGATTTTGTTAGAAAATGGCGGACAGTAGCTGACAAACCTTCATTACTTTGAAAATATCGCTTGACAGTAAAAATGCGCTGTTCTTTCGTATAGCGCTCCATTTTTACTAACCCCGAACTGTCAGCTGTCACATTCTTTTTTTCTGTTGGCATCACTGTACCTACTATTAAATGGCGCAAAATCAAAATTTTGCGTGACTTATTGGACACCCTTTAGTATGTATTATATGAGTTTATGATAGTGCAACTTAAGTCGAGCTAATGTGACTTAAATTCAGTCAAAAAATGTTCGAAATCAGCTACTAATCTCGGTATAATTATACGATACGACATACAACTGACTTGACTTAATCTCACTTACTTCTCCCATCAGTCGGTTGTCTAGTATGTCTACTGCTAGTCTATAGTTTTTGGTGATCAGATATGCTTACCGGTTAATGAATCATACCACTCAAAGTATACGCCCAAATTTCGGTCCGGCGGAAAAAATCTCCTTTCGACATAGTACAGTAGATTGTAGTAGCGAAAGAGCAAGGCGACACCTTGTAGATCTCTTGATGGTGTCTTTGATGCCTGAAAATAAAAGCCATTTATATGTCATTCCGTAGTTATGATGAAAGTCTTTCATATCATACCTGTCGTGTGTCTGTTATGTCAGCAATTGCATCGGTATACATTGATGGTTCTTCACTGTAGTGTTCCAATATAAAATCCGAAAATGGCTCTAAAAAGTTGATTTCTTTTGTCTCTTTGAGTCCGAGCGGTATCATTGGCATGACACTGTCCTGACTGTAATAAAAACAAACACAGAATAATAAAAAAAAATTAATCTCAAAGCAATACAATTCCAGCGAACAATTAAATTAGTCGAAATGGTCACATGGATAAGAGAACTGTGTATAATTGCCACATAAACTGTAGTCAATCTATTATAAGGTGGAAAAACCTGTGTTATTACTCAATGGCCAGGTAAATGGTAGGTATGGCTATTTGGAGATGTCAGATAGTATTTTTCTGAAGAGATTTCGCGGTTTTCATGTGCAGGTATATTTTTGAATGGCCTAAACGGGCTGTCTAAAGTTGTCCAAGTTAACTAGATGATTTAAATCCATAAATGATGATGCAACAGAGTCTTGCAAAAATTTAGATGTCGCAAAACATTGCCCTGGTCTAATGCAACTACGTGGCGTTAACACCTTACTTTCTACTCTACGTATATCTCTTTCAATAGAGGAGAGCCCGCCTGGCCTGTCACTCAATTTCAAAGCTAAATTCCTCTAGAAAAAACAACCACATTCCCCAATAGGGAATGGTTTCACTATAGCTCAAGTCAAAATCTCTTCAAAGACCGCAATCGAACTACATCCAAAAAAGGATCTTACAAGTCTCAACTCAAATCAATCCATTTCAAGTGCTGTTGTTTATTCCAATCGACTGAAAGAAACAAACAATAAATTCCTCCAAACCAATTGAGCACTGCGCAGTGGTCAAAATTGTTACAAAACATTGTCCGTGTACGTAGAAAAATTCAATCTTCGCCTTTTGTCCGGTGTTACAGGTACATTCATCTAATACTGCTGCCCATTTCTGATGTTTTTTTTTTCTGTGATTTTTATTTGCGCTTAATCGCATGGTCAAGCGCGAAATATCGCAACCAACTGGAACCGGTAAGAGAAAATGTATAGGCACAAATGAAATCCATTTTTGATCTCACTGCGAAAAATGGGGTTGGGTTGCAGTGCAGCTATTATACCATCAGCCTCCATAGATATACCGACAGATATTAGGAATGGGGCATAAAAGAGTGTGCAAAAAGCATCGAACGTGGCTAACTACTGGAAACAGTCACACCTGTGATAGCGATTGGCTTATGTTTATTTACAAACATTTTTTTTACACTTATTGGCCTGTGATTTGTCTTCGTGGAACTTGCATTAATACATTATGTATATTGCATATTTTTATTATTTAAAGAAACACGTCTTGGGATGATCGACGTAGGCACTCGTCGTCGCTCTTAATAAAGCCCCATACAGACGATAAGAATAGTTCTGAACTATATTAAAAGTATAATGCATAAGGGCCATGGCGATTGTTTAACCGGGTTTGGTTGAGCATTCGGACCAGGCACATATGTAGTGAGTGAGAGTTTATTTTTCGGCTGCGTCCTTGCAACTGGCGACAGCGGGATGCCTAATAGCTATAGGCCAGTCACCTGTGGCGATACTGTTATTCTGGAGATATCTTTTCGTGTTTTATTTAGAATCTAGGTTGTTTTTGTGACTGGGTGTGTATAAATCGGGCATCAGGCGCTGATTGGCATCAACCTGGCGGTGCCCAGCTGTTGTAACTTTTCATACATATCAATTGTGCTTATTTTACCTCCGCGTGGTAACTACCGGGTAGGTACAGGTCTTGCCCACCCAGGCTTGACTTGCTAAACTTATAAGCGCGAGTGTTGAACACGAAGAAAATAGCAACACTGTAATGATATGTGCTCCACCAGAAGATAAAGACGAAACTACCAAAGAATGTTTCTATTAGCGCCTCGACAAAACATGAGCAATGTCCTAAGTACGACGTTAAAATCGTCTTAGGTGATTTTAACGCCAAAATAGGAAAGGAGGACATCTTTGGTAGCACAATCGGAAAGCGCAGCCTACACGACACCACGTCTGGAAACGGACTTAGGCTAATTGACTTTGCTGCGGGACGTAATGCTACTATAGCAAGCACACGGTTTCCACACCTCAACATTCACAAAGGAACATGGCGGTCACCAGACCATCAAACGGTCAATCAAATTGACCATGTTGCGATCGACGCAAGGCACTCCTCCAGTATTCTAGATGTCCGAACTTTTCCGAGCGGCCAACATAGACTCGGATCACTACCTTGCTGTAGCCAAGGTATACGTATGCGGATATCCCAGACACCACAACAACGAGGAAATACTGTGAGGAGATGCAACGTTAAACGGCTATAAATGCAACAAACCGCCAGAACTTTTTCCGATCGCGTCTCCCTGAACCTTTCGAGAAGTTTGATGTGCTAGGTTTCATCCGACCACCACCACGAAACCTTTGGTTTGATGAAGAGTGCCGGCAAGCACATGCAGCAAAGCAACTGGCCTACAAAGCGGCGCTGCAGATAAGGACGGGAGCAGCTCATGAGCTCTACGAGCAAAAAAGGAGGGACGAACACCGGCTTCTCCGGAGTAAAAGGAAAGAGCATGAGAAGCGCGCGATCGAGGAAATAGAAAGGTGTTATTTCGGGAAAAATGCCCGGAAGTTTTACCAAAAGTTAAAAAGAACGTGTCACAGGAACAAGGCCCGAACAGAGACCTGTAAAGAGGAACAAGGAAACCTTGTACTAGAGTCACAGTCGGTGCTGAGGACATGGAAAAACCATTTCTGCAGACTGTTAAACGGCGAAGGCGACACAAATTCCGCTGTCAGGCAGAATGAACCATTCAACCTGGGCGATGAAAGCCAAGACTTTTCCGTCCACCTGACCAAAATGAGGTAAGGATAGCAATATCCAAGCTGAAGTCCAACAAAGCTGTAGGACCGAACGGGGATGGCTAGGACATGTATAGCGAATAGACACCAACCAACTCGATTCCAACCCGGAGGGACAATGCAAGAGGAAGACCTCGCCTTAGGTGGTGCACACAAGTGGAAGGGGACCTTAACCAACTTGGAGTGCGCAACTGGAGGCGGTTAGCCAAAGATCGTGCTAACTGGAGAGGCGTGTTGGTTGAGGCCCAGGTCAACTCCGGAGTATAGCGCCATCTAAGAAGGTTGTTTTTTTCCGATCTGTAAGTTGGCCCCATCCTTTTGGATATGTTGCAGTTCGGTAGTTCCCTCCATCTATGGTGACTTCGATAAGAATTCTGAGGAGATTTTTGCCTTTACTGCTCCGACCGAAATGTGGACTGATTCCGCAAGTGAATTGAATAAGCCCATAGTGCGGCATGCATTGGGCACATTCAAGTATGTAGTTGACTTAAGTCGACTAGATTTGTCTGAACTAAGTGTAACCTGAACTCAAAAACTAACTTAATTGGTCGTGAACGTCAGATATTGACGGGGGGAGCATCTAAAGAGTATTCCACTCCACAAATCGTCACTTTTATTATCATTTTTAGATTTTTTTTGTTTTGTTTGTTTTGGTTAGGTATATCCACTAGCTTTGTGCTTTCTCAAGGCAAATTTGAAAGACATGTCAACTTAGTACTCAGTCACGAAATTCGTGACTAGATTCGTCGGCTACCCCTCCATAAACGTCAACAGAGAAAGCTGCTCACGTGATGATTCCCAGCCAATAAGAACTCAGAAACATCAAGTCAGTCAGCTGTCAGACTTACTAAACTAGATACTTGAACGTCAACATTTAAAAACATTATTGTTTGTAAGAAAAAACGGCTATTTATAAGTGTCAGAAAATTATAAGAGAATAATTATTTAGCCCAATTGACACAAAACTTCCACATACTTCGATTCATTCAAAAACAAAGCATTTGTCATTTTCATAGATTACTACAAAAGCGTTCCCTAAAGTTTTCGTAATTTGTTCTCTTTGAGAGAGAATTCATCGCCACCACTGCTATTTTGACAGTCTTTTACATTTTTACTACAAAAGTAAAGCAACAGACCTTTCATGTTAGCACTCCTTTCAAGAAATATATTGCATATACAAACAATTATTATAAAACGAAATATTCGCCATTATTAGATATTCGTATTGCACATCAACTGTGCAAATATAACCGACCTAACTAATTGTAATTCATGAAATAGAACAGATTTATTTTTACCACAAAACGTGAAAAAATGCGAACATTTTATTTATAAGCAACGCAATAAATAACATCACTGCTTCAGGCCCAGAAACGGGGAATACGCTCGTTGAATGTGCATTAGTTTATGGACAATAGAACGTATCAGTCAATCGACTGTTGCGATTGTCAACTATTAAAATGCCATCCCTCGTCATCGTCGTAACACAATATCGGGATTCAGAGTGCTGGAACAGGATTGGCCAAATGCGCAATTACAAAACAATTTCAATCGCAATGAGGTAGTGGTAGAAGAATTGATTTAACTTGGACACGAAACACCCCTTGAACCGACCGAGATGGTGATATACTTACTGGCAAAGGTATTAATTTAATTGTCAGTTGGATTAAAAAATAATCGGATTTAGCCCACGAGTGTGGTTTAAGCAAGGGGTTGATGTGATGGCATGAGAAGGTAAAACAATTTATTTCGCATATGGGTTTCGATTTGATTCCTTTAAAATCTGTTTGGCCGGGAGTGGCACATAGTCACCAGATAATGGAAATATTTTTCCCGCAAATTCCATTTGGTAGGTAGGTCGTAAAATATCATCTCCTGTCAGAGATGATTGATGACGAGTATACGTCGTTGATATTTAAAAATATTTTAAAACGATTAAATTGATGGGCAGTTTTAAGACTTATTGCGCCTTTAGAAATATGACTTCCAAGAAGTGTGTTAATATGTTTCAAGTTGTTCTAGTTTGTCAAAGATAAGCTCTCTATGGTAAATTGGGTTCTGATGTGCGGCTTATGTGAGTAAACACTTGTAAAATTAAGTAGAAGTGCGATCGATACAGACTCAATTGACCTATTTTGAAGAATTCAAGTTTTTATTCCAAATTGGGATTATGTTTATTTACGTATGTGTGCAGTAGACGATTCGCATTGCTAAAAATGTGATATTTTTGAAGAGCACTTGTACAATGACCACTGACTGCTATTTGGAGCAATTTAGTTTCAGTTACTCTTACAAACTCTGTAAGAGTTTGGGGATTACACTATAGGAAATTAAGCCAACAATTGTCCGCAACTTGTTAGTGGTGGATTCTTACAAAAAACTGCATTAAAAATATTGTAGTGTATTCATTTAAAATAAATATATAAATAAATAGGCGGCGCAACAGGCGTGTAGACACCCTAGGCCTAGCTTCTCGCAACCATTCGTTAGTGTGAGTTTCTATTTTTGGGACAAATGGAAGGGACCTACAATTTTATGCCGATTCCGAACGGCTGAATTGAGAAGCTTTTTCAGGACAGTCATACTCTCGGATGTTTGTCAGACGTGCGAGAGGTGGCGCAGTAGAAAAACCTTAAGATGTAATTTGCGTTTTTCCGGGGATCGAACCTGGGATCCCTCGCACAGTAGTCCAGCACACTAACCAAACCACTGCGCTACTGCGCCCATTCATTTAAAATAGCAACACCTATAAAGGGTGTTTTTTTTTTTTGCTGTTTGGTTTTTAAGGACTGGATTAAGCACTGGATTTTTTTGACTGTTCAGGAGTGATTCGTGACACAAGGCCATTTTACTATGGATAAATTTACGCCCGAACAACGTTTACAAATTATTGAATTTTTTTACCAAAAATCGTGCTCAGAAAAAAATGTGTTTAGAGCACTCCGTCCATTTGATGGTCGTCGTAATCGTCCTACTGAGTTATTCAAGCCCAATTCAAGCCATAGTGACCAAATTTCACACCAATTTCACTTTATTGGACATTAAACCACCGACACGTTTGCGTATAGAGTATATGCGTACAGAGGAGAATATAGCTGCCGTATCAAACTTAACCAGGTGGTCTAGCACGTAACTTGATACAATCGAGTTCATTGAGACAAATTAGGTGCTGCCAGAGCTCGATTGTATCGACTGAACTCGATTGTATCAAGTTACGTGCTAGACCCCTGTGTTAATGAAGACCGTGAAATGTGCGCCCGGCGCGGCCATTCGCGGCAATTGGGTGTATGAGTTATTCGACCACATGAAAAATGTTACGCAAGGATCTTCGTCTAAAACCACACCAAATACAGCTGGTGCAAGAATTGAAGTCAGGCGACCTGCCACAACGTCGAACATTTGGTAATTGGGCCTTAGAAATGCTCGAAGAAGACCCGCTTTTTTTCGAAGAATTCATCTTAAGTTTCGGACATGTGAATTGGCCGCCTAGATCTTGCGATTTGACGCTGATGGATTTTTTTTTGTGGGGATATGTGAAGTCTCTCGTCTATACCGATAAGCCAGCAACTATTGCCGCAAGACAACATAGCTCGTGTTATTAGTGAGGTACCAGTCGATATGTTGGAAAAACTATGCCAAAATTGGACATTCCGGATGGACCACTTGAGGCGTAGCCGTGGTCAATATTTACACGAAATAATATTCAAAAAGTAAATGGCAATAATTGATTTATCGATCCTAATAGAAATTTCACTCAATTATGCAAATTTTCATTATTTTCTTTCAATTTCAAAACCAAGCGCTTTAAAAATCACCCTTTATAATAGAAGCATGGATTTGGCAGCACTGCATTAGTTTTTTCGTGTTATTAAAGTTGGCTGTTTTTGCTTTTCTATACGTCGTAAGAAGCAGAAGTAATTTCCCTGTAGATTTAAGTGCATTTCAAAACTTGACAAGTCAACGCTAGGAAGGTGTATTGGTATTAACACATATAACAGTATCTACTGACGTATGAATGCGTACGTCAGTTTATGGTGAGTTATACACCCTGCATGTGCTTTTGTGTCAATTTTACAGTCGCTTTGACAGATTTTTAGTGACTGGGAAAGTAAACTAGTAGACAGCATATAGATAGACTGTCAGTTCGTGACGAGGGCCCAAACATTTCATTTGCTCATACACATCTTTGATTTAACTTAAAAGCCGAATGCTGCCAAATCCATTAAATTTAAATCACTGCGTTTCTGTACAGCAAACAAATAGACGTAGGCAATGCATATAAACATAAGGCAGCAGGTATTACGATGCATTTATAAATGAGTGCTTCCAGCAACAAGTGACGGCTATTCATAAAAACATGAGAATTAAAGAATTACTTATATAGACAGTTCTTTTTTTTTGTGTCTTTTTCATACAAAGATTAAAGAATTTTGTACAAAATCTCTGTTTGTTGGAACTCGTCTTCACGCTGACTTACAATGTATAAACCTTACATTGTCTCCCATCTCGTCGAAATATGCATTAGAGATTCTAGATTCCAACTGTCACTGCAATGCACGAAATAACGATTCGACAAAAACCCATAAAGTACCATTTCAGATAAGGCTCCTTCGGCTTCTTGGGAACCTCAAGCTGTATCGAATGAGTTCCAAGAACATCCAGGAGTAAAATAGTCAGACATCAACATCAAGCACCTTCGACTGTTACGTCCTTTCCCTTCCTCCTGTCTCAGAGAGTCACCATCAGCGAGTATAGGTCTTCAAAACGATCCAAAACACCAACGAAAAGCGTACGACAGCGAGAATATCTCTGCATGATGATCACGCTGTATGCAATGCAACTGAATTAATGCCATCACACGTAGACCATGTCATTTCATGCATTTTAAATGAATCCACGAAAGGGCTTGCGAGCGCGTCTCCCTATATAATGTCCCCATCGACAGGCCTCAGTGGCTCACCATTTAAGCTGGGCGCACTCTCCTCCCCAGACGACCGACTATACTCCTGCGAGTAGCGATCATTAAAGGAAATTTACATAACACGTCTATCGTTGGTATTACAATATCGTTCTACTAGTTCAGCGTCGCGGAAAACTCTGACTGCGACGACAACTTTGGGCCAAGGGATATCGGATGGAGTAGAAAATAATTGGATAGTTGGCTCAAAGGAGGTTTGTGTACGGTTACGGATATGTATATACATCTATTCTTGTTGGCTGACTGTGTTTAGGAGGATAATTGTGCGGATCGAAGAGTATTTATTTTAAATTAAATTTACAACATCAACGACGACAATCGCGCACTCGCGCATACAAGGGTCAATTGGTATTTATTTAAATTTCCCTATACAGATAATAGCTGGACGCACGTGAGCAGGCGAAGGAGTAACATAGGTATGGAGACGTCGCCACCGCTTGTGGTCCGTTTTCCAAGGAATTTTAAATGGTCTCTCTGGCTGGGTGGGTCTCCCTGCGTGTGTATGTACTCACCTATCATTTTGGTATACTTCCACTGATGAATTCAGCTCGGCTAATTGTTCCTTCAGCAGCTGGAGGTTGGAATTGACAAAGCTAAGTTCGAGGGCAACTGTGTCGCGTAGTTTGCGATTTGTGGTAGCCTGCGAAAAGAAGAAGAGTTTGAGTGTCAATGGAAGTTTGCTCCGTAATTGACTTGATTTGATTTTACGGTGATAACCTAAGACGGTTAATGGGGGGTAATAAAGATATCACTCTTCTTACCTTGAATAGATTTTCGGCTCCGGCACGCAATCGCAGCTCTTTGTTGATCTCCTGATTCAATTTACAGCGACGAGTTTGAAGTTTTCCACGACATGTCGCCGCTCGAGGATCAGATCCCTGAAAGGAAGAGAGGTTTATGAGAATACTTTGCAAATATAATGAGGGTTGAGTAGGGTTTGAAAATGCCTATAAGGTTATTTATTGTTTAAGTCAAAATGTCTTTGCGTCAGTCCAGAGGATCTGATAATTGTTATTGTTTTCATATGGTTTTCTTGGAACTTAAAGCTCAAATTGTAGATAGTTCCATTGACAAGTTCTTAAAATTTAATGTATTCAAATAAACGTTAAGACTCTGGGTTTCCGGCTTTAGATAAGTAAAATTGTTAGGTCCTATAGAAGTCGGAAAACTCTAGGGAACTGGTCGTACATTAATGCTTGTTTTATAGTTGGTGTCAATGTGAATTAATGCCTATTTTCAAGACAAACACACTACGTTATACCGACAGTGAACGATTTCATAGAGTTAAAACCAATCCCCACCGAAAGGATGTTTTTCTCAAAACACAATAATGAGAAAGGTAGTAGGTTTTCCAATCCATTGATGAAGATTGTATACGTCTTTGATGCCGTGCGGACGCATTTTCGAAAAAGTCATTGATGCCAAACTTTCAAATATTTTCGATATATCAAGCTCAACATTCTTGAGTTGCTTAGTGATTGGTTCCAATTTTCGATGAGATAAGTCATCAAAGACCAACCTGCTGTCACAAAAACCCTATTGCTGATCATTGAAAAGTTTTCGTGATAAAAACTGGGGCATATCACGTAAAATGAAAACGATCGAACGATATCCTTTTCACTAAAGCTCTTTCTATCATATCTGTGGCAATAGAAAAAATATCGTTCGATCGTTTTTTTATTTTACGTGATCTGGCCCCTGTTTGAAAAACTAACGACTTATCAGCGTTTCCATGATCTTGGCAAGAATGGACTTTTGTAAGTATGCAGATTCGACTCAAAATGAATAGGATTCCGATTTGAGTATCTCAGTATACCTTGCCTATGTTGTTAACCATCTTGCAATAGTTCTTACGGACTCGGCTGGTATGATGGCTTTTCAAATAATTTAGCCGGCACGAAGATAGTCTCGCCCGGGCAAGTGTCTTCAGTGTTAATGAATCTCAAGATTTAGCAATAGTCGCTGTTTTCTGGACGAGTAGAGTGGGTGTGTCTGAGAAATCCTGCTACTTTTAGAGACCCATCATTTCGAAGTTGTTTGTAAGCTTGTATTGGGCTCAGGACGTTTGACGAATCCGTTCGCCACCGTATATTTTGCGAATGCCGAGCCCTTAAAAACATGAGATCGATGATCCTCAACAGCTATTTTTTTGATGAACTGGTATGATCTGAAGAAAGTGGATGAAAGAACTCCTGCGATTCGTAATTAAATCTAAGTGGTTCCAATAAATAAACGGGCTTCATCTCCTCTGTTACTTGTGGTACGATCTGGACACTACTCAACTTTAATAACTTCGGAGATTCGTGCACGCTTAAAAAAAATTCCAACACGTATTCCCTGGATGGTTCCCGCAATGGATACAGTGGACCAAAATGATGGTTTAAGTGAAGCTGTGACAATGTGTAACAAGACCATCCCACCCCTACCTACCTAACTAACCTACCAGGTCTCTGATTAGTTATTTTCACATCGTATCCTCAACTATAGAGCCAATCACTATGTGATCACTGATAAGCAATACAATTAGTGGTCGTAAAATAATCTTCAGACTAAAAATTGCTTAAAGAGGACAATCCGCTCTAAATATTTCTAACCATAGTCACCTATTGATAATGAGTGATTGTGTTTGTACAGTGGCTCAATGGCTTAGTTGTTTAGGCCATGGAACTGCTAGTATTCTGAATAAATTGGAAGACCCTTCCATTCGTCTCTAAAATAAAGAAACCTCACCCAAACGAATGGTTGTGAGAATTAAAACCCAATGTCCAACATGTATGCGCCAACTACTCTTTTACTTTTTAACCTATTGATAATAATTGGCAGTCTTACGTTGGGCGCCAATTTCATATTTTAATTTTTAATCAAACAATCAAACATACGACTGTAAATCGAGTTTTACAATCGCCTAGATGTGTAATAAAAAGGCTAATTAAATCTTTAAGTGCCAAACCAAGTCTGTTTACGATTTGCCCTCATCCTAAGCCCATCATCACAATTGATTTATTTTTCTCAATAAAATTCTACACCGCCACTTTGTCGAGCTCACTTCATCTTCGCAGTTCCTCGGGGAGTATAAATATTATTACATCACACGAGTAACATCCGTTTTTTATCTGGAAGTAGTAAACAAAGTGTGGGCTGTGTGTGAGAGAGTTACAAAATCTTGTGACGAGGATGATGGCGGCACCGCATGAAACAAGGGCGAAAGCAAGGAGTGGTTCGCAAAAGGGGGAACGAAAAAACCAAAACCAAAATCAGTTTGAACGAAGAAAATCTCTGGAGACACTAAACCAGCAAGATAAACGTCACCCTGGAGATATAAATCCACATTTAACTCCTTTGTGGTCTCCGAATGTCGTAGCTGCCGCCACTACCACCGCCGCCGCCGCCACAACTACCGACCAAGCGACATTTACAAAACCTTTTCACATAGCATTGGAGCATGAGGATTAAAGTAGGGGCTTCGCGGTCGGTGGTGTTGAAGGAAGGCGCACATTGTTTTTTTTTTTCGACTCCGATATTGTCTCCGCTTTTACACGCTTGTTTATATTTTTCTTATTTTGTTTTTAGTTTGCCTGCTTGCGATATGAAGAACTCTTAGAAGTTGAAGTGTCAACAACCTTATTCTTGTGTTTGGTTCGGTAGTTTGTATTTGTAGAGCTCGCTTTAGTATAGCCCACCCCCGCAGTATACACAGTCGAGTTGTGCTGATGCATTCAGAACGTAGCGTTGTGGTAATACTTCTATGCTTATGGTGAGGTGAGATATCCCGTCAAATGAAGGTACCTATACCCATGAGCGGTTGTGTTTGTATCATTTGACTTAATGGTAATAAAGTATCTATTGAGCAGCGAATAAAAACGGTGATTGTCTCCGGGATATATACATACGGAGCTGTGTATATGCCATTGTGAGACAATTTTGTATGTATTATAGACCGATCGAATGTAGTGAGTTACAACTTGAAGTTCCTGCCCACGTAATTAAGTGCTGACTTGAATTGTTTAGATACTGAAGTAGGCTTGAACAAATGTGAGGCAATAATATGCCGACAGTTCTTGGATTTTCGACTATGGAATATTGAATTCTTTGTGGGATGTCGGCGATGTTTTGGGGAATTAGACTCCAGACAGATACGACGATGATGATGATGAGCCCCGCAGTCTGTGTGGGAAGATTGTGATTTAAGCGTGGCTAGCAAACGTGAATCGAAGAAATTCCAAGACTAGATCTGATTTTGTTTTATGAAGGCAGATCGTTGAATTCCATGGGATTATGGTAAGTAGATAAATGTGTACATGGGTAATAGAACGGAAATCAATTTTGAAATGAAAAGTATTATTGTTGTTGCAATGCTTTTGTTTTTGATCTAAGCATTACTACGTCTCTACGCCATTACAAGTGTAATCCGCAGCATTCCTACGGCAGCAATGGAAACATTTCTGCACCTCTTGTACCATTCGATTTACACATTAAACAACTTGCTGGCAACACTGCTCGTTCTTAACAGGAATAAAGTTACTCAATTGGGCCCAAAATTGTAGGTGTTACTTTCGTTTGTTCCCAATAAAAAAACTCAGACAAACGAAGGGGTCTGAGAAGCCTAAGCTGTCCGGCTCTGCCCGTGCACAGAAATTATATTGCTTAGCTCTTGGATAATAATGTTCATTTGTGAAACATGAGAATAAATCGATTTTCTGTAATTTTCTTTCTGTGTAAAAAGCAATACGAATAAAACAAAAGAATCATGAAAATCGGCCCAGCGGTTATTGAGTTATAACGTCATCGAGTTTCACCCCATAGATGGTTTTTGTATGGGAGGTGCCACGTACATTTGTCCAATTTTGACCAATTTTCAAGGGAACGCTCCCGCGCCAATACCTAAGTTTGTCTGTAAATTTGAGCTCAATCGGTTCGGCAGTATTTTTTTTTTTTTAAAAACTTCTCCCGGGAAAGGCAAACCTATAACGCTTATAAGGCTTTGAATGTTTTTTTTTTGTATTGGAGGTGCCACGCCCCTTTGTCCAATTTTGACCAAAAATATTTCTGTTCGTCCGCTGGCAATAAGTGAGCCATGGACTGCATTTCAGTTCAATTGACCAAGCGCGTACAACTTGAGAATTGAATTATGAGCACTAGGTCACACAAATATGAAAAAAAAGAAAGAAACAGAAGAGCTATGTATTTTTTTCCGCCGAAGAAATATTTTGTCAGGTGTCACGGAGATTTTTTGAAGCTACTTTTAAACCAAGGTACATACCACAAAAATCTTGACCATGCCATTGCGCATGCTTCAATTTGGCTAGTGAGAGAAGTGGGTTTCTGACACCGGAATATCCGGCCCTTATTATCCAAAGGACACTCTCAGTTCGGGGGTTGTGCGTCGGTCTGGGTAATATCTCTCCAACGGGTATGGATGATCCAAATCTTGACGACCCTAGCAAACGAACTAAGGAAGGACCAGCTTTGGATCTTAGAAAAAAGACAGAAATTCCAGATCGATACACGCCACCTCTTTATTGACTTCAAGGTCGATGGATGGTCACCATGGAGAAATATCTCTGTTTCGTTAAAATGGGAAAGAACACGACTGGAACAAAACCCTTTGATGTCGAAAAAGGTTTAGAAAAAGGTGACTTTCTGTCAAGTAACATCATTCTTGAAGTAATTGTACGGAACTCACAAGCCAATATCAAAGATCAGAGCGAGAGGTACGATTTTTCAGATGATATTGACAGTATCGGGAGCACTTATGTAGCGAGCTTTCAGTGGTGTGTTTGTAAGCATTAAAACGGAAGAGACGAAGCGAAGATGGGTCTGGCTGTTAATGAGGACGAAACGAAATACATGCTGTCATCGAGACAAGACTCTCAACATAGGCGACTCGGACGAAACGTCACAGTGGACAGATATAATTTCGAAGTTAGAGAGATTTCGAAAAATGGCATCGGCGTAGAATACAAGCGAAATAACTCTTGCCAATCGCTGTTTTTTAGGACTAAGAAGGCATCTAAGAAGTGCAACCATCTCTAACAGAACCAATGAAATATTGTACAAGACTACAATCATCCCGGTCCTGCTGTATGGTACAGAAGCATTAACTTTAAAGCTGATGAAAACCTCTTTCTCTTTGAGAGAAAGATTCTTCGATCGATTTTTGGTCCAGTTTGTATCGATTGAGTCTGAGTGTTAAAGAGGAGATTCAACGAAGAACGCGACTGAGATGTCTAGGTCACGTGGAGCGTATGGACAACAACGCGCACGAGCCCGACGATTCTTTGAATTCACCCCTGAGAGACAGCGAAAAAAATGCAGACCCCACCTCGTGCACAATTGGGGAGCAACCTCAACCTCAAATTGGTGTTCTTAACTGGAGAGAGGTAGCTAGAGACCGAGCTGGCTGGATGGCCTTGTTGGTTAAAGAACCATTAACATGGGAGCGAACGAACGAATTGATGAAATGCGAATAAACCACTTTTTATGCATTTATAAACAGAAAATTGCACATTGTACTTCTCCAAGATGAGGATAATTAATTATCCCATCAAAATTTATTAAGAAAACAAATTTATTTACAGTTTAAACAACGAAATTTCGAAATCCCAATTTTTTGCCGCGAACGAAAACACCCTGGCGCGAATTGTCAGTCTATTCACAATCCACATCATTTAAATCGCGTACTTGTTACAACTTTTTTCGATACAGTTCTCTATAAAAATACAAGTCATTTTCGACATCGCCATAATGTTGTTTAATTCCGTTTTCATTGAATAACCATTTAATAAATAGACTGGACCTATAAATTCTGTACACACAAAAACGCAAAGACCTTTTTATAAAAATGTAATAAATATTTATTTAAGAGTTCCTCATAAAATGGTGTACCTACATTAATTCCCATCGAATTTTCAAGGCAATATACATTTAAGACGCCGACATTTCAATGACAATAAGCCACATCAAAAAAGAAGAACGCTCAAAATAGTTTGGATATATCTATACCCAATATCAACCTTAAAATATTTCAAAAAGTAAACAACTTAAGAACTATTTCACAATCTGTTTTCATCATATCTACGATTGAACCTTCCGATTTATCCTTGTGTCACATAATAGTCATATTCCACTCAAATTGTTTACAAAAGATCGGTGCGCTGGCTCCAATACTCATTATATTGTTAATGACTAATTCCGGTAACTATGAGTAGTAGAGTGGCCGATAGCCTGATACGGCTTATCCAAATTGCTTTACGCCTTCTGATTTGTTCTTCAGACAAAGACCCACTTGTCGTGGCTTACCCACCTGTAGGTAATTGAGGTTGACGTCGTTATCGATTATTTCGCAACAGTGCACTGATAAAACAGTCGCCCCATAAAATTCTCCACGACTAAGATTGACTCATGCACCTCAGGGTGGACTCGTAAAACTCACATCATCCACTGTAACATAGTTTCAACAAATAATCGATTTTGATCGAATCGCATTTCCGCATACATTTATCGAGAATGTAAACATGCCGCTATCTTCTGTCTAATGGCCAGATTACATTATGCATAAGCTAACATCCCAGAGAAGGATGGAGATGAGATGGATGCTTCATGATCGCACGCATAACTGACAAGTGGACAAACCCGAAGTGAAGCAAGAAGGTGCGCTCTCCATATCGTAATTAATGGCGTTAACGTTCGTAAAGAGCCCCCTCCCGCACCCTTTCAGGTGTGTACCCTTTAATAGAACGACGTCAAAGCGTTGTTCCCTAGGTAACATCTCACTCAGAATGAGATCATAGTAATAAAACACTGATTGCAGATGTGCCATAAAACTTGAGATTCATCTTATGGAAAAAAAAAGAAACAAACTCTTCAGTGAACGTTCATTGAGATGAGAATGTCGGCGATAAGAACCTAGCCCCAGAACTCCAAGCTCCAACACCTTTAGACCAAGCTACAGAAGAAAAAAAGTAAATAAATAAAAGCAGAAAAGGTAAATATGTTTCCAGTTTTATGGGCTGGTGTAAGTGTGGGTCATAGATACGACCCGCAACGCGACGCTGCCGCCGCCATGTGGAAATTACACATAATTATTCTAGAACGTTGAAATGGTAAATTGGGACGCATATAATGGGAGCAAATTTATGAATTAACACTTGAAAATGTGTACAAAAGCCGGATGTGGCTAATGATGGAACACACACACGTTCCACAGTAGCCCAATTTCAAATGACTCAAAGATGGGTGCAAAGATTGAAGAATTCTAATTGCCCACCTACGCAAATAGAATTTTGGAAGCACTTATCCTTGAACTGCTTCGGGGTTGAGTGAGCAGAGCACGTCTTAGACTAACATGAGTTGAAGTGGTTTAATGAACCAAAATGTTAGTAGGTACTGCGTACTTATGCCGATTGGTGACTTAAATCGAAATTAAGAACTATTTGCATACCCATGTCAAAATGAGAGGGTATTCCAGCTTAATCGAACGACTTTAATACTTATTTTTTTTTGGGAGTCGAACCAAAGACCAACCGCTAAATATTTCAGCATTTCAACCTCTGAGCCCTCGTCCAAGGGCTATAAAACGGAGCTATGGTCATCCACGTTAATAGTTGTGCATCGGGGTAACTTGCCTACCATGAAAAAAAAGAACTGCAAACCCTGGATTTACGCGTGACAACTGAAATAAGCAGAACGGGATGTTCGGCGTAAGTGCAGTCGAGCAATTAGAAAAGACTCAAGACTGATTTAAAGCAAACATAATCGTTTTAAGGCAAAAATTCGACAATACTTGCCGATTGTTCAAGTCCTTAAGATACGATTACACGGGCATTTTTTCGAGTAATTTAAATGGCGCTCTGACGTAAAAATCCCGTCACAAAGCAGTCATTTAAATGTCGCTCTGTGTGATCGACATTTTTGGCAGCGTCATTTAAATGACTAGGAAAATGGCGCACCAAATGACATGAATTAAGTGCGCCATTTAATTGGCGGAAAAAAATGGCCGCGTGATCGCTCTTCAATGACTAGGACAAATGACTAAACTTTTTGGCATCCCAACGGAAAATTCTAAATGACTCGCAGTGTCCATCATTTGAATTTGGGATACAAATGACGATGATAGTCATTTCGTGTGATCGCCATTTTTTCAATGACGAATCGTAGCTTAAACGTCGCTCTAATGCGACATTTTTTCCTGACGTCACAGCGCCATTTAAATGATTTAAAAAAATGGCCGTGTAATCGTAGCTTTACAGGATATAAAGAAGACGATGCAAAAGATAGTTTCTATATGAGCACCTCAGACAATCGTAGAACCGCTGTTAACCGATGGTTAAAATCGATTTGATGAATGATAAATTAGTAAAGGAGGACATATGTGGTAACAAGAGTATCCAAGTCAAATTTTACAACGGACTAAGGCAAAAAGACTTTAATGCCGAGGTGGAATGTGACTATAGCAAGTACACGTTTTCTTAAAAGTCATAAGGAGACATTGCTTAATGCGGACGAACAAACCGTCACCCAAATTAACCATACATTGCCATCGACACGATAGCCACTCCTCCAGTATTCTGGATGCCCGAACCTATCGGTTAAAATTGGTTAACATTGATTGATTGATTGATGCGAATATCAAACACACCTTAGCAAGGAAACGCTGAGAGAAATTATGACACCGAAAAGTTACGATCGCACAACGAATGTATCAGTGCCTCGACTTATGGTGCTGGGTTTAACACATCCACCACCACGGAACTTGACGAAATATGTTGACTGGCATATGCACCAAAACAAGAGGCTTATAAAGGGCGCTGTAAATGAATGCGTAGAGCTTACGATAAAATAAAAACAAAACGAGAAGATCGTCAGTTTTTCAGGAAGAAAAAGAAAGGGCGCACAGGTTCAGAAATATGCTGCTCACAGGAACATTCCCAAAAGGAAAGACAACGTGAAACTTGTAGAGATGACGAAAGGAATATTGTAGTAGAATCATGATCGGTGCTGAGGCTGAGACTATTGAAAAACCACTTCTGCAGATTATTAAACGACAAAGATGGCCCAAATTCCGATGTCAAGCAGAATGAACCATTCAACTGGAACGATGAAAACCAAGACTTCCGTTCCTGGGGCAAAATTTAGTAAATATTGCGATATCTGAACTCACGTCCTACAAGACGATTTACCCGCTGAGTTTTTGAGAACAGCTGTGGATGACTTGGTAAAGAAAATGCACTTCTAAGTTTTGGTCAGATAAATATATGCCTGATCCCTGATGGCATGATTGAAATTTCGGCACCATTTGCCCGGTCCAAGAGAGAACAGTCTCCGTCAATCGCATTCAAAACAGAGCGATCACAATCTCCTTAATGCAACGTGAAAGATCCTATCTAAAATATAGTGCGAACTCCTTATGACCCCTATCAGTGCGGTTTTAGGCCTGGAAAGTCCACAGTTTATAAAATGTTCATATAAAATGTCTGCGTGCGATGACAATGTGGAAAGCTCGCTGCTGCAGTAAGGTTGGTAGCGACCTTATAACCTATTCACAGTCACACCGAGTCGAAAACACTCAAAAACTTCATTGAAAACAGAATTTTTCCAACACATATTGTAGGTAGTTTTCAAAACGAGTTGTTTGAAGTCGTTTTCCACGAAAACGCCACAAAAACGACTTTCAATCGTTGGGTTGTTAAAGCAGACACACCTTTTGCAACATTCAGCGAGTTCAGCAAAACTTCTGACAGGGCAGCTGTCACTCAGTGCTGTCATTTCATCTAGATTTTTGTTTACAATTGTGGAATCTCTTGTTATCTTTGCACCATAAACTGCAAATTATTCAGTTTTTCTAGAATTTAAGAACGGCAGCACTACCGGCCATAACTAAATGGTATTTTCAGATGTTTTGATTTTGATAGTCGCTTATGTAAATTATTTTATGCATTTGTCTATAAATTACCGACTACTACCGACTGTTTGGTGTGAATGGATAGACTTTTTGTCGAAAACTCAGTTTTCATTCAGTGCGGGCTATTACGGACAGAACGTCACAATATTAACTGTAACTTGGAGGCACTATAGCCACTATGGGACTTTCGATAAGAGTATAATCGAAAGAAATTCATTCAGAAAATATCTCATTATGAAGGCTGTTCCAGACGATTATCGTCATACGTGACTTTGCTGTCATTATATTGTTGTTATAAACTAACGGCGAAGTAAAGAAATTACAAAATTCATTTATTTTAAACGGAAATATTTAGGAACTGTCAAATTGCTCACTAAATAGGTATATTCGCAACTGCTATTTTCGAAATTGGCTCTTAAAATATGTACCAGATTTTATTTCAAATGTCAGAGCAATAAAACTGTATTTATAGATGTGAAATATTTATTTTGACATATAGAAACTGCAGCGACATTGAGCAATAAATGATTTACATTTCTGATAAATATTCATATAGGATTAATTTGCATATCAAGACAATTCAGATGACAGTTCGCACTTCTTGCTTGAAATGTCAAGTTTAAAATTACCATCAAAAATGTAGATTTTTCTTCTCACACTGCATTAATTTTTAGACTTGTTCCACCAGTCACATGCTTCTTTTAATTGTTACATAGTTTAAATTGTTATGCTAAGAACACGGTTTTCAATGTCTTGTCGTTGTGTTGATTATGAAACATTGTTGACATTGCATGTATAGCCAGGTGCATCAAGTAGTATACATTACACTTTGAACAAGTTCATCACAGTTCAATGCACAAGCCAGTTGACAAGCTCTATGTCACAATTAATCAGACGCTTGTCATGTCAGAGACGTAAAATTGCAGCAAAGTCATTGCTGGATATACTTAAAGTATTCTTTTGACTCTTGTCATCGCGGCATCAATCAAAAACAGCACTACAACAATAACAGCAACAACAAGAGTGTTTTGCTACTCATGTCGCACGTCTGGAATTCCTTCGCTGATGGAATGTGGTTCCAAGGAGAACAAGTTGCTGCACACCGTCTAACAATCTGATTGCAAACATTGATGGACCGACCGATCAAGAGAGTAGCCCAGGCTTATACTGCTGGTGGTTGGTATATATAAATATATGGCGGTATGGAAGCATTCATATGTTCCGACCATCAAGTGGTGCACCGTGCAATCGTCGCCATTGCCACTCCTACAAAGTGGCATTAGACGAAGTTGGAGAAATAGTTTTTGGAATGTTTGCAACATTTTTTTTTTCGTTTTGTCGAGAGACTTGACTCTAATTCAATGAGAAAGCATCGCAGGCAGTAAGCTAGCCAAATGTCAAGATGGTGCGGTAAGAAATGGTATATGTCACCGGGATGATTTGTGGCGATGAGCTAATTTTTTTCGTTAACACAAATTGAGGCGATTAAATATGAAAATGTTACCATTAGCACTGTAATTACTGCAGAATTGTATAGTTTAGAGGAAGTAGTAGAAGGAGGACGTGGTACGTGTCTTCTCTTCTGTTTTGAAATTAGCAATAGTTTGTAGCTATTACGCAATGGAAATAAAGGCTTGCTTCCGCTTATAGCCTGGAGTAGAGCTGATGGATAATGAACTGGCGGTCGCGGTGGTTTCCTTAGTCTTTTCTTTTTAATAGAGGAAGCCAAGCCGTTTTTAGGTTTACTTATTACTTTCTGATATCGATGAAAAGAAGTATATGTATGGTGTATAGCTTTGCGAAATAGGTAGCTGTAGCTACTTAGCTTTTCGTGTTTTTCAGCGAACGGAAATATAGGTGTCCAGAGATTATGTAAACTATCTCAAATGGACGGACTCAGAAAAAACATTCAAAGTAATGGGGAGGATTGTTCAACCACGCAATACCCGCTCATGAAGTATTGCTATGTTGACAATCTTACTGAAAACGCTTGAGAATACCTTCTGAATACTGCAAAAATACCGTTTTGAGAAGGAATCATGTGTAGAGAAGCCGATGTGATTATATGAATGGGGGGAGGCTGAAATGCCTTTCTGCTAGAGTATGAGGATGACATATTAGGCACTGTGATTATTGCAAACTATATAGGAAAGACATGCGCAGAGGCAAGTATGCCTCGGCCGACGATTGGAACGGCCTGACATTCAAGTAGGTACAAAATAATTAAAATGCCAAATATAAATCTGCCACAAAATGTGTAACTAATGTAGGCCTTCCTTCTCGCAGTCCAATTTTGGATGGCAGGCAGCATATACTAAAGATTTAAAAAAAAACTCACCAACTAACAGCGACAGTAACAATGCAGCTCAGAAACAAGAGGTGCAATGACTGGACTCATCCATCAGCGAGGTTTCTAAGACTACATACTGCAAACGTAGCGTCGTAAGCTATGTCATAAAATGCCATGATCTCAAGTAATAACAAATAAATTAATTGGGTGTCTTGAGTTCTATTCAGAAAAGTCGTTGGAAACGCGTTGGAGAGCTGTGGTCGAGTCACGATTAGGATATAAGCAGTGCGGTTTTCGTCCGGGCAGAAGCATAGGCGACGTTATTCACTCGCAAAATAGTGCCTTACATACCTGAGAAGGCTTGATATACTTTTCAGCGTGGCGTGGGCGTTGGACTTCGCCAGGGGTTGACTGGATATTACACAGCAGTCTTGGCGAAGAAGGTTTCGAATTGGGAGATCTGAGTGTTTGAGTATGCTCTTCGCTGATGACTTGGTCATCCTTAGGTCCTCTCAGACTAAACTTCGACGCAAACTCGATCGGTTTGTAGCCTAGCCGTTTGTGTTATTAAAGCTGAGAGCATTAAAGTAAACGTGAAAAAATCTGAAGTGATGGTCATCTTCAGAACGCATGTTCAATGCACTCGGCATGTTAGTGGAGTCCCATTGAAACAGGTGAAGCAGTTTAAGTATCTCGGGGTCTTATTCACAACACGAGTGATGGAAGGAGCTATCCTATAGGAATGGTCTGGCTTGATCAATTTCGAGGCAGCTTGGGGATTCTGTTATTAGGAGGACTGAACTTGGTGTCAAAGCTAAGGTGTCAGTCTTTAATTCGATGTTTGTTCCAAGTCTAACCTATGGTCATGAGGTTTGGGTAATGACCGGAAGAATAAGATCACGGATACAAGCTGTCGAAATGAGATTTCTTAGTTGTATTGCTGGTGTGATCCGTAGAGATCGCATTAGAAACACCAGAATACGTGAGGAACTCAATGTCGAGCAGCTACTTCTCCGGACGGAGCGGTCTATGCTTCGGTGGTGATGATTTAGAGTCGATGGCGGAGAATCAAGGGGGGTCCACTTGAGCAATCTACACCGGCGACCCACTTAATGGCTAGGCGGGCCATCGTAAATGAATGAATGAGTTCAGCCTTTATTGAGTCTCTTTTTTTCCACGGGGGAGCGTTAAGGGGTTTATGCAAGGTCAGTCAATTATCAGTCACTCGGAAATGAAATGATTGTCCACTTAAACCACTTAACCATATCGGCAATCAGTATTGAAGCTGCCATCTTGAATTACATTTTACTCAAATTGTAAATGCCAAAGTATGGATGTTTGAAGCTGAATTATGCTTTAACGGCGAGTGGATTTCCCATATTTGATGGTTCGACCGAAAATAGGCTTAAAGGTAAACTACTAGGCATCCCTTGTGTCGAGTATTTATTTGGTTGAATTATTAAAGGGGCTGAATGTAGCTTGGGATTTCGAAATTTGCAACACTCGTGTCTTGAACATCGTTTTTGAATTCTGTTCAGGAAGGGGAAATGCGTTTTTGGGCATACCTTGTGATAATTCTTAACGCGGGCATAATGGCTTATAGTTTAGAGTATGGACGTGGGTATTTCAAATGGAACGGCATCTTTTCTCAGGAAAAAGCAAATAGGCGAAAATTCATCTACGAACATGAAGCTGAAGGTGATAAAATGAGAACACTACGTACCTACTTGTTATAAAGACTAAATGACTAAGGGCAGTTTGCTTACGAGAAATAGAGATTTAGGCCCTAGTTATAGCTATCATTGAAATGCATCATTGGAACAAATCAGTGGAATGGTGGTTTAATTTTTTTGACAAGTCGGTTGTAGCAATCGTTGAAAATTTCCTGTCAGTGAAAGAACCTGTCAGTGACTTTTCAACAAACGAGTCTAGGTTTTGAGGTTAGAGTTGATCATTGAAAGCAAAACTGACAGCTGAGAATAGGAAGAGAATCGAACACATCAGTGAAACGATGGGGTTCCAAATTGGAGAAACGAGAATCAGCTGTTCATTAAAATCGATTTCGATCAGTGAAATAATAAAATTGAATTTAAAGAAAGGTTTTAGTCAGAATTAAGTAATTTCTTTCGTAAAAAAATTCCACAATTGATTACCTTTATTTTGATACCAACTAAAGCCAATATTGTTTGATTAATCGTCTTAAAATCGGAAAACAAAATTTTCAATGATGCATTTCAATGATCGTTATAACTGAGGCCTTAGGTTAAGTTACGTTAGGTGGCTGTACCAAAACAGGACACTCAGATCAAATTTGTAGGTTGTGATTTGAGCTCCACATTCCACTCTAATGCGACAGTTTATGCCTTAAAGCAGCCCATAAACATTTAGGTATGCAAAACTTACGTTATGAGTCGTATCAGAAAACGGCCCTTTATGATTGATATGCGTTCCAATTGTTCTCGTGTTATTTTTGCTGTGTTCCAATAAGAATTGACCATGAACTGTGAAGCGTGAAGGTGGGATTTGACAAGTAGCGTCTAAATATAGCCGTTGCCTTCTGATATAAAATGCTCTCGGGGGAAAAGTCCAAAAGATAGCAAATCAAACCCACATTATGCTATAACTGAGAGTACCTATATGAAACGCATTCTTATTCATTAAGGGCGCACAATTAATCATCGGAATCCGATTTATTTGTTCTCCTTTCAAAACTGCAAAGACGTATAGATAAGTCCCTTCTCACAACAAGAAAAACCTTCCTGTGTACCTCGGAGTGTTTTATCTTTGCGATATGAAAATAAATAAAAGAAACAAACCGAACTCCTCTTCGCTTCACAAGAATAAACAATCCGGACCGCTTGTATATTTTATCATTGATTAAACACCACAACATCGGACTCCTATCTCACGTCAGTTGCTGGTCCCAGAGCCAGCTCCAATGGACTGAACGAGGACACACGTATAAATAATTTATTGCAAGTATCGAATAATTGCAATCAAAACAACTTCAGGCCCATTTCCAATTCTAGATCTGCGTCGGATGGCCGTGGCGCTGTTCTGTAATGCCTGTCAGCAATAAAAATTAATTTGTAATTAAAATCACATGTATCGGTGTGCACCAGCACAGCAAGAAGGATGTTCCTCTCCCCCTCTTCACAGGCACACACACACACGCCTCCACAGAACTCCACCAGCAGCGGGCCGGGTCCTATTAGGAAGTGCTCTTCTTTTAAAATAGAGCCAATAACTTAGCCAAGTTACTGCGTTACGTAACAAAGTTCGAGATCAGGCGTGCATTGCAATTGCAATTGAACAGTGAATGCAATGCGAATGCTATTCACCTGTATAGAAGAATAATGCATAGCACGTCACAGTCAGAGGAAAATTTTAGAACTCAGGAGGAAGGCACGCAATTCTATTTTAAGACACTCACGCCAGGGAGGTGGCCCTTGTGGCCTAGGAGCCGTTTTTAATTTGTAATGCGAATGGAATTTATTATTATTGAAGCGATTCTTAATGGAGGTCTATTTTTGGGTTTTGCGAGCTCAAACTATTATCACTTCCGAGTGGGGTAGGCTGATATGTGCCTCCTTCAACTTGAGACAAGCGGCAAAGTCAACGCTCTTCGACAATGGTTGAGCTTGAATTTTTAATTAAGCCAGAGACGTGAATGCGTAATGAGTGTAACTTAACAGACACACACTTGTCTGGAGTTTCCGTTTTAAATTAAACTCATATGGTTGGCCATTGTTCTAAGTCGCAGTCACGAAAGTTGTGTTTTCGGGGATTGCAAGTCGTGGCTTTTATTTTGATGCGTTTGGGTTATATTATAAGCTTTTGGAATTATATAAGAGGTCGTTGATGGCATTTGGACACGTTTTTCAATCCAAAACTATTTGCATTTAATATATTCAATGTTTTTAGGCTTTGGAAATCTCTCATTAACGTCGTGCTTATAGTAGTATACTTCTTTTGAGTGTAACTGAAAAACCGGCTCGTTTGAAGATTACTTTGAATATTGATTGAATCTGTACAGTAATATCACTGGGATGAATTTCGGTTCATTTTTTAATAAAAAAACCAATAACAATTGCGGTTTAATTTCTCAGTTAAGAATTGTAATTCTTTAAGTGGAAATTCCTTATTCCGGTGACCAAAAATATGTTCTATTCTATTTTCACTCCATTTCAAGCTATAGTCTAAGTGGGACACCTCCAATTCGAGGGTAAACCACTTTAACTTGTTGTCTGCTGAGCTATTATACCTCCAAAAGCTATTACACCCTAAACTAAAAAATTATGCAAATTTTTTATTCCAATTTTTTACTTAAAATCCATTTTTCTCAAAACGTTTAAAAAATAAATAAATAGGTGGCGCAACAGGCGTGTAGGCCTAGCTTCTCGCAACCATTCGTTTGTGTGAGTTTCTATTTTTGGGACGAATGGAAGGGACCTACATTTTTATGCCGATTCCGAACGGCTGAATTGAGAAGCTTTCTCAGGACAGTCATACTCTCGGATGTTTGTCAGACGTTCGCGAGAGGTGGCGCAGTAGATAAGATGTAATTTCTGTTTTTCCGGGGATCGAAGCACACTAACCACTGCGCTACTGCGCCCACAAACGTCAAAACGTTTATCTTTGACAAATTTTCTAATTTCAAAATAGATATGTATTTGTATAATATCACAGTTTTAATCCATTCAAACCAGCAATAGCCAAGCAAAAGAAATTAGTCAATAGAATATTACCTAGCTCCTAGAGTAGGATCGTTTTGTGACAGGTTTACACACTACGCACGGTAGTTTGAGAAAATTAGGTGACGATATGCAGCTCATAAATGTAAAAATTTCTACGGTGCTTTAAGTGAACACTCCTCAAAAATGTCATTGGGTAAATCGACTGTAAAGTAATCAAACATTTTTTTCACTTGAATTCTTACCGTCATTTTTAGATCTTCCTAAAAAAAACTCGGGAAACAAACAAACAATTCACAGCAATTGACTGTCGGTTAAAATTTGAGATTTGTGACTGGCGTGATTTCCGAGCCTAATGCTGGGTTTCCACTTGTCAATTTGAAACTGAATATTGAAGTATTTTTATGCCAATTAAACAATTGGGAAGTGGAAATAGCGAAAAATTGCTTGTCAATGAATTGACTGACAGCGATTGTCAATAACTGACAAAGAAACCACTAAACAAGGGGAAATAGCTGAATTGTCAAACAAAATGTCACTTTGTCTATAATTGACAGTGAAATTTAATTGGCATCGAGTTCATAAGCTGGTCAATCAACTGACAAACGATTTTTTGCCAATAATTGACATAAGTGGAAATGAACTGACGGATGGTGGTGTCGTTCAATGACATAAACGCGAAAGCTGTCAAACTTTGTCAATCAACCGACATGTGGAAACCCACCTTAAATCGTCGCGGAAAGTTATGAAGTCTGCGTAAACTATTCTCCATACCAAATCTGACAAATCATTTACGAGATGGTAAATTTCATCGGTTTACACAGTTTATGAGGCTTTTACGCGTTTAAATGAATACCTTTATAGGCCTACCTACTAGCCTAATGATAAATATACAAGGCGTGTATTATAAATAAATAAATAAACGAATTTATTAATGTTTCCGTACGTAAAACTTTTCCTGTTCAACTTCCCAGTCAATTACACAACACAGTTCATATGATGTGCTATGGTTAAATGGGTCAGTTTTGTTTTGTTTCGTGTTTTCACGGATGCATTTTACGGATAGCTATAACCGACGCCTTACAAATAAAAAACAATCATAGGGGCTTAGGTCTTCCTTCATAAAAACTTGGCAGCACTCACACCATAGAAATTTGTAAAATGTCACTCACAAAAAGGAAAAAAAAAAAAATTTCTTCGAAATCACGAACAAAATTCAGAAAATTTGCAAAAAGCTATGATTTTTTTTAAGGAATTTCATTATGACAAATGTCATTCGATAAATTTAAGGCAATGATAGCTTGGTAGCACAGTTTATATCGGGGATAAGGAAAGCTTAACGGGCTAACGATTGTATGAAATTATTTCGCTAAGCCTACCTATAATATAGGATAGCATAAAACACGCCCATTAATTGTGAGCTTTCTTTGACTTGTTCTTATCTACAGAGTTATTCACAAAAACCTATGTCCTCAAAGTTGATCGATTTCTGTAAATTATATGCTACGAGATGCAGAAGTCGTCATATGTCAGGGAACTCATAAATGAAGTATTATCTCCACATTATCGAAATATCATTCAAATCATCAAATAAAATGCACGAAACTTTATCATTTATTGCAAATCTCGCTGAATGTCTGAGTCAGATGGTGAACACAGAGGATTTGGGTAGACATTTTTGAGAAATATTTTTAAAACGGCTTTAATTGCATTTTTCTCAAGAAAAGCTAAATGCGTGATCTAAATGCGTGAATCCTTATGTTTTCTTAAATATCAGAAGCTACTTCTCCGGACGGAGCGGTCCATGCTTCGGTGGTTTGGTCATGTTTAACACATGTCCCCAGGATGAGATGGTTAGACCAAGTTCATAATCTCTCCTCTACCCGTATGAGGATTACCCTTGATGATTTGGAGTCGATGGCGGAGGATCGAGAGCTATGGAGGGTCCACTTGAGCAACCTACATCCGCGGCCCACATAATGGACAAGCGGACCTTGAAAATGCATGAATGAATGTATTTGGCTTTTGTAAAATTATTTAAACAACATTTAAACAAATTTTTACAACCTTTGGTTCGAAAATCATCATTCTTCAGCTGTTTAGCTGAAAACTGAGTACAAGGTATTGTTTGCATTATCTACCAGTTACATTTTCATCAAAATCGGAAATGGGGTTTTCGAGATATGAGCAGTTTTTAAAAGTATCATTATTTGGCGATTGGGGTGAAAATCGAAGGGCCCGGTCATTTTAGAGAAAAACTTTGCAGTCAAGTGTCAAGCTAAGAATGACTAATTTTTGTTCAAATCGTATGTTTTCGAGTAAAAGCCAATTTTCAAAAGAACCATTTTATTTATTTTTTGTTTCGTTAAAGCCGTTTTCGAAAAGAAATAAAATTGTTTACATTTTTTTATTTTCTGCCCAGAAGAGTTACCACCTAACCCAATGGTAATAGACGCAATGACTTTTATGACATAAAAAAATTTTAAAATTGGTTCAAATTTCAAATGCGTCAAATATTTCCCTTGTTGAATCTTCGAAGCCCTTTTCTGTTTTTCAAAGGTCATAATTTAACCATCAGACACAGACACATCAACCTTTGCACTGCATTAGTTGTAGTTAGACCATTAAGTTAAGTTGTCCAAGCCATCATTATTCTAGCATGATTACAAAATGCTGAACCTTCAAATGAAGACATCTTCCCAGCAATTTCATAGCCATTACCAAGGCAATCGCCACCATCCGCTGGCCAAACTAATCAGCATCACAATCACGATCAATTGCCAAGAGTGCATGTGCGATTAAAGTTTCTTTTCGTGAAAAAAAGTAAAAGTTACTTAAAAATCCATCATTACCCGCCAGATAGTCAAGACTCAAGAGCATGATGATGAGATTGACTCAATGTGTTCACTCGGCAAAGGCGAAAACGAGCAAACGGCACTCCGACTCCAGTCAGTTAGTCAGTCAGCCAGCACCTGATCGGCACACTAAAATAGCAGAGGAATCATCATCCTTTACCTATGCATTGCATACCACTGATGGCCAAGAAAGTCAACTGCGCGGCATGTGCGCTTCTCCGGACGTGGACAAAATTTCTGATCGTCCTCACTTTGAGATCGCGTACTTGCAGATCACAAATTTCACCTAAGGTATGAACCAGACGTTCGATGGTCAATTTTGTGTTTTTTTTTTTGCTTCCCTGTCGTTTGGGGTTTTCTTCTTTTAAAAAGAAAGAAAACAGCATTCCCACACCGAATTGTGTATAATTTCATACATTCATGAAAAGCGTGATGATTTACCTACAGCAGAGAGAAAGAAAAGAAACTCTAAAATGGTGTTTAACCTTTGGAGTTGGAGTCGGGTCAGAGTCATGTTTTTCGCTCTGAAATAAAAAACCGAAAACGTTTTTCTCGCCGTTTATGCTTAGTCATGGCAGCTATACGACAATCTATCTGAAATCTGTTGGCGATGGAAAATTTGGCACACAGAGGCGTCCAAGTGCCAAGTCTAACTACAACTTGGCAGTGGCAGCTGTTGGTATCCATTGAATGAGGTTTTGTTTACCTGCATTTGGATTCTCTGCGCTTTTATCACACGTGTTAATTTTCCAAGAAATTTCTACTGATGTGAAACCAAAATGCATTTGTGTACTCGAGTTGAATGGAGTACCTACTCTGAGAGAAAGGGAAACTAGCTGAGGTCTAAGCAGAGTTGGAATGCATGTGAACATGATTTATGATTTGGTTTAGCAATCACAACACGAGCACTGATAAATCGATTTTGTTTTCTGCGATTGTTAGTTTAAACTTTATAATTAGTTACGCTCTGGTATTTTGCATACAATTTGCACATTTTACTGATAGACATGACTTGTTCGAATGGTATGATGTTTAATAATAATTGGATCAACTGCATGATAACTTGTAGCAAACTTGATGGGGCTCTGGAAGATCCCGAACTATAATATAAAAACGCGACGCCTGTTGGATTAGGCTCGACTAAAATGTGCGGGACCCACTGCGACCGCAATAAGGCCTATTGTGATGTGTAGTCCAGGCTTGAAAAATTATGCTTTACGGCGCAAGATACAACTGGCTTAGTACCCGCGTTCTTATAGCTAGAGCGTATTTTGAACGCCAACATTGTCTGGAATCAGAAAGATTGTGCGCTTTTCGACAGGCCACCACCTCGTCTTCAGATACTATATCTAACTAATTATGTGTGTGCCCGGAGAGGGAATGCCTTGAGTTAAGTCTTTCCAACACACATTTTCTGTAAATTCCGGTATTTTTGACGCTAAACATTTTCCTCTGAGAAATCGAATAATTCACATAAATATACCAGCCTCCATAAGAAAGGCGGTAATTAAGTCTTTAATAAAATTCCCGGTACAAAAACCGTTTAGATCGCTGAGTCACCGAAAAATCAAGAAAAGGAAATTTGCGTGGTGTTATTTGCGCTACAGCCCTACTACATATCGTAAAACTTCTTGCCAGGAACGTTTTTCAATCTCGCGAGTTGAAAAAAATCAGAATGAATTGTTCATCGTTGCCGCGAAGAGCTCAAGGTTTTCTGCTCACAGCACACCACCACGAATCTCTGCTGGATACCTGGACACAGTAACATAGCCGGCAATGAGAGGCCTGACGAACTGGCACCAAATGGGTCTTCAATGAATCAGAATCGAGCACTCTACAGTCGATCAAACCATCACTCTGTATATAGAGTACGAGTGGAGAATAAGATTCGCCTGAAAACCAATAACAGGTGAAATGGACTTACTACCTGTGAACCATCAAACTTCTACAGTTTGACAGGTCATCGCTGTCTAAGTTGGTAGGGGCTCTAACAGGTCACAACTTCCTAAGAAATCGATATAATGAAACTAAATCTCAAAGATTACGATATATGTAGAGGCTGCGGAGACGAAGAGGTCTATGAGGACACACCTCACTTCCTCTGTCACATAAGAAACAGACTTTCTGATGTCTCACTTTCCTATATCTTTACAGGTTTTTGAGGATATCAGGATGGCTGGACGGCCGGCGTCGAGTAACACAAGAAGGAGGGACATAAAGCTAACCATCTCTTACGCACCAATGGTTAACGCCCATAAAAGTGGGTCCAAGAGGACCTAAGTGTGGTAGAGTAGGGTTCCCCCGCTGATCTTTCAATCCATTAACCTAACCTAAATCATATTTGTTTTGACCTACGCTAAAGTTCTAGCGGGCGCTCCTCCATCTGAACTATTTTTCTGCTAGACATCTAGCTGTCAATTGGAACGCGACCATTTTTAGAAAAACCGACCGGAATTATAATTTGTAGGCTTTACTATGGAAAAGTCACCTTTTCATCACTTTTGACAGTCAGAAATTAAATAACTCTAAATGTTTGGAATGTTCCTTTACTTTCGTAGTAAAAATGGAAAAGACTGTCAAAATGGCTATGGTGGTGATAAATTCTCCCTCGAAGAGAAAAACTTACGAAAACGTTAAACGCTTTTGTATAATAATCATGAAAAATGACAGATGATTCTCGTTTTTCCATGCGAGTATAAATCCAAGTATGTGGAAGAGTTTGTACTGACTGAACTATAAGCATTCGTAAAGAGAAAAAAGACACATTATCTTCCCGCCCCCTGAATCATGATACAATTTTTATACCGATTTGTTTCTCATATCGCAGGAAATCAAAAGACAAATGCAAATAGTCATTACACGCGGATGCCATATGGGACAAAATATTTCAAATCATCTGTCAATTTTCAGGCGACTGTCAGTTGTTGTTTCAAATCAATTCTTACGCAAAGAAATTTTGTTTAGTAGAAACTAGTAACATTTTCAGTGGAGGAAACATAACTTACTCTCTCTAAGCTGCTCTCTTTTACAAATTTTTCAAGTTTTTTTTTTTTAAAAGTGGTTTGTTAGCATTTCATCAATTCGTTCGTTCGCTCCCATGTAAATGGTCATTAAGATTTATTTTTCCATCATGCACGCGCATAGAAACCGAGTGGTTGAAAAATGTACTCGACTGTATAGAAATCATGAAAATCGGCCCAGCGGTTATCAAATTGTAACGTCATTGAGTTTGATCCCATAAAAGATGTCCAATTTCCCCGTTGTCCAATTTCGACCAATTTTCACAGAAACTATCCTGGACCAATACCTAAAATTGCCTGACGATCCCGACAGTCATTTTTAAAATCGAAACTCGGAGAGGGCACATAAAGATGAACAAATATAAATTGGCATTTCCGAAAGATGGAACCTTTGAAAATGCCCACTTGTATCCACTTATTAGTTTGAAAACCTGTACCTAATGAGAATCCGAAATCTCTTCTTATATTTTGTTCCGAGCTAATTTTTGAAAATTGCTCGTTTTTGTCATTTTTTTTTTAGTTGCTCAAATTGATTTGATGACTCTTGAAAAGCGTGGGAGGGTGTTACTGTTAGCGGAAGAAAAGAGCGCTATTTAATTTTTTCAGCATTTATGGTATGTTTTAAAAATCTACCACTTTTTGGTTTCCCAATATACCACCTTTTGACTACTCTCAAGTCCCAACACTGGTTGAGGAACGACATTGAGTAAAAATTCGTAAAAAATCGCAAGATTTGTAAAGGAGTGACTATGGATTCGTAGTGTAATTCAAACCAAAATGCTTCTTGACAAGTTGTGTTTCTCTCAAAACAATTGAATATATCAAATAAAAGAATTTGTAAAATCGCACAATCATCTATGACTACTCATACAATACATACTCGAATAGTTACTCACTTCCTGTTTAAAATCCTTCAGTCAACAATTGTCCTTCAACCACCCACAATGACAATTTGTCAACAAAATAATTAGCCCATTCAACTTCACGACTAGTGTTCTTTTTATCTTCCTTTTGTTATAAATTTATTTATGATCAAACATTCTAAACAACAATAAAAATAAACTACACAAGCAAATTAAAGCAACCATTTTCATCGTATAAATGTTGTCACGTAATTTTCTTTAAGGTTGCGTTCAAACACACTCATCGCAATTTAACATTTTGTTGTCTTCCATACGATGGGTCACATTTCATTTGATGTAAACCGAAGTCAGGAACCGACCCTCAAGCCGTCTTATCGTACCCAAATTAGCACTCATCGAACGATATACTCGTATACGCTTTGGCTAATTTGAAATAATTGCTCGGTGGTGGGGGACGCGTTCAGGTTTTTGCGCTACCTATGCCCGCATATCTATAATTGAGGCTGAACTCTGCGTTTACTTAAGTTACAATGTCAAGTAGGTTGTAAACGTTGTTTGATGAAATTACATCTACCCACGGTTAATGTGACGTGCAGCTGCAGTTTGTCTTCTAGGTGGTCAGATCTTGTGCATCGCCTTCATCATCTTGGTTAATAAATAATTTCATTACCGATTGTTAAATGAGTTTAATGACCATTAGTGGTAATGGCCAGACTATGGGGCTCAATGTTCACTGTGCGCGCCCCCTCCGCGTGTACTCGTGTATGAAATGTATATTTTAGCATGTTGCATCGCAAATCATGTGCAATTTAAACATAGATTATTTAAGTGGATAGTGGATCTGCTAAGGATGCCTCTATAGCACGCAATGTCTGCTGATGGAATGGGAATCACTTTCAGTTGAATCATATAGGAACAATCCAAATATGGGCAGCAGATTAAAGGGGAGGGATTATTTACGGTTTTAATTATTTATGAAATCTAAATAATGAAGCTGCACTAATCGTAATCGTAACATTTTGCTTAATTGATGTGGTGTACTTTGAATGAGATAGTCAGTACCTACACTTTGAGTGAGTGAATCACGCACGGTAGGTGGGAATTTTCGCCGTTCTATAGAAAAACCCCCGAAGTTAGAGAGAAATGTCTCGAATTTTTCATGAGGGGTCTTTTTATAGTTTGAGATCCCCTAGTGCCAAAAAAAGAAATTTTGCGAGCATTTTTTATACATAAATTTGGCACGTGAGTCAAGTTAAGCACATTTAATTTTAAAATGCAATTTTCAAGAGGCTGACTTTTAAGCAACATAGAACGGACACAGGCAAGTTGTACTAAAATTCGAAACTGCCTAACAGATTTATTCATTATGTTCGTGTCGTAATTAGTTGCAAGTGTAGTCCGAAGTGCACCTACTTAGCCAATTTTGTTTGTTCAACCTATAGACATATTTTTGTCTAAGAGCACTTTATAGAGGATCAACTTAGACATTAAACTAAACAATGTTCTTGTAAGGTATTTAGTACTGTGTTTTGAAGAGAATATTAGCTTTTTTTGGGAACAAATAAAATGATTTCCTTAGAAGTCTTCAGAAGTCTTCTTGAGCATTTTATTGCTTACTGCTTAGTTTTAGTTCATATAGTTCATATTAAGTTTATTAAGCGTGACTTTTTAAATCCAAAAACATTCCTATACGTGGTTAAGTATGTATACTCAATTAAACTAACGAGAATGATGCGTGTTTTTTGAACTGCACAGTTCGCTTAGTTCACTTGTTAGAGTGGATATTTAAAATAGTTGGGTTCGCGAACTACTGTAGCTTATTCGGGACTTTTTCCAATATTTAACATTTAAATTAATTTATACAAAAATGTTGATGCGGCATCGGTCACCATCTGGAAAAGTTGCGCAACTTTCTTGGTAGAATGTCATTACTTATATTAGGCTTAATGACCAGATTCAGCGAATGGAATCAAAAATGAAATGCAAGTTGACTCTGTATTTAATAGCAAAAAGATTGTTAATCGATGAAGATCATTTCTGGCTAAATAATTAGTTAAGAAAAATGTCCGTATTTTTAGTGACAACCAATCAATTAAGAGTTAGTGAGCTCTTGCCGAAATAAAGTGCATGACTGGGTTGCACGAAACATTGTTGTTTATTGCCGAGTTTACATCGTAGTGTATTCGCTATCAAACCGCTTTTTAAGTGTCGATACTGACGTTAAAGTGCTCCGCCAGTCTTGTTCACGCTGTAATGTCGAGGATTGAGTAGGGCCAAGGAGATTTCAGAACATCAAGGGGCACCGAAAACATAGGAAAGGTGAAAGTGCGAGTTTCATTTAGGAAAAGAGCAACCTCCCAATGCCTTCCAAAAACTATAGTCTATAAAATTTGAAAGAAACTTTAAATTATGAATAAGTTTTTTGTTCTTTTCTCGACTGATACAGTAAAAAAAACTACAGCGCTGCCCATCAGATTTCATTTAAACTACTCTCAAAACAGTGCTTAACTCCAAACACTGCTAACTAAAATCAAATTGTAGAATTTTTAGAGAAATCAATCGAGTAGTTATTAAGTCTATTGGCCATACAAATGTACGAGCATTGCCTTTTATTTATATTGATAGAAGATTTCTAAATAGAGTGAAAAGATTGCATCTTGTTCGTGTTAGGGTCTGCTCAAACTAATGCGAAACGCGAAAGCGGGAGCCGGAAATAAATACATGGCGTTGGCGGTATATCCCACCGTTTTCCGCGCGTAATTCGCTCCCGCTTTCGAATTTTCGCGTTGGTGTGAGCAGACCTTTAAGCTAAGTACCCAGCCCAATTTTTCTATTCAAACATTAGCTTAAATCCTAGCCTGTGTTGCCATGAAAATATTTTGACAAATCTGCAATTATGAAGAAAAAGAGTCTGCAATGCAGATTTCTATGAAAAAATCTGGATTCATAAATATTGCAATATCAAAAATGTAATTTTGAAAGGTTAGAGCTAGACACATTCAGTACGGCAGTAGGGGACCAGAACCGTTTTAGACAGCATTTCTACTTATAGAAAAATCTCTACTTTCGTTTTCTCCTCTGCGCAGCTGAGAATCACTAAACAAACTAAATAAATGCAGACAAAATCTGTCATGCAGATTCTGCACCTGGGCTGTAAATCTACAAAATGCAGACAAATCTGCACTTATGGCAACGCTGATCCTAGCTAAACATTGACATAGTGCCGTTGTGGATAAGTGTCACAGAAAACAGCCGTTCTTTAAAAATAACTTCCTTCAAAAATCATCGACGCACGCTAGAAAGTATTTTATTTTCGTTGCTCTTTTTTTCCTTGGCATCTTCAATAATTTTTGTATTTTGAAGGTACCCCTCGTCGTGGTATTATTCATTGGAAACAACTTATCCTTATTTATCCTTCTGCAACACAAAAACGCAATAGGTCTGTTCCTTTACTTTTGTAGTAAAAATGGAAAAGACTGTCAAAATGGCTATGGTGGGGATAAATCCTCTCTTAAAGAGAAAAACTTACGAAAACGTTAGGGAACGCTTTTGTAGTAATGAAAAATGACTGATGCATTTTGTTTTTCCATTAATTGCATGCGAGTATAAATCTAAGTATATAAGAGACAAAAAACTACATTATTTTCCCGCCTTCTGATACAATTCTTATACCATTTTGTTTCTCATATCGCAGGAAATCAAAAGACAATAATGCAAATAGTCGTTACACCTGCATACCAAATAGGACAACAAATTTCAAATCATCTGTCAATTTTTAGGCGACTGACAGTTGTTTCAATTTTTACTCAAAGAAATTTGTTTAGTAAAAACTAGTAAGATTAACTAAAGATTAAAAAAACTAGTAATTTTAGATAGGAGGGGTAATATCTTGCTTTAACGAATATTTCAAGTTAAGGAACGACATTGATTAAAATTGCGTAAAAATTCGTAAGATTTAAAAGTAAATGAGCAGACCTAATAACAAAATGATCTGTCAATAATTATCTTGCGAAAATGTGTCGAATGAGAGAGCTAAATTTTGACAGATACAGGAAGTAGAGTCTGAAATACAAAAAATTTGAGTTTTTAGCTTTGTCAAATTTTGGAGAGAATTTTGTATGGAAGCTAATAAGTCGCAAGAGATAAAAACATGGGGATGCATTTTAATCAAATTTCTTACGAGATTCGCTTATTTCATAAAAATTGTAAGTCAGATGTCGCTCGGCGGATTTCCGTTCCCGATTTAATGAAATCACGTTGAAAGGTAGTAGCAGTACCTAGTCCTCAAGGGAAATGTAATTAATATCAGAAAATTAGATTTTTTCGACTGACTATCCTTCTTTGCCTAAGTTAAGGTTTCATTTACATTTATTTAAAGCGTATAAATCATTTTAAAACAAAGTGAAATCGAACATTAAAATCTAATCACATTTATCTCATGCCACACCTTCCATGGGCAATCTCTGATAAGGATTTACAAATTTAAAATCGGGAAATACCTGCTCGTACCTTACGCGCAGTTTATTGTGATTAGATCTTTTCAGACTTTATACTTTCCTTTGTCTGGCCAAGACATCATTAGCATTCTAAACTTAAATAAGTATGAAATAATATCTATTTACGTCAAAACAAAATAAACATAGTTGCTTAGGCAAGATTTTCCATAATTTGTCTATATTAAAATGAGGTCCGCCGTCCGCTCTTACCTGGAAAGAGAGAAGGAAAAAAAATCATTATAACTTTTGCTATTACAAATAGAACGCAAGAATTTATTTAATGAAAAAAAGGCGAAAGTCCGCAGCATGACAACATAGATACATCATTAATTATTGATAATTGAACCTTCAAGTGAAAGTAAAATCGGAGTACAATTAGTGTTGACGAGATTGCGCATTATTGGTAAGGCGCATCCGCATGGGAAACGAAAACACAAGTTGATTAAGTTCGTGCACCGATGCACAGATGGAATGAAATTGTTTTGTCTCTTGCATCAGTTGAGTGATTATTTCAGTCGCATATTAAAGAAAAAAAAATATAATCAGTGACCGGGTTACATCTAGATGACTACCGGCATTTGAAGCTCCACGTAGAACAAATTGGACCTGAATAATAGTCATTTTTAACCTTCAACCTAATTTTTCTGTAGGTCACAATTGACAATTTTTATCCAAAAATTTGTCAGTTGGTAAAATTTTACCTGGACACTGATTATTTTACAATACCTATCACGCATTGACAACTGACTTACATTAGGTATATAGTGAGATCATGAGGAGAACAAATCTAAGGCCATCCGCACACCACTCGTCATAGTAGCGTATGCGAAGCGATTTACGTGAGACTGGCAAATTTTTGGAGTTTGTTTAAATATTTCATTGTGGTTATTCGTATTTTATAAAAAAAATCTAAACTGTGAATATTTATACAAAAATAATATTCAAATAAGAATATTACTAAAAGAGATTGGATCGGAATATCTCAGCAGATGAAATAGTAAGGAACGGGTTCCTTTGTAACCTCAACCGTCTCCTAGCTCGTAGCTCATCATCAAAGACGAAGGAGAAATATAATTTTGCACGATGTTCTGGAGTTTGTGCTGACATTTATGAAGCACCTGCAGTGACATCGGTGCACCTAATGTCAAAAATCAAGCAACCATACGATGGAACTCTGGCCAAAAGTGAGCAGAAAAAGTTAAACTGCAAAGATATTCGCGTACTGACTGGAGCCCTTACAGGACACTGTGCGATAGGTGTAGAAATTCTTATGAGCGAGCGCTAAAGTATACACCAAATGGGAACTAAGAAGACTCTGCCCGGATGACACGGATGAAATTTTGGGTGAACTTGACTTCGATACACCGTACGAAGCATACTATACCCAGATAGTGAAGACTGATGGCAAAAGATGTAAAGTTTCGACTTATACCTACAGATGGTTCCAAAACTGAGGAGGGTACGGGGTCAGGTATATATACTCTAGAAATATATAGACCTACACGTGTCATTAAGACTTCCGAACAAAGGTAGTGTGTTCTAGGCAGAGGTTCTGGCCGTGCTCAAAGCTGCCATTCTGCTTGATATGGGAGAAATATCCAACAAGAATGTCGTTAATTACATTGATAGTCAGCCTGCGCTAAAGGCGCTAGAGTCCTTCGTCATCAAATCTGAACTAGCCAGTCAGGAGCTGCCGCACAATGCTCAGAGGATAATGCGCGCAGAACCATGTCAGATTGTGTTGGGTACCCGGACACTGTATTATTAAGGGCTCCCGTTCTGGCCAAACATTGAAACTTTTGAAAGCATAATCCTGGGTTTCCACTTGTCGATTTGAAACTGACAATTGACGTATTTTTATGCCAATTAAACAATTGGCAAGTGGAAATAGCGAAAAATTGCTTGTCAATGAATTGACTAACAGCGTTTGTCAATAACTGACAAGAAACCACTGAACAAGTGGAAATAGCTGAATTGTCAAACAAAATGTCACTTTGTCTATAATTGACAGTGAAAATTAATTGGCATCGAGTTCATAAGCTGGTCAATCAACTGACAAACGATTTTTTGCCAATAATTGACAAGTGGAAATGAACTGACGGTGGTGTCGTTCAATGACATAAACGCGAAAGCTGTCAAACTTTGTCAATCAACCGACATGTGGAAACCCACCTTAAGACACCTTAGAAATAGGGCAGACCAAAGATGGTCTGATAGGTCACGGAAAAAATCTGTAGAATTAATAAAACTCAGCAAAGAATGGCAATAGGAATACACTTCGGGCACTGTCGTCTAAGGAAGAACGCTAGGAGATTAGGTTTAACAAATACGGACACGTGCGAAGACTTACATATCGCAGATAATATTACACATCTTCTCTGTGAATATCAAGCTTTTTCCCGTTACAGAAGGAAGGGACTTCGACAATTTGGAGGAGGTTGGCCTCACAATCAAATTGAAACAATATTTATTTTCTGTAGGGAAATTAATTGCTTGTGCGAATTGGTTTAGGTTTTGACCGTAAAGGTTCCTCAGGGATGGTGATGGGCCCAATGGTGCATATAGTCTACTATGATGAAGTCACACCATATGCAACCTAAACGTAACCTATAGGGAGACTCTATAAATCGTTGATCATCCCTGTTCAGCCGTATGTTTCAAAAGCCATTAACCTTGTCAATGAAAGCATTTTCTAGTCCTCGAACGAAAAGTTATTCGTTCCCCTTCGAGCTGTACAGCCATAATAAACTGGTTAAAAAAAGTATGAATCCGGCGCCTAAGCCTCGAAGATGCTTTGCACAAAATTCAGAAGGACTACGTAGGACTGGCAAGAAGTGTCCTCCATCAACATTACATTCGCAATTGGAGACACTTAGCTATTGATCGAGTGGGCTAGAGTGACATGCTGGTTGAAGCATTGATTCAAAATGAATCATATCTCCCTTTGGTGAGTTTTTCTTCCCAATTTCGGATCCAGCAATTCTAGTTGTATCTCATATTTGACTAAATGAAATATGTTTTTAATAACAGAAAACATATAATCTATCAATAAATTGCTATCGGTACATGGCCACGATAAGCAAATTCGTGAACCGCAAATTTATATCGACTATAATGCCATCATAAAAATATTTTTCGGCCCAACGATAACAAAACTACTCGCCTTATATACATTTGAAAGATATATGGGCAGTCAGTCATGCGCTTGCTGATTTATAATTGAAATTAATTTGCACAAAGCATGGACAATGAAAAATAGAAAAAAAAAAAAAAACAGTTCCTTTCAAAGAACAATAGAAGCTCATCAGTCCACAAATTAAACTCCATCGGCGAATTCATTATGTATGTATCGAAAAATCCACAAAATGTTTTCCATTTGTGTTATTTGACATAATTTCCCACAAACCTACTAAGAAAGCAATGAAACGAGTTCACTGTAGTCCAATGTTAATGACTCGGAAAGACAAGATGACCAGATCTCCACCGGTCTAGAGTGGCGAATTAATTTGGTAAGCAATTTTAAAATTCAAATTTATTTGGCATTTCTAAATTCGTATACATCTCTGAAAGAAGATACAATGCAAAAGACACGCCATTATATAAGACAACCTTTAGATTCATTAGAAAATCAATAAAGCCACTACCTCTCTAAATGCATTAAGCCGGAAATATTTACATTTTCAAACCGTCAATCACAACCACAATTAGCCGCAGGCAATCAGGGAATTTATATGTGCAAAGAACTGTCGTTCTGCATCTTCACGTCGTATTTTTAAATCCAACTAGAGAGCTAAAGTGCATTGGTCATTAATTTTGAGTGCAAAAATGTTGCGTATACGCCTCCCTGTAGTCGAATTGCTAGTTCATGGCACAACTGTGTTACTGTCACATAAAAACGTGTTTCACTATAAATCGTTCGTCCCTGCCCGCCCTCTGTTCTGCGCTGCCTGTGAAATTCCAATCTCATAGTCCATAGATTAAAAGAAAACTATTCGTTTGTCCATACACCAGATAGAGTGGAGAGAGATGCCTTCCAGCTATACGATAGTCAGCGGTAAAAACACAATATCATATGAAAAGTATCTTAAACTAGTAGCGTATATAAAACAAGCGCAGCATCTCATTTGGGTATCGCGCAACCAAAGCGCGATACTGTACTCTTGATGGAGATACCGGTCTTTGGTTCACTGACATAAAGAGAGGTGGTGGGTCGTGCCGTGGTGAATACAACGACTGACCTAGATATTATGCGTTTGAGAAGAAATTTCTAATTTGTTTTCTTGTCAAGCTGGCTTGGTGCGCTGATGCTTCTTTCAACTTCACACTGTCTCTGCTTGTCTCGCCTAACTGTTGTTGGCAGTTTAGATACAAGTTCTGTGTGCCAAAATGTCGACGAGTTGCAGTTGATTACTGCAACCAACTGCGCCATCAATATTGAGACTCCAATTTGAAGCAAGCGATGCGGCAAGGAGGCCGCATCTCTGACAACTTAGTCGGTTTGTAGGTCAGTTGATTAGTTTGGCCGCTGTGTGGGGCGGGTTTTACACTTTTACAGCACTTACCTTTCAGCCAGCTAATAGCATGTATGGCCTTCTCGAAATTAGTATAACAACATAATAACAAGTATAACTTTGTATCTTGTATCTTTATCGGGTAGGTACTAATCTTTGTTAAATTAATGTAAAGTGTTGCACGTTTTACCTGACCTTCGAAATGTTGTCGTTGATCTTTCAAAACTTAAATGGTACCGGTAATTTTAGCCACATAAAGGTATACAATTGCGGCATGAGATATAAAGACAGTATATACCAGCACATGTTCCGCGTTTATGGATTGATTCTGTATGGGAATATTTTGTTTGAGTAATTATATGTCTATACAAATTTTCAAGGTTTTTCACAATCAATATTGGAATGAAAATTATTGCGCTCACCGTAGAAGCGAAACAAATTAATCAGAACTTTAATTTTTAGAAATTCATTTGAGAATAATAACAAAATTTCGCATGATGCAAACAGGTATCTATACATATAATAAAACTGTAGGAATTTTCTTTGGCCGTTAAAAACTCGAAAACTACTTGACAGATTTCGATGAAACTTTTTTACAATGTTCCTTAAGACTGTGAGACTGCTATAGGATATGTCGTTTATAGCCACGTACTTAGGAAGAGTTGTTAGGCAGTGAAAATATATACATTCACATATACCTTGCTGTAAATGGATATTTATACTTTTGTGATCGTGCGACAGGGCAAAGAAAAACAAAACAACACTATCATACGTATACGTATACCTCGCATTCGAAAAGGGTTGATTTGTTTTCGCAGTGAGTGCAATGGTCAGTTTTATAATGTAGGTAAGGTATGTATATTATGATCGTATGCTTGATGTTGGATGGAAATGGGGTGCGTGCTGCAGTATGGCATGGAAAGGAAAGGTAGTTGTCTGGATTCCATAGGAAGAGGGAAACAAAGGAAAGAAAATTCAGTATTATAAACAAGTGGCAAGATCATGGAGAGGGAGAGCGATGCAGAAGGTGCACATTAAATATCCAATACATTACAAAGGCGAGCGGCGCAAGGCGAACACGGGTCAGCTAGTTAAATAATAAATTCTGAAAATTTTGTGGGACATCTTTGCTGTAGTGATAGAAAATTAATGATCCTTTTAAAATTAACAACAACGACTGTATTTGAATTTTAACAGCGGTGTTATGCAATCAGAAGAATAGTTTTGTTCTTATAAGTTTTGTACATTTAAAAAGGATTTCGAATTTGACGGAAGAGTTATTGTTCAATAATTTAATATGTTTTTTGGCTCTGATTACGTCATTGTTAAATTGTATAAAATTATGCCCCTTACCTTCTTCCTAATTCATGGCAATGCCCTGATCGCACCTCTATGACCCATTCCACCTATTCCTTTATACCACCCATTCCTTTATACCACCCAAATCTGTTCAGTTTTTTTCACCTCACTTGCATTCATTTGTCATTCTATCCATATACCGCGTCGCGTTAAGACATACTTCTTGTAATTTGAAATTAAAATTAAAACTACATATTTTTGAAATTCAAATCAATTATTTTTCATTTTTTTATTCGTGCTATCGAACATTCTGGTCCTTCGAGCCGGATTTCTAAATAATCCATAGTTTTCATTCAAAAATTACTTTTATTTTATTCTGAAAAGTGACATTTTTTCGATTTTTAATTTTTTTGTTCTATTATTGCCTTATGTGCCCACATCTACCGGTACCCACACATTGCGGTGCATAAGCGTACATATACGCAGCAATTTGATAAGTATCAAATTAATCATTCACTTGGTTTTTCAATTTCATTTTTTTTCTTATATCTATTCACATTTGCATACATATTTTAATTGCCTATTCCCAATTTCTTCCTTTGTTTCAGTTCAGTGTAACCTTAACAAGTGTCATATATTTCCCAAATTCCTAATTTCCCATCATCAATCAAGTTCAAGATCTTCAATCAAGATATCTACAATCAAGATTATCTGCAATCAAGATTCGCACATACATACATACTCGTACATAGGCGTACAGTCAAAAGCAGTGCAGTGCATATTTCCACTCCGTTTCGATTTATATAATATAGTACGACTACATAGGTCAAGTGAAGTTTCGTTCGATTTCTATTTGAGTGCATATACCAAATAATAATACATACATATATTTACAAATGCGTTTTGTGATCTTCTTTGCATGATTTAAATTATAGGTACACGGAGTGAAATCATAGTAGTGGCTGTGTTTTCTTTTTTTGCATATTTTTTCAAGAAGAAAATTGCTATTTTTTAGCACAAGTTTTAATTGCAGTTATAACTGCATGCATGCAACTGTAATTGTATATACTCGTTTCAATAAGCCGTTTTACGAATAAACGGTGTTCCGGATAAGCGGTAATCTAAGTGAGCGGTATTATAAACAAGCGGGTTTCTATATACACAGTATATTTAAAACCGTTTGATTTCGTATTTCTTTCAACTTAACTTTTTTGCATAGCCTTGCCTAATTTCATTCTTATCGAAAGCAAATTTTTAGAATTATTCTAACAATTTTACCATCGACTCAATACAAATTTCAAGTAGGTACATTTGAGAAAGAAAAAGAAGGTTTAGCTCGGTGATCTTAATTAAAGATTTTTTTTCTCAGTGCATAATTGCAATATATTTTTTTTTGCTCTTTTTTTTGCTGGTTCGTATATATCAATCAGTGTTACCCTTGCGTATTATTAGTACTTTTTGCAAACGTAAAGGAAATTTTACACCTTTTTCATTTAAATTCATTTATATTTGAATAGTTTTCTTCTTTTATATAATTCACTGCTACGACATGGAACAAATCCAAGAATTGATTGATGAACAGCTACAATGTAAGGCTGATTTAGTAAAATTTAAAGAAAGTTTTGCCACTTGTATTCCTGAGCGTCTTTCTAAAATGGGTTATCTGCGTAGCCGATTGGAACTTTGCGAGACTTATTTGAATACCTTTCAAGGTAATCATATTAAGATCCACAAACTTCTTAAGGTCGCACAGAAATCTCAAACGGATTTTGCATACTTTTCTGAGGAAGAGCATCATAAGTTTGAGGAGATTTTTGCTGATCTGAAGGGAGATATTTTAGATAAAATATCCCTTCTTGGTGTGCAGGATATTCAAAGCTCAAACCCAAATAATCAGACCGCTGATAATATAGCCAATCAAACACTTTTTGAACATACCTTCCGTGAAGAACATGATATTCATCTTCCAACCATTAAACTGCCGGAGTTTGATGGAAGTTATAAGAAATGGTTTATCTTTCATGACCTGTATGTTGGCATGATCCATAATAAACATAGTTTACCAAACGCTCAAAAGCTGTATTATTTGAAAAAGTGCCTAAGCGGTGAAGCCTTTCAACTAATTCAATCGATTCCTTGTACAAATGCAAATTATGATACAGCTTGGAAAAATCTTTGTGCACGCTATGATAATAAGCGTTTTCTCGTTGAGTCTTACCTAAAATCACTTTGCGAGCAACCAGAAATGATAAAAGAATCTGCTTCTTGCATTCGAAAGTTGTTAGATACAACGAAAGAGTGCCTAACTTCAATTAATAACCTAAAGGTTAAAACGGATACTTGGGATATTTTTGTTATATTTTTAGTATCTCAAAAATTAGATAATTCTACGCGAAAGCATTGGGAAGTATATTTATCCGCGAAAAACTCAGATTCCGATTCTAAAAATAGCGAACTACCAAAGCTTGATGACTTTTATAATTTTCTCGAAGATTCCTTTCGTTCGTTGGAAGCTTTGGACAATAGAATTCACTTATTCTCCAAAGAAAAGACATCGACTCAGAATAAGTCTTCCTTTCGGACTCGCTCCCTACATACAACCAAATCAACGAAGAAATATCCATCGTGCCCTTGTTGTAATGAAGAACATTATCTATATTCTTGTGGACAGTTCAAAACAATTACTCATGACAGAAAAATCGAAATAGCAAAGAACAAACATCTTTGTCTTAACTGTCTCGTTCCAGGACATGTAGTACCTCAATGCAGAAGTAAGTCGAATTGTCAAAAATGCGGTAAACGTCACCATACACTTTTGCACATTGAGAATACGAGCTCAACATCTTCAAATAATGAATCAAATACTGACTTACCATCAACTTCTCATTCATTTTCCCATTCTTGCGCCGGTGCAGCACCACAGATTCTTCTCGCCACAGCAAGAGTAAAGATTTCCAGTATCACTGGTGATCACATTTTGAGAGCGCTTGTTGACCAAGGATCTCAAACTTCTTTCATAACTGAAAGTTGCGTTCAGCGCTTACAGTTAAAAAAGTATCCCGCTAATTGTACAATTAGTGGAATAGGTTCAACTAATACAAGGTTGCGTAAAGGTGTCGTTGAATTTATCCTCAAATCGTGTGTAAACACCAGATTTCACACGCAAGTAAGGGCATTCGTTATGTCCTCTATTAGTAGTTATGTTGTAAAATATAATGTCTCGCCTTCTTTACCTCCACAATTTGAGAACATTACACTTGCTGACCCATTTTATGCAAAGCACACAAGGATCGATATCTTACTCGGCGCTGATATATTCTACGAAATTATACTTGATGGTATAATCAAATCCAACAATGGACCATTGGCGCAGCATACAGAATTAGGTTGGATCCTCTCTGGGCCAATCAATTCCAACAACGTCAACGTTAATCACAATGCTACATCCCTTATTTCGAATGTCACAATTGACAGTTCATTACGAAAATTCTGGGAACTAGAAGAGGTATCGCTAATACGTTCTCCTTCCCCGGAAGATGCAGCTTGTGAAGCGTATTTCTATAGATCTCATTCACGTTCGGCTAATGGCAGATATATTGTAAGACTACCATTTAGATCTACTGTATCTGGAAATGACTACCCAGTATTCCAAAATACTCTTCAAGCTGCTAAAAGGCGATTTCTTCATCTTGAGGAAAGAATATTTCCTAAAAATCATAATCTTAAAGAAGAGTACACTAAATTTATCAATGAATACATTCAGCTCAATCACATGAAATTCAAATGCAATTTAGAAGATTTACAACCTTCTGAAAACGTTTTTATTCTACCTCATCATGGTGTGTGGAAGGAAAGCAGCTCTACTACAAAGCTTAGAGTAGTTTTCGATGGCTCATCTAAACCGCCAAATTCAAGTTCTTTAAACCATGAGCTACTTCCCGGTCCCACACTGCAAAATGACTTATCTTCCGTCATCCTAAAATGGCGAATATTTCAAGTTGTCTTTACTTCAGACATTGAAAAAATGTTTCGACAGATTGTTATACATCCAGAGGAAACAAAATTCCAAAACATTCTCTGGAGATCCAATCCATCTCAACCGTTGAAACTGTATGAACTTCAAACAGTAACATACGGTACTACTTGTGCTCCATATCTGTCGATAAGAGTTCTTAAACAACTGGCAAGTGATGAAGCTAACAAATATCCTCTTGGATCCAACATCCTTGATAGAGACATCTACGTAGACGATGTTATATCTGGCGCTGACGATATTGCTACTGCGAAACAAATACAAACCGAGCTAAAAGAACTTCTTCATTCTGGAGGCTTTAACCTTCGAAAGTGGACATCAAACTGTCCCGATTTACTATCAGATTTAAAACCAGAAGACTGCGAGTTTTCATTCAATACTGAAGATAACTCCGATAATACTGCAGTGAAGGCCTTGGGGTTGTACTGGAATCCACAACTCGATTACTTTTATTTTAAAATATCGATTCCTGCTTGCAATTCGTTTACAAAAAGAAACCTACTCTCCGACGCATCGAAACTTTTCGATCCACTAGGATGGCTGGCACCAACCATCATTCTTGCCAAAATATACTTTCAACAGCTTTGGGTAGAAGGGGTTGGATGGGATGATCCGCTTCCACCCAAACTAAAAAACGATTGGGAATGTTTTAGATCAAATCTACCTTTATTGCAAGTTATACGAATCCCTAGATGGCTTGGAACTACAAGCATTTACTATGGAGAGATCCATGGGTTTTCAGATGCTTCGAATTGTGCTTACTCAGCAGTTTTGTATTGCCGAACCGTACTTCCGTGTGGTAGCATTTCAGTGAACATTATTGCTGCAAAAACTAAAGTAGCCCCTATTAAACAAGTTAGTTTGCCTCGTCTTGAGCTATGCGGTGCTTTATTACTGGCGAAGTTGTATAAAAAATTCATAATCGCAACAAATGCAGATGGCAAAAACATAAACTCTTTCTTTTGGACTGACTCAACAATAAACCTTGCCTGGATACGTTCTCTGCCGATACGGTGGAAAACCTTCGTTGCTAACCGTGTTAGTGAAATCCAGGAAATAACAAACACCGATCAGTGGTTTTATGTATCGTCCGAGCACAACCCGGCTGACTGCGCCTCCAGAGGTGTCCAGCCCCAAGATTTGGAAAACCATAATGTATGGTGGAAAGGTCCTCAATGGCTTAGTCGCCCAAAAAACGAATGGCCGATTTCAAATACTGATCCTTATCATACAGATCTCGAGGAAAGGGCAAAAGTAGTTGCATGTGCCTCAACCTCTTTTCATACCGAGTTCGACTATCTCTGCAGGTTCAGCAGTCTGAATCGTTTACTGCGGGTAACAGCTTACATTCTTCGATTCAAGAAGGCTTTACCTAAATTTCAAATATGTTTCACAGGCATACTGAAGGCTGAAGAACTTCAGTTTGCTCTTTCGAAATTGGTTTCACTCTCACAAGCCCTATCCTTCTCAGAGGAAATCAAAAATCTAAGAAACAAAAGAGAAATCTCTTCCAAAAGTAAGATTCTTAATCTTCACCCATTTCTCGATGCAAAGGGCCAACTACGTGTTGGCGGACGCTTACGATTTGCTAACATCGATGAAGGGTCCAAACATCCCTTAATACTATCAAAGTCTTGTCAACTTTCAAAGCTGTTAGTTGCCGACGCTCACATCAAAACATTGCATGGTGGCACGCAATTAATGATGTCATATCTTCGTTCCAAATACTGGATTATTAACCTGAGGAATTTAGCTAGAGTTCAATTTCATTCATGTGTTTTATGCACACGATTTAACCAAAGACGCACAACGCAATTAATGGGTTCACTACCCAAGGTAAGAGTGACTGAAAGCCGACCATTCAGACACAGTGGCGTAGACTACGCCGGTCCCTTCGACCTCAAAGTCTCAAAGGGTAGATCGTCAAAGACTTTTAAAGGGTTCATTTGTATTTTTATATGCCTAGTAACGAAAGCCATACATATCGAACTCGTTTCTGATATGAGTTCAGAAGGTTTCATAGCAGCCTTTCGCAGATTTACTGCACGCAGAGGAATGTGTAGTCACTTGTACAGTGACAACGGAACGAACTTCGTTGGAGCCAACAAGGAGCTTATTAAAATGAACCGTCAATTTTTGCAGCAAGTAACAACTGACATCCGTACTCAACTGGAAAATGAAGGAACTTCCTGGAGCTTTATACCCCCTGCTTCACCCCATTTTGGTGGATTATGGGAAGCAGGGGTTAAATCAGTTAAGTACCATCTAAAACGAATTCTCCTTAATCGAATTTTAAGCTTCGAAGAAATGTATACACTTTTAGTACAAATCGAGTCTTCTCTGAATTCCAGACCATTGTGCCCATTGAATGATGACCCTACGGACCTAAGTGTGCTTACCCCTGCCCATTTCTTGATAGGAGAGCCAACTACCACTGTTCCAGAACCATCGCTTCTTAACCTACAGATCAACAGACTTGGAAAATGGCAGCAGATTCAACAAATGCATCAACATTTTTGGGATCGATGGCGTAAGGAATTCTTATCACGTCTTCAACAACGCCCAAAATGGACAAAAACACAACGGAATTTCAAGATCAACGACGTTGTTATCATCGCCGATGAGAGGTACCCACCTTCGAAATGGCCACTGGCTAGAGTGGTTGAAGTTCATTCCGGTGCTGATCATATATGTAGAGTCGTCTCTCTATACTCTAACGGAAAAACCTTCAAGAGGCCAATCACCAAACTAAGACTTCTGCCGACCAACAACCCGATTTCATCTTTAAATGCCGATTAAAACCATTATCTCGATAATCAACATAGTTTTTTTTTTCTTCTTTAACATTCATAATCAGCGAGTATCAGGCGCTGTAAAACCTGGTCCATATAAAATGAATTGTAAACTTGTACATATGTGGGAGGAAATGCTCGCATATAATTCTACTAATATCTACTTTTATAATTAAGAACAGTTGTTCTTGCGCGGCGGTATGTTCAATAATTTAATATGTTTTTTGGCTCTGATTACGTCATTGTTAAATTGTATAAAATTATGCCCCTTACCTTCTTCCTAATTCATGGCAATGCCCTGATCGCACCTCTATGACCCATTCCACCTATTCCTTTATACCACCCATTCCTTTATACCACCCAAATCTGTTCAGTTTTTTTCACCTCACTTGCATTCATTTGTCATTCTATCCATATACCGCGTCGCGTTAAGACATACTTCTTGTAATTTGAAATTAAAATTAAAACTACATATTTTTGAAATTCAAATCAATTATTTTTCATTTTTTTATTCGTGCTATCGAACAGTTATAATAATAACAATCGAGGTTTTAATCAAATAATAGATGCTTACTAATTGGGAGACTGAGAGTTTGTTTGTTCGTAAATTTTTTATAAAGGTTGGCGGGACAAAATAACAAAAAAAAAATGTAAAAAAAATCCAAGCAACATTTTTCTATACTGCTTTTTTTGATTTTTAAATCCCTATACCTTTAAACCTTACATATACCTTACAGCGTACAGGTACAGGAACCAATGTTAGCTTCTTACTCAAAAAAAAAAAAAAAAAAAACTATTTTATAAAATAGGGGAGGCCCTTTTTGCCTTTTCTCCGTTCCCATTGTTTTCGCTATGATGTATGTCCGTCTGTCCGGCTGTCCAAATCCAAACCCACTAAGCCAATTTTATTCCTAGAACTATCTCAAGAACTAATTGGCGTAGAAGGCTAAAATTTGAACACAATATCAGGTATAATCGCTAGTTAAACGACAAATACCAATGACACCGCTACGCATTGACAGGTTTTGGAGTAAATTAATAATTTAGTGAAAAAAATATTTTTTTTCATACAAAAAACTGTTTAATTTTGTACCTAGGTATATCAAATCAAAGAACAACCATCCCACAAACGCTTTCAAGACACGATACCTGCTTGGCCGGTTTTTTCTATAAAGCGTCTACTTATCAACTCTCCAATCAGTTCATTAGTTATTGAAGTGCTTTTATGTGTTAACAAGACAACCAATTTCTTTTGGCTCAAATTGGATGATATTTAACGGCATCACTTGCCACCCAGCTGGTTTAAAAACGAATATTTTGCACGATCGATTTGATGACATGGTTATCTCACGCAGAGCCGACGTGAACTACAGACTTTTTCACTGGGGTTTACTTAAGTCGGTGGGGTCTGCCAATAAAATGCAAGCGACCGATGTCCACCGAATTAACATAACCCGTGCATCGGTCCCATTTAGCCTGATCTATTAGGAACCCTTTGTTAGTGATAGCAAACGTATGCGGTTCGAACTGGTATGGGGTCCACCATGTAGGGGTGATACTTTCTTGGGAATAGTATTCACTTTACTTACTCCATCAATAAAAAATACAGTAAGATTGGGGGTAAAATCAACCATGATTCATGACCAGAAATGCTAAGAATAGATGAGAGCGAATGGCTTTTTAAACTTACAATCTGTTTGGACTGCGTCAAAAAGGATATCCAAAGCTACTGTACTTACTCGGATCTTCGAACTTCTCACTCTAATTTTGTATTACTGTATTCATATTTTTTTGGAATATTTAGTCATTACACATTTTGACCATCCCAGAGTCTCACACTTTGCTTGGGAACTGATAAAATTTTGAGTATAAGTAACTTGTCGACCTTTACGGATGAACTATACCTTGCTCTGCAAGTTAGTCGATGCAGCCCATTTTTGGTTAAATGAATATGTAAACAAGCAAAATTGCCAAATTTGGAGTGAAAGAAACCCAGAAGCCTTTGTCGAGACGCCCTTACCTTACATCAATTAAAACTCATTGTTTGGTGCATGTTTTATGCTTTATGGACTGGTGGAATCATCGGCCATTATTTCTTTAAGGACGATGCCGGCCAGAATTTTACCGTCAATAGAAAACATGATTTCTGACTTCTTCGTTCCTTAGTTGAATGGCATTGACGTGACAGAGCTTTGGTTTCAACAAAATGGCGCGACAATCAATGGGCGCATAATTTGGCGTATGTGACCTGTGAACTGGCCTCCACGATCCTGTGATCTCACACCTTCATATATTACTTTCGTTGGGGATATGTGAAGTCACTAGTTTATGCCGATAAACCAGACACTTTGGACGATTTCGAAGTCAATATATTTTTTTTCTGTTTCATCGTCAAAGTCTCTGATTGCCGACAAATTTATCAGTCGCTAAGTTTGTTTCGATACACATGTCATTTGTTTTTTTATTTTTTGTTGTTTCGTGTTTTCTAATATTTTTTGTTGTTTTATGTAAACCAGAAGAAAAAAGACTTTTGAAAAATTAACGGAAGAAGAAATTGAAGCACCAGATATCCAAAAAAGAATTCTAACAGAGGAGCTGAAACAGGTATCCGGATACTCCGTTTGTAGCTGAGCTATTCTTTAAACTGGCCCCCAACCAGGCTGACTATCAGCACGGGTCGTATGACACCTTCGGCCAGCCCAGGGGAAAGGGGTATAGGTTAGGATAAGAAATAGAGAGAATGGTGATTTGTGGATAGAAGTAGGAGAAAAGGGGGGAAGTAGTCTTATCGAGCAATCTAACTGAGAGTTTTTGATTAGTTCTTAGTTCGTTGTTCATCAAAACAGCCTGTCTGTCATGAGAGGTCCTACTGGAGACTAAAGCTGCCATAAACGTACAGAAAATGACGCAAAGGCAAGGTGACCGCCCCTTCGTGAAAGGAAGGTTTAGGAGAAAAGTGAATAAAAATGTCCTTTTAAAGTCGCTTTGGGCCTTGGGCGAAATACTCTGTTCCTACGGGGCAATCTACGCTCGTCAACGAAAAAATGCTCTGAAACTATTTTCCAAATAAATACCGGCTGATACTCTATCCGTGACTGTATCTGTTAGATATCACTATCACTTTGAAACCAAAAGTTGAAATTTAGCTGACAGATAAGTTCCGGATAATCTATCCGAGACTTTATCAGCTAGTCTTGAAACTGGCCCTAACACTTTAAAAACCTTAGTTCCCAAAGGAACCTAAAAAATTGTCCAAAGACAATTTCACTCCCTTCAATCGACAGAAGACCAGCTAACGGGCCAAATAAAGATTCTAAATCAAGGGAAATAGTGTCATATAAAAATGAATGTTTGTCTGTATGTCCTTTATAGAATCGTAAACTATGCATTTCATCATGTGATGATCTTTGGCAAAGTTGTTGTTCATGAGCCCACGAAGGTTTCTGAGTTGGTACGGCCAATTTTCGACATATGGCGCCACTGTCATACCAATGAATTTCATATTATTGCCGTGACAGTTCATGCTGATTTGAATTGAAACTAAAACAGCGAACGAATGATGACGTTTCGAGTTGTGGGTGACATAAGAATTTATGTAAATTGTGAACCTACCACTACCATACCAAAAATGCATTCAAAATCTTATATCTCGAAAACCACCGAATCGATTGAGTTCAAATTTACAGATAATCTTAGGTATGCGCCCAGGAGTATTCCTGTGAAAAGTGCTCAAATAAAACAAAGGGGTGTGGCGGCTCCCATACAAAAAACAAACCTTTCAAACTCTATTCTTCGACAGTCATGGGTGCTAAAGTTTTAAAATGTTGTGTAATTACAATGAAAACTGTTTATCACTGATTTAAATGAACTTGAAATTGATTTCAGTTTTTTATTTTGTACTACGATGTGTGCAGGGGGTTCGCTAGTAGCTCAATAAAATCCATTTACCCTAATAAATAGTTATAGTAATATAATAATAAACAGAATTTTCTGAATGTAAGAGTATCCTCTGATCTAAACCTTAGTTAAAACCTATTTATCTCTTTTTTGGTGTTCGACTAATCATATTCTATATCTCTACTCTATACTCAACAAAAGATGCGGAGTTTCCTCCTAATAGCTCCACCGCAATTCTTTTTACAATCACCGCAGCTACACGTATCTCGGTAGCATTTCCGAGAAGAAAAAAACGATAATTATCCGCATATATGTACATTGTACAAATACTAACCATTTGTTCCAGCTTCAGCAAATAACCCATTGCTATGTCTAAGTCACTCATCAAGAACTTGCAAAAAATATATTATTATCCCAGAATGCTTATGTATATCGCTGCCAAATCACTGTCAGAAGAACTTATTGTTAGCACACACATACAGAGCTTAAAGACCTCTTCATTTTACTAGAACCACCAGCACCATTAAATTTATTCTCAAAATTCTGACACAAACAGCACCTAAGAAGTGGCAAATATTTTCGCGCAAATTATTCTATAATCATTTTGTAAAACAAACCGAACCGACTAAAATTTCTCCCATAATACACACTATACACGAACCAGTCGAAAATAATACCAAAAGCGATGAGAGGAGGAATAACGCGTCTAAACTCCACGACCGACGGAATGGATCTTCAGCATCTTTGTAGTTTGTCTGCACGGAAATGACCAATTCTTTCGCGCTTCTATCGCAAAGAACCTTAATTGCCATTCTCTTTGGTGGCTTAGAACATGCATCTCCCAGGAGTGTTGGTGTGTGCGTGCTTTCTGGGTATCGTCGCTGTGGCTTAGAAAGATTCTTTCCCAAAGATCAAAACAAAAACACATTTCTTCGAGAGAATCTCTAGTGGATTGCATGGAATGGAATGGTTGCAAGTTGAAATACTTGTGCATTCAAAGAGTAGAGTTTTAACGCTTTTTACAGTGGGACGGAAATGGACAAATGAGACGCAAATTTAAATTGAGGTAGGTCTATACTATACACAATATGGATTTACTTTAGTTTATTAGATATGTACAACGTGGGCCAACTAGTTGTTTCTTTTTAAATCATAGGTTATGTTGACACTGACAGATGTTTTCCGCTCGAAATCTTGACAGAAAGTCAGTATCATACCCACAATCATACCTCCGGGGAACAAAATGAGTCGCTTTACTCTTGAACAAAGTTAGGGAATATTGAAAACCTTTTTCCAAGGTGGATGCTGTGTAGCCCAAACAGTGCGTTTTTTGAAAAGAAGTTTTGGCCAAAATGAAGCACCCACCGCGACGCAAGTTTGTGCAAAAAGTTCGTGAGATTGGTATGACTTTTTTTTACTGAAATTAAGGACATGGATTTGGACGACCTATCACCTATGGTTCATGCAGAATGGCCCGCCACAATCGATCTTTTGCGCACCAAATACCCAAATCGTGTTATCAGCGGTCTTGGCGGTGTCAATTAGCCGCCTCGGAGCTCCGATTTGACCCGTTTGGACTTTTTTTTTGTGGGGAACCTTGGAGGACCAATGTTATGTCAACAATCCGAAAACAATTCAAGAGCTTACGGCCAATATCATCTAAGTCTAAGCAATCCGTGAGCTACAGCCCGAAACAATCAACAAGGTCTTGGAAAATTGGAGTGACAGAATGCGCTACTGCGAAGCCAACCGAGACAGCCACTTGGACGACGTTCTATTCCATAATTAATGGGAATTTGTGCTCTTACTAATAAAGCCATAATGCATGTAAAAAATTTAAATTTGTTCATTTTATTGCATTTTTAAAAAGAAACTTGTATTTGGCCCACCCTTTAAATGATTTGTGGTGTTTGGGTTTTTCAAACAAATACATTTCATAGATACTACTTCAATTAAACTTCGGAACGAGTTTCCTTTTACTTAGGCTCCATATCTAAGCAAATGAATTTACTTAAGAAAGTTCCTTTTTGAATGAACCTAAGACAAGGGGCGCACCGAAGAGGTTTTGGCATGGCGGTCGGTGGCATGGTGAACAAGCGGCAGGCAGCCGGTGAATTGCTATGAAAGTGATTTAACGCGCACTGAAGTGGCATACAACGTATGGTGCTACCGATTCATCAGTTCCTAAAATCACGTCCTTCTTTTTCACTTTTTGCTTACCTTATCTTGTACAGCAAGAGTGCTTTCATTTTGTACAAATTTAATTTCCAAAATCAGAGCAAAGTTCGACACGTTACAGCACTATTTTCTTTGAGCGATGAGGCGCATTTTTGGTTCAAAGAACAAAATGATTACGTTCGGAGTGAAGTCGAAAACTCGAATGCCAGAAAATAATCTCTGAAACAAATTGTTGGTCATTTTGTAATGACCATGTTGTAGGACATAATATTTCAGTATGAATTAGAAGCATATTCAAAATCCATTTGATATTTCCCAATGAAAAATGTCATCCCTCAGAGAATAAATTTTTTCGACCATCAGATATTCAAAATTGCCCACTGTGACTTCAAATAGTGGTCGTCGTAATCGTCCGCTTCGTCTGTCGACTCTCATTCTTCTCACCGTTTCACAGAGGTAGAGGTAGGTTAGGTATAGCTATCATTTGTAACGGTTTAGAGAATTGTAAATTACGAAAATGGGAATAAGACAAAACGACACAGAAGCAAAAGAATAAAAACAAAACCATCATAGAAAAAAAAAATGTTACCAAACTGAAGAAGTGTAGGGTTTAGGACATCGCACAAAAGAAAGGTGCATACTAATTAGTTACTTTGACTGAAGATGTGCTGGGAGGGGGGCTATACGCACACACGTATATTGTATAACAATTAATAATTACCCCAACGATCTGGATTGCCAGCGATTAGGGTGAGACGAAGACGGGTGTTTGGCTGTTTGGATTGATTCATTTGCGTCAGGTGTGATGCAGAACCTGATTGAACCGTTGGGCGAGGCAATTCCTTTCCTATACGGGATGTCGATGGTGATGAAGACAAATGACTAAATTATAATAAAATATCGATGACTGGATTGAGGATTGACAGCAATACTCAGGCTCACATTATCCATCCAACAGGAGGTACCAGTTCTGACGAGATGCTATGTTTTAGACATCAAGACATCAAATTCGTTCTTGTTATGCGGAAGGTCGTAAAATTAGATTTTTTTTTATTTAACAGCATAAAGCAAGAGTATATGTACATTTAAAGGACGACCATGTTAATTGAGAATGTACAGTTTAATGGAGTTTTTAACACTTAAGATACTTACTGTGGGCTTTTCTAAAGGTCGTAAAATAATTTTATTGAACAAATGGTTGCAATCGGTTAGAGGTTTTAAGGCTAAAATTATCTGGAGATTAACTTTATAGCGGGCTTCATGGTGGGCTTCTAGTTTGCAGAGATAAATTAACATAAATGTGAGGTTAATAAAAAAGTACCTACCTTAGAAAATTGTTTCTGGGTTGGGGAAAGTTAGCAACATAATTGTATAGCTTCGAGATACAGCTTTATTGACCAAAACATTGCTGAGACTTCTTGGAAGGTTAAGGTATACAAATTGTGATGTGCCTTTTCTTTGAAGCCTGTTGTACGTATTATAATGGCTGGAGGACCCGACATTTTGCGTCAAATTTGTTGATACCCAAATCGAAGAAAATTTCCAGTAAGTAGGTATAGTTGAACTTTGTGATTTAAAAGGCTGGCAAAGTTTTGAAGATAACATCAACCAATAAAATTGACCATAAATGTGATTTAACGCCGACGGATTATTTCCCGTGGGGATATATGGTAAGTAGCCGACAAACCAACGCCGACGATACGACACTAAACCAATTAATTATATCAGTGATATAATCTGGCTCCTTTATGAACGGGCAGATTTGCTGTTGCTAGGTATACGAAATAAGCGACGAAGCAAGAGTACATTTGTAAGCACTATAGCTGAAGACTGGCAAAATAACAGGTTATGGAGCTCTAGGTACTGAGTTCTAAGGATACAAGTTACAAGTTTTTTCAGTACCGAAAAGTATGATAGAAACTACCGACATATCCAGAGTCATCCAGAAAATAGCTTATAACGAATGTTAAACATTAGAAAACGATATCGTCCACAAGATCAGCTGGCTACTTTTGGCAACCATAAAAACACTGTAAAACCCTGTCAACATGGAAAAGTGTTGGCTATTCTTGTGCCAATCTAAACAGTCACAATTTAAGAAGAAGAGACATCAAAAGGCAATTGTTAAGAAGATTCATTGCCCAAGCTTCATCAGCAGTTGTAGCTGATTTTAAAAGCATTTGTTTCTAAATTATGGCATTCACTACACATTTGGCTTTTATGAAATTCCCTTTAGCTAACTTTAACCATAAACTCCCTCTGTGTAAAATAACGACTTTATACTTTAGTTAATATTTAGTTTTTATGTTTGTTTTATTTGTTTGAAAAATATGCCTTGTTCAATTTTGAAATTCATTCGATTTGGAAAAATTATAAAAAGAAAGCCGATCAAAAGGAGAATATTTTTATATTGCTGAAAGAAAAAAAGAAATGGTTTCAGCAGAAGGGAAAAGGGTTATCGAATACCCTCTATAATTATAAAACAAAAATTTGACAAACATTTTAGTATAGCTGTTATGAAAATGTGATGTTGAGTCCCTCCAACAGTGCTTACTGTTGTGCGACTAAAGTATAGTAATGTTCATACGATTGGCCATTTCTGAACAGGAAAACTTTTCAAAAATTGTAAAGTATTTGACCCTCTTAAAATTTTTTACTCATATTAAAAGAGCTGCCAGGTTTTGCTGTCAATTTTTTTTCTATTCAATCACCTTCTGTGGAGGAAGTTGTTCCTGCTGTTAAAGTTGCTGTTGTTGTTGCTCACTTTACAGAATTTTCACTAAAACCTCCCATGTCCAAATCCTCTCGGCGATCGTCTTTGAACCAAAGATTCGTCTTGAGGTATGATTCACAGTCACTTGTTGATTGAAAAATCATATAGTCTTGGTGAAAATCGTGAGCTCGGTGAGCCCACCCACCACATCGGAGCGAAACGCATTACTGGAGTCGAGGCCAACACAAATTGTGATGAAAACGTTATCATTGAGAAATTTTCTAAAAATTATGTTAGGCAGAATTTTTACGTACGATCAACAGAAGTTGTAGTAAAAGCCGTTTTTTGTCAGACAAAAATGGTCAAAAAAGACTAGATTTTTTTTGAAAAATAAGGTTTTTCATAGCACCCCAAAATAAAAGATCCATGGGTGTTAAGGTCAGGAGATCTGTGTGACGATGGGTTGGGGCCAATCGACCAGTCCACAGTTCGTTAAAAGTATGGTTGAGGTATGGAGTTACCCCGCTGCTACTGTTACAAAGTGCCCCATCTTGTTGAAAGAACATCGCTCTTCTCTGAACAAGAAGAACATCTTCAAGGAGCTCCGGCAATCGTTCTCTAAGAAATTCCAGGTAGTAATGGGAATTTACTCTTTGGGAAAGAACGTGCGGGCCTACTAAAGTATTTCTAAACATTTAAACTAAATCTCCTTTGAAATAAGCACACATTTTGAAGAAGTTGTTTACAATAATTAAATTCTTACCTTTGAAAGGATGTTGTGCGTATTAAATGGAGATTGGGGTCTGACCATGGTGCAAATTGTTGGAGATTTGTAACTTCTTAACTTTGTTTGTGAATTTCGCTTCGTCAGTCCACAGAATGTTCTTGAGGTAAAGCCCATCTTCTGACTGTTTGCGTAACAGCCACTGGAAAAATTCCACCCTTCTTTGCGCGTCTCCTGATAGTAAATCCCGTACCGGTGGAAAGGGTGTAATCTATTACTCTGTAGAGTTCTGTGAATCCTGGTTCTCGGTAGTTGCAACTGACCAGCTAGTCTGCGGACCTGACTAAAAGCTTAACTTCTACAGCACGCACAATCCAACCCTCAATTTCTGCTGCCGCTGCGTTTGAGTGTCGTTACTTTTACTTTTTATTCGTTAAGACTTGTATGCGCTGCTAAATTCTCTTTTTAAATGTACAAACAATTTTTATACCTATAACAGTTTAGAAGTTATAGCGTTTTAAGTGGTAAAACCTCCAAATTATAGGTCACCCACTTTGATGGGCTATAACTGTAAATGGGGTGAGAATAGACCCCCTGCCATACAATTTTTTGTTCGGCGGAACTTCGGGAATCACTCCTTAAAGGATTATACTGCTTAACTGGGACACGCTGTATTAATGGCTCTTTTTTGGTTGCTTCGCGATTTCTTGTGTAATTTCTCAGAGCTAGCCATTTGATGGAGTATCGTAATAAATTGGAACCCATTGTGGAAATATTTTAACTTAAATTTCGAAAGTTGAAACCATCTAAGCCTAGAGTTATATATTAGGGCCTATTACAAACAGTATAGATTTATTTCAGCTCTTAATTAATTTAGAGTTGAACTCGTACCTATGAACATTACTGACAATTCCTTGGTAAACCAAAATTATGATAAATTGTAGATACTATTTTTATTTTCACCAACCCAGCTGTTAATTCTAGAACAAGAAGCTAATGGGCCATTTCCCAGAAACCGGTCAAACTTTCTATTGCAAAATCTTTAAACTTGAAAACCACTCAATGATCCATGTAGGTATTCATTCAATGTCAACATGGACGATATGCGATCCATCAAACTCTTAATGGGTACTCATCTAAATACATGTGTACAACTTTAGATAGAATCTTATGAATATCTATCTCATTATGAGCTAAGATCCCAAATACTAGTTCGTTTCGTACTTGTGCACTTACGTCGGTCGCATAAGTGGTAAAGACGTTTAACTATATGATGTTCACATAAACTTTGATGATCGTAATAAACTTGTGGACACATGTGTAAAGTTCTTGTTCGAAGTGCCGTGGGGGAGATTTGCAAGAGATCCACTACACAACTTTACTGTGTTTGATGCGCAATTAAATTTATCTATCGATATTTATTCGTAGGTACTATCTAAAGCCATTAGAAAACCAGTTTTTATAGAATGCTATTTTTGGTCTCCACGAGCAGTTCTCATAGCATGCTATATGACATTCTATGAAAAATTGCTCGTGGAGACCCCGGGTAACATGTTAATTTTTGATTTTCTAAACGTAGATATCTCAAAAATACTTATTTTATGTAAGCTGCTACTCTGGTTTTGGGGTAAAATTGATTAGAATCGACAAAAACGTACGTTTTTCTCATATCATACTGTTTGTGGGCGAAAGGAACATCATAGTGGAATCGCAGTCGATGCTGAGGATATTGAAGAACTACTTCTGCAGACTTCGGCTGTTTAACGGCGATGGCGAACTAAATCCCGCTGTCAGGCAGAATGAACCATTCAACCTGGACGATGAAAACCAACAATTTCGCCCACCCGACCTGGATGAAGTGCAGATATAGCCATACCTAAGCTTAAGCTTCACCGCCGAGCTATTCAAAGCAACAGGCGATGACTTGCACCAACTCATCTGTAAAATATGGTCTGAGGAAAGTATGCAATATTAATGGAACCTCAGCATTGTTTGCCCGATCCTCAAGATAGGAGACAGAGGTATTAGTCTTCTTAACATCGCCTACAAGATCTTATCTGCACCTGAAGCCTTTTGTCAACAACCTGATTGGTCCCTATCAGGCCAGGAAAGTCTACCATCGACCAAATATTCACACTGCGGCAGATTTTGGAGAAAACCCAGGAAGTCCAAATCGATATCCACAACTTTTTCGTCGATTTTAAGGCCGCTTACGAGTTATACAGAGCAATGTCCAGTTTTGTCATCCCTGATGCCAAACTCGTCCGTTTGTGCAGGATGACAATGGAGAATTCAAGCTGCTCCATCTAGGTCGGTAAAGAACTCACCGAGACCTTCAAAAAAGGATTTAGACAAGGCGATGCGCTGTCATGTGCCTTCTTCAACATCGTTCTTGAAATAATAGTGCAAAACTCAAACGCTAACACCAGAGGCACTATCTTTCAAAAGTCTGTCCACCTTCTCGCCTACGGCGACGACATCGACATAATCGGCAGGACGCAGCGTCATGTCACTGGCGCGTTCGTGAGCATTGAGACGGAGGCGGCGAAGAAGGGTTTGGCGGTCAATGAGGGCAAAGTATATGCTGTCATCAAGAAAGGACACCCAACACCGACGTCTCGGGCAGAATGTCACTATAGACAGATATAACTTTGAGGTGGTAAAGGACTTTGTCTACCTAGGCTCCGCTATGAACTCAGACAATGACACCAGCGCTGAGATTAAACGAAGAATAACTCTTGCCATCGCTGTTTCTTTGGGCCAAGAAAGCAATGTCTCTCGGACAACTAAAGTGACCCTTTATAAGACCTTAATCATCCCAGTCCAAGTTATGGTGCAGAGGCATGGACTCTATCAAAGGCGGATAAGCTTATACTCTTGGTTGCTTCGAGAGAAAAATTCTTCGAGTAATGTTTGGTCCCGTTTGCATAGACGGTTAATGGGGGAGGAGATACAACGACGAACTGTACGGTCTGTATAGCGACATCGACCTAGCCAGAAGAGTGAAGGTCCAACGACTGTGGTGGCTGGGCCTTATAGAGCAAATGGACGTGAATGGTCCGGCCCGGAAGATCTTCGAATCCACACCCGAGCGACGGCGCAGTATAGTAACACCGCGACTCAGGTGGCGCACGCTAGTGGAAGGGTACCTTAACCAACTTAGCGTGCGCGAAACTGGAGATAGCTGGCCAAAGATCGTGCTGGCCAGGTCTACCCCGGACTGTAGCGCTACATTAAGTAAGTAAGTAAAAGTATAGGAAGACGTGAAGTACAGCCCATTGTTGGTTAACAAGATGGACTCATATTCTGAAGTAACAACACTACTGAATAGACTATTAGACTATTATTCGCAGCTACTGCTGTCAATAACACTTCCATTTTCCCAATTTTCGTTATAGCTATCCCTGGTTGTATGATTTTTGAAGCAAAATTCTAATTTTGAAGCACAACAGTCTAAGTAAACTTTGTTTCTTAATTAAATAGAACCGAATGGACAGAAGGATTCTAACAAAAACAAATATTTGCTGTTTACAGTTTTTCGCACTCCATTGGATTACCATAATTGTAAACAATTACCAACACGTAGCACATTTTTATTACCAACACGTACCAACAACCGCTACAGATCTTTATGCAACACACACAGTCACCCATCAAATTGTAACAAAATGATCTGCAAAAGCATTCCTCGTTGGATAATGGAAAAGAAAAAAAAAACTTCCTTTTCAGAATACGCATTCAACTACCATGCATCGGTAGATCATTAGCGGTATTATTATGGCAACAAATTGCTGGCTAAAACCCGACTAAATTGCAACAATTAAACCCACTAACGACAAAATAACCCCCATCAGGTGTAATTACTCTCAATGTTGGTTGCATGGTTAATTATTTTTGAAACTCCAACCGAACATTGTAGATCTGCAAAATGCACACAAACACACACGCATTCGACGTCAAAATCGTGACACTAAAGCGATACCGTTCGCAACGATATACCCGGTCACCTACTCATAACTTTTTATGTATAGCGCCCCATGGCCAGTACGACTTTTCTTTTTCTTTCTCTCCGAAAACGGGTAATTCACAGTTGTTCTTGCTGAAATTGTGCACCTGAAGACCGATATGGTGCATACCACCAGTACAAGACAGGTAGCTCGTCAGTCTTAGCCTATACCATCCACTACCACTATCCGGCCATCAATTAGAGCCACATAGAAACCAGTGTTGCCGGCCTGGTATGTGCACCATTGATGTTTTCTAACGTTCACAATAGTATCTAGATACAGTAAGCTATGTGTTCATGTGCCGATAAATTTAACTAAAACAATTTAAACAAAATATGATTCCAGTAGGCCTGCGTCTGGACTATTTAAATCCACAGACCCGTGGTAATGCAATTTTGATGATGGCACATTGATTAGAATGATGATGGCACGACTACGGGTATACGAGTAGCTGCCTGGCTACTGGTTGTTCCGTTTCTAATTAGTCGGTCATAGCGATAAAGAGTAAAGTGAGCTATCAAAGTAGAACGTAGGAACGTTGGATGGCACAAACCTGTCCTATACTAGACCGACTCGACTACCGAGCGACCGACGTTTAAAAAATAAATAAATAGGAATAAAATTGAAATGCATTTTTTATGCTTATGGCTTATCTATCTAATTGCATTTGGAGGCTGTTTGTTTGTTAATTATGTAATTTGCTGGTATTAAACGGAAGAGTTTATGGTGAGCTTAAATAGATTTACATATTTATTAGAGAAAGGTTCTATAAATGAGGACGTAAAAACGGTTTATAAGGAGACAGTTTCCAGCACAAAAAAAGTTATGCGATTATAGCTCAATTACTATGACGATGTATTGTGAGCAAATTAATGTCGAAATTTTTATTCTATGCACACCACAACGACTTGTGGTGGTCATAGAAATCCCCATCCCAATCCCAATCCCAACACTGTGACCAAACGATTGAACTTGTAATTTATTCAAATTTGCAATAGGGTGTTCAATTACCTCTAATTGAATTGATTCGATATACCAATTGAGTAATTTTAATCGCTTCAATGTCAACCGCATTTAAGTAGGATTTTATTAACAGGTATTAAGCGGTTGACCGGCTACCAGTGGCTAAACATAATGTACGTGGGGACAAATGAAGGTGTGTTGCATCGAGGTAAGTATTTGTTGGTCAAATTTAAAAAAAAATTAATATAAAAGTTGGTGATGAAATGTAAACCACTAGTAACATTGTCAATATGTTGCTTTAACATTAGGAAAAGACTTCTTTAACATGAAAATTGGGTGCCATGAAATAAAGTCTTATGCAAAAAGGTCCAAAACGTAATTTTGGACTTTATTGCACTTCTGAAATTGCAATAAAGTCCAAAACGATTTTTGGGCTTTATTTCATTTTCAAAAGTGCAATAAAGTCCAAATCGAAGTGGAAATAAAATCCACAATGCATAAACAGTAGAATATGTCTGCAACCCCCCTGCTCGCCTTTCTTTTAAATAGCTGAGTGCAATAATGTCAAAAAAAGTCCAAAATAACGTTTTGGACCTTTTTGCATAAGACTTTATTTCATGGCACCGAAAATTGTGCGAAACTAACAAGCCAATACCATGGGGGCACAATTTTCTTGAAGTCTGTACACTTGCGACTGTAAATAATTGATGAAACTCAACGAGTTGTCGCTGGTGCGTTTGAAATATTGGTGCAAAATCTATACATATAATAAAACTGTAGGAATTTTCTTTGGCCGTTAAAAACTCGAAAACTACTGGGCAGATTTCGATGAAATTTTTTTTAAAATGTTCCTTAGGACTGTGAGACTGCTATAGGCTATGCCGTTTATAGCCACATCCTTTAGCCAAAATGTATTTTCTGAAGTAAAAATATATACATACACATATACCTTGCTACAAATGGTTGTCAATACTTTTGCGATCGTGCGACAGGACAAACAAACACAAAACAAGACTAGCATACGTATATCTCGCATTCGATGGTTGAAGTTTGGGAAAGGTGGTTGCTTGGATTCCATAGGAAGACGGAAACAAAAAAAGGAAATGCAGTATTACAAATAAGTAGCAAGATCTAGGAGATGGAGCAATTTTCTTTTTCCTTTAAAAGCGCGAAAACTACTGGACAGATTTCAATGAAACACTCAAAGTGTAATTTTAAATGAACCAAATATAATTTTGTGCGATCGGACAAGGCGAGCACGGGTCCAGCTAGTTCGTAAATAAGGGCATAAGCAGTCAACAAGAACAGATACACGACCTCGACGAATAGAATAGAACGTCATTTCATTCATTCATTCATTCATTTTCAATGGTCCGCTTGTCCATTAAGTGGGTCGCGGGTGTAGGTTGCTCAAGTGGACCCTCCATAGCTCTCGATCCTCCGCCATCGACTCTAAATCATCAAGGGCAATCCCCATACGGGTAGAGGAGAGATTATGAATTTGATCTAACCATCTCATCCTGGGTCTACCTAGGGGACGCCTGCCCGATGGTACAGATTCCATAGCACGTCGTGGAATTCTGGTCGGGGACATGCGTTTAACTTGACCAAACCACCGAAGCATGGATCGCTCCGTCCGGAGAAGTAGCTGCTCGACATTGAGTTCCTCACGTATTCTGGTATTTCTGATGCGATCTCTACGGGTCACACCAGCAATACTACGGAGAAATCTCATTTCGGCAGCTTGTATTCGCGATCTTATTCTTTCGGTCATTACCCAAACCTCATGACCATAGGTAAGAGTTGGAACAAACACCGAATTAAAGACTGACAACTTAGCTTTGACACCAAGTTCAGTCCTCCTGATAACAGAATGACCAAGCTGTCTCAAAATCGATCCAGCCTGACCAATACTACAGGAAAACTCGGCATTGCTTCTTCCATCACTCGTGAATAAGACCCCGAGATACTTAAACTTCTCCACCTGTTTCAATGGGACTCCACTAACATGCAGAGTGCATTGAACAGGCGTTCTGGAGACGACCATAGATAGAACGTCATAACTTATAATAAACAGCTTTAAATTTAAGGTAGTAAGGGCTCCGCTTAAAACTCTGAAAAGGGCATTACATCAGAAATCAATTGAAGAATTATGTTTCCTAAGGCTATTATAAGGAAATTGAGTAGAAAGGTCTTGTCAAGAAACACTAGGACAGGAGCCTCGCTATAAGACCCTCATATTCGGTTTAATAAATAGGTGAGGTATACCTACATATCCACATGGGTTTTTCTGTTTGTATGGGACAGTAACATCTTATGGTATCACGTTAAAACCACTCATCTAATCCGTAAGGATTTCTTAAACATAACACATAAGACAAATACTCTTTCAGAAGAAATACGAATTTAACATTTTGTGAAAAATGCTGCTCTACTTTGGGGTAGTGACAATGGGCGCACATCGAAAGCATTATATAGTTGTAGATACTATAAACGTAACACATCATTGTGTTTAGTGTTTCACTTTGATAAGAAGGGCACATAGTTTAAAATATAAAATGGAGTAATGTTACTTTTGCTGACTTTTTCATATAATTTACATAATAGTATCTGTTTGCTTTCCAAGGTTCGGTCAAGGTCAATTGCGAAATAAATATGACGCAATAGTAATATATACGACTTAGGCCAACATTTTTTAAAATGAATGGCCTGTTTCGGACGAATGTAAGGGAGGTACAATTTTTTCCCGAATTATCAAACTGATAAATTGAGAGACTCTTTCAACAATTATATTAACAACTAGTTTTAGTTTTTAACCACGGCTTCGCTCGCACAGCCCTTAGGTTTTGGTACACAGAGATTCCATCATGGGCGCGATCCCCAGAAAACCACAAATTACATGTTAGGGGTTTTTCTACTGCACCACCTCTCGAGAACGTCTGACAACCATTCGAGAGGATAACTGTTATGAAAAAGCTTCTCATTTCAGCCGTTCGAAATTCAGACCCGTCATAAAATTATTGCTTTTGTCCTTTGTCCTTCACAAAAACCCTTTTGGGCCAATATCAAAGATTGTCTCGGTGGTTTTCGAGATATACTATCTTAAACGTTTTTCTTGTATGGGTGGTGCCACGCCCCTTTTTTAATTTCTGTCTGTAGAATTATTTGTAAATTACGTAAATGATTTGTTTTGAATAGGTACCATTTCTCCTCCCAAAATCAGGACGTACGCGGAAGTCTATTTATGCGTCTTTTGTTGTTATATTATATACATTGTTGTTTTACTTTTTTTTTTCTTTTGCGTACTGTGTAGGTATAATTTTTTTTAAGAAATTACTTAGAGCAAAGATCCTCTGTGGGGAGGGTTCCAGTATTTTTTTTTAAGTAAGGAATGAAAGGTGCTATCGGTTACAACGATCTACAAGTCCACAAGTCTTGTAGAATTGACAAGTGTAGATTAAAGATGCAACGCATCAAAAACCTTAAAAATTGTTAAAACCGAAAATTTCCTTAGATTTTTTGAATTTGTTCAACCTACGCGAAAGCTGGTTAGTGAAAGTTATTTCAGAATTCGATTAAATAACTTCAGCAGGCCTTATTAGCAGCCTGTGAAATTTTCCCGAATACCTTAAAGAAGCTATTATTGGAAATATATTTGGAAAAATGGCTAACATCTCGAAATAAGCCTTATTTATTTCGAGAAGTTAGAAATTATAGCTTATATTAAGCTTAAAAAAATGGGAATTATACAAGTTAAATTGTTAGTTGGGATCATTTTACTATCACCGTGAACGTCACCTATAACATTGTATTAAGATCTTGTCCCAAATCAATGTGAGGCTGTTAATATTTTCTTCCTAACTTTTGCTTGTTTAATTCTAACGGTGCAGGGAAATAAGTCCCTTACCTTACATGGGAACTAAGTCCATTTCACGAAAGTGGTTTTATTTCCCATTAGGTGGGAACTGAGTCCTTCAGTGGACTAGGTTCCCGGGGACTTATTTCCCTGCACCAATTCTAACAAGTCAGTCAACGTCGGTAAGATTGTGTATTGTCATAGGCCCCAGGGCTGCAGATTACAACAATTTAAGTGAAGAAGTAAAATCTACAGTGAGCGTCAAAAGTGAGTGAAGTGAACATCGATGCTTTTTTAAATTTTCTTTAGGGTCTTCAAATATAGAAAAAATAATTTCTAAAAAGATTGAAGACGAAATAACAATAACAAAGCAAATTTCATTTCGACATCAAACTCCACAGACAAATGAAAACTTACTTTTGACCAGTGCTGTCAGTTTAGCGCTTTCGGCGCTAGATCTGGCGCTTTTTTAGTGCATTTAGCGCGCTTTAAAAAGTTTTAGCTCTTGGCAGAATTTTTAGCGCTTTTAGTTTAAATGACTTTTATATGGAAGCTCCACTCGGAAATAGTATTACGTACTAAAATTTAACATGACATCGCCCTACATTCATTTGAATTCCCGTTTATTGGAAATCTCTTTCTTATTTATTACTACTGCATCTGCTCAGTGACAGTAGGTAACTATATCTACGCATCAGTTTCGAATTAAATTGCTTCAAAGATTTTTATTAGATATGAATGTGACATCACTTTAAGCAACACAAATTTACAAAATTTATAAAATCTAATTGGAATTGGCACAGCCAATACTTCTGTTATTGAGGAGCTCATATAATTTTAAGAGAAAAGTATCTATAATCTACCAAATTACATGCATCCGTACAAACTATACCGAGAATTTAAAATTGCTTAAAAGTTCAATGTGCCTTTCGGTCTCCATAATTACCTATGTGTGAAAATAGAGATATGTATGCAAAAATGTATCAAATTTATTTTTGAAATCCAAATTTTGTTGTGTTTTTTAATTAAAGTATATTATGTTCCTACTCTGTTGATGAAAATAAAATTTAGCGCAATCTAGCGCTTTTTGTGAATAGATCTATCTCCTAGTGGTTAAAGCGGCCTGGCAGCACTGCTTTTGACGTCCGCTAGTATCTATCTATAGGCACTTGTGGTATGTTATATTATACCTATAGGTACATTTCTTTTAATTGAAAAGTAAAAAAATTGTCAGTCTCTTGAAGGCATTTGTAAATAAAATTTCACTGTAAATTTTTTCGTAATCGAAGTCAATAATTTTTGCTGATTTATAAATGTTAAATTCACCAAATTCTCTGAAATAAATTGTCGATGTAAACTTACTCCATTCTAAACTTGACCTTTATGTGCGGATATACCGGTGTATGTCTACATCCAATTGAAGACATTTCAAAGAAAATAGTGCTTACCTGCAAAAAAAGAAGAAAACAAAAATGTCATTTGAGCTCCAAACACAGTTTGAGAATACCTAAGAAAATGCGAGGACAATTTAAAACCCTAATTGACCGCAAATTGTATACGATCCATTATACAATAGAATTGCTTACAGAGAACCTTCCACAAAAGAACTTATAGAGTCGTAATTTGTTCGAACTCCATCGTAGCTAAGTGCGTGATGTCTTACATTAGAACACCAGACCAGAGAGACCCTTTGGTCAACAACAACTGAGTAGAGTACATGTACTTCCCAGCGGCACCGAATTAACTTTACGCACGCAATCTGACTGAAATTACTTAATTACACACCTCATGTAGACTTTGCTGTTTGTGTATCGAAAGTTGGCGTAATAAAACCAAAAGATACAGGCTAACAGCTCCGAATTATGTGCATACTTACTTACTATCACCGGAAAAGCGATAACTCTGACAAACCAATATTTGCCATTACTCACTGCGGACATAAAACAAATCTGTTATAAACAAGCAGCTAAGATAACATTAACAGGTAGCTAGCTATCTACGCATTTGGTACTGAATCCGAAACAGAAACTGAAACAATTACCGAACCGATCGATGCCCCATTATACAACTCTGAATTTATTTCCTTTTAAAATTCCACAGAAGACGTGACAAGTTTTTTAAAAAAAGAAACTAAAACAAATTCCCCGTTTTCTATTCGCATTCCATTCAAATTGTATCTTTCCGATACAAAATACGAATTGCGCTTATTATTCGTCGTCGATGCAGAAAATTGCCAAGTCGCGTTGCGAAATTGCAAAAGTAAATTACTTGTACCTATACTATACCACCCCGCGGGCGTTAAGTTTATTGCAAGTGCTGCCACTGTCAGCACTCAGCAGTATTCAATATTTTTTTTGTTGTTAAAAAAATGGAAAATTGTTGACATGGTGCCAAAATGGTGCCAATTCCATTGAAAAACTAATTTGCATAGTTGTTGACTATTAATTGGAAATTCGCAGGCATCCCTGAGGCATTTCCTCTCATCTTCAGCTGGATGATGACGACTAGATACTACTATACGCCGCTTCGACGATTTGTATCCTTGATTGCAGACCAGCCAGACTAATTAGTATGCAATTGCTGAGGATAAAGACAAGCACTGTGGGGAGAATCAAATCCACTTGACCATCACCAACCAACTGACTATTCGCTGAAGCGAAACTAACCGTTTAGTGTCAGTCTAAATCGTCCTCGCCATCAGTGAGGATTGTCGACAGACGGTGAACCGGAAAAGATGAGAATGAAAATGAGAATGAATCGCATTATCGCCCAGGATACACTAATTGGAAGGAATATACGTGATACGTGAAGAGATGGACGCGCGGGACACGGTCTGCTGAGTGTGGCGGCTTCGTGTAGTAGCAGTAAATAATCGTCGTAGTTTAGCTTGATGGTGGAGTGTTTTAATGACGTCAAGTGCATTCAAGCAGAGAGTAAGAGTGATGACCACCAGTTGGTCAGGGTGGAGTTGTCTTGCCTTTGTTCTTGTTGTGTATGTATTATTGTTCCTTTCTTTGAATAAGATGACTCAAATGGAAGTGAGGGAGTATACAACGTGGAATTAGTTTCCTCAAATCTTTGTTTATGAAAATTGCTAATATAAGTACTTATAGCCACCTGCTGTTTAACCGCCTTGGGTTCATGAGAAGCTATTTATTTTAAGTACATATACATATCGCATAGTAAGCAATTTTATATTGTCAACTGACACATCAATTAAGAGCCGAAAAGGCGTTAACGACCTGTACGTAAACAGAATTAAATCGACTTTTTATACGAATCAAGAACTAAATCGATCACGTATTGCTCACGGATAACGTCGATGAATTTTTAACTACTTTACTTTAGGTTTTCTCTTATTTGGGATTCGAATAGAGGACTCTTGCTTGTTGTTCCACTCCTCAAAATTTCTACATGTAAACATGCATCAAGTCCAACAAGGCTGCTGAACCGGATGGCTTAACTGTCGAGCTTTCCAAGGCAGCGGGAGATGCCTTAGTAGAGAGCATACACCAACTCGTCTCCAGTGGAGCCTCAGAATTGTTTTCCCGATACACAAGAAAGGAGACCCTCTAAACTTCGTCAACTATAGAGGCATCAGTCTCCTTAACATCGCTCTTGCTGTCTGCCGTACTGTGTGAACGCCTGAAACCATTTGTCAACGAACTGATTACACCCTATCAGTGCGGTTTTAGGCCAGGGAAGTCCACAACCGACCAAATATTCACACCACGGCAGATACTGGAGTAATTTCAAGAAGCCTAAATCGATACCCACCACCTTTTTATCGATTTTGAGGCCACATATGAGAGATGGGCTATACGGAGCCATTTCTAGTTTTGGCATCCCTGTCAAACTCGTCAGATTGGTCGGAAACAATTCCACCGAGACCTTTGATGTCCAAAAAGTATTAAGACAAGGTGATGCGTTGTCATGTAACTTTTCAACATCATTCTGGAGAAAATTGTGCGAAACTCGCAAGCCAAGACCAGGGGCACAATTTTCCAAAAGTGTGTGTAACTAACTTCCATACGTTGACGGCATCGACATCATTGGCAGAACACAGCGAACTGTCAATGCTACGTTTGCAAGTATCAGGACAGAGGCGGCAAAAATGGGTTTAGTGGTGAATGAGGGCAAAACGAAATATATGCAGTCAACAAGAAGGGACACATAACATCAACGAATCGGACAGAACGTCAAGATAGACCAGGTATAAGTTCGAGGTAGTTCGGTAGGTACTTTGTCTACCTCGGCTCCGCTATTAACTCTGAAAATGACATCGCATTAGATTTCAAGCGAAGCCAACTTCTGTTACTTTGGCCTAAAAAGGCAATTGATTAGTAAGGCCTTGTCGAGAAACACCAACAAGACTCAATATATGAGACCCTTATCAACCCAGTTCTGCTTTATGGCGCAGAATCATGAACTTTATTAAAGACGGATGAAGATCTCCTTGGTAGCTTCGACCGCAAGATTCTTTGAGTTTTTTTCGGTCCCGTTTTTGCATTGACGGGCTTTGGAGGGAAAGATTGAACAGCGAACTCTAAGAGCTGTACAGCGACATCGACCTGGCCAGAAAAGTATGCATCAGCCGTCTAAAATGGCTGGGACATGTAGAGCGAATGGACACCGACGCTACAGCCCGAAAAGTCTTCGATTACAACTCGAAGGGACAACGCAGTAGAGGCGAAGACCTTGCCTTAGGTGGTGCGCGCAAGTTGAAGGGACCTCAACCAAGTGGAGTGCGCAACTGAAGCGTGCTGGTTGAGGTTGAGGAAATGGGTATCGCATTAGTCAAAAAAAAAAAAAAACAAAAAAGTTCCACTTTCCCAGAGTCCAAACTTAAGATCTCAATCTCATTCCTCGAAAAAAGTTATAAGTAGGTTCATATGACAAATGGCCTACAAATTCAGATTGAACTCTGAAAAGCAATGCTAACGACAGAACGATATAAAGAAAACCTTCCAAAGTAGGCTAACACAATCCGTGTAATAAAACAATTCTCTGCGAGGATTATTATATTAATTTTGTGAAACCTCACCTAACGCACGATGGCAGACAATTTGTGTCGTGCTCGTGGCCCACATAATCTCAATTCTGTGTGTCGACAAAGAACAATCATCCGATCCAACATCCTGAATGATTATGCAAATGATCGGAGAGAGGAAAGCCATCAAATAACCTGCCTGCCTGATCGTGGTTATTGTTCAAAAAAACAAAAACCTTGTTCTTTGTTTCATATTCATATTCGATTCGAGTCCGATCAAAAGTTGACGTACACGTTGATGCACTATGATGCGGCCCAGATGCATCCGACGACGGATAGAACTTCAAATAAACTCCACGCATCGTCGGTCGCTGGCGCACAACCGACCGACGCGACGCGACGGATACACGTAATTCAAGTGCATATACGGATTCGGATTACACAATTCCTTAACGAAGCATTAAATTGATTTTTTGTTGTTGTCGTTGTTGAGAAAGCAGCCACAAAATCCAAGAACTCATGAGTGCGCGCGCCATTGTCATCTACAGAAGCAGAGAAGATCTGCAGTGATTTGTTCCTCCGCTGCAATTACATTAATTTCCCCTCAAGTTGCCCCTGGACGGAATTGTGCATTTGAATGAGCACAACATATGAAAACTGCATCAATGAATGAATGATTTGTTAGCATATCAAATCGACATGATTGCTTCAAATCGGAAAATGAACAAGAAGACGACAAAGAAATCGGATTGGGTTACAACACGTTTTCCCCCTTTACACACGATGGCTGAAAGGCTGCCTTGCCTAATGCCTTGGGTCTGTTTGTCACTCCGTCACGCCACCGGCCGGTCGTATCTCGTATGGAGGTAAATGGCACACGAGCTATACGGGCATTGCATTAGAGTTTCCTGGAACTCGTTCATTCTACTCCATAGGAGCCCGCAAAAGAAAGGGAACAACTAATGGAGGCGTGCCAGTTACTCGATATTTCATAGCGGAAGTCGCACAATTTATTAAAATTTGATATCTGATAGCTTCTCGAAGAACAGTGACGTCGTCATAGAATCATAGAACCACCATGCATGTTAACCTAAAAACTTGACAGTTCGCCATCGATTGGTTGACATTTTTCTCATTATGTCATAATGCAGCAATTTTAAATGGAAAATCGTCACACTTCAATAGATGGTCGTATACGGGACCGGGATTGCCAGTGGAATCGGAATGGACAAGTGCGGTATTATGGTGGACTGATGAAAAGAGTGACAGGAAATTCAAAGCCACCATGTACCGCAGTATTTTTGTCGCCTGAACATTTTTGATGGCTACTTGGCGTTCCGACTGATTTGGTCGTCGCGTCGATTGTGGTCAGACTTTATGCAGTGGCGTGCCAGTGGCTATGGTCGGTTTGTTGGCCCGTTATAGCATTTTCCATTGCATGTGGCTGTGTGGTTGAATATGAGCTGAGATGTGTATTGCTTCCGGCTAGTTGTCAATTAATGATGCACTTCCAATCAATGGGATTACTATTGTGTGAGTGCACTCGCGTAATCGAGATTCAACAGAGGAAGTTGGTGTAATAATTCGATGGGTTAGCTGAAGCTGAAGAGGGTAAGGGTATCAATATCATGGTGGTAAGCAAGTGCAGTTGCGCATCTTAATTGGTTTATGTAGTTGGACAGCTGGGGAGTATTATGGAATACGATATACGACTATATACGAGAATGCGTTTGCATTTGCATGCACGTATACCCAAATGGAAGAACAGTGTTCATATTTTGCTGATTCATTTTGTTTTTGAGCTTAAAAAAAAGGGTTACCTATGGTCCGGTACTAACTAGTATAATCATTTTCATTATCTAGGTTAAATTTTACAAACTCGTTTATCTATTGTGACCTACAAAATATGCGCAAGGTAAAGGTTAAAAACGGTTATTGGTAACGCGGATAGAGATAGAATGTGGATGCAGTTATAAGGAAGGACGCTAAGGAAAGTATAGACGCAGAGTGTAATTTGCAAGGAATCCAACATATTTTGATGATTGCCGATTCAGAAAATCTATTAACCCCTACTTTCACAGTGGGAGTTTATGTTTAAACTATACTTTTGGTTTAAACTTTAGTTCAACAATTAATTCAGTTTCACAGTTTCGTTTAACCCTTGAACAGAGTTCATTCTGTAGTTTAAGTTAAACTACAGTATTCTGACGTTTAAAAATCAGGTCAGCCGATTGTCAAAAGCACAAATATTTGACGTTGTTTTGCGTTGCGTGTTCTTTGAAAGAAAACACAAGGAACGATTTTGGAAAAGTCGCGTAAAAGCTAGTGTCGTTTTCCATTGGGCAAAAAGAAGCGTCCGGAATCAAGAAAATCACTTCTAAAACCGTTCTATTGCCGCAAAAAATACTCTTCTGTTGATTCTGAGGAGAGAATTTCGCTTCTCGATTTCAAGTCAGAATCCACTCAAGAAGCACTTACACAAGTGCACTTTATGTATTTTATACAAGCCAGCTGGCAGCAGCCATACAATAATTTTTGACGTTTCACCAATACGTGAGTGTAGTCACCCAGAAGCAGTTTTCTTGTTCCATTGGATTTCGGAATGAGTGAATCCCCGAGTGAAACCAATGGAAAACGACATAAGTACTGTAGAGGTACAATACTGCCAAATTCTGTTCATTAAATTCAGTTAAACTGAGTTCAATTGATCTAAAGTTCAGATTAGTTTGTGAAACCCGACGTTCAAATTCAAATTTAAACTCACGTTCAGGTTCAGTTGAACTTTAGTTTAAACTTCAAGTGTAAAACAGGGGGTAAGTCTCGTTTAATTTTAGCTCAAACAGCGTAATACTAGGCTCAAGCGATCAACACAATTAAAAATAATCCGAACGGATATTGTAGAATGTACTAGCACGAAGCGTTCTCGAAGTTTAAGGTAGCGCAGAAGTCATCACCATCACCCGATAGAAAGATGCCATACTACTTTGACATTTGATGTGATTTGTGAAGTAAACAAACACAAAATACACGTGAACAAAACATGAATTGTATATGCATACAACATACTCCTACAGACTGCGGAATAATTGTTTAAATTTGTTTGCGGAGTAATTCGTCGGTGGTTTGGCGTTGCGTGAATTTGGGCGCAGATATTCCGGTCGAGCGACACCAATAACCAACACTACGACGTTTACCAGCACGCCTAGAAGAATATGAGACAACATGAAATGCTGGCAGGGCAGGTCTGTTCTGATGTCGCAATTGTGCATCAATCGGTGGCCTTTACAGAGAATTTTGGTGAAAGACTGTAAGATGTTTCCTTATACAAAGTGGAGACTACGTATCAGCTACTGTTGACCGCCAAGCTCGTGTAACCTACGCTCAAGCCATCTTTAAGCTAATCTCTCGTTTTGGCGATTTGCACTGACTTGATTTAACCCTTCCAGACTCTTTTTGTGGGGTTTTCTGAAGTCACGAATCTATGTCCAAAAGCCTTAGTCTCTTGAAGCCCTTGAAGAAAATATCAGTCAAAAATGTGAGGACCTATCACTGGAAGTTCTGGCATAATCCAAAATCATAATCAGATCCAAATGGATGACCATCCAATCCATCCCAAGGACTCAATGCACCTTCTAGGAGTTACAGTTAATTCAGAAATCACATGGCAGGACCACATATCCTATATCGCAAGATCGGCGTCCGCTAAGTTGAGCTACCTATTTCGAGCAAAGAGGTACTTTAGCCCCAAGCAACTTCTCCTTCTCTACAAAGCACAGGTTAGACCAGGCCTGGAATATTGCTCCCATATATGGAGCTCGGCCCCAAAACATTCACTTAACCTACTTGACAGCATCCAGAGACGAGCAGTTCGACTTATAGGAGACCCTACACTCAAATCGAATCTGCAACCGTTGGTGCACAGAAGACAAGTCACTGACCTATGCTTGTTCTATAGGTACATACTTCCATGGTAGATGCTCCGAGGAACTCAAAGACATTATCCCTCGAAATGCAACTTTTGGGCGCCCCACAAGACAGGCTTCTAATGCTCATGACCATACAGTACACTTGACAACAGCGAGGACATCATCTTTCCAAAAATCCTTCTGTTACAGGACAAGCAAACTTTGGAACTCGTTTCCTGTGGATATAATTTCCAGAAGATTACAATTGGCAGCAATTTGAGTGCAGAATTAACATACATCTGCAAGCATCTCGGGGCGCTGATGAAGCATTATAGGTTTGCCTTTCCTTTATTTAAAAAAAAAATTTTTTATTCATAAAAAAAATTACACCTAAAAAACATCAGGGCATTTGTGACCGTATGTCCTCAATAACACGAATAATGTTAGTTTCCAATGTGTCGATTGTTATTGGGTTATCAGGGTAGACTAGCGACTTTGCGTATTCCCAAAGAAATAAGACTTAATCGAGAGGCGTCAAATCGCAAGACCTTGCAGGCCATTACGAAAAATTATACGTTCATCGAATTTTTTCACAAAGCTATTGTGAACAATCTCTAATGGATAAATTTGATTCTTCTTCAATAGTCACCTGAACTGACGCACTGAATGAATCTATCAAAGAAAATGTTGAGCGAAAACGGTCTACAATACGGCGAATAGCCTTCTCAGATGGTCGATATTGTAATTTGGTGCAAGTGCCCTATCAGCTTTGCGCACATAACCATTACTTTGGAACCAAATTTCTAGAATTTGGTAACGTTGTTGAAATGTGTATGCCATCTTGAGAAAATTGCACTAAATAAAATTGAAGCGAGTTTGAAATCTGACAATTGGTTTGACATTTAGTGCTTGAAGTTAGTACCTACTGGCTTAAAAAAAAAAACTTTAAATTAGTTTAAAACAACCAATTCCAGTTTGGCACTCGTTCACTCCAAAATATGTACCTGAAATCCATCAATATTTTCAACATTTTTGAATATCTAGAATCCAGACAAAGTTTCTGCTTTATTATCGACAAAGTCTTAGCACTTTATTTATTCAATTTCAATTTCAATTTCAATTTATTATAATAATACTTTGTGGTACATTAAGATATAAATCTTTTATAGTACTAAGTTTAACAATGTCAGCAGTTTTACAATTAATATGCGGTATAAATAAAAAAAAAGAAAAATGATAAAAAAAAATGATAAACAATAAAAATTACTTTAATTTACAATAATAGAAAATTTAGAAGTTGGTGTGGTACCAAGGTAATGGAAAGTGGGTGGGGATCTTAAGGTAGGAGAGAGAAATACAGAAGGACGGCACTCTTAAAGCGTGTGGCATTTGAAATGGCTCTAATATTTATTGGAAGAGAGTTCCATAATTTGATTGCGTGGATGAAAAATAAACGCGAAGAATTTAGATAACGATAACGAGATGGAATTATAGTAAGTGTTCTAAGCGAACGACCAAAATTAAGTTTTTCATACAAATACACAGGGGTCTTATTCACTACAATGCTATGTAGGAAGATACAATTTCTAGCGTCGATGTAGTGCTTGAGAGTAGTTCCCAAAAAGCATTTCGAGTACTCTGATACATGGTCATATCTACGTAGGCCGTAAATATATCTAACGGCATCATTGAAAGCAACTTGTAGCTTACGTTGAGATAGAGAATCAATATTACTGTAGACAACTTCTGCATATGTAATAAGTGGCAGAATTAAGGTTGTAACAAGTTTTCTTCTGGTATTAGTTGGAGTAAAATCAGCAGTTATCCAAAGCTTGCGAAGACAACCATATATTCGTCTTATAACAGAGTTCGTGTGGTCGTATCCTGACAATTTAGAATTAATGATAAATCCAAGACTAGTTGCAGTTTCAACAACTGCTAGTTTGTTAACAGAGATTACTATATCAGGTAAGGTGTTAAGGGATATGGATTTACTGCAAATTGGAATAACCTGCGACTTCTTGGGATTCAAAAGTAATCCATTGTTTACAGACCAAGAGTAAATTCTGGCAAGATCCTCATTTACATCATTAACTAGTTCATCAATATTATTAATTGGCTTTGCTAAGTACAGCTGAACATCGTCTGCATAAAGGTGCATTGTAGAATGTTTACAGACAGAAGGTAAGTCATTAATAAATAAGCAAAAAAGAATTGGACCAAGGATTGACCCTTGTGGCACACCCAGCTTAACTGGTAGGAGGGCTGAAGAAGAATCGCAAGTGACAACTCTCTGAAATCTATCACATAGAAAACTATTAATTAGCCTTACTGCATTGCTACTAAAACAAAACAGATTTTCAAGCTTCCAACAAAGTATTCTGTGGTTTACCTTATCAAAAGCCTTTGAGAAATCAAGTAGGCAAAGTAGCGTGACAAATCCTCTATCAAATCCCTGCCTTATGTCTTCCAAAATATTTACCATAGCAGTGGAGCAACTGTGGTTAGACCTAAAGCCAGATTGTCCCGCATAAAGTAGGCTATTAAGAGATAGGTGTTGGAGAATTTGTTTTGCTATTACCTTCTCAAAAACTTTCGACAAGCAAGGCAGAATGCTAATTGGTCTATAATCGGCAGCAGATACCGGAGATGTTTTTTTGGCAACAGGTACAACTCGAGCTACTTTCCATAATTTAGGAAAAGTGGACGTTGTTATACAGTGGTTCAAAATGTGGGTTAAGTGGTTTGCAATGAAGGGTAGGATCAACTTTATAAATCGCATAGGTATCCCATCTTCCCCAACAGCATTTGATTTTATGGCTGAAACATAGCTGATAACCTCGTTTTCAGTAACTGTTTCAATTTCAAATCCCCTTACTGACAATTGAGTAGGATTTCCAGATAAATCGAAACTTAAATCTTTAGGACTGCTTTCAAGAAAAAGATTGTTTAATAAGTCAGGATCGATTTGACATTTAGAAATACATTTACTACTGGAAACACCAATTTGACGTAGATTACTCCAAAGCTTTTTTGGGCAAAGTGACGTATTTAGCTTAGAAGCATAGTAGTCTCTTTTTGCATTTCGTATTACGACAGCCGAATGGTTACGCATAGTTTTGTAGGCAAACCAATTTGAATTTGAAGGATTATGTTTCCATTTGCTGTAAAGTCTGTTGCGTGCTTTGATAGTATTGATAACTTCCGTTGTAAACCAGGGACAACTACTACTTCTGATGTTTACTGTTTTTGTTGGTACAAATTGATTGTATAATTCAGCAATCACTTCTTGAAAATCATTGAGCTTATCATCAGGATCAGAAATAAGGCGACAACCACCCCATGGAGCAGATAAAGCAGCACATTGGAGGGCATCAATATTTATAGACCGAAAATCCTTATAGGTAAACGTCAAGGGTATATCAGAGTGGGTGAAATTAATATCGTAAGTACAAAAGAGAAGGTCATGATCAGAGATACAATCTAGTGAAAGCTGGTCGAAAAGAAGAATAGACGAAGGATCAGATACTATTGCCAGATCGAGGAGGCTAGGAACGCAATCTTTAGCGAAACGTGTTGGGTAGTTAGTGTTAAATATTTGGAGTCCCAGGGATAAGGCAAAGTCTTTTATTTGGAAAGCTCGAGAATCGTTTTTTAGTAAATCTGCATTAAAGTCACCACAAACAATAACGTGCTCATATTGAGCTGAAAATTCAGAAAGAGTCGAGAAAAATGGTTGAGGCGAACAACTGCGATCCGGAATATATGCACAAGCAATCAAGCATTTAGAGGAACCATCATGTATGTCAACAATCAAAAATTCTGAATCCAAGTCAACTGATTTACTAATGATTTTGCACTTTAGTGAAGATTTGCAGTAAATCGCTATCCCACCTCCCCATGTATAAGTTACCCTATCATTCCTAGAAACTATATAGTTAGGTATATTGTACTGAGTATCCGAAATATCGCTTTTGAACCATGTTTCACAGACACAAATTACATCAACGGAAGAATTACAAAATATGTACTTTAGATAATCCAACTTGTATTGATTAAGACTACGTGCATTCAAATAACAAACCTTGAAACCATCACGACAATTAGAAAGAACATTAATCATTGTGTGCGTTAATTTTTTATCCACACTGTAATTAGAACTTACTCTATTCATCATATAATCTGATTTAAAAATTAAACAGCAACAACTAAAACAATAAATGCCACAGACTGAAGAGAGTACCTATACAGGAAAACGAACAGATATAGACAGAAAGTTAAAGGTAATGAGAAAGAGGGAGACAAGATCAATAACAATATGGTAATATACTAATAAAGAATCCAAAATAAATAATTACTTTAAACAAAAGCAAAATAAAATAAGAAAAGAAAAAGAGAATACAATACAGTAAAATCATTGTCGAGTCGCAGCAGCACCAGTAGCAATAGAGTGAAGATCTTCAGAGCTTTCAATGGAAAAGCTTTTTCCGTTTGCCGTCTCCTTGGCATAAACAATTCCATATTTAGTGTAAACAGAGAACAATTGTTTTTTCCTCTTTAGTCCAAGTGCGCTTTGTAAGATAAAGCGTGAATGCTTGGTTAAGCTCTCGTTCAAATAGCAGCTGCGGCTGCCGTTTGATGGAACGCCGATGTCGGTCAGTTTCAGCTCTTTTTTGTTTTTCTTGCGATAGTTCGCAGCAGCTATGAGAACAGTATTTCTCTCATAGGATGAGTTAAATTTTAAGACTATTGATGGCGGGGTAGTCTGTGCAGTATTGTTGTTTATGTTATTACGCCTTTTTGCACGAAAAGCATGAACTAATAGAGGCGGACTGCAGTTTATAGTGTCACAAAGTTTATGAAAAAGTTGCGGCAAATTTTCGTCAGGAAGTACAGGTACACCAAAGAGCACAGCATCACAAGCGACTTCTTTTCTCTCGAACGCATTCATTTGTTGACGAAGAGTGACGATCTCAGAGTTATGCATTTGTGCTGTAGAAGAGATGTTCTCTTCGATTTTATCAATGCGTGCGTTTATGCTGCCAATTGCATTATTGATACTGTCAAAACGTTGAGCCCAGCTTTCTTTGACTTCTTCAATTTTGTTGAAAAATTCAACACGCATCTTATTCATTTCGTCAATATAGTTACGTTGAATAGATCCGGAATGCTTAGCTAATTGTTCTTCCAAAATTTTGAAATTTCACTATTCACCTTACTCCCTGTATATTAACTGTTATGATGACGCTTTCGACTTAGTGTCCACTGAATTTACCCTCCTCCATACCCTCGTTGCCTTTAAATTCTTTCTTAAAGTATCCACACATATTTTCAAATTCACAAGGTTGAGTCGTCTGAATACCCCTTCACCGTCACCCACATATTGCCATTATCCACCCAGAAACATTCTTACCTATTTAAGCAGTCAGTTCACTTCGTTTAGTCAGTTTTATGGTTTCTGATTGATATGTGAGTCATGACTGACATTTCTCATGTACTAAGGACGTTTCCTTGTTCTCTGCATATATCACACGATTAGTGATGCAACATAACATCAAGCAAACAGTAACATTTTGTGGAGGGGGTGATTTCGAACACGAGTATGCATAAATACGCGACTTTTGCAAACATTATTTTTGTACCTACCTTTACTATACAAATCGGTTTATTGTTGAATTAATATGTGGAACATAACTGAAAATAAAATCATGTATGCCATCTGCGGTGTTCTATGGCTTCTAAAAATACTAATGCCACAGTCTGTTAGTTTTACATAAAATTACTACTTCCGAGATTTAAATTTGTAAAATGAGCTCGATTCGCATGCAAAGACAATACTTTGGTGATATTTTTGAATATATTGCAGCAGTGTGGCGTCAATGACGATGAAATGAAATAGATCGTTTCTAGTCACGCAAGTTACGGGTAAAGAATTGTTTTTTTGGAAATCAATGGAATTGCGTCATTCTCCGTAATTATATTACGCCACTAAAGATATCTAATCTAGGGGTGATGTGAATTAATTTTTTTTGTATAGAACGCGCCGGAGTGGAGTTTCATAAATATACCTTAATTATGGGTAAATGTTTTTAATATACATTTAGAAGAGCTTAACAAAAATATAATCTACTTGTATGACCTGACGCTGATAATAGAAATTAATTTTACCTTAACAATGCGATTTTTGACAGCAGTATCTATAAACATGCGTCGTTCCGAGTACATGTTTTGTCTGTCTACAGTTATAAGAGAAAATCAATTCGTAAACAAAATAATGTCAATGGAGAAGAAGAATAATATTAAAGCTCTGGCTAGACTATAAGCCTCTGTCCAGCTGTACAGCGGGACCGAAAATCACTCGAAGAATTTTGCGTTCGAAGCTACCAAGGAGATCCTCGTCCGCCTTTGGGATAATGAGGGTCTTACATCGAGTCTTCTTCTTGGTGTTTCTCGACAAGGCCTTACTAATCAATTGCCTTATTAGGCCAAAGTAACAGCGACTGGCAAGTGTAATTCTTCGCTTGCTTTCTGCTGTGATGCTATTTTCAGAGTTAGCGGAGCCGAGGTAGACAAAGTCCCGAATTACCTTGAACTTATAGCTGTCTATCGTGACGTTCTGTCCAAAACTGGACATGGCTCTAGATAACTCGTCTCTAAAAATGCTGCCATAGGCGGCCTCAAAATCGATAAAAATGTTGTATGGGTTGGATATTGATTTGGACTTCTTGAGTTTTCTCCAGGATCCGCCCTTATGAATATTTGGTGGGTTGTGGATTTAGCGGGCATAAGATCGCACTCATAGAGTCCAATCAGTTCGTTGACAAACGTTCACAAAGTACGGCAGACAGGATCTTGTAAGCGATATTAAGGAGACTGATGCCTCTATAGGGAAGGGTCCTTTCTTGTGCATCGGACAAACAATGCTGAGGCTCCATTCACCAGGCATACTTTCCTCTGACCAAATCTTGGAGACGAGTTGGTGTATGCTCTCTATCAAACCATTTCCCGCTGCCTTGAAAAACTCAGCAGCTAGCTGAGCCGTCCGTAGCCTTGTTGGACTTCAGCTTGGATATTGCTATCTTCATTTCATTTTGGTCAGGTCTTGGCTTTTATCGCCAAGGTTGAATGGAGCGGTACAATTTAGCTGAAAATTCCGAAACATTTGTGATTGTGAATGTGATACGAAATCTATGGAAACACGCCCCTTTTCTTATGGGAGATTGTAATGCAGTCACAATGGATTCTTTAAGCTTCGAATAAATTTAGTTATCATTCACTAACGTAACATAACATTTCGGTTGCTAGTTTTGCAAATTCACGTTACTGAATGATAGCTCGGAATCAGGCTTAATACATTTTCAAAACTAGCAGCTTCTTTTCAGCATAAGAACAATAATCAAACTATTTTAAAATGCTTATTTATGGATGCAACAAATCCATTTTGTTGCAAAATAAAAACCAAAAAAACATGAATTGCAATAAAACGAACTTTAAAATGCAATAGCGATCTGACAGTTCATTGTTACAAGCTACATAGACAAAGCTAGGTTGACGGGTGCTTTTATATAAAGTTAAACTTTTTTGCTTATTTTTCATAACCGTGTAAGATCAGGGACTTCCCCTCGCTATTCCACAATATATTAAAAAAAAGAGGGCAATGAAAAAGGCCAAGGCTTAATAAACAACAAACAACATTATTTCTGGAATTTGACTCGACGTTCAATATCGATCTACTCATACGATAAACTCTACCCCTTTTAGAAATGTCGGCAATAAGCTGCTAATTACATAACACCGCTTAATTGAAACAATCGCTATAAAAACGTTAGCAAAAAAAACCAACTCCAACGTAATAGAATAATATTGCATTCCGTGCTTATCAAATGTCATTAAAATATCAGCTTTAAACAATTAGAAGTTCTTTCCAAACAGCTAACATGGAACGCATAAAAAAAACTTTTCTAATTGCCCTACCGTCCCGATACGTTGCGTTGATGCGCTTAGAAAAACAGCTCCCCATCAAAGAGGCAGCAGGTTTAACCTCTTTAGGCGCAAAATTTGCATAAATTAGTCGTTAATAATTAAAAATGTAAACACATAACTGTCCAATTGGTTATAGAAATTGGAATAATTAATTAACTTGTCATAAATGCGTTGAAGCAGTCTTCACGCTGAGCGTATGCCTCAATAATAAATTAGTCCACGAATTTTGTAGGCCAACAAAAATATTATGCTGATCGATTGCGCTCGTAAATTGGTTTACATTTATCACCACCAACGACAAGGTTGTTTTAATTTATTGATATCGATAGGTAGGCGAGTACGTTCACCTTGCGAATTGGCTGCGTTTATCGCCAGCTGTCAGAACATTATACTATATCTCATTTGGAGTGCATAATGATTATTTGCTTTCTCCTTAAGTAGATATGGTCTCTGAACACTTACCATTGCTTTTGCTACTTAAGTGACTGAACTTGAAGCTTACCCACACTCTAGACCTAGGTTATATCATTCACAGTGGTGATATAGTCTTTTCTCTTGTCAATATAAGAGTGACAACACTTGGAAACGCAAACAATCGGTGTGCGGCTTAAAACATTAATAACCGCAGACGCTGCATTTCAAATTAAAGCAAACAAAATTCAGTTCAGCTTGAAGGTTAGGTTGAAGTTTTGAGTTTTTTTTTTTATTTATTTGCGCTTTTCTTTTGTTTTACAAGCTCTCTTTACACTTCCATGGATATTGTGTATAGATGCAAGACATAAGTTTTAGGAATTTTTCCATGCTCAAGGTCGGCGCGAGAGGCGCGCATGAGTGCGGCGTTATTGTGGGGATTTGGCGGTGTTTTTATTTATTTTTTTTTTAAATGAAATGACGAAACCGACGCACGTCAAGTTGGATTATTCTGTTGTGATTGATAGGGCAATCGGTGATTATGATATTGGGAAAGAAATGTATGGTTTTTAAGTGGTTTAATTGGTTTACGGAATGCGGTTTCGACGCGTTGCACTCTTAAGTGAAGTTTAAGGTCATGATGCTGAAGGCGTGAAGACTAAGGGGCTTAGCAGAAATGTGCAATTAAATGGGTTCGCTTCGATGCAAACTTGAAGTTATGTGTTTTTTTGAGGGCGACTAAGGTACTTGAATACTTGGGGGAAGTTATTTATGAGCACTTTAAATAGAACAATATATATTTAGGTATCATGAAGAGAATTAAATTTCCGGACTTAATACAGGCACTTCAATGATCAACAACACCTCTTTCTATCTGTGAATGTATAGTTCATGAACAAATCAGCTCAGAAATGTACTTACTCTGAATGAACTCAACTAAGTTTAGTTTTTAAACTTATGATGACATTCGTTATTCTTTACCAAATTTATTAACTTTTTGAAACATTTCATTTCAGACTATTAAATGGCGAAGACAACACAAATTCCGCTGTCAGGCAGAATGAACCATTTAGCCTGAACGACGAAAGTCGATACTTTTTTCCACCTGACCAAAATTAAGTGAGAATAGCAATATCCAAGCTGAAGTCCAACAAGGCTGCTGGACCGGACGGTTTAACTGACGAGCTTTGTAAGGCAGCGGGAGACGGCTTGGTAGAGAGCATACACCAACTAGTCTCCAAGATTTGGTCAGAGGAGATGGAGCCATCAGCATTGTTTGTCCAATCTACAAGAAACTCTAAACTGCGCCAACTATAGAGTTTCCTTAACACAGCTTACAAGATTCTGTACTGTGTGAACGCCTGAAACCATTCGTCAACGAAGGGATTGGTCCCGGTAAATCCCCAACCGACTAAATATTGACACTACGGCAGATCCTGGAGAAAACTCAAAAAATCCAAATAGATACCCAACACCTATCGACTTTAAGGCCGCATATGACAGCATTCGACATCACTGGCAGAAGTTGTCACTGGTGCTTAAAATGGTGAATAAGGGCAAAACAAAATATATGCTGTCAACAATAATGGGCACACAACATCGACGAATCGAACAAAACGTCACGATAGACAAGACAGGTATAACTTTGAGGTAGTTCCAGGACTTTGTCTACCTCGGCTCCGCTATAAACTCTGATAATGACACCACAGCAGAAATCAAACGAAGAGTTACACTTGCTAACTGCTGTTTCTTTGGCCTAAGAAGGCAACTGACTTACTAGTAAGACCTTATCAAGAAACACTAAGGAGACTCTATATAAGACGCTCATCACCCCAGTCCTGCTTTACGGCGCAGAAAAATGGACGTTATCAAAGGCGGATGAAGGTCTTCTTGGTCATTTCGAACGCAAAAGTCTTCGAGTGAATTTCGGTCTCGTTTGCGTTGACGGGCTTTGGAGAAGAAGATTTAACAACGAACTCAATGAGCTGTACAGCGACATCGACCTTGGTCAGAAAAGTACGTATGAGTCTTCTAAGATGGCTAGGATATGTAAAGCAAATGGACACCAAAGCTCCGGCCCGAAGAGTCTTCGATTTCCACCCGGAGGGACATAATGCAGTAGAGGAAGACCTCGCCTTAGGTGGCGCGCATAAGTGGACCAACTTGGAGTGCGCAACTAGAAGCGGTTAGCCAAAGATCGGTCTAATTGGCGAGGCGTGTTGGGTGAGGCCTTGACGAAGTTGTTCTTAAACATATTTTCTAAAATCATAGCTACAACTATTAAAAAAAATCCTCAAATTTCACGTACCTTTAAATATATGGTTCTTTAATAAATCTAGAAGACGTTTGTGACACATATAGATTGGTGAGGTGACATGACATTGTAAACAATTTGTCTGTCCTGAGGAGCAAACAGGAAAAGTCGTATCGAAAGCTACAAAAGCGACCGATGAGCAACTCTGTATAAAGGAGGTTTATCAGTTGAAGTCCCAATAAATATTTCATGAGGAGTAACGAAAAATAATGCTTAGGTGTCAAAAGAACGACAACACTTCGACCCCAACATCAGTATACGATTCAAGACAGAAGGGTGTAATGCAGTCGATAATCCCGAACAACTCGATCGGCAGCAATACTGTAAAAAAATGGAAAAATATGACGAATTTGTATTTTTCAACTTAGGCACCGACCTAAATGCGGTTCACACGATTTGATTTATGTCTGATAGATTCAATATTAAATGCTAATAAATGCGGAAGCTTTGGCAAGTATTGTAAGCGATCACTCATCATAACAGATGGCCAAAGCTTACGATGTGGAAGGTCATATTAAATCTTTTAACCTCGAACCGAGTAATTCCTCCGAGGGGAGTCGCGTCAATGCCCTGATTCTCGCCCCTTGCTCGCAGATCGATCACAGATTCGTACCATCCCACGTGCCTTCGCATCTGCTGATCTTACCGAATTCATGAATTTTTTTTCGAGTTTTTTTTCCCAAATTCCGCACCAGCATATAAATATTCAATTTCATAATTTACATTTGGCCAACATTTTTATGGAGCTCTACTGCTGACCACATTGTATTCTAAAATACGGAATGGCAACATATACTCGTAATCCACTTGCAAAAATCGAAATGAGACTAGTACGTACTTATGTTTGCACAAAAAGGTTCCAAGTGTCCCATTTCGACATTTGAAGCAAGAATTATGGACAAACACATCTTGTAGTGGACAGCCTATTTGGACCGCAGTTATGAGTTCCGCCTTTGGCCTGGTTTGCCAATAATAATTGTAATTAGAGAGATGTACTCTCATATACTTGTACAAGTCTTTCTTTCTATTGCTCATTTATGGCCAAAGCTGATTGGTAATTGTACACGCATCCGCGTTGCCTATTGCCTTTTCTCCTTGCAGTTGGACATTTATCCACAATCCGCACGCAGTCGCCTTGTGTCTCTTTAAGGAAATCATCTTTCCGGATGCGTACCTGTTGTTGCTGAACTTTATTTTTATTTTTGTGGTGAAAACACGCGAGTATTTCTTGTTACCGATGGCGTTTGCCTTGCTTTTCATTTTATATGTGCGACATGGCGGCATAGCAGGTGACTTTCTACTTGCTGCAGTTGGACGCAAGTCTGCGCGACTGCGATGATGGCTCTGGGGGCACTTTCAGTGCGTCTGCGTACCATGCGGTTTGCATAAATCATCAAGTGTTGCGTGCAAGGAGGGTATTAAGAATCAAATTCGAAAACGTGTTATTTTTAGAAATTGATATTGATACTGAAGCATGGTTAAATTGGATGATGATGATGAGTGTGCGCGTTTAATAATTGAGCGAATACGCCTTCAAATTAGCGGGCAATTAAAACTTTGTTAGATTGGATGAGATTTTAGCTGCACCATGTATCACTTGGGGAAGAGAGTGTACGCTTGACCTACTTTCTATATGTGGGTATAGCTGTAGATGCAGATGGATTTGGCAGGTGATTTGTTTTTTTTGCAGGAGCATTCTCCTAATTTATTTGTTGGTCTATTGATTTATCTTCACGATGTTCGTGTGCTACTGATTTGAGGCCGTGGGAGTTGTATAGTTGTACCTACAAGAGTATTCTATTTCCATAAGCAAGCTATTATAAGAGAAACTCTTAGAACGTTATATTAGGCATATACCACTGGGATTTGCGGAGCTATTGCTTTACTGGCTACTCATTTAAACCATTTGCTGGCGATTACAAAATTTAAGAATGTTAGCGGCCCTGGTATTACCTAGCTAGATCACTGAGATCATTGGGAAAGTAGTTTCCAAAGTGGGCCTTTCTTAAATTGGCCAGGGCAGGGCAAAGAAAGTGAGTGATGCACTCGTCCTCCTCTTCATCTCTACAGCTTCTGCAAAAGTCATTGTATGGAAGACCGAGTGTTTGCACGTGTCTACCTAATATATGCAGTGTCCGGAGATAATATTAACGACTTTCGAGATGCTGGATCTTTTAAGTCAAAGAAGCTCCTTGGATATTTTTGTATCCCGAGCTGGCTAGGAGAGCCTAGCAGTATCACAGTATCCTAGATGTTTCAATCTGGACCCTGTTCTGCTTGCTGCGTCCGCGTGAGTTAATTGTTTAGCCTTTAGCGTATAGGAAAGCGGTTCATACACGTTGTGCAGACTTATACTATCTACGCTAGCTTGTCTGCTACATCCCTGGGATGTCAGAGTGACCAGGCACCCAGCAGAGGGTGAGGTTGTACTGTCCAGCTAACTCGATATGCGGCAATCTTCCGCCGCCTCAGATCTTTTTTGCTATTGCTATTGCTTGAATATTTTTTATTCTATCTAACAAATTCCATCACATATTGCTTGTTCACAGATGAGACGACATCTTAAGGCAGGGGTTCCCAATCTTTTCCATATATTACCTTATATACAGGTTATAATATTTTTGCGACGCCCTTCGAAAAGCACCCAACGTAGCAAAGCACAGATATGTGAATAGAAGCTGAGCTTACTAAAGATTCACTAAAGGGCTTTTCAATAAGGATGGGTCGACGTTCAAATGGAATAAAACAAGCTGTGTGCGAGATATTAAAGAAATCCCTTCTTTTTTTGAAAGGCCAATGTCCGCCGCAACTTCTCACGTTGTTACGGATCCGAGTGGTACAATCTGACGCATAGATCCGGCTGAATTTGAGCGATGGCATTTGTTATGTTGGGTTTAAAGACATCGGTCGATTGCGGTTTATTAGTATTGAGCTGCGATTTCAGATAACCCCCACAAGAAATATCTATAGTGGGGTTTAATCGCATGATCCTGGTCGCCAATTCACGTCACCTCTGCTCCAGATAACCGCATATACCCTCAAATCGTTCATACAGAATGACCATGTGTCTGCTGATGTGTGACACGTATAGCCACTTCTTGCTGGAACCACTTGTCATCTACCTCCGTATCGTTTAATTTGGGTCAAAATAAATCGATTAGCATCATTCTGTAGCGCTCGCAGAACGTCATTTTCAAGAATGACACCGCTGCGCTGGTTGGTCTAAAATCGGCAGCAAATAGCTTTTTGTGGATGCATTACCACCTAGGGTGGGTTGGCGTCTTCTCATATATGGCAATTTGGCTTCTTAACATAGAAATTCAGCCAAAAATACGCCTCGTCGCTTAAGGTGATTTTTCTATGGTCATTATCATTAACTTTGAGTTCCTGGGACTTGAACGGATATAGAGACCCAAGTCCCGATGCAATTAAAGTTTGCAAAATGTCCTTTACAAGGCAAAACATAAAATCCAACATCGACCCGACTCGACATATTTTTCAAGCCGAGCTGATGGAATGGTCTTGCGACCGACGCCCCTGGGATAGCCCCTCAACGGCCCGGGGGCGTTGCAACGCACAGTTAGGGAAGGTGCCGTGTTTATTTCCATTTCGATTGAAAATAATGTTCTTATTGCACCTTTTTTCGTGGTCGACTTTATTTCCATAGCAAAATGGTAATAAGGTCGAAATAAGGGAAATTATGTCAAAAATTAAAAAAATAAACCCCATTAGCAGTGAACTATGTATTGGGGGCGCATGCTGCCCCCCTGCAACCTCCCTGCTTGTTTTTACTGTCAGATTTGGAGTAGGTGGGAGTTTGTACTGCAAAAAAAACTTCAAAATATCCAATTTCACATATACTCTAAATCTGACAGAAACCCCAAGCAGGGGGGTTGCAGGGGGGCAGCATGTCTCCCCATACGCATTAAACTGCAAATTATTTTTGGGCTTTATTTCCATCTTGTTGTTTTTTGGGCGTTATTTCCAAATCGATTTGGGGGCTATTTCCTTGGACGTTACTGCCTAACGCCCACAAATTGTTGTAATTCGACATTATTTCCAATTGAAATGGAAATAAACACGATTCGACCTTATTTCCTTCGACTTTATTTCACGACACCTTAGGGAACCCCTGTCTTAAGGTATACTGCGCCACTCCTCGTGAAAGTGTAACAAACATCCGAAAGTATAGAAATGTCCTAAGAAATCTTAGGCCAAATTCCAAAATGGAACTTTCAAAAAACATAAAAATTAATGAAGCCGAAAGATGTTCACTTAAAAAAAGTCTTTAGAGTTACCTCGTATCTAGTATGGCACTTTGAGAATAAGAGTTAACAACTTTTTTATATCTTGTAGCCTGACTGACACGTCTATTAAAAACTAGTGATGTTTCTACCTATGCCTTGCAGGAAATGGCAATCAAAAATGATAGCCACTGCGAACAAATGCTAGAGTTAGATGTAGGTAATTGGTTTGGAATTGCTGAAATTTTACGCTCTTTACCTACATTTCAGGAAACAGTTTAAATTAGTTAAGAATTGATGGTGGCCCCCGGTGAAATTATGTAATTTTCTTTCCTTAAATAAAAGTTCGAATAGATCCACACACCAAATATCTTCTCAAACCGAATAAACTGAAGCAACCACCTTCATAGATGTGCAACACTTTTTCGCCTCAGGTCTGAGAAGTAGCTACACAATAAAAACGAATTTCCGATGTTTTCATTAATACCATTCAGTTACCAGTCACTACACCGTTAACAAAAGAAACATTAACATTACAATCAGCAGGTATTATATAACACAACGCGTTTAGGACGGAGAACGTCTTGAAAAAGACCAACAATATACCAACTTTATGCAAATGAATCGGTCCATTAAAGACAACACCCAAGTGTGCATATAATTATTCCATACAAAACCTGGAGATATCAGTTTCGGAAAACCCAAGCAAACAGTCTTTATCTTGCCATCTTAGACAGTCTTACATACTGTGTTCGTTCCATTTCCTTCCCATTATGATAAATAAACCACTTTTATCGAGAGTCGTATTGGGACCGGCTCGCATCTTCTCGTTAAATGAAAAGAAGAGGAGTTGACTCTGGGAGGAAAACGAATTTAATACATCAACATTTGCATCGTCCGAGTTTGAGTTCGAGTTTGAGTCCACTTTTCCTTGGAGTGTCTAGTTTTTTTTTTGCACACACTTAAAGTGAAAATGCATGTTTGCCATTTCCCATTTGCAGTCATTCGACAAAACGAATGACAAATATGCATTTTGGAGAAAGAGAGAATCCCCATATCACCGCACTCCACACCATATAGGAGACGGTGCGAAAATTCCACTTTCCGCAAATAGGTATAGTTACAAATGTATCTTCAAGATACAGAAATAAAAGAAAAATGTAGGTGAGGCTCGGCTCATTTGGTCGGTCCTCGCATGCAAAGAAGACGAAGACTGACTTTTCTTTGCGCGTCTGCGCGCCTATTTCTCATCTCACATATGGAAGATCGTTTCACTCTATACAAAGCCATCCGCGAAATGGTAGAAAATCTCCAACTAGAGATGATTATCATTCGAGCCGCCACGCAGTATAACAACTACTGCCAAGTAGCTAATAAAAACAAAAACTCGAATATCCATTCGATCGACAAGTTTAGCACTTTCAGTGTTGTTTTTCGGAGGGGGGCCTCATAGGAGAAAGTTATACACCACTACTTTGACTACCCGATCACTAGTTTGGTATTTTTGTCGAACGAATTGTTGAATACTCGTCGCGGACAAATAGCTCTGTCAGGCGATGACGATTTGGGCGCCGCAACATATTGAATTCCGGGAACAGCGTCAGTGATAGACAACTTTATCTCAGGTTCAGGTTGGGCGCATTCATTAATTGAGATTGAGACATCTTCATTGGACACGATGCCAATAAGTGGATAATTTCGATCTCGAAGTAGGTAGTGTTTGTAGGTACACATTCGTTCTGTGGGATATGCGGATACATTAAGAGATAATGCGCTTACTGATTCAATGAGAGTTGGGTAGGTGAGGTCAGGGTACCTAGACCTACTCGCGTTTTCCAATTTGATTGATTTATTTCATTTAATGATTCGTAAATGTAAATAGAACCGTCAAACCATTTGATTGTATACATATTTTCAGTGAAAGTAGTGTGAATTCACCGAAAGCTGATGGGGGCAAGAAAAGAACAAGAATTGTGCTCGCTCTGTGGATATGTCTGAGGAGCAATGAAGCGAATTGTCTTTTCTACCAGGGAGATGTAAAATTGATTCGTATTTGCCCAAGCTTAAGCTCAACTCTTAAGCGTCATATACCCACTATCAATTGGGAAAAACGAAAGCTTGAAGAGGTTTTTTCTCGCCGTTCACACTTAAAATTAAAAAAACTGTTATACTAACATCGGAATTCGAAAAATATCAAATGATAGTTAATGTCCATTAATCAAAGAATTTATTTCAAAAGGTCAACATTGTGATGTCACGTCACCCACGAGACAGAGAAAGGCGCACTACCTCTTTGTGGTCATTGTGTAAATCTACATAAAGGGTTTTCCAATAAGAGGTGTTATTTTGGTATTCAAAGAAAAATGCCATTTTTTGAGATAAATGATCGGATGTTTATTTCATAATAAAGAGGAAGGTATGCCGTTAACAATGAAAAACAACATCAGCCAAATGGCCACCACGAGCACGCTTACAGGACCATATCCTTTTCATGAAATTTTCCATAACCAAATCGCAAAGTGCCCTATGTCCTCGATAGCCACCATTTCACCATTTTTGTAGCGAATTTTAATAATTTCAATGCGTTGTTGAAGTGTGTATCGTTCCATTTTTAGAAATGGCGCAGTTTCTACTTGTCAAATGTCAAAGAATAAAAGCTTCAAAAGTGACAGCTACCGAAATAGCGCGCCATTCACAATAACACCTCTCATTAGAAAACCCTTTAGGATCGATCTACCGCAACCATTAACGAGTAATAGGACACGGAATTATGTAAATCTTATTATAGTAATTGAAATACTGGAAAGTCTTAAACGGTTGAAAAAATCATCTTCCAACAGATTAATTTGTTTCCTTTCTTCCTTCCAGAAACCAAAAAAAATTCCCGTGATACAGATATTCCTACGTGATACAGATACTCCATAAAGCTACAGGACGGAGTCCCTGCCTATAAACCACTTTAACATTCAATTCTCTGCGATCCCCAGGCATAAAATTTCATAAATTTGTTCGCATACGGAAACAGTAACAGACCTCCTGTGTAAATACTCCGTCATAATGCCGGTCGTACATTTTGTACGGAACTGATTCAACCAACTGCGTGGAATTACTGATGCAACTATTAAATTGAATAAATAAATTTACCTCGTATATTAGTGCAGAAACTTCGTTGCTTGCGTTGAGCAAGGCAATTAAACTGTAAAATTAGCATGTTCGTGTTAAGCGAATTTTACGGGTGCAGGGATATACGCCTAATTGATCAATTCATTCAATTGTTGAACAACCTCGTACAACTCTGATCACCAATTCAATTTAGCGTCAATTGGTGTGATTTTGGCAAACAAAAATGTGTTGCTTGATTTGACCAATAGCGTTTTTTGTTAAGTTTGGCCCTAAGTTGATGCACAGGTTGATTGATACCCACATACACACTAGTCCAGGTTAAGCGTTGAACGGACTTAGTATGGATGTGTGAAGGGTAGTAGCAAAATAATCTGCATGAGTTGATCAATGTCGTGCTGCAACTCGCGTGCATTTTGACACCCTAGCCAAGAAAAAAAAAAATCTCCAACCATGTTCAAAAGTTGTTCAACATAGTGGACGGACTTGGAAATTCATTAGAGTTTAATGTGTAGATAAAGTGTGCGACCGGCATAAGAATGCGAGTGATAGGTTAGGTTAGGTTTGTGGGCTGGCGAGGAGTATCCATTATAACCCTGTCTATAAATGCTCTATTCAATTAATTACTGTGCTGTTGCTACATACAAATCATCCTGAGGATTTGATAAAGTTCGTTATCTTGTCTACTGATGTGCTAGAAAAAGCTCGTCTAGGTCGTGGAAGAATTGTCTTCCTATAGAAAATTATACAAAAATTTTATAACAAGCTGATCCCCCTAAAAGTGGTTTATTCGCATTTCATCAATTTGTTCGTTCGCTCCCATGTGAATGGTCCTTGGGGTGCGTTGAAGAGACGATCCACCCACGGATACAGGACCCTAACAGAAGCCTGCAGAGATGAAAATGGGAACATATAGTAGTAAACTCACAGTTGGTGCTGAGGATTTGGGAAAAACACTTCTGCCGGCTGTTAAACGGCGAAGACGATCCATAAACCGATGATAGCCAACAGATCTGTCCACCCGGACAGTTTCGTAGGCGGATGGCCTACCGGCCGAGCTTGTCAAAGCAGCGGGAGATGAGTTGGTATAAGGAGCATGCACCAACTCATATTTAAAATTTGGTCAGACGAAAGCATGCTCGAGGAATGGAACCTTAGAATCGTATGCCCCATTTACAAGAAAGGAGATGCCCTGAATTGCTCCAACTACAGAGGAATAAGTCTCCTGAATATCGCATATAAAATCTTGTCGGCTGTATTGTGTGAATGTCTAAAACCTTTCGCCAACAACCTGATCGGCCCATATCAGTGCGGTTTTAGGCCGCCATTAAAATCTAATCTAAACTCAGGAATTTCAGATCGATACACACCACCTTTTTATCGACTTTAAAGTCACCTATGATAACGTATTTAGGGACGAGCTATAAAAAGCCATGTCACGTTTCGTCATTCCTGTTCAACTCGTTCGTCTGGGCGCAGGATGATGATGGAGAAATCTCGCGTCGAAATCGGCCAAAACATCACCGAGCCCTTTGATGTTGAAAAAGGTTTGAGACAAGGTGATGCGCTATGGTCTATGTAACTTCTTTAACATCATGCTTGAAGCAATTCCACGAAGCTCACAAGCCATCATCAGAGGTACAATTTTTCAGAAGTCTGTTCAAGTCTGCAAGCAATGCTGACGATATTAACAGCGAGCTGTCAGTGGTGCATTTGCAAGTATTGAAACAGAGGCGGCGAAGATGGGTCCGGCTGTAAATGAGGAGGAGGACAAAACCGAAGTATATGTTGTCAACGAGAAAGGTGTCTCCACCATCGATGACTCGGATAAAACCTCACGATGGACAGATACAACTTCGATGTAAGTGTTTGAGATACCTATGGGCAGTCACATAGGAAGTGAGTTGAATCCTCAAGAGCTCCCTCATCACCGCAGCCTCTATAAGGTTCTTTCTCCGGCAAGGCCGCTTTTTCTTCAGAGTGTTTGTGCCCCATTATGATTCCTAAGAGGGTGCATTCCGTATATAATTCACTCAGTGCTAGTTTCATTGAAAGACGGGCATATGATTCTTGTGGTACAACAGTATCTAGGGTGGACCATCTAGCGTTCGCCTCTTTTGTGGCTTTTCTCCCTGATTCAAGCTTGAGTGTGCAACGCGGGATATTCACAGGGGGATCAGCTTGTTATAAAACAGCTGTCGAACCTTGTCTTTGCTAAATTGTCTGCCTGGAATGCCTTCATGTCCCGTAACCCAGCAAACCTTGAACCATTTCACAAGCTTTAATTTTACTTCTGGCACTGGTTATGGGTTTTATTGCTGCCTGGCTGCCGATATAGAAAGTAATACCTCCAGGGGATATTGCCATTGCCAATGACAGATGAATGTATATTGCATGCTTTCTTTTGCTACTAAGTGCGCAAATTCTGAATTCTGATACGTGGCGGTTAAATTTTTAATTGAAGTTGTTTTCACTGAAATAAAGGGTCCGCCATCTAACGTTTTTTTTTTTTTCAACTAGTGCTTATTTCGCGAATGGTAACACTTAGCTCATGTCTGATTTGACAGATAATTATTTTTATGCTTCCGCTGAACGAATATGGTTGTGTATACGCTTGAACAACGCTGGGAAATATTGCGACATTACTTTGAAAATGATACTAATGTTGCAGAATGTATGCGAAAATTTTGTTTGGATTTTGGAAGAAGAGAAGCACCGTCAGCTCCGTATGTTCGTTATCTTGTGAAAAAAGTGAAAGAAACTGGCATCCTCATCGATAAACCAAAGCGTGAAAAGCCAACAACAGTGCGTACACCCCAGAAAATTGCTGCTGTGGCAGAAAGGCATAATTGGGCCATTTTTCTTCGAAAGTGAGCAAAGAGTGGCCGTTACAGTCAATGGCGATCGTTATCGGGCCATGTTGAAAGAATTTTTGTTCACAAAAATTGAAGACGATGATATTGGCAACATTTGGTTTCAACAGGACGGCGCTACGTGCCACTCAGCCGAAGCTACACTCGATGTTTTGCGCCCTGTTTTTAAAGATCGCATTATCAGCCGCAGAGCTGATGTCGTTTGGCCACCGCGGAGCTGCGATTTGACACCGTTGGACTATTATTTGTGGGGTGCCGTAAAAGATAAGTGTTACGCCGACATGCCAGAGACAATTGACGCTTTAAAGGACAATATTCGTGAAGCCATTGGTGAAATACAGCTGCACACAATCGATAATGTGCTTAAAAATTGGACCGATCGTGTAGGCTACTGCATGGCCATCCGAGGCAGTCATTTGAATGAAATTATTTTCCATTATTAACCTGAAGGATTGTACTTTCAAACAAAAAAAGAAATTTGAGAAACTATTCAGTAGTTTTTTTTATAGCATTTTCAAAGAAAAAAAAGTTATTTGGCGGACCCTTTATCTAGTTATTTGCTCCAGCAGGCAGAAGGTTTGACCTTTTATTCGCTTTTAATTCATTTCGAGACAGAAAATGTCCTCAAATAGGGATAACCATTAAAATCCATAAAAGGGATTTGAAACCATTTTCTGCTACTAAAAATGGTCTCATGTGAATGAAGTGTCGAAAGTTGTCATATTTTGGTCTTGACACCGCAAGGATATTATTTTTCCATTTTTAACATCACAAACAAAGAACAAGGAAATCTTTAATATTCCTTTTATTTAGCAAATAAAATGTTTTGATATTTTTGCGACATACTGAGCAATTATTTTTGCTATATCTATACTCGCACTTGTAAACATGCAGTGCAATCACACAGTATTGACATTTTGCAAAAACTATCTAATCAGTATCTAATTTTTAGTATGGAATATCAGTTAACCATGGTCTGCTGATCCCAAATGATTAATTATATCTGTGTGCCATCCATCTATCGCATATTTCGATGGTAAACTAGTTTGTTTATGAGGCAACGCCTACGCTTGCATAAGTCATTTTTATTTTGGGTCATAACAATCAGATAAAATTACGATAACATATACAGCGTGAAAAACGTACTAAAGTAAACGTTACAAGGTAAACAAAATATTACAACAAAAGCGTTCGCGAAGACGTATACGCACTAGTTTCACGCACTATCTACACAAAAAGTAGTCGTATGCGCTGCGACGTTATAACAGCTACTCGTATAGTTGTGCAAGTTTGCGTTTTGTTTTTTCATATTTTCTATAGCGGCAAATTCGCTTCAAAAAATTGCCTCTTTTGTTATGATTTTATAAATTAATATACTCTTACAAGAGTTTATAAGATATTATAATAACGTAATTTTCTTTTATTATAATAACGTGTATAGTATGCGGCTTAATGTACTGTAGTTTGTCATATTTTTTTTTTGTTAATAATAAAAAGACCAATTGAGAGAAAGACGGAAACAAGAGTTAGACCAGTTTTAAATACATATTATGCATTTCTTTTTGGCTTTGACATTTTACAATGTGTTGCTTTCTCCTTTGGCACGGTCCTATATATTTATGGGTCTCCTCAAACATCGAATTTATCCACATCAATTTGCATAAGCTTCAGATACGGTGTGAAGGTATCTCACACGTGTGATCAACCCACAGTCGTGGTAAATACTTCTGTTTTTGGTCAACTCCGAAACACTTTGCTAATTAGGGGCTTAAGATACTCAAAGTTGAGTCTAATTTTCGGTAATTGCTTGGACACAACTTTGACATTTATGCGAAACTTTGTGGGTGTTGAAAGTATGTAAGTAGATACTTTTGTTTTGTTTATCGAAATTAAGATTGTAGTTGGTACGTTTCGTGGGTTTGTTTGCTCGAAACACGATGTTTTATTATATATAACAACAACTGACGTTGGGTCAAGTTTAATAACATCTTGCAGTCAGTACCCATACCTACCATGTTCCATTGCGGTGTCATTTAAAAGAAAATGCATACTTTATACTTTATAAATAAAACTATCCAAATGCTTTCTTTTCCATTGTGCGAAAAAATGAAACAAATGACTTAAACAGGCCAACAACTGGGTAAGTGGTGACAAAGTAAGTACTATAGCAAAATGACGAGGGTTCACATGAGTTTTCAAATGGACAAACTGGAATGGACACTCAATGTGAAGAAGCAAATCACATTAGCTATGGACTACTGTAGAAAGAAATATGTTTGCTATTTCGCTTTTTATGTGACTCGCAGAAAAGAAAAGAGTCTTTCATTTCGCTTTACTGATTTGTGAATGGTCATCGGTTTGTTAATAGCATTTATTTAAACCTTTTTCATTGAGAAAATTGCATGCACTTTACACACAGGTATTGTGATTATTAAATGTGGGTTATGTTAAAAAATACCTACCCACCCACCCCACACGTAACTTATGATCTTCTAAAATGAATTGCATTTTTATCTCTCTTTGCTTACAAAAGGAAATAGAAATGGTAGGTTTGTGTTACGAGTTTTCGAAAGTGAAGCATTCAAACTATGTCAAATTGAGGGAAAAACTCCCTAAGGCCTTTCCTACACGAATTCTTTTGTGCTTCCATTCAATAAAGAACGCAGCGCTGCCAGAAATGTGTTTTCGTACTCAGTAGTCACCACGAACTAAGCTCACAAAGTTACAGCCTTGCTAAAATGACTTGAGAAAAAACGTTGCTAGCTCTTACTCTAATACCGAATACGGAAGTTAAAACTTTAAATTTGTATAAAATCTTTGAGCATTTTTTTTTTGCATAGCGGGTGTTTTTTTTATATGGCAACAGTCTGTTAATCTGACAGCTGACACCATCATTCTGTACTGCTTGGTAAATCATAAATCAAAAACAGATTTGACCAGAGGAACGATTTAAAAGTAAAGTTTTACTTTACTTACTTACTTTAAACAAAATTATTAACCAAAAACCGGCAAAATGTGTGGTCCGCATTTTGCGCCACTTGAATAGGACCCTTAGGGCCGGTTTGTTCATCTTTGATAAACTCTAATCAACGGTTATTCCAGCTGATAACCATAGAATCTGATTGTTCAGTCAAATTTTAACCAGAGAAATTATGATTTGGTTAACCAGAGAAATCGATAACCCAGCCGATTTTGGTCGGATAACGGCATTTAACCAAGGAAATTCCGGAATTTTGTTTGCTTAAGCTTTGAAATAGCAGTCAAAAAAAAAAACAACTTGCTTTCAAAAATAAAAATTAATTTAATAAATAATAAACGCAAAATAGTGTGTGGCTTCGTATCTGCTATGTCGACGCATGTTCAACAAACTGGCAGATGAATACAATGCAAGACAGTGTGGAAAAAAATTGCATGCATTGCTGCGGCTGTGACAATTTTAACCAAGGATTAATTCAAACAACTGAATTGACAAATAAACTGGAAAACTGGAACGATTTGTCGCAAATTTATGGTTTGGTGACCAAAGTGAAAAAAGCTGCACAAGCGCATTTTGGTTACCACAGATATATAATCATGGGTTATACTAAATCTATGGTGGTAACCTTACCGCAGATTTAACCAGCTCTGAACAAACCGGCCCTTAAACGAACATTTTTTTTCGCGAAAACTTTTGCTTCGTTTGAACATAAACATTACTTAAATTTAAGGTAATCTTCAATGTGTTTTGGGCCGCCTTTCTGCTCCAAAATCACACCTCTGGGATTGTTTAGATATAGTCGAATATTGTTGTCCCGATCAATGTAATTGACGTGTAAACCATCCGCAAACATGTAAACCATCCGCAAAATACTTCAAATCCGGTGAGTATAGGGCGGTCAGCTTAATGGCTCCACATGTTGGCTCTTTATATACGTTTTAAAACCCCGAGCGCATTATTATGTTGATAAATACAAGGTTCAAAAACCGGTTTAAGGGATTTTTTATACTCCAACAAACTTTTTTTTTTAATTAAATAGTCGAAATTAACGAAAAAATGCAATAAAATAAAAATATGAGTCCAAGTGCCAAAGATAACGGTCAAACTAAATGCATGTTCTATTCAAGTGGCGCAAAGAATGCTATAAAATAATGTTGAAAAAAACATATAACGGCTCTTTTCCAGAACTTGCAATTTGTCACAGAGAAAGAAGGAGAGTTACCCAAAAATAACGTTCAAAAATACCGTTATTTTTTCATTCTGCTTTGGAGATACGAGATACCTATAAGCAATATTATAAAGAGAATGTACAACAGGGTGTATCATTCAAGTGGCGATGAGTGTAGGTACCTACCTATCTTTTGTTTCTTTTAAATAACCTTACATTTTCTGAAAGACATTTTTTTTGCTGTTAGCTTATTTTGACTTTAAAAAATTTTCACCAAAAAAGCGAAAATCAATTTCTAATCCAAAAGGTGAATCATTCATGCCATTAATAAAAGACTTATATCTACACGTCATTATTCCTTGTTTTGTTATAAAATTTGACAACTTGTCGATGTCGAAATGAATGAGAACTTATATGTTATGGGCATGGCTATTTCTACCTATGTCTAGCCGTACTTTTTCTAAGCATATAGATATCTACGTATTTAAAAATATTTATCAACTCATTTTGGCAATATGTAATTGTGAATGTTTCACTTCTAAAAATGGCAACTATCGGACATTTTAAAATGAGGTGATGAGTTTTCCAACTATGTATAAAGTACTGCAACCAACTTTCAGACTTAGCTTAAGTTCGACTTGCAACGGAATTCAATTATTTACTGCATAAAAGTCAAGTATAAACAGGGCTTTTAGGTTCTAGCTGCTTAACAACATTTATAAGCAATTTTAATTTCCCTCATACGTTTGACATCACATGCCTAAGCTAATGCGTCATTTTGGGATGTTTTGGGGTAACTTTAAACATGCCCAGGAGCCACGAGGTCAAAAGATGTACTTCTCTTAAAAAAAAAGTTTTACGTTATGAATCTACTGGCTTTCACATACGCATACGTAGAAATCATTCCGAAATGACTGCTTTAGGTAAATGCCAACTGCCACCGAATTTTGCCAACCCAAAAACAAGAAATATTTAAACACATAATCCAGTAATGTCAAATGCGGAGAATTACGATTACGAGCCCCGAAAATAGTGTGTATGAATGTCATAAACTCACAAAACACACAAAATAATGACGCATTTGCATTGTCGCCGCATTTTGTCATTATTTTTTAGGTATAGTAGGTAGGTACTACATTTTCATACGCAATTTCTTTTGAGGAACTATAATATTACGCTTGTGCCAAGCGGGTAATCATTTTCGCTAAACAAATTTACCAAAAATTATTATTATTCATTACTTACTAACTAGACAATGAAAATTACTTGCCGCGATAACTTGAAGATTGACGCTTCCTCTGTCTGCAAAGGTAGGTACTCTAGAGCGACATGATAAATTAAAATCACGCAGTGGGTCTTGACTTTTAAGTCATTACCGATGAACAATGCGTTAACCCAAGATACCTGTAGCTGTAGGTAATAATCTCTTTCAAGAGGTGCTTCCACCGCCAAAAAGGTCAACGAATCGTAAACCACATAGGTCCCGGTCCCTCTTTTGGCCGATTCAGCTGAGTTACGATACTTGTCGTTGTTCTTGTGCTGTATACTTATTAACACTCCCCCACGTCAGTTTCGGGCTTGAAGCTTGTTTAATTGCCACCAGGTTATGGCTGACGGAACGTCTGCCCACCTGTACCTACGATGCGCCAAGAATTTTACACCCGAGTGAGTTTCAAGTGTAATATATGCGGTCGCGGCTCGCAATTCCAGTGTCTTCTCTGGCTATAGTAGATATAAGTGGAATCGAACATAGGGGGCGCATTAAAGAAGTTATTGCACCGATTTTGAGATTCTCAGTCACAAGAACTTGGTTACGCGTCGGTGGTTGTTCATTTTAATATGCGGTATGTGCAAGATCAGTATTTACAACAGGCCATGTGACCACGACAAACACTTTATGCGTTCAGATTTGTTTCAGATATCCACGCATAGCGCATTCCACATTCACATAGATTGAATGTGAACTTAACCGCAAACTCATTCAAGCAACTTTCTACAAGTCACGAAACCGCACAAATCCCCCATACTCGCCACAACTATGGCAACGCAATGTGTGGTGAGGTGAGCGTTGTTGGTCGCGAGTATCGAATTAGGCGCGGGAAAAATAGTTCACAGATTTTCTTCCAGCAAATTGGATAAGTGTCTTATTTTCCAGACGTGACGCAAATTGATGCTTGGATTGAGACCAACAACGCTGACGACGATGGTCACGAATATGGACCATAAAAGTGTATTGCCCTTGTTTTTGTTTTGTTGTTTTGGCACAATCACTTGGACATTTTTGCCGGTGCGGTGACTAGCCGCATTCGTACGAGCCATTGACTCTTTTGCGGGAGGCTAATCGATTATAACAGTTTTGAGTGGTTGATGTAGAGGGCTTAGAAATTGAATTGGAAGTTGATTTTTGCGGTACCGTACGGATTTGGTACGAGACCTAAATCGATTCTGAATTATTTGTGATAAAATGGGATTAAGGAAACAACTGGAGCGAACGAACGAGTTTTGGCTACCTACGATTTTGGTTAAAATGACTGCTTCAGAGAGGGGAATCAAAGAGCAAGCCGATGGCAATGCTATTCGATTCAAAGTAAGTAGTAGTAAGTAGTTGAGTGTCCCCTTCTACATGGTTTTGACCTTGTTAACCGTCACTTATATTCAGACCACTATTAGTAGATACTGGGGATACCACTCATCTTACGTGCTACGTTTGTGTAACCATATAAATGAACAGTGACGATACTTTTTCAGAAGATGAATCCAGTTCACTTCAAACTGACGGCTCAAAAACGGGGTATTTTCTCCGAAAGTCTCAATCTTAAGCCCCACTTCCGTCTACCAAATTATTGTAGCGTGTTCCAGGCGGAAATATAGGCGCATAAAAGTGGTATCCATTAAAGATATCTGCTTATTTTCGGACACCCAAGCCAGCCATCAAATACTGGGATTAGATCTCTATAACTTCTATAGTAGCCCCCGACTACCGATCGTCTCTTACGGAGATGGCCGAACAGTTCAACATTCACCTAACTTGGGTGCCGGGACATAGAGACATTCCAGGGAATTGTAAGGCCGACCAACTCTCCACAATAAGATACCCTAGGCATACCAATCGCTACATGTAAATAAAAATTTAAGCTGAATGCTATCGAGAGTGCAAATCTTAGGTGGACAAGTGGCACTACTTATCTAGCCGACAAAACAAATTTAGTATAAGCTGGATCTCTAAGAAATTCATTTCTCTCAACAGATTGCATATCGGCGCGCGCCACAAGAGGTGTCATTACTTGAACATGCCGCAAGGCTAGACAGTTTCGCAAACGACTTTGGCAGAAGCTGTATGGATGAGGAAGAGGAGGAAAATATTCGTCGCTTTTTTTGTTCCTGGCCAGCTCTCTCCCGCAAAAGAAGCTTCACTTGGGAGCCTTCCATTACAACGACTTGGGTAATCTGACAAGCACAGGCATCAGAAGCCTCTTACGCTTTTTAAATAGCTCAAAATGGTTCAACTATAGTAGGGACTATACAGGACATTTTTTGGAGAATCTCCACAAGCGAACTTCTCAGTCAGCCTAGGCAGGTTCTCGTCCATATTCCAGGCTGAAGTACTTGCCATCAATCACTGCGCTAGAATATACTTACGTTCTAACACAAGTGGTAAAACCATATTTATCTTCTCAGACAGTCAAGCTGCTCTTAAAGCTCTGAACTCATCTGTTATAAAATCGAAGCTGGTCCTAGAAACTTACATGGCCATCTACGAATTAGCAAAGAAAAACCTAGTCATCCTACACTGGATTCCAGCCCACAGGGGTTTTACTGGAAATGAAACGGCTGACTCTCTGGCCAAAGTCGGCGCGACAACTCCACTCGTCGGACCTGAACCCTTCTGCGGTGTCAGTAAGGGATGCTTCAGGGAATACATTAGGAGCTTATCTCAAATCGAATCTAATGAACTCTGGCTTAAAACACCTGGGCAGAACTGCACCAAACAGTTCTTCCCAAAATTCTCCCAACGAAAATCCTATTTTCTAACTAATCTGGGTAAAAACAACCTAAGAATCCTGACAGGAATTATTACTGGCCATGGTCTTATGAAAAAACATCTTCACCGAATCGGAGTCTCACCAGACCCCACATGCAGACTGTGCCTAGAGAGTGATGAATCCTCTCTTCACATTCTCATGGAATGTCCGGCTCTCTTCCGCCTTAGAAAGAAAGTCTTTGGCGACGAAATACTTACCTCGGCAAATCTTGCTGAATTACCCCCAGAGAAGATCCTTGTCTTCCTGACTGTCTCCGGAGTAAAAAGATGGCTCTAGGACCCTACCAGGGATGGCACAATAGGCTCCTGTAGAGAGGCCGCAGTGCCAGGGCCGGTCAAGGCTCTCCCGATCAATCATCTAATCTAATCTAATAGTAGGGACTAGGGAGATCTTATACGATCCGTTTTTTTCGTGATGTCACAATAGACTTGGGCGCAGTAGCGCAGTGGTTAGTGTGCTAGACTACTGTGCGAGGGATCCAAGGTTCGATACCCGGAAATACACAAATTACATCTTAAGGTTTTTTCTACTGCGCCACCTCTCGCGAACGTCTGACACACATCCGAGAGTATGACTGTCCTGAGAAAGCTTCTCAACTCAGCCGTTCGGACTCGGCATAAAATTGTAGGTCCCTTCCATTTGTCCCAAAAATAGAAACTCACACAAAACGAATGGTTGCGAGAAGCTATGCCCAGGGTGCCTACCGCCTGTTGCGCCAAATATTTATTTATTTACAATAGACTTATGCTGGTCGAAGTGTGTTGGCGTTTCCCAGCTGGCAGCCGCTTTTAACCAACCATTCATTTTAAACAAACAATTTCTCGTCCCAAATTGTTTGTATAAATTCCCCCAAAGCAAAAAAAAAAAAACACGCTCATCAAGTGTTATTTTTGGTATAAGCTTCAAGTGATCGCCTCCAGCTCAGTTAGACCGTTTCGTTTCGATGTTTTATAGATTCTTATACAATTTTAAATGTCAGCTTCTAGGTGCAAAACAATTATAAATGTATATACCCTCAGGTAGTAGCAGGTGGTAAAAATAAATTCCATCCGGTGTGAGTGGAATGTGCGAAGGTGAAGAAGTGAAACCACTACAAAACACAATTACTCGTAGGTCAGCGCAAAATGGTCAATTAACACTGCTACACTATATAAAATATAAAATATTTTAAACTTAAACTTACCCGAATAAAACAAAACGACAATTGATCGGAGCTGTTGTCCGTGTTCGAAGATGTATCCATTGTGATCGTGTTTGTTGTTGCTGGCTGGTGATGTCACGAAATTCCACAAAAATTTTGTTGACTTGCAGTTGAAATGTCAGTCGGCTGACAATAGACCATTCATCTAAAGCTAAACAGTAAAACTGGCCAACCTTCGTGACGTTCGAAGAAAGTTAGGTGTGAAACGTTACGTTACAACTATACGGTCGGTGTTGTATTCATTTCATATTCACACATGCAATATTAATTTAGAACAAAAATTTCACTCACAATATTTCATTTTCTAAAAATATTTGCACTGAAAACGCATTAAACATAAATAATGGAGATTTTTTTCTGTTGCAATTTGAATGCGTCTTGGAGGAAGGAAACTGTAGCAAGTCACACGGAAGACACAAATCACGCGAGTAAAAATGTTGCTGCACACGCCTCGGGACCGGGAGATAGGGTTTTCTAGATACTTTTATCTGTTGCAGAGGTTTGTATCTGATGCACTTGCTTTCTTTTGACTGCACTGGTATTATTATTTGTGGATTATTAAAGTTTTTTTTTGTAATTGACAAGACTGGCCCTAATGAAAGTGATTTCGGTATTTTATAATTTAGACGAATTAAATAACTTAATTAGGTTGAAGTTTTATTTTATTTTATGTGAGCTACTGGTGCGATTACACAGTTCAGTAGTGCGTTAGAGTTCGCGCTGAATTTCACTTTAAAGACGTTGAAGTCGGCACAAACATATCTGGAAAAAAGAGAAAAAGAAGAATTAGATGAAGCAATTAGTGAAATAGTTTTACTTTCTTATTATCTATAGCTAGTGTGTAGCGTTCTCACTATGCGAATGCGACTATAATTTGAAGAGTTTTATGTATAACTGAGAAAGAGAATACTAATATCATAAGGGGAGAAAAGCTATCTGCATTTTATATAGGCATACTAATTCGAATAGAGATAAATTAAACCAAGAAGATAGTAGAATCTTGTAGAATCTTTTTTAACTCGGCGAGAGGTCATCGTTTTCCTTTTCGGTTGGTGCACAGTGCACACTGCAGCACATCTCAACCCCACCAGGGGATTCAGCTGTTGTCGGCCCTTTTCTAGTTTGTATTTGGAGCATGGATGTTTCCCGTTGAAATTCAAATTCGTTGGAAAATTTACATAAGTAGTTAACGATCTTAACTTGTTTTTTTTTTTTTGAGAAAGGATTGCAACCATTAAATTATTCAAATGTTGGATAAGGATAGTTATAAAATATGATCTACGAAAGTATACACAGTATCTACAGTTATCAATATCTACAGTTTTACTCAATATTTATATTTTATTTCTTAAATGTGTAATGAATGATATGCATGAGCATGCATGGCTCAGTATGGTTAGCAGAGGTAAGGGAGACTCTCTCTTACCTCTGATGGTTAGTGTGCTGGAGCTGGACTACTGTGGGAGAGGTGCCAGTTCCAGGTTCGGAAAAACACGAAAATTACATCTTAAGGATTTTCCACTGACGCCAAAGCTATTCCACAGCCATTCGGACTCGGTATAAAATTGTGTGTTTCTTCCACTCGTTCCAAAAAATAAAAACTCACACAAACGAATGGTTGTGAGAAGCTAGGTCTAGGGTGCCAATACACGGACCTGTTACGCCATCTATTTATTTATTATTGTTTTTAATGCATGTACCAAGTTTATTAAGTGATTGCACTCCAAATTACAATTCCCTGTAAGAAAATTGACAATTTTAAGGGCCAGTTTCAAGAGTTGCTGATAAAATCTCGGATAGACTATCCGGAACGTATCTGTCAGCTAAACTTTAACTTTTGGTTTCAAAGATTTCGGATAGTGATATCTGGCAGATATAGTATCTGATGTAGTATCAGCCGGTTCAAGTGGCTGTTAAATCATTTATCCGAAAGATAAACAAAATATTTATTTGAAGTGACTGGAAAAAAAATAGTTGCAGAGCATTCTTTCGTTGACGAGCGTAGACAGCAGTCGTCACAGGTGTCCTAGCATGGATTTGTGTGTGTTTTTAGAAGACGAATTAAAAGAATATTACGATCATATTACATATTTTGAAACACTCGGCCATGAAGATTTCAGAATTCAATTCCGGCTTAGCCAAAAACGTGAGTGTTCTCCTAAACCTTCCTACCATGAAGGGGCGGTCACATTGCCGATGGGTTATTTTCTGGGTGTATGTATTTTAATAAGCGGCATTTTAAAAAGCAGGATATCGTAAGATCCAACCCGGTGAATACAGCGTGCATATTTTCGGACAGCCAAGCAGCTATCAAATCCCTGGATTCGAACTCTGTGGGCCGTACCAATAATCATTTTTGACCTTCAACTTAAATATTTTGATAGTCACAATAGGTAATTTTATTTGGAAATTTTCGTCATTGTGACTTCGTAAAAGTTAGTCTGGACACGGCGATATAACTTCTCTAGCAGCTCTCGACTGCCGATCGTCTCTTAAGGAGATGGCCGAACAGTTCAATATTCACCTATTTTGGGTGCATGATGGGGCATAGAAACATTCTAGAGAATTGTAAGGACGATCAACTCTCCAGAATAGGAACAACTCAACTCAACCCATCCTGCCGGATAAAGACACTTTGGGCATATCAATCGCTACTTGTAAACAAATATTCAAGCTGGATAATATTAAGAGTGAAAATCTTAGGTGGACATGTGGCAGTAGGTCCATGTCTAAATAAAATTTGGCCTAAGCTGGATTGAAAACGCTCTAAGAATTTGATTTCACTTGACAGTAAGCATACCCGCAATACATTAGGTGTCATTACTGGGCACTCTGCCTAATAGAAAAGCATGCTCCATGACTAACCATCCCATCTATCCTCCTTTTTAAAACCAACAATTTCAAAACCTCCAAACCTCCTATCTAGCCCTAAATCCTACTTTTACCCTCCAACGAAAAATCAATTCAAATTTATAGCACTTATGAAAGTGTTGAAAAGAAAAGTTAACCATCTTCACCTTCAGTTTAGAATAATTGATTAAAATTGTTTTTTTGACTTGAATAAAAAGTCAAAAATATGAGCTTAATAATGGCCACGTTCCATTGACCGCTAGTCATCTAGCACATAATATCCCTGATGAAGGAACGCTGGCGCTAGAGATCTAGCGGCAAAATGACATTAGAACCAATTTGAATTCGAATTATGTATTTCATCTTAATGCGTGTCAAAAATGTATTTTTTGCTATCATGCCGTATATTTATTAATACACTATACTATAATTTAAATAAACAAATACAAATGTATATTAATTACATAGAAGTTTGAATTCACATTTTACACCGTATTGGAAATATTTGACTTCTGCACTTTCACTTTTATTTTGAAAGTTTTTATTTTTTTTTTTTTTTTTTTTTCAATCTAGCAGTTCATTTTGCGCTAGATTGAAAAATTTCCCAGAAAAGGATATTTCACAAAAGTTGCTAGAGTTCTAGCGCAAATGCTGAAATGTCAGTTTTTTATATATGAAGTTTGGCATGCCGCTAGTAATCTAGCGGTCAGTGGAACGCGGCCAATATTTTAATCATTTTTATTGGCCGCGTTCCATTAACCGCTAGTCATCTAGCACATAATATCCCTGATGGAGGAACGCTGGCGCTAGAGATCTAGCGGCAGCGGCAAAGTGACATTACAAACCAATTTGAATTCGTATTATTCCATCTTCATGAGAGTCAAAAACGTATTTTGTGCCATTATGCCGCATATTTATTAATACACAATAATTTAAATAAACAAATACAATGTAGGTATATTAATTACATAGAAGCTTGAATTCCTATTTTACACCAAATTAGAAATATTTGACTTCTGCACTTTTACTTTTATTTTGACAGTTCGTTATTTTTTTTCAATCTAGCAGTTAATTTTGCGCTAGAAAAAGGATATTTCACAAAATGTGCTAGAGCTCTAGCGCAAATGCTGAAATGTCAGTTTTTTTTATATGGAGTTTGACATGCCGCTAGTCATCTAGCGGTCAGTGGAACGCGGCCATTGTCTTGCTCCCGGAGCAGGATAATTTTTTGACAGCTGAAAACTCGTTTCCATGAAAATAGTGTCAACAAATTATTTGAGGATAATTATTTAGAACAATTTACACACACGCTTAAGAAGTAATATGAATATGTCGCGCCTGGAATTCTATCATCAAGTCGCAGCCAGATAAGCTTCGCCAAATGTCATTTAAAACAAAATTTAATGGGGCTGACGATAAACAAACTGTTGACGAAGATTAATTTGAGGAAATGGGCTTAGAATAAGATACAGAGAATGTATTTCGTATTCAGATTTTTAATTTAAATCTAATTTGAAAAAGTTTCTCATCATTATTGATCCTTCTTTCACTCTCCTTTTGGAGAAAACAAACCTCTTTTTGGGCAAAATTTGGAAGGAAAACCCTCTTTTTTGACGAAATTGAGATGGGATGGTTATGCATGAGCATGACTATAGGCCTTTTCGAAAATGACTCTTGCAGAAGCTGTATGGTGTATAGATGAACAGGAGGAGGAAACTATTCCTCATGGAATCTTTGTTCCTGGCAATGTTCTCTCTTGTAGAAGGAAGCTTCACTTCCAATATATACAACGATTTATGTGATTTGACAAACATAGATATCAAAAGCCTCTTGCGCTTTATCAAAAGCTCAAAATCGTATAACGAGTAGGTATTTCAAATATGCGTTTGAAATGATACGTTAAACTAGATATTTATTGAAATAATGAAAGAATTTGATAAACTGATCCGCAAAGGGCGCGAACATTGAACATTGCACCATCTACTCATATAATCACTGATCGAGAACCAAAAATGAATATCGATATCGAAAGTAAAAACGGTAACTGATACGCTCAAAAGTAAAAAGTTTCATAAGAATAAATCATTTTCTTTGAGTGGAAAAGTAGGTGGTAGCCTATTTTCCCAGCGCCATACGCCTTTTGAATAAATAGGTATCTACGTCGTTTTATGTAGATACCCCTAAGCTCATTGATAAGATACAAAACGACAGTAACAATTTTGCAAGGTGCTACGAAGCTCTTATCGCACAAATCTATTACTCATTCACACCGAAATGACGCAGTGCTGATGTATAAACCGCGCATTATTATATTTACAATATAAGATTTTCTAAACTGATCTGATAAACATTTGATGGATCTTTTAATTGCTCCCCAAATCACTTCACAAAAGCAGATATAACTATGTACAGTATATACATTCAAAATTAAAAATAACTTTATGTCGCCGACAAAGAAAAGTCCATTCACACGGAACTTCCGAGAAGCCATCTTGCCAAAAATTTTAATCTCCCGATCGTTAAAATGTGAAAAAGGACATTTTGGACGGGACTTTATTTGTATTCTACCTTGAACTCTTATTTTAAACTTTGTTGGCTGTTATTGATTTTTGTGGCTTTTTCCGCTTCCACCGGAGGATGCCTTGTTCGGGTCAATGATTTTTCTCTGGAAGTGGGTAATTTAAAACCTGCTGGTCTGTTGTATTGCTTTTTATATTTTTGTTTATTTTTATTTCTCTCGTTTTTTTTTTTTTACTAAATTTGCACAAATTGCGAGTTGTGATTGTGAGTATCGGTTGCGCATGAGAGCGTATACAGCCTCATAAAAATATACCTAACATGCTTCTCTGACATCATAACCTGTCATTTGCAAGTGAAGAGCATAAACAGCGATGAAACTCGGCGTGTTCGGGATGCCGTGCCGGCTGAAGCTGATGATGGCTTCCGATTATTTTAATGTTGATACAATTTGCTTTCGTCGGAGTTTAGTAATACGCATGAATTTAAATAATTTTGGCAGACGCTTCAAATGGTGTGTCGCACCGTGGCCTGCGATGGACGTAATGTTACGTCGAAACAGGTCAAATACTGCTGATTGCATATATAAAATGTTACATTGCGTTAAGCGGCAGCAGCGCCTGGCTCTTCGAATTATAAATGCATAAGGGGACGTCGCGTCGGTCCGTCCGCTAAAGTGCTGTGGAATGGCGTTACGATATCTTGCAATATTTTTGGATTTTTTATCTCTACTCTTATGTAAGCTGCAGACAGGTTTTGAATCTGGGATATTGAATCCTGACAAAAATTATATTGTGGTTATATTTGTGGTGTAAGGTGTTGTGAATATTGCATCAGATTATATAGTCTGTGATAATACCATCGATGATTTTAACGCCAAAATTAGTTAGGAGGACATTTTTGGTAGTAGCTAGGTACATATAATCGGAGAGCTTAGTCCATGCACGCCTTGAAACGAACTAAAGCTAATTGATTTTGTGACCAAACACACCAGCAGAGGGACACCCAAAGGCGGTGTTTTTTCACCACTGCCGCTATGGCTCATAGTAATGAACAAAATACTCAATAGTTTAGATACAGCAAGAATCAAGGTAGTCGGATATGCGGAGCGGACGATATGGTGAAGGTTTCACTTTAGGATTAACCTGATTTGGGTTCCAGGGCATAGCAACGTTGTTGGAAACGAACAGGGCAGGCAAGGTTCAATCCTCCACTGCTCACTTGCTGAACCGGTCCAATAGGAGCAGCCAAAGGAAACATTTCCTCAAAATTTCTATCGATAGCCAATCCCAGGTGGAGGAGACTAACAAACTGTACCATATCCAGAAAGATGTGGCCAAAACATAGCAGGAAAACAATAACCCACCTTCTGAGTAAAACTCGAAATGATATAGCCAGAATAAGAGCGATCACCACAGGCCACTGGCCTATAGGGTAACTAGGCATCGCACATAATACACACTGTCGCAGTTGTAACGACGCAACCGAAAAAGAAACCAGCACTACCTATGCGCTTGTCCGGCACAAGCTAGGACTAGACAGCGATCTCTGGGAAAACCCTTCTTCGCATCCCTCGAGGAAGTCTCGAAGAGTGGTATTAACGAACTGATAACCTTTTTGAACTCCAAAGCCTGGATCTAAACTCTCCACTTCGATAAACCTTAACAAAAAGGTCAAATGAGTTGTGGTAACAGAACGGCACTTTGTATGCTAATTGGGTTTTCTAATAAACCGCCACTACGCGACTGTAGTAAAAGCACATGGCTCATGGGATGGCTCTCTTGGCACTCTTCCAGTTGCCAAAATATACACGAACTTGCTGTAGCAAAGGTATGAATGTGGATATCTCAAATGGCAAACAATGGAACAACAACAAACCGAGAGATCCTTTACGCAGATCGCGTATTCCCCCACGTTATGATAAGCCTATGCGTATGCAACCATCATCAAGTGCCGAGGACCATAGTGATATCGATGCCAAAGAAGAAAGTACGAAATTTTACAACTGTTGTGCTAACTTGGCTTCCTCCATCAAATCTTTGGTTTGATGAAGATAACCAACAAGCACACGCAGCAAAACAACTCCCCTAGAACAAAAAGACGCAAAGACTCCACAAAGCAAAAGAGCAGGGAAGAACATCGGCATCTCCAAAACAAACAGCTTCTGCTTATCATTAACAATATTAAGAAGTTTTACCAAAGTAAATAGAACTTATCAAAACAACTATACCCGAACAGAGCCCAGTAGGGTAGGGAGGAACAAGGAATTTTTGTAGTGGAATCACATTAAATTTTAAGAAGTTTTTTTAACTGAGCCACCTCTCTCGAACGTCTGACATTCAAGAGCGAGTCAATCGTTTGGACTCAGCAAAAAATTGTATTTTAGTTATAAGATCCCTTCCATTCATCCCCAAAATAATAACTCATACAACCGAGTGTTTGTGAGAAGCTATAAGCCAGGGTGGCTTTGGCGGTTCGATTTAGAATTTTGGAAAAGTTCGAATTTCCAACTCTATGGAATTTGTGTTAAAGTTTAAATCAGCTTATAACCTATACACACCTAATCAAACAGGTACTAGGTTTTCGCGAAAACACTCGAAAATTTTATCAAAAATAAAAGTTTTCTTTTAAAACATATTCCAGTTTTAAAATTCCTGTTGTTTGAAGTCGTTCTTTCTGAAAACGCCACCAAAACGACTTCCAATCGTTGGGGTTGGCTTGTTGAAGCAGACACACCTTTTGCAACATTTAGGGAGTTCAGCAAAGATATTGACAGGATAGCTCTCACTCAGTGCTGTCTTTTCTACTACTTTTTTCAAGCTTTTTTGTTTACAAATGTGGAATCTTCGAACGGAGTTACTAAGATATACTAAAATAAAAGTCTAGTGGACACAAACATTTCATAACTAATTTCACTGCTAATTGAAACGTCAAATAAAAACTAGTTGGTGTTTGGTGTAAATGAACTGACCAGTTTCCGTAAACTTTTTGTCAAAAACTCAGTTTTCAGCGCGGTTATTCACACAGGTATAAATTTTGTTCCAATTCTCAGTTGAAATTTTTGAAACAAACACGCCTTAAGTAGCATAAAAAAGTAAAAACAATTTCAAACCACCGATGATTTATAGATTTTTCGTTCTTTATAAATTATCTATTTGACACAACGTATGATATGAATAACTATTTACATTAGGGTAGGTGACTACCTTAAGCTAACATACATAATCGATTCTAAATCGCTAGGTAAATAATCTCTAAACAAATAATTGTACTAACACACCTAGTTACTATGTAATGTATCTACGAAAAAACCATCAATCAAACCAAACGATTTAATTACAATTTTTTTAATTACCAAATCCGCTTAATTCAAATCAAATTTCCAACCGTCAGATGACGTAATAAACTGCGCTTAACAAAAGAAATTTCAAAAGAACGAAAAAAACCGCCCCTACTTAACTACAAAGCTGAGTGGCTATTTAAACAAAAGCAAAACATTCCACTAAATCACACAAGCCACAGGTAGGTAGATTCCCATTCACATTTTTATACTAATCTCTTCTAGTACCTACAATGAAATGGAATTCCTTGAGAACTTCCACTAATCCTCAACCTCAATCCACTCACCCTCACTCGAATACCATGTTCGTGGAATAAAAAAAATGTATTCCCATGTGCGGGCATTCATTAATTATCCTTTTAAGCTGTCGACAAGCCGCAGCAAGCAGGAGTGAGTCTAGTTATTGATAAAATAATAAAAGGTAATAAAATCCACAGGCGAGTTCACACAGTGTTCAAATTAAAAGGTAACCGAAACAGGTATTGCTAGAAAAGTTCTTCTATCACGGCAATGCACAGTTTCATGGCTAGGTATCTAGTATCTACTAAGCTAAAAGAGAAATAGGCCATTTGCAAGTGAATCTTACTAGCGTATGCTAAGGTCCCATAACCTTAATTCTGTATTGTATTATAACACTTACATTATTAAAAATTATAATAGGTACGTAGGTATATCCACTTGAGGAAGAATTATAGTTAAGAACTTTATTTCGCACAAATCTGTTTTGTGAACTAGTTTTGGTATTTTTATTTATTTTGTATACAATTTTTGAAACAATTCACAATCAAAAAAACCGCACAGAAATAACGGGTACTATAGGTTATCCGTCTTATATGGCGCTAAGTGTACGCGAAAACCTTGTTGGTAAACAAAACATGCGGTGTATTGCAACCTTTAAAACATAAAACAAAATAGAAACACAGTCACTATGTAAACTAAGGAAAGGGGTGGGTGACGGCCGGCGGCGACGAAAGGTTGTGCACGTTATATTCAATTCTATCTGAGAAAAATTACCCGCGCGTTACATCTAAACTCGCGAAGTATCGTTGATCGACTGAAGCAAATGGAGCTTGTGTTTCTTGTACAATGTACGATTATTGTCATAGTACCTGAAAAAGGTGTGTTTCTGTTTTGTTCAGGTTGGGTCAACAGTAATACATACTGTAAGATAACATTCAATAACCGATTCAAAATAAAGTTGGTTGCTGTATTGGATTTGTGTGATGTGTGAGATTGGATAGTAACAGCGGTACGGGTTGAGTCTACGCTAAGTAGGGGGAAGTTAGGGTAAATCAAATGGTAGTTCTTTTATTTCTTAAACACCATTTACATGAGAACGAACGAACGAAGAAGAAACCCCTTTTGATGCATTTATGAACAGAAAATTACACATTTTACTATTCCAAGAGTAGGATAATTAAATATCCTATCAAAATGTATAAAAAAAACAAGTTTAAGAGCAGTTTAAATAGCGAAATTTCTAATTCCAAACTTATTGCTGCGAACGAAAACACCCTCGATGCGAATTGTCAAAGTTTATTCGCAATCCATATCATTAAACCGCGTTCCACAAATTAACGAATAAAACACGCGTTCGAGCTCAACCTCAAATTCGAAATTCCTGGTAGAAACCGATGGCTGAAATTCACGAACTGTGTGAACGGAACGTTCGTTCGTCGGTCGCTCTCATATGAATAGCCCATTATTCAATTATATTTTTGGTTTCGAACAGTTTGAGGATGACTGTTAGCAAACTGCAACAACAACTGACAACTAAAATAAGTATACATATGGAAGCGGAAAGAGCATTTAAAATCATATACAACAATACAATATTTGCCATTTGCGAAATCCTTTCCTAAAGAGAACATAACGGGAATTGAACTATGTGAACTGAAGGGAATAGTTACAATTTATTTTATATTTTCACATTTTTCAGTGTTGTGCTTCTAGTTCAAACAAGTTTCCTTAAGTATGTATTTATTTAGACAAAATACTTTGATTTTTGCGTAAGGACGTCAACAGACGTCAGCCTCGGCCCGCTAGGAAACCAGCACAAAAATTCAGCAAACCATCAGATCGTATAGGGAAAGTATTTTCGAATGCATCGATAAAAGTTATAACATCTTTTTAGGCATATTGACTTGAAAAATGCGAATAAAAAGTCATAAATAAATTTATTGGAATGAGCTTTCCTTTAATAAATTATAGCTCCCAAGCTATATCATATTTATTTCTAAAATAAACTTAAACGAAATGTATTCGTCAGGAAATTACTGATATTTTTGCATTCGACTCAAAGTATTTTTATGTAAAGTGGGATACCTACTACCGATTCTGTCATAAAAGACATCTGACATTACAAAATAAATTAAAAAAAAAAATCAAAGCATTTTCCCAAAAATATGCCTATAAATAACGGGAGTTTTACTTTCCTCTGCATTTGTTTTTATTTTTGACTTTTCAGAATATTTTTTCGTTTGTTGATGTTTTTTTTTATGAGTGACATATTACGAATTTCTTAGATATGGGTGCTGCCCAAGGTATATAGAACTACAAGGTATAATATTTCGCGATTAATTTTTCGTTTGTTCTGCGCATGTACGTCACTTGACGACAACAATTTTGACGTTTCTGTGAAAATATATTGAAATACGGGTAGTTTTCTGTGCGCAAGTTTTATTTTTAATAACAAATAATGTTTTGTGTGCTGTTTTCAGTGTAATAAAATAGTAAATAAATAAATAAATAAATTATAATTATTATATTTTGTCGTCTGGTGACGTCACTTTGAGAGAGAGATGCAAACAAACATGCGCAATATCATACCATGTATTTCTATATACCTTGAGTGCTGCCAAACTTTTATAAAGAGAGATCCAAGCCCCGATAATCGTTTTTTTTTTTTTTTTGGAAAGCTTACTTATGATAAGTTTTATTATGGTGTAAATATAAAAATACATACATACAAAAATTTCGAGACTGGATAAATATTTTGTGAATTTATCCACGGATAGATAAATAAGTGCACATGTGCAACACAATTTTTACCTAATCAGCGGAATAGAGCTAAACAGTGAATAAAAGAATAAATACTGCTGTCAAATGAGTTTGGTGCAAGTGGCCCCTAGCCATTTAAATAGAACACAAACAAATGAACGCATCCAAAAATTCACTTGCTACTCTGAATGCTGCCTATACCATCTGTCCCAATTCTCTAATCGCTGTGTCCCAAAAGTGTCAAAAAAAAAAAAATGTTTTTATTGGTTGAACGGTGTCGCCGGTAGATTTTCACAAAAGTGGGTTTTATTTCTCTCATCTGCGAGATAACTAAATTCTATAAAATTAATCAAATATATAGATATCAGGAATTGCTTCGGTGGTTTGGTTTGGTTTGGTTTGGAATTGTTCAACCCAATTGAGTAGAAATTCAGTATGACTGCGTTTGAAGAATTTGGCGTTTTACCTGAAATTGCGAAAGCAATCGAAGAAATGGAATGGACCCTTCCTACAGACGTGCAGGCCGAAACAATCCCATTAATTCTTGGCGGAGGAGATGTCCTAATGGCAGCAGAGACAGGATCTGGTAAAACTGGTGCCTTCTGCTTGCCCATTTTGCAGATTGTGTGGGAGACATTGCGTGATATCGCCGAAGGTAAAGGAACAACTTCAGGGACTGCTGCTGGTGCTGTAGCACCATGGACGATGTCGTTCTTCGATCGTGGCTCAGCATTGGCTGTGACACCGGATGGAACTCGCTGTCAATCGAGAGAGTTCAAGGAATGGCACGGCTCTAGAGCAACTACTGGCGTTCGAGGAGGTGGAAAACATTACTTCGAAGCTACCGTGACTGATGAGGGACTTTGCCGCGTTGGTTGGTCCACAGCTCAGGCCAATCTGGATCTTGGAACTGATCGGTTTGGCTATGGATTCGGAGGTACAGGTAAAAAGTCCAACAATCGGCAATTTGACGATTATGGTGAAGCTTTTGGGATGAGTGACGTCATTGGTTGCTGCCTAGATCTGGACAAGTACGAAGTTAGCTTCACAAAGAATGGCACTCCGCTGGGATTGGCGTTCAAATTAGCTGATAATCTTAAGAACGAAACTTTCTATCCGGCAGTTGTACTGAAAAACGCCGAAATGATGTTCAACTTTGGCAAAACTGATTTTAAGCACAAACTTCCTCAAGGCTTTGTTGCCGTGTGCAAAGCCGACGCTCGTAATACGAAAGCAAATCCAAAGGCGATTCCGGACAGTTCGGCAGCAAATGCTAAGCAATTGCCGAACGCCCCTCAAGCTATAATAATTGAACCGAGTCGCGAGTTGGCTGAGCAGACCTACGACCAGATTGAAAAGTTCCGAAAACACTTAAGTGACCCTGTGGTCAAGTCTTTGCTCCTCATTGGCGGTGTTAAATTGGAGCAGCAGAGGAGCGCCTTGCAGTCGGGCGTCCACATCGTGGTGGGTACCCCCGGCCGTCTGGAAGAGATGATAAGTAGTGGATTCGTCCAGCTGACCCATTGCAGATTTTTCGTTCTCGACGAGGCCGATGGATTGCTGAAGCAGGGCTACACTGATTTAATCGATCGCATCCACAAGCAGATTCCGAAATTGACTTTCGATGGTCGACGGCTTCAGATGGTTGTCTGTTCAGCTACCCTACACGCGTTTGAGGTAAAGAAAATGGCAGATAAACTGATGCACTTCCCTACCTGGGTCGATCTGAAAGGAGAAGACGCCGTGCCGGAGACTGTACATCACGTTGTTTGCATGGTAGACCCACAAAGAGACAACACTTGGCACAGCCTAAGGCAGCGCATCCAAACCGACGCTGTACATGAGCGCGACGGTGCCCATCCGACGAGACAAACCCCCGAAACTTATTCCGAAGCAATAAAGATACTAAAGGGCGAGTACTGCATTCATGCCATCGAGGAGCACAAGATGGACAGAGCAATCATATTCTGCAGGACAAAGTTGGACTGTGACAATCTCGAACGTTATCTCAAGCTGCGTGGTGGCAAGAATTATTCGTGTGTTTGCCTTCATGGCGATCGCAAGCCATTCGAACGCAAGGCCAACTTGGAGAGCTTCAAAAAGAAAGAGGTTAAGTTCTTGATTTGCACTGATGTTGCTGCCAGAGGATTGGACATCACTGGTCTCCCATTCATGATTAATATGACGCTGCCCGATGAGAAGTCGAGCTATGTCCACCGCATCGGAAGAGTTGGCCGTGCCGAACGGATGGGTCTAGCCATCAGTTTGGTGTCGACGGTTCCCGAGAAGGTTTGGTATCACGGAGAGTGGTGCCCCACTCGTGGAAGAAATTGCAAGAACACTAACCTGACTGACAACGGCGGATGCTGCATTTGGTACAACGAAAAGAATCTCTTGGGAGAAGTCGAGGAGCACTTGAATGTGATTATTACACAGGTTAGCAAGGACGTGAAGGTACCACTTAACGATTTCGATGGGAAAGTGGTGTATGGTCAGAAGAATTTGAACTCGGGAACTGGTTACAAGGATCACGTCGATCAACTTGGGCCTACGGTACGCAAGTTGACGGAGCTCGAGTTGCAGGCACAGACTTTGTTCTTGAAACGTCTAAAGGTTTAGGGAGGGTCTATCGATTTTTAATTTCAGTCTTGTCGTATTAAATAAAAATATAAATTAATCAGCCAAAATAAGTTTTCTCTTTTCTTTTATTTCTTGTGTTGTTAAACTTGGTTTTCAAGTGATTGTTGTAAAAAAGTAAATAAATAAATAGGTGGCGCAACAGGCGGTAGACACCCTAGGCCTGACATCTCGCAATCATTCTTTTGTGTGAGTTTCTATTTTTGGGACGAATGAAAGGGACCTACAATTTTATGCCGAGTCTGAACGGCTGAATTGAGAAGCTTTTTCAGGACAGTCATACTCTCGGATGTTTGTCAGACGTTTGCGAGAGGTGGCGCAGTAAAAAAAAACCTTAAGATGTAATTTTTGTTTTTCCGGGGATCGAACCTGGGATCCCTTGCACAGTAGTCCAGCACACTAACCACTGCGCTACTGCATGATTGTTGTAAGTCAATTTTCCTGCTTCTGGACGGAATTTGAAGAAAGCGAATGGTGGATCCGACATACATTAGTAGGTATGCTTCTGCCGAAGATGTGGTATTTCGTTGTACCTACTGGATATAAGGCGTGTGTGGTCGATTGATCGGAAATAAGGCACACATATAGAATACTGAGATGTGTAGACATTTCGATCGGCCAAAATAGACTCAGCCCAGAAGTGCATAGACGCCACAAAGGAAAAGATAACTAAAAATAATCAAGTTGTATTAGAGAGTGTACGCGACATAAAAAATGATATAGTGAGAGAAATAAAAAATAATGTAAATAAAACGGTTTCGTATGCGTCAATGCTAAAACAACCTTCAGAGAAAGTAAATAAAAATGAACCAGCTGTTATTGTTTACCCAAAAAAAAAGCAACAATCGGAAGAAACGAGAAAAGAATTAAAAAGCAACATCGATCCGACCTATATCAACATCAACAAAGTAGTAAATAAAAGCAATGGTAGTATTGTAATTAAGTGCGACGCCGACGATAAAGAATCTTCGGAAAAACTAAAGAAGGAAATCGAAAACAAATTAAATGAAGGTTACAAAGTTGAGGTTCCCAAAATGATCAAACCAAAAGTGTGTGTTATGGGATTAGAAAATGATGAAAATGTAGATGATGTTGTATCAAAAATAAGAAAACAAAACCCTGATCTAAGTAACTCTGAGTTGAAAGTGGTAAAATCTTTTAGAAATAAAAACAAGTGGAGAAATCTCAACATAGTGATGGAAGTAGATAGTGAGAGTTTCAAAAAAATAAGTGAAATGGTAATAATTAAAGTAGGATGGGTGAAATGCTATGCCAGAGAATTCTTTAATGTGAAGAGGTGTTTTAATTGCCAAGGATATAACCATAATGCAAGTGTCTGCAAAAATAAACTAGCGTGTGTCAAATGTGGAGGTGACCACGATGTGAGGAATTGTAATAGTGTTGAAAATAAATGTGTTAATTGTAACAAGCTTAATGCTTCTTTGGGAATGGACAACGATTGCAATCACAGTGCGAATGACAAACAGTGTCCAGTCTTTGTAAGACAAATTAAAGTTCGTAAAGAAAAAACTGAATACTAGCAATCAAAATACGTATCATGCTTATACTTAAATACACAAGGAATTACAACGAATTTTAATGAAATTGAATCAATTGTTATGAATAATAAATTTGATATCGTAGCTTTATCTGAAACGCATCTAATCAAAGATATAAAGGATGAGGAAATTAGTATGTTAAACTACTTAACGCCGCTAAGATGCGACAGTACTAGTAGGCATACGGGTTGTGTTGTGATGTATATTAAAAACAATCTTCAGTATAGAAATGTAGAAATAATAAGTGTTCCAATGAAAATATGGTTGCTCAGTGTGGAAATTTATTCAAGTGACTTTGCAATAACAATAGCTATATTATATAGATCACCTAGCAGTTCTACTCGCGAGTTTTGCGATTTTTTTTCGAATTGGTTAGATGAAAAAATGATTAGCTGCAATAATTTGGTATTGATGGGCGACTTTAATATTAATTTACTAGAAAACACAACGTACACCAGAGCTTTAAATGATATATTTTTAATGAATAATATTAAACAATTAATAAATGAATTCACTAGAATAACCCCATCATCTAATTCACTTATCGACTATGTATTAGTGCCAACTGAAAAAAATGTAATGAGAGAAAACTTTAAACACACTTTAACTGCTCTCTAGATTAAGAGCAGTATTATAGGAGTATTGCCAGCAGCAGGGGGTAAATGCGTGGCGGATCGCTTTTCATGGCGGATTGATATTTTTGTATGTCCAAAAGCTGTCAAAAGCGATAGCTATTGTGAGAATCCGCCGGCAATCCGTCACCCGAATAGCTATCGCTTTTGAATGGATCGAATCGCTTTTGGAAATATAAAAATACCAATCCACCATGAAAAGCGATAAGCCGGGCATTTGGGAATAAGCCCCCAGCATTACATCCAATATCAAGCAGTCATCACACCTCACCAACACCTCAGCTAATGCTGAGAACTGAACAATTTAAATTTTCCGGACCTTGTCGAAAGAAAGCAACTCCACTTTCAGAATAGTTTGACCTTGTGTATTGCAATATGTATTTTGCCTTATGTCAGCCTCAGTGAATTAGTATGCTTGAGTACTGAGCGAGAGGTTCAAGGTTCAACCCGCGGATAAAACAAATTACATCTGAAGTTTTTTCCAATGCACCACTTCTCGCGAATGTCTGACAAACATCCGAGAGTATAATTGCAATGGAAAATCTTCTTAAATCAGCATAAAATTGTAGGTCCCCTCCATTCGAAACAAAAAATAAAAACTCACAAACTAGAAGCTAGAGCTAGGGTGCCTACATGGACCTGTCGCGCCATCTATTTATTTTATTTTTAATTTTTTTGTCACCTGGGGTGGGATTCTGTAAGATGAAAACGGTAAATTTTTATCGCTTGTACGAACGTTTCATGTAACTTTAAAAACTAAAGCCGTTTTATTGCAATGTTTTGGTTTTTTACTTCGTGTAGTCCGCCCGCCCCTGGGTCGTCGTGGCGCTATCCTAGGGTGTCGCAAGTTTAACTTTTCCACTCCGAACAAAGGAAATACATTACGTTTCTTTTCACGAATACCAAGAGCAAGGTCGAAGCGAAATCCAATAGTTACATTGCATTTGCAGTCGAATTAAGCACGTTTGTGTTTCGCGCATTTCCAGTCAGACTTGCTTCGTGGCTGGCACTCAAAAACCATATAAACCATCAATAATTATCGACAAAGTCTGAGATAAATCTCGGTTAGTTGGAATATTAGCAATAATTTAAAGCACTGTAAACAGTTAAAAAAATAATCTAATCCAAAAAACAAAATTGTTTACGCGAAACCAAAACAAGTTTTTATTCCACTTTTAAACGATTTTAAACATATTTTATGGACCCGGGATTATTTTATTTTTCATAAACAATACTCGAATTAAATAAATCAATTACCTGTACAAAAATACACGTATCTACCGATGACAGATTCCTGTATGTCTGATAGGGTTCTTTTCTTCGCCACCAGATATCGCAGACCAACACTTTGGTGTTCGCATCTGGTGGCAGTTAACCGCTCTAACCATAAAAAAAAAAGCAATGAAACCCCAGATTTATATGGTGTAGAATCATTTTATTCATTTTTTTCTGATATTTTATGATTATTACAGAAATATATAAATTACAACAACTGATAACATTCAAATATATATTTTGTAATATTTTCTTTCCAAAATTTCACTTAACAACTACGCATGTGTATAACAGTTTCATGTATGTATAATATGTATACGTATATATGTATATAGTAGCAACTAAGTCTAGTTTATAATTGATAACGCCGAGTTAAGCATCATTTTGTTAAAAATGTTTTTTCTTTCAATAAATTGTTTGTTATATTTTTAACGAAGAAGGTTTACTAATTTCAGTGGGTAAACACACTTACCTGGATGAATAAACACGTTCGTGTAAATGAAACATTTTTGTTGAGTCTCACAATTAACATATATCTTAAGACTAATGTACAAAATAATTTCGAAATATGTTTGGGCATCATTACAATGAGCATCTAAGCTAGTTTTGTTTTTTGTTTTTGTGTTGCTTTTTATTTTAGTTTAGTTTAGTGAAGAACTTGAAAAAAAGTTTCAAAAGTCTTTTGTTTATTTACTTGTATCAGTGGTTTTATGTTTCTGTTTTTTTTTTTTTTTTTTTAATTTTAGCTGCTTTGATGCAAACAAAAACAAAATAGAAAAAAAAAATAACTTAGACGTTACGAAATATAAAATAAAAACGAATATAACCTTACTTAAAGAAATAACAAGACGTAGAAATAAAAAAAATACGAACAAATAATAATAAATCAGACTTCTTTTCCAAATAAAAATATTACCCTATGGAGCGCAGCGTATGAGGTGGCGGAACATACTAACGAACATAAAGAAACATATTTTTTGTTTGTTTGTTTATTTAAATTTAATCTTAAAATTTTAGTTTACTTGTGTGCGTATGCTTAGCCCAGTTTTTGAATTTCCATTGAATAAGACACTAATTTTGTTTTTCTTTTCTTTGTTTATAGAAAAATATTTTCTCAATATGTTTGTTTATAAAATACGTATATTTTTTTAATAAATATTTTATGATTTTATTTTAATATGGCAGTCATTGATTTACTTGTTTTTTGTTTAGTTAAACTCGTTAAAAATTAAAAAAAAAAAAATAAAAACATAAAAATATAAACTATAAAAGAATATCAGATCTTTTGTTTACAGTTGTAATTGTTGTTTAGGATTTTGTTGTGTAAAAAAAACAAAAATACTTTTCTTTTTCTAAATTTTAATTGGTGGATGATAAGTTAGTTTTTATTTTGTTAAATATTTTCTTTCAATAAATAGGATTCAATGTATTTGTTGGTTACAAATAGTTTTTGTTATTTTAGTAACATATTCTAATTTTGTAGCTTTTGAAAGCTTTTTTGTTTCTTTTATTAGATTGGGCCCGAATTTAAGATCCACCTTATCTGCATAGAGTTGCTTATTATAAATTTTGTATTTTCTGGTGAAGAAATATTCCTCGTAGTCTTGCAGACTTTAAGAGTTATGAAAGCCAATTCCTCTGGCGGTATTGCGTAGCTTAGACTGCAAGGAAAAGAGAAACAGACAATATTGGTTAAATGACTTTGTGGAGCGTATACAATACTTGGTCAAGTTTGGTGTGAGGATACTAAGAAGAATGCAGAAGCCAGATTCATAAAATCGATAGTTTTCTAATGTAGGGGTTCCGCAGTTTTGTGTTTTTGGCATTCACTTTCATGAATGATTTGTTTTTAATTAATATAATTAATAGTGTAGTGAATAGCGCACGAATTGAACAAATTTCTCTACTTCGTACATAGTTCAGCGAAGAAAGGCTAGATACATGAGAATTTCGGTTGAAGTACAGTCAAACTTCCATAACTCGAACTTATTTAAGTCGAATTTCTCTATTACTTGAAGTTTTATTGAGAACTCTGCGTTTTCAACTTTTCAAACTCGAAGTTTATTTTCTTTCATTTTGAGAGTTCGAATTATGGAAGATGGAAGTTCCACTGTATTAAATGGACGGAATGCACCGAGCGTTTTCGTTTGAATACTTTAAACAAAATATTTACATGGTGAGTTTCAAAACAACAATCGATCTGTTGCCGCGAAAACCGTACAGTAGGCCATTGAAGTTTCCGTGAGTCAAGATATTTCATAAGCTGGCGATTTATCAGCGTTTCCGTGGCATCAGAAATCAGAAACTCCGATTAGTCCAGAATAGTAACACAGCAGCGGTTTTGCCAGCTTGAAAGAAGCCATCTGTAGAACGATGGAGGAGGTAAAGACATCTGAGGAGCAATGATTCTTAAAAGAGCTCAGAAATTCCTTCCTTAAGCCCCACATTTAATGGCATCTTAATCTTAAACCATCTGCCAAACAGAATGGAGAAATTGGAGACCAGACTGTGTGATCCAAGATGGCCAATTCAATTTGCTCGAAATAGGAAAGAATTTGACGTGAAGCTCACCTTTCTGACACAGCAAATGTTGAATGCATTTCATTTGCCAGCGAAATGAAATATGTAGTTGGGAGTAATCGTACTAACAAGCTGCTTTCGAGCTTCTATTGCCTCTTTTGTTAAAGTTCAAAGAACTGTTTGTATCGGCATCTATAGACGCCTCCATGATCGAGTACTACGTCTCAATAAGTTTCTTTGTATGTAAAATGGTTATAATTTCGCGACGTGTTACTTGCTCTCGGTTAGGTTATTCGCCCACCGGCCCATTGCCGGAGGAATATCCTTTCTATACTTAGAAAGCAGTAAAAAATTCTTATTTTTAATGCTACCATCTATAGTATGTACTGCTTACTAGTGAGACAGATGAGGTATTTCAAACAAAATCGTACTTACGCTGATCAAAAGTGCTTGGATTGATGTAGCTTATCAAGTCTTGATCCGACATTGTGGTTAATTCCTGAGGAATGGCCGTGGCCGGTGGTATTGGCACTGTCGTCTGAGGTCCAGTCAAAGAGACATTAGGCAAAATACCATTCATCTGCTGTGCTACATCAGCATTAGTTTTTTGTAGACCAGAATCCGCTAGAGCCACCGCTTGGATAAGAGATTCCTGATTCGATTGTGGCCTGCAAAACAGAAAAAACACGTCATATTTCATTGAACTTAGGACAATATTAAATAGCTTACGCGACGCTTATAGCCAGCTGATTGGACTTTTGGAGGCTCTGCAGAAATTGACTGGGTACACCCGCCCCCCCCACCAGGTCCCGCCACATTCTGCACGTCATGGTTAAGCAGCATGTTTACCAAGGGGACAGAGTCCGGCGGTCGGCTGTCTAGCATTTGATGGTGTCTGGGGTTGGCAAGAAATTGTGTGGTTGGACACAGACCTGGAGGGGTAGTCGGTACTAATGGATTAGCTGTGACTGTTCCAGCGAGAATTTGCGAAACTTGCGACTGAGTTTGTATGGGATTGGTATTCAGACCCATTAACACGTTAATTGTCGACCCTGGGTTGTTTTCATGGTTCGAGATGAAGTCGGCCGCCGCTTTGATTATCATGTTGCTCACAGCTGTTGAGGTTGCTGTTACCTGTGGATCCTGTTGTTGGGCGCCAGCTGCGACTTGACGCGGTGGTGATTGTTGCTGAACTTGTTGTTGTGACTGCGGCGATGATTGTTGTGTAATTGGCGGCGAATTCGACGGTGGTGTCATTATTATCGTGTTCAAGATGGCATCTTGCGGTGACTGGGGTGGCATTCCCATTCCGTTGAGAAGTGTGACTCGATTTACCAGCATATTCGGCACTGAGTTTGGTGGGCAGAGAATTGTCGATGGCGAGACATTTGAATTTAGAATCATCTCAGCGGGGATGTGATCCGTTGTAGCGGACGATTCGCCGCCGGCCAGTATCTGCTGCATACTCACCGAGGTGAGAGCTGCAGCTGGTTCCGAATTGAGAATTATGTCGTGTGTAATTGGAGAACCATTCGGCGATGAGGATGACGACGACGATGACGAAGACGATGTACTCGACACAGACGAGCTACGAACCAATGACATTGACTGCATATCATTCGAAGGGGAGTGACTGGCCACTGCCAAAATATTATTCAATGTTTGGTCAATACTGTTGGCGGGGTTTGTGTTCATCACCAGGCCATTGGCAGCCTGTGTCTGAAATATTACACCCGGTCCACCGGCAGCACTACTGACAAACATCGAATTCTGCTCCATCGATGGTGCTGTCGCTGTCGGGCTTAGGCTCGATAGAAATTTGTCGACTGTCTGTTGTCCCTGATGCACAACGGCGGCAGTTAAAATCTCATTGGCAATTTGTTCATTTTTTACAGCTATATCGACGGCTGCAGCAGCAGCTGCTGCAACATCTATGTTCATATCGCTGTGGTGCGTGGGAAAGCTTGACAAACTGTTGCTCTCGTTGAGCAGCGACATAGATCGCATATCCAACATGTCAATGCTTTGCTTGCGTAAACGCTGATACTGCATGACCTCCTTCAGAGGGCTTGTATCCACCACCAGACCGTTGTCACTCGCCACAACCGGAAAGCTATCCAATGAATCGGACTGCATAGCGTCCGCGATGGCATTCTGTGAGTTTTCATCTAGAATCTCAGTCTTTAGTCCACTGATTTGAACCATCTGATCGGTGATCATTGCATTCGTGAGTGAAGATCTCCGTACA